>CM070082.1:30304616-31604859 GCA_036250285.1 Pyrocoelia pectoralis | reverse complement strand
TCTTTAAAGAGCGATATCTCCGAACGGTTCGACTTAAGAATGGAACGGATTGGAATTATTTAATTGGCGTCTAATGATCTAAAAGAAACAGTCGTTACTTGGTCGAATTTCGAGAGTTCGTTTTTTAGCCAGAAAAAACTCAAAGGGGTTAACCTTGCGTTTTTGGCCAAAAGTGAAGAAATTTTTTATTCGAAAAAAGTGCAGAATATGTTAGTTTACTTCATAAAAGACAGTTTAAAGTAGAAAAAGTGTACCACGTCCACCTATAAGTGTCTCATTTGTACGATAATGGAGGAAAGGGCTCTGCGAAGGGACCCTCTATTTGGATCTTTAAAGAGCGATATCTCCGAAACGGTTCGACTTAGAATGGAACGGATTGGAATTATTTAATTGGCGTCTAATGATCTAAAAGAAACAGTCGTTACTTGGTCGAATTTCGAGAGTTCGTTTTTTAGCCAGAAAAAACTCAAAGGGGTTAACCTTGCGTTTTTGGGCAAAAAGTGAAGAAATTTTTTATTCGAAAAAAGTGCAGAATATGTTAGTTTACTTCATAAAAGGCAGTTTAAAGTAGAAAAAGTGTACCAAGTCCACCTATAAGTGTTTCATTTGTACGATAATGGAGGAAAGGGCTCTGCGAAGGGACCCTCTATTTGGATCTTTAAAGAGCGATATCTCCGAAACGGTTCGACTTACAATGGAACGGATTGGAATTATTTAATTGGCGTCTAATGATCTAAAAGAAACAGTCGTTACTTGGTCGAATTTCGAGAGTTCGTTTTGTAGCCAGAAAAAACTCAAAGGGGTTAACCTTGCGTTTTTGGCCAAAAGTGAAGAAATTTTTTATTCGAAAAAAGTGCAGAATATGTTAGTTTACTTCATAAAAGACAGTTTAAAGTAGAAAAAGTGTACCACGTCCACCTATAAGTGTCTCATTTGTACGATAATGGAGGAAAGGGCTATGCGAAGGGACCCTCTATTTGGATCTTTAAAGAGCGATATCTCCGAAACGGTTCGACTTAGAATGGAACGGATTGGAATTATTTAATTGGCGTCTAATGATCTAAAAGAAACAGTCGTTAATTGGTCAAATTTCGAGAGTTTGTTTTTTAGTCAGAAAAAACTCAAAGGGGTTAACCTTGCGTTTTTGGCCAAAACGTGAAGAAATTTTTTATTCGAAAAAAGTGCAGAATATGTTAGTTTACTTCATAAAAGACAGTTTAAAGTAGAAAAAGTGTTACCACGTCCACCTATAAGTGTCTCATTTGTACGATAATGGAGGAAAGGGCTCTGCGAAGGGACCCTCTATTTGGATCTTTAAAGAGCGATATCTCCGAAACGGTTCGACTTAGAATGGAACGGATTGGAATTATTTAATTGGCGTCTAATGATCTAAAAGAAACAGTCGTTACTTGGTCGAATTTCGAGAGTTCGTTTTTTAGCCAGAAAAACTCAAAGGGGTTAACCTTGCGTTTTTGGCCAAAAAGTGAAGAAATTTTTTATTCGAAAAAAGTGCAGAATATGTTAGTTTACTTCATAAAAGGCAGTTTAAAGTAGAAAAAGTGTACCACGTCCACCTATAAGTGTCTCATTTGTACGATAATGGAGGAAAGGGCTCTGCGAAGGGACCCTCTATTTGGATCTTTAAAGAGCGATATCTCCGAAACGGTTCGACTTAGAATGGAACGGATTGGAATTATTTAATTGGCGTCTAATGATCTAAAAGAAACAGTCGTTACTTGGTCGAATTTCGAGAGTTCGTTTTTTAGCCAGAAAAACTCAAAGGGTTAACCTTGCGTTTTTGGCCAAAAAGTGAAGAAATTTTTTATTCGAAAAAAGTGCAGAATATGTTAGTTTTACTTCATAAAAGACAGTTTAAAGTAGAAAAAGTGTACCACGTCCACCTATAAGTGTCTCATTTGTACGATAATGGAGGAAAGGGCTCAGCGAAGGGACCCTCTATTTGGATCTTTAAAGAGCGATATCTCCGAAACGGTTCGACTTAGAATGGAACGGATTGGAATTATTTAATTGGCGTCTAATGATCTAAAAGAAACAGTCGTTACTTGGTCGAATTTCGAGAGTTCGTTTTTTAGCCAGAAAAAACTCAAAGGGGTTAACCTTGCGTTTTTGGCCAAAAAGTGAAGAAATTTTTTATTCGAAAAAAGTGCAGAATATGTTAGTTTACTTCATAAAAGACAGTTTAAAGTAGAAAAAGTGTACCACGTCCACCTATAAGTGTCTCATTTGTACGATAATGGAGGAAAGGGCTCTGCGAAGGGACCCTCTATTTGGATCTTTAAAGAGCGATATCTCCGAAACGGTTCGACTTAGAATGGAACGGATTGGAATTATTTAATTGGCGTCTAATGATCTAAAAGAAACAGTCGTTACTTGGTCGAATTTCGAGAGTTCGTTTTTTAGCCAGAAAAAACTCAAAGGGGTTAACCTTGCGTTTTTGGCCAAAAAGTGAAGAAATTTTTTATTCGAAAAAAGTGCAGAATATGTTAGTTTACTTCATAAAAGACAGTTTAAAGTAGAAAAAGTGTACCACGTCCATCTATAAGTGTCTCATTTGTACGATAATGGAGGAAAGGGCTCTGCGAAGGGACCCTCTATTTGGATCTTTAAAGAGCGATATCTCCGAAACGGTTCGACTTAGAATGGAACGGATTGGAATTATTTAATTGGCGTCTAATGATCTAAAAGAAACAGTCGTTACTTGGTCGAATTTCGAGAGTTCGTTTTTTAGCCAGAAAAAACCTTGCGTTTTTGGCCAAAAAGTGAAGAAATTTTTTATTCGAAAAAAGTGCAGAATATGTTAGTTTACTTCATAAAAGGCAGTTTAAAGTAGAAAAAGTGTACCAAGTCCACCTATAAGTGTTTCATTTGTACGATAATGGAGGAAAGGGCTCTGCGAAGTGACCCTATATTTGGATCTTTAAAGAGCGATATCTCCGAAACGGTTCGACTTAGAATGGAACGGATTGGAATTATTTAATTGGCGTCTAATGATCTAAAAGAAACAGTCGTTACTTGGTCGAATTTCGAGAGTTCGTTTTTTAGCCAGAAAAAACTCAAAGGGGTTAACCTTGCGTTTTGGCCAAAACGTGAAGAAATTTTTTATTCGAAAAAAGTGCAGAATATGTTAGTTTACTTCATAAAAGACAGTTTAAAGTAGAAAAAGTGTACCACGTCCATCTATAAGTGTCTCATTTGTACGATAATGGAGGAAAGGGCTCTGCGAAGGGACCCTCTATTTGGATCTTTAAAGAGCGATATCTCCGAAACGGTTCGACTTAGAATGGAACGGGTTGGAATTATTTAATTGGCGTCTAATGATCTAAAAGAAACAGTCGTTAATTGGTCGAATTTCGAGAGTTCGTTTTTTAGCCAGAAAAAACTCAAAGGGGTTAACCTTGCGTTTTTGGCCAAAAAGTGAAGAAATTTTTTATTCGAAAAAAGTGCAGAATATGTTAGTTTACTTCATAAAAGGCAGTTTAAAGTAGAAAAAGTGTACCACGTCCACCTATAAGTGTCTCATTTGTACGATAATGGAGGAAAGGGCTCTGCGAAGGGACCCTCTATTTGGATCTTTAAAGAGCGATATCTCCGAAACGGTTCGACTTAGAATGGAACGGATTGGAATTATTTAATTGGCGTCTAATGATCTAAAAGAAACAGTCGTTACTTGGTCGAATTTCGAGAGTTCGTTTTTTAGCCAGAAAAAACTCAAAGGGGTTAACCTTGCGTTTTTGGCCAAAAAGTGAAGAAATTTTTTATTCGAAAAAAGTGCAGAATATGTTAGTTTACTTCATAAAAGGCAGTTTAAAGTAGAAAAAGTGTACCACGTCCACCTATAAGTGTCTCATTTGTACGATAATGGAGGAAAGGGCTCTGCGAAGGGACCCTCTATTTGGATCTTTAAAGAGCGATATCTCCGAAACGGTTCGACTTAGAATGGAACGGATTGGAATTATTTAATTGGCGTCTAATGATCTAAAAGAAACAGTCGTTACTTGGTCGAATTTCGAGAGTTCGTTTTTTAGCCAGAAAAAACTCAAAGGGGTTAACCTTGCGTTTTTGGCCAAAAAGTGAAGAAATTTTTTATTCGAAAAAAGTGCAGAATATGTTAGTTTACTTCATAAAAGGCAGTTTAAAGTAGAAAAAGTGTACCACGTCCACCTATAAGTGTCTCATTTGTACGATAATGGAGGAAAGGGCTCTGCGAAGGGACCCTCTATTTGGATCTTTAAAGAGCGATATCTCCGAAACGGTTCGGCTTAGAATGGAACGGATTGGAATTATTTAATTGGCGTCTAATGATCTAAAAGAAACAGTCGTTACTTGGTCGAATTTCGAGAGTTCGTTTTTTAGCCAGAAAAAACTCAAAGGGGTTAACCTTGCGTTTTTGGCCAAAAAGTGAAGAAATTTTTTATTCGAAAAAAGTGCAGAATATGTTAGTTTACTTCATAAAAGGCAGTTTAAAGTAGAAAAAGTGTACCAAGTCCACCTATAAGTGTTTCATTTGTACGGTAATGGAGGAAAGGGCTCTGCGAAGGGACCCTCTATTTGGATCTTTAAAGAGCGATATCTCCGAAACGGTTCGACTTAGAATGGAACGGATTGGAATTATTTAATTGGCGTCTAATGATCTAAAAGTAACAGTCGTTACTTGGTCGAATTTCGAGAGTTCGTTTTTTAGCCAGAAAAAACTCAAAGGGGTTAACCTTGCGTTTTTGGCCAAAAAGTGAAGAAATTTTTTATTCGAAAAAAGTGCAGAATATGTTAGTTTACTTCATAAAAGACAGTTTAAAGTAGAAAAAGTGTACCACGTTCACCTATAAGTGTCTCATTTGTACGATAATGGAGGAAAGGGCTCTGCGAAGGGACCCTCTATTTGGATCTTTAAAGAGCGATATCTCCGAAACGGTTCGGCTTAGAATGGAACGGATTGGAATTATTTAATTGGCGTCTAATGATCTAAAAGAAACAGTCGTTACTTGGTCGAATTTCGAGAGTTCGTTTTTTAGCCAGAAAAAACTCAAAGGGGTTAACCTTGCGTTTTTGGCCAAAAAGTGAAGAAATTTTTTATTCGAAAAAAGTGCAGAATATGTTAGTTTACTTCATAAAAGGCAGTTTAAAGTAGAAAAAGTGTACCAAGTCCACCTATAAGTGTTTCATTTGTACGGTAATGGAGGAAAGGGCTCTGCGAAGGGACCCTCTATTTGGATCTTTAAAGAGCGATATCTCCGAAACGGTTCGACTTAGAATGGAACGGATTGGAATTATTTAATTGGCGTCTAATGATCTAAAAGTAACAGTCGTTACTTGGTCGAATTTCGAGAGTTCGTTTTTTAGCCAGAAAAAACTCAAAGGGGTTAACCTTGCGTTTTTGGCCAAAAAGTGAAGAAATTTTTTATTCGAAAAAAGTGCAGAATATGTTAGTTTACTTCATAAAAGACAGTTTAAAGTAGAAAAAGTGTACCACGTTCACCTATAAGTGTCTCATTTGTACGATAATGGAGGAAAGGGCTCTGCGAAGGGACCCTCTATTTGGATCTTTAAAGAGCGATATCTCCGAAACGGTTCGACTTAGAATGGAACGGATTGGAATTATTTAATTGGCGTCTAATGATCTAAAAGAAACAGTCGTTACTTGGTCGAATTTCGGGAGTTCGTTTTTTAGCCAGAAAAAACTCAAAGGGGTTAACCTTGCGTTTTTGGCCAAAAAGTGAAGAAATTTTTTATTCGAAAAAAGTGCAGAATATGTTAGTTTACTTCATAAAAGACAGTTTAAAGTAGAAAAAGTGTACCACGTCCACCTATAAGTGTCTCATTTGTACGATAATGGAGGAAAGGGCTCTGCGAAGGGACCCTCTATTTGGATCTTTAAAGAGCGATATCTCCGAAACGGTTCGACTTAGAATGGAACGGATTGGAATTATTTAATTGGCGTCTAATGATCTAAAAGAAACAGTCGTTACTTGGTCGAATTTCGAGAGTTCGTTTTTTAGCCAGAAAAAACTCAAAGGGGTTAACCTTGCGTTTTTGGCCAAAAAGTGAAGAAATTTTTTATTCGAAAAAAGTGCAGAATATGTAAGTTTACTTCATAAAAGGCAGTTTAAAGTAGAAAAAGTGTACCAAGTCCACCTATAAGTGTTTCATTTGTACGATAATGGAGGAAAGGGCTCTGCGAAGGGACCCTATATTTGGATCTTTAAAGAGCGATATCTCCGAAACGGTTCGACTTACAATGGAACGGATTGGAATTATTTAATTGGCGTCTAATGATCTAAAAGAAACAGTCGTTACTTGGTCGAATTTCGAGAGTTCGTTTTTTAGCCAGAAAAAACTCAAAGGGGTTAACCTTGCGTTTTTGGGCAAAAAGTGAAGAAATTTTTTATTCGAAAAAAGTGCAGAATATGTTAGTTTACTTCATAAAAGGCAGTTTAAAGTAGAAAAAGTGTACCAAGTCCACCTATAAGTGTCTCATTTGTACGATAATGGAGGAAAGGGCTCTGCGAAGTGACCCTATATTTGGATCTTTAAAGAGCGATATCTCCGAAACGGTTCGACTTAGAATGGAACGGATTGGAATTATTTAATTGGCGTCTAATGATCTAAAAGAAACAGTCGTTACTTGGTCGAATTTCGAGAGTTCGTTTTTTAGGCAGAAAAAACTCAAAGGGGTTAACCTTGCGTTTTTGGCCAAAAAGTGAAGAAATTTTTTATTCGAAAAAAGTGCAGAATATGTTAGTTTACTTCATAAAAGGCAGTTTAAAGTAGAAAAAGTGTACCAAGTCCACCTATAAGTGTTTCATTTGTACGATAATGGAGGAAAGGGCTCTGCGAAGGGACCCTCTATTTGGATCTTTAAAGAGCGATATCTCCGAAACGGTTCGACTTACAATGGAACGGATTGGAATTATTTAATTGGCGTCTAATGATCTAAAAGAAACAGTCGTTACTTGGTCGAATTTCGAGAGTTCGTTTTTTAGCCAGAAAAAACTCAAAGGGGTTAACCTTGCGTTTTTGGGCAAAAAGTGAAGAAATTTTTTATTCGAAAAAGTGCAGAATATGTTAGTTTACTTCATAAAAGGCAGTTTAAAGTAGAAAAAGTGTACCAAGTCCACCTATAAGTGTCTCATTTGTACGATAATGGAGGAAAGGGCTCTGCGAAGTGACCCTATATTTGGATCTTTAAAGAGCGATATCTCCGAAACGGTTCGACTTAGAATGGAACGGATTGGAATTATTTAATTGGCGTCTAATGATCTAAAAGAAACAGTCGTTACTTGGTCGAATTTCGAGAGTTCGTTTTTTAGGCAGAAAAAACTCAAAGGGGTTAACCTTGCGTTTTTGGCCAAAAAGTGAAGAAATTTTTTATTCGAAAAAAGTGCAGAATATGTTAGTTTACTTCATAAAAGGCAGTTTAAAGTAGAAAAAGTGTACCAAGTCCACCTATAAGTGTTTCATTTGTACGATAATGGAGGAAAGGGCTCTGCGAAGGGACCCTCTATTTGGATCTTTAAAGAGCGATATCTCCGAAACGGTTCGACTTAGAATGGAACGGATTGGAATTATTTAATTGGCGTCTAATGATCTAAAGGAAACAGTCGTTACTTGGTCGAATTTCGAGAGTTCGTTTTTTAGCCAGAAAAAACTCAAAGGGGTTAACCTTGCGTTTTTGGCCAAAAAGTGAAGAAATTTTTTATTCGAAAAAAGTGCAGAATATGTTAGTTTACTTCATAAAAGACAGTTTAAAGTAGAAAAAGTGTACCACGTCCACCTATAAGTGTCTCATTTGTACGATAATGGAGGAAAGGGCTCTGCGAAGGGACCCTCTATTTGGATCTTTAAAGAGCGATATCTCCGAAACGGTTCGACTTAGAATGGAACGGATTGGAATTATTTAATTGGCGTCTAATGATCTAAAAGAAACAGTCGTTACTTGGTCGAATTTCGAGAGTTCGTTTTTTAGCCAGAAAAAACTCAATTAAATAATTCCAAACCGTTCCATTCTAAGTAGAACCGTTTCGGAGATATCGCACTTTAAAGATCCAAATAGAGGGTCCCTTCGCAGCGCCCTTTCCTCCATTACCGTACAAATGAGACACTTACAGCTCGACCTTGTACACTTTTTTTACTCTAAACTATCTTTTATGAAGTAACCTAAAATATTTTGAACTTATCTCGAACAATCTCGCCATGATAAAAATAAGTTTAACATGTTGCTTTCAAGGATGAAAAGTAGAAAAAGTTTGAAGATGAGGATAAATTAAGACGAGGCCGCTTGCCGAACGTAATAACAATAACATATGTATAAAAATAAAAAAATATCCCATAGTAATGAACCGTACTTACGCGGGGAGTTATTTCTATACCATCTATTAGCGTTACGTGTTGCGCCCTCACTCTTAGAGTAACAGAACATTAAGTGGGGCGCGTCTACCATGAAGGTTCTGCTGTATGTTGTGTTGCCTGCCATTTGTTCCTTTAAATAGGTACGCGTTTTATAGGCGATTTTTAACATCTCTCACACGGCTCCTATGCACTGACCTGTATCTTAAAGGACTGAGCATTCTAATGATCCCCTCCACTATTTTTGAAGCAAATTGAAAACCGGTGTTTTAAGGTGCCAATTAGTAATTTAGGTTTGTTGTGTTGGTGATTATTGGTAACACTGTAACTAATGTTTTTATTTACATAAACATAACCTTGTTTCATACGTAGTATAAACTACGTTTATGCATTGCAATAAAATACAATTTTTAATAATTTATGTTTTTAAATAATTATGAGCCTGTAATTATACTACTTTTCACCAGATATTAAGCATATAGATTAGAACAAGCTAAACTGTAACAGCTGATACCAGTACTACCAACACATTATAAACACCGAGCTACCATCATTATATAACTAACGCACTAGTTGGCACCTGAAGTAACTAATTTAGGTGGGGCTTGTTTGCTTCAATGTTGTATTGAAGAATGCTCAGTCCTTTATGATACAGGTCAGTGCTCCTATGGTTCAATTCAAAATTTCGACTCCGATTAACTAAACTAAAAGGATATCATTCAAATTTTTACTTATGTAACCTTCATACACAACCTGCAAGTTAAACAGTTCTTATGTAAAGAGAACCATAATCCGTTACTGAGAGAGAGGAGAGTTCCCCTTTATTTTCGTTAGCGGATAACCGCACTTGGTGATGGACCAAAATCTCTTATATACATAACTCATTCTATAAAATGAACTAATAAATCTGTTACTTTGAAACTTTCAAAATTTGTAGGGAGAATAGATAAGGACCTTTCACCGTTAATTACTTTTGAGATACTACTCCTAATTAATAGTTTCGGTGCAAATCATTTTTATAATAATAGGTATATAGGTACAACCATTGTATTTATACAATGGTACAACTATATCTGCAAATTGTGTATGAGTGTAGTAGTACCGGCCTACCGGGAGGGCTGTTTTTTAAGAGAGAGTGGTAATTGGACAGTGAAAGCGAGGAGAAAAGGTCGGTCTTCGTGATTGTCAAGAATTAGATATTGTCGTAGACCCTTTCGACAGACACTATGAAGGTGCTACGTTCTGGTCCGGATAACTGGGCAAGGATCTTCCAGGATGCAACGTAGTACGTATAGGGTTTGGGTTTCTGGGTGTAAGAATGCAGTGTTTTCGAAGAGGGTAGTGTGATTGTGATTCAACTTTATGTTGGATAAGGGTATTTTGAGAGGAAGGAGGGGTTGTAGAATTGTTTTTGGATAGCTATTAATTCACAGGTGAAGTTGCGCGAAAAGAGTTTGAGGGTGAAGGGGAGGACGTGGAGTTGATGTGATAATGATCTTAAATAAATGAAAATGGAAGTTCCTTGATTTTTCAAATCAGCGTCTCTCATTTGATGCTTTTTATATTGATTGTAAGTACCTATCTAAACCAGTATTAACAAATAGTGGTCGCGTTTTTGAGCGAATGTTCTTATCATAATGAGAATCGCTAAATGTATTACTTACGTATATTTTCTCTATATACCTTCGCAATGTATTTCCTTGTAGACATATTGATTTGAATATTTTACGTTGCTAAGAAACGAATCAACATTACATCGAGGGTGATTTGAGGTGAACACATGTGCAAGGTAATGCGATATAGGTGAATTTTGTGTATAAGAAAATCGAAAAATAATCGGACTATGAATTGCGTGAGCGTCCTCTTCGGTACACCTTGTACCAGCTACAGCCATTTTAAAACACATTTAAATACAGAACGAATTACATTTAATATTATATAATTACACCATCGAGATGAGCATTTTCCTTAATTGGGACGTATTTTGTACGAATGAAAACCTATCTCCTTTTTTAGATGGAACAGTCTTTGGAAGACCCTGTCCAATTAAGTACACGGAGTGGTGCGCTTGTGCTGAAAAGCATTTCTCTATTTCTTACTGCGAGTCGGAATTCAAAATCTTCATTACCTGATAACAGTAAGTCCAAACAAAAGAGAAAACAAATGTCCAATAAAGATGTTAAATGCCCAACTCGCATCTACGAAATGGCAAAGCGTGACACTCACTTTGCTAAGTATGTGTTATAATTTAGTTACTGTTTTCTTTACACGTATTTGCAGAAATGAAATTGTGTCTCTTTATCAAATATATCGACGATTGGTGGGAATGAAGAGGCCTATTCCTCGTTCTGAAAAAGCGGCAAGTGGTGCCAACGCATCTCTTATTGGAAAACCGACACTAGTTCAAGAAGTGAACATTCCATTCGGGTTGAAATCAATTTTTATTGTCAATATTTTTTAGGGGATTGATAGGAGTATATTTCGCGAACTTTTACACAACACATTTGATTTGATCACCGAGGATATGTTGATGGATCGAATTTTTTGTGTATGGGATAAAAGTAATGCCGGCTTGTTAACTGTTGAAACATGGTTTAGCGGCTTATCAATATTTCTAAAGGGCAGCATTAACGAAAAGCTAGAATTATGTTTTCACGTTTATGATCTAAATTCCGATGGGTACATAACAAAGGAAGAGATGTTTCAACTTTTAAGGTATGCGTTCACTTCATTGCGCAATTCGTTGTATTTCACTTATTTCAGAAATTGTTTAATTAAGCAACCTCAAGACGAGGATCCCGATGAAGGAGCTAAAGACTTAGCTGAAATAGTAATGAGAAAACTAGATAAAGATAAAGACGGTAAGGTTTCGTTAGAAGATTATCAAAAATCCGTCTTAGAAGAACCGCTTCTTTTGGAAGCTTTTGGGCGTTGCTTACCTGATGAAAGAGCATGTGATACGTTTCTTTCTACCATGAGAGCTTAGTTTTTCTTTTGCCAAGGAACCTGTTAGGAAAACAGGTCAACAGTAAATAATAAAAATAGAATTTGTGTCACGAAGATATACCTACCTACCTAATATTAACTCGCGTTATTAAACATCACAATATATGTTATGTATGTTCACTATTGCTGTATTCTTAGCAAAGCCGCTATATACTACTCTTTGACTCTAGTAAATGTCATTAATATGCTAAAAGTATACCTACATGGCTACATACGATATGACTGGAGACGCGGGGATTTGAATGTATATTTTCCTAATAAGTTCGATTTCTTAAAAACCACAATCCAACATTCAAAGAGCGTTACCTATTTCAGTAACATTTATTTCCTAAATCTATCTCCTCATACAGCTGCAGCTCTTTTTAAATTTTGAGTAACCGCTATATTTATCTCTAGCTCTTCAGGATTGATATACAGTTACACCTTCGTTTATATATCGACCGCGTGCCCAGTCCGTAGAGTACTGAGAGGTAGCTGCAAGCTCATTGGCTGACCAATGAGCTTGCAGCTACCTAGGCTCTCAGTACATTGCGGACCGGGCACGCGGTCGCCACACTTATAGTTACGTAACTAATTGACGATTTGGAAACCGTAAATTGCAAAAAGTAAGTAGTGTCATTTAGCAATTAATGGTTTTTTTAAATTGCAAAAAACCTTTTCCGCAATGGCCCTTGTGAAATTGGCAAAGTTTTAGCACTACCTAGGTATTCCACACTCGTGCACCTCTAAAAAATATGGTTCTTCGACTCAAGCCTTGCGGCCATATGCTTTAGATCACGTTCTAAGGCCTTATGTAATTACGAACAGTCAAATTGACTACTAATTTGAAGAAGAAATCATACACAAAACCCAATTGAAAAGGATATGAACTATTATCGACAATTATACGTAATTATTTCACAATTGCAATGAAAAATGAAAAAACTGCCTTAACAAATTTGTGTTGCAAGAAATAATCATCGTATGGCTACAACTGAATTCATTTAACAAGCTAGTGGAAAGTGTTATGACATAGGGCGGAAATCTGGGGTTTGAAAGAAAGGAAGGCGTTGGAGAAAGGTACAAATAAAGATGCTGGAAGTGGGTTTTGGGGTTAGATAGGGAAACATCAGGATACCTATATTGTTCAGGAAGAGGTGAAGTGGGAAAAACTAAGAACTCATGCAGGCATGAGGACGATGATGAGGAAGAATTGGAAAGAGGGAGAGGAGGGACAATCCTTCAAAGCTGCTGGAGGGAGGTAAAAAGTGGGAAAATTAATTACCTATGGGCAAGTGGAAAGGAGGAAATACTACGAAAGGGGCGGATATGCTAGTGGAGAGGGGCAGAGCAGAAGGGAAAGACGTACAGAGACACTCATCAGTCATCAGAAACATGAAAGAAGGGCAAAAGTTAGGGAGGGAAGGTGTAATGAAAAATATGGGGACATTGTGGTGGAAGGGAGACTGAGATATTTAAGTGGCGGTCTGAGCATAAAAAAGACAAGGATGAAATCAAAAATGTCTATTAATAAGATATACTGGTGCAAGGACGTGGAAAGGAAGTGTGAGGAACTCAGAGAGGAGGATCAGCAGGGAATTGGACAAGTTGGTTGGTCTTGGGGACATAAGCTAGAGTTTAGAGTGGATGAGGAGTTGAGAAGGAAAGAAAGAGCTTGTTAGTTAATAACTTTTTAATATGTAGGTACACGTTAAATTGGTAATAATTGAAATAACGCAAGCTAAACCAGCTTGTCAGTTAAGACACCTGAGTTGACTTCACCTGTACAACAAAAAAGCTACATTAGAACACATTTCCACTACTAGAAGAGGATAAGACTGCAAATTAGTCGCCAAATACAGTTTTCCTCTTTCAAGGTGAGGGTATATAATCATTATGTACGACCTATAATGGCGATTTGTGTAATTGTTGTAAGTAGAACCTTGTCTTTAAATTTAGGGAAGGTATTTTTATAGTTGCCTTAATGAATTAAAACGACATTGAACAAAGACAATTATGTTAACTACTAAATTGTGAATACCACCATGGAATTGCTTAATGATCACTCTTTGGTTAATTAAGGTACGGCCATTATAAGTAAAAATTCATTACATTATTACCACAATAGGTATACTAAGAATAATTAATCAAACAATAACTTAAATTTTGATTACTAGGTTTATTTGGAAATTGTTAAGATTGAACTGTGTAGATAAGAGATGCAACATATTTGTTGATGGGTTAAAAAATTTTAATCATTTATGTGCAGAGTATTGGGTATTATTTAACTTTGCTACTTGTGTTAATTATAATTATATTAGATTTTGTTGTTATATGGACGATACTTTGGGTAAGGAGATGCATGGATTATGTAGACAATAAGCACTGCGATCATGTTTGAATTGCGAGTTAGACACAAACAAATTTTGTTTTATTTTATTAACATAAATATAATGCAACATTGTACATGAAGTAATAAATTTTCCTTTGTTTTTACACTTGTATTCATAGCATACAATATAAAAGGATTTTAAAAACGATCAGAAATGTCAATTAAAATAAATAAACTCTTTTGCCGTTTAACTAAAAAACAACATTTTTATAAGCTTTTACAAGCTTAATTTAAAATTGCAACAAAAGATCAATAAGATAACAAACAATATCTTAATAATAAGAAATAAAAACAAAAACAATATACCTATTTAATACCATTATACAATTAGAAATTTCTCTAAACATTGACAGATGCTACAGCAAAAGAGTTATTTCGTATCCTAATAATGGATAACACATAGTACAAATATAATGTAATAAAATTAAACGCAAAATCACAGTTGAAACGAATAAAATTTAACTAATATTAAATAATTGTAAGCAGAAATGATGCTTGAACGTAGTCTATTGCATGTGAAACTATAATGATCGAAGGCCAGGTGCCCACACAAATAACTGGTGGACGGATACTATTCTATGCAACATTAACATGGATAGCAACACTATAAGAAAATTTATAACATCTAGATATTGTAGACACCTAGCGAGAAGAACCTAATTTTCTGAGCATTACACTGATGGGTTTGATACGATGAGGAAATTTATTAATTCTAAATTGGTCCAGATAATAATAATGATCGGGTGGTTCGATTGATGTTTTTTTTTTCTGGTAAATGAATTTATAGAAAAACTAATCTATACACTTATTTAATACTGCATTATTCTACACTGCACAATATATAAATATTCGTTATAATTCTAGTCATGCAGATCATTTTTACATATAACTACATTATAATACACTTATCAGTGGCAGAAAATAAATCACTGCTAATAAGTTTGTTTCTAGAACTGCACCACTTTTGTTACTACAAAAGCCAAGCTGCAACTAGCACCATTATTGTCTTAGGCACTACTTGCACTGGGCAAGGAAGGAATGGACTGACACGCATACATACACATTAATCTAGGCTTTCTTAGTTAAAAACAAATAAATATATTCCGATCAACGTTAAATGTTTATAATACTTCACTACATCCATGGATAATAAGTGGCGTTTCTGTAATTAAATAAAAAAAAACACAAATTAAAGTGATTAATGTTTTTCTAATGGTATGTCTGATGAAAGTAAATGGTGAAACATTTCTCAGAATTAACAAGTAAAAGCGAAGCTTTTGAATTCAATTGAAATGTCTGAAAGAGATAAAACATAAATATACAATACACGAGGTTAACAATAATTATGCTATTAAAGTATACAGCGATACCGGTGATGATTACAGCAAAAGTGATCAGAAACTAAATAAGATAAAAAGGTTAGTAATAAATTCGGCTACCAGATAAAAATTATTTAGTTTCTAATCACCATGTAAAATGGCAATGAACACAGTAACTTAGACAATCACTCATATTCACACTAGGTTTGTGCAACATTAAGCAACTGTGAACCCGGTTCCCACTGCCTCCATACCTTCAGGAGGAACACGTAGATAATCATTTGAAAGGGAACCATTTATTGTTCCATTTGCCATAGCGTACAGATCTGGGGTTTCTTCCGATTTAGTGCAAAGTGCTTGCATAGCTAAATGCAAACGTAAGTAGTTATCACAAGACATCCAGAGTCCCGGTCGTTTATTGTGATACAATTTTGAATACATATAAATATCGCATGATTTTCGTAGGTCAGTTGTTTCTTTAATGTAGTTATGCAACAGTATGTTGCAGCTTCACAACTACCAAATCTAAAATAATATTTAAGTGGGAAATAAAAGAAAAATATATTAATACCTGTCAACAACAACAACTGGACCATTTTGATATCCCAATTGTGTTTCATGTACAGTATTTGGTAAATGAAATATTTCAGAAATATAAACGCATTGATGAGGCCAATTTGTCCAATGTATCATACGTACGTGAAGTTCATAATCGTCTTGTAAGGACTGCATAACAAAGTCTCTTGTCACATACATAGATTCGGTTTTTTCGCTAGATAATTTTATTTTGTAGTTGTCAGAATCTATACTCTCCTGATCGGTAGGCCAAAATACCTCAAACTCCTAGCAAAAAATTATTCCCCTTTAGAAAATAGTAACAAGTAACAGGGTGCAAATATTTTGTTAGTAGACTAGTGCCATTTGGATTGTTTTTGTTTATGACCTGTATGTAATTAGCTAAAATGTGAGTCTAAACTCTGTACTAACTACTAAATGCAGCTGTGAAATGTAAAAACAAGGAAAGATGCAAGAAAGTGAGATTATTCAATTTAGTTGAAATGTTTTATATCAATAACACTGAAGAGCTTAAAATTTGACAATCCATATACAATGATATTAAAACATGAAAAGTCGTTAATATTGACTTAGTGTGACATAAAATACTGCCACGTGATAATCGCAAATAATAAATAATTGATAGTAAAAAGTGATTGGTAAAATAATGTAACGTAATAACTGTAATACCGAACGTGTAAGGGAGTTGCCAGACATACCGAGTCACAGAGTGGATATTGTACATGGAAAAGATCACCCATACGAGTAGTGGATCAGAAACAGTTGCTTAACTTTTAATACTTGTATGGATTCTGTATATCCACCCTGCCGTACTGCTGGCTTTATTGTACTTTGTAACAATAATTTATTAAATGATATTACCTGATTATCAATTATACTAAGCATTACAATAGTTTGTGCATTATGATCCCAAACCATTTGCCAAAAATCTTTTATGGTTTCTCTCAGTGGATGTTGCGTTATGATGAATTCTCTAAGACTATTGTAGCCTTGAATCCAAGTGGCATTAATATAATCTGAACCATCTTCTCCGGTTTAGGGGTTAAATGTACTCGAGAACTTTCTACCGATACAATTTCACTTCTGTTCTTTGGCTTGTTAATCACTTTATTGGCTGATATTAAATTAAAATCCTTACATTGAAAATTAGTTACTAACTGTAATTAAAATTATTATTATTGTTCGATTTAAAATGGGGAAATTTACTTTAAACTGATATTCTAATGGTTTCCAAGGTTCTGTTTTTTCCTCTACGTTACTACTTTGTAAAGTTTGCACATATTTTGGAATTTGTTCCATTTTAATATTAGTTTCACCGGATTCTATCGCTTCTAATAACGCATCGTGAATAAATATATACTGTTCTTCAGTTTGTACTAAAAAGTTTCGTTGACTCCTAATGTGCCGTAAAAATCCAAATATATTTACTTCATTTCTAGTACGAATTTGTTTCAACATTGCATCTAAGACAATATATGTACCAGTTCTTCCTACTCCGGCGCTAAAAAATAACATTTTTTGTAGACTTTATGGAATTACGCAAAAGTAAGATTAGTTGTAATTACGTAGTTGAAACCAGCAAATATTTATGAGGAACATCATCCGGGTAATGAAGAAATAAGAAAAAGCCTTCAACTTTGTCTTCAATGTTAACATATCTACCTGCAATGGACAATTATCGGTCCTCCATCTGGTGGATTAGCAGATGCTGATTTCTTAACAAAATGCAAAACTGGTAATGGATGATCTGGTGTACCATGATCCGGCCAATTCGTGTAATGATACTGATATACTAATTTTTCTGCCATAGCTGCTTTCTTTTTCTTAATCTGCAAATTTGTAATGAATATGTATAAAAGATGTTTGAAAATGAATACCCTAAGATGCCTTATTTGCAGTGTTCGTACAGTGTATGTTGCCATTACATCTTCTTTGACTAGTTTAACTTGTATAACACCATATGTTTCGGTACCCTCTTTTGGCCAATACATATCACACTTTCGCTAGAAAAACCAAAAATTGTTGTATATATTTTAATTTTAATATTACTAATAAAACGTTAACATTCAATGCATGTTAGACACACCCAAATATGCACTTAAAAATAGAACAAATTAATATGCACAACAAAACACCCTCTTTTCTATTAAAAAAATACCTCATAACGATCTGTATTGCACTGCACGAACGGAAACGCAACAATGCCCTAGTAAAGGTGAAACATAATTACAAAACTGAAAAAATAAGAGTTATTGTAAATAATAATAATATTCTATATTAACAAATAAATGGCTTTGGAAATCAGCTTTTTTTAAATCAACTAATTGTCACCAAACTTTTGTTTTCTTCATAGTTATGATCTTAGCGTAGTTAACAAAGTTTAATTGTGGCAATTCTTATTTATCCTGAAATAAAAATAAGTAAGAAATTATTACATTTTATGAGTTCTCGAAGCCTAAGATTTAAATTGTGTACACTGTTGGTTTATATCTAAGCTTTCTTATAAGTGATGCACTTGGTGTACGTTAGTACATCTTGTATTATTATGCAACAGATTAGCCAAACTCACTCAAAGGCTACATGTTTGTTTTATTAGGTTACATGTCCACACAGAATTTTTTTGGTGCTAAATAATGTAAAAGGTTGTATCTACTTTACATAAGCGATGGAAACGTGTAGGTCAGATGATCAACAAGGGATAGAAATTAAATGGCATTGGTATCAAAGCAGAAAAATATATGGTGCTATTGCTTCTTGTAGGGCTACAAGATAAATATTAGTAAACATCGCAGCAACAAAAAAAATAGTATTAACAGCAGAGAACATGAAGCCACAATTGATGGATATGAACCCCATTTAGATGGGTTGGTAATACCTGTAGCACTTATATGGGTATGAAGAGAGACAAGAGTAATATATACATTAAATGGATACACCAAGCCATGTCCACGGGATCTGAGCGGGCCTCATACAAGTATAAACCAGGCTAAAGGTTGTTCAACTTTTAATATCTAAATTTAAATGGACAATGTTTATCACTAACATATGATATTTCAATGATTACAAAGCCCCTTATTGGAATTACAATTTTCACAAATTGCCTTTTGACTTATTTTTGGTAACTTTGACTTTATTGGATAGTATGAAACCATGACATATCTTTATATGATGCATAAATTTATTAGCTGTTATATGATCTTATCAAACCGTTTGAGTCATATTTAGGCTTTTGTTTAAGAGAGTTAGTTTGACAGGGCTTTTGTTCCCTTTTATGTTTCCATTGTAGGTGTGTCACCACATAGAAGTGCAAATTAAGAAAAGACGTGTCTACGTATTTGTATTATAAATTTTACGGATGGAGAAGTTTGGCAACATTACAATTTGAACACTAATGTTTTGAAAACAGTAAGAAATTCTATTCGTTGATATTAAAACTTTGATAAATGCATGATACCATGATTGAACTCGATTTTAATGTCACCGAGGGTAAAATCGAGTGTATTTTAGATTACTGTTGAGTTAGATAGGTACCTGTTAAATTCATACACAAGTTTTTGTAAATTTTCTAAAAAATTCATGATTTGTAACCTGCAGATCTATTTAGTGTGTCTTAAAAATGAAGGAACGATGCAAAAAATTAAGACATTTAATTCTCCATGAATTATGTTTGTGTTCCGCAACTTGAAATAAATTCAACCATATTGGAATATGGAATGAAATGTTGGAGAATTTATTTTGAGTTTCGGAATTTAGAATTAAATGTGGATGAATTTATTTTGATTTTAACAAACTTAGTCGTAAATTTCAAACACAACCAAAATTAACCCTTCTGTATACATTCGTAATTATATTTGCAGTTTCAATTAGCATTTAATTGCAATTTGATACATTATAAAAGTAAGTTTTGACGAAATAATAGGCAAGTGACAACGTAAAACTGAAGAAACCTTCAATAACAAAAATTCGACAACGCTGGGATCAGTCATTTTTATTTTTAAAATTCCAAACAAGTAGTTATTGCAAATGATGAGGTTTAGCATCTCAGACAAATAAACCTTGTAAAATCAAAATTTGAATAGACACCACGCCTACATATAGGTATATCATGTTTGTGAAATGCAATTACTGCAAAATTCATTAATTTTAGTAAAAATAGTGCTTTGTATTGTTTACATTCACTGTATGTGATAGGGCTTTGAGTTGCCTATTTATAGTTTTCTGTAAATAACCTTAAGTCTAATCGTAATCACACTTACATCTTAAATATTAATGAAAAGTTAAATTATGTGCGATGCAACCTATAATAAAGACCTCAATGATAAGATGATATTATGATGGTATTGGAACCACCAGTTGAAAGTTTTCCAAATGTATTTATCACTGAAATTCCGTTTTTTTAATTCTATGGTGACTGGTCATCATAGTTGACAACATTATAAAAATGGTTCGTAATAGATTTTACTACAAAGCAATACATAATTTATTAAAAATTAAAAAAAAAAAACATACTGAGCAAGAGTGTATAGTTTCAGAAGTATTTAATGTTAATTTCAAATGGAAAAACTCTCTTCTTTACTCTTAATTTTAAATAGAGTTATTCCGCCATAGATTTTAAATGTTTAATGATTCTTAATTCTCTAATGAAAGGTAAATATACAAAACAGTGTATTTAGTGAACCTAATATAAATAAAATGAATACATACCCTCCCCCTTTCAACAAGATTTGTTATCATCACAATGATAGTGACTCGTTGCTCCCAAACCATTCTCCAAAAACAATCAAACGTAGAAGGTAGAGGACCTTGAGTTCCTATGTACGCCTTTGACCATTGAAAACCATCTATATAATTTGCATTTATATAATCAATGTTTTTCTTTTGACCAGGCATTTGTAATAATTGCACTCTACTATGATCATCTGAAAATCAAATTGTTATGTTAATAGTCAATAATAACCACAATAGGAAAATATATATACATATGTTTTAACTAGAGCATAGTGTAGCGCTTTAGTAAATTGTTGTAAGTTATGTGATCAGTTGTAAATAAAAGATTAGGAAATTTAGAATCAAATGTTAGCGCTCCAGATTTATTTATATTTTCACTTCTGTTTCATTGGGGACAAACGTGAAGACACAAAAAAAGTTACAAAAATGTGATATGCATTAAAAGCACGCCTTAGCAACATCAGCAATTTTTACAATTTCGGGTTTGCCCTTCACATGAATGGCCACAATTACATTATGTACTTATATTTCATGCATTTTTCTTTCAAAATAAGTTGTTATTTTTTAAAAACAAGAGCTTTTTGAAAATTCCAAGTAATCACTTTCTAATGCTGTAGCCAATACATGATCATCTGGTTAGCGTCAATAAAAAAAAAATCTACTTACACGCAATAATATTTAAATATCTATTTTTAGCACGATTATCAGTATGTTGTGAATGTTCAGACGCATATTCGTCGTGATTAGATTGAATAGCTTCATACTCCTTACTAAAACCAATGTCTCCATCGGCATGTAATTCGGCAACATGTTTAGCGAACATGTCAACTGGAATTGCCCCCTTATAGTCACCGGAAGGATCAGAGGCTACATTCCAATCTAAAGAAGTTGTTGGAACGGAACATGGCAAATCATCTAAATAATAATATGTGGAATGAAAACATTTTCTAAAAAAAGCAAAAAATATAAATGATTTTAGTAATAATAACAACAATTTACCTCCAAACAATAAAAGCTAATATTGATAGTAAAAACGCAAATGCGGCGCAACCTACTCCAGCTATCATGCCTGCACTAAGTTCGTTAGTTGTATGCCTCATATATTGTTGAATTTTATCACAATTTGATTGTACCAAGACCTCTTTTGGTTCTGATAGTTGTCCTTCAATTATCTTGTCTGTATAATGACTGTAAGAGGCTGCGCTAATTTGTACATGATACAACATGTCTGCCGTTAAATTTTTAATTGAATACTAAAACAAAAACATATAATAAGTACATGTTACATTTAGCATGAAAAAAGTTAGGTAATTGTCAAAACAATATCATCAAAACATATGCCCAATAGTAAACAAAACAAAAAACAAAAAGGATAGATTATAGGTAAAAATAAAAGGTATGCAACAGATTATTTCACCAACCCAAATACTCAAATGGCATCAAATTATCAAAAACAAGCGAGATCTTCAAGCAAAAGAAAAGAGTAATTGAGAGGTTACCTAAAATTGTGTTCAACATTATCCATGGTGTTATGAAACGAAAAACTAGAGAGCTGTCATATGAAATAGTCATATTCACACGAGCTCTTATACTTACTGATGATTTGAAAGGATCAGCTGTGGCTGCTAATCTGACTACGTTAAAGTATCTGAAGAAAAGTTTTTTTAGCGAGGGGTAATCATCAATCATTCTGTTGACCTTTCCATCCTTTGCAACTATAAACTCCAACCATTCGAAGTGTTTCTCAACATTTAAAAATGCACTCAGATAGATATCAAGATCACAATATGTGACATAACTTGTATTATTGCAAAAGCTTATTGCATTCCATTAAAACATAAGGAATGGTTTTTCTGAAGTCTAAGGTGATGTTGATATCATTGGTAAGAACGTAGTGGATTGTCACCTTTCGGTTGAACATACTCCAGTTTTCTGGTTAGGCTGGAACAAGTGTTGATATTTTCAAAGCAAAGGAAAGAAAAAGAAAATCTACTGTTTTGACAGATACAGCTATGAAACCAAATATAGAAGAAAAGTAAACCGTAAGAGAAAACTTCGTCTTAGACAATACAGGTATAGAAAAATATTATCGGGAGTCTGACTTATAATAAGCTAGAAAGAGACCTAATAGGCATTATATGAATGTGAGAGAGACATAACTTTACCGATGTTGCCTGATGTTTACTGATAACAACGACAATGGTTGACAAAAAGTGTTGTGAGAATAAATGAATCAACCGTGGGCTCGCACAGGGCGATCCATTGTCGACGGTTTTATTTCATTAATTTGATACTAGAAAAAGTAATAAAAGCTAAATAAACAGGACGCCAACGTCGCCAACATTGGATAACAGTCCGAGGCCATCCCTACTTCGGAATAATCGGAAAAATAAAAAATTTGGCCCCTTTTTAAAAATTTTTTTTGATGAGCACTTGTAGAGTTGCAGACTACTGTTCAATAGGTGACGTTATAGGTATGCATATGCAATTAAAGAATAAATATGAAACAAATAGTCAAGCATTACTCAACACATAATAGGTAAGCGAAGAAATTGTAGAATAATCAAAAGAGAGTGGATATCTATTTATTATATACCTTAATCATTGTAATTACCTTCTTTCAATGCTTGAATCAAAGATCAAAGAGTAGAATTTATTATTGTTAGCTTAATATCGTTTTACGTAAATAAATGAAAAACAATGGTCTTATATACTAGCGGATAGGGATATTCTGTAAGAGACGCTGTATATAATCGATAACTCAAGAAATGGTAAAATAATCAAAAGGGAGTGGATAACTTATAAAAGAGAAATAAAAGTTAACACAAGTTGCACAATTCAAAATTGTTTTGAAAAAAGGACAATACAAACGTAAATGTAAATATCGATATTTTTTATGAAAGCGCCACCTATGGACAAATCCGTTAACTTTTGACATTTTGCTATTACATGCTATTATTGATTTATTGGATTTTTAAGCACTTTAGTGACTTGCGGTCATTATGTTATAGCTCTTTACTTAGTTGTCTGGTAATACTCTCTTATAGGGGAAAAGTTGAAACGGCTTGGTGCATGACCCCGTATTCTAAATAATTACCGAAATAACAAGAAATCTAATGAAGGCAGAGGAAGATATGGGACTTGAGTTTAATGTAAACAAAACTAAATACATGTAACTGAAAAATAAACACGGAAGAAAGAAGCGAAATTCGAAATACGGAAGACACAGGAGGAACCATGGACCTTGAGGACTATTATTATTATTATTATTATTGGTTCTGGGAGTGGTCCCAATAGGTTCCCGCACTGCGACCTTTTGGTCTATTGTGCTCCCCGGTGTTGTCTACCCTTCAAGAATACCTGTATCTTTCACAAAATCCAGGATTTTTGAGGACTACATATATCTAATCTGGGAGTACTGTAACAAATAAATGCGACAAAGAAAAAGAAATTGAGGTAAGAATAGCAAAAGGTAACAATTGTGCAGGAGAAATCTATAAACATTAGAGAACGTCAATATACAGGACAGTGACATGGGCCGCAAATAGCAACAGCCAATCAAGACTTGAAATTTGGCAGAGAAAAATGCTGCGAAGCATACTTGGTGGAAGGCTACCAGAGTGCGGCTGGGAAAGAACAAATAACGAGATATAAGATGGACATGATCAAGCCCAGAAGACTACAATGGCTGGGACATTTAGAGATAATGCCAGAGGATAGGAGTGTGAGAAAAATAGCCTGGACAGTGACAGAAAGTAGAAAGAAAAGGGGAAGGTCACGAAAATGGTGGAAGAAAAAGTGACCAGTTGAAGACAATTACAGCAGAGAACTAACCAAAAAGACAATTGAATATAATGTTGATTTAAATAAAATAAGGAGCAAACATTTAGACTTTTTTTTAACTCCTGAACCCAAACAGTTCGAACCGGAAAAAAATAGAACTGGAATTGAAATCGATAATAAGTATTTTCAAAAACCGGAACTAGACCTGAAACCTATATAAAATGATCGGATTTGTGTAAGGCAGAACCGGAACCGGTATTTGGTATGGGTTCCAAACCCCTGCTTTTGTACCTTTCTTTTGGTAGTGCATAAATAAAGAATTTATGTTACGTTACTTAGCAGTACACCACAACCCATTTTGTTGGTAAGTATGTCATGTATGTTTCAATACTCATTAAAGCACTTAACTATGAGCAACTTTTTTTGTATGGTAATTTTTTTAAATTAAAGTGTGTGTGTGGGGGGGGGGAGAGACTAACTTAATTTTCCAAAACCATGAGATGTGTTGAAAATGGTTGATTATATTATTATATTTTGTTTTTCATTGACATTACATTTGCATTTAATGAGGTATTTGTTTATTAATTAAGTACCTTTTAGCCTACCTACAAGATATAGGTGCTTGAATTTTTTTTTTAAAGAAGTAAGTTCACGCAGATACTTGGTCTTCATTTTGTTAAATGTGACAAACTGTCCACGTTTTTAAGCAATAATTAAAATTCATCCTCTCCCCCTTACAATATGTACGTTCACCTGCTTTGCATATACAGGGTAGACCATTTTAATCGTATCTCGAATATTTTGAAAAGGACAATTTTTTTCAAAAAATGTTTCAGCCAAAAGTTTTATGCCTGAGAGGGAGAAAGATGATGACACTATCAATTTAATTGCAGATTGCTTGATTAGATAAAAAATACAAAATACGCACACTATTCTGATGGAAACTTTTACTTAATTTATAAACTTTGAAACACCGTAACTCAGTGAAAAATGATTCGATTAAAAAAAACAAAAAACCGTTGTATTCGTCTTATTGACAGTTACAACTTTCATTTGGAAAAAAATCACTCTCAATTAAAAAAAACTGGCCGCCAAAATGAAATCTCTAAAGTGGCGCCATCTACAATTAAATTGATCATCTTTCCTCTTTGTAGCCATAAAACTTTTGTCTGAAACATTTTTTGAAAAAAATTGTCCTTTTCGAGATATTCGAGTGTATTGATTACAATGGTCTACCCTGTATTTAGTAAAATGCTGTTTTAAGAAAATTGACATGAAAATTAATTAGGATGGCGATTATTTTAAACTGCATTAGTAATAATTAAGATAAGGGGAGTTATTTTAATGTGGAACAGCCAATAATGAAGCACAGGGAAATATTGTAAAAATAGGGTTTCAAATTGTACTACTTCAATTTTTTCTATGTAAAATTATCTTTTGTTCATTAATTAATTGGTTGTAATATCTGGTTTGGAGCCCATGATTTTAATTTAAAAATATACAGAGTTATAACATTTTCACTGACAACCCACATAAAGTAAAACAAAATTGGTACATTAACTAAAATTTACAATTAATTAGTGCTGTTATGACGGAAATGCAGATAACGAATGATAAAAAACTAGTTTTGATAAATAAAACATTTCATGCACGTTTTAAGCGATACTTACCGAAGTTTGCAAATATTCCTTTGACGTAGGAAGAGTAATATTGTCATATATTAATGCACCGATAGTGTAAATATAAATATGATAAAAATCAATCGAATTTGGAAACTCTAGTGGTCTTTGCCATTGTAAAAAAACTGTATCTTGCGCTTGGCATGTTAAATTTAAAATTTGAGGTGGACTCGGGCCACTAATATCAGTCTTATTAATGATGGAATCGGAACGTTCTCCCTCATTTTTCCCTGTAAATGCTTTAACCCAGATATCATACTCCGTATTAGATTCTAAAACAAAAAGAGATTGAAGGTGAAAATAAAAATTGCGGTAGCATTACTTAATTGGGTTAGGTTATATTGTATATTAGAACCTCCTCCGCCTTGTATCCTGTGAGTTTGTACTGCCGTTAAGTTTGCATGCATGTAGTAGATTCTATAACCTTCGATTGGTCCATTGGCATGTAAAGGTTCAGACCAGCTCAGATAAACACTAGTTGATGTTACGCCGAGCACAGTAATGTTGAGGGGTTTACTTGGAACTAAAACAAAAAAGAATCATGACAAAAGTTAGAAATGAAGTACAACGAAATACCTTTAATATCAATAACTGTGTAACTATCAGTTGTATTTGTATAATGTTGATTTGATACATGGGCCAATGTGGCCATTAGCACACAAACAGCAACATGATCCATTGTAAATTTATTTATACACAAAGGGTTTACAGTTAATCAACATTTAATAAGTTCTTTATTAGTATGCACATCCATCTCCAATCTTTCGCGTTTCCAAGCTGATTACAATAAAAAATGTTTAGTTTTCTTTAAAAACATAATCAACACTCACATTTTATTAAACAAATTTTATAATTAATAGACCGTTCCAACTGCACCACCCAGACAGCGGTTTTAACAGTAGTGTATAACGGAACAGTATCGGAGATTTGCTTATCGTACCGCTGACGGTATAATAGTGGCAGCTACAGACTACAGAGAAACGAAAATAAAGGAGTCGATGTAACCACGTGACTAAGAATGGCCGTTCTCCTGTGGATATTCAATTACGTATTTGAGTGTATTAATCAAATAACAATACGACGTAGTGAATACGTACAATTATCTGGGAAAAATATATAGCAAATCTAAATTACACAACATTTTTGTGTAGGTAAATTAAGCAATTATGTCTTGAATAAATATATAATGAATACGTATAATTTGTTTTCATATGAAAAATGGAAAATGTTTTTGTATGCAAAGGACAACCAAAGTCAACCATAATTGAAAAGCATTTTGTTTTGATTTGTTCGGAGTTGAAATTTTTTGTCACGATAAGTGAAAAAAATGCATAGATTTTCTAGAGTTTCTATATTTCTTTAACACTTCCCAAAAATTTTAATCAAGATTCATGGTTCTGTTTCAAATGCACCGCATTATGTAGCGTGTTTAAAATGAAGTGCCAACTTGGCTACTTATTGGTTGTGGGATTTACGTACGAGACAGAATTTTACAAACTTCGCTGTCCTTTTTCATGTTAAGCCAGAAGTACTATTTTGTGCGTCACAAGGGCTCGTTTATATAATGTGAATTATCTTCTTTTTTTAACTCTCGGAGCTCCTCTTGAGCCTGAACCAACAGAGTAGCAGAAGTGCCGGCATAAATTCGAAACAGTGTGACTGTGGGAACGTTTTTCGGTCCTCTGACGCATTGAATATCTGTAGAGAATTGCGAGATGAAATCCAAGTGACGTCCTTGACTATTTAGGGCTACATTCTTCAGATTTATTCCTGAAGGCATACATTTTTAGCTTATTATCGATGAAAATCGTGAACACACTACCCTTCAAAAAATGTTGGAAATGTTGAATTGTTCGATGAATGGCTAACAACTCTCTGTCATAAGTGCTGTACCTTTTCCCAGCCGAGGAGAGCTTTGTAGAGAAGAAGGCAATTGGTTCTTGCTGGTCATTTTCTGATTGTTGCAGAACGCCTACGATGGCTATCGCGGGCGCATCTGTAGCAATGCTCAACTTCAGTTTAGGATTTGGGTAAGTTGAAATTGTTGCATTAGCCAAAGCTGATTTGGATTTGTTGAAGGCCTCTATAGAGTATAGACTTAATAGTGTGAGTGATTGGAATGCCTTTTGTACTAATTACGTGGAGTAAGTCGGTTAAATGAGCCTGCCCCAGGTAACCATCTTTGGTAATAAATTTACCATGAACAGTAGGAAGCGTTGCAATTCTGTCGAAGTTTTCGGGCATATCTTGAATCGCTTTTAATTTCTTTGCAAGTGGTTCAATGCCATGAGCCGATACTCTTAACACCCAAGAAGAGTTCAGGAACAGAAAAAATACATTTCTTCAGATTGATTATTATGCCATATTGGTGAAGTCGTTTGAATACGGTTTCTGCGTGGGGTAAATCCGCTTATAAGGACGAAGAACCGCTCAATACATCGTCGATCTACGTGCTGCAAACAAAATTTAGTTCCAGAAATACCTGACCGATAAATATTTGGAAGGTTCGATCAGTATCAGTATAAATAACCTCAAATCATTATTATCTATTCATGCGGTTGAAATGGACACGGTATTTTTAACTGAAATGTTACAAGGTTTGACAAAATTAGTGCTAGGATATTTAAGCTCTGTTCTCCATTAATTCTTCGATACCTAACGCATATTATTAACACAATAATTTTAAAATCAAATAATATTTGAAGTGTAGATCGCACTATAACAACGAAATATCGGATATAATCCTAGTCTCACATGGAGTACCGCAAGGTTCAATTCTTCGGTGGCTTCTCTTCACAATCTATACTTCAAATATTTTCAGTAATATAACACGATCACGTTTATGCTGATAACACTCAATTGTAATATCACTTTGAAGAACAATACGTTGAAACTGATAAATGGCAATATTAATACTGACTTAGCTAATTTTGTTAATTGTGCATCTCATCACTGTTTAAATATTAGTGCAGCAAAATCGAAAATGGATAACATGATAACCCATATAAATGGGAACAAGTAAAATCGCTGTTAGAAATCCTACGAATTAATGACACGTTACTGGAATCCTTTGATCTTATTATCTTATTTTGTACATTGTCTGAATAAGTATTACAATTTGACAGTTCTGGTATGTTTGTTCTATTTTGCGACGGTTTTAGCTTTATACTCGTACTGAAAACGATACGGAAAGAAGCTCTGTTTCGGTACTGTTACAGGGATTTAATTTTTTTTTAAGTTTGCAACACTAACTGTCAACCAAATCGTTATTATTTTTTGATGACAAGACTATTTTACTTTACATTCCAGTTAATTTGGATATTTAAACGTCAGTTTATAAATTGGAACAAAGTTAAGGAACTTTATAGGTAAATATCTGTTGAATTCAAAAACTAACAACAAATCACTACAACTTGAAATTTTAAATTTGAATTGTCAAATGTCAGAATTGCCAACTTAATTTAAAAAAAAATCACAATTTTATTATCTTTATAAAAAATTTTAGAGTAAATTCATGCGAAATAGAAAAAATGGTATGAAAAACACGTGTCACAATTACTTTTTGCCGCACTCATTCCTTTCAGCCGGTCTGCAAACCTTGTCTTCGTGCGGCAAAAAGTCTCATTGTGACACTTGTTTTTCAATATTATACTATTGTTTCATCCACTTTTTTCAATAATATGTTAAATTTAATGAGTATAGTGCACAAACCACTTATTTTTTCATCTGTTTCTTTTCCAAGGAGGAGGATAGATTAAGAAAAAGTGGCGAGTGTATGATAGAAACACTTCGACACGTAAATAAGCTTATGCTTGACCAGATTTAACCTGCGTATTTGATGTTCTAGGAAATATTATCTGTTATCAGACCATTAGCACCTCGTTATTTGGGAGCCGATACTGATGAAGATGAAACATATTTTTACTAGGGTCAGTGGAAATCAATTTTTTCCGTGAGGACTCATTGAGAAACACAAGCAGGCAGGCAAAAGTGTGAGAAGTGAGTTAGGTACTTTTTCATTGTCAGAAAATGTACATACCTATGCGCAGCATTGGTCAAATTAACTCGAATTTTCATCAAATTTCAAACATATAGTTTGGTAATTATTCCTTCTGAATAGAGGCAAAGTGTTCCATTGGTCGCGGTATCATGAAGACTGTGTTATAGAAATTTCACACCTGTAAAACTGCAATATAAACCGCCTACTTATTGTTACTCAATCACACGCATACTGGTTGGGTTGGGTTACACATGCGAAGTGGTAGAACAATATTTTATTCCGTATTGCGCATTCTAAAATATGTCACAAAACCAGTATCCTGACAATACAATATGTTCACTTTTAAAGTACAATCGAACAAATTAAAAGAAGTACAATCTAATTTTTTACTAGAATTTATTAATTACTAAGTGTGGAAACGTCCATTGTCATAATGGTCTATTTTAACAGCCAGGAAGAACAATGCAAATCAAATTGGAGTGGAATGACTTGTTTTTATTATTATAATTGCAGATAGGTACACAGTAGCGGATTTACCAATAGGCTGGAGCCTAGGCGGCAAGTTATATTCTAAAACTCTAATGCTGCGGTAGAGTGAACGTCGAAGTATATAACTTCTACCGCGTGAGAGCCTCACGTATGTTTCTTTTACGTCTTAACAGAAATGAAAAAGATTCATATTTATCTATATACGTACCTAAATGTTATTAGGTCCACGCATACCTTATTATACCCAAAAATCGGTAGGGGCGGCAAATGTGTAAATCCACCAATGTGTGGGGTTAGCATATTTTTTCGAAACATACATAATATAGTACAAAAGTATAAAATTCTGCCCTGAAATGGGCACAGGCGGATGAGTACACGAGCAACAGCACATTTTCTTCTACATTTTGAAAATTAGGTTAAAGTTAATCACAAAAATGTATTTCTTTCTTCTTTTAACACAAATGGGGTGATTTCTAACTATGCAAAACAACCAAATTTGCCTATTTCTCATGGGCACAATGCACTGCGTTGCTTAATTCTCATAGAAATTGATATGATTTGGGAAAAGTAGAAACTTTTGAATGATATAAGTATGAGCTGTACAGGGTTGCTTTGCAGAAAAAAATGTAGGCTCTATTGCTTAAAGAGTTCGATCGATGTCAAAAGAAGAGTTGATGGGAGACTATGTTGAATAGATAAAAATTCCTTTTGGGAGTCTGTTGACAATTATTATACTGGATGTATCGCCTAGATGTCGCCTGTAATATGTTATCATCATTGAAAATTCACTCAACGGTTATCATACAGCAAGTTTAGCTATTTTTCTGTATTACCTCGTACGTTCTAGCGCACTCTTCATCCGAAATCAATATTTGAAAAAGTTGAAAATTTTATAATAAGCAGGATTCATTTAAAAAGTTATATTTTTATTCGGAAAAGGCTAAACGGAGTACGAAAAAGGAAATAGAAATTTAGAGTTTCTATATATTTAAAACTCATTTATTTTTTCATCAATGTTACATTTACATTACGTAAGTAAGTAAGCAATCAAATACGAAAACAAGTGGAAATAACATAATGAGAAACATTAATAATTTGTATTTTTTTCACTTCTATTTCTTTTCAGGATAAAACAGCCATTTCTTCTTTGTCTTACACGTTTATAGTACATTAAGCCCTAAAAGGTAAGGCATAAATTTCATTTTTTTATATAGAAATGACGTAAATATAACATATTTACAAACGTGTGTTAGGATCAACTACGTTCTTGTAAGTATACCTAATATTTTAATTTGAGCTCGAATAAAATTTTTTATCATGGTTTAGTCGTGTGTTAGTAATTTTGTCTTGATTGCTGTCATACACACGAGAACAAGAGAGAATAATTGGATATGTTATTTATTTTATTCACATTTAATTTTCTTATTTGTATTGTCTCTTTCTGTTTTCCAATGAAAAGGCCACATGGCCACATCTCATGTTTTTAACCAACGTGTTCTATATACCTAAACCTTACAGGCATATTATCTAATTCAATTCGATGTTTTTTTTAGAAAAGCGAAATAGCTTATGATTTTGGCAGTATAACTCTGCTTGTAATCGCGCCCGATGCAACTTAACCTTAGACGCCCTTGAAAACTAACTAGTATGGGTTCTTACACAGTCGGTAATCACTGACACCTCGCGGAAACTGGCTGTGTTAATAATATCCATATTTCAACAAAGGATCTCCAGCGCATTGGAGTATACAAATTGTAAAATGGAAAGTGGTTCTTCTTGACACTCTCTTAGGAAGTCTATTTAGGTATTCATTTAGTAGATCAGTTCCGTAAATATCTTTGGAACCTCCATCAGTGAGAACGATTTCCGAATTCATACCAATGGCTTTTGAGTAGCTCTACCTATATCCACATCCATGTCTTAGATGGTAGGTACTGACAGTATACAAAAAAGAAAACCTATCAGAGATTTCAGACATTACCTCGAACCTTTCTTGTAATGACTGTATTATGGTATCCAATATAGGAAGGAAAAATTTTAATTTATAATTGAATTTAGGATTGCGTAGGGATTTGTAATCAAATTCTTCCTTAAGTCGCCTTAATTGAGTGTCTGTAACTGGCACAATGTCTAAATCCTGTTCCATAATTAACTTTTCAGCACATCCAAAAATATTAGTGGATTAGTAGATAGGTACATAGAAGTATTTAGATTTTGTACGGGATTTTGTAAAGATTTGCACACAAATCAGAATAAGTACAGTAACTGAGCATATAAACTCGAAATCTTTTATTTTCAATGCTAAAGATTTTTATAAACGCATCCATCATTCATTTCTAAGGGAGACTCCCGCCGTTTCGTGGAGGCACTAAAAAGTTATTCAGCTCTCCTATTATACCAAAGAATGAAATGTTGTCTGTCTTGCCCTTAGCACAGCGCACAGGGAAGGGAAAATGGACGTTAATTCAAATTTAATATATTTTTCTGGACCCCGTCATTTATGCGGTTTTTCGATTATTACGCCAACAATTTGACTTTTATCCAATTTTAAATGGTAATATTTATAAAGCAGTAACATCTTGCCAGATTTTCCCATTTTCCTTGAGAAAAAGTCTTTCATTTTTACTAGAAAGTAAAGTACTCTGGGACAAAATGGTTCATCCGAAATGGTAAACCGAACAATAGGAGAAAAGGGTACGCGTTTGTCTTTAGATGTGGATCTTGATTCAAAGCTGTAGGCCAAGGCACGCAGTCAACAGACCAATATAATGTTCGAGGAACAGATTACTGTCATCAGGATTAAACAAAATTCTCTACGAAGTTTGGAAGAACATGAAACCAAATGTCAGTAACGTACGACTGTGTGGAAATAAAGTTAGGGTTTATATTCCTAAGCAAAAATTTGAAAGTGGGGAAAAGGTCGCAGCTATGATATTGGTTGAATATTTACAAACAACAGAAGGTTATTTTTTTTGAACAAATCCGTATAAGATGCTGCTTCAAAAACAACAAACTTTTTAAACAAATCCATATAAGATGCTGTGTTCTCATTACAATAGACAATAGACACGTTTAATATTTTAAATACTTTCTCGCCGTATTCTTTAAAAAAAATTCAAAAGATTTTGATAACGTTTGTGCAATAAGCTATTCAAATACTGAGTGCGATGTGTTCATTTGTCACATTTTATATTCATGCATATTATTCAAAGTGGTTATACATACAAAGAGTCCGGAAAGTTCTACAAGGATAGATGTTCTTGGACCACCGCTATTTATAATTTATAACAATGATTTATTGAATATAAAAATGAAAGACGCAAGGTACTCAACTAAAAGAATTCCGCTTTTCTTGTATAACAGCATTCTTCTTTTCTTCAACTTTTTATGAATATAATAATTATGTAAATCGGTAGGTATAGGTATAAGGTGGTTACTCCAATTATAGCAAGTATATAAGCGATATTCAACTTCTATCACACTCATGGTAGCAAGTACTAATTTCTTCAGTTTTATATAGCAGTTTTAACTAAAAGAAATATATCTACAGATTTTAAAGCACACATGATAAAAATTGCGAGTTTTGACAGTCACAATTTTCATTTGCACCACTATCTTTGTTTATCTGTCAAAACTACTCAGTAAAGTAATGAATAGCTTAATTACATGTTGTAGTTGTTTTCAAATTACCTATTTCATTTTCAAAATATATTACAGTTTTTGAATTTAAATGTGTGGTAAAGTGTTCTTTTTCTCTTAAAAAATGAACAAGAATAATTTTCATGAGGATCGCAAATTGTTCTTTCCATGAAATTGCTTTTAGTACATGGATCCAATATAGTTCACGCTTCCATCGCTTTGCTTACACTACCACATTTCTTCTTTTCTAGCAATTCTTTCCTCCATGCTCTCATTTTGTAACCAACTTTTCCATTCTTGTCATTTCATTTTCATGCCATTAATACATCATGAGGCTTTCTCCTGGACAGAGATGTTCACTGCAAATGAGTTTGTACACGTTGACGATAGATTTCCAAAACCTCGTCCGGTTCATTGCTGGTCTGAAGATGTGTGTTGATTAAAATAAACGGATCTTCCAGTTCAATTATTGGCAAAAGCTGAAAGATAGAGAGGTAGTATATTTCCATAAAATATCCACCAATATTCAGAGTTTTCCCAAAATTCTAAAAAGACTAAAGAAGCTGATCCCAAAAAATTTGACGACCACATGTCTATGGTAAAGATTGATCTCATGGATGACAAAATTCCGCGCTTGTAATGTGGACCGATACACAGCCCACACTAAATTAAAGCATAGTCACTTAACTGCTGGGAAAACCAACAAGGAAATGTGCGCAATGTAATATGGGATACAAAAATGCCCTGTGTTATACTTGCGGGGTAATATCCGACGTACTGTATAAGGTCATTGCTTTTATTAGAGAATGTAGGGTTGTTCATCGAAATACAAAAATACTGTACAACACTCTAACAGAATAATGAAAGGCAGTAGATAATTACCTACCCAAATTGACTGCATTTTAGTGAATATTTTGTTTTTAACAATACCTTTTGGTAATTTGCCAATGGTAATAGTAGCCGCAGGCTCCCTATAAAGAAAAAAACTGATAATGTTAAAAAAAATAATAATACCCTTTATTGCAGCGTATACCTATATAGTTGTACGATTCTAATTTTGATTACTATTGGCCGATATTCCACAAGAAAGCAGGTTAGCGCTCCAGTAGGTTGGATGCTGTTACAAAACATGATTAATAAATAATAAACAAGATGTAGTTAGAATGGCGTAATTTGTAACGAAAATAAAAATATGTTGTCCTTTGGAAGTGTCGCTTTCCTAATTTTTGCGCAACAGTACTAACGCATTCCTTGAATGTGTCAATAGAGGATGATTAGTGCAGTAGTAAAGCTTCAAAATACTTAAAAAAACCCAAGACTCAACAAAACTGGCGACTTGATGTATCAATTACATTCACATGTATTCACCACATTTACTCGACAAATTGCCAACTGACGATCATTGTTTGAAGCAAAGATGTTTCAGTCAAGCAAAATGCTGCTAAATGTCAACAATAAAATTAAAAAAACAGTTTTGATAAAGAATAATACAAGGGAGGGGAAAGAAATGATGTGAAAAACTATAGAGGAGTTAGTATTACTAATGCGGGATACAAGGTGTTTGCTGAGGTGTTGAGAGGGAGGTTAAAGAAGGAAAGGGGTTTAGTGAAGGACTGGCAGGCGTTGTTCAGGGACGGAAGGAGGACGGTGGACAACATTTATGTGTTGAAACAAGTGGTGAACAAGGTGTGGAAAGGAAAGGGGGGAACGTGTATGGGTTGTTTTTGGGCATAAAGACAGCCTGCGATAATGTTAATAGGAAGAAAATGTGGGAGATAATGAGGAAATGTGGGGTAGGAGAAGATTTTATGAGGGATGCCCGTTGAGCTTGAGTCTTTTCTCGCTATATATTGTGGAATTAGAGGAGGAATTTCGGCGATATCAAAGGGGAGGGGTGGTGATAGGGAGGATAACAGTATGGGTGTTGGCATATGCGGATGACATGGTAGTGATGGCAGATAGTGAGGAAGAGACGAGGGGATTAATTGGAGTGATCAAGGGATATTTAGAGAGGAAGGGTTTGAGCGCGAATGTGAAAAAGACCAAGGTGATGGTATTTCAAAAGAGAAGAGGGAGGAGTGTAAAGAAAAAGTGGTGGGGGGGGGGGGGGAAGAGGTGATAGAAACTGTGGATGAGTGGAAATATCTAGGGTATGTTTTGCGGTACGATAATAAGGATGTGGCGCACATCAGAGAACTGGCAAATAAGGGAAATAGACTAGTGGGGAAAGTGTGGGGAGTGGGGGAAAGAGTGGTTGGGAAGGATATGGAGAAGAGAAGATGGATTTTTGACAAGTTGGTAAAGAGTGTAATGGGGTACGGAGCAGAGATATGGGATGTAAGGAGTGGGAGAAAATGGAAAAAATACAGGAAAAGTACTGGAGATGGACTTTGGGGTTGTATAGAGAGACGCCAGTGTATATCGTGGAGGAGGAAAAAATAAGGATACGCTCAGGAAAGAGAGCAGTGAAATATGAGGAGGAGATCAAGAAAAGGGAGGAAATTATTGGGGTAAATGAGTGTATGAGAGAAATCAGAAAAGAACGGATAAGGTGGGGGCAAGAGGAGAGGAGGTTGTTTTATGAGAGAGTGGAATATGCGAGGGAGGAGATAGAAAGGAGAAGAGAGGAAGGAAGGGATATTGTAGGCGAATTAGTAACAAGAGATAAGGATGTCCAAGGCCAGGAAAGGAGAGAGAGGATAGCAGAGGGAAGATATAATGAGAGATATATGGAGATAATGGTGGAAGGCAAGGCCGATTATATAGTGAGTGGTATGGGATTAAATGAGAAACGAATGGTGGCAAGGTTCAAGTGCGGGAACGAGGAAAACGAAAACAGATACTGGTGGGAGGATGAGAAAAGGATGTGTAGAATGTGTGAGGAAAGGAGGGAAAATATATGGCATATAATGAGGGACTGTGAGGAGCTAAGGAAAGAGGAGAGAGAGAAAGGCGATTTTGCGAGGGAAGGGGGAAGGAGTGGAGTGGATGAAGGGGGTGCTGGAGAGTAGGGAAAGGGTAGAGAGAAGGGGACAAAGTGTAGGAAGTGTTTTTTTTTTTTTGTAAATGTAATAAGAATCGTTTGTTATGTAATTAAGACAAATAAATATATCTATCTAATCTACCTATCTAATAAAGAATAATTGCTTATTTCTTTGGATCTTTCTCGTGTTTGATCTGAATCAAGCAAAAAATTTCAAAATTTGCGAACGTGGAGGAAAAAGCGATTGTTGCACATATGACACAGTAAAATTAACTGTAGGTACTTTTTATTATACAAGGACACAAGGTATACAATTAAACCTACAAAAGTCTTACAATTTAGTTTTCAACAATTTTACTAAGTTATTATTTTGTAGCAATTTTAATGAGATATTTATGTTTTAATTTCCAAACTTGGAGGTTATTAGCTCAAACTCCTAAACTCTAACAAATTACCGTTTTCCAAATATGCGAAATTAACTCATGAATGTAGTTATGTAATTATAGGGACGTGTACTAAACTACACAGTAGTATTCGAAAACCATTTACAACCCCACCTTTAAAAGCAATTAAGGCATAGCCCGTATCAGTTTATTAAATTTGTTTGATCAATCTTCCCGATCTTAGATTTCGTAACATTAGTATTTACATTGCAGTCTGATTATGCCGTGCTCTATAAAACGACCAGTCTGTCTGTGTAGAAGTGCACACAATTTAAATTCTGTTTAAACAGGTTCGTACCAAATTCCAGCATTCCTGTTCGGAATAATTGTTCTCGAAATTCGCGTGAAATTGATTTAGTTGCATATGTACCTACTTCCTGTTTTATCCATGCTTTGACATTCTTTCAGACGTTACTATTGATTACATACTACAAATAGCTTACTTTTATGTCGCACTAATTTTAACTACTTTTTTGTTCCTGTTTGTGATGAAATTAAAAAGTTAAGCTTCTAAATCGATCGACCCAAGGTGCATTACCTTGGGTTTCCACAATCCATAAACTCAAAGTAAATGAAGCTTTTCTTGGACGACCTCGAAAAAAATTGTGATCGATTCAAGGTGGTGGGGAGATTGGATTCACCGGTTGGTTTTTAGATCCAACAATTTGGTAAGAGTTACTTTAAACAGTTTTTTACATATTGTCAGAAGAATATTTAGCTTTAGAGACGCACCGAGCAACCGAAATCTAGTCGTCTTACAAAGAAAGACGAATAACTAAGCAAAAAAGGCAGTTTGAGCCTTTGAGGAGATAAATGAAGGTGAACTGACTAACGGGATGAGAGTTGTTTGTAGTAGAAACCCATAATACAATTTGTGACAAACTGGCAACTGCTACGGGGTGCTACGGAAAAAAGGAAAATTTTTTGTTTTGTTTTATTTCTTGATACAGATCTTGAAACTTAAAGCTAGAAAAAATTTTGCGCTGCTATTTTCGGATGTAAAAAAATCCGTAATGATACCCCATCAAAATTAAAATGTATTTAGTAAAAATTATAATTTGTAGTAGTTTTGCTTTGATAAAAATAAAACTATAATTAAAAATGGCTATGATTATGTACTTTATTTATTTATTTATTTATTTTCAACTGAAATTACATTCCCAAATACATTAATAATTTATTGTAAAGCCACTGTATAACAAAAACGGCTTTCATATTTACTATTACTTTTCAAAAATCTCTGTTCAGTATGAAAATAAAAGTTATAATATTAAGTAATTAAAAGTAAGCAAAATATTCTGCAACATAAAGATAAAGATTAATATAATATAAACTAAGATTGTAAATATTTAGTGCAATAAAACTTAAAAACAGGCAAACCATCATGAAAAATGTCACATTCTTTATATTTATTAAACATATTATTTAATTCTTTGAGACCTAATATGAATGGGGATCTCTCGAACAGATTAGTATTAATATGTGGTATGAAGAACAATTTTAAAAATCTTTGAGACAAATTCCTAGGAACATTAAGGCAAATTGTATTAGTTAGGTCAGAACATTCTATTTTATTATTAATAATTTTGTATATAAAGATCATGAGTAGCAATTTTCTTCTGTTTGTTAAGCTCATTACATTAAACTCACTTCTCAAAATATTAGTTGATAGATCCCTAACTGGATAAAAGTGGTGTTTCTTAAAGTAAAAATATCTTAAAAACCTATTTTGTACCTACTCTTTCAATTACATTAGAATATTTTTTTGTACTAGGAGACCACACTATTGAGCAATAATCCAATTTACTCCTTATTAAAGTAGTATAAAGGATTTCGGTTGACCTTACTTTTTTAAAATTGCTAGAATTTCTTTTAATGAAACCCATTAGTTTATAACACTCGTTAGATAATTTATTTACGTGTATATTAAAATTAAACTTGCTGTCGAAGATCACACCAAGATCCCTCATGAACGTTACATTTTGAAGCACATTATCCCCGATTAAATACCTGATTAAATCAAGTTCTACATTTTATCTTGTAATGACTAAAATGCTACATTTTTTAATATTCAGATTAAGCTTATTTCTAATACACCACGAATTCAGTTTGTAAATATCATTTTGCATGATTTTCTGATCTTCAAAAGTCTTAATTTCCCTATAGATTTTTCCATCATCAGCATACCATAAGGAGTGTGATTCCAATTCCAACATAATGTCATTTATAAAAAGAATAAAAAAAGAACACCAATTTTGGACCCCTGAGAAATTCCAGAAGGAATCAAAAACTGAGCCGATACCTGATTTTGAAATTTAACAAAACCAAATCTTAAGTTTAGATAAGAGCATATAAGTTTTACAAAATCTACGCTAAACCCAAATTTCAAAAGTTTTGTTAACAAAAGATCATGATTGACAGAATCAAAAGCCTTTTGAAAATCGGTATAAAGCACATCAACTCTACCACCTTTGTCTAAAATAGAATGAACAAATTTTGAGAAAACCATTAAATTAGACTCAGTGGACCTACCGGGGTAGAAACCATGCTGATATTGTGAGATTTGGTTTTTGACATTTTCAAACATAAACTTATACAAAATATTCTCATAAACCTTGGCAAAACCATTCAGTAGTGATACCGGGTTCCGGACACTTCGCCCCCCACATTTCGCCCCACACATTTCGCCCCCACACATATCGCCCCCGACACATTTCGCCCCCACACATTTCGCCCCCACACATATCGCCCCCGACACATTTCGCCCCCACACATTTCGCCCCCAGACATGTACATAGCAAATATACAGTGGATACAGAAATTGTTTTTCCTTTTTTCAGCTTTCTCATCTGACAGCCAGATGGGTGAATTCTTTTCACTAAAGAGAAATACCGCAAATAAATGAAACGGAAGCAGACTCAAATTAAGAACAATAATGTAAAAGAATATTGTTTTTTACATTATTATTCTAATTTCAATTTGGTAGGTTTAGTATATTTTTTTTCAATTGAAACAAAAACGGGAATGTGAAACTAAAGAACGTTTGAAACTAGAACGAATGCTAACCTAAGCGTAGATTGATCCGAGGTTAAAGGTAGGTTTAGTATATTTTTTTTTCAATTGAAACAAAAACGGGAATGTGAAAGTAAAGAACGTTTGAAACTAGAACGAATGCTAACCTAAGCGTAGATTGATCCGAGGTTAAAGGTAGGTTTAGTATATTTTTTTTCAATTGAAACAAAAACGGGAATGTGAAACTAAAGAACGTTTGAAACTAGAACGAATGCTAACCTAAGCGTAGATTGATCCGAGGTTAAAGGTAGGTTTAGTATATTTTTTTTCAATTGAAACAAAAATTTATGTATTCGGGGGCGAAATGTGTGGGGGCGAAATGTGTCGGGGGCGATATGTGTGGGGGCAATATGTGTGGGGGCGAAATGTGTGGGGGCGATATGTGTGGGGGCGATATGTGTGGGGGCGAAACGTGAGGGGCGAAATGTCCTAGAACCAGTGATACCGGACGGTAATTAGAAATGTCTGATTCCTCCCCTGATTTAAAAATTGGTGAAATTTTCACTTCCTTCCACTTGCTTGGAAAAACTTTGTTTCTTAGTGACTTATTAAATAATAATTTCAAAGGCTCAGTCAATTCAGTTTTTAATAATTTAATAAAATTTGTGGGGATGGATTTATTGAGTATCATGTGTGTATTTTACAAAACTACTACAAATTATACTTTTTACTAAATATTGACTTGATAAAGCCGAAAAAAGGGCGAAACGTTGTCTTTAATATTGTAAATGAAGAAGTCTTTCCAAAATAAACTTATAATAAATAATTAGAAGAACCCTCACTTAAAATAAATATATCCCAAATTAAATTGGAATAACTTAGAAAATCGAAACTAACACACCTAGTAAGTACATTTCACAGAGGTACATTTATTATGAGCAATAACCTAAAATTTAATTAGACAATATTATTTGGGAAATGATAAGTAAGGTGTACTATATTACCGACGAAATTAAATATTAGTTTGGTAGGTGTGAAATAATTGTATGGTTTTGACAACTCTCTTTTATCTTTTTTTCTCTATGGTTAGCAAGCAATTCTTGTAAAAGGGGGTGTACAGTGGACAACCAATCAGGGAAACCGCGAAAGTAGTGAGCCGACGCCGACGGCTTTAAAGCTCGAGAGGTTGAATGTAAATTGATTAGTAGGTACATACTTTGAAAAAGAAAAAATTTAAACAAATGATTTCATTTAGTGAATAATTCGAAAAAATTGAGGCTCAAAATGCGAGTAGTTTAGTGTAATATCAAAAAAAGCTGTAAACATTTGTAAATGAACTCTCTTGTGGAATAAACAGGCAAATTAAAAATTACAAAGTGGCTAAAGTACTGTAAAAAATTTTTGTTAAGTGTGCCATTCTACCACAAGTGAAGTTTGATTATTACGGAGAACAGCGATTTGCTTTGAAATGAAATTAGCATCAAGCAATTACCTTGTCACTAACAAGGGGATCGAAAAACCGCAACTCTGTAGACTGCATTCAAAAGAAAAGGTCCAACGAACCGAAATAGATACGGTTCAAAAAGGTAGATTCGAATCATACTTGTCAACCCGCGTAAGTGTTAAAACATTCACCTATAATTTGTCACTATTTTTAATTTCTTGTTCTGTTATATCGTTAGCAGAAGGGGTAGTTTCTAAAATAAATGTATAAAAATGGCCATCAGTCTATTCATTGTGCATAATCTTTGTTATACGTTTGTTAACATTTAGAAGAATAAAAGAATTTTGGTTTATAAGCAAGGGAAATTTTATTTTGAGTGCTTTAAGGCGAATAAAGCTGTGTAGAGAAAAAGGTAAAATTGCCGTTCTTTGTTAGTACGTTAAGAGGAAATTTTAGTTATTTTTATTTCGTTCATGGCGTTGTAGTTGTGCATCCTCAATAACAGATTATTATATTTGAGATTTATAGCATAACAATCGCCCAAGAATTTTTTTCTTCCCTGTAAGGAACATTTTTATTGAACCGTTTATTCACAGTGAGGAATTGTGACATTTTATTTTGGTGTAAGTATGTGTCTTATTTTATTAGTAATTTAATATATAGTCAAGTTACGTTTGATTTTATTGAGTTCAATTGAAGTGAATTATGTCCATGGACTGAGCTAGACCAGGGGAAATAATTTTAAATTGTGAAAATAAGGAAAGGAGAGGCAAATTTGTAACCCTCTGTTACAGATATCTAAGGAATATACTTATAATATATTTTAAAAATATGAAACTATTAGAATTGATATTTGCTATTTTAAAGTTCATCATTCGTAAAAGTACATATTAAGTTAGGTATACATCTAAAATGCATGATGGTTTACAATATACTTTTCCTAATATTAGGATCTTTGTCTGTTCTTAAAAGGATAAAAAAGGTTTACGAAATAATTATCATGAACCTCATCTGGAAAATACAGCTACAATGTTTATAGAAAATAAAACCACGACAAACTAAACATTTTAACATTATACCTAGTTGATAAATTTATTGTGTCATAAAGAAGAAATGTTTCATTATAAATTATTTAGATGTACATATTTTATAGTTGTGTGTAGGTATTATATTCGTTTGTAAAAATATATAATATAATACTATACTTATGGATGTATTTGCAATAAATTGTATAGGTATGTGTATAATAAATAAAAACGCATTTTTCTCTAAAAATTCAAACTTTTACACGGCTTAACATTATTAGGCGCCTCACGTCCCAATGACTCTAATATGCCAACTAACTGAAAATATGCTAACTCCATCTTGACATAGCAAGAACAGAAGAGACTCTGACAATAAATAATTAATAAATTCTAAATTTCTTCCATTTTATCTTTAAAATTGCGGAAACTCATACGCTCTAACTCTAAAGCAATACAATTTGCACATAAGAATTACATGTTCATATAAAAACCACCCTTTTAGCATACATTTTTTGGTAGAGATTATTTGCTGAATAGCTGCCATGAACTGCGAATAGCGATTTTAAATCACAGGTGCAGATAATAAAAATGTTAAGTAAAGTTTCGCAATATTTCAAAGCGCCAATTGGAAGTAGGTACCTATCGCGATAATATATATAATATAAATTATGAAGTAATTCAAACTTAGGACTCCCAAATGAGCCCTAAAACTCCTAAAGAATGCTATTAAATTAACGCATTGAATAATTAACGGTAATCAATATATAATACCAACCTTATTAAGACCAACCACATTAACTTTGAAATACAACAAAATATAGTAATTCTCGAAGCGAAACAATTACGTTATTAAACAGTGAAGACGAGTGAATAACATCAATAAATGTAATTTGTGTATTCAATTAAGTTAATTACTTTGCATTTGTTTGTATTCAAGATTGAAGTGATATAATACTCTTTTTAACGTAATGAGAAACATAAGGGTCGAACAAAATTTCCAATAATGAGGCATTTGCGTAATGAGCCAAACGTTAAAACGCTCTGTACCTATGTTTTGTTGCTGCACAATATACCTATTTCTGCATACACACATGTATGCATGTCTAAATGCAAATAGTACTTACCTTTACGTCTGTTTAGAACTACTGTTCACTTAATCTTACTTACAACATTAAAACTTTGTAATGATTATAAAATAAAATTAGATTTACCGTAAATTACAGCAGACGTTGTAAAATGTTAATCTTCGTTAGAACGGACTAACATAGACACGCGCCATATTTGAAAACGTGAAACGTCCATAACCCTGATATAATAATCACACTTCCTCTATAGGTACCGATTTTATAAATTAAAAAATCTTTACTTAAAAGCTTTCATACGTTCCTGGATTCTTGTAAAAATGCTTGAGACATCCTTGTATGAATAAGAGGGGGGTTCCCGACCCACTTTCAACAATTTAAAAGCGGTAGTATAAGTTTTGTATACATGTTACAGCATAGAATAATAATCCCGCTTTTAGAACATCCGACGACGCTATACGGATGTAAGTGTGGTAAAAAGGTATTGAAGCTTTAGCCCGGCCGTATCTGGAATATGTCAGGGGACAGTGTGGCTAGCGTTGTGCTCCTTAACCACTTTATGGACGTTGAGTTGACCCCGAGAAGAAAAGTGCAACAGTTCTTCTGGCGGGAACGGGAATTGAATATGGTCCATATTATAGTGTTCTAACGAGTGGTCTATGTTTTAATAAATTTATCCAAAAAATCAATCCTTCCTTTCTCTTTCCATTTTTATTTTTCCCTCTTCGCGATTCCCTCTCGAATAATTTCCGTTAACAACATGTCAATATCCGATCGGAGTCAAATTTCGGCTTTAAGTCTTTCTCCCGCGATCGTCGAAATTTGTATTTATAGGTTTATTTCTTTGGAAAAAGTATTATACGTATTGCCTCTATGGTCATCAAGTCAACAACGAACTGTTAAGGTTTTATTACCTTAGTCATGGTTTGCCCTCAGAGGTGTCCAAAATCTTTGGAACAATGATATCAAAAATCTTCATTTACATACAATTTTTTGTGTAATGATAAATAAGTAAATTGAGGACATTGGGGTCTACATTACAATGACCAATGATCACAACGGCCACTATCACATAACACTAAACCATTATATTTGAAACAGAAGATAAACGATAAAAATACTTTCAACTTGATCTTTAGAGCGAGTGGCCGTTGTGATCATCATCAGGTAACGTCGAACATCAAAAGCGCCGATCGTCGTTGTGATCATGGTGGCCGTTATGATCAAGAACCTTTATTTGCAGTTGTGATCAAGAACTTTTGCTTGCGGTTGTGACCACGGTGGCCGTTGCGATCAAGATAATAGTGGCCAAAATATGAGGTGGCCGTTGTTATCAGCCTCCGTAAATTGGATGGTTTTACCGTTGGGAATCCTGTTGATAATTCCCTTTACCCCGTTGTCTGATAACATGGTTAATAAAATTTCAATTTTTGTTAAAACAGAATCTATGGTAATAAGTACCTACCTATGTCTTTCGAAAAATAATCGAAAGAATCGCACTAAGTATTTTTAAAACGCGAAAACACGTTTGTCATGCTTTTTCTAAACGCTTAAACTAAACGAATTAGCTGGGTCGTACTTAACTGGTAAAAGGTGTACACTGTACAAGTGACATGACGCTAATATATTAAATTGATGTAAGCTGTATAGAAATAATTAGAGCTTTGTAAACGAAAAATCAGGACAAGGAATATACATATAGTCTAAGGATCCAAAAAACCCGTGAGCAGGAATTTACATAAAAGTAAAATAAAAAATTATACAGATAATTTACGTGATAAAATCAGTTAGGGTTCCCTGAAAAATGGACGGCGGTGAACTAATGAAAACATTAGTAAAAAATTAAATCCTAACGGTGGATATAGTAGCGATATCCAATACCTACGAATGTTATTAAATGAAAAGAAGTCGTTTTCAGGGTTATATAAATTTGAAATATAAAGATAAAAATGTAGGTATTTAGTTTTAAACGTAAAAGTATCTATTAACCACAATATTTTACACAAAATAATTATAAAAGAGGGGGTATTTTAAAAATATGCCCTTTTGATGGTGCCACGAAAAATGTTTTGTCGCAATAATAAAAGAGATATTAGACAAAGAGAGAATACCGGAATTCACAAGTCCCTGGTGTTTTAAAGCCATTAATTAGCTTAGAACATATTTATTGCCATTTGGTGCTAACAAAAATTGGTCTCGAGTTGTGTGAATTTAAAAAACAAGCCCTTTATTTCATACCCACTCTTTTTTTAAACATCCATAAATTTTGCCTATATAGCACTACGAAAAAATATACGTTTCATAGTCATTTCGGATAGTTGAATTTACTAACTTTTTATTATGCGGATTCAGGAGTTTGCAAAAATGTGTTGTTTATAAACAGTAGGTACCTACTGAACAAAATCGTATTAATAAATAAAAAGTAGGTTTATTCGTCTGAATTTGAAAAGGAAACCTAAAATGAGTTACAATATATAACAAATATTTACAAACCGCAAAAAGTAATACTAGTGAAATTTACCCAACTAGCTCTTTGAAATGTAATGATAACGATAAAAATTTTACAACGCTTCATTAATTATTATTTTAAAGCAGTTGAAGTTACTAACGTTTTAAATTTCCCATTTTTAATGCATAACAGTAGCTCATTTTTATTCAATAATGACATCACGGTTCCCATGAAATTCTATGCTTCAGCTTTATTTGATTGCTTTGCATATTTTTCACAAATATAAATTTGTCAGTCACTCAATAGTGAGCATTGTGCGTTGGAGAGCAGTTCATGAAAACTCTATGAAGTTTCTATTTCTTTTCAGTTTTTTTTATTAAACTCTTTGAATTCAATTTAAAAAATCGCCATTCCCATATCGTAACTTGCGAATTTTTATGAAGCGATGAATTTCAGATGATATTTCATGTGCATGATAATTGGAGACAATACACATCTCTAAATATTGCTCACACCATGTTGACGTAATTCCATACTAGAGCAGAAAGCTTGATCTCCTCTAAATTTATCAAGATGAATCAATCCTCCAGTTGAGTGAAGAAGAAAGCGGGAATTGATTCAACCTTCGGCTTGCTTGAACAGTCATCAATATCCTAAGATTTTGTTCTATGGCCATATCAGACGAAATCATTGGCGGCCCTAGATCCTATCTATGCGGTGCGAGGTCTCATCTGCAGGTAAACTTTAGGATGCTGGAAGAGGAAGTAGTTATAATATTGTAGCCCCAATATGGATTGTCACCACTCACAAAATAGTGGTGCGCCGTCTCGCCGTTTCTGTAGCACCATCTACAAGATTGTGATTCCACCAAGCCAGTGTGGCGCATGTGCTTGTTTAATATATAGTGCCCAGAAAGTATGCAAACAAGCAGTCGCAGGTTCTTCCTTGACAGACCTGTACAGAAACGCTCCAGATGGTCCTGGTCCACTGAGGGCCTCTCTCACATGACGAAAATCTAACATCAAGTTCCAGCTAGCCATGCGCGGGGCTGGGTGTCTTCAATTATTAAGTTGTTTACAAATGATGCTGTAAGTGGAAGAGCCGACTCTGGAACATAAAACACCTGTTTTGGAGTCAGTCGGGCAACCCCTCGGCTTTTTCGTTGCCTGTTGTTTCAGTATGCCCTTTAACCAATAGGAGGTGGAGGGTGTTGCTGCTTGCTCTTGACATTCGGAAATCAACCTAGAATGTAGTGGTAATAATACACACAACCTTCCTCTTCAACTTCAACTTCTCTTTTCGTTGAAGGGGAAGGTTGTATGTATTATTACCACTACATTATTAGATCCACCCCTTAGTGTATTCCGGACTCCCTCATTATGAATCAACCTAGAGGTAATTTTACAATGACCCATTGCCTGTAGAGCGGCTCTGCTATCACTGAAAATTCTAATAATTTTATTTTTTGTGTCATGCATTAAGGTTATTCCTACAAGTTCTGCCTGAAAAGACAGTCGGAATTTTGCTTGTGGTTGTTGAAAGTTGAGTTCTTTGGCGTAAATGCCGGCGCCTGTTCCTTCCATTTCCTTCTAAAAAGTCATGTAGACTAAGCAAGTTCTCTTCTCACGTTAAGAGTTTAATTGACAACTTCGCTAGAATCCTATTTATCTATACCCACAATTGCAGACGTCCGTTAATAATTAACCTTACCAAACCAGCAGGTTAAAGAAATAAGCCCATAAGTGTCTGGATGGCTTAAACCTTTTCCTGATTTTGCCAGTGCCATTTTGTTAAGATTATCCTAGACACAGAATTTCTGTACGACTAATTGCTTCGAGTTGCTCAATACCTTACCCACGGAGACCATACAGATTGAAAATTCCATCATTTCTAAAGATTAAACTATTAAATAAATCGATACAACAGAATATTGAAAGATCCTCACTATTACGAGCACTTGAATGAATATTGACATGTCTCGGTTAAAAACCATACGGTAGCCAAAAATGAATGAAATTCGCTTACTATTGCGTTCAGACTTTGTTGTCACGAAATAGTAATTTTGAGATTTTTTCATTAAAATTCGTGTGATCACCAAAACGAAGAAAATGTGTTTATTGGGCACGGATGTAATGGGTTTGGACATTCTATTAGCGTACCTGGTCCACAAATAACAATTTTGACGTATCTTGGTCAAAAACTAAATCCACAAAATTCACTTGTTGGGTACTGATGTAATAATGCATTTGAACGTTTCCCTCAAGAACCCAAATTGCATAAATAACGATTTTGAGTAAACTTTGCGCCATAACTTTTGACTTGGGTTACGCTCATGGATGAGAATTATATTGAATAGTTGCACATCTAAGGACCATAAGATATAATCTAGTAAAATGCCGAAATCGGTACATGATATAAAGAATTAATTAAGTAATTAATTCTAAAATTTTGTCAGTCTACCTTTTACTGTTCCTGATTCACTCGAACTCCTTTAAATTTTGTCTCTGTTATAATGTCACCTGAATGCGTCCATTCTTAATCTATAAAGAACCCGTATACAAAATTTCAGAACGATTGGTCGCTTCTAAAAAGAGTTATTGCGCACACGGGCGGACGGACGGACAACAGTACAAAACTATAAAGGATGTGAGGATACTTAATAAGTGGTTATATGATCTGCCATTGAATTACCTGTACCTACTGGGTAAATCTGATTTTTCGGTAATATTGTAAACATTAATTTTGCAATTTTCGCCTTGGAAATTCTTCTCATTTGGGTGTTACGTTAAATGGAAATGTGTTACAATATTGGTTTTGTCATTTATTAAACTTACACATGATATTATTGGCAACACTTCTTAAACCTTGTACGATTTCTCTCAATATAATTTGAAACAACAGTACAACTAACTGTAAGTATCACTTTACACCAGTATCTCTAAAGGATACCGAGGAGCTTTACCTGGTTCCTGAATATAGCTGTTCAACTGACAGTCTGGACATAAGAGTGCTTTATTGAGCGAGATAGGATTTTACTGGCTCAGATTTAAAGTTTTCATTAGACTTATGTGCTCTAACTCAATTGCCAAAGAAGACTCTTTTTTAACTCTTGAGATTCAATTTAATCAAACTGAAATCTATCAATTTGTTTGTCAGCAATGTATATCAAAGCTTTCACTTTGCAACTAACTGCAATGTATGAAAAAGCTTTTATACAGCACGAGTACATTTTGTGGGAAAATTTCATTTGTAGTAGAAGTATGTAGTTGAAAGGAATTTTTTCCATCACATATGTTCGAAAAACTCAAAACATGCCGTGAACAATATTTTTGAAAATACCAATTTATCTCCATTTACTTAAGTGACTGTAATATTTTAGAAGACATAATGACGGTGACATTTTATTTGAGCAAAGGAAAAGTTAAAATGTTTGAATGACGGTTGTTGACATGAAATATTGCCATTCATGCTAAAACTGATTCTTAGTATAATTTAAAGTTATTACACAACAACGTAGTTTTTTAAGACCTGGGTGCTAATGTAACTTAAAAATACTTTTTTAATTAGTGACGTTTCATAGGTTTTATTATATTTCATTATTTATTAAATTATCTCAATTTTTCAATATGGTTTAGGTTAGCAATTTAATTTCAGTACTTCCTAACCTTTTCTTGAATATGGGATGTTTTTCGCGATTTATACTTTCGTTTGAAAGGAACAAGTTTATTAATTTAATTAAGAAATTCAATTCGATGTAAAAGCAATTATTCTTCACAATGAGGCTTCTTTCAAAAATAATTTGAGAAGCTCGCCCGGTTTGCAGTTTTTCAAGTATATACCTATTTATACGCTATGTGGCCTTAATAAATATTTATTGGCAAAGATAATAAATGATCATACGTCCATTTGATGCCGCATAAATAGATTTATCTGGTTTTATAAATTGATAAAGGAAATCTAAATTGAAAAAAACTAAATCTCCAAAACTTTTTATTTCATGTACTGACAACTTTTCAGCTTTTATCTGCCTTTAAACTCTCTCAAAGCGAAGACATTAAACTATATATAAAATGTATTTATTTTCGACGTTTTTAAGACTTTTCTGTTCTGAAGGTAATAAGTATTGCAGTATTCGGTTTGTTGCAAGTGATTTCAAGTGTGAAGTTGAGTGAAGTATCTACGAGAGAAATACCTGGTGTAAAGGCACTTTCCACTATCACTGAAACTTTAATCATTTAGCTATTATAATTAGACATTTTATACTTGGGATGATGGATTATGTTCGTGAGAATATTATAATCTCTTATCTGGCTTACCGAAAAGATTTCGTATACGTTATGTTAAAATTTAGTTCCATTTAGAGTTTCTAATCAGATATGAATCTTTCACAACTTTGCTATCTGTATACAGTACGTGCAAGCTAATGCATTGAAAGGATCATCGCCCGTAGCAGGAAATAACATTACGACATTATTCACCTTAGGAAACGAGAAGATATTTAATCATACGAACCCTTATTTTACGTTTTCTGCCTTCCTTCTCTAACCCTTTTTTGGTCAATAGTGTAAATAATGCTATTGAAAATGTTTCATTGTTTGTAAAAATATTTCTTAAAGTTGGAATTTTTAACGAAAACCCAGAATTAATATTCTACTTTTATTATGATACCAATTGAATAAATATACCTATTTGCAATGGTTAATGGTTTATTAGACTTTTTAATTATATCTACAGTTATACAAACATTTTTTGTGTGTAATCGTTAAACCTCTTTGTCGCATCAGTAATTAGCACTCTGTGCAGTAGCAGTCGGTTATTATAGTAGAAGAATTTATTTCAAATATCCAACAACAACAAATAGGTATTGCGGCAGAGAACTGAAGTTGTAGTAGTAAATAAAGTTTTGCTACGGATACTGATGTTTGTACGATATATGTATCGATTTCACATTATATTTCTATTTCTATAATGCTTTAAGTTAGATATTTCATACATTTTATTCAAGCTTAATAAGTATAGAAATAACTATAGAATGGAAAATATAATAGAAATAATCACACTGATAAGAATCCATATGGCCTACTTATGTATTATTATACTCATTGCCACTGATTATAATAAAACGATTGAATTGAAAATAACCCTAAAACTTACAAAAACCTAAATATTGCGAACAGTTCTGGTTGATTTATTTATTTTCTTACTTGTACGGTTTTTAAGAAAAAATTTGAACGTAGGTATAATGCGGAGCCGTATTTAACACAATATACTGTCAGGATTCTAGAAATGTCGAATGATGATGAATACATAGTGGATGACCTACCGGAGAAGAAATAGGGAAAGAATTCTCAAAAAAACAAGAAAACAACGAGAACCCCTCCCAAACCACAAAATAAGCAGTACAAAATGTTGGATACAATAATTAAAACAATGAAAGACACTGAAAGTTAAATTTACCGAAATACAAGTCAGAACAAAAAAAATACGCGGAAGCAATAGAAAACTTGAAAAGAGAAGGATTTTGGGGAAGCTAAAAATACAGTTAATGAATACAGAAAAGAGAAAGAATAACATGGCTTTGTATAGAATAAATATAGAAATGGAAGACAATAGATACCGATATAAAAGAGTCAGTGGAAGTTTTAATAAAACAACACTTCGGGCTAAATGTGCAATTTAAGGAAACTTGGAAATTACGTAAAACGTGAAGAAAACAAAATAATAGTTATAGAGAATAAATATAAACTACAAAAACGCAAGATCTCATAAAACAAAAAAGAGAAATGCAGAAATAAATGATAAAATTAACTAAACATGAAAAATTTAAGGGAAGACAAGTCAAAAAGGGATATAATAAACTAACTATGGATGGAGTAGAGGGGAGATGGAACAAGAATAAGGGAAAATAGACGTACTCAAAGCAAAAAGCTGACGCAACATTCAAGGACGGATAACATGGAGATGGACCGTTCGAAGCCAAAAGATAAGAAAAAAAGAAAGATATTTAGATTGAGAGAATTGAATATAAGAAGCATTAATGGAAAAGAACAGGAACTTATCGAAGAATTTAGAAAAGAAAAATTAGATTTACTAGCTGAATGGAATGATGAACATGTACTAGTTACACAGCGGGCTATAATCACAAAAGGTGGAGTAGGATGCATTATTAAAAATGACAGTGTTAATTTATATAAACCGTTAAGGCTTTACTTCAGAGAAGATATTAATAGTCGAAAAGCAATTAGTGGAAAATCAAGTAAGAACTACAATGGTAATTGTCTATGTTTCAAGTGAGGATGAGTAGCAAGAAAAGAGGGAGAGTTCTGGAAAGAATTAACGCATGCTGTGGAAAATGTAAGAGGGAGATTTTAATAGTAGAAATGACAAGAAAAGTAATAGCTGTTCTGTTATAGGATGCAAGGAGAAGATCATAAAAACAACAATGGAAGCAGAATGACAAACTTTTGCGCGAAGAATAACTTAACAGAATAACTAACACCGTTAAAGACAGAAATCTACAGCGCACACTACTTAGTAAGGGAGTGGAAACTGTGACACGACAAGATAACAGCTAAAATGCTGAAGCATCTAGTAATACATGGTATAAAATATTAAAACATAGATTTTGAACAATGCATAATACACTGGAACAATACCAAACCAAAGGACTGGAAATTTGGATCATATTGCTTATATCTAAAAATGGAGATGGAATTTGTATATTTAAAAACACAAATAATAGAGTAAAGTTGAAGGAATAGTTAACGTACTAGGATTTTATGAAGAAAACCACCGAAATAATGAGAAGAGAATGATTTCTGCACAGAAAACGACGTGCTGATGGTAATGAACAGATTTTTCAAGGACAAAGACATCCATAAGTTCACTGGAGTCGTAGAAAGTAGCAGAAAAAGATCAGTCATAGATTTATGCGATAACGGACAGAAAACACAAGGAAGAGGTATTAGATGTAAGAGTCAAAAGAGTACCAGAAATACACAGTGACCACTACTTAATTGGTTTTAGACAAAATAAGACTGGAAACAGAAACATGCGAACAACAACAAAGGAATGAAAATGATACAAAAATTTCGATTAATACGTTTAGACTAAACGAGAAGGCAACGGCAAAAGAATTACAAAAGGAAACTGATGAGGAAATTGAAAAGGAAAGAGAAATTGACTGAGAACTTAAATATGGAATAGCTATGGACGAAATTTCGAGAAATCCTAAACCGTAACGCCAATCAACGCGGAATCATTACAATGAATAAAAATAAAAGACAGACTAGCTAGTGGAATGAGGAAATTAAGAAACAAATAAAAATTAAAATTAGAATGCTTACGTAAGCAAGCTAACGGAGAATATTTGCATAGAATACAAGCAACAAAGAATACCAAGCTAAGAATGGGAAGATTTGGACAAAAATGAAAGAAAATAGCAAGAAACATCAAAATCAATTTGTAAAGTGCTAAAAATATTAAAGAATAGAAAAAGATAAAACACTGACATAATTATAGACAATAAGATTTCGGAAAGGTGGAAACACTATTTTGGAGAGCTACTAAACGGAAAAAAGGGAAAATGGAAAAGTGAAACGGGGAACAGGCAAAGATGGAGAGAAATTGTGAAAGCAGCCGCGTCTCATGCAATGCTGTAAACAAGAAATTGTGCAATGTAACAATGTAACAATGAGGACTGATCCACCTCTTAATCTCGGATCTGTAAATTAAAAAAAGGGTAGCGATATTCTACCCGAATGTAAAGCTAAAATAAACGGAAAAGATCAACGAAATCCAAACAAAGAAAAAAACAGAAAATCGATGTAGAAGAAAACAACGTAAAAATAGAAGAGGTAGAGACAGCAATCACGGCCCATAAAATAATCAATTTATGCGGATCTGGTTAAAAAACAAATGCAGTTCATTCTTTGACAACGAGATATAGAAAATACAAGATTTTGGAGTTCATTGCGCTTATTGAATTGACAGATGCAAAAATAATATTTGGCAACAAGAAAACTAGCCTTTTAGCAATAAAAAGCATACGCAATTGTGACTTCGTCTTAATTATTGGATAGATACTAAATACTTTGTTGAAAGTGTTACACATTTTTTCAAACGTATCTTTTTGTCGTCGGTTTCTGATGAAATTAGTTAGACCTTTTTCACGAATAGAAATTTTTTCCTGAAATAGAAACAGAGTAAATATGTAATATGTACTGTTATTTCAGCGAAACATTTCTTGTAAAGTATCATTTAATAAAAATTAACGCAATATATGAAGGGGTTAGTTTATAATTTCCACATTCGGTAACATTGTATGGCAGCAAGTGGTCCTTAGATCTGAAATGCTTTAACGAAAGTTATAATAAAATGAGCGCAAATTGTCGGCATACATTTTCTAAATTTTCTAAAAACGGGTTTCGTTTGTGTGCGACACTTTTGGTACACAACATGCATCGAAAGGTTCTATATTGTAGATTTAAGTGAAATCAGCTTCGTTAGTGTATTTTATCAAAACTTTTTAGTTTAACATTGTTCAAAAGAAGTTTAAAGCAAAGTTATTGAAGTTCAAAACGTATTTGAACTGTGTACATTTAAGCTTACGTTCGATAATTTTATTAAAAATTCTTTATCTGAAAGTATACGGTAATACTTTTTAACATAATATGTTTTAAAGCTTTAAGTACGACGGCAAAAGCATTTTAATTGAACGATATAACTATTTCTTATACAATTTCGCCAAAAATTTACTTTTATGTCGAATTTGTTGCAGGGAAATGAGGTTGTACTGTACTGTACTGTAATATGCATGATGTAATTTCTCAATGATCTATTTCTTCCTATTGATATTAACAGTTCATTATAAGTAGTATTATTCTACATGGTGTTCCACCATTTATTTTTTGATGAGTTTCCGAGTGTAATTTGTCAGGTTTTCTCCTAAATTGTCAATGAGAGGGGCAGGAAGCGCATCTGGTAGGCAATACAGTTTTAATTTTTTCTTGCATAACTCGCCAGTAAATTTTTTGTACAATTGTTGTAAAGATGTCTCACACTAACTAGACATGTGTTAGACAGGTAATTTTATTTTCTGTATCGTTATTTGCAATTTTAACTGCTTTTCGTATGATCTTAACGTTACCTTCTTCTGGGAGTTTCCACCTTAACCTTTCCCTCTACTATTATAGAGCAACTAGCGTTTAACATTAAGAAGCATCCTTTTCTATATTTTGCGTGCACATCATGAAGGTTCTGTTGGTTTCTTAGTTCTATATGTAGTCTACTTGTAATTATGGTTCCTTTTTTGGCTTTCCATAAATTTACCATTGGTTCTTCGCTTTTTAGTCGTCTATAAATGTCTAATAATTACAGCTAGACAATTGTTTTTATTTGTCAATTTAATACTCTATTCGAGCTTGTCCTTTTAGCATCTTTAGCAAAGTATTATAAGATAAGCTGTAACAAATTGTGAATATTTTATAAATACGTTTTGACCCGATGATGAGTATTATTCTGTAAATGAAAAGCATTCACTATTTTGTTGTTGAGATCTGGTAAGCACTAAATCTGCGATTACAATAAAATATACCTAAGCCCGCGAAATTAATATTTGTTAACATTCGATATGTTTGGCTAAGTGTACTGTCGCCTTAGCCTGTAGGTAGAAATGCATAGATCATTATACAATAATTGCGAATGAACGGGTGTCCTGTCCGTCCGTAACAAATTCGTATTAAAGTAGATATACTTTAATCTCATGCGTTAAAGCAGACATGAGATTAAAGTAGATATACATGTACTACATGTATATCTACTTTAATGCATGCGGTTCAAAATTGTGTACGACAAAGACAGCTCAGTTACTATAAGAGCAGATGTTTACTGATACCAAAGCGCGAAACGCCGAAGAACCGCCGGCGCTTATTCGCGCGCGAAGCCTTTTGGTTTTATGTATACTCGAAATTCATCACAATATTATGTACAAACTGCTATTATTTATTTTCAGCAATTCTATATTTATTTTATTTCGATAGTTAATTTTTGATAATGCTCTATATGTATAATGGTTTCATCACTGAGTGCAAAAGTCTTCTGATTTTTAATATTCTTGAGCGTCACTTTTTTAAGTGTGCTCCAAGCAACTTTGACATCAAATTTAGTTGAAACCAGACAATCACAGAAACAGGTCTATATTGCGAAACGTGTTAATTATATGGTGTACAATTTAAGTGATATACATTGTGTTAATATTAACAATAAATCAAGTGATATTTGGATGCAGTGGTACGATATACCTTTTACCTTGTTTACTGTACGATAACGTAACGTCTATGAGATTACTCCATAATTATTACACAACACTGTAAACAGTAAACGTTTATCAAATAAAACGCGTTTCGACAGCAAAGCTATCATCATCAACCGACAACTAAAAGCAAATATGAAAAGCGAGCTATTTATACTACTTAAAGTTATAGTGAAAGTTTATACAAGTTCTGATCTAAATGATCTGAATCATCATTACTCATTAGAAAGCGTGTGCTATTGTGAATTTCTAAAGAATTCAGTTAATTCTTATTACTTGCTTAACTAGGGAAGTATTATTACTTTATGATTATTCTCAAGCATATGCAGGGAAACGGAAGATTTATCTGAACGATTGTATTTGACGGGAGCGAAATGCCCCTTAAAACTAATTTTGTGTCATCTTTTACTTTGCCCTTGGTTACAGTGCTTACAATTGATTTTATATATTCCTGAGTTATCTTACTACTGAGTTTTTGGGGTTACCTCGACGCTTTCTTTCTTAAATTTATGTTTCCTAATTACATTCATATCCAAAAAACTAAGGGGGGGGGAGGGTAAATAGGGGGAGGGGTGGAGATAGAGGGAGTGAGAAGAATGTAAGGGTCATGTTTTGGAATGTGGCCGGGATAAAAAATAAGGGAGGGGATTTCTGGAACTAGGTAGAAAATTTTAATATGGTTGCCCTAGTCGAGACGTTGATGGAGGAAAAAGATTGGGACCTGTGGGAGAATAAGTTCTCGAGGAGATTCAAGTAGAGGGCGCAATTTGCCACGAAAGAGAGGAAAGGAGGGGTGCGAGGGCGGATGATAACAGGAGTAAGGGTGGAATGGAATGGAGGTAAAGGCAGGGGGTAATGGTTATATATCTGAGGGGGTTGAAGTTGGGACTCTGTGTGCTCAAGGTTCCCTTGTTTTACCCCCTTCATACATTAATGATTACGGGACATATTTTTTACATCTTGAATGATTTTGGGCCTAGATTGGTTGTATGAGACATTTCATTGAATGTATTAAAAACTGGTAAATTGCTTAAATTCAAGCCATACATCGACCACCTGACGATAAGATCTATCTTTAAATTTAAAATTAAAAAGAACCAGAGTTAAAGAACAACGGCAGCTATTTCTCGTTACGCTATACTTAAGATATTATAGTTATAAAAACCTATTTCGGTACATATGCAATGCAAAAATAAAGCTATGCGCATTTCTGCTCTAGATATTCAAGAAAGTTTTAGGTACGGCTGTTTTTTCTTACGGTTGTAACATCTAAAAAGACCTCATCTCGACATCATTATTAATAGTGGTAGGTCGTAGGTATATCGATGTATGTAACTATACAAACGACTCTGTTAACCAAAAATATGTAAAACACTAACAAAATAAAATCCTGAATAGACTACAAATAAAAATCATCAATATGCAACATGCAATGACATGTAAATAGCGTTAGTAATCCAATTATATCAGTTATAATAAACGGCACTTAAGGTTATGTATTGTTGTGGGTAAAAAAGGGTTGATTTTGTGTGCCAATAATATTATTGATTAAAAACACTTAAAATATATCAAGTTCCATTTATATTTCACGACTTTTCGCCATAACATTGGCTTTTTCAAATCTGAAAAGATTTTATATAAGTATGTACAGAATCGTAATAATATTTTTGGTATAATAAGTAGACATATAGGTTTGAGATTTGAGGATTTATATTATATTTCAAGTTTAAAATAAAAGATATGTTTTAAGTGTTTAATTAATAATATTATTCGCATAGAAAATCAACCCCTTTTTACCCACAAAATCCAATTAGGTACGTATATGATTTTTTGTTGAATGATGCGAGTATTCCATTAGTGGCTAAAAAATAGACCATACTCAATGAACAATCAAAATGAGGAAAAGGTAAATGAGAAAGTAAATATATGTGAAAATTTGATATACAAAATTTTCATATTAAACTTTTCCTCTCAAAATTATGTGAATAGTATCACCACATGTCCATTTTCACAATAATTACTGAACATTTGAGTAACGCAATAGAAAATATGGTAGCATTATTAATCCATAGTTAAGTTAGTACTTTGATACTTAGATAAAAAATAAATAAACTACTCCGCTTAATAGCAGAAACATTTTTTGTGTGAATCCTGCGAATTTTACGGATGAAAAACGTACAGTTTTTATACCTACGTATTTTAGTGAAGTGCTTAAATGGTAATTGGTGTTGTTATGCATCCTTTATTCGCAATGTGTGTACAATAGGTTGTAATAAAATTAAAAACTTTAAGAATGAATAGATTAATTTTGTTTAATGAGTTAAGAAAATGACTCCACAGATAATTGGTAGAAACACCAAGAACTTGCGTTTGCAGCGCCTTGACGACGCGCTACGGAATACCCGTTAACTCATGGAGCAGTATTGATTTTCTTTGCATGAAATTGAGCTATAGGTATATAGGTATGAAAATGATCATGATACCTAAAAAAGAATGAGGAGTAAGCTTTAAGAGGCATTATAAAAAGATTGTCGATATTGCGAAACCGTACATTTCAAATATCACCGGCTTATCATCATTAATATAATGAAAATGGAAATATATACGAAACATTCATATTGTTAACTCATAATGATTTATTTATGTATAAATTCTTAACGTAGCTTAGTTTTGTATGAAATTTAGGGAAATAACGAGACGGATGTAGGTGGGTCGTTATCTCTTGTATTTGTGTATCATATCTCTTCAAATTCCTTTAGAACAACAAAATGTTATATTAGCATACAACAGCTTAAGGGAAGGCTTGGGTAAAACGAATCATACAAGCAAAAGAAATAAACTTCTCGCACCAGTTTTATTGTATTACATGGAATCATGTCAAAATGTAGATTATTTTCTTTAATTACATTTAAAGGTTAACGAAAATATATAAACTAAATCGAGATGTAAATTTTCCTTCTAGATATTTATCGTTCACAAACTTTGCAATTAAATTATCAGCGTGTTGTTACAGAATCGCGTTACTTTATTGTGCATTAGAATTCTACACAACGGAGTTCAATTTAAGCCGACTACAACTTTCACTGCATATAAGAAGTGGTTGATGTTATTGAAATTGTAATAAATGGAAATGGTGGAAAAGCTTCCTCTCTGTGTGGTAATTTTAATGTTTGTAGCGAAAAGAGTTCTATCTTTAAGAATTCAATTTATAAGTTCCCTTCTCATAAACGTCGTTTTACTTTTAACCACAAATAAAATAAAACAATGATTTTTGCTAAACTCGATAAAATTTCTTTAGTTAGGTACATTAGTTTATTGAACAGAGAAATACCTATTACATTTTCTTAGCAGTTAAGAGCGTTAGGTTTGCTTTATGTTTGTATGAACCACGGGCAATAAAAAAGGCAAAGAAAGAAAATCAACAGTAACTATGCAAGGTCACAGAGAGATATTTGAATTGGACGTCGCGTCGGTAAAGTTGACGTCGCCCAATTAAGAGCGAAAAAATAAATAATAATCTTTTTCATTAGTTACCGATTGTTTCGATAAAAATAGTTCACTTTTCATCGCAATTGGTATTAAATACACAATAAAATTTGAGAGGGTTAACTTCACTCAACTCACATTGTATTTTCCAAAATTAAGTTACATAATTTGATTACAATCGTTTAGTTATTGTTTGTTTTGGCGGTAGTTCATTTACAATAACCAAGTTTGTAGGCTTCATACCAGCCGCTATCCTTGATCGATTTGTTTCTTATTTTGTCTAAAGCCGCTTTTTAGCCATTACGTTGAGCCGGTATGCTTAAAATATATTTTAAAAAGTTGTCGGTACACATAAATAACGTAGAATTAAGCAGGCTTCATTTGATACCAAGCCCATTCCAATCGGTTCAATGGTTATTTTTTAATTAAGTTTCAAACTCGAGTTTTTTGCGCGGACAGTTATATATAAGAAACGTGATTTCTATCACGTAAGGGGGTGACAGTGGCGTATGCGGGTCCATCTCAATTTCGGGAAGAAATTTTAGGAATGATAGGGAAGGGGTTTCTTATGGGAAAATTAAAAGATATTGTCCCGGAAAACGACACTTTTGTTTTAAAAGACATTATTTTGCTATGTACTTAATTGTAGAGTTACAGTCTACTGTTCAATAGGTGGCGTTATAGGTATGAATTTGTATTACTCAACACGTAATCGATAAGTCAAGAAAATGTTGAGTAGGTAATCAAAAGAGGGCGCATATCTATAAACTGTTCCTGAATTCAAAGAACGTATCATTAACGGTGTGCGGTCAATTCGCCCCGGCACTTAGCCCTCGGACACTTCGCCTCCGGACATTTCGCCCTCGGACATATCGCCCCCAAGACATTTCGCCTCCTGATATATCGCCCCCAAAGATATTTCGCCTAAAAACATATCGCCCCCAAGACATTCGCCTCCACATATTTAGCCCCCGAAACATATTGCCCCCAAGACATTTCGCCTTAATATTTCGCTCCCGAAACATCGCCCCAATATTCCATTATTTATTAGCTTATACAGTGGTCCAAATTTCGACGCTCACCATTGGTATCTCGGTTATTAGAAGAGGTAAAGCAGCGGTTAAATAGGGAATGTTTTTCAGAATTCAATTCTCGCGATAAATCTCATTTCAAATTCTTTTTAACGTCTTTAGATTTTCAAGTAATTTAAAAATTTACATTCGAACTGAATTTACTTAATACATATAAACATATCTACAGAATAATCAACAAATTATATTAAAGTCACGTGTCCTGATGCAGAATGTTACGATACACTAAAAAACAACACGAACAAACCCTTTTTAAATTAAAAGCAGCCAAAGCAAAAGCTTGATGATAATCGAAAAATACTGTATAACTGTATAAGATACTCATAATGATTGATGAAGTTTACTTTAGAATAGCTATATAATGATGGTCACATTCTTTAATTTGTAATAATAAATGTTTAGTAATACTCTCTTATAGGGGAAAAGTTGAAACGGCTTGGTGCATGCCCCGCATTCTACATAATTACCAATAACAACATTACTTATACAAATTAGGAAGTACGCTGCAACTGACCGCCTTCCTTCCTTATTTATAAATTATATTGAAACGTATTATAGAGGTAATTTATACATTTGTGTTTGGAGTTCAAATTGATACATTGGGCTCTTTATATAACGATAATTAAACACCTTAAATAGGACAGGACACGACTTATCAGAGTGATGCCCTGGTTTAGGAGCCGCTCAAAGCCATGGTGCCGTCAACGCTTTGCTGGACAAATGTAGCACACTATTAAATGAAATTTAAATATTACCGTCTTAGATTTTTATATATTAAACACTTCAGACCTTGAAGCAATCGACCAAGGAAGCAATTTCCAAAAATTCATGCTTCAATCACATAATTAAGCTGTGAGTTATGCTACAACACATTCATAACCAACGATAACGTTTATTGACAACCGTTTGGAATGTTTTGGGAATGAAACCCAGGAATTTTTTTCGGAGAGTTAGTCTTTATGTAGGTATATAAACAGTGTATATACAGATGCCTTACAGACTGAAATTGAAGTGTTCACTAAAATATTACAGGCAAGAAAGTAAAGTAAGGAGTGGGAGTGAAAGTGATAACAGTTGAAATCCGCTGGATTACAGATTACAGGACGAACTTCGAATACTGCATGTGTGCGAAAAGTTAACAATAGCACGTGCACAACTGTCATTGAAACAAATCAATATTGACTATGGAATTACAGACGTACAGACGGTTCGATTTTGAAGTCGATTATATCGACAAATATTAGAGATATCGAAAAGCTGATTACAGACCTGAAATCAGCGTAAAATTTCACATAACATCCATTGTATAACTTTGCTCTATTACATTGGGAACCATGCGACAAACGCACGGACCGACGGACGGAGTATTGAATACAGTAACGAACGAAATTCGTTGATAATTTATGTTATATTTACAATGGTAAGTTTCCCGCTGGCAGCTCTAAATTGAAATGCAGGATTTTATAAAACAAGGGACCGAGTACAACACCGCTCTAACACATCCTACCTTATGGAAAAATTTAAAGGATTGTGCAGTGAAAAACTGAACTATGAAGCCGATGGGTCGGGTTTTGATTTCAGGTTTCCAAATGAATAATTTTGGCATCTTTCCTTCTCGAGGTTCACTCCATTTGATGAAAACCTCGGAGTAATAATATTACGCAAATGAGCGTATCACTGCTTCCTTGGAAATCTTCCAGATATATCCGGGCAGAATTAAGAGGTTCTAACACACTTAGATACGTATAACATCGTTAGATGTTCTAAAAGCGAGAGTATGCCGATAGGATTAAGTCAATTTTTCATTAGGTACTCTAATGTAATTTGTATTGATTTAAATATAACCACGTTGTGAATGTAGAAAATAACTACCTACGCTACAGGTATCAACATTTGTAAATTGTTAATTAAACGAAGTAAGGGCATAACTTAAATGTGTGATAGAGTAGGAAACTGTTTATATATATATTCCACAAGTTCAAATAATAGACAACCGTCTCGCAATCATGTCAGTGTAAACGTTCCAATTTTAAGTTATACTGAAGAAATAGTTTTTTTTTTTAATTTTTTCCATAACTTACACCTTTAACATTTGTTCTTTTTAAATTTTTTATTCTTATTTAATAAGCGGCAACATCATAAAGTTATAATGTATATAAACTGACAATGCAATGTACAAATTTATTCCCTTACAGGGGTTGTTCTAAATATTTTTTGTATAAAAAATTATATTTTGTTTTTATGTTTTAAAGCGGGTTCTGTCCAACAAAGGGGGCCCAAAAAGTGTTTACAAAAGTGTGCTACAATATTTTCTACGCAGATAAGGTCCTCGAGTGGTGTATGGATAATAAAATAAGGAAAAATAATAGCGCTATTTTGTGAGTAGGGGAAATGTGGATATGATGGCACCCTTTTTTAATTATTACGTCTTAGTACTTAAAATAAGTTACATTTAACTCGAATTGAGATGATGGGAGATGGTTATCATGGTTAATATATATATACCCATTTAAAATTGAAGAAAGCAAAAGTTTTAAAACTTTATTATTATTTTTTTATTTTGCAAATGGGGTGCCATCATATGAAGTCATTTTATATGATGGCACCTAGTAAAACTACTTAACCAAAACAAGCTTAAGTATCTTCGCATACCTCACAAATATAGTTTTTGGTATGTCGATCCTTGTCTGCGCATGCAGCATGTGCCCACAGTCCACATACCTGGCATTTTAACCAACACTCTTTAGATTTTGACCATGAAAATAGTTCATTGCAATATAAACAAGGGACGTCTTCATCATCATCTTCCAGATAAGGAAGCTCTACTTGTTCTTCAACGTGTTCTTCAACAAAAATTTGTTTCTTAACTGTTCTTGCCAATTTTTTCCTTTCTTTTTGTTGCTTTTCATTTTCCACAGCCTTCTCTGCTTCAATGTCGGGTGTTAAATTTATCACACCCATTTTTCCCTTTTTTCTTGGTTTCCGTGTTGATGATGACAATTCAGGCATTTTTGGTAAAGGAGAGATTTGTTGAATACTAACTGATAGTCTTGAGGTGGACACCTGTGTAACCTTGCAAGCAGTGCTTGTAGCAGGGGTAGGGATTTGATTTAACCTGTTTACTGGTCCATTAACATTTTCCAGGGAACTAGTAGATGGCAATTGAGGTTCTTCGATCACGGTAATAGCATTATCATCTTGTAAAGATTCTTTCTCAAGAGGTCGATTTGTTGTTTTGGAGGGATCGAACATCCAATCTTCAAATATGTCGGGGTTGTATGGGACAATACCAGTTACTTGAAATGCTTTTATTGCTGTTGCTGGCATCGCTGATTTAAGGTATGCCTTGCCGAAAATTTGGGCTACTTGTAAGTGGGTGACAACTCTTCCGGGATGTGATTTAAGCCAAAGGCGAATCTCTTGATTATAATATGTTTGAAGAGGTCCAAAAATACCAGTATCTAAAGGTTGACACCTGTGCGTGCAATGGGCTGGAAAACAAAATAATACTATTCCATGTTCTTTCGCTTTTTGCAAAACACTGAGATGTTTATGGCTGGCATGACCATCGAACAAAAGTAAAACTTTGTTTTCTGGACTTGGCTTCGCAAATCTTATAAAGTGACTTAACCATTTAACCATAATCGCAGATGTCATCCATCCGCTTTCTTGGCAATAACAGATGGATCCAGCTGGAGCATTATCCATAAGTTCCGGTTTCATATTTTTCCGAGGAAATATGAATGTTGGAGGTATAAATGACCCTATTGCGTTCATTGCACATACAACGGTATAGTGTTGCCCTCTTTCCGCACTTGTCAGTGCTCCCACTTGTTTACGGCCTTTTGTTGCATATATTTTGTCAGGTTTGGTTTGTACTGTAGAAAATCCAGTCTCATCCATATTGTAGATATTCTCTGGAGAAAAATTGTGTAGTGTTATAACTTCGTCCAGTTTTTTAAAATAATTTGCGATGTTTACTTTATTGAAGGCCTGAGCCCTAGCGGCAGAAGTATTTTCTGGTGTTCGTAGGCTTATTGTTGGGTTTCGTTTCAGAAAATCATGCAGCCATGTCCAACCAGCTGTTTCAGTTGCCTTATTGAACTTATGAGGGATACCATTTTGTTCTGCAATTTGAAACGCCAATGACCGTACATCGGTAGTGGTTAATCCCAAAAACCTGGTTTCCATATCCATAATGTGATGAATTATTTCATTTTCTATTTCTCTAGAAAATGTTGGACGACATCCTCCTAGATTTCCCTTTTCGTGGCCCATATTTTTTTTAATTCTGCGACGTAGAGTAGTCGCAGGGACACTGAAAATTTTAGAAGCTCGTTTCCATCCCATCTTTTTTTTGCGTATATTTTCCACAGCTTCACGCATATTTTCTTCGCTCCAAGCTTGACGCACCACTTTGTTAATTTTAGGCATTTTCTATAGTCACAAGATCTAAAAAACAAAAAACCTACTAGAACTATATTTTAAAATTGTTTGATATGATGGCACCCTACGCCATCATAACAGACGCTTGAGGTGCCATCATATCAAAACTATAGGTGCGTAAATATTGTAAAATTTAAGTGACTTAGCCTAAACTAATTTTCAAAGTTTATATATATTTGGGAAGCTTATTCCTATGTTTAACATAAGATATTATTAGATTTTAAAAATTACATAAGCATATAACCAAAACTTAACAAAGTTCGAAATTTAAAAAAAAGTTTTATACTTACAAATAACAACATCGACCAGCGACAATGACACAATGCAATCGACTGGCACGCGGTCATCACAGCAACTCAATTGCGCGCTACAGAATAGTGGGCATGCGTTAAAATAAGTTTGTTCAAATAAATGCAGCCAATATTCAAAGGATGCCATCATATCAAGTATGCCATCATATCCACATTTCCCCTATTTGTCTGTAGTAAACGAATCTAAATCTAAAGCAAACCTACATCCTTAGGAAGTTCACATACGTCGTAAAGTGGAGACAGTAGACAGTACATGAAACAAACAGCTCTTTTCCATTTCTTTATTCACAAGCCTACTACGTGAGAAACTATTGTTACCACATGTCCGTCGTTAATGCTTAATTTGGACAACTGGCGAATTTCATATAAAGCATCTCTTTTTATGGTCGTAATTAGTTTAAGTAAATTTAGTGCTTCATTTTAGATAAATTACAAGAGAAGTAAATCATCTGCGTTTATGAAAGCTGCAATACGAAATCATCTCACTAATGAAATGCGCAAAAGTAAAACACCAAGAAAAAGACCTCGTTGTAAACTTATTTTATTTATGCTGTACTTCAGGCTTTATTAAATAGGCGGTACGAATTAAACTTTTATAAAAATAAGGCGTAAACCATGTCAACTTTTTCATGCTGATCCAAATATTTAGGGCACTAATAAGCGGTGCACGTAGGAAAATGATAAAAAATATGGAAACGTTTTTACAGATGTTCTATAATTTCTGCTTACAATTTTTACTGTTCGTGATTACGATTTTAAGAATCTGGTTCCATCAACATTTAAATTAATTAAAACTTTCCCAAGAAACACTATACCAAACCCAATTAATTTTAAATTTTAGCGTACCTTCGATATTTTAGATATTATAAGTATCAATATTTTATGTATAAAGGCAAACAAACGAGTAATGTAAGAATTTATTATGAGTAATCCTGGGGAAGCGGATTTTAAAACGGTCGGCAAAAGTGTTTTTATAGCAAATCGGATTTCTTGAGGTAAACCATTAGTAAAATTATTAAAATTAATATACAGGGTAGTCCAATTTGTAAGAGCAGGATATCGTCAATTGACAGAAAATATTTAAATTTATTTTACAGTATTGGCTAAAGATCCTTCACGATTTAAGGTTATGGTGGTAAATTACGAAAACAAGTGGCAGAGATATGAATGTATCGTACACCCCCTTTTAAAAAATATTTTACGCCACTGACTTTTTTTGCAAATTTAATAATGCTCTCTTTATCAGGAAAAGCAATTTAATTTACAAATAATTTAAATTTCATAAAGTTGGCTATAAATAACTTTTGACGATGTAATAATAGTAAAATCGTAAGTCGAAGGGAACCACTGAAATTGCTAAAAGCACCATTTCAAGGGTATGAAAACAGGATCATAGACATCCTTTTTATTTATAACCTTTTCATGGTTTACATCCGGAAGCCGAGGAACACGGGGTGGTATTTTGTAAATGGATTTGGAACAGTGGTGAGGATTCCTTAAGAAAAAATAATAACCACTGACTCAAATGAGACATGTACATACATATTAAGTATTAGTGCAAGTTAAGGCCAATTCGCTCGTATGCACTAGGAGAACGGAAGGGGAACCGTTGCAACGATTAAATCTTTGTTTTTGAAGAATCCCAACCTGGTCCTGCTACACTACTGGTACATAGTCGTAACTAGCTCAGCTTCTCTGAGTAAACGTCACGTAACAAGCTTTCTTATTTTGTGACTACTTTAAGCACAAATGGTGATATACATATAATACGTCACTCCACAACTCCTTTTAGTTCGAATAACCCCAGTTGGAAGAAATACTTAATATTTGTTCAGACACTGCTTATTACTAACATATTCGAAAACTTAAAATTAGGAGCAGGGCTAACATTTAAATTGGAGCGTCGCAATAACATTTTATTTAAACAAATTATTTTGAAAACAGGAGTGGTAGTGTAGTGGTTAAGAGCGCTAGTCTACGACGTCGTTGGACCAGCCACGCCAGAAAACTTTTGGCACCTTTTCCTTCTCGAGGTTAATTAAGTCCAAAATGGGTACCTGAAGGAGAGAAGTTAGAACTACATGGGGGATGGGGAAGCGGTTTCCAATGCAAATCTGAGAGAAGTGGCAATAGTAATGAGCATTAATAGTGGGCCTTTTCTTCCCGTTTTTGTCTTTGAAGAAGTTGTTTGTCGCCACCTCATGCTTCACCTCTTGGACACTTTTACACTTAAAAAATGCTTCTCCTTCGTGTTCACAGCGGAGAAAAAGCGCAATTTGGCACCTCATCCCGCTTTGTTCTTGTAAAGAGTTTCGGCAACCATCTTATACAAACATTACGGACTTGTAGCGCTTTATGAACATTGTGTTCGGCACTTCCCTTATCTTAATCGTATAAGAATTCGTCGATCGTTGAGAATCAACTCATGAATCGGCTGAATGTTTCCGGAGTTAAAGATGTTCGGGAACGCCTGAGTGTTAAGTTTTTTTACACATTTTCGTCCTTCACAAAACTATTTACACTAGTAAAAGCTTTAAATCTTGTTTTGCTAGAAATTTAATTATAATACACAACCTGAATGTGAACTGTTCTCTCGAGTATGGCAAAAATTATTGAACAAAAGTCATGACAACGATAATGACAGAACACGAAACTATCATGTATGTAATATGTAACAACGGTTTTTAATTTCTGGAGCAATATTCCGGGTTAAATTTAAACCCTCCTCGTAAAAACACATCTTTTCATGCATTCAGTAGTCTTAATTATTGTTTTCTGTACGAACAAAGAAAACATTTATTTATTTATTTCAAACAAGGGCATGTGATGCTTTTATATTATAGCAACGTTACACAAACTGTATCCACATTCATAAAATACTCTAATAAGCAACATACTTAACTAACGGTTTTAATGAATAAATCCAATTAGCTTATTTTTCATACAATTCGAAATTTTTGTAAAGTGTAGATAGTGGGTGAATGAAAACTGGTTGTAAACTTCATAATCGTAATTGAATCCCATTCAATTTGTATCTATTGATATGGAGCTTGTTAATTTTAGTAGGTACACGAATCTCATTTATCATCGATAGAATTTGCATAGGAAATCAAAATGTTACTCATAGATAGGAGAAATAATTTTTCTCTAAATCAACGCATCAACACCAAAAAGGAATTTGTTAACCAAATCATTAGGTTCTCAAAGAAAAACAACATGCAAAAATATAGGAATTAGAATAGTTTTGGTTCGTTGTATGAAATTTCGTGATTGTGATCGAACTATTAGACCTACAGATCTAATTTGGTGTTTAAATGAAAGTTAATTAAATTTCCTACAAATTTACTTCATCTGCATTTTCTCACGGATGTATAATTTCGCCAATATATGACACTAAGCAAGGGCACAATTTTAAATTGCACTTTTTGGAAAAAATGGGCCAAATTCGAAGTGCCATATCTCCGTGTCTATTCTACTTACAGAGCGGCAATACCAAAAATACCAAAACGTATTTTGATTTGATTATTTTAAAGGCGCTTTCAATACAATTCCGAAGTTTTGTAATCTAGTTTAGCTGTTAAAGACATACATTTTGAATAATTCTTATAGTGCCATAATTTCAGTTTATCAAGCCAGGATAAAAATCGACAGCTAGTTAAACTAACCAAAAAGAAATTACTATCAAAATAAAATATACGGCGCTAAAACTAATACTTGTGGATTATGGAATACTGTCCATGAACTAACAAAATAGATCTGGCAGTACTAACAGGGTTAAATATAAATTATAAGTTAAGGGACAAGTGGTGGACGACTTGAATATCATTGCATCAGAATTTAATAAATATTTTGTCGAATCTACTCTTGAGATTGTAAGTTGTTTGATGTTAATATGTAAGGCATAAGTGTGAAATAGTCAAAAGTATTTCATTATTACGCTTTTTACTACAAATTTGTGTAAATAATGCCAAAGGGCAATACTATATCGATAAGCTAATTTTTGATAATACCAAGGTATGCAAATTAAGCTTAATAAAGTTGTGTAGGAAAGAAATGTATTATAGCACAGATAAAATACATGTAGTATCAAAAAAGGACTGTGGTATTAAAACCATCCTATATAAACAATGGAGAATATGAACTGATGGCTCGGATTAGATTACAGATTATTAAATTTACCTTTTTAGTTGTAAGATGAAATAATGAAATCTTATTCAAAAACAAACTCATTTTAAAATATAATATGTATTGTTTGCTTTGGAACAAGACTACGTCATTCTTTGTAATCGTTTAACTAAATAAACCACTAAGCTTATATTTTATACCTTAACCGTTGGCGTTGAGTGAAAAGTTTCACTCAGAATTATTTATAAAATGAGATTTGATAAAATGATTGTTCTTACTCTAAAAAACTTTTAGTACAAACGTTTTGAAACATTATGAATTGTATGGATTAACATTAATAATGATCAGGAATGGTGTTAAGAATAAGAAAATGAGAATATCGTTAAAAATTACTGCGCATGAAACCATTTAATATTTATGAATGTAAGAATATTGTACTTCTTTTTTAACGAAACCATTCATACTTCTAAAATGAACATAAGATGGATGAAAACCGATGGACCAACCTCTCCGAACGGTTTGTTTTAATATTTTAATATCATTGTCTCGCTACTTTTCTCAGAAAACTGCTGTTGCTCGTTCAAATACTTCTTCTCACTGTGATTCAGCATCCACTTCAAAGTCAAAAAACACCTTCAACCTCAGAAGATGTCGACAAGAAAGAACAAATGCAAAATGAGCTTTTGCCCAAACATGTGACAGATATAAATTTGCGATAGAGCTGCAGCTGTTCTTTCATGAACCATTTTAAGTGATATTGGAATAGTAACACCAGAGGATTCTTCTTGATGGGCAAACTTAGCTTAGTGGCTGTGAATACGGAAAAATCTGTATACTACACGGAAATGAACTGCCTCGACGTCTCTTCCACCATCTAGATGAAGACACTACCTGATCTAGACCATTTGCAGATCCCATAGGCAAGAGCTTCGAGGATTGCGACAAACTGCCAGTAATTGAATTTAAATCCATTAAAAGCAGATTTGCCTGCAATATACCTCAACATATTATGAAGAAACATAACATGGATCAGAGGTACCTATTTGAAATGTGCGAAACAATTGCCGGTATAATTATACAAGTGTTTAAATCGAAATCTAGGAAAACTTTCCTACTCGTGGTGGGTTACAACTGACAACAGCATTCTTCGACTGCATGTTTCAACCAAAAATCCGCCACCGAACTTAACCACGCTGAGAGAATTCGTTATTAACGTATACGTTCCAATGTCCCACATAAAGGGCACAAAATATTTTTTCAGCACTCTTCAGGTGTCTTGGTATCTAGATAAAACATTGCGACGCTGTAATCCATCGAAATGGATACTTTTCTCGCCACGAAAATATTATTCTCAATATATCTGATCATAGGGTACAAATTCGAGAACTTTGATAATTATCTTCTAAGAAGGTTAGGGTCCTTCCCCAAATTTTGATGCAAAGGAATCCTTCCTACTTCTGTGACTCTTCTTGAACACAAAATCAAAATACGTCTGCAAGGGGTAGCATATTTTTGGTGAAATATTTTATAGGTATTTTAGGGTAGATTATTAAGAATGTGCACATATATCTTTGTCATGACGTGTAAATGTGCCAAAATATTCGAAACAATACACATTTTCAGATTACTTACTTATGTTGTTCATTGATTCCTTTTTGCCTTACCTTGAAACCAAATGAAGAGAACATTTAAAAGTTTAAAACCAACTTACTTAATATCATGAAAATGAAAAATTAAGGACATTTTAAGGTCATTTGGGAAGCCAAATAGGGTTTTGATTATTGTTTTACATTTTTGGACTGTACCAACTTTAGTTACCAAGTTTATTGATGACAAGATTTCGATCATGCAAAAAAATTAAATTCAGCTTCTCGCCCCATCTTAGTGGTTAATCAATATAGTCATGTTCTGGCCCTTCTGGGCAACTTAGTGTTTAATACTTACTGAGTATAAGCACTGCTCCGCGTTTGTAAAATTTAGTGTAGGCAATTGAATTAGTAGTAATTTATCTATCATACCGATGAATATGTACCTTAATATTACAGTACGTCCCCATATTATTTGTGCAAGAGGAATACATGCGTAAACATGCTTCAGACGAATTGGAATTGTGAACTCCATGCTATTCAGCAAGATGGCTGTTCGGGACATTATTTAGGCATTGTCAGGAATTGGTTATATGAAGAATTTCATAATCGTCGGATTGGAAAAAACGGACCGGTAATGTGGCCACCAAGAAGTCCTGATTTCATAATTTGTGTTTTATATTTTTGCAGTCGCCTCAAACAAATCGTGGACAAAGATAACTTGACAAATGATGCCAATGTTCTAAACATTAAAATAACTTATGGTGAACTACCGCGCAACAGACTTGAAAAGGAGGATTAGTTGAATAACAATGTAAATATCCATACTTCTTTGTGTTAACTTTAATAAACGTTTCACGACATTTACTTTTTCTTTTTTACACAGTTCACATTTTAAACATTTATGTTATATTTGAAAATTGTGTCAGTTGATTCCTGAATTTGCAGTAATGTCCTGCATTCTTCGCTCTTGTTACTTTATTGTAGTCTCTACTATTTCCTTTATTTTATCTTAATAAAACATCATTGTGATAATATATCAGCGAATCACCGACTAAAATAGAACATGAGCCACCATGGTTAAGATTAGAGGGTGATTCTTTAATGTTTGTGTAGTGAACATCACATCACAAAGGTAATGCTATCGATGTAACAGTTGAAGACTAAGTAAGTAATAACATCCGTAAGTAAGACTAACAGTTTTTTCATATTTTTGGTTTAATAGACAAATTCATGTTATTTTTTTGTTTTGACTTTGTTTATTTTTGCTTTTTGTTTAATTTACACAATGTTCTTACTTATAGCGCAAATGTGTTTCTTTAATGTCCAGTTTTGAAGATCACTAATTGTTCAAAAGTTATTAGACCCCCACAATTTCCTCTTTGCTACTCAATAGGTATCACATCTCAATTGGATTACAAGTAATTCACTTGAAAATTTGGAGAAAAGGTCCTCTAAATTTAAAATTTATCGTTAATTATTGTTTTTACCGCAAAGTTTATGCAAACTAAAGGTAAATACCTAAATGTGTTAACTAAAGTGCAAATATATACAATTTAATCACATCGTAACACAAAAGTGGTTCTTAACTTCAAAATGAGTGCTTGGTTAAATAAGATAGTATGCGGTATGACATGAAAAATTTCAGCGTATACACACACAAGAAGGAACTCAAAATATTTACTTAACAGTATAAAATGTACTTTCTAACACTCATTACACATTTTCAGGCACAGCATTATAATAAACGTTTCCATTATGGCGAGTAATAATAACGTTTGATTAATAAATTAACCAGTTTATTGTTTGAAGGGTAGTTCATATCCATTTTTTTTATTTTCCTCGTCATTATTATGGTTTGGTAATTATAGCATTCTCCTTCACTAAGAAGTATATAGGTATTGTATGCAGAAACAAATACTGGGAGCTTGTTGTTTCTAATTTACGAAACGTTATTTTTGTGTAAGGTAAAACTTTACTGATTCATCTACTGATAAAATAGATTTTTGAATAATATTCAGTTTCCTTGATAAGACGTATGTGATATTTCATAGATATTATCAAAAGCCTGTAACCAACCAGTTAGGAGAAGCTCTGTTTAATAAGGAGCTACATTTTCTTTTTTCGAATATAAAGTAATGTAACTTGAATAATTGAAATGGAGTTTAATAACGTGGTAGGTTTTATCCCTTTACCTACAAGATATAAACACATTATTTATTTCACTACAGTTCGGCAGTTATTCTAGTTTTTAAAAACAAGAAAGTTCCTTTACCGTAAATAAATGACGCGTGAAAACAATAGCGTACAGCGCAACTTCACTTTCAGGATTGAAAGTTGTGCAAACTTTCGAACATGGTTTTCCCCACTTTCACTATTTACTGATATAAATCTTTTAATTGATACTAAACTACAGACATTAAGAATTTTACACCAATTACAAAATTAAAATTTCTTCGGAAGGAAATCTCATCCGATTAAATGAATTTAAATATTCCCGAAAGCTCAGATTGCCATTACGTTAAGATTATTTAAGGAAAACGGAATATGTACGTTAACAACCAATATTCCACACATTTGAAAATGAAAGGATATTTTATTTCTGGTGATCAGATATCTAGAGTTCTTCAATGATAAACTGACAAACGTCAACATAGCTGCAAACTTTTAGTTATGTAGTCACGCTCAGTGTAGATACATAAAAAAGGAAATTTGAGTTTTAAGGAATTTATGATTTTTTTAATGAAATACATTTGTACAATTACTATTCGAAACTCGAATGAATGTGTATAAACAAAGTTTGCACCTTTAGGGCAAAATACAATGAAATTGATATATAACTGTTATAAAAAACATTGATTATGGTTCATTATTTTTGTTTGAATTTAGATTCAAATTATATAGGGTAAATTAGTATATAGGTATTTATTTTAAATTGTCCGACATCGGACCAAAATAGTTTCTGTCTAAATGCCATTTAATGTATCTATAACTGCGTAATTCTATTAGGAGGTATACTGCTGTTGAATGAACTCCTCCAAATTCAATTCTTCTACAGTGCCAAAGTACCTTTTAGTTGGACAAAGTCTATTTGGACTTCTACGGTTTAATAATAATTAATAATAATAATAATCATGTATTGTTACTATCTTGATCTGAAGAGAAGAAGAGAAATATATATTCATACCAAAGATAATATTCGATAATAACAAAAGGTTCCCTAATATTGTACGTCTGAAGCACTTTAAGGTACTAATTACTTCTCTCAGGATTTTTGGAATGAAGACAGCCTTGATAGAACCCTTTTGGCCATAACTTTCGAGCAGAAGTGTAATTTATTAACCCCAACATTTACAATCCGAATTTCATGCTCCAAAAACCTTTTACGTGTCTCTCTTAACGATCAGAAATATATAGTAGGACGTTCGGGAAGTAAGTTCTGTTTCCACTTTTCTCCGCGACAGCGCTGCGAGTGTAGTTCTACACATGCGTAGTAGTCTCTCTGGATTAAGGAGAACAAAATAGCGCCATTGTGATTTCGATGTTGGTAGTGATTGTTGGTAGTGCTTGTTTATAATAGCGGCGATGACTGAAAATCACGCGGATTGTGAAATCAGATTTGTGATTCGGTTTCTCAATGCGATAGAGCCATTGACACTCATCAATAAATCTACGAGGTTTACAGAGAAAATGCAATGAGTGATTCAATGGTGAGAAGATGGGTCCAACAGCTCAAGGAAGGGCGCGATCAAGTGCACGGTAAATAACGAAGTGGACTCCCACTGTGGTTTATGATGAACTCGTTTGTGCAGTTGAAGAAAAGATTAGGGGAAATCGTAGATTTACAATAAATACTCGGAAAACTCCTACAGGCTGGGAAGTTTTTGGCCATCCTTCGTACAGCCCCGACCTCGGGTCAAGCGACTTTCATCTCTTTCTACATCTGAAGTCTCTCCTTGGTGGTCAACGCTTCCACAACGATGTAGAGCTGAAAGAATATGTTACCATATGGTTGATAACACGGGCGGCAACATTCTTTGAAGAAGGCATACAAAAACTTGTACCACGCTATGACAGATGCCTGGAAAATTACGGGAACTATGCCGAAAAATAGTGTAAGTGTTGTAGATTTTTGTGAAATAAATTGCTTTGCTGTATCTGTAGGTATTTGTTTTTCTACATTACCAAACGAAACTTACATTCCGTACTTATGAAAAGGAAGCTTACATAGCTCAGCTCGCTTGTATTTCAAATTATCGCATAAATATATATCTCAATCAATTCTCTATCATGGAAATACGTTTCGGAACCTGGGAACACACTGCGCAAAAATAGAAAAAAAAACGAGTAAAATGAAAAATTGAAACAAGAAATTAAATTATTGCCAGAAATACGTTTTAATTTATAGGTACGTGTGACATAGGGATGCCTATAGCAAAAAATGAATGAGATGAATAGAGCAATTATTTGAAGTTATCGAATAATGTTGAACGACTTTTTCGTCTTTTGTCAGATAAATAATGATTTCCCTTGTTTTATGTTTAAAGATGTATAATGGGAGCAAAACATAAAGTAAAAACTAATGCAACTGAACTACTCTTAATATATTGCAAAGCTAACTTACTATGACAGGAAAACTATTTCTCACAGTTTTGGAATTTCCATTTGTATTCGTTGTATGTATCATAATGACATTTGTATTTTTGGACAGCTCTTACTTATTGAAGCGAATACAATGTTAGTGATTATACTGAAAAGGTCCAATATTAGTGGATGTACTTGTTCAGGCAGTATCCACATTTGAAATTGAACGAGATTCGCCATTTCTTTCATCCGTCAGTTTCGTTTTATAGACCACATAAAACCTTTAAAATAATGGAAAAACCGAATAAGGAAGTTGGAAAAAGTTATGTCAACCGAAATTACACTAAAACAATTTTAGACACAATTTGGAAATTTTTAAGCTATAAAAACTACAGAAAGGAACAGATTTTAAATTCACACCCAGTTAAATGAAAAAAAAACGATACGGGACCCTATATTTATTATACAAAAGTAAAAGTTTTCCAATACGGTTTTGTAACTGTTGCAAGATTGCTTTGGATAATACTTAACCAGAAGTATTTAAATTACAATCCCACAATTATGTGTTGTATATGCCATACTGCAGCAAGTGGTGATTATGCAATGTGGACGTCACATAACGAATTGTGTGAAAATTAACGCAAATTGAAATGATGTAATTTTTATTTATTTCATTTGGGGTGCATAAAGGAATCTAAAGAAATATAAATATTAATGACCTCTCTCCACTATTGCATATGTTTTGTTGTTTCATTTATCTTGATCGTGGAACTTACCACACTAGTGAAAAGAGTACTTATGTAGGCCCGACTCAAAGATACTCGACAATCGTGTCTTGTTTATGAAGATGTTTAGGAACATCTCATGTTAGGTACCTGGTTCGCCGAGCACAGAGCCTTCTAGAAACGGATTTCGGAATATTCAGAACAAAATGCTTGTTTTCTGGGACAACATTTGTGTCGAGTAATATTCTCCTTCAATTACAGTGTTGAATTTGTTTAACAAATCTGATGTGCTCGTTCGTCTCAAGCTTAAGGTCGATGGCAACGAAATTTTAAAGTGGCCACTGGTTTATACGTTATCTTATAATAAAATTTCTATAAAAAATGAGGCTTGTACTACACTATTAGACTGTCTAAATTTTTTTGCACCACTTACACAACAAGGAGGAATTATTAAGATATTTGTATGCAGAATCTGTTACCAACATTGAGGGGTTCCAAATAATTTTTACATCGCTGCACAAGAAATTGTTAGACATATAGGATACAGAAATAAATTATGTTAGTAGGGTGTTACTAGAAGAAGCAGACAGGATAATACTGTACTTGCTTTACTCATTTCTCTTTCACGATATAGAAAGTTCTCGCTTATTTGCAGATAATGAATAATTAAAAAAAGCAAGCTTTGAATGACGTTGTCCGCCTTTTTGCTGCCAGATTAATGGAGAGTGAAGTCTGGATTTGTTTTGCTCTTCGTCTTGGCTTGAGAATTGGTTTATCGCTTAAATGAAAATGTGCGGTGAAGGTTGATTATTATTAACTAGATCTATTCGCATTTTCTAGAAGAGCACAGAGACTAGATAAAGAGTACAAACGTTTCTGTTAGACTGATAAGATTAGATAGAAAATGACCAAATGGTGTAATATTAGTAATCTTAGCATTAAGAAGAATCTTAAGCTTTTAAGATAATAATTATGTATAAAGGTAGGAGTGATTCTAGTTGTCGATTCCATGTGTTTTAGTTATTTTGTTTATTAAGTCTCATATGAATGTTGCTCTTACGAAAAGCAAAGACCAAAATTCACATCCATTGTCACTGTTGGCTTTGGCTACTTTAAGAAAACTGGATCGTACTCAAACACCTCTAACGAAAGCAAAGCCTAAGACAATTGCATTTAATGCTTGAAGAGGGTACTGATCTTATAGCAGATATAATGTTAAAAAATATGGATCATCCATTCCTTGGTTTGGATGCATCAGGATTCAAATTAATTAAATGTCCACGTATAGGAATATATGGAGGTAAAAAAGAAAACACTACAAATGACTTTAGAGGAATATTTTCTGCCACTAAATCAAAATCCAGAAAGACTACTTTCTAACCCCAATGTTATTTATGGATAATAACCATTCGTCCAAAATTAATCGCAAAAAATCATTACGTGTACTTAATTGTTTATTAAATTACTGACATTTCCACGATAGACGTATCTAATAGATACAATCTTTTCCCAACTACATTGTTAAATTATAGACTTCCTCTTAAAAATTTAAATAAATAATTACAATTACAGACAAAATCGAACACAATTTCCGTAATGGTCTAGTTGCGAAATTTATGTACATGAATTACTAATCGTCTATTGAATTGAGATCGAATATCAATACTTAAACTAACCAAAGAGTCAAGTACTACACCAAATCCGAGTGTAAATTAATTACCGAAGTTTATTTTGGTAATGCTTCTGAGATAATAAAATTATCACTTTTGTAATTAATGAATTGCGTCGACGAGAACACAGAAATAACGAAAATGAAAAGAGAAAAACGAAGCGGTTAAGGAAGCATAGTAAAATTATGAAATGAAATTAAAAATACTGTCGAGAGATGGCACGTACATGTCACATCGAAAGCAATTATGTCTTCTGTATATGGTGAATTTAAGGAAATGTAATTAAAGGGGTGCATTGCCAAATTTGTGCCTCATTAAACAACTAGGAAACAGCTGAAATTTTTATCTCTACAGTACATCGAAGGATAAAGATTCTTTAAGCAATTGCAGTTAAAGTAGGTACATACTATCAAAGACCATATTATTATATGGTCTTTGGTACTATAATGTCACTAAAAATTCTTTTAATGCAGTGTTTTTGGATGGTTCTGAGTATTAGAATGGAATATCGACTTTCACTCGATGATATTAGCTGACGCACTTCTCTTGATTTTCGTATATTAAAGACAAAATAAACGAAAATTACTGAAATTTCAAAATTTCGATGCGAATTACTTTTCTAAATTAAGAAATGAAATTAAACTAACATTTTTTAACTGGCATTGTGTCGTAATTACTGGTTGATAACAGTTTCAAGTATTTTCTCTTCAAAATTGGATAAAGTCAAATATCATTTGCAAAATTGTATAAGTACTAATTTTCTCTTCAATTTCAAAACCTTTATAAGGGCGACTTTAAAATAAATATATGTAGCATTGCATCTAAACCATTTGATATCGAAATTGGTTTCATATGCAAAGACTTCATTTAAGGATAACGAAAAAAATTAATGATCAACGGTTTCGATATGCTTCATTCGGCATGGGCACTAGATTATGATAGGAAGGTAGACAGAAGTTCACGCGCACATAGGCCCTTTGTGCATGGACACTAATGGAGATATATTTGTCGCAATATACACACGTTAGTTCATTAATTAGTCACTGCATTTTGAAAGTAAACAAGTAAATCAATAATTAGAGGAAGTAACCTAACATTTTCTTTTGATAGAAAGAAAAAGACAAACGTTTGTTAGTTAGAAGACACTGATTTTACGTGTAAAGTAAATGGCGCTAATGCAGGTAGGGCGCAGGGTGACGAAGGGTGCAGACGAAAAGAGGTTCGTTGGTTAAATACTGACAGCGTTCCGATCTATATTTCAAATTAACATTGGATTTGTATTTTTTACTAAAAATAGTGCACCTTATCCTAAATTATCTGTGAAGACCATAACCTTTATAGTAAACGATTTTAGCCCAGAAAGATGGGATATTTGGGAAAAAATTGAGAAATTATAATTCCAAAATAGACATTATCAGTAATCCAGCATCTTAAGCGTAACGGCGTAAATCATGGGTTAACATCAAATTAAGATCCCTTAAACGTGATAATCTATACTGGGCAAACAATGGTTAAAAATAAAAATCGATCTTCAACGTGCCAATATTATTGCAACATTATACCAACTTTCAGCCACTTGTTCCACTTGAGAGTGATTGAACTTTTCGTTCGGAATGAACGCGTACTTTGATGAAATGTAGCCGTATCGAAATCGGCTCCGAAAACAAGTGTAGAAAGACGTAATCTATTAATATCAATTTTCTTTGCATTCGACAATAGTACCTAGGTATATATTTAATGAGCATGTAATGGTAGTTATTATTCATTCTTCCTAATCAGAAGAATGCTATATTTTTGACTAGTTTTTATCCAGCAGCCAAATTTAAATTGTATATGTACATACGTTGTAAATTTCATTTAATTTTGTACAGTTTCCTAAATTATAAAATTATAAAATATTGTACATGTTTGTTTTCTTCTTATTATTAACTTAAATAATTGCTTTGGTAATAGTTTCTCGTTGACTGTTCGGAGTTTTATATAATTTGCTCAATTAATAAGGTGGCGATGTGATTAAGGAGTCTTTACTAGTCGTTGCTTATTAATTATGATTTCGAAAAGCCACTACATATTATCGTACCGATGGCGATGGATCCAAACGACCAGAGAGTTTTTAGTTCATAATTGAATGGGTATAACTATAGAGTTTCCAGCAGAAATAGTCTACCTTGTCCATACTCGTCGGGTAGTGAATTACAAAGATGCAGTGTAAAGTTTTTTATTGAAATTGCGTTTCCGTATTTTTTATTGCAATTGTACATACATATTATTTAGTAGCCTTTAATTTTATGTAACCGATATTTGCGTGAATTGCTTATTTTATTTCAAAGTATTTAAGTTTATGGTACAATTACATTTTGCAGGTCATTAAGATGTGAAGATTAGAATGAAAAAGTAATTGGCGTCAATAAGCAACAAATTCTAACCACATAAAATTTGAGTGCCACAATTCTCAATGTTTTATTTCAATCCAGATCATTTATAGAGAATAAAATATTCATTTTAGTTATAAGGGGTTTTTGCTGTTTACAATGTAACTCTTGTTATTGTTGGTTTATTGAACGTTTGCGTAACGATACGATTTAATAGATTGGTAAGCTAAGGAGTCTGCAGTTTATAACTTAACATCGTGTATACAAATTACTTCCTCACCCAGTGCAGCTGTCATCAATCAGAAAATATCATTTTCTATTTACAATTACCCTTACAAATTGTTAACCATAGCGTGGGCCGAAAGAAGGTTCAAACCCTATCGGCCTTACATGTTGCTAAAACAAAGCACAAACTCCATACCATGTTATTTGCCAATGTAAGGCATTCACAAAGGCAAGGGAACACCTACTTGGAAATAAAAAGATTACACAAGAGGAAGTAATGAAGATTAGTCCTACTACAATTGGTGCTGTTAACTGGACACCAAGATCATGTGACCTACTACCATTGGACATTTGTTATGTAGGGTTTTGTATAATTGCTAGTTTTTTTAAACCATACGTAAACATTAAATGATTTTAAGCAAACATTATTCGCACCATTGGTGAAATTTGTCTAAAACTGGTATTCCAAAATGCACTTGGATAGATATCTCGATATTTAAATCATAATCCAAGTAACATTATTAATAATATTTGTATTTTTATTTTAATTATAAGAACGTTTCTTATTTGCTGATTCTAAAGTAATCTAGGTTATTGCAAATATTTCCAATTTGTGTTGCTATAATTGTGAGAGGGAAGGTAACTATTTATACAGTGTCTTTCATAAATATACCGACAAATTTTAGGGATGGTAGGGGACATCAAAACAAGCATTTTCTTGGTACAGGTTGTTAAAGTTTGTAAAAAATTGTTTTCTATTAATGTCTAATAAACGATTCTGCCGATTTTAATGACATTTTCAAAAGTCAATCGTAACTTTATTTTTTGGATTTATTACACTTGATACGGCAATTCCAGAGACGTGCAATGTTGTAACTTTTTTTAGATAAAGCAACTAACAACACAACTTTTTATCCACTCGAGTGTTTTGCGTATCTTGCTTCATTTTCGAGGAAAAAAATTTGAACCATAGAATTATCTACCTAATATGAAAATTTATGGTTAAAATCTAGTTAGCATCGATGCACATGTCATTGCGATAAATTAATAGTAAAGTAATTACTTGAATTTAAAACTCAATCCTGTTGAGTAGTTTATTGCTATACAACTTGTGTTGGTTCTTAAATTTAACTAGATTATAGTATTATATTATATTAGTTTATAAAGCAAAAAATGTTTGTTTTGATGTTCTTACCAACCCTAACAGTTTGTCGGTATATTTATGAAACACACTGTATATCTCTCAAAATTGTAGTCTCTAATAAAGACTTGTTTACTAATAAGATTTTTTTAGTTGTTACATTATTAAATAAAACCGCTTACTTTTTAATAAATTGAAATTCCAAGATAACACATAAAAACAGCTCAAACGTTCAGTTTCATTATGAGGAATTTGTAGTGTAGTCTACTGTAAAGAGAAATTTCATATTTCGGAAGTTTCCCAAACAATATCTGCTTTGTGTTATGCTTTACAAACTTTTGGAGAATTAGAAATCCAGCTTTGTAGACAATAAAATATTTGTCTTAAAAGTAAAGGACGATACTATAATACCACATACTAAAAATAAAAGAAAAATTGTAGAAACCAGATAAATATTTGTTAAGGGACTTGCTCCGGATACTCGCGTGCAACAAGTACCGACCCAAAACTAACTAATAAAGTAAACTAACCCCATCAAAATACATATATTCGTAAGAAATTGTGGCCTTTAAAGGCCGTTTCTTACTGTTTATGTTAACGTGTGTTTACAATTTCCGTTAGGATTTGTAGTAACACTGGCAAAATTTGAGGAAACAGCTTCAGGATAGTATTTTTAATTAAAAGTTGATAATATGCGTGTCTACGATTTTCAGAGGTTTAATTAAATCATATTTTCTTAAAATTTTATATATGTATTTAAATTTGGCTGTATTATTACAAATGTGGTAACAACTACTGATACCATTATAAACCAGAGTTAAAAATATGGTTCAAACAGTTTACTAAATAGTATACCACAGTTGGGGCTGTTGAGACAGAAATCATATAGACAATAAGGAACCGAAAGCATCGAAGGAAGTGGATTTAGAAGACAATAGACCGTCATAGAACATTAAAATCTACTTCTAATGATTTTTTGAAATCTCAACGGAAACCATTTAGACAAGCTAGAAAAGTGTGTGATTATAAACAGTAAGGGGAAGATTTGAAGAATGAAATGAAGAGCGCTGTGGTGCGAGAGGGGCAAAGGGGGGCTGAAGAAGAATGGCGTGATGAAAAAGATCAGGAAGGCAGATGTTAAGATGGTTTCTAGGTCGGTGTGGAACACTACAAGCACAGTTAAAATAACATGTTATTATTATCTGTGTTACAAGTTATAGAGAGCAAAATTAAACACAAGCAAGCGGAAATAAATACATATATCAGATTATCAGTGGGAAAGAGAACAGTGTTTTTTGGCGCCTGAAAAGTTTTATTTCGGTGTATTGCGACCAAACGTAATTAATACATCAGTTCAAATATTACAGTCTTGAAACAAACACACTTTCTTCAATTCTTACAACTATGACTCGTCAACCATCTACATAGAACTGTAAAAATGGCGAGTAAATTTGATGACTCATCACTGCATATCACATTATATTATAAATATATGGTGGCGGATCCACTCTACCTTACCAAAGCCTCCTCTTCTTGAAGTAAAAGAGACAATAGCGGCTAAGTCCGTAGTTGAATAGTTTTGAAAGATTTCAATTTGCTAGTTTTAATGTTGACTGCAGGACAAGAAATGCTGGACGGTTGTTAGGGATGTAAGTCGTTGAATTATTTGCAAGAATTTCATTGAAAAAATTCAACAGCAAATCCTCAGTACTAAGAAAACGTCAGATAGAAATATAAAATTGCTATATTTCTCAATTATATCATTATTATTACCAAAATCGAATAAAAAAAATTTTTACGTGTCTGTGAGTTATGCGAGTATGCTCCTTGAAGGCATTGCAGGTTACGAAGGTACAGTAGTAAAGTTCGAGGAAATGGCGATTTATCAAAATTCTTCTACAATAAACGAAGCTTAAAGAAAACAGCGGAAAAATGTAGAGCTGTAACATATAAATATTTCCTTTAACGACTTTTCTTAGCGACTGGAAAAATATTGCAGTGCCTGGAGAAATGTCTGCTTATAATATCTCAAGTTTCAACATGTCATAAATGGATTTCTACATCCTTCTCAGAACAAATGATCGAAAGATATTGGCCATATTATTATAATCTAATTCTTTCTTTCAGAACCGACAACCTGCTAATCGACAAGAAAAAAAGGTCGTCTCGTATTTACTTTTACCGTTCATTGAGGAAACTCTTTAGTCAATGCTTTTACTCAATATCATATTACGTTATTCCGTACGAAAATCACAAAAATGTGTTTTATTTAATTACGGAATAACTTTCTGTGTCTATAGTTTACAACTCAGAGTAACTAGGTATGTATAATATAATCGACATAGTTCTCCTGATATATAGTAACTCATGTGAAATGTGTGTTAACTAGTTAACATCATATATTAATGTAGTAACTTTGTGCCATCTTACACTGATTTTGGCGTAGGTATATTCCCTTTAACCCCTTCACAACCAGAACGCCAACGGTGGCGTCAGAGCTACACTGCTGCTATAGTCCAGAGACGCCACATATGGCGTTTATTATATTTTAAGTTTATCATCGTGGAATAGTTTTCTATACTCGTTTAAAGCCTGGATTATAACATATGTCTATTGTGCTGAAATTTTTTTTGTACTGTTTTTCATTTCATATCAATAAAAAATATATTCCAAAAAAAAAGGATTTTGAAATTTTTTCCTATTCTAGACGCCGCCACTGGATCTACACATATATTTTTTTCTTCGAAAATGAACGTCCAATACATTTTAGAATAAAACTAGTTGAAATCCCTGGATTACAAAACGAACTTCGAATACCGCAGTAACGAAAGTATAAAAAAAATCTGGCCTTATCAAAAAGACAAAATTTGATAATTTCGAAATTTCGACTTTAAAGTCGAATATTTCGAAAAGTATTTGAGATATCGAAAAATTGGGACCGGATCTTGAATCAGCATAAAATTTCACATAAGATCCATATCTTAACTCGAATGTAGACAATACACATCTCTTGCAACGCACGGACGCACGGACGGAATATTGATTCCAGTAACGAACGAAGTTCGTTGAATATATAGAAAAAAAATGATTTAAAAAATTTTTATTTTTGGCAAAATCTGGTATTATTTAGCGAACTGCGAAATTAAGCTTGGTCGTGAAGGGGTTAAGAATTTTCCATAAAACATTAGAATTAAATAGTTTTTGTGTTCGACGTTTTCTGAGAAGTTAAAGGTTAATGTTTCGTGTCTTGCTTTGCTATATTAGTCTGCATCCAGAAAAGAATGAAAATTCTCGAGACATCATTTGTCATCGTACACACTGTAACTGAAAAACTTCTTACAAAAACAATCATTGCAAGTGGCCCTTTAACGTTATGGAGCCAACGATTAATTTTTATTTCACATATACTTACGTAAACGTTGTTTTTTCAAGGTCAAGCGGTGGCGATTGTCTTTATCGAGAGAAAACACCTATTGTTCATCTCAAAGTTATAAGACGCACCCTAACTAGTTCTATTAAGAATGAAACCCTTGTAGTTACGTATGCGGTCAACACCGCAAACTATCCAAATGTACAAAATTGTGTTGAAGAACCATATCTGGCATTCCACCATGTTTTATAAAGATACAGCAAGCCAAAGATTAAATAAATAACAATAACCAAATACTATAAACAAAGCGTTAAATTAAATACATAAAAATGTTTAAAAAGAGAGAAGCGCCATTTCATAACGTTATAAACACAATCGTGCACGTATTTTACTCACACCCAAATTAAACCAAACCTTTATGTTTTAATTAAATCATAATTGAGATGAAAAGTTTAATCAATTATTACCTTCACTTCAGTAGTGCGTGCAAAATTTAGATAAATAGAAATTTCAGTAGGTAGCTATTTTTCTCTGAGCTTTCTGTTTCATTGGAAATTTATTTCCTTATTTGTGACAAAAGAAAATATTTTGAAAGACACCTTTAATCTCTTTGTAGCTAATCAATATAAGACCACCTAAGGCCGTAATACATTATTTCTTAGATATCTCAAATATCTGGTAAAAATCAAAGAGCTAATGGTTAGAAGAGGAGGAGAAATTGTGATCACTATTTATTAATATTGGAGCTCCAGGCAATGAAAGGAAAATTAAGAAATATATAACTTGCAGAATAAAAATATTAGAGAAATATCAGACGGAATTTAGAAAGAATAAATGGAAACAACATTAAACAGATGTTAAGATCAAACTAAACCCCATTCAAAGAAGGTGGCAGATAAACTAATCTGGACTAGTGAAATTGGAACAGAACAGAAAACTGGTGAAATAAAACGATACTAAAAGTTATAAATGTAGTCTATGAGGAATAGAGCATTATAAAAACTACTAAAGTAAGAGAGCATAGCCTTCTGAATTATAATAACCAAAATCGTGTTAGAAATTAGACCAAAAAAGTCGCACAAACGCGTAACGGAAACAAAAAACCGTTTTATGGTATTCAGAAATACAAGAGAAACCCAAAACCAGCAATGATGAACAATATAATAAGAAAAGCGGAAAAATACTCACCAGAAGGATATTCTGGATAGATAGGAGGTTTTTGAAAAGGTGGTTGAAGGCACAGAAGAGCATAGTGAAGAGGGATCATTAATGAAACCAGTACAGCTAGGGATAGAACAAAACAGAGGAAGAATTGAAAGAAGGCCTCTTTCCAACAAGAAAAATAAAGAGACAGAGTAATCACATAATATAAATAAATACTGAAAACAAAAACTACGTAATATATGTATTTAATCAAACCATAAAGGAACGCATAACACCCAATGATTTTCGGAACAGAGGAGTATTACCAATTTTTAAGACGGAGAATAACAATGCAAGAATTATAGGCGAATAATGTTAATAAGCACAAAATGCAAAATCGATTAGAAAGAAAAGTAGATCAGTTGGGGGAAACACAAACAAGATTTAGAAAAGCAAGAGGGAAGCATGTTTAAATAATAATAATAATAATAATAAATCGTCTTTTATTGAAATATACATGACATGAGGCGAAGTTTAGCTAAAGCTATTCCACCACTTAACCTCATGCATTTAAAAATAAAAACCAAAAAAATATAATAAAAAAAAATAAATAAAGAAGAAAAACATATGAGAACATAATATCCTAATAATGATAACTAAAGAAAACCCCGAGAAAACAACTACCAGGGTACCTCAAGTGTTATAAACGTAAATATAAAGAAAAGAAAAATATACAATATTGCTAATAGGCCATCATACCGAGAAGGTTTTTACGAAAATTATATAGTGAGTAATTTTTAAAAGATATATCTAGGGCGTTATACATTTTTATCGCATTATATGTAAAACCACATTCAAACAATCTTGTGCGATGTGCAGGAATGGTAAAATTATTCACTTGCCTAATGTTTTTTGTGTGAATTTCCTTTCTACCAATTAATTTGCGGCGTAAATAAGAGGAACTATTGGTTGTTACAATTCTATGAACAAGGTTTAAGAAATGGAATTTCCAACAATTGTTTGTTAAAATGGGCGAATATCCATTAGCTACCAAACAGCAAGTATTTATAGACATGGAAAAAGGGTTTGCCCGAATAAAATGACAAAATAAATTGAACATGGTCTAGTCTAAATGAAGTGGTAAGACACGGTACAGAACAAATTTTTGCAAAACAAAAAACAAGGACTACAAAACAACACGAAGTCGTATAAAATGGTATTGAGATAAGATGATAAGATTTCTAAGAATAATAAAGGGAAGGGTAAAACGAAGTATTATCACAAATGTAGACTACCGAATAATAGATACTAAATAAACCCAATACAATGGGATTACTTAACGTGGATGAAGCAAAATGGAGCAAAACGAAGATGGAGAAATCAACAATAGAAAAATAGGTAAACCTAAAAACACGTGTCACGAAAAAGCAATATGAGCAGCAAGATAGTTAGGAGAAAGTAAGACATCCAAAGGTGTGTCTAGGACGAGTATCAATACTTACACCGAAAGTTAGAAGCAAATTGCATGCCATTATCATAAAATCATTACCACGAAAACACCATCATATCATAATCAAAAACTATTATTTAGGAAGCAAGTACATGAGCGATCATTACGACATTTAAATTACATCATTACACCATCCATTCACAAAACCTCTTTGTTTGAACGTTCATATAGTTACAACATTTCCAAAGTATACAACTCCATACCACTACATTTCAAGTCACTTAATCTGCAACGATTTCGGCGTCACATGTTTCACGAGCTGATTTTCAATCAGGAACAAGATCTGTATTCTGCTGTGTTGGAAATAAAGTTGCTATTATTATTGTTATTATTAAATGATGTTGAAAAACGTAAAAGCACCTTTGAAAACTAACTAAGTGAGGGATCATGCCTTCAAAGCAAACGTTTTGGCGTTGGTTGTGGACCAGTTGTCATTCAAGCAGACACATGATGAGAAAAGATCTATAATACGACGCCGACGTTTGTATTAACCAAACATTTTATGATGAATTGGAATATCTTCATATTATGAAATGCTAAAAGCAATAAGGTAATATACGGCACGGCGTTAGTATTTTTAATAATATACCAATTAACTACATTACAAAATTTTTGGCAGATGTGTAGGCTAATTAATATCGCTACCATCTTTCGGAATGAGAGAAAGCTCGTTTATGTTAATGGTGCTCAAATCATTTGATATGAAATATTTTTACAGTTCTTTATAGTTTATCGTCTGAGATGTTTGATTAAAATATTATTTCGTTTCCTTCTCCCATTGAATATTGTTTTTATGTCTAAAACGTACATGGTTGGATAGGAAATTGAAAAACCTTTCAAATAAGGAGTCACTCGACTATGATTCCAATTTAAAACTTTTGACATGGGGGTGAAGGGTGGCTCTTGCAGGGTTAGTGTCTCCTTAAAACCAAAGTTTACGTGTTTCAGGATTCCTTTTCGGTCCTAATTATCAACAAGTTGGTTCATTTTAATTCTGTTAATCTACTAATGTATACAAGAAAAGTGAAAATAAACGTTCTTGTTACAACCGAACTGAAAACTTCGCAAAGAAACATACGTGTATACATGAACAATTATGAAAGCTATTTTTCCTTCTGTTTTACCAACTTTTATAGTATGGCGATGTTGACTCAAGTTGTCATATAGATCACAGATTTCTACAGTTTTTCAGTCCCTTATGATTTGTTGTGCTTAGAAATATTGAAATATAACGAAATAACTTTTGTGTAGGTATAACACCCTTTTTTTGAATAAATTCCAATGTGAAAGTTAATATTGTAGATACTCACACGTAATTTTGCACACGCTTTTGATCATTACTCCTAGTCACGCAAATATGTCTTATTAGTTTATTACGAAATACACGAGGCAACGAAAGAAATAGCGATCTTTTAATAAAAAGATTTAAATAATATATTGAGTCCAAATCAGTTTTATTGTGGAGTTAAGGACAGTTAATTTTTCAAGTTAATCGAAAATTGAGTACGTAGCTTACACCAAATGCCGAGAAAGAGCTTTTGATTTTAAATTACTTTTACAGAAAATGTAGTCGACCTTTCACTTACTACTGGGGATTATTTAAACGTTTGTCTTTATATTACAGTACTTCCGTTTAGAAATTCACAACTAATTAGTATATTTTTGATATTTTGCCTTTATACGTACAGAAGGTATAAGCAAAATTTGATGGCAACCTCGTAAATCCAGATGGTTTACAAAGGGAAGAGTATTACAAGAGGTAAAGCTACTACTTAATTTATATCTAAGATATGGTGACATTTTACATTTCAGTTAACTTTGGTAAAATTAGGTTGCTTTTAATAACGTTATATTTAATAAGAAGGATGAGCGAAAGCGAAAGGGAAAGCTTAGAATGAAAATAAGAGTTATCTTGCGAAACTTCGTATGTTGGGTGATAAATAATTATTAGAAAAGCTTAAAAGCAACCTTACATGTACAGAGTTGTTCTACGAAAAAATAAAGTAAATCTGGTTTTATATAAGCTCTTAAAGTACAAAGAAAAAATTGCCGCCTGGAGATTGTGTTTGTTAATAAGGATCGTTGTCAACTAGATTCCACTTTCCGAATTATAATTTTCAAGTTAACATTTACGTCCTTAGAAAATTGACGCTCTCAATTATCGATGGTCTTACTTTTTGATAGCATGCTAACACTTTTCTAATGGTTTGCTATTCGTTCTAACGCATTATTGTGAGCATTTATCAGTGGAGAGACGAGCTACAATGGTCACGTAAGGACAAGTTAGAAGAAAATAATAATAATAAAGTCTTTAATGCGCAACAGTAAATACCAATTACAGTTAGGACATAACACAAAAAAGATATGTCACAAGGATAAAAAAAACAAAATTAATACTGTAGGTATATTATTGAAGTACTTGGAAGTAGGTATTATTTCCAGACCTTAATATATGTCGTTTAGTGAGAAACAGTTAATATCACAGGTTCCAAAAATTTTATTAAAAGTACACACATCAAATAAACGAGTGTGAAGTACACTAAACTAATCTTCCCGGTGGGAAGCGTAAAGGTAACCGAGTTTCTAGAGGTTGGTTAATAAGATTTAAAATTGTAGGACAATCTATTCTGTTGTGTAACAAGTTAAACAAAAACTTTACACTATAAGTTAAACGTCTTTGATTTAAAGTCGTGAGTGAAAAGAGTTGTAGTAAAATTTCATTATCGTACCCTCCAAGGGGGTACAAACCATTAATTTTAAATGATAGGATTTTTCTAAAGTTACGTTGCAAGCCCTCGATGGCTCTTTTGTGCACGTTGTAATGTGGGTTCCAAATAATTGATCCATACTCCAATTTGTTTCTAACGAAAGACATGTACAGTACAATCAGAACATTTATGTTGTAGATTGTATAGCAGTTCCTAATATAAACCCAAACATCTTTGTTGCATTTTATATCACGGATTGTACGTAGTTAGTGAAGGTCAAGTTGCAATCAATTGTAATATCAAAGCCTTTTATTAGAGTCACAACGTGAGAGTTCCACCGAGTTAAGCCTGTAGTTGTATATTCCGTTAAGATAACTAGTTTTCGGCTTATACCGCGTAGTTATATTTGTTACACATCCTGTCTTTTATCTTGTGAGCCAAAACACGGATTTTTGGTATGATTATCCATTCTCTTACCTCGTGGAGGATGGATAATCATCCCAAAATCTTTGTTTTTGTTCACAAGGCGACACTTCGGGGAACCGCGATAGCTTCAAATTATGTATATATTGTATGGTTCCTTTTCAAAGATTTTCAAATCATCCGCAAACATACATCAGCTTATCGCATTCAATAGTTTCTATTACATCGTTGATGAATATAACAAACGAGGTTAGATCCCTAGGAACTCCTAAAGTGGCAAGAGTAAGATGTAATTACGTTGAGAAGCGGTCGACAAAACCCTAAGCAGTTTATTTTGCATAGAAGTAGAGAGTGGTCCACTCTATCAAACGCTTTCGTGAAATCGAAGAGAACTGGGCAGAGGTTAGTTCCATACATTGGGAATAGTTGGCGTCTTAATAATAAGTTAAAGATTTTTAATAACGGTGCACGGAAGACAGGTGCATATCCTTGATACACTTCAATTCCCTTGATAGTGAAACACTTAACGTTCATACTTGGAAAATTAGGGGAAGTATAATAAAATGTGTCAGTTGATTCGTTAAATACGTAGTACTAAAAAGTATGCGAATCCAGTCACAACCTTGACAGAGTGGTTATATACTACATCGCCAAGGTGCATTTTGTCTGGGATTCTCGTACAACCCTTCTGTTCTTGAATATATTGCTAGAATGTTGTAAAGGTATTCCATATTTTGGAGGCAAAGCAGCTGTAATTTGAATTTTAATTATGGCTCTTCCTTAGTTATTCCTTTGGTGAATCATTTTGGATATGAATGTTTCCTACTCCAGTATAGTGGAACCCAATATTGGATATTTCCGATGGATATTTTACGCTAAATAAAGCACTTAGTTGTCGAGCACTATTTTACGCCTAAAACAATTTGACCATTTCTATTGCTTTATGTCGAATACATTTGATAGTTTGAGCAAATTTTAAAATTATACACGATTTTCCTATAATAAGTAATAAATTTGATGTCAACAGTGACAGACGAGTGTGTTGTCTCTTTATATAATATTCCACGGCATGACATGTATTTGTATAAGTGCTGGGTTTGGTTCTCCAATTTCCCGACTTTAGAATGTAGTTAATAATAGCACATTACGCATTTTGCATTGGAATCTCTAATCCAGGTCACCACCCTGTATATCTGTCTTCTTGTTTTAATTAATAAAATTGAGATTAAGAAGTTAGTTAATAGAAAATGAAAAACTATTACAATAAATGATGCATATACTATAATTGTTTTTATGTTTGTTATTTCTTTTCATTTTTTTCTGTAATTAACAATAAATGCCCACATACGCCCTGCTTTCATTAGAAAGAATGTTCAATTAACTCACACGCTTATGCTGCTACGCCGTCACAACCACTGTAAATAGAATTTTTATAATAAAGTAATTTCGAATACAAATTACCTTTAACAAGACTAATTTTCATTAAGAAGAATTATCATTAGAAAAATAAGGTTGCTTTAATAAAACATTCAACAAGACAATTTTGTGATCATCTTGTTAAATGTAAATACTTGCTCAGACAAAGGTCACTTCAAAGACACAGTTAATGAAATATTACACCCGACAACTTATATTTGAAAAAATATTTTCAGATAATCAATGTCAAACCTAGAAAGAAATACCAAATCCAATCAGATTTATAATGAATTGGATATTGTTATTAATATTTTAACCCAAAATGGTTCAAAAGTTCAAACTCAACTTTATTAATAAAATTATTTTTCTTTAAATAAAATGTTTTAAGAATTTCATTGTAAGGTCTTCCATAAGCAAATATACCTATCTCAGTTCCTGGAATTAAAAAAATGCATTTTCGAACAAATGTGAAGAGATTAAGCATCTGAGTATTTAAAGCAGTAAATAGGTATAAAAGGGTAAAGGAAACAACCTTTTCCAAAACTTCGTACAGATGACATGTGCAGAAATTTTTTTGAGGGTTCGTTAAAAACGACGAAATGGTCACCGAGGGACAGGCGGATGAATAAGACTTCATTCTTAAAAAATCGCTAACATCCATCACAATAAATAATTTTTAAAACATCAGATCATTTTTGGAAACAGAAATTGTAGTTTTATGAACCATGTTAGAAAATAAAGAGGTGTAACGGATAATCAAAACCACTCTCAACGATGCACAACAAGTGTACTTCTCCATTGCTCCAACGCAATAAGTTATTTTCACATAGAAATTGGTACCTAACAACGATTTTGGACATCACCGCCCATGACTAATGTCGTCTAACCTTAAAAGTTCGTTTTTGCGCATCGAGGTAATACGTTTGGTACTTTTTTCAAAGAAATTAACAAATATGGATACAAAATTTTAATTCAAAAACCGATAGGGAATTACTGGGTACAATCAATTACACACGTGTCGGAAGTTTCACTCCAGTGGGTCGATGTGTGTATAGCTGTCCAGGAAATAATTCATGGATTAGTCTCCTCTTTAAATACAAACACTTGAAGGTTGTCTACCACACATTGTTTCTGAACTCCAGCTCCCTAGAACAATTCCTGATAGAGTAGTTCAAAACCGCAGAAGTGGATCCAGATGAACAGACACACAGAACTATCTGAGATTTTTCTGCTACTCGTAATTAGCGAAATTGCAAATAGTGAGGAGCTGAAAATGATAACAAAGTACTAAAAATACAGCGTGTCTCACGGTGACCGTCGGTTAGAAGTAGGTATATCAAGAACGGTAAAAGCCAGAAATTTGAAATTTTGCACATGCGATATGCCGTGTTTAATCTATTAAATAAAAATATTTTCCAAATGGCAGCACTTCCGGAAATACTGGAAGTGAGCATCAACATCTTTATTTTAAATGCAAACCAGGAAATTTTTTTCACATTCTGATGTGTTTAGTAAGTATGCTTAAAATAATCGGCGTATCAATTTCGATTGTTGAGAAAAAAAATTTTTTTCACTGAAAAATTTGAAAATCTTGTTTAGGAAATAAAATTGAAAGTCGAAAGTGGTAAAAGTTAGGGAAATGGGATTTTAGGTTCTCAATGTCAAAAGATTGAGACACAATTGTCTGTAACGGATAATAATAAAATTGCTCGCGGTTACTGATCTATTTGACGTTATTTCCAGACTTAAAAAAAACTTTAAAAACTCTCTTTTTTCAAATGGAATGCCTATTTAATTATCAGCCCATTCGATGCAGAAATAAATTTCCTTTAAATTGATATACCATGTTCCTATACCTAAAATCAATGATTACAGAGTTATTTACATTTTTCTATTTAAATTTATAATTACATACTTTACATAACATGGTTGGCTTTGAAAATGTTCAAAAAATGTTTATTCAATTGTTTCTTATGATTCTTATGTTTTCATTTTTATTTGACAGTTGTCAGTCTATCAGTTTGAAACTTTACGCTACATTTACGTTTGTTATCATTCAATGTTATTTGTTTGAATTTTGATTTTTGCGCTTGATATTTGTTTTTAATTGGGAAATATGGAATACACAAATGCTGATATTCTAAATTTGTTTTACATTCATGGTGAGTCTGCTCGTATTATTTTCGGACCTGCAGAGTGCAGAACCTTTAACCATTGAAAAAACAATCACTCAACACTTTAACGAAAGATATCCGTATTTACCTACAATGACAGAAAAAAAAATCAGGATGATTGAAAAGAATATTCTAAATTTGGGCGAAGTAAATGCGCTACGAAATTTGGCAAAGCCAATTGTCCCCAATGACGCTGCAGAAACCAATGTATTGGAATATTTTACTGTTTTCCCTGAAAGTTCTGTTCGTTTGGATACTAAAGAAGTTCCATAGATAGAATTTTAAATAATCATAAAAGCATAAGAAACAATTGCATAAAAATTTTTTGAAAATTTTCAAAGCCAACCATGTTTTGTAAAGTATGTAATTATAAATTTAAATAGAAAAATGTAAATAACTCTGTAATAATTGATTTTAGGTGTAGGAACATGTTATATCAATTTAAAGGAAATTTATTTCTGCATCGAATGGGCTGATAATTAAATAGCATTTGAAAAAAGAGACTTTTGAAAGTTTTTCTTAAGTCTGGAAATAACGTCAAATAGATACGTAACCGCGGGCAATTTTTTATTATCCGTTACAGACAATTGTGTCTCAATCTTTTGAGATTGAGAACCTAAAATCCCATTTCCCTAACTTTTACCACTTTCGACTTTCAATTTTATTTCCTAAACAAGATTTTCAAATTTTTCAGTGAAAAAAAATTTTTTTCTCAACAATCGAAATTGATACGCCGATTATTTTAAGCATACTTACTAAACATTTTATGACACATCAGAATGTGAAAAAAAATTGCCCGGTTTGTATTTAAAATAAAGATGTTGATGGTCACGTCCGGTACTTCCGGAAATGCTGCCATTTGGAAAATATTTTTATTTAATAGATTAAACACGGCATATCGCATGTGCAAAATTTCAAATTTCTAGATTTTACCGTTCTTGATATACTTATTCTAACCGACGGTCACCGTGAGACACCCTGTATACGTAATCCCCATTTTACTGCTTGTGAAATATCAAACTAGTGTGAACCTACTGTGAATAGTGTCTTCTATCAAATTTTGCTGCAAAATTACACGAAGTACTAAAAGGCAGTTAACTCAATTTTAGTGCTTCTGACTTTTGTGCAAACTTCACGGATTTTCACTGTAAAGGGTTGTTTTCTTTGAAGAAGGACCGGTTACTCGAAAATTGTGCGTTACTTTGGATAGAATGGTTTAAAGGCCGACCTCTATAGTTAACATTAATGTTAATAGCTGTTTTCACTTTAACATTTGAAATTAAAGAAATTTGTTTTACTATACATCCCTATATAAGATAAAAATGAGGATTAAATTACATTGAATTGCTCACGGTGAAACAAAAGTTGAAATTTCTCTATTACATATATGAAATTTCCTATATGAAAGCAATGAAATGCAACCTATTTATTAGTTGGAGAATCGGTGGATAGTAGTAGTGGCAGCAATGGAGTGAAAGCGAGCCCATTAAAAACATTCCCTTTAATGGCTAAATTTATACGTATTTATCCAATTTAAATACATACACACCCGACAACTTTAGAATAAAACAAGCCTTTTAACGGACAACATTGGAAGTGCCTAAAATAACTTACCGTTACCTACCCTTGTAAATAGATTTAGAAATTAAGGAAAATCTATCCCTTAATCGCTTAAAATAAATTGTTGTACCTCTTACATTCCAACATTCCAACGTAATATGATATTATACCACAGACAACATATACACTGTGTCCAAGATAAGGAGGGCCACTATGGGGATTTCGGAAACGGTAAGAGATAGAGTTTCGGTTAAATGGGAGAAAAGTTGGGCAATTTTGAGTTTAGTACAATGAAATTTTTAAACTTACGAAATTCCGAACCGTTCCGAAGTTATGCGACAAAAAGCGAATTTTCAGGATTTCGTTTTTGACAAATTGTTACTTTGTCGTTGATGTTAACTGAAAAGTAAAAGGACCTTCTACAGGTACTTTTTAACGTTCTTTAACATGGCATACAGCAAATTGGAATCCGACGTTTCGTTTTCGAGTAACCATCATCAACTTTATTTTTTTAAATACGGTCCTGATTTTTTTATGCATAATATTAGAAGAGCTTTTTATTCTGCATTCAAGCATGTATCACACTTTATGGTTTTATTGCGATTTTATACTTACTTTACGATTAGCGGAAAAAATCCTAAGTACGAACCTGTATCCTTCCTCAATAACATTCAAACTGAATTTTATTTATAAATGGACTTTTGCTAACTGTGCTTTCCTCATCAAATTAATGAAATGACACAGAATTTTCAATTTTGAACACAAATTTTATAACCAAGTGTACATAATTACAAACAATCAACTAACACGTCATAAATGAACAGAAAACATTTTATGAAACGAAAATTTAAACATGACACATACCAATAATTAGAAAAAAATTATAATAAATGCTCGCAAAGCCCTCCTTAGTTCTCCAATCGTCAATAGCATCTTCTAACTGTAGATTCCAAAGCATTCTTTAACATTGTAGGTGTTACAGTTTGGAATCGGTTAAGTACAAGCTTTCGGAGTTCTTCTTCTATTCCAAAGGTATCTTTGTAAACATAATTTCTTACGTACCCCCAAAGAAAAAAATCCAGCGGGGTTATTTCGGAAGAACGAGTTGGCCAGGGCGTTTCAGAATTGGCGCTTAAAACTCTTTCGGCAAACCTATTTGAAAGGTAATCCTTAACCACCCGTGAATTGTGCGCAAGTGCACCATGCTGCTGAAACCAACAATTGCGTACTACGGCTTAGGGTAAAATATCAAGAGCATCTTCCAAAGTAGAATCTAGTAAATTTAAGTACAATAGTAAAATAAGTATAAAATCGCAATTAAACCATAAAGTGTGATACATGCTTGAATGCAGAATAAAAAGCTCTTCTAATATTATGCATAAAAAAATCAGGACCGTATTTAAAAAAATAAAGTTGATGATGGTTACTCGAAAACGAAACGTCGGATTCCAATTTGCTGTATGCCATGTTAAAGAACGTTAAAAAGTACCTGTAGAAGGTCCTTTTACTTTTCAGTTAACATCAACGACAAAGTAACAATTTGTCAAAAACGAAATCCTGAAAATTCGCTTTTTGTCGCATAACTTCGGAACGGTTCGGAATTTCGTAAGTTTAAAAATTTCATTGTACTAAACTCAAAATTGCCCAACTTTTCTCCCATTTAACCGAAACTCTATCTCTTACCGTTTCCGAAATCCCCATAGTGGCCCTCCTTATCTTGGACACAGTGTATATGTGTGTGGTTATACTAAGAAATCCGAATTCACATTTACATGTACACTATCAACATTCCATTCACATCAAGAGCAAACTCAATTTTTTTAATGTTAAAAAACGGCGCTCCTCTCATTCGTGTTGCGATTATAAAAGTTAGAAAAACAAAAGTTTCACAACAAATATGCTGACACTTTCAGTTTTGAAACAAGGAAAATTTCAACGCTTTTTTATAAAGAGCTATAGCATAGATAGCAAGGGAAAAAACTTAGGAGAACCGTACAAATAATATATTTGATAGGTGATCGAAGAGTTTCTATAAAAAATTTTATCTCACATTCCTCTACAACAATGCGTGTTATATGTAGGAAATATGATCAAAAATTCAAAGGTACATTACACTTACACATAATTTCATTTGTCGCTAACCTGTTTCGAAATAAAGATTGGGTAGGAAAGTTACGTTTGTTAATAAAAGGACAACGATACGTTCAAACATAATGCAGTAAGGCGGCACTAAAGATTCCTGGGTAATAAATTAAGTAAAATAACGAGCGCTAATCAGCGAGTGGTTTGTGATTACTTGCAACTTGCAGCAAATCAAAATTGAATGACTTAGGTCATTGACTAAAGAGTTTATTCTTAAGTGTAATGCTATTTGTAAATGTAAGTGTTGAACAATAACCATTAAATTTGTTGGTTTCAATTCTAGGGCTATTATTGGTAGGGTTCGAATAGTTATGTGTTTGCATGGGTGCATATACAAATGAATATATGTATTAGACATTTTCAAACGTTACCGCATATTTCTCATTTTTGCATAAAGTAAGCACATTTCGCATTAAAAGTTCAACTAATTGTCATATTTTCAAACTTGCGTTATTAAATTACACCTTTTGGTCCTTTTGCAGTAATTTCTGAATAAAATCAAAGGCTAACTTTTTCTAAAAAGCTTTTTGTAGAATAGCTGCAAATTTTGCACAGTTTATAGGATTTATAACAGAAGGTTAGATACCTATTCTAGTAAGTAATGAAATACTTTTTAATTATACAAAATGGATCCCTGTAAACTGAAATAAAGACTTATTTGTATGTGTCATTCTTACTTAGATTTGTTTTAATGTATAAACAATTGCATTAAATTGTAAGTTGATACTATTTGAAATTTTATGTCTGCTAACTATACTGAAACCTAAATTCGGGTTGTCGTAACTTTAAAAGCGAAAGAAGGCAATAGATTCATAAAGGATTCCCTGACATATTCAACTTTAAAATGTTAAGTGTGGAATAAAAGGCGTAGATAGATGGAAAAAGTAGAAAAACTTAGAAACGTTATACAAATACCTAATATATTTGATAGATGGTTTACAAAGATGGTAGATTTTATGTAACTTTTTATTCTGTAGTTTTTCGTAATAATTCCGATGAGGTTACTATTTTCTCCCTTTACAGTATAATAAGTACCTAGTATAACTTTTATTCAAGAGTTACTTATAATGAACGTCATCTTTTATAAACATCTACGGAAATGTATTAGTAGACTTATACATACACTCACGGATACAAGAGACTTAAATGTTTTTGAAAATACAAAAAATAGGTAAGCCTCTTATTTCTTAAATCCCCATTAGTACAAAAAAAATCTGGTATGATACCTGCACTGAGATATGTAAACGTTATGAAAAGAAATGGAAATTGTTAATGCTCATCCTATTCTTGTTCAAAATTCTACATTTAAGAAATCACAAAGCGCATTACCTTTAGAAACATTCGACAGCAAAATATTTTTGGAAAGAGAAAAAGGAAAATAAGAATACTTAATAAAACTACTAGGCGAACACACTTATACCAAATTTAATATTAGCCGACATTAACAGAAGGAGATTTGTTCCTATATTTATATACTTTGCGTTAACACCCACCCCCCTCGGGAGAAATCGTATACCACAAGCACAGGAACACCTTAATATTCTTAATATTCAAAGCGAATTTGATAGTACATACCCGAAAACGTAGAGGAATTCGGAAGAGGGTGGTTGACCGTAACGTAATAGCGTGAAAAAAACATTTTTATTTTACAATATCAGCATGGAGAACACGCGAAAGCTAGTATGTATGTATTTACAATTAGACTTTCTTAATAACATTTCTTGCAAAATGTTAGAGGAGAGGTGGTACAAGCGGATAAATCTAGGATTCTGGCCAAGTATATTTAGAGAATTTAGAAAAATGATTGAAATTTGCGACGTCTTTATATTTACCGTTACCGCTTGAGATTAAGATTTATGCAGGATTTTAGTAGAAGCAGTCGCTTGAAATGTATTACAAATTAAAACATACATAGTGTCCCAACGATCTGGAGGTAGGAGATTACGCTTAGATATATACTGTTAATTATTAAAAAATACTTGTAGTCAACAAGGAGGAGCAAGGACATCTTTTAGTTTGGATTTGCAATGGACTGTAATTACTATTCTAATTTAATAATTATCATCAATCCACTTACCCTTATTGTAGTTGATGGTGCAGGTTTCTGGAATTCACTGGGTGGGGAAAAGGAAAAAAAATTGGGGAACGGCGGATTGATTCGACTTCTTACAATTTGATCTATTGATTGCACAATCACCCCTTTTCGCACTTAATATTGCATAACCATTGGTAATTGAACAAAATTACTATAGCGTGTCGCGTCGAGAATAGTTGGGCCGCGTCGGTTCATCGAATTTTGTTTTTTAACGATTCCTGACTTATTTTTATGTAGTAAAATTAATCAATTGAGTAGGCTCCTGTTCCGCCATCATGAAAGATATCGAAGTGACATTTTGAGATTTACTTTTCTAATGTGTCTAGTTGTAACTTCTACATTCAGACTGCATGGCTGTATATACAAAAATATTTTTACAAGACGCTCCTCTTTGTTGACTACAATAATATATTAGAATTTTTTTAAAATCAACAATGTAGGGGTAATCTTCCATCTCCAGATCGTTACGACACCCTGTATTATTAAAAGTAACTTACCCATCAATTTTGAAAGGGTTCATGACGAGTCGATTCTCAAAATTTTTGAAATAATTTGGTGGACATAGTAGAAGAGCCAAAGGTTTTATTCAAGTTGTTTTAACTAATTTCTTAAGTTACAATTTAGAACATTTCGACCGCTAAATACGAATGAGTTATCATCAACATTTATTATTATTGTAATACTTAGGCTTAGTAAGTAAATAATAATTAGAAATCGCTTTCCATGAATTTAGCTTTCATGCACCTAATAGTTTTAAATGTCATACTGGTTTTGAAATTTTTGTATTAGTGCTCACATTTACACAGTTGGATAATAAATTATGAACCGTTTTAGACGAGCTATAAACTCCACTCACAAATTGAAAATAGAACAAAAAAGAATTATAAATTTGGGCAACTAGATAAAAAGGGAAAATATAATTTTTGTTAACCTTAAGTACATAACATGCATTTTCTACGTTATTTAATTTGAAGTACAAGTAAACGTGCGGTTTACGGAAATCAAGCTTCTGTGGGCGATGAAACAAAAGAAGATTTGAATTTAATTGACACAGCATAGAGGTTTAATTACAATGTGGAGTTGATGAATTGCAGCAATCTACAGTTGAATGCGAAAGAATTAAATTGAAACATAATTGTGTCCATTCAAAGGTGCAAAAAGAGATCTCATTATGCCCAATAGGCTTGAAATAATCACAAATAATGAATAGTACTACAATATGTCTAAATTCGACCAACTCATTGAAATAACTGCTGCCTTGAAATACATGCAGGGTAACAAAGCCATTATTTAACAGAATAAAGGCACATTTAGGGTAGGTACAATATAAAAAAGTAAATAAAGCTCTTGTTTAGCCCAAATGAAGTTATTTTCAAAGGTCGTAATTAAAATTTCTCACCATTAATGACTTTCAACATAAGTAAAGGAGTATTTGTTGTCAAACCCATCAATTTTTGTATAAAAAATAAAGTAAACAAGTTTAGGTTTGTACACAGGCCATATGAAAGGGACAACATTTATTAAAAAAAATCATTTCAACATGTAAATGTCAACAATTTTAACAAGAGTGTTCTAAAGCGGATGCCAAAAATTTCATTTTTTTTTTGTTATTTTGAAGCGATCTCTTGTTTTATTATTAAAAGGATTGGCAGGAATATCGACAACTATATTAATGCTAACGTCATGCTTTATACATTATATTTTTCTGTTGGAAATTAGTACATGACAAGGCAAACTGTATCTGTAAAGAAATAAAGTGAAGAAGCTACCCGAAATTATTAATTACAACAGATCAATAACGTCTTAACGACACGATATACAAAGGTAGCGTAGTGTTAAATTTAGATGTAATGAGAAACCAGTAGAGGGTAGATGTAGTACGTATCAAATGTAAGTATTGTGCCCAGGGGCGCCGGAAGAAAATTTGTTGGGGGGGGGGGGGGGCGTTACATTTTTTCAAGTAGAAATTAGAATACTTGAAAATTTTTACCTATTTTTAAATTAGTATAAATCAATAGACTATCCAGAGTCACTGATGGAATAGAACATTATACTCCAAACGTGATTATATTGTGAGCTTTTAACATTTTCTAAAATGGATTTACACGATTTATGAAATTCCAGGGAGGGGCCCGGGCCCTCCCTTGCCCTTTAGTAGCAGCGCCCATGATTGTGCCAATTGTATTTATAGTTCTGGTAGTTCTGTACAATCTGTGAAATGTCGCGTAAGATCGCCCAGTACGAGTTGTGAAAATATTTATTTTCTAAATTTAGGGTTGTTTAGTTTAATTTAAATGTCTGGTTCGGTGTTGCGTAATTGTTGGAAAAATCGCCTACAAATATAAAAATTATTGAACAACTTAAAACGAAATGTCAACCACAGAAAATCTCGTTCCGTAGTTTGGTCATCCGCATTAGCAATGTATCAATTTCCGTTTGAATAAATTAAAACGGAAGTTGATATATTGCTTTACAAGAAATAAAGTTTTCCAAAGTATGTCATTCTTAAGTTATTCCTGTTTTTTTGAAATTTTTCAAGTTTCTACAAAAACGATTCACTTTATGCGTCCATAAAGTGTCTTTACTTTCCACCATAGAACAAAAGAAACTGAGTTTTAGAATTTTTGAGTTAGGGAACGAGCCAAAGCTTTCTTTTTGTGAAAATTTGAAAAACTAAACTTCAAAACTCTATGCATGTGATTGCTTATGAAAATGTATACTGAAATAGTAAACATTCCAAAATAAAAATAGGAATACCTTCAGAATAATGACCCTCTCCAGTACAACTGAATACTGAAAGTTGTAGAAAACTAGAAATGTATTATCTGAAACGAGGTGCTCGGATATATATTTTCCAAAAGATAACCTTAGTAGTTTCCCTGATACAGAAAATCATTTGCCACTACAATCTCCTTAAAGTAGGCGCCATTTTTCTGTACACACTCCTTCAACCTTGATCGCAAATTGTTCATTGCCTTCACAAGCATTCGTGTAGGTAATATTTTATCGGATAGATACTTCGTTTAAGCTTAAGGGGGAGCATTAAGCACTTTGTTGTTTTGCTTTGCAACTCACAATAAGGGATTCATATTGTTGGTTTTTCCGAGATTGGTGGTTTCATTTACCTACATCAATCAAACATCTACGGACTACCTCTTCTTCACTTTTCAATTTCTTCGGTTTGTAGTAGTCGGAAGATTGCTCTCACATTCCTTGAACCATAACACATTTACTGAAAAGTTTGTAACAATTGTGAAGAAGCTTTTATACAAGGTCGTTTGCTGTCCTCTTCGACTTCAAATAGTGCCGAAGTAGTGTGTACATTAATGAGGAAATTTTGTTATTTTAACCTCTTTATATCATATTATAATATCCGCCAATGACTTTATTTAATTCTTTATTTGTGTTTAACAATTTTTATCTAAATTTTACTCACAATTAATTCTTTTCGATTTAAGTGCAATCTTTTTGTATAGATTTTAACTTTTGATTAGAATTTAGGAACCACTCGATCTCGCTATTTAAGTGTCACTATGCAGAGGGTATTGTAAAGTTTAGTAAAATTCAGTGATCAGCGTCAATTGAGGTTTATTGTCGAGAAGACTACAAGGCAAGAATTTACTTTTAAATCAAATTTATTAATTCAGTCACTGAGTTGGTGCCGCTCTAACTTCTTTGTGTTATCCATACATTTTAACAATGATCATTTTCTGTATATATGCGCTATATTATTAGATCAATTGGTAGCGGATGTGGTGTTTCTTTACTTTAGGCTAAGTCACACTTGGCTCTCCCTAAACTGTAGTGACGCTCATTCTTATCCCCTGTTTAAGCGAATTTGATAAAAAATTACGAAGCACTGCGCAATTTGTGCACTGACTGAGCTTCCGGGCATTTATATTCCCCTTTTCTTGTCCTATCCTCATCTTGAAATCTACTGTTAGAGGTAAAGAAGAAGAATGTGTTTTCATTATTGAATCCACTCGCTACGGAGTACGGACGCATATTTTATAAATTGAAATGTCTGTCATTCACCAAGAATATGGCAAAAATTTTAACTTTTTGTAAAACGTATTAACAGTATTGAATGAAAAGACTTTTCCATTTTAATGTAGAGTTATTCGCATTCAAGTTCTGCTTAAAGCTTTTTTAATCTAGTGTAGAAACATTCTAAAATTCCTTGTAGGTTTGTCACTTTCATAATTTTCGTTTGTAATGAAAACTCTAAGGAAGAATAAGAATTTTTCAACAAACTTTAACTATATCTGATTTTTTATGACATTGGTCTGTACGCCAACAGTTCGGAACATTTTTTATATTATAGAACGTAGGAAACAAATTACAGTAGTATTGAAAAGGGAATTAAACCGTCACACATTAATGTTATCTGCATTAGGTTTTACGAAAGTGTGAAATTATCTAGAATTAATATCCTTGAAAGAATTTATCCTGTACAAAAGGGAAGGTATTTAATAAATGAACTTCGAGTCGTTTAAAAATTAAGAAACTTTGATATTACATAGTTAACTTTTCTTATATCGAAGATAAGAATTTTTAATTAATTTAGCTTTGAGTTACGTTTAATTCACTATTTAAGTATTTATTGGGCATTTATCTACATTATGCTAATTAATTACATTTGAACCATACGTTATGTATTTATTCTATAAATGGAATCTCTTTTTTCTGTTGAATATAAAACATTATTATTATTATTATTATTATACGTTGAGGTCCATTTATTTACTCCAAATGTCATATATGATTATTTTAGTATCTATCTATATTTTTTTAGGTATCAGTATGCTGAAAACCAAAGTTTCGGTTATAAAAATGATGTAATCTAACATTTAAAAGTTCTAAACTCTAGATAACCTATGTATAACAACGGAAAAGAGCGAAAAGTCGATTAGCAATTATATGCATGAATAAGTGCTTTCATTAGCATTAAAGGAATCGACCAGGGGCGCACCCAGGTTTTTGTTTCGGGGGGGGGGGGGTCAAAAATATTTGAGAAAAGTTAAGCGGACTATCTAACTTCATCGAAGAAACAAAGTGGTGCGTGGTGCGTATCCAACCACTTTTTTGTATACCTACACTACCTACGGTCCAGCAATATTGCTAAATTTTGAAGGCGAAGGTATTTGTCGGCAAAATAACTTCATTGTTCAAAATTTCGGGAGGGGTTTGACCCCCCCCCCCTGGGTGCGCCACTGGAATCGACTGTTAGTTTATAAAGATATCAATGCAATTGTACATTTTGCACCATTCCTTCTATTCATTTTAATTTTATTTAATATTCCTTATATTATCCGGAGTCCCTCAGAGTAGCGTTTTGGGCCCCGTCTTATTACTAACAGCAACATTTGACGACGATACGGCCATATCAGCTTCGCATATAAACCCGCAAGTAGCATCTCACATACCTACTTCAAAATAGCCTAGATAAAATACAACACTGGCTAGCTAAGTCGAGAATGAAAATCACTCCAGCTAAGTCAGTTCACATTACTTTTACTATGTACTAGAACAGAAACATGTCCATCCGTCTAACTAAACCAGCGACAACTCCCTCAAGCAAACGATGTTAAATACCTCGGCATGCATCTGGATAGAACATTAAATCGGCGTAACCACATATTTACGAAAAGGAAACAATTAGGGCTAAAACTGACCAAACTGTCTGGATAATAGGTAGAAAATCTAAGCTGACATTTAACAACAAACTACTGGTATATAAAGCTATCCTGAAGCCTATATAGACGTATGGTATTCAATTATGGGGAACAGCATCAACTTCAAACATCGAAATCCTGGAACATTACCAGTCAAAAGTTTTACATACAATAGTCGATACCCCTGGTACGTACCAAACAACGTTATCAGAAGTGATCTCAAAGTGACCACAGTAAAAGATGAAATAAGACAATTTAGTGCTAAATACAGTGACAGACTAAACGTGCACCCAAATTCACGAGCAACAGACCTTATGAGTCAACCAATTAGAAATAGGAGGCTTAAACGCTTCACGCCAAACGACCTAGTAGATATGTACTAAGCATAGTAATTAGTATATAAGTTAGTTAAGGTTAGTTTTAAGCACTGAAATATAAGCAACCTGGAACGCGCACGGTGCATTTAACCTGTAGGAAATAAACCGAGCGTGCGATAGCAATAACGAAGGGTCATTTTGTCCTTGTTGTACTCATTCACAGTTAAGCTGTTAAAGCATTTTGATTGTTTTACGAGTTTCGCGTTTGTCGGAAAATTACTTATACGATACAATAACATAATCAGCAAGACAGAGACCGAATGACCCTACAGTAATTCCCTTTCTGTCGGCTCGGCTGTAAGTTAAGCGTAAGCGTTCCAGGTTGCTTATATTTCAGTGGTTTTAAGTTACTTTTCTCCTAGCAACTACACCTAAGCTCACAAATTACTATAAAGGGTTTACCTTATACTTGTTTGAATTAAGCCAGAAAATGAGTGCATGTGCGTAATACTTACTACCAGAGACTTTAGGGCGTTTACAAAAACTTGATCTATTATGCACCTTCAAACAAATTATCCACCGAAAAAATAATATATAGTGAGTTGCCTTAAAATATTGAAAATTTACAATGAAATATTATCAAAATGCATGCACTGATGCTTTCGAAAAAACTTAGATATGTTCAGCCTCTAGCGTACCTTCATAAAAGTAAGCAATAACTTTTCGGTTTAAGAATCTCCAGCATTTATATACTAACTTGATTTTAAAAGCTTGCATTAGCGAAAATGTATGTTCCTATTAAAAGCACTAAATTTATGGTTGTCTAACTATAATATTTCAAAACATATCCGCCGTTTGGTTACTGTCCAAAACCCCCTGTAAAGAAAATGAATATTATTTGTACACCACTGACTTCTTTGTAAAAATGTGCAATGTTCCTTTAACATTTTTTATATCATTCATAATACCTAATCAAAATGTGCACATATTGTTAAAGATTTTTTAATTACAGGGCGTTTACCAAGAGCAACCTTTAATTACATTTATGTCGAACATGTTTGATACCAAACACATATTTTCTGGAGTTAATAACACCATGTTTGAATTTGTAAATATTGGTATTATTATTACCATTACATTATTGAAGGGGAACATAGAATAACACAAAATAGTAATTTTCAAATTCGATCAAAGTTAAGCTAGATAGCGCAACGACTTTCGTCGCTTTTCGTATAAGCAATAATAAAATGTCTGCATTTTTAACTAATTAAATAAGTGTGTCGTTATTAGACGTATGTATGAAAATTATTCGTATTGTACCGGTTATTTCCCAGAAAGCTGGTATTTAATAGAGATCTATGATTCGTAGCGTTGTAAAATATAGGAAGTAATAGAACCTGACTGCAACTTTGCTACCAGTGTCACAAATTATACTTCCTTTGTGAAATATAGCTTAATAATGCACAATCAGGTTTAGCGGCCTAATTGATGATTGATGCTCACATAATTCCATTCTTCAACGATTCATGCTTAAAATCACTCGACTTATCGTTCGAAAATTAACAGCAACACCCAAAATTACATATTAAACAAATCCGTAAACGCAACCGCCACTTGAATCTATATTTTGCCGAGGGAGTTAATCACGACTACAAGCTTCATTGCCTCATGCACATTAAACTAGGGGATTTTCTCCCTGGCGCCCCATGAGCATCTAGTTGTAATTCTCGCGAGGGATCGTGGTACAGAATTGCGGTAAAATCCGTACCACTCACGCAATACAAACCCTTTTAATTGGAAACTTAAAATTTCAATTCGAATTTTTTTTACGTTCATTCGTTATCAACGAGCTTTTTAAATGAAATCCCCAAATCAAATGTAAATCGAGTAATCTTAATTTTCCAACTTGAGCTCACAAACCCGCAATGTGCAAAATTATTTATTCCTTTAATTAAGATATAGTTTACATTGAATAGCATTTAACGTTAATAGGTACATAATTAAATAAGTGTAAGTTAAATCTCCCGTAATTTACGATCGGACCTTTCGTTAAAACGAGAGGTCACAAAATGTAAGTGGGATTCAAATTTTTACCCGCAAAATAGGGGTTTAGCATAGAAGCAACGTCAACTAAAGATATAAAACGTTTTATGCCTTGTAAACCTGGATTCATAAGTTGTTGAAAGGTGTTGGTGACCTTTTTTACCCCAACCTATTTTACTGAAATGATAACACTTATATTACCACTGAAAATAGTTTTCTTTTTATTCCATGTGGACTTGTTGCAATATATCGACTAGATTAATAGAGGTAATATATTTGCTGTTTGTTAGCTGGTCTAAAATTTCCGCAATGAAGAGGAAATATATGCACGATAGATGGCGTTATTTAATTTACCGAAACGGACTATGAAACGTGCTTTATGGTCCATAAATATCATAATTGTCTTAATACCGATAATAAAGATTGACGTTAGATAATTTTAATTTGCGATTGTATCAGCTTATGTTTAACATAAATTGTTAACGCGAAAATCGCATGCTCAATATAATAATTGCATTAATAGTTGATTGTCAAAAGCCGACCATTAGTTTGAATATTTTATGTAAATATATGACAGGAGTATTACAAAGAAAGAAGTTTAGATAACGGATGCATGTATAGTTAAAAAGACGTCTGCGCGGTTTATGGAAGACAATTTAAATTATGCGTAAATAATTTTTAATGGAAAATTTAGTACCTACCAAACGAATAAAGGACGAACAGTTTCACTTTTATACACATTTTTATAATAAATTAATCACGACGCCCACATACACATTACAACAAGAAAATTCTAAGGTTGTCCATCTTTCAACTTTTATTAATAATGAGGAATATAGATAATGTTTATTATACCAAAAAAGGATGCTAAACATATTTTAAATCGTGACTGAACATATTTCAAAATCTAAGAAAACATTAACACGAAATATTTATTGCTCAATTTAGCACGGCAGCTTTGTGTAGATCACATAAACCGAAATTTGCCAAAACATAAAATTAAATGTGTAATATGGTCGAAGGTGGTATTATTTCTAATATCAAACGTTTCGTAATTTATAAAGCTATCATTTAGTAAATTTCGTTCAATTACACTTATTTTTTTCATAGTAAAGCCCATATAATATGAGTGAATGAAAACTTAATTATCATAGTTTTTATGTGGAGTGGATTTAGAATCTTTACTTACTTCAGTTGTTTAAAATTAAAGTGACAAATCGTGATTATGATTCTGGAGCTCCATACTTTAAGTACATGTTATATCGCATCATTAAAGTAGTGATGTAATCAAGACTATGTAAGGCGAGACTTGGCCAGTCCAGATCTTGATTATCAAAGGGGTTTATTCAAATCTTGATCTTATTTTGACGCGAATCTTTTGAATTTTAAATGTTTTCAAGTCACTGATTCTGTTCAGATGACATATATCCTTATAAAATCCTAACAGTTCTACTTTCGATCAAAATAGGTGAAATAAACTTGTCGGAAAATTAAGGAAGGGGTGCTTGGTTACGAATGAATTGTTGAAAAATAGAGAGTTCCAGAAAATTTTGTGGATTAGCGACGATGCAACGCGCGTTATTGAAGAAATAAAATGCTAATCAGATCATACGATTTGGAACCAAGCCAAGTTATGCTTACGTAGTAATGGCCCACCCTCTACCTAAATTTGTATCAGCCTATTGTTTTTCCATTTTTAGAACTGATAATAGATTCACATGAAAGACGTCTTTCTGTGATGGGACGTTATTATACAAAATTGCAAAAATCGAGGTACAAAAAATTCGAACTGAGAATGGTACCAATCAGTCTATGACCGATATGATCATGAAGAAACCTCCCATGTTCAGGATACCGTGCATATTGCAACAAAGATGCGAAAGAGATTTCTTAAGCATAACATATAGTAGTACCTAAATTATAATAAACACCCTCAGCCTCCCCTTATAACTTCTATAATTAAACGTGAAAGGATGAAGATTAAATTGATGAATGAATACTTATTCTGCAACACCGACAAAAATTAACCTCACTCTAAACGCAGTTCGTCCAACTGTACTGCTCCGTTACTCGACTGCTCACGCGACTGTGTTACTTAACTAACACATGAGAGCAGTTACTCGCCACCAAAGGGACGTGCAATTTCTATGACAGTCTGAAATAAATGACTTTTATTACAGTTGATAAATTTGTACATGTCATTTTTTGAAACATAAAACTTGAACATTTATTTCGAACCTATCATAAAAATACAACTTGAATTGTTTAAACATGCATTTCTATTAAAGGTTGAAAATTAAGAATCTACTTTTTGCATTTCTATGACAGTTTGAAATAAATGACTTTAATTTTTATGGCATTTGATAAATCTTTACATGTCATTTTTTCGAACATTATTAACTAAAATTTATTTCGAACCTATCATAAAAATACAATTTGAATTGTTTAAACATGAATTTCTATTAAAGGTTAAAAATTAAGGATCTCCTTTTTGTATTTGTATAACAGTCTCAAATTATTGACTCTTTAATTTTTATGACACTTGATAAATTTTGAAATGTAATTTTTTGAAACATACAAACTTATAACATTTATTTCTATAATACCTGATCATTTCTAACCTGTCATATAAATCACAACTGCAATTTTTTGAATACGCATTTCCATGAATTATGAAAAATGTTGACTTTTAACTTTTTCGAACTCATAACTTTGACATTACAATCAATGAACACTGAAGTATATGTAACATGCAAAAAGTACGACTGTAAAAATATTCAACTTGCATTGATCCCATTGCAGTTTATTTCGCATACAAAATTATTTAACTAACATAAAAATGAGAGATCAAAATAATAATGTAAAATTGTAATTATCTTTAGGTTAATTTCAACTACCTGCATCCATTTTAATGAAAGTTAAACAATTTTGTCATTCACTCAGTTTTATAAGAGTCATTGTTGAATGTAAAAATTTAAGGAACTCATTCTAAATTCCAATATTCTATTTGAGTTTAATATTTTGCAGATATTATTTATGAGATTTAAGATTTTAGTACCTAGCAGTTATTTTGACAATCTTGTGAGTTTGTCGACGTTGTATTGGTACATGAATAAAAATACATTTTGACAACAACGCTGTTGTCAAACATGAGGTTCAAACTTTTACACATTCAATTTTTATAGTTTAGGTAAGAAACAATAGTTTATTTTAAGAAGCAAATAATATTTTATGTAAGTCAGAATTTTCAACTAACCATTTTTTTATGTGTCGATATTACTTCCCTGCATTTAAAATGTTAAGTATGAGACTACATAAAGGGGCTAACTGCAACCACAATAATTGTAGAAGTAAAATTTTTTTTAAACTGAATTCAAATTCGAACCATTTTATTTGGGTTTAATATTTTGCAGATTTTATTTATGACATTTAAGATTTTAGTAGCAGATATTTTGACACTTGTGTAATTTTGCCGACATTTTTTTATACATGAATAAAATTGTATTTCGATAATTACACTGTTTTTGTCCAAAACGACGTTCCATAATACCTAAACTGAAAGCTACCTACAAGTTTTCGATTACATTGTACATGAAAAATAATTTACGTGTCTTCTCTCTAAATATACGTAAAAATAAAAGATTACATCATGCAAAAATGTACTAAATAAAGTTTGACATGTCGTGCAATCAATAAATCCCTTTGATACTTAGTTACAATATGCAATGTGTACGTGCACCTTTAATTAACTGTGTTTGGTGCGTGTTAATTTACCGCTAGTCAGGATTGTTTACAAATTCTCTTTTGTTAGATAATTAATAAGCTGTGGAAGGTATACTAAGTACATTGTTTGTTATTGTAACTGAATTTGTAATTACATTGGAGAAGTTCGATCAGTAAATGGAATATCATTCGATTCAGAAATGCATTCCAATTGAATACTTACTTTCTTTATATTGAATAAAATTGGAAAAAATAGTAAATCAAATACATGTACGGTACCGCGACTACATAGAATTTTTTGCTTACTCTGCTTTACTGCTCTTAAAAGGCTTTGCACTATCCATTGTTCACACAAAGTACAATAAAAGTACCTACATTTTTAGTTCAAGTAAATGTAAATGAATGAATAAATTTAATTAAATTAAGATGGAATGTGTTAAACTTTAAAGTAATAAAACGGTATGTTCTGTTCTAATTTTAAAATGTACAATTCACTTTAAAAATCCTAAATGCCGTTTGTAAAGTATATGAGGGCATAGTCATGAATAGAAAAAGAAACTTTAATAATTCTTGACATTTTTTATGTAACCGCTTTCATATCATAAACGCAAAAAATTGACCCGCTTTATTTCAAAAAAGTTCTAACTATAGTAATTTTGACTACCTACATTATTTTTATTCGAGTCATATAAAGACTGAGGGCGTGCGCGTATATTTATATGTTTCACTTAAAATGGGATCTAAAGTTGACATAAACTGTCTATGAAGTAAATGGAAATGACTGGATAAAAGGCAGAATTTGTAGAGAGAGAGGTCTGCCTTAAAATGTCGAACTTCCCCGTGCTTGTTACTTCCACAGCAGTGAATAAAGTGAATGCTAGATTGTTCGCGGCCACTATAATCCATATAACTTTTGATTAGATGGTCTGTAAACCATCCGTAATGAAATAATTGATGCGCTATGCAAATCCAACATAAAATAGGAAGTTCCAAAATATAATTCGACGAAATGGCTGAAATATAAGGTAGGTAACATTGTGGAATTTCATGAGTTTCAACCCACTGAATGTCTTTCATTTGCAATAGGTACATTTTATTCACAACAATTATTTAGAAGGTGATTAGGAAGAAATTTTGATTAACTTTTCCGTTGCGAAGAGTATAGGTTTTCAAAGATACGAAAAAATAGACGAAACCTATACATTATGTATTTCAGAAATAAAGAATTTTTTATTATTTCAATTAGATATTTCGATAATATAACCGTTGATTATATTACAGCTTTGCTATCGAAACGCGGAGCATAGGTATAAGGAATTATTATTGTGGTTTTTTTTGCACCGTTGAGTAAATCTTTTTTAATTCAATATAAAAATGATTTCTTTTAGATTCTATACTCAAAAGTACTTATGCACATAAAACATTATTTACGTAAATTTCTTAAATAGACAACCATCTTAAATAATGTGTATATAAAATTTAATCTCAGGAAGATCGATGGATTCCGAATAATTTGGTTGAAACTCAAAAATTGGCTTGTGTTAATTCGTGTAAGGCAATGCTTAAAAGATTCGACCGAGCATCTGCAAAATCCGTCTAAACCTCGTTACAGGTGAGGAAACTTGGATATATGTACTCGTGTGAACCGGATACCAAGCAACAATCCACTGTTTTGGTGTTCCAAGATTAACCGAATCTTACATAAGCTTTTCGTCCAAGAAGGTTGTACTGTACATGTCGCAACCATTCCTTTAGATGATCCAAAAACAGTTAACACTGAATGGTATGCAACATTTTTTTTCCAGAACTTTTCTGTTACCGAATGTCAAACAAAAAATTCGTGGACACCGATTTTCATGTTTTTGAAAGTGAAAAAATGCTTCAAGAATAAGCGAATATTTTGAAAAGGAATAAAACAATTTGTTCAAGAAAATTTTTTTCCTTTCCTAGTTTTTATAATTAGCAGCTAACATTCTCTTTTTAATACATCGATTTGCCACTTTCGTAATGCAATAATTTTCACAAAACCTGATAGAAAAGTATTGCGCAAATTTGTTTATATTGTGTTTCACCATATAGCACAGCCGTATAGATACAATAATAATAATAATACACATTCATTTGCCCAACAGATTTTCCATTTACTGGACAAACACAATCAAAAATATCGTGTAAAGACACGTTTTAACATAAGCGAACAATTATCTACGGAGATATGATATCATGGTATAATGTAACTTAGTTTCGGACAACTACAAACGGTCTAGCAATGCCTCAGTTATACCTGCTAACGTGGTCTGGCTATCTTATTAAATTCTGAACAGATCTTATTTAGAATGAAATTTAACTTTGCTTTCTGAGACTTAAATGCAATGTTATCTTGAGCTCATTTGCTCATATGAGGCACAGGAAAGTTAAGCTGCATTAGCAACAATGGTGAATTAATTTCATTGTGAACTAATTTTTTTAAAAATGTAGTATCCTGTACGGTTCTTATCGATAGAGGAAGAGATTATTCTATGAACAGGGATTCTAGACGAAAATTCATTATAAACTTAAGGATGTTTTATCAGAACTTCATTTCCAAGCATAACGCCGCTTTATCAAATGTGTTCCTAAGTGAGTTGTAAAGGAATTTGGGTTAAAAGCGTATGTCATTTACAGATAGAACTCCTTTACAAAAATGGAATCTTAAATAGAAAACCAAAAATTTATAAAAGTTCAATGTAATCGGATATAAAAACATTGATGGTTACATTTATTTGTGCTAAAAAGATGAAGTACATTCGCGTCAGCTTCAATTTATGAACGATAAAAGTTTGAAGAGGCGCAATATATCTTCTTATAAATCAACATTCAAGGTAAAGTTGAATTTTCTGTTTATCTAAAACAGGCTCAAAACACTTGACGTGCTCTTATCAAATTTAACTAGCGCAACAGTTCTCAATGGTCGTTTCAAAAGTTGTTTCTTTAGTAAACATTATACATCTTGGCAGCCGAACGTAATTAATTATCTTTTCTTTATTAATTTGCAGAATTTGATAAGAGGTTGGAAATTTCACTGTTTGTACTTCTAAAAACTGTTCAGGTTCTTCAAAGAAATTAAACCCTGAAAATATAAGCGTTTGCAAATGTTAAATTGTATCCGGGATCGTGACGAGATATTCATGTAAAATGAACTGAGACAGCGGTCGATGTTACGAGTTTTAAAGAGGGACATTGGGCACAACGGGCTTGTTACAATATATTATTGCAGTCAAAGAGGTTTGATAGATATTGTTAGCTGGTTGAAAACTTTATTCGCTAGCAGCAAACTTATTATGGAAAATAATGTATTATGGCTTGAGCTCAAAAATTAATCCTTTGTTCAATTCAAATTTATGAGAATTTATTGAAAGCGTTTTACCACTTTGAATGCTAAACAGTAAACTTAATTAATAAATGGTTTTTTCAAGTTACGGTTCAATCAATCATTTAATCGGATTGATAAAAACGCGAAGTAGAAAAATACCGGTAAGCTGAGGGATTAAAGGCTGACATATTTACTAATTTTTTTTATTGTGGTTCGATTTCAGTATCTCCTGGTTATCTATCTTGCTGATGAAATGAAAATTATTTTCGCTTTTGACACAAATTTTAATAGATTGAAAGAAACAAAACATACTTGCAAAATGAAGGAAATGGGTGTGAAATTATCGATATTTTGTGCAGACGTCACTATATATGACTCATTAACTGCGATTACAATCCAGATACGGAATATAACTTTTCCATTATTTTTTCCGATAATGACAATTTCTGTGGGTTAAAGATTACTTTGTACTAATGCCTCGCAATAAATATCGAAAATTACATACATCTATTACTTCAAATATATAAATTACCCTGTCGCCTTTAAACGTGTTCCCTAATAGGTATTCAATTTCATTATCTTTCTATAAAATATAACTAAATGGTTTTGTACACGGCAGACACAGTTATAAAATTTCCGTAATTAGGTTGGTTTGTGGCGGAAATTACTAAACTGATTTCGATGAAAGCTGTAATGTCGTTCCTCAGCAACTAAAGATTTTAATGTGGTTATTAAATGGAATTTGTGCCTTAATGTGCATTAATCATTGGATTACTATTTCTAATGATCGCGGAATATACAGCACAAACTCTAAAATAAGGTAGAGCCGTTGTGAATTGTGTTTTGCGTTTGTGTAGAGTAATTCTCCAAGAAGTATAGCACGAAAGACAATATTGAAAGTTTCGGATTTTGGGTAGAATTGTAAACATTATTTTATGTTTTACCGAAAGGCGACTAAGCCTTGTATGGTTAAATCAACGACTTTGAACTTTCAAGCTTGTGCTTTACTAGGATTCTTATTAATTTGAGAAACATTTGCGGACGTTGCAGAGCCCACAAAACTTCAGAGAAAGGTTATCAGAATTTAAAACGAATTACACTCAAGGAGGGAGATAAGGGTAAAATGTTGTTCACCAACAGCTGACAAGCCTGATTCGGCGTACCGAGCGCAAACCGCAATTCATCTGAGAATATTATGAAATCGCTCAAAAGCAAAGCTTCCGGGGCTGAACCGTGCCAACGTTTCGTTCACTTTCGTAAGGAACTTCATCGGGACAAGACACAAAACAAAACAACAACAAAAATATAGCACTCTTACCAAAATGAACCAACGGGAAACGCGTTCACCGAGTTTGTTTTCGGAAGGTAGCGAAACATTTCTTTCAATTGTGAAAATTTATAGTGTAAAACCGAGGGGTAAACCGCAAAAAGAAATGTGTACACTAATTCCCAGGATTGTTACTAATTCCTCTAATTCCCCACTAATTCCTCTAATTCCCCACTAATTCCTCTAATTTCTCACTAATTCCTGTAATTTCTCACTAATTCCTCACTAATTCCCCTTATAATTTTTATGTATTATGTATTATAAAACCTAGTATAAAACTAAACATATTTGTTCTAATATAACACGAGGTATAACTTTATAGCCCAGTAAAATGAGACGAAATTTAACGATTTGGATGAAATAATGGTTACAGCTTTGAAAATTTGGGAACAGGTTTTCTTTGTGCTCCCTTTGAAGTGTTCAAAAGTCCCCATTCGTATTCCCCCCTCCGAGAGAAATGGAGGGCGAAAAATTGGCAAAAAATAGGTTTTCGTAAATAACTGAAAAAGTATCAATTTTATCAAAAACAAAAACGTTAAGAAAGTTGTAGCTGACAAAATTCCGCACATTTTGATGTTTTATTTTTGTCTCTACGACCAATAAGAGCCGAGATAGATTTTTTTTAAATGTCAACTGTTTTGCGGCGAAACGATAACACGTGCGTGCATCGCGCGTATTTCGCTTATATCTCGAGAATGGCCATCCGTATCACAAAATGCTTCAAATAAAAGTTGTAGAGAATTTAACTGCGAATAATTTTCTTTTTTAAACATTTCCATATGATTAATATTGACAGAGATATAATCATTTAAACCTTCTTTTAAGACACAATCGCTGCTCGTTTTGCATAATAAAATCAATAATAAGTAAGTCGAATACTATTGATTTTACGTCCTTAGTGCATATAATGAAAATTGTAGAGAATTAAATTTTGAATTATATGTATACCTACACCAAATATCATTTTGGTAATCTTTATAAGGCGATGGAGGAAGAAATAATGAAAAATGCTCATTTTCAAGCGTTTCTTTGGAAGTAACTACGCTTTCACTACTTGTAGACAGTAAAGAGTAAAGTGCCTTACAGTTTTTTAAAGATAATTAATGTACCTGTAAAATAAGCGTCGGCAGAAGTTCGTACGACAAATAGTTCGCTAGTTACAGCTGTTTGAAGGTATACCTACTCAAAAATTGACATTTTATTAAGAATCCCGATTTTCGCTAAAAAATGACCGTTAAATTTTTGTTAAAAATTGGTTTTATCGTATTTTCAGTACTTTATATGTATATATTATACAAAGGTAATACAATACAATAAATCGTTCGCAAGTTGCACTTTATTGTAAAAATACATCTTTGAAAACTTTTATATAAACTAATTGAAAGCTTACAAAATTTCCTATAAAAAACAGTTGTCGTGTATGTTTTTCTGTAAACAGCGACGAGAAACTGACGATTGAAGATGCAGGTAATGTTTCATTTTTACAGAAATTGAAGATATTAACCCTTTTTCACCCCAAGTGTCATATTTTTAGTCGATTACCATACTTCAACTTATAGGAGAGAAGTAATGATGGAGATTTTAATAATGTTTGTTCTTATCCTGATAATTCTCTCTTCACTTTTTCATATTGCCATTTCCGGTAAGAAAACATAAATTTTTTTACCTATATAGATATTAATAAAAGGCGTTTTTTAGTGTTTTAAAAAATCTTAACTGTGACAACATTGTACACAGATTTAATTTGATGCCTTTTTCAACCTTATTCTGTTTTTAAGGTTACAACATTTATTTATTTTCGTGCAACATCGTAAAAAATATTTATTTACTGAATAGTAAATAAAACTCTCAACCTCCCCTTACCGATGATTTAATGATGACGATGAATTGTTATGTTTTTTGGTTAAGTACAAAGTACTGAAGTACTTTTTTTTTATTATTAATCCTATGGATTATTAGTATTTTTATTTAAGATGTTTTACTTTTATCGAGTTTTTCAAATCATCATGTTTTTTCCCTAAGGTGAGTGTAATTAGTTACTTAAGGTTAGTTTTAATTAATACTTGTATTGTAGCCTTCATTCATCTCTTTTGTCAAAAATTTTATGCTTGAAAACGAAACCTGTAACGGTTTCGAAACATGTCGCCAGTAGGTACTTCCCCCATGTAAAATCTTCAATTTTTTCAATTTCATAATTTAATTACACTTAACGATTGAGGTCATCCATCACAGTAGGCTATCAATGGATAAGCTGTGACGGAACCCACCAAATTTCAACATTTTATACCTGCTTTTTTGCATCGGAGCAGTTCCAGTACTTCGTACTTAACCAAAAAACATAACAATTCATCGTCATCATTAAATCATCGGTAAGGGGAGGTTGAGAGTTTTATTTACTATTCCTTCTACCCCCTTTGAGAGTCAGAACCAACCAAACAAAATCAAAGACGGCGGTGCGTGACAGCGATCTGCGATCATGTTTTGGCAGTTTTATGTGACGCGACGTTGCGCAATCTAGAAATTTGCTTTTTCTAATTTCTTTGTAATTCCCCACTAATTCCACTATTCTCCTAGAATTTCCCAAGTATTTCCCCACTAATTCCTCTAATTCCCTATCAATTCCTCTAATTCCCCACTAATTCCTCTAATTCCCCACTAATTCCTCTAATTCCTTACGAGTGTACACCAAAATTCCCTTGCGAAATACCCCTCGTGTAAAACCAAAGTTAGCCCTATATGCTTAGAAACATCCATGTCAGGATTTTATTTTACACCATCCGGTCGGAATTCGAACCCGAGACTGTCAGGTGTAGTTTAGTGATATACACAAGTACATCCACTACAGCATGAGCGGCCGTGTATAACAAAAATATTTGAACTTTGTTCATGTGGGCAAGTTACTTGTTATTATGAAGATCTTTTCTAAAAATTGGTTGTCATTTCATAAAAAAACATTTGTTTCTATAATTCGTTTTATAAAAATTCAATTCTTTGCATCCGACTTGCTTTCCACATTCAATTTTAATAAAAAAATATCAGTACATATAACTTTAATATTAATACTTCGCAAATATATGTCAAGCATCCACCCATGCTAAAATTGTATATTTTTCATTTACCTATACAAAGCTACAACTGCAATATTATCTAAGACAATTGCTTCAGTTCAATAAGAATGTTCACTTTATATATATGAGAATTGTGAGAGGAATTGGATATATAGTAGAAGTATGACGAGTTTTTTGAATACAATTTGGAATATGGGCAGGAAAATATGAAAAATGCATATTCTTTGTTTTTAGCATTACGATTTGCACGATTACGAACCGATTGACACTAATTTTATGGTAGATATTTTGCATATTTGTACTTTGCTTGCATTTTTTCGTAAAAATTGCATTCTTGGCATATTTATGCGTTTTGTACTCCTATAATAAATTTATGCGTTTAAGATTCCTTGCTGTTAAACAAATTCCATGAGAATTAAAATTTCAAGTCATCAAGACTTTTCAGTACTTCTTAGAACTGTTTGGTTGTTGAAGCACAATTTTTAACAATGTAAGGGACATTACCTTGGTTGTTCCTTATTATTTCTTTAAATACCGCGAAAGATAGTGTATACTTGTGCAGTGTAAACGTGCAAAAGGCCTGTTCAGTGTTAAATTAATAAAATAACAATGCCTAAAATTAGAAATTGGATTAAACCTTACCCCGATGGATTGGATGGAGATAAGGTATTCTGCCGTGCTTGCAGCAAACCAGTTAGTAAACAATTATTCATTTAACATAAATATTTAAAGTATGAGAATGAATAAAAACTAAGTGGATGAAGAATATTATTAATTTTGACATTTTAATTGATACTACCTATATTAATATTTTTGGTCTGGTATCGAGCGCCAAGAAGTTTTTGATTCATCGACACGCAAACACTCAGGCATATATCTTTAAGTGCGAAAACTTCCACATCCCAGCAGAGATTACGGCAGTACGTGGCTACAAGATCCAAGAATACTGAACAAGAAACGTTTAATCAAGACTTGTGTAAGGCTCTAGTAGCATGTAACATCCCACTTTAGAAAATGAATAATTCAAACCACCGAGCTTTTTCCAAATAATTTCAAATACAACATACCCGACGAAAGCACCTTAAGAAAAAGTGTTGTTGAACGTGTTTAAGCAAATACGATTTCAGAAATCAGACAAATAATTGGCAATAATTATATATATTTTGCAGTAGACGAAACCAGCGACAATTCGGATAGATATATTGCGCATTTGTTAATTGGCGATCTTCATGAGGACGTCCTTTGTAAATCATATTTAATAGCTTCTAAAGAACTTCACGAAACAAATAATTTATCCATAACTAGATTTATAAACGATGAATTATACAATTTCTTTTTGCCTGAACGTGTCCCTTCAGAAAATTTTTTGTTAATGTTGTCGGATGCAGCTATGGTCAAGGCGGCCCAAAATTTAAAAATATTTCACAGACATTTAATTCATACTATTTGCTTAGCGCACGGAATTAATGAGATCAGAGATCAGTTTCCTTTAATGAACGATCACGTAAAAAAAATTTTTAAGGAGAAACTTTCCAATAATCCATTACCTACACAACCAGTAATTACCCATTGAAGTTCATGGCTAGAAGCCGCATTTTTTTATGCAGAAAACTATGAAATAATTAAAGAAGTCGTTTTAGAACTGGATAATGACAGCCAAGCTACTAAATTTATGGAATCTTACGAATTGCCTAAAAGGCAATTATGCATTTCTGCCTAAAAGTATTAGAGAGTTAGAGACACGTTGTATGTCATTAACTGAATCTATGGAAATAATTCAAAATTTTGATCATTTAGTGTTCAAAAGTTGAGGGAAATGCTGGAACAATTTCCAATAAATTAAGTTATGTACTCAAAAAGAATCTTCGATATGCCATGCCATTTTAAATGATGTTGCAAAAGTATTAAGAGGAGAAGTTAAGTCCAGATGACATTGCAAAATTAAAGAATGCACCAATTACTTCTGTCGACGTAGAAAAAAGTTTTTCTATCTATGAATGCATGTTTAGTGATTGGCGGTAATCACTTTTGTTGGAAAACTTTGAGAAACATTTGATTGTCAATTGTTTTAATAATATGCGAATTTGAATCAATGAAATTACAATTAATTAAATTAATTAATTTAATCAAAAATTCAAAACCGTTAATGTAATCTTGTATCATACTTCACTGTATTTAATTGACGTAATAAATATATTGTATTGTACATCTATTTATTTTTTTCCTTTCCTATAAACGAAATACGAAACAATAATTCCCTATACAAAATTACTATAGTTTTTAAATTTATATTATCGCACAGGTATTACACCCAGCCCCCACTATTACTAAGTCCTTTATAGTTATAATAAGTTATAACTGTCAACAATCCATCAGTTGCTTGACCTCTGAAGACATTAACGCACACCACTTTGTTGTTTATTTCAATTAGGCAGCTTATTTTCCATTTGAGTCTTATTTTCAGATGATTATTATGTATTATTATGGTAACTGTGTCGCATGGGAAGGCAAAGAATGTACTATTGTTTACAAAGGAAAATAACTTGCATAATATACATTCTCTCGTAAAAGATGAAGCGAAAATATAAAAAAATCATGTATGTTTAGTAAACAACGTCGTATAATTAAATTTGAAGTTAATTCTTTTGTGTAGAAACGGAAAATAATTTGGCATATTTTTTTATGGAAGCTATCCGTTCAGCAGCAAAATGCAATGCGGTTCAAATTGTATTTATAAAAAGTATTGTGAATTTCAGCTTGAACAATATTAACATGTTATAAAATGCGTACTTGGTAAATTTAAATATCAAAAGGAATTATATTTAAATACGTAAATCGCCATGAGGACGAACCGGTGTTACATACAAAAAACGAAGGTAAAGACATTTTACAAAATACCGTATACTTCGTCAATCATCTACAATTTCTTTATAGGCTGTACTAATGTTGGTTTAAACTGATCCCAAATTTCCAAAAGCTGTAAGAAATGTCATCTACGGTATAAGCTCCAGATTTTAAAATACTGTAACAGAGTACCTTATAGGAGATGAGTTACGTATAAAATCCTCGTGTAAATATTTTAAAAGAAATTAGCGGAGCAGAGGATTATTAAAATGAGTTGGAAAAGTCTAAGGAATTTTTAACGTTAAATTTTCAATAAAATTATATTTAATACCAATAAAAACGAATTTACGCCGTAAATATTGCTTTAACACGAAATATGAAGAATTAATTAACTTTACAAAGTTTAATTAAATTGTCAGATTGAGAAAGAGAAAATCTTAGGAAAAATAATTTCTTTCAATAACCTTATCGGTTACCTACTACCTTCTACAGAAAATTGATTGTCTGATAATGGTAATTTCTGTTGTTCTGCGCTTGCGATTGTATGAAGATATAAATATTACATACACATACACACACACCCGCACACACACATACATACCTATACAGATAATACCAGCGCGTATGTCGTTTGAAACTCAATTTAAAGATTACCTTACCATTTTTAAACCACATCGAGTAGGATACGTTACTTACAAGGGTCACACAAATGATGTGAGTGATTTCATGATCCTTTTATGGTCATATTATTAGGACAATTATGTGACTTTATTTCAACAAGTTTCCAGACCATGTAAGTATGTATTCGTGTAGCTCGCAAATTGTTTCCCTGATTCATTGTTACACTCTTTAACTCCTTTCTTCACTTCTGTTCTTTTTTGTTTATACATATACGTCTTGTGTTCAGATATTTTGCCCATGCTTTCTTTTCCTTTGTTATGAAGCTCTGTATTACGCCATTCTGCCATCGTGTTCTTTTCATATTTCTATTTGGTACTTTAGATGTCCCTGTGGTTTCTAATACAATTCTTCGAAATCTTTTCCATTTATTTTTCACCATAATGTCTGTATAATTTCTTTAAACTTTGGTTATTATTTTTTGGTATTTTCTTCATCGGGTTTGTAGCTTTTAATATTTTCTTTTCTTTGGATCCTTCTTTTATCTTGTCCGTTCAGTTTTTTTAATTCCATTCTTAGTAGGTATATTCCTCAAATAATGTAAATTTTTACCAGGAGGGGTTGCCAGTCCTTGGTAATCACGCATAATTCCCACCATATCTCCCTCCATTACTCCCACCTATCCAAAACTTTCGTTTATAAGCGGTAACCAGATCAGAAGATGTGGACTTACCCCGAGGTCCTGATTTATTCCTGAACGCTTAAGTACAGCCGTATGACTGAGCTAAGCTCCGTTTACCCTGCCGTAGCCGTAGCGCTGAGCTAGGATATTTTGTGGTAATCCCGATACTGCCTTAACAGCCGTAAGGCTGTGCTGGTTGTCCTGAAAGTCCGCGAGTAACCCTTCTGGATAACATAATCGTGAACTAGATAACCAGAACGTGTAAGCCCGAAAACAATAATAAGCCATAACCTGTGACATCATTAACCTGCATTCCGTATAAATAGATTTATTACCTCTAATTGTTAAATAAAATCCGTAATCATAACCGCACCCTTAAATAATCACTCAAACTTTGCAATAATTATATTACTTCCAGGCATAACCAGCTGTTAAAAGGAGTCTATTCCCGAAGACCGCATTCAGTCACGCATAACATGCGTTATTTTATTTTTTTTTTTAAATATTTAATTATTCTTTATTAGACATTTAAACCAGGTGTTTGTTTCTTTTTATGGTAACAAAGTGAACCTAGATCTCCGAAATTAGTTAGCTGTAAGGTAGAAGTTTGGAATTCATTGATCGGATAGGCACCTAATACTAAATTTTGTGTGGAAAGATTTAGAAACTTCAAATTAATGCCCAGAAAGGAACTACGAGCAATACATTCTTTGTCTGAGGACCCCAACGTCTTTTATATCTTTAAAATACGTTTATAAGCTTATTTGGTGCTAATTATCAAACCTACACCCTTCCTTTTGCTCTTTCCTTTTCCTCTACGCCTGACCACATTAGCCAGAATCCTTTATGTACATGTTTCACACCTTTTCCTTTCTGATTAGTTTGTGTAATTCTTAGTATTTCGATCTTTTGCTTTTTCCTTTATCCATCTACCTATTTTCATCATATTTTCTTTTCTCATATTATCTTTTCTCTTTACATAAACTTTGCCATTAACCACTTTTATCTGTTTTCTTTTATCTTGGCTCCCTTTTTCGTTTTTGCTCATGTCCTTTCTCATTACCTCGTTCGTCACCTTTCTTTCTCCTCCTTCCATTTTTGGATTGGATGTCGGGGTCAGTTCGATGTGATAGACCCATTTTTACCTATACTTTTGCTCCTATACTTCTTTCCATAAAACTTTCCGTCTCAATTTTAAGTTCTATTTCATTAGGTATCCGTTTCAAATTTTAGTTCTGATTTTACGATGTTTTTTATCTGATTGTTCTCCATTCCTTCTATTTTTGTTTCCATATCTCTGAATTTTCCTTTGATTTCTTTGCTTTCTTCTATTAGTGCCCTATTTTCTAGTCATAATTCCCTTACCTCTCTTTGATATTCTATCTGATTTTGTTTAATTTCATTTACATCATTTCCCAGCTCCTTGATCATATCCATTAATGCGTCTATCTTTTAACTTCCGTTTTCTCTTTCCTGTCCTTTAGGGGTGATCGGGTTGTCGTTCTCCTTTTTTTAAGATCTCTTGCTTTTCCCCCGTTCTTTTGGAGTCCTCCGAAGTATATTTGTTTAGGCGCCAGTATGTGATTTTCGTTCTTTTGCTGTGTGATGTTGACAAAATCGGTTTTTTATAATTTAAAGGTGCCATCTGATAATTACATACTTCTCATTCAAATTGATAGCTTGAAAGAAAAATACACTTTGTTTCATTTACCCAACGTATTAACGTAAGCATTGTTTAATTTCTTTATAACAAAGATTTCCATAAAAAAGTAATGTACTTTTCATGTTCCTCTTTTGACGATGGGAAGATGTACTTTGAACATTTTAAAGTGACAAATTTTCTTTCAAAAGACAGTTATTGAAATCCAATTTTTTTAATTGATTAAATGCCTTTGGCAGGTGAGAATTTTAAAATTTTTATATCGTAATCGTAACAAGCTTTAATGTGTTTCAGTACCGCTCAGATTAGATTAACGACCACATTTAACTTGGAAGCTTTCAAGTCTATTTTATGATTTGATTCGTTGTATTAGGTCGAATAATAATTGATTAAATGCCATAGCACGTTTTTATGGTAATTCTTTATTTTATTCATACTGGTAATTGAATTTGAAGTAATTTATTCACATAGAATGTGCTACCTTTAGTAATCCTAATTGATCTATTGATTAACTTGATTAAACCATTTTCCATTAATTTGTATTTGCACAAAGGAAAAAAGCTTCTTGTAATACCTGAGGGAATGCAATTACATTTATCCATTTGAGGATTAATGACAAAATAATTATCTTTAAATCACCCTCCTTTGACGTATAAATGAACTAGATACATTTTTTATGTATAGTGTATACAGTACCGACGTTTTATCATGCTACTTACATTGCCATAAAGTATAGCTACGTTTAATTCATTTTATCGTTTCTAACACTTATGTGCATGACAGAATATTAACAATAAGTCATTTAAAAGACCTATCCTTCAAAAGGCGGGAAGCAATTTTTGTTATTGATTGATTTTCCTGTCAACTTTTACAAGTAACCTTTAAAATGCAAGTATGACCGTCTATTGGAGCTAACGGATTGGTGGTTAAAGGTTACAGTATGCCATGCTGCCTAAAGTAGAGTTTGCTTGAAAGCTGGACTAAAGAAACATTAATTGACAGTTCATCGTAACGTAGACTAGTAACTTTAGAACCATAGCTTATAAGGAAGAAAATATGTGATTTATTTACATTCTGCAGTTGAAAAGTTGCAGGACTCGTAACAGTGGCGGTATCTCTGCACTACGTGATGTAATGCATCCAGCAGCTTTGAATTTAAATATTTTCGCTAACGGTGTCCACGACACGATGGTTACTTCACTGGGACTGGAAGCAAAAAGAATGATAGAATGAGCACGGGCAGCAAGTAGATGCGAAAAGACTTGGTCCCCGCGTAAAGAAAAACAGACGTGTGTGTGCCGTCGTCAAAGAATTCAAGTATGAAGGGTATGCTTTTTTTATGTGAACATCTTAGTATAGCCTTAATCTGCTTATATATTTGTAATTGATAGTAACTTGTTCAGGATGTATTTTAGCTGGTTTTCGAGACACGATGAAGCGGTAAATCCTCAAAGCCTCCTTCGTATGAATGCCCGAAGCATTCTCTGTCAAGAGGTCATGCAGGGCATGGGAGTACAGGAACCACACAACTTGCTCCCTCTGCTACAGTTGGAGATGATTCAGTAGTTGGATAACTCAGGTAGAGTGGATATAATTTTTACAGATTTTGCAAAAGGCTTCGACTCTGTGCAGCCCGATTTCCTTTTGGAGAAACTGTATAGAGCTTGGGCCCCTATTATTCATAATCTTCATTAATGGCATAACGGAACAGGTGATTTCAAACTGTCTGCTGTATGCAGATGACGCCAAATTTTGTAGGTCCTTTGAGACCATTAACGATGAAAAAATACTACAAGATCATATCAATAAAGTTCATCAATGGTGTATCAAAAATAAATTTAAATTAAATGTAAGCAAATTTCATATAGGTACTAACTATAACTAGAAAATATATTGATGATGAAGCTATTAAGTATGTTATTGGAAATGAAATAATATCTCAGGTTAAGACCAAAAAAGATCTAAGAATCATTCTTGACTCAAATTTTTCATTTAACACTCATGTAGGTACATTAGTAAAAAAATGTTATAGCTTAATGGACATCATAAGGAGAAACTCCTTTTACTTTAAATGTTATAAATCAGTAAAAATTCTTTACATGTCAATAGTAAGAAGTAATTTGGTCCCCATACACGAAAAAATATATCAATAAACTAGAAAAAGTTCAGAATACGTTTCTACGTTAAAGGTATTTCAAAAAATTAACTGTATCTCTAGCCAGAGACCTTGCTACTAGTATTTTAAGAAAAGACATTAATATAATGAGTCTTGAAAATAGAAGAAAATATTTTTCTATGATCTTTATATTTAAACTGCTAAATCACAAAATCGATTGCTGTGATCTCCATTCTGTGCCACGCAATGCGGTTCCTAGATCCATATAAATTTTCTACCTCCCCATCCAAACATAACCCAATTCAACAATTCTCCTTTCATTCAGGCTCTAAAATCAATAAATTCACTATTAAAAAAATATGTTTAAACTGTATTTGTTCAAATTAAGAAGAAAAGTACTCATGTTTGGTCCTGAATTTTGTATTTGTATTTAAGGAAGCCGGTTTGGACGTCTGTCTGTGGTTTCATTACTCATAGTGAGGGTGTATTTGTTTATTTGTGTGCGTAAATAAATAAATAAATAAATTTTGAGCTGTTCAGTTTTTCAGCGTACATACACTAGGAGAACGTTTCATTCATACCCTTATTGATGGCGTTTTACATTATTATCTTTCAGTGTTTAACTACATAATATAATTTGTAGAATTTGAAATATGGCAACACCATTTATTATATAAATTTTGAAATTTCTTAATGCGCTTTATTAAATATGCAGACAAGCATAATATGGCAATTAGTTGGAGTGCTATGCAAACGTTTCTCATTCTCAACGTTAACGTATACGTGTGTGCATCTCGTTCCAACTTAAAGTATTGAAAAAATAAGTATATTTGTGCTTCAGTTAATTGTTATTGGTATATAAAAATGTGAGAAGTAAACAGGAAGACTTGACATTTTTTATACATGTTAGAGCTGAGAAGTGCATTTTTCCAAAGGATTATGATTTTGTGTTTAACGACTGACATGAATAACACACACAATTATGTTGGCGTCCAATATGTATACCTACCGACGAAGATGTAATTAAAATTATTCTCATTTTGATCATGAAATCTAATTACGAAACTAAACACAACCCCAACAATGAACTCTGCTTTACAAAATTCGGTATGTGTGTTAGTTATCTCGCCTATAATTATAGCTAAAACGTTGATTAGATTGGAAAAGTTTTAGAAAATTTTATATAACATAAATTCACCCATACTTGGTTCTCTCATTTTTCGCTTTATAAGTAATACGAAGCGCGTGTATAGTTACTGCAATATAGAGTTGAATTTTCAATTTAGCAATACATTTTCCTTATCTTTCGTAAACCATTAAAATTACGTTACAGAATTCCGAAATAAAAAAAAAACGACGACTTCGATCATACACTCTAATGTGATTTGTTGAATACTTATTAGTCGTAAGTCAAAAATTATGGAGCACTAAAGTTTCACTCATAGCGTTATATCTTAGGACTTAGAACGATGCATACCTCAGTATATGTTTAACTTGATCATAATTTCATATTTGAATCATAACTAGAAAATAAGTATCACACAAGCTTGAAGCTGGTGGTTAAATTTCGATGGGATTAATAGGCAACTTTTATATGTATCTGAGATAAACGAAGACCGTTTAGGTCAACTCATGAATTCCTTCTCTTCCACCGTTCGGACTAAAGAATATTTTGCTCTAGAACTAAAAAGTGACAAATTGATCTCTTCAACTTGCTGTATTTCTTTTCAGTTTCTCAAAATAGAATATGCTTGTGTCTTTGTATACAAGAAACCTATACATTATGTCAATATGCATAAAAGCTACAATATATTTACAAAATGAGCCTGGAAAGATTATTGCTAAGAAATTAATGAACTACATACCGCATTTCCACATTGATGTACCTGGCATATATTAGTGCATCTGTACCATACCATAGAAGTGTTGGTTAGATACTTTTCATTCAAAAAGGTGACAAAATAGCAGTCTAACATTAAGATTATCATTTCATGAACATTTCTGACAGTTTTAGTACGATAAAAAGTCCACGTTTATCATCTAAGAATGACGTTTCAAATATTATGTTGAACAACTACGTGAATGAAGCGCTTACACATTCTGCAAAGTCAAAGTCGTCCGATTATATTATAACGACAATATGGATGCAGGTACAATTTGAAAATTGGTTAAAAGATAAATTGCTCCCTAATATACACGAACCCTAGTTAATCATTATGGACAACGCATCGTATTATTGTCATTTGGTTGAAAAGATGGCAGCTAGTACTTGGAAAAAAGCATAGTTAGAAAATTGGTTAAAGGCGAAAAATATTGTGTATTGTGTGTGTTTTAAAAAACCCTGCAAAAGAGCATCGGTGTAACCAACAATGCACGGTGGACAATATTGCGTCATCGCATTAACCATTTCTGCCTATGTGTTTATCTATGTATCTACATCAATATGTCTTGAAAATTTCCTAAACATTTTCTATGCCAATGAATTGGTATACGAAGGTAGTCTCAGAATGAAATGACGTATTACGATAAACATATAGGTAGAGAAGGTTAATACGATGACGCAGTAATAAAAATGTGGACAGACTCGTTAGAACAATGTGACCCAGAAGCATGGAAAAAGACTATTTCGCACATTCAAAAATAATATTTGAATGGTGGTTACGTGAAAAGGTGAATCTTTAATAATTTCTGTAAATGGCGGCAATTCCGACGATAACGATGAAGAATTTGGTAGTTTAGGTAGAGCACCAAAATAATATTTTTCTATTGTAAATAGTAACTTTTATACACTTCGTTAACTTTACTGTGCTTGTCCCTTATGTATGTTCAGTTCATATACCTACTAATGAAGTTATGGTAGCTGAGACGGATGAAAATATTTGTAACGTACAGTGTCTGTGTTCGTTCACTGAAGTAAATATGTTATTCGAATGTGTAAGCAAAATGAAGCGCTAATCCTTTTCCGTCAAACATTCCTTTTACTACGTCTTCTATAGTCCGTAATTCTTCCAGAACTGCGTTGAGGATGTTTCATTCAACCAAGGAAGCGATATCATCAGCATATGTAATTGATAACAAAAAGTAGGGGAGCAAAGGTGAATCCCTGTCGTACTACATAACTGATGTCAGATTTCCGTCCATTTGGTACCCATTTAAGGACGGCCTTACTATGCTGTTTATGTTAAACTGGTAGTAATGCAGTTTTGAATAAAAAATGTATATGTATAACATAAACACATGCGCCTTCATTAAATTACAAAATGAAGCTATAAATCTTGCCAAGGTTGTAGATAACAACGTCTTCATATCATTGAAGATGAGATACTGATTTCATTTGGTCATAATGTATTACAATTATCTTGGGATACATTGGAAAAGTGCCTATAAATTGGGCGCGCATTCAATATCGCAAGGGAGTTGGGTAAGGAGTGTAGTAGTAGCATAACCAATCAAACCTCTCTCCCAAATTCTGTAGAACCGATTATTATTGTTTCTTTTCTTCTAAAAAGTATTCGTTATTTAATATAATACACATGCACGTTTTTAAGGATTGGCAGAGGAAAATGAAGCCTCTTTAGTGTCTCTTAGAAGTAAATTTTTATGAAATATTTTACTTTTAAATAAAAAATACAGTAATTTTTCCACGCCGTCTCCTAAGCAGGTATGAAATGGGGCGCAAATTGTGGAAAACATTCATAAATTTCTACACTGTTACTCAAATTCGAGAGCCAATCGCAAACCACGTGCCATGCGTGTAACATACGGGCTTTATCACGGCTTTTCTACAATTCAAACGACGGTTAATTAACAGATGTTATAATGTAGGTTCTTATACTTTTCATTAAATAATCGTTTTATAATTATTACTCCTGTAATTATAAGTGTAGCTACCTTCAGTTGCAGTCATTAAAGCATTGTGTCTCATATAAGTCATTCATACATAACGTAGATATACATATAGTTGTGGTTGTTACTAGAGTGCATACAGTATTATGTCAAATTGTATTTATCATTAATTGGCGTTGAATAAAAGCAGCAGGTAATTGCATACCCAACCTTAATCCATACATACTAACCATACAATTGGGAATGTGAAGAATATCGAGCGCTATATGTTTTGAGCCTTTCGTGACTTCTTACAACACTAAGCATATTTCCTAGTGTACAAAAAATAAGAAAGGTTAGCTAATGGGACGGTGTACATAGTCGTTCTATTTTCTAATCAGTAGGGTGCCATATTGAAATGGAGTAATGCTTACCAATTACTCTTAATCATTATTATGTACAAAGTTGCTACCCAACAAGCTATTTCAAATTTTTTGGAACAATTCACTGTTCAATTAGTACAAATACAACCCTGAAACCAATGACACAATATTTTTCTGTATTCAAATCTAAAAGTTAACGATTTAATGCCACTCGATTGTCTAGAAAGGCACAGACTACAGAACATTATCAACAGACACTATAAAAAGTAGGAAGATGCCAACTAGTATCTAGAAGTTTTATTACTTTAAAGCGTTTTATCGATTCTGAAAGTATTCGGAAGCTATTCGATTTTCACAATTCATTCAAACTTTGCGGTAAGTGTAAAATAAATAAAAAAAACACTCCCATTTCCTCACATCTTTTTTTTTGGATTCCTCTGTACTTGAAAAGTTTCAACTCTACACTAGTATTTCTGAGATTCGAGTTTGTAATAACCAGTAATTTATCGACGGAGGAAACTAAAAACTTTTAGAAATTTATTTAAATATTAAAACACCTAATTTACAAAAAGCATCAAAATATTCTATAAAATCAGAAAAATAATGGAAGAACTTATGAAGTTACTCTTAAAAAAGATTGTAAAGTAATTATTTTCTAAAATTTTAAAAGGACGGCTGTTGGCTTATCGATTAAGTGGAGGGTTTATGTTGCGCGACAGCTCAGTTTTTCGATATTTCTAAACTTTCTTAATTTAAAGACAATGCTAACATAGAAGAAAATATTTTTTGAAAGCGAAGTTTGGAAATGTGTGCATAAAAAGAATTATTGATATATATTAATTATAGTTTTTGTACTCACCCCCTTCGTCGGTCATTACCAGCACTGTAGTTCGTGGTCCGTTTCCTTCTGGATTAACTACTTGAAGTGAAACCAGGTATTGAGTGTAAGTATCTAGGTGGTCAATATTGTGACTCTGTAACAATTGCGTTAATGTAAAATCAATCTTCTGATTTAAAATATTTATTGATAGTAAATCGGTTGTATATTCTATAATACAAAATGTTTAAAGTTCTGTGAGCCATTAATATTACCTATTAAATACACATGCATTTCTGGGTAAATAACTATGAATTATTGTTTCAATCTGAACGTGACAAGAATCGCTAAGCTTATTCAACTTCTAATCAAGTTGAATTAACTTCTAAATTCTTTGTCATTATCTTAACTTTCAGCTTCCAAACTTTCAAATGTTAACATACTTTCTTATAAAATTCTACGCTTACTTATAATATTACGTTTTATACAGCCGCCGCTGTGCCGTTATCAAAAGATGGGGTGATGATACTCCATACTAAAATACTCATAATAGCAAAAATGAAACATTATCCTTGACATAAAACCACCTCTAAAAAAATAGGAAATATGTTCTCCACGAACCGTATTTTACCGAAAAATTTCGTAAAACGAAACATTAGAAACATAATTATGTAATAGCTCAGAGATTTATGTAATTATGAACTTTGCAAACTTTACACGTGTTCATAATGGCAACTTTACGCATAATAGCTTAAATTTCACAAAAAAGCCGACAAATATAGCTTTTTTCTATGTTACCTTTTTAAACGCCATTGGGATCAACAATTATTATTATAGGCTTTCATACGCAGATAGGACGCTTAAATCGAAACTAACAGTTAAGGGTTCCTCTCTCTCTCTCTGGGGCATGAAGGAGGGTAATGCACGTAAGTGTATAATACAACTCATTAAAACTACCTTATATTCAATGGGCGGGTTAATAGGAGCGTACCAAATTTTCAAGATCGTTAAGTAAATTGATACTAGTTTACCGTCTCTAACATTCCTTAAGAATATGTTCGGATTCATTACAAAGAATGGCTTTCACGTTTCAAACAAGTAACGCAGAGATTTGAAAAACGACACTGAAAACAAGAATGTAAAGGAAAGTAAAAACAACCACGAACCACCTAGAATTGCCGCGTTTCTTTTTCCACACCTATATTGAAAATTGAAGGAGAGTCGTGTATTGAGAAATGAAGGATTCGAGAAACACGAGGATACAACTCTATTATATGACTGATAGACGAAAATTTACTTCATGATTATAAATACATTTTCTGGAAGTATTTGTACCTGATGAAATACGATTTGGGGTATTGTAAAGCAGAAAATGAGCACTTCTAGTTTTTGTGTTGCGTATTTTATATTTCTCAAAAATATGTTCAGTTAATTACAGAGATGTAATCGACCTGAATTAAATCCTAACCGGCATGTACAATTTTAGATTTTTTAGATATTAACAAAATATAAAAGGTAAAGATTTGAGTCCAGACGTGTGTACAAAGAACATATTAATGTAGCAAGTAATGCAAAAATTGGTAATACGCCATTGAGTGTAGAAGTCAGAATAAGAAATTCGGCATCAAATGGTTCATCATTTCGATACCCTTTGATTATTTTATTTGGAGAATGATTGAAAATTCAGTTTACAAACGGCGTCCAATGACAAAGTAAGATATAAGAAATCGAGTTCGCGAAGCCTTCAATTCATTAAGACAGGATGCCTTGCGTAACCCAACAAAAGAAATTGTAAAACGAATTCGGAGCTGTTTAAGTTGTGGTCAGCTTAAATACATAACTAAATTACAAAAAAACATCTTACTTTTTTATTTTTCATGTTTTGTAATTAAATAAACCTCTTAAAATATTTAAGTTTCGTTCAACGTGCACACCGAGGTGCACACCATCCGAGTCTGGCTTTAATTCTACTTTCATGAACTAGAGAAAGTGACTAAATGGCTACACAACACGTGATTAATTAGATAACTAAAACTCATTTCTTTATAGTTTAATATCTCAAAAACCGTTAAGGAAGGAATTGGTACAATATTTTCCATTACAGGTTGTTATTTCATAATCCCTTAAAAAATTGCATGAGGGTCATGTAGCACCACGGTCCGTTTGCCCCAGTACAAGTGGTTCACAATGTCTCACAAATACTGATCACGTGAAACAATTTCTAACATTTTAGATTATATTCTTATGAAAAGAATATTAACGTCGTAACAAAGAAACGTCAGAAACAATTCAGCTTACAATAATAATGATGGAATTGTTGACGTTATGTATTTGTGTTTTCGAAAAAAAATCAAGAAATGACTAAGATAGCAGACGTTTATTGATTATAATAATATATAATTTATTCTTTTGCTTTACTTAATAATATTAAAATACTGGTAACGAGTTGAACATCCCTCGTAACCACCGAGGTACAATTTAAAACTTTATACGACCTATTAAATACCCAAATCCATTTCAATTTCCCAGTATGATCAAAATTTATTTAATTAAAAGCTTTAAATTTCGTTGTCCTATCTACAGAAATCCGTCCATTATTTACGTAATGTTTAACTACAAAAAATCGTGAATTAATTGTTAAACCAGCTCTCATCTGTCTTGGGTAGGGTAGTTTTATGGTACGTTTTTAATAACACCTCTTTATTAATTCATCCCACTTTAATAGTTTAAATTTACGTTAAGTCCTTAAAACTTCGCTGGAAATTTATATTCCTGAACTGAAATAAATGATTTATAATGCTTGTGACGAAAAGTAAATTTCCCAAAATGTTCTTTAACTTGACTTGAATTTAGTATTATTGGTTTTCTCAAATTTGTAGGTAACTAAATTGATTTCCGATTTATTACATCTCCATTTTCTTTCCGCGGTAAGATAAACATTTCTAATTTGTTTTCCGTGTCAAGCTTTAGTACGTAGAAACACAACTACAAGTAGGTTAGTGGCAACATTAAAATTGGTTTGTAGCTGTTATTACCGAAAGCAGAATAGAGGTTATTATCACAATGTAACATAATGACATAATCTATATGAATAAAAATAAATTTCATGGACGTGTATAGTTTGACAATCATTGAATTTAGTATCTGAAGCTTTGGATATTTTAAATTATTGCACATCTATTTTAAGGATGAAAACCAATGTAAATGCAACAGAAAGAGATGATAAAAAATGTTAATCGATACAGATATACAGGTAAAAGTAGCATAGTAATAAATGGAAAACGAAAACAAACATTACTGAATGAAATGAAATTAAACACAAAACAACGTGGCAGGTTTTGTCGTCCTGATCGTCGAATGGATTATAAATGCACGTCGGTTGCTTTCAAAGAGAGGCGAAAAAACGTATTGACTGATTGAGCAAACTCTTGAACAAATCAGAAAAAACACACATTCTCTTTTTTATTGATATTTATAATTGGTCCATAGTGGGACAACGTGCAATATTTAAATTACTTATTTTTTAACCACGTAAAAGTACTATATTTATAACACAAATAAACTAAAATGAAACGTAATTTTTTAACAAAGGTATAGGCGGTTTCAGGCGTCAACTGCTTGAAACCGGAAATCGTTTGCTGTAACACTTTCTAATTAGTGAACGTTAGAGGGCGACTCGGTCATTCTACAGGGTGTTTAAAAAATACGTTCGAATATTTGGCCCACTTATAGATCTCATCAGTACAAACAAAAAAGTCAAAATAAACATAAGTCCAAAAATCAGCCGTTTCCTAATTACAGCCTGTTTTTCAAATTAAAATAATTGTATGGCAAAGCCATTTTTTTTTTTTTTTTGCATTTGGGGGTTTTTAAAGACATTAGTTTATTCAAATCCTGTGAATAATTTAGATGAGTTGCGAGAACGAATTGAACATGCCTGCCAGACTGTTCGTATAAATCCGGGACTCTTTGAGAGAGTGCGGCGTTCACTTTTACGGAGATGTGAAATGTGTATACAAATGGAAGGAGGACATTTTGAACATCTTCTTTAAGAATCATTAATTTGTAATAATTAAAATGTATTTATACTGATATTTGTTCATGTTCTAGTAGAAACCTCGTTGAAATACTCCTACTGAGTGTAAATTATTTTAATTTGAAAAACAGGCTGTAATTAGGAAACGGCTGATTTTTGGACTTATGTTTATTTTGACTTTTTTGTTTGTACTGATGAGATGTATAAGTGGGCCAAATATTCGAACGTATTTTTTAAACACCCTGTATATCAAAGGTTTAACTTTACTAAAATGAAGTTTTACGTATAATTGGTGGAGCGTGGAGCTAAGTTATACCTGGTCAGTTTAGATTCTACAGATTGTCTTTAACAATTACTGGTTTATAAAAATCATCCTTGTTCTAATTTAATGTGAACGGTTGTGTCACGTAAGTATAAGTTGTCTTCATTACATTGGTTCCCAAAGTGAATAAATTAGGAGAGTTCTCTTGGCAATTAATAGGGCGTGATCACACACGGACCGATGGTACAGGTATAAGTTACTACTTACACCTACTATTTCACTACCCATTGTTTAATCACCTCTCAACACTGTAGGGTTAGAATATATAAGTGCCAGATTCGAAAGGGAACCATAACAAGTACAGATTCAAGGATTTGAAGATTCAAAAATAAAAAAAAATTCGCAAGTAGAACGAGTACGCATAGGATCCATATAGGGTGGCATTGGAACGGTTTTGGACAAAACAAGGTTCATCCTCCGCCATGATGTTTTCTATAAGATTTTGAGTGCTGATCTACAAAAACACAGCAGAATGTTTTTTTGATGATCCGTTACATTCTTAATGGTGTATAAAGCGTTTTTCCCTAGACGCATTTAATCACAAAAATGTAAATTGTGAAGTGGAAAATATAACTAACAAAACTGTATAAACAACTGCAGTAAGTGATTGAAGTGATTTCTTTTCCTACTTATCTTCAATATATGATATCTTTGTTTCTAAGTCGTCATTTTTCTATTTTCTTGGGTGTTTCGTTTTTTTTACTTTCTTACAATTTCGGTAATCAATTTATCCTTCTTTTCGATTTGTTTAGTCATTGGTTCTTTCTTATTTCTTTCTCTTATAATTCATTTTCTTATTCGGTCTCTCTTTGTTTTAACTACCAAAAATGCACTGAACGTGCAAAAAATGCCATAAAATTGACAACGAAGAAAGGGAATAGGCATTGAAAGAGGAGGGATGAAACTGGAATTTTGATGGAGGGATAAGGGTGAACAAAATTTAGAGTTTACCATAAACCGCGAAAAAAATATATATACAGGGTGAATGAGACCACCCGTATCAGTCTTTTATTTAAAGAACGGTGAGTCGTAGAGAGGTGGGGTAAAAAAAGTAATTATAAAAGCCATAATAAAGAATCGAATGGTGATATCATTATTTCTCGGAAAAGTCAGCATTCTTCCAGAAGGCCTCCAACTCCAAAATTTTAAATGGCATCATAAGTCGAAAAAGGTATTGTTTGAAAGATTGTTAAAAAAGAAGAAAGTTTTATAGGAAAAATTATTTTATTACTGCCACCCCTTTTAAGTAATATTCGACTAAAGTTATTAAATTTGAAATTCACTGTTATAAGTTATAATAGAGTTGTTTTTTGGTATCACAATGGTGAATTCATATTTTCCTTATAAAAAATATGTTATATGGTTAATGACGCTACACGTACTTCATTAACGCCAACGTTTCGACTGGAGTTAGTCCAGTCTTTATCAAGGCTCTTCCAATAAAGATTCTCCTGTTGTGAACTATATGATTTTTCCCCCAAGTTGGAGGCCTTCTAGGGAGTTGTCGAAGGGAGTTGGTCCAGTCATTATCAAGGCTCTTTTTTGTAGGTATTAGAATAAGGTCTCGTAATAAGCAGAAGTTGAACATGTGGGAATGGTCCTCTCACAAATCAAGAAAGTAATGTACAGGTAGACATGAAAAATCGACAATATGACAATGTCAAGTTTTCAAAAATACAGTGAAGTGAACACGTTCTGCGCCTTACTGCATGGAGCGTTTCAAAGCAACTCACAATTTTTTTCTTTCATAGTACATAGTTACTATTTTAATCATGTTCAGTTTTTACGTCGTCTACGGTTATTTTGTAAGAAAAAATGTTATTCCGTAAATTTGTTGTTTTGTTAGTAAGCAATACAGATTAAGGTAAAATTCAAATACATTTTGTTAACTTTTATGTTTCGCCTTCTTAGGAGGCCCAGCTGTGAGATACTTTTGTGCATAAAATCATTTTTTACAAAATTCCATGACCTACGTTTATATGTTCGTAAAAATAAATTATACTATACTATCGTCAATCGTTATCTTGTAAACTCCCTTTTATTGGTCAATCCTAGAGCTTTAATGTTTTTTTATTATAATTCCAAAGTAAACAGGAATTTGGGTGCTACAACATGACGTACATGTACGAAATAAAATGTTTCATACTTTTTGGGCAAATAATGATAGAGAAACTACATTTAACGGCATTAATTTATTGTAGTCATACTAGTAGACTATTTTAACTTTGGTTCTCTAAGAGCTTTCGTTTATATAAGAAAAATCAAATTGAACGGCTTTCAAACATTGTTTGTATAAGTTAAGTATTAACTGTCAATAAATTTATACAACGATTTACTGGATATCTCTGAATTTAATTAAGAATTTTCTCCAACGATACTGCAGTGAAAGAAAATCGAAGAACTCGTAATTTTCTTATAATTGAATTCTTTATCGCAACGTCCGATAAGATTATAACTGCGAGTATTTTAAAATTATCGGATGGATTTTCAGAATTACAAAAGTCAGCAACTTTATTTTCTGATAGAAACCTAATGAAATAACGACCGTTTAAAAAAAATGATAAAATTGAAGTGAAAGTGGCGTGGAACACTGAACATTTTGTAATTTCAGAAAACTTCCATTTAATAGAAAACCTAGTCTATTACTGTATTCGCTCCCTGGTTGTTCGCTTTATGAAGTTAAGTGCTAAGCGTATGAAAACATTAACCGAAAATGATACGCTTTCAGTTTTCCTCGTCTCTATAGAATTTATTTATAAACCTGTGCACTAAATCGTTCTACAACAAGCGTGTTTGTAAACTACTTTTTTCAATTGTTTGTCTAGGAGTAAATCACAATGACTGTCAAACTGTGACTACTATTTCAAATTCTACAATTGTTTCGTTATGATGACATTAAATAAATTCCTGGAGAACATTAATGCCTTTTTTGATAATTAATTTATGGACGAGAATGAAACTTACAAGTATCTTGGTTTTCAGCAAAACATCACAAATGAAACAAAACTTATAGTCACACAATAGCTCTTTTCGTTTAGTCATAGGGTTAGTCAAAGTCATATTAATCGCGTGATTAGAGTTTGCGTCATAACACATTTCTTGCCTCAGGTTAATATAAAACGAATATTCAAGTTGACCTAAATGGAACATGCTCGTTGAGCATGTTCACTCTGAGGCAGCCCTGGGGTTGACATAAAGGTTTTAAAACGAATAGGGTTATTGGGAATTGGGTTAAAATTTTTGTATAAAACGAATTGTGTGTTATTGACAAGAGTGACTTAAGTCAACCACAAACTCTAATAAGAAAGAGCTAATATCTACACAGGGTATGCAGTATACTTAAAACACTATACTAAATGGTAGAAACATTATCAAAGCTATTATCACGTAGACTACGCCGGTCCTAACTTATCTGGAATAATAAAGTGGACCAATATAGATTTAGAACAGGTACAAAGAAACACAATATTCACTAAAGATCGAATACATCATCCACACACCTCAACAGTGAGACTTTACCTTCCTCGTTCCCGAGGAGGTAGAGGGTTAAGACTGTTAAGAGACATCATCTTCTTAATCAAACACAAATACACAAACTACGAGAAAATTTTTCTTTTATTGCTGACCGCTAAAGGAACGTCATACATAAACAATAAAAAAGATTTTAAAGTATTCTATAATCCTAAACATTAAGAAATTGGTGACTGGACAAATTTTACCTGCGACATCGGCAAACTGTTTTAACTATTTTAATCCTCTTATTGTTAAATTTGTATTTGAGTATTTTTCAATGAACACTTGTCGGCATAAAACTGTCATTGCTTTACAAACGTATGAGTCTATGAGTTGGTTTTGGCAAACGTAATAAAACGTAAAAGAAGGTCTTTTACCAAGTAAGATTATGTAAATGTAAATAACGAAAAAAACTTTCAAACCACGTTTTTATTATTTTCCTTCGCCAGTTTACTTTTGCATTGCGAATCATAAAAATAAAAAATTAATTTTTTTGTGATTAGTTGGCGTTGGCGAATGGTGCCTTAAAATTTTGGCGCCTGGGTCAATTGTCCATATTGCCCACCTCTAACGCCGGACCTGTGTTGGGGAACTAAGTATTTCAAACTGCTGCAACATTAGTCGCATGCCTTGGTATAGTTAAAAACCGCGAATCGTAAATTAATGTTGTGAATATCTGTTTGATAGACGATTTTGTTGTTCAGTGGCATGTACAAGTACAATATATGAAGACACCTCATGTTTTTCATTAACTTATGTGATATGTCATGGACTTAAATCTGGCGTAAATGATAAAATCGGTCATGACTAGTGTGATCCTTCAATTTTAAGTCTTAGCTAATCCATAATTACATCTAAATTTCGACTTGGCACCATATCAATTTTAATAAAAATTTGCAATAGTGCACCACGTTGATTATTATTATTATCTTTCCATCCTTAAAACTGACTTAACACAATATGAATTGATAGCATTTACATCACTTGAGAGGGCGAGTGAGGAAGTGTTATGGTCATAGAGTGTTTTCCAGGCTTGCTTCCTCTTCACTAAAGCGTTGAGTGAAAAGTTATTTTCACTCAACGACTAAAGCTTTGAAGTAGGTTTTACCTCCTTTGCTGCATATCGCCGCAACTTTATTACGCAAAGAGTTGCAGTTATTTCTATTAGAAGCAGTTTTATTATTCTTGTACATTTATAATTCTAAGCTACGTTGCTTTATCAAGAATCTGATATTAGCATTAACACAAACTGTGGAGGAGTTAGTAATCCTTAAGTAGAAGCACGTAAATTAAAAATGATTCAGAAAATTTATTTTGACATTGTTATGTAAGGCATACTAACATTTCGTTAAAGATAAAACTTTCATAAAATCAAGTATCTATTCAATTAATAATTAACAGGCGGAACAGTATACCTAAGTAATAAAATTCTATAATAACTAGATAATCGAATGATAAAAAATAAACGATTCTATCTTTTTTGAATACTTTACTTAATCTGCATTAATTGAATCATTTGACCATAACACAGATCAGAAACTTACCCTTGTAGTAGAGTGTATTAGTCCTGGCCAACACTATAATGTAAAAAATACGGTTCCGAATTGTATTTTACACTTTCACACAAATTTAGATACGGACACATCGCGATCACTTTCATTTCTAAATTGGTTAAGAAATCAAGTGCAATTCTAATACAAACGTGTATTCAAAATCGCTGCTGTTGATAACAACTTGTTAGGTGAGTATTGACGTAGTGAACATACAGTCACTTAATCAATTTTTCTTCTTACTAATCACCTCTAAATATTAATTTGCTTAGTTGCTAATGCAATTTAGTTTAATTGAATTTACATTCTCCTGCTATTATGTTGGCATATTCATCCGTAGTTTGTACTCTTTCCTTCGGATTTCTTACACTTTGAGTTTCTCCCTATAAGTGAAATTTCCTTGTTTACATTTGACTGGCTTACTTTTTTGTAATCGATGTAAGCTGCATGTAATATGTCTAGATTTTTCAAGTATAACAGAGTCTATACCTAATGAGCTATTATTTACCGCCTCTAGGTACAACCCTTTTGTTCTTCAAATAAAATGTTGTTATTAGTATAGTGTATTTATGTAATGCGGGATGTTAAAATTTTATATGTAGTGGGAAGGGTTGTAATGGTCAAATGTGAAAGATGGGCCTGTTGTGAATGCTGTGTGAATCTTGCCCCTATACATAGTTTTGTTTGTTTCCATCTTCGTTGCTGCCAGGTACGTACGCTTGATCAATCGATTTATCCCTTCGGTTATTTTATTATTATTCAACTCGAAATACGTTTAGTGTGTGTTACATTAACATACAGGGTGGCTCGAATTTATGTTAAAAAAATTTACCGGTAGATTCCCCAATGAAAAACAGTAACTGTTTGCTAATAAACATATATCCGGAAACGAATAGTTTTTAAAATACATAGTGTTAAACATATTATAAATACATTAACTGTTTTTCATTTTTTTCAGAAATCAAAACAAAGCATTTGAATGTCTAAATATTATAATGATATCAAACAATCAATTTATTATTGTATAAGAATAGGCATATGAAAGAATTGTAATGAAAACAAAGAAAATTAAGTTATAGCAATGGCTCAAATTGTAAGCCATTAACTTCAACACATTTGCGATATCGTTGAAGAGTTGAATTAACAGCTAAAGAAAATGATTATTATTTTTCAAATGATTACAAGCTTCATTAATACGTAGGGTTAATTGTTCAATATCATCTACAGGTGTAACGCAAACCTGATCTTTTAAATAACCCCAAATTAAAAAAAAACAACACAGTAAGGTCAGGTGACCTAGGTGGCCAACAAATTGGTCCCGATCGCCCTATCCAGCGCTGACGAAAATTAGCATTACACCATTTAGGTACTTTAACTCTAAAGTGAGCTGAAGCTCCATCTAATTGTAGCAAACAGTCTTGTCTTAAAAATGTTTAACACTCTGTATTTTAAAACGTATTCGTTTCCGGATATATGTTTATTAGCAAACAGTTGCTGTTTATCATTGGGAAATCTACCAATAAAATTTTTTAAAATGAATTCGAGCCACCCTGTATAAGAGGTTTGCGAACGCCGGCGCCGTCATGTAGCGTGTAAAAAGCGACGAAAATAAACCGCTTTTTATCTCTTTTTTTAATAATTCCATAAAAAATTATAGCACAAATGATAAAAATTGTTTTTTTCTTAATTTCTCGAAAGTGAAAGATGATCCAGTTCTTGAAGGACAAGTGAAAGCTGTCCAAATTGCGCAATGCTTATTATTCTTTTGTAATATTGCCCATGAATCTCTAATATTACAGCTGATACTAATTCCTTACTTTATTATTTGCAGACATAATAGAAGGGAAAACAAATAACTTAATCAAGTAAAGGAAGCATCTCGTGTTGAATTATAACTCAGCTAAACGATAAAATGAAAAAGTTAAAAGATAAATCGACACCATGAGAAAGCAATTGGTAGTTAGATTTACCTTAGAGTTTGCAACTCAATATATGTTTTAGTAATTGACGATTTAGGTGTAAGAGATTATAACTTAGTTTTCGAGATACAATGTATTCTTAGTACTTGTTGATATTAATAATAATGGTAAACTTTAGAAACACAAATGTCAACATCTTCACGATTAACTAATTTTTCTTTGTGTTTACACCAGACTTATTTTATTATTTCGGTACAAACTATTACAGGTGACATATACTTCTACAATTTTCTAAAGAATGGCATTTGAAACATTCTTCCGTCATTGCAATAACCCACCAAAAAGATGTCAAAAGTAAACAGCTTAAAAACAAATTTTAAAACGCATTAGTATGAATACACGATTCTCTATGAAGTTGACAGAAATGATTTACGAGTATTTTGGCGATATAATTAAAGCAAAAGCACAGATGCCGTTATTGCCTTATTCAACTCTTAAATTTCTTATTCATCTACTTTCATTCTCATAGAATTAAGGGGTTGCTGCCCCCCTCCCCTCTAGAGGCACATAGGGTTTCATTAAGCAATAACAGAATGCATTGATTTAAATGTTTTACACATAAATTTTACATATACAGCAGAACTGTACTATAAATATCTATTGTTATTTACCCAATTGCAAAGAATAATAAAATGCATCTAAATACAAGGCGTCGTTTTTATATTCCCCGACTAGGCGTGAAAATAAGGGAATAGAACATGAACAACTTCTATAAATATGGTTCCCTTGCTTATTAATACAAGTATAACAACGTTTCAATAACAATTTTAATCCATTATGAAAATATTCTTCGTTCTTGTAGGCAAAATTGCATTAACAGCTATAGGTCTTTCATCGCTCCTAAATTTTGTCCTATTGGAGTTTGTTTGAAATTTGGAAACAGGAAATACTCGCAGGGGATCATCAATACAATGGCAGCTTATGCAACCCTTGCTTTATTGTACTGGTGGATTGTCCTTTACCAACAGGACATTTTTCGTCAGTGTTCTTCGCACTTCCACTTTGATAAATTCCTTGAAGCGATTTATCAAGCAATCAAGCTTCTATACTATTATCCTGCTATCGCGATTGATTAATCAATAAATTTCCTTCATTGTCCTAAAAAACGGTTGCCATTATTATTTCTGAATTTAATTTGAAGCTCTTTATATGCCACTCAGTCACTGAATCGATTGATCATGATAATGATTGAAATTATCGACCCAGGTGTCATCTTCGGCGACATGACGATTGATACTAGAAACCGGTTCATCTCTACAGACCGTCAACAGTGCTGATTGTAATCGGGTATTTGATCTACAAAAAAGACCATATACAAACTGGATTACGATATTTCTTGAAAACCCACGTCATAAAAACAGTGTAATTACACTTTCCGTTCTATACGGATCTTTTTAAGCATGGGGATCTATTAAACAGTGAGAAACAGAGGTTTGGACATTGGGACCAAATTTCCAGCAAATGGACATGATAAATTTATAACTGAAATTTGCAATTTTTTTCATCCAGTGATAAGTTTCTTAATGGATAAGGTAATTGGAAAATAATTAGACGTTCCTTACGACCTTTATCGGTACAACGCAAACTTGAATTTTTTTAATACAAATCGAAGACGGACGTGTCATGAATATAAAGTGTTGCCAATTTCCTTTCTAGCAATATCCATAGGTATTTGATACAATTATTCTGCAAAAATATACAAAATGTAACACAAAAAAACGATTTTTTGATATAAATATTAAAACCTAATCAAATCTCGGCTGCTTAGGAAAACAAAAGACGTTGTCCACTATCAGTTAATTAGTAATTAATAATGATTGTGGGTTGTAATAATTTGGACGGGGTTCACTATCCAGTTAGTCTCAGTCATGTTCCTTGTTTTAAAGGAATTTTATAACAGCTCGACATTCAAATTAAAGCTGGCTAGTTCGGCAATATAAAGAACTCACTTCCTTTCCTAATTAATATACGTATCAAGGAACCTGTCGTCTGTAATTACAGAACCCCTGTGAATTGAATGTTACAAGACCATCTTATTTTACAAATTTCCACCAAAATCTTTGTTAGAAAAGCTTCTAAGAGATTTAATAACACTGAAATTCAATCCCTTCACACTGCTGAGAAGAAAGTATTGAAGATACGTTTCGCTCATTTGACTCAAGAAACATTGAATTAAAGAAGATATCAAATCATTCAAATAGAAATAAATATGTTCGTTGGCGTACTCCTTCCAGCTGAAATAGATATTTTTGTTCATAAACGTCGGAATTACTTAAAGTTCATAAACGTCGGAATTACTTAAAATTCCAACCACAACTTGAACTGCAGATTGTTATTCTTTCTACAAAAATATGTGGGGGGGGGGGGGGACATGAAGTTATACTTATTGTTTCAAAGAAAACCGATTAGAGTTTATTTAATGGTCAAATAGACAAAGAAGCTATAAACCTGTCTAACCTAAAAGTTATTTTACAGGAAAGTAAATTTAATAAACAATGAAAAATGAATCTGCTGTTTCTAATTTCATTATAAGGACCTAGATGGGGGGTTTAAATCGATTGTCAAGCTGTACACTACGAACCTAAAATTACCATGAACTCATGAACAAAACCAGAAACAATGCCTCTCTGTTACTCTCTGCGTTACGTTCATCATAGTGGACATTCTAGCGACTTTGCGAGAAGTTTCGATTTGTCTCGAACATTTTGAAACATCCGCGTAACCATGTTCTGGATGTAAACGCTGTACCGCGTTCAAATGTAGCCAGTCTCCGTCAAGTCGACCTGTCTATTGTGAATGTGTATGATCACAGATAAAGTATGGTGAAATTTCTGTGTTATCTGCAATTCACGGCATTCGAGTAGCTGTGGATACATATACATACATACATGGATAAATTTTAAGTGGGCTCAAGCAAGTATTACACGATAGTGAAGCCTCAGCAAGTGCACAGACGAGTGTGGTTCCGAAGATAAAATCACTGAACTAAGTAAAGAAGCAACCCCGAGGATTCTTTGAATAAAAATTAAAATCATTTGAAATTGCAATACTACTATCTACCACAAATTTTCGGGAAGTTGCGTGATAAATTGTTTTCAATTCCACATGATGAGTGCAACAGATAGCTGCTTTGAAGACAAAATATAGGTTTCAGTTAATTATAGAAACTTTCTGTTTCTACATCATATGAATTTCTATTCCGAAGAAATGCGCAGAATCCACACAATTTGTACAATTTGCTCTAGCAAGTAGGGCATAACTTAGCTTTATTGATAATCAGTTCAGATGTCATGCAGTGGCGTCTGTTGAAATCATTTTAGATGGAATGTAATTTGGTAGTTATTTAGAAGTGATAGAGGCCATCAGAACGACCACATATATGTCGATTGGATTAAGTAAAATCGTAAAATATTCCCAAATTTCAGGATCATTAGCAAATTGAATTCTATATCTTCGTCTCAGGTTGAGAAATATATGACCTTTACATTCACAAGAAATTACATATAAAACTAATAAAACAATTTCGACGATATAAGTACCTATGTTTGTTAAAATTTGTAGTAAATAAATTATCTTAAATTATCTAACGACATCCCATTTGAAAATGTACGGTACAGTGTTTGTGTAAATTGCATTGCTCCTGTCATTTTTGACAAATTCCTTCTTGGTGCCTTCTTTCGCAGAAATGCCTATCTTGTTCAAAACCTCAAATAATGTTTTCCCTTCCATTACCTTTCCGCTCCAGTTCTCTGCAATGTAAATTGTATTACGGGAACTTTAGAAATTGTTACATCTCATTTCCTGAGGATACTTTTTGCATCGTATAAAAATTTAAGCGATTGTAGTCTTCATCGTTGATTGAAATGTTACTGCGTTACACGTAAAATTATTGACTATAGTGATCACTTTCTTTATCATTTAACTCTGTTCCTGCCTTTAAATTGATTACAATATGAAGTTTATGAATTGCTATTCATCCAACTGGTAAGTAAGAATTGTAATATATCGTTTTCTATTTTAGTAACGAAAGCTGTAAAAGGATAAATTGTTTTCAAGACTAATTGTCAAATTTTTATTGCTTGAATTTCTGTTATTCACAGTTTCGCTTGTAAAACTTTAATACAGAAACAAAGCCAAGGTAGTTTTAAAATAAGGAATTTGGAGAGTAAAAATTTTAATTTAATGAATGCTGCACCATAAGAAATGATGTTAACGTTTGAAATTGCAAATTACTTAGAATATGGAACATTAATGTGAATCAAATAGAAACTTTAGCGGTACCCTAAGCAAATATTTTTGTTACAAACGCTTTCAGTGGAATTAAAATTCGAAATCAGCGAAAGCATAATTTTGCAGTTTTTTTTTCATAATTAAGTTATAACACGAATTAGTTCTGTGTACGGTTTTACTTCGAGAATGTTAATAGATGATCATTGGATTAAGCAGTTTTATCAGACTTTCCATGATTTCCCTAGGGTTTCTAGTTTACGTTTGCTCAAAAAGTTTTCTATAAAATATTGCGAGAAAACCAACCTACCTCAACTGATGGATCCCGAATGTAGATTTCTTTCATTGCTTCGTCTCCATGATCTCTCGGTCTGTATGATATTCGGTATCCAATAAATTCTCCATGGATGGTTTCGTGATGGGGAGGGCGCCAGCTTATGTGCAGTGTTGTAGCAGAGGTGTTATGAGCGGTAGTTATTGTAGGTTTTCCCGTAGGAACTGAAATTTAATTAAACTGTTTAGATACGATATTAAGAATTACGTTACAAGTATTGGTATTTTCAGTTATGAGTAGTTTTTAAGAAACATTCGAAAGAAACAAAAAATTGACAGTCAAAATTTATAAAACACGTGAAACGTAGTTTAAAACTATTCACGTTTATAGCGATTCAGATTTTATTTTTTATGTAGATTAAGTATTTAATTATAACAACGGTAATTGGTTAATTTTTCAAACCTCTTTATAGCTCGTTTAATAAAATTTATAGACAATTCAAACATATGTTACGTTACAGAGAACAATTGCTAATTTAGAGGCTCTATTAAAATATCGCACAGCGTTATTTTGAATCTTTTTAATTATTACATTCAATTTTTCAATTACGAAATAATTACATCTACCTATTAGCTCTGATTGCTCTACCACCATCAATTTTTCATTTAACACAAAATTTTTAATTAATTTTGCTATTACTTTCTCACGAATTAATCTATTCATAATTGCTATTATCACATAAGAAAGTCAATTTGCTGTAACAGATTTTCATTACATTGTACATTTAATAACGTGATAACGTCATCATATAACGATCGATGAAAAGTGTTTGTCTTTGTTAACGCGAGACTCTCAGTAATAAGAATTTTGTAGTCTAATATAGGTATTTGTTTGCTGTTTTCGGGAAACACGTGCAAATGGGTTTTTCAAAAAGATCAATAAAGTCAAACTTACTTCAACATTTACGTTTTACTTATTAATCCAACCGCAAGTATGATCGCGGTCAGTTGCACGTAAATGTAAAAAATCTTTGTGCGTACTAAAGGGGGATATTTTTGAGTCAAATTCAATTATGTAAATGTCGTATATAAACGATTAGATTCGCCATATGAAATGATGACAATGGTCAATGGAGAAGTCTATTATTATTTGATTAAATACGATATTTCATCTAAAACTCTGAAAAAAAGGATATTTTCGCGCAGGAAGCATTACAAATCCTGTAAACAGGCACGAAGAAAATGATCGCTTGTTTCTTCGGTGGTACAGGATATCCCATAATCATTCCCTTGGTTGCCAGAAGTCATTGATGAAATTAGGGAAAACAACCAAAAACGTTTCCATTATCAACTAGCCAACTCCCACACAGCACGTCAAACCATTGACTATTTGAAGGGGAAAACATCGAAATAATGACTCCTTCACCAGATTAATCGCCTAACGAGTTTTCCTTGTTTCCGAATTCCAAAAAAATGGACATCGATTTTCATCAGTTCAAGAAGCTGTTGAAGCCTTTGAAAGCCATGCTTTTGAGTGGAAAAATTCTGCGAGAATCGGTTTAAACGCAAGTATAAATGTATAACACTTAGAGACGAATATTTTCAAAACCAATAAAACAGTGTGTTCCAACATTTTTTCTTTCCCAGTTTTTGGAATTACTTAAAACTACTTTTTGCGTATATTTTACCAATAAAATTTGTTCGATGTCCTAAAAAACTGTAGCAGGGAGTTTTCCAGAGGAAGTTCTTGCCCTATATGTTATACACATAACATAAATTCTTGTTTTGTAGAAGGGTCTTAGTTATATGTAGTTTTAGAAAAAATTCATCAACTAAGGTGGGCAAACTTTCGGTGGAAATGTCTCGCCTGCACGGGTACATGTCCATGGTTACTAAATCTCCAAAGAATAGTACAACGACCTATCCTTACTACTCCCTTTCGAACGGCGCCGTTACATGGACAGCACAGATACAAATACGCCCTACTCCTTTTGGACACCCGTTATAATCCTTTATTAATAGTACAGTCAACCTCCATCATCAACGTAATTAGTCATGTGATAATACCAGCCAATTCCATGAAGTAGGTAGATACACACAATATCGTAAAAGCTAAACGCGTTGGGTGATATTTGTGGCGATCAACTTATTAGTCGGGGTGTGAAACGGTTCCGGATCCAAAACAAGATCCGGTATGAATCCGGATCTTCCCCGGATCTCCAGCTACGATATATCCGGATCCGGATTTCTCCGGATCTCATACACAATTCGGATCCTTAAGATCCGGGTTTGTTTAACCGGATCCGCGTATCCGGATCCGAAATTCGATCACACGTGAGTTCTATTGCTGATGTATGGAATGAACTTCGTGATTCTTTGCGATACCTATACAATTTATCCATCGGAATCTCAAAATGGAGGTATCTGGATCAGTAAATGAAATTTACTGTAATCTAGCAATCTCCTCCACGAATTTATTCAAATACGGATACAGCTACAGACTTTAGATCCGGATCCTATGTAAATTAATAGTAATGCAGGTCCGGATTTAACTCACAAATCCGGAGATCCGTGGATCCGGATTTAACCCCCAATTTGGTAGATCCGGATTTAACCTTCGAATTTTCGATCCGGATCCACAAAAATCCGGTATTCGAATCCATTGGATATTGATACCGATTTTGATGTGTTCGAGCGTTTATCGCAAAATTAATGTTAAGTTGCCTTCATTTTTGGTTTCTTCTTCCACTGGACAACAGTGTATGGATACCTATTCATTTTAAAAGTAATTTTCAAATATAGACCGCACGCTATAATAGCACTCTTACTACTATACAATCATATATGTACAGTACATACATTCAGCAGATATACTATTAGAAATACATATCATACTTTCACATGTTTTTTTTGCATTATAATCGCAACATTGTGAATTAGGAATAAAACACTAACTGCCGGCAGTGATTTAAGTTATATCGGCATATTTCGCATACCGTAAATTAGAGTAGAAAACTGAATTCGAAAATACGTGGAAGTACTTAAAAGCACCCAATAATGTCATTGGAATTTTCTGAGAATGTGTCCTCTATATCTGTTTGGACTTCTACTCAGTACAAGTTTCTGGCTAATGGAAACGTCTTCATAGACAATTTAAAAGTAGTTACTTCTAAATAAAAGTTTGATGTGTATTTTTATTTTACCAATTTAATTCAGATCGATGGGTTGTCGTCGTGAACGAATCGTGACTTACCTTTACATTTCTCCTCATCTTTAAGGTGAATAATTAGTAATTTAAGGATAAAAGCTATTTGTTAATTCTTAACAACTTCCGTATTAATCGCCTTTAATATTTAAATTGTAATACATCGAAGGTAATTTAAATTGGAATTGCTTCTAAACCTGCTTATGCAAAGCGCTAAATATCTATAGGCAATGTTATTACGAACAACAAATCATGAAATTATCAAGACTCATGTTTTATTAACGAAGCATATTAATTCGTATTTAATGGTTGTATAATGCGGCAATGCGAGAAAACGTTATTCATTTTTAGTACTTTATTTCAGATAGGATCACGCTAAATTTAATAGAAACTGAAAACGTAGTATTTTATAAAAAATAAAACGTCTGCAGTCGCGCTCTTACTTTTTGCGAACCATTTGATATAGAACTGTGAATCAACCAAACCATTACTGAATTTCAAAATTGTTTCAATAGACCTTGACTATAATAATTGATCGCCTCCATACCAATAATTTGATTTTCGAGATAGTTCAACAGTGGGTGTAGGAATGTTTCCGATATTTTCTAACAAGAACATAAATATAATGATTAAATTACCGAACATATGTTTTACATTGGAAATTTGTACGAGTTGATGTTTTGGTCTTTTGTATTGTGTGCAGATATATACCTAAAATGTCACGATGGTTAGTCATTGGAATGATGTTATTCTGTGTATACCTAATCGTTATTCAATGATATAACGCACGTTACCGACCGAATAGGAAAGGTACTTCGCAGGACCTCAGTGTGATGCAGGCAGGGTAATGGGTGATTTGCAATTTTGGGACGAGCCAGAACTTTAAAAATTAAATTTCATTTTTCTTAAGGAAACATGAATTTACTTTTCAAATAAACATAACAAATTAGTTTATGTTGACATCAAATAAGTTAAGCATTTAAATTCTTATTTAAACTGTAAATTTATTATTTTGCTTACCTTAAAGTTGTTGTAACAAAACAGTTGTTTTAACTATGAATAAATATTTGCAGTAGAACTTAAATTGTAATATATAAAATCATTTTTATGGTAATTTAAAAGATAAATTCAATTTTGGTTAATGAAAAATATACTTTCGTTCAGCTAAATTTCTAAACTTTCCACAAGGAGCCATAGGTTTTATGTATTTTTTTTCGTAATTAGAATGCAAATATGTATTTAAATTTTAATTAAGAATAAAAAGAGTATTCTTCTTAACGAAAATAGCGTAATTTTTATTATCCCAAGTGACATGGAAATACCGGTGAATTAAAATGACAGATTAACGTCTAAAGTGAATAAATGGTAAAACGGCTTGCCATAATAGTCACGAAGAAAGTGGCTTGCAAAAATTACTGTTTTTAGAACAGTTGAAAGGTGTTTATAATTTGATGAAAATGATGAGCGTATAAGATGATAAACTGAGTAGCAAAGTAAGAGGATTGAGGTAATCGAGTGCTACAATGCCAAAAATCTTTATTGAGTTCAAGAGAATACTGTTAACTTTTTGATTAAATTAAATAATGTCAGAGCGGAGGCTTCCACCGCCAGAGTCAGTAAGATAAAGACGACATCCGGGGTAGGACCGTGTCAATGTTGAAAAAGTCAACGTTTCGCCCACTTTCGTAAGGGGCTTTTGTTCTTGTCCTGATGAAGCCCCTTACGAAAGTGGGCGAAACTTGACTTTTTCAACATTGACACGGTCCTACCCCGGATGTCGTCTTTATCTTACTAAATTAAATAAAATCAATAATTAAAGCAATGATCATTATTTTTCATGGAAAGTATTACATTTAAAAAAATGCACGTCTAGAATCTGGACGTTTCCTTCGATGAGCATAGAGTATAGACGTTAAATTAATGAAGAACTCATAAGCGTAAGGCTATACAATATCTTCAGTTACTCCAAATGATTAAAATATATACCGGGGAGATAGTGCATAAGAGCTATTAATCGTACGGGAGTTATTATTTATGTACAGGGTGGGCCATTGAAATGTAACACGCCTGTTTTGGGACACTTAGACAAGTTTCTTAAAAAAACACTCGGACACGTCGATTTTTTATTTTTGGGGGACAACTTTTGATGTCAAATTTAACTTTGTCAGGTCAACCAGCCCCAGCAACCCCTAACTCAAGAATTTAAATAGGGAAAAGGAATCGAGCAAACCCTCATTTGAAACGTCTTTTAATTCTCTATTCGACAGTATGAATGAAAATTAATTTTATTCAATTTTTTTTCACCCCCATGAAAAGCACCCTCTAGATTAACTAAGGTGGGGTGGGGGTGTTGTTTAGGAAAAATCCTGAAACACGCCACCTTTGACTTTTTGAACGGCACATTTTGATGTCAAATTGGACATTGTCAGGTCAACCCCCTAGCCCCAGCAACCCCTAACTCAAGAATTTAAATAGGGAAAGGGTGTCGAGCGACTCCTCATTTAAAGCGTCTTTTAATTCTCTATTCGACAGTATGACCGAAATTAGTTTTATTCAATTTTGAATTTTGAAATTGAATAAAACTAATTTTCATTTGTACTGTCGAATAGAGAATTAAAAGACGCTTCAAATGAGGGGTCACTCGACCCCCTTTCAATATTTAGATTCTTGAGTTAGGGGTTGCTGGGGCTAGGGGTTGACCTGACAAAGTCAAATTTGACATCAAAAGTTGTCCCCCAAAAATAAAAAATCGACGTGTCCGAGCGTTTTTTCAAAAAACTTGTCTAAGTGTCCCAAAACAGGCGTGCTACCTTTTCAATGGCCCACCCTGTATAGAACTTAAAAACTGTAGATCGAATTACACTGCAAGGTAGTGGGCATCGTAAGCAGAAATTTGGTTACGCTTGATTTCAAATTACAACTTTAGAGCTTCTCACCCCATTGTATTTATTACCTTAGTTCACAGTAACAAATAATTTAGCTGCTTCAGCAATGATCGATGCGTTCGCCCGATTGAGCTCAAAACAGAAGTTTTATGGTCGGCTCTTCGACTTATACTACTAACTGTACGCAACCTAATGGCTCAAGGCATAGAAGGCAGCACAACCTAACCTGATGTTAGACTGTCATCGTGCGAGAGAGGCCTTCAGAGGACCATCTCGCAACCTGTCGCGTCTCTGCACCGGGCTATCAAGAAGAACATGCGGCAACTTGTGGGTAAACATTCTGCGAATTAAACAAGGACATTTGGTCCAATCAACCATCTTGTAGACTTGTATAGGATATTATACAGACCACGAGACGGCGCACCACTTTCCTTGTGAGTGTCCACCAAAAATATTACGTAAGATGGAATAACCAAATAGACCAATATACTAAAGACTAAAGCGCTAAGGACAGTGTAATGCAGAATAAAACAACTAAGCAACATACCATAAAGTGTCTACAGTTATTAATCACCGATCTAACCGGAGCAAACTGTATAAATCAAGTTATACTTTATCATTGCAAGAATCTGCAGTGTAATAACTGGAAAATGTGTATTTTAATTATACATACAACAACAACAACTAGTATAACGACAGTTTATTTAATCGATAATATTTGTAATTACCATTACAGCTACTACAGGTCAATGTAAAATAACTTTAAACTGTATTACATTGCTTATTTGCTTTGTAGTTGCCAAGAAAAAACAATGAAACGATTTCGAAAGCTTGATTTATTATGAAAGGTTATGCGCACAAATACTGACCCCAATAATTCTTTAAAAAATACAAATAAATCTTATAATCAAGAATAACCAATTTATCGAATCTGGATTAATGATTAATTTATTTAAGCTGTATGATCGCATTGTGCACCATTTTTCGATTAAGTTATCTGCTGCTGTTACATGATCTTATTTATAAAAGGGTTGTTTTGTGAACCGATGTCGATTAAAATCCTATGAGCAGTTTTAGTTTTAGTATTATACTCCCCTAAAATGCTTAACCCTTTGAAAAAAAGGTCAGTCTTTATTATTTATGTTTATAAATTTTTTTCAAATGATTAGGGCTGTACAGTTATATAACCAGTGTTCAATTTAAGAAAACGGAATTTCCAAATTGCGTCACATACTGCACTTTCCGAAGCAATAAGAATAATTTGTAGAGCAATTTTTATAGAATAGGTATAATTAATTGCATCTTGAAGTTTCTATAGTATAATAGTATTTTAATAAATACGTCTCCCTTTTATATTGTATACTTATAAGTTATAAGGAATAGTATGAAACGTACGTTTCAAAGAATCATTACACAGATTTTTTATATTTTTTCGTCAATTTCTGTTTTTAGTAAATAAAATACTAAGTAATTATTGAGGAAAGATATATCCAATTAATTGCAACTTTAGTACACTACTTAGATGCGTCGTTCAGTCATCTAGTCCTTGAAAGCTGAAGTGGGAGGGCGGCGGTGGCGCGTGCAAAACCAGTTATTGTTAAATTTTGCTCTAAAATTCTTTTCCTTGAATTTTACGAAAAGCTTTCTTTGAAGGTTATTGTAATACTAAAAATGTACTGCAATTTGACGATGTGCATTTTTATTTCCGAAGCATTTATATAAAATTCGCATCGCATACCGCTTATATTGCACGCTGGTTATAACACTCCATCAAATTTACTTGCAAATTTGCTTAATCAAACAGAAATTGACGAAAAAATATAAAAAATCTGTGTGATGACTCTTTGAAACGTACGTTTCATACTATTCCTTATAAGTATACGATATAAAAGGGAGACGCATTAGAAAAAGTTACTTTTAACCCAATATCATGAAAAATATACATCCGAAAAGCACACGGTACATCATTATTTATGCATTCGTTGAGTAACCACATAAACAGAATAAAAAGCACATGAAACTTTAGCAAGCTGACTGGTTACGATGGTCTTAAAAATTCTGTCTTGTCTTGTGTCCATAAAATGCACAACTTTTCTACTTCAAGTATTTGCAAAATCACGGGGGTTTCATTAAAAGTTGATACACTATTTAACAAGGACTTGAAACTTCCTCTAAAAATCAAAGCTATAAAAGTAATGTATAGCTGCACTGTTTATTATACTTGTATTTACAAGTAAGTTTTACCAATGGTGGTTTACAAGTATATGATTAAATAAGCGATATAAAATTAACTGGTTAAGATACACATTATCAAATTATATAAATCAATAAAACCACAAAAAAGTGGAAACTGTGGTAGCAATTAATTAAAACCGTCTTTGCATGTGCAGAATGTTACAGTTTATATTGAGGTAAAACATTTGTTATTCACTCTGTAGAAATTTGTTCTTTTTTTGTCACATAACCTCAGGGCTTTTTAAGATGACAAGTTCACTAACACCTATGTGTGCTAAATTAAATAAAAATCTAATACAGCAGCTTCCAACTAACATTTACTTACTTAAATGAAGAATTTAATTTAGAAGTATTGTCATATATGAGCGGTTCAAATTTGGATAGAAATATGGAGTTAAATGCAACGCGACGACGTAACAAATAATTTAGATTCAACACAAGAACGCCTCATTGTACTTACGCGATTATTAATACAGAATTAAGCGATCAATTGAGCTTACCTGTAAATTTAGATTGTAAATTGTAATTACATCCCGTGTGCATGCTGAAGACATCTACAAATTGCAGATGTTTAGAGAACTGTTTACTAATAAATATACCTATTAATTGTCTTGGTTTAAAAACTGCAATGTTTTTCAAATGATGTAAGCGTTGTGATTAGTATGAGAAAAATTAATATTAACTAAGTAACTTTACTTTACCTATAAATCGTATACTAATAATCTAAAAGCCACAAAGTAGCTTTTAAAACGGACTCAACGTTTTCAAATATGTATTTAAAGCTAAAGAAGTACGCGAAGTAAGACGAATTTGAAAGAAAACAAGGCAACAAAAATGGCTACCTTTGTCACTTTGATTTCGCGTCACCCGCGTGAAGGGTAAACACTTAAACAGTTAAACACACGCAAGCCTCTAACTACTTAAAGTAAAGTAAAGAAAGAACAGAAAAGCAATACTTAGTAATGAACACATCGTTAACCTTTGCTTAATGAATAAACTGGAAAGAATTATAAGATACATAAAAAATATGAAAGAAAAGTTTGGATTAACAATTTAAACAAACTGGAAAGAACGTAGCGTGAGATACAAAGAAACACTCAGACCTCAGGACTAATTGTACAAATAATCCGTTTCCAAGCGACTAAAGAATTTACAGAGTTTGTTGTTGGAGTTAAAGGAAATCTAGAGGTCTAGAAAGGTTACAGTGACTTATACAAATGAGATGAGATTGTTAAATAAATCAGAAGAGGGATGAACGGCATACTGCGAAAGTAAAACGTATGGTGGTGTTTAAAGCATAGAACGGATGCAGGATAGGATAAACATTTCTGTATAATATACTTAAAAAATCATATTAATAACAATACTAGTAATGAATGAATGAGTAACAGATGGTATCATCCAATGTAAGAACCGTTAGCACAATAAACAACAGAAATATAACATACAAATGACAAAATAGTGCGAAGAAGAACATAAGGGAAGAAAAATGTGTGTATCTCCTTTTGCAGTTCCTATGATGTCCATGATCTTTTGAAACTATAGTAACAAAATATTCCATATTATTCGTTAGTCTATTAGTAAGACCTTCGCTAAACATTGAAATGTTTCCCGCGTATGTAAATTGATACAAATTTAAAGAATACTATTCCTCATTTTTGATTTTGAAACATTTCCCCCAAACCATCAGTTTGAATCAATAAAAATGCTATGTAAATTAAATGGAATTCTTTCAATTGATAACTTATGTATTTTTCTCTAAGCTACTTTTTAAAGTCTACATTAAACAAGCTATTGTGCAGATTAAATTTAATTACCTTCGTTAGCTGGTACTAAGTGTGGTTAGTTAGGAAAATGTGATTTCTTTTATGTAACGGGGTGTATCCAATTTCCTAATGTGGTGGTAAAAGTTTCAACTTGATCAATCTCGTGGCGTCGCCCCAGACAATATTGAAAACAGATCTCTATACAGTAACATGCCTTTATATTAGCAGCGCCCGCCTGACCGCTTATCCGTTTACATCAAAGAGACTGTCAACTGAGCTATGAAATGTTAAGTAGTAGCTTTTTTCTAGTAATGACATTAGTGGTGTAAAAGTGTTGAGCTGTGTGTGAACGTCGTCCTTCTTATACCTAAATAGGCAAAATGTATACCTAAATAAAGTAAAAATCACTTAGAGCTAAAAACTTTTTATTAGTTTTCTAAAGGCTATAAAAAGTTTTTACGAAATGTACTTGGTTTAATTTGATTATCGCTCTATACATCTTTAGCAATAGGCCCCATTTTTACCCAAAGATTTGCCTACAAAACTTAGAAGGCCGTGACTATGGGACGTTACTAAAATATGAAATGTACTAGCGTAGTCGAATTCTTCTTGTTTTCGGAGAAATTACTACGTCAATTTAAAAAATTTCTATCAAAGGTAATTTGATTTTTTCAAATGGTACGGCCAATTTTTTCTTTATTGCATTAAATGTAAAACTTTATGACCTTTCGAACGATATGAGTTTGTCGGCATCTATCTCAGGTAGATTTCTTGTAAATTCATATTTTATGATTAATTTTCTGTATTTTTCAATTTTCAGTTTCTATATTAGTATCTAGTAGGGCGTGAAAGATTCTTACACTTTAACTTCACTTTGACATTACTCATATCGTTGGAAAGGTAATAAAATTTTACATTTGATGCAATAAAGAAAAATTGGCCCGTGCCATTTGAAAAAATCAAGTTACCTTTGATAAAATTGTTTTAAATTGACGTAGTAATTTCTCCGAACACAAGAAGAATTCGGATTTGACGGTCCGGTCTACGTTAGTACATTTCATGCTTTAGTAACATCGCGTAGTCACGGCCTTCTAAGTTTTGTGATCCCTGCGATATTCAACATCTACTTTTTGTAAAAATGACGATTCGTCTTAAGTACCTACTATGAGTCATATACAGGGTGAATGAGACCACCCGTATCAGTCTTTTATTTAATGAACGGTGAGTCGTAGAGAGGTGGGGTAAAAAATATGATTATAAAAGCCATAATAAAGAATCGAATGGTGTTATCATTATTTCTCGGAGAAGTCAGCATTCCTCCAGAAGGCCTACAACTCCAAAATTTTAAATGGCACCATAAGTCGAAAAAGGTATTGTTTAAAAGATTGTTAAAAAAGAGGAAAGTTTTATAGGAAAAATTATTTTATTACTGCCACCCCTTTTAAGTAATATTCGACTAAAGTTATTAAATTTGAAATTCACTGTTAACAAGAAACATTGAAAAGTCGGCTTTTAAAATCTAGTTACCAATGTTACATGTGTTCTTTCCTTTCAAGAAGTACTTATTAGAGCCACTGATAGTGTACCTAGAAGAGCTCAACAGTGCTTAGCAGTAAATGGAAGATATTTTGAACACATGTAACATTGGCAACTAGATTTTAAAAGCCGACTTTTCAATGTTTCTTGTTAACAATGAATTTCAAATTTAACAACTTTAGTGGAATATTACTTAAAAGGGGTGGTAGTAATAAAATAATTTTTCCTATAAAACTTTCTTCTTTTTTAACAATCTTTTAAACAATACCTTTTTCGACTTATGGTGCCATTTAAAATTTTGGAGTTGGAGGCCTTCTGGGGGAATGCTGACTTCTCCGAGAAATAATGATATCACCATTCGATTCTTTATTATGGCTTTTATAATCACATTTTTTACCCCATCTCTCTACGACTCACCGTTCTTTAAATAAAAGACTGATACGGGTGGTCTCATTCACCCTGTATAAAGTCGCACTAGAATTGAGTAAGGAATCTAAATATTCGTAAACAAATGCAACTTTGATATAAATCACCCTGTACAAACGTTACGTTTGAAGTGACAATATTTTGGGTACCCCACCATAACTCAGCAACAAACTTTAGAAATGTTCATTAAAAAATTATTTACAAATGCCCTATACAGGGTGTCCCAAAATTGCTGGGACACAGAGCTACTACGTGTAATAGAGATCAAAATAAGTTGATTGGACCCAATTTATCTATATACCAAAATGTACCGTTTGCCCGTGAGAAGAGTTCAAAGTGTACATAAAAAAACACATTGTTGTACGCTGTTCAGACATGAGTGAAACAAATTGAATGAAATTTGACAAATGTGCATTTTAGAGGATTACTCTCCTCTCGGTAATTAAATAAATGCAAAAGAAATTGTAGAAGGGTTAAAACCACCCTCACCCCCTTACATTTTTTTTCAGAACTTTCTTAGGGGTGGTAATACGATTCTCAAATTATTTTATCAAGAACACTGATTAATTATCTTCATTTTGTTACTCTTGATAACATTTCGTATTCCGCATAGTTCCGAAGGAAAAAAATGTTTTCATAAATAATGCTAACAGATATTCCTAGTACAAGATTAATAAAATTGTAATACAAAATTTAGTTGGGAGTGGAAACAAAGGCAGAGCGTTTTTTCATAATAAATGTTCAATATGACGGCCACCTTCATCAATACAAAGGTCAATTCGACGTAAAAAATTGAAACTAAATTTTGTATTACAATTTTATTAAACTTGTACTAGGAATATCTGTTAGCATTATTTAAGAAAACATTTTTTTCCTTCGGAACTATGCGGAATACGAAATGTTATCAAGAGTAACAAAATGAAGATAATTAATCAGTCTTCTTGATAAAATAATTTGAGAATCGTATTACCACCCCTAAGAAAGTTCTGAAAAAAAAAGTAAGGGGGTGAGGGTGGTTTTAACCCTTCTACAATTTCTTTTGGATTTATTTAATTACCCAAAGGAGTGTAATCCTCTAAAATGCACTTTTGTCAAATTTCATTCAATTTGTTTCACTCATGTCTGAACAGCGTACAAAAATGTGTTTTTTTATGTAAACTTTGAACTCTTCTCACGGGCAAACGGTACATTTTGGTATATACATAAATTGGGCCCAATCAACTTATTTTGATCTCTATTACACGTAGTAGCTCTGTGTCCCAGCAATTTTGGGACACCCTGTATACGAAATGGACGTTAGCAGATAAATAGGTATGGTATTGAATACGTCTTTAAATATGTAGTGTGCCAAGTACAATTTCCCAGTGCAGACTTTTATATTCTATAAGTTTCATCCCCCAAGAATATACCCCTACAATTTTCCATCCACGCACTATTTGCCCACCCTGTATATTTCTTTAATACAATATTATCTATCAGCATTTACCCCAAAATCGCACAGGTTCGTATATAGTAGATTTACTGGAAGGTAAAAAGTCCAGTAAATATGCTCATGAATAAGCAAATATTTGAAGCACAGTTTGGAAACACGAAATTGAGATTAACTTAGTAGTGTGAGAATACGCTCTAACCTTTATTTCCTCCGTAAAATAGTTAAAATGGAAATGCAGAAACATTTTGATTATAAATAATGTATGACTTAAAACAGTAGAATATGCGACAGATGATTCAAGTAATTTAGCTAATTAGTAAAAATAACACTCCCTTCTGTACTGTAGAGTGAACTGAAAAAATGCCATTAATATACCTACTCTGTTTATTTTTTGATTGTCCTGGCTTCTACGTTTATGGAATTGTCAACGCAGAGCATGAAAGTTTATTTCAGATAAAGAGCAGTTGACGTTAAACAAAATTCTCTTTCAGTTTTATTTGTAGTAAAATGTTTTATAATTGCTCTATATTTACGGAGTAATAAACTTTGAAATTTAATTAGGTACTCAACTATGTCACAAATAAAACTAGCCCAAGTAATTATTATCTAACTACATTGAATCACACTCTGCTTTGTCGAGTTAATCTAATGGAACTAAATGCCGACGGTTGTTTTGCAAAAAAAGTATTACTATGTTGCTCGCTTAGAAGTAACTTGAACGTTGAGTAAGTGGTGTTTATCGTCTTTTATAAATTTTTTGCGGACCTTCTTTGCTGACAAAACTAAACCGTTATTTTATGCAATTTGTGGTAAGCGAGATAGCTATCCTATCAGTTACAATGAAGTGAAAAGTTTTATTTCAACAAATACGCGTTCAGTTTTATATTATATTGTTAAACACCGATAACTAGAACTGGAAATCAACACTTTTCACGTTTAGTATTTAAAAAGCTAGGGGTATATTCTTGGGGGATGAAACTTATAGAACCTAAACGTCTGCACGGAGAAATTGTACCTACTGGGCACACTATTTAAAGAGGCATTCAATACCATACCGATTTATCTGCTAACGTCCATTTCGTATATAGGGCATTTGTAAATAATTTTTTTATCACGTTAGGAAAGCGGTGATCGGGTAGTATAGATAGCAAAGGGTTTCAATTTCTAAAAGACAACCTTACATTCAATCATGTTCAGATCTGATTCATTTCTACTACGCCAATATCTTTAGAAATATCAGCATAAAGTACAAAAAATTCGAGCGAAAATCCAGAATCCAATATGTCTATATATCTTAGTCATTCTCTTTCGATTGTGCACGAGCTTGTAATTACATTGCTTACTTATTTATACTGTTTACTATCGAGCATACATTAAAGCAAAAATTGTGAGAAACGATAAATTTTTAAGCAAGCACTGTATCGAATTTAAAAAGGATCGATAGAGGAGTTTATGAGAGTTATATAAAAAAAACAAAGCTATTTTTAACCCACACCATCATCATCAGCGAAACAATAAATGATAATAAACCAAAAACTTATACAGAGTGAATAGTTGAAATAGAAAACTCCGATTGTTCTTATATTGTATGGAAGATGCCGAGATGGAGTACAAAAGTTGATAAATATTTATCTTTCTTCAACTTATGAAACGAGTTTGATAGAGGCAACTAGGCAAGCCACCGTTTTTTCGAGTTCCTTGAAAGTGAAAAAGAGATATGCTCGGTATCATAGTGTTCACTATCATCATGGCCTACAATAATTATTAGTTCGCCTAAACATCAAAACTTATGTAATTGATTTATATTCATATTATTACTTACTGTCAGCGCAAAAAGTAGATATACTTACACATAATACTCGAGTTTTTTGATAATACTCATATTAGCAAAGGTTGAATTTACCATATATTTACCATATATTAAAATTTCGTTGCATTTGAGCCAGTAGTTTTCTCCAAAGAGATCTTTGCGAAAACGGATCATAAAGTGCATTGAAGTAAATGGTGGACATTTTGAAGATTTACTTAGAAGTTTTTTATTTTTATTTTTTAATTAATTAATTTTAATTAATTGGCAATCCTCATGCAAAAAAGGTAAAACTGCCAATTTTCAAAAAGAAATTGTGAAAAAATAGAAAGTTATTGCGAAAATCAAAATTCATATTTAAACTTTAAACGCCCGGTATCTCGGAAACCCGCAATATTTGTATAAGGCATGTTAGGCAGAATCATCATATTTTGAGGTCTGGAATCCACAATTCAGAGATTGGACATACTTAATGAATCACCCTGAATATAGATACTTTTTACGCCGACAGTAGATCCATAACACAAGTACCACAGATACATGTTTAATACATATTATACTTATACAAAGTTACATAAAACAATTTCAAAAACAAGTTTCTGTTACAGTTTGTGTATTTGTGGGCACCCACCTCAGCGAGCGCATCAGCTGGCAATTTTGTATCGTGTGCATTATACATTTATGTGCCAAGAAATTTAAATGAGTGGTATGGGGATAGTCGTCAAGTATTGAGAGGTATTATTGGCGATAGGTAACGTAAGAAACATCCTCATTCTTTTTTGTGTAGTTTGTTGTGTATTTTGAGTTTTTCTTAAGTTTTTACCTTTTTTGTAAACCCTCAATTTTAGCAAATGACTACCGTATGAACAGTGGAAATGTAGCATCTACCTGATATACTTACTTACTTATCTAAGCTTTATTCGTAAGGGTTTGTAAGTATCTTCTTCTCGACGTAATTGAAAGGAACATATCGAGAGAATTTACGAAAACAGAATACCGAAGAAGATATGGAAATACAGAGCACAAGGAAGACGATCAGTAGAAAAGATGGCAAGACCAGGAGTAAGGGTCGTAACAGGAAATGAACCTTAATACATGAAGTAAGAAGAAGAAGAAGATCTAGGCTTTAAGAATGTCGTTTCTTGTTATTAGTCCTATTCATAACTACAGCTGTGACTTTAATGGAAACTATGATTATAGCCTTACATTTTTCAAAATAAAAGAATCTTCGTGCCCTTGTAGAAAACTTAATAACTTAATAATGTCAACATAATGCCAAACGTAATAACATAATGATGTACCTACTGTACTGTAACTTCATTTTTTTAGCATCTCTTGATTAAATTTTTCCACGTCTTCCTATCCCTCGTTAGGTCTTTAAGCTCTCTCCACTGTATTTCCCTGTTTATGAACCCTTTATTCTTATAAATATTAGAAAAAAAGGAAAAAATTCAATTACACATATATTTTGTGTATTTTTCATGTATAAGTACTTTATACATTTCTTGATGTCTTTTAAATAACATATTAAGAACACCTTAATAGAAGAAAAATAATACATTAATACAAGAAAAAGGTTCACTTAGATCATATTAAATATAAAATTTATATATTCGATTACACCTATTTAATATGCATTAAATATTGTTTTGTACTACCAAAGACTAATAATCTTTGGTACTACTTGGTAAGATACGAGCATGGGCAGAGTTAGGACTTTAAAGAGGGTCTACTGTTCTAGCATTCACGTTGCAGGCTTTGATGTAATAAATGGGATTACGTATAGCTACTTGCCTGAAGGTAAACTCTAAAAGCTTATACAGAGCAGTTAACTGGCAAAAATCACATCTGGTACAATTCGAACCAGATCTAGGTATATTAAACACGCGATCAAGACTGTCCGTCCAAATAGAATAAAAGCTAGACTATACAATGCTAATTATAGTTTTTTTGCACTTTACCTTGTCTTTATAAATGGAATACACCCAAAACTTCCACTCTTCAAATATATTTGAGACCAAGAGTAAAATTTAATTTGAATGGAAGATAGAAAGTGTATTTACCGTAAAAGAAATTAGATTCTTTATAAACTTTATTTAATGGAATACATTCTATATAGACCAGAACATGCTGCCCCGTCAGGAAAAAGTGTTAGATCTATCACTTATTTCAGTTGCAATCATTCCTTTCCGTGTGTTTAAAGTACATGTGACTTCGAATTGTTTCACGCAAAGTTACGGAATCAGAATTGCCCTCAAGCAATACAAATCAGAGTGGGAAACAAATAAAAATTTTTCTGGACAAACAGCGACTACCACAAGCAGACGAAATGCTTTAATACCGCTTATACAGGTATAATAATTACAACGCTTTTCCATCATCTAAATTTAAAGGAACCACTTTAATGTGTTTTGGTTGCAGGAAAATATTTTTGGCTAATGAGGCGCCGTCGCCTATTATGGATTGAAATTGAAAGGGCACAGCGTTCTTCAAAATTACACTAGAGGAACACGTTTATTTGACAGCATTGTAACATACCACACTTACTTAGTTTGAAAAACCATCAACATTTACAAAATTCTAACGAGATTTATAATAGAGAATAACGTACTAATATAAAAGAAAAACAAATAAACAACAGCTGTGGTTAAAGGACACCGATCCGCCACCAAAAAAACAGTAATATTTTGTTCCTACGGATGCGGATGATAAGAAAAATTGAGTGAGAAAATTTTAAGGTGTAACTAAACTAAAGTTTTAAAAGGCAGTGTGTAAGTGTATGATTGTTGCGTGCGCATTATTAAAGCATATTTTTCGAATAAAAATTTAAAATTGACATTTAATGCTTTCCTAAATTATAACACCACATGGTTTATTCAACATTTTCGTAATAGTAAGATTTGAAGGAAGAAAAAGTTAATCACGATCGATGATTTAAAGATTTGTGCCTAGATGACGCTGAGCGATAATGATGGTAAAACTGTTGTCCTAGTTTAATCTTGAAAAAGTAGCTTACGCAGCCTCAATCCTGAATCGCGCAAAGGCAATTGATGCGATTTTATAACATTGACATTGAGTGATAGACACATACATACGTATGGGGTTTACTCTGATGTTCAATTATTAAGGTAATTTAGATGAGACCCTATTTTTACTTGACTGAATCGATTGGTTTGTGGACGCCTGTAGAAATTATGTATCATCATTGCATACATTTAATAATGTTAACATGACATGTTTTCCACTATCTTTAGCAATTTTTCCCTTCCAAACTTACCAATTGTCGTTCTACCGAAGATAATCTTTCTGTCACTCAATTTTTTCTTTGTGTATACTGAGTAAGGGGAGAGAGAATAAGCTATATAATCGCCCACTGTGGATCAAAGCCGTATTTTCACTCAAAGTATGGAATAACCTTCATGCGGAACAGGATGTTGCATGAATGTAAAGCCCAATTACAATCGCTTTGGTAACAGAAGAGTAAAATGTGTCAGCGTGCTTTATTATATCAAATAAATCCATCCCAAGAATTTCTTCAGTTGTGAATTTGTCTAAAAAGCATTCATAAATATGAAAAATTTTGTCCAAAGCTTCTTGAAATCTACTTCGCATGAACTTTAGATGTAGTAGTAAGATCGAAAGGCTCCTTCGTTACTAATTGAAAAGCTTTGATTAAGAAAGAAAAAAATACCCTCATGTCAAGGTTAAATATTATAAAAAGGTCGGTTTCCCTAGAGGGTCTAGAAAAATAAGGTGCAACTTATCGTAATCCATTCTCTGTAACAGCTATCATTAGGTAGGTGCCAAAATCTTAATATTTGGCTAATACAAGGTACCTACCAATAAGTCTCGTTGTTAAAACTTTTGCATTCTTCCGTCAAACTTGTAGTGGCAGTAACGTAACGTGTATAGCTTAAAAAGTACAAGGATTTTACGAAATGAATTATACACAGCTTATTTGCCTGGAATCTTAGCTTATCTTCATAATTATTATCACCATTGCGTTTTACCACAAATTTGTTTGCAAATGCGGTTTAAAATTATGAATTACCACAGTGTACAGTAACGTCTGTTACGTACAACAAAGTTTCTGGCTAATCGTAAATTAAAATACAGTAAAAGCATTAGGTACCTTCTTTGAATGGTAAACTGATATTTCTAAAACCACAATACACATTGAGTTAATTTGGTGTATTTCATTTTACCAAAGCAACTAAACAAATAAATAACATTGCTTTAGTATCAATTTAATGTACCCAATGAAACTCCATTTGCACATAAAGTAAACTAATTGAAATTTGATTAATTCCAATGATACCGGGAAAGTTTTTTTTATTAAATCGCAGGAAAAAGAAACTCTATACAGCCTCAGTTGTATCGTTTAAATTTAATTTAGCTAAAACTGACAAAGAAACGTTCTTTCAGGAATTACCCAGAATATTCAAGGTTTTGCTTATTTATGCAAAGATATGGGAATGAACCACCTAAAACTTTCACATTTTTATGTACTCCGTATGACTTCGCACGAACTTATAGGAATTTTTAGCTTTTAAGGTCCATTAGTAAGCATAGCAATTAAACAGACCCCACACGAACCAATATTGTCTCGCTTTTAGGATAATTTGTAGCATTCAATAATCTAAGGATTTTAAATATAATTTTATCAGTGGATGAGTTGTTTACTGATTTACAAAAATTACTAACGTCAAAAGATGTGCAAATTTTCCATTCTATGTCATTGAAACCTGAAAAGAAAAATCTGTATTATTCAAAAAACTGAATCTAGAGTCGTGGTAACGGCTATGACTGAGTGGTAATGAACCTCCTATTGTGTAGTATTTATTAATAATTTCCTTATTCCCAAAGAATTAAGTTGTTCATATTTTGTGACGTTTGATAACAATAATCACCTTGATCAGAATTTCAATCACAGATGTACTGGTCGTCTTAGTGATGTATATAAATATATAAACATATGTAATATTCCTACCCGTCGTGGCTTCTGGGCCCGTTAGAGAGGAGTTACAGATTTATTTATGTACGGGTAGCTCAAATCGGCGACCAGGATAGTGAATTACATGGATTTATGTTTATATTTATATTTCATCATCACGTCGAGGTAGGTTTTTCATTTTTATAGTTCTTCTACCTATGTTCGCCATTTTTTGTGGTCTTTCGCTAGGATTCTTCCTTTCTCCCATGCTTTTCCCTTTCGTTATATCTCTGCTACGCTGTTGTTCGAGGTTGTTCTGGTTTTGCCTGCTTCCTGGCTTCCCATATTCTCTTGACTTGTCTTGTGTTATCCATTCGGATTATGTGGCCTGCCCATTTTTAATTTATTTTGTTCTATTTTGTTTATCAGTGGTTACGTGCTCTTTTCTTATTTTGTCTATTCTTTTACTTCGGTCAACTTTCCTTATATATCTCATCTCTGCAGCCTGGATTCTGTTTTCTTGTGTTTTATTTAGAACCCAGTTCTCAGCCCCATATGTTAGAACGTGTATTATATACAGGGTATACCACGGAACCCGTTCATTAGAAGTTTCTGGGGTCCCTTACTACTTATGAATTTGAAACTTTCAGGTTAAGGATAACCCATAGCCTTAATTCTTTTGTTCTAAAATATTGTCGATGTTGTACAACTTCCGGAAAGACCGGAAATCGCCATTCATCTTCTTATTTTAAATGGAACACCGTGTATATTATTGCATTTTTGGATTATACAATCGATTATGCGTTAATCTGTATTAGATTATCCTATACCTATCTTCAACTGTTTTTGAGATATTGTGATTTTTTTGAAAAATTTGCGCTTTGCGGAGGGATGTTTAATAGCCCACCATTTGCTCTTCTTTGAACGCAAAACATTCATACTTTACAAACACGAAGTAAAACCATAAGGGTTCACAAAATGCATTTGCAAAACTATCACAGATTATACAAGGCGTTCAAAATTAGTGGCAAAGTTGAAAAACTTCAAACACCAAAAAGTCATTTTTTTCAAATCGAACACCCTGTATATTTTTACATATTTGGAAGACGATTTAATTTAGGCATCGATAAGCTATAGGTATCCCTATACCTATCTTTAGCGGTTTTGTAGTTATTAACACTTTTTATCTAATATTGATTAAAACTGCACTTAAAACTTATGCGCATTTGAAAGTAGGCTATGAGTATGCGAAAATAAAATATGGTAATGAGGGTTGAGTGGAAGAACAGGTCTCTAATTTTTTTGTAGACACCTGAACTCACCCCTTTTAAGAACAAGTGTGCAGTTTTAACGTATTTTGAACAATCTTATGTAATTTAATAGTTTGCTCTCAATAAAAGGTATTATTATTATACTTCGGTTTTTATCGATACTTAGGCCAAGCCTGGTTAACTAACTGCACGGATCGGAATCAAGTAAGTATTATTATTATTATACGTGGGTGTACTCCTTTTAATTGAAATATGTTGGTTTCTCCCAAGTGGGAGACCTTCTTGGGGAGTTGGTTGTGTGGGAATGGTTAATGAAAACACATGTGCTTCATTCTAAACCGACGTTTCGACTGAGAAGTGTCCAGTCATCTTCAGGGCTCTTTTATTGAAAGAACATACGACAATTAGTACGAATTACAGTGACTTACTACATTGGTTCTCAATTTTAAATTTAAATAATCAATTTTCAGAACTCTTACCTAAAGACTTAGTATTTCCAAAAACCAACAAGTAACGTCTCGGTGGATCCAATTAATGTCCAAATCATAAACAACATGTGGTAATTATACACGACGAATTAAAACAACAGAATAATTAAATATATAAAATGGTAAGGCACAGACAATTTGGTTCGACGAACAAACAAGGAATGGAATGTAATTACCCTAATGAAAAGGTCCTTGAGTGTAGGAAATGATAGCAAGCGACGTACACGGATAATAAATTTGGGAGTTCAAAGGTGAGGTGCTTAGTATCAAAGAAAGTGATAAAGACAATTACTAACAACATTTGTTTAGATACTTGGGCTACCATGGGCTGGAAAAGGGGTGGAGGATGAGCCTTAAGGGGGTGGATTTCTGTGGTTGAATTAAGCAAATAACTCCTGTCAAAGATAGATTATTTGACTTTGATCGTCGATATCAAATAATTGTACATACTTGTTGGTTTTTGGAAATACTAAGTCTTTAGGTAAGAGTTCTGAAAATTGATTATTTAAATTTAAAATTGAGAACCAATGTAGTAAGTCACTGTAATTCGTACTAATTGTCGTATGTTCTTTCAATAAAAGAGCCCTGAAGATGACTGGACACTTCTCAGTCGAAACGTCGGTTTAGAATGAAGCACATGTGTTTTCATTAACCATTCCCACACAACCAACTCCCCAAGGTCTCCCACTTGGGAGAAACCAACATATATTATTATTATTATTATTATTAGTATGATTAGACAAACGAATGTTTATCTGGATGTCATGCTCATTAAAGCAAACAGGTGGTAAACAGTAAACAATTTTATAAAATGGAAGCAGTTAACGCATATTCCAATACTGATATTTTGAATTTATTCTATATCCATTTTATAGTCCTTTTTATTTGTTTGTTGTATAAATAAGATTAAATTCGTTTTGTGAAAGTAATTGTTTTTCCTGTTGTCATACTCACAGCCTACTTTCAAATGTGCATAGGTTTTAAGTGCAGTTTTAATCAATATTAGATAAAAAGTGTTAATAACTACAAAACCGCTAAAGATATGTATAGGGATACCTATAGCTTATCGATGCCTAAATTAAATCGTCTTCCAAATATGTAAAAATATACAGGGTGTTCGATTTGAAAAAAATGACTTTTTGGTGTTTGAAGTTTTTCAACTTTGCCACTAATTTTGAACGCCTTGTATAATCTGTGATAGTTTTGCAAATGAATTTTGTGAACCCTTATGGTTTTACTTCGTGTTTGTAAAGTATGAATGTTTTGCGTTCAAAGAAGAGCAAATGGTGGGCTATTAAACATCCCTCCGCAAAGCGCAAATTTTTCAAAAAAATCACAATATCTCAAAAACAGTTGAAGATAGGTATAGGATAATCTAATACAGATTAACTCAGAATCGATTGTATAATCCAAAAATGCAATAATATACAGGGTGTTTCATTTAAAATAAGAAGATGGATGGCGATTTCCGGTCTTTCCGGAAGTTGTACAACATCGACAATATTTTAGAACAAAAGAAGGCTATGGGTTATCCTTAACCTGAAAGTTTCAAATTCATAAGTAGTAAGGGACCCCAGAAACTTCTAATGAACGGGTTGCGTGGTATACCCTGTATACCTACACGTTCTAACATTGTGTTGTACACTCTTATTTTACTTTCCTTTGATATCTCTTTCTCATTCAGAAAGATTTTGTACATAGCGTTGTAGGTATATGTCTTTGTTGCTATCTTTATTCTGTTTCCTATTTCTTCTTCTTCTGTGCCTTTTCTGTTTATAATTATTCCCAAATACTTGAATTCGTTAACTTGTTTTATTCTTTCTCCTCCAAGTCGAATGTTTATATTTTCTTCTGTGCTGGAAATTACCATCACGTTTGTTTTCTCTTTGTTGACTGTTAGATTGTATTCCTTTAATATATCTGCCCACGCATTGATAGTTCTTTGTAAGTCTTGACTAACGTTTGCCACAAGTACCACATCATCTGCGAATAAATTTGTTGTAATTTATAGAATTCACACTGTAGGCTGGTCTGAAACCACTCTGTTCGTCTGCTATATCCCTTACTTTCTATTCTTTCATTACTGCTGGCATTCTCCTTTTGTTCATATTTTTCATTATTAAGAATTTCATAGAAATATTCTTCCCATCTTCCCATAATTTCTTTTCGTTTGTTAATAAGTAATAACCCACACAACCAAAAGTGTCTAAAAGCTAACCGAAAGTTATCCTGCTAAGACATGAAAGGTTAACAATATATATCCAAAAACTGTTCTCTGGGTCGACTATGTCACAATTTTTGTGTCTATGGATCGACTTTTGTTCACTTCACAAGTAATCTAAAAGTCGGTATTATAGAAGTGTCCATAAGTTGACTTTAAACGATATTCCTTGATCTACTGTAAAATATATTCAAAGGTTAACCATTACAGTTGATATAAACTCATACTAGAAGAATGTCTTTCGTACATTTTATAAAACTGGTTAAAAGTTAACTATAATTGTTATATAATGATCGACTTCAAAAGGTGTACAAAGAGTAAACATTATGGTTAGAAATAATCCGAACTAGAAGAATATCCTTTGGTTGCTCTTTTCAGATTTCTTAATGCTCACTTTTGAAGATATTCCTTTACCTACTGTAAAATGTAGTCAAAGGTTAACCATTACGGTTGATATAAACTCATGCTAGAAGAATGTCTTTCGTTCATTTTATAAAACTGGTCAAGAGTTAACTATAATTGCTATATAATGATCGACTTCAAAAGGTGTACAAAGAGTACATATTATGGTTAGAAATAATCCGTACTAGAAAAATATCCTTTGGTTGCTCTTTTCAGATTTCTTAATGCTGGCTTTTGGGAATGCATAACTACATAGAAGTTAATAAAAGTGAAATAGTTTGGATTAAATAACACTTTATTATACGTACATAACAAGAACCTTTAACCGTTGAGTGAAATTCACTCAACGCTTTAACATAAAAATTGAAAAGACTAATAAGAAGCGATTATGTACACAAATATAATTATTATGTTTCTAAACAGTCGAAACAGGTCTCTGCTGCTTTTTCATTCGCTCGGCTGATTTTCTAATCCACACTTTGGTTGCTGAGAGGATGTCCATATCTGTAGCCGAAGGGATTGTTTTCCGGACAGCAACTACAAACAAAAGAAAATACACTTATTACAAAGGGTTCATATTGTGAAGTACGTTTCTTCTATATATGAAACTGCATGAACTTACAAACTAGGTATAGTAAATCGGCTGTTTTAAACTTTTTCAACAGCGCATAGTTAGTTAGCTACTTTAAATTGAATTGGTATTTTATTGAGTCTTTTATTGGCTTAAATCATATCTCCTATAAAAATATAGAATTTCGTTTAGGATACTCAATACAACAAATTTTAATTAATGATCAATGTCCCTCATCAAACAAAACATGTATCGTAAAATCGAAATGAATAAGAATATCGTAAAGTTTTCTCACCAAAGAATTGGCCCGCTGAGGAATCTTTGTGTATTCCTCTACCAATAAAAATTCTTCAATTGTTGTGGCTGGAAGCTGAGATAAGTGTAATTCTTCTTCATGTGGACTGTCAAACGTTCGTTCGCTATATGGCAATTCTTTAATTTCTGTTATGTCTTGCCCTTTCGAATATTTAGTATACATCTATAATATATGAAATGGGAAATAAGTTGCTACTATAAATATATTAAAAAAAATACTTACCCTCTTGAAACTGATACACACACACACTGCAATAGACGAAGTATAAATGACTTTGTGTTTGTATACAGGTACCATTCAATGTCTACGTCTACCTACAATACAAATAAACTTACCTGCAAAAATTACCTGAAATTTTGAGAACAAAGTACCTACGGATTTTTTCTAGAAACCTGTTTTCGAGATATATTTTAGGAATTCATGGATTACCGTCATCGTTGGCCATTAATTAATAATTACTGTGTGCATTCACCTACTAAAATTTTAACTGTAATTTGTTTTTCGTCAAAACAGATGTATTGGAAATAATTAATGAAAATAAGAAATAATGGAAAAGAACAACTAATTCTTAGATATACACTATCTACACATACATTGCGCACCTAATTCAGTATTCAGTATGTATGTGTTTTCAATTAAAAATGTTATTAAAATATTCTAATTCCCTACAAGCATTAACAGTAGCTACATTAAATAACGTCATAGGGCTCCCACATACTTTCTGCCAGAAAAAAGGACATTTTTCGCAAAAAGTCTAAATTGACAAACGTTGACTGAAATCATACATAACTAAATTAATACAATACCAATACGATCAGATCAATGAACATACTTTATTGCTCGATTGAATTTGTAGTAAGTTATCGTTTTTCAACAAATAATCGTACATTTCAGAGCACGTTAACGAATCATTTATTAATTTACCTTTTCTGCATTGAATGCCAAATTAATCTTTCTTTTCTTATTTTTTCTTATCCTCGTTGAAATTGGGCCTTGAAAGAAGAAAAAGTCTAGTAGAGTAGTAGAAAACGTACATCATATAACTGCAACGCGCATAATAACGGTACAACATTAATTTAAAACAAAATCCTTCGCGAATGGCCAAAGTCATCCCGCGGGACGGTAATTGTGTAGAGATTTTTTCAAGCTAAGTACCTATCGAAAAAAAGGACAAAAAAGGACAGGTTTTAAATAATGACGCTGATGCAAATATGTAACTGTCCTCTTTAAAAAAATACAAAAGACGTACTTATGGAACAAAGTAAGGAAGGGATATTTTAATGATTTGGATGGATAAATAAGAATTTATATCTAATAAATAAATTAATTAGTGTACCTATTATGTAAAAGTATTAAATATAATGTACCTAGTTTTGTTTAAATAATAGAAAATAATCTTTAATAATAATAAGGCAAATTTAAATAATTTGTAAAGTTCATTAGTCATTCTCAATTTCAGATGTGCTTATATTACTCGTATTCTCGGAAAATAGGTAAAGCTGAGGTAGTATCCCATTGTGTATATAGACAATGGCTGTACGTTGACTTTGGGTTAAATGCTTACCTACTTTAGTATTTACTCTGAAGATAATAATCTTGGAATATTTATGAAAAAAGTGGAATTTTATTATTCGCGAATTGTTAAAAACTTTCGATTAATTAAGGAATTATTCAAATTTTACTAGTTGTTTGTCTTCGACACACGCAACCGCTTCCTGTGAATACGCAGAGCTGTAAAACTGCAAATTAAAATATGCTAGCAAAGAGTATAAGAGTATATAATAGAAAGAGAACCAATGTGCATTTAAAATAGTGTGTACGCTAAAGTTAGTCGGCCGCATTAAAGCGCTAGTGTCGTCCATCTGGTATCGGACTAACCACACCAATGTATTTTAGAACTGAACCGTTTTCAACTAATCCCTTCGTTGTGTTCTTCACAGCGTTGTCAGCTATAGTGCGTATACCGTACAGTTCAATGCTCCTGATCTACCTGATTGAGTTTAGCAAATTGTATTTGTTATTTTCAACAGATTTTACAGTCGTTTACGCAAATTTAGTATTGAATTTTACATCTTATTGATGAAAAGTTAAATTGTAGGTATCGATCTAAATTGGAGAGTGTCCTATAATTTCACTAATCCTTAGGAGTAAATTACGACAATCAAGGCCGTAGCCAGGGGGGATCAAGGGGGCAGAACTCCCCCCCCCCCCCCGAATCTCAGTGCAAAATAACAATTTCTTAAACGAAATGTAATTTACATTACGTAGTTTGTAGTTACCTACATCGGGTGGCGTGTAATTGTTAAAATTTGCCCCCCCCCCCCCCCCGAATATTTTTCCTGTTTACGGCCTTGACGACAATTTTATTGTAAGCGACGTCTCCTTGAAAGCGACTTCACTAACATTATTCTCTTCAATTAACGTGTTGTAAATATTTTTTAAATTATAAATAGGTATTATAATTAAAAAATACAAGTAACGAAAATACCTGTTGTACAAATATAATAAAGCCTTGTCTATCTATCTTTAAATGTGGAGGACCTCAGGTAGAATTTCGGTGATTATTTTGTATTGTATTGATCATTATGAGCTATTATGGCTTTACTTTGAATGACATTTAAAAATGCCCCTTTCAACACTTACAATTTACAAAGTTACAAACACTTTTGCATGAATTTTCTTTAGTGCCGGTTCATATAATATTTGCGATTTTGTCATTTCCGTTTTCTTAAAAATTTGATTGAATGTTGCTGTTTATCAACTTATTTAAGGCACCAAGTCATTAGACTAGAATTCTCTTTTGTTTACGTTTAAAAAGAAGCTGTAATTTATGTACTTTTTTAAATGCAAGCAAACTTACCTATGTTTGGTATGATAAAAATTAATAGTTTATATTTTCAAAGTAATTCTCATATAATTTGAATTAACTTTGACTACCTCCTCTACCTTCACCTTATAAATTTTTCTTTTTATGAGTCATCTGAGCACCTGACACTCAATATATATATTAGATATATATTTAATGTGTGATATTATCTAATTCTTATACAGGGTGTCTCACGGTGACCGTCGGTTAGAAGTATATCAAGAACTGTAAAAGCTAGAAACTTGAAATTTTGCACATGCGACATGGAGTGTTTAATCTATTAAATAAAAATATTTTCCAAATGGCAGCACTTCCGGAAATACCGGAAGTGGGCATCAACTTCTTTATTTTAAATACAAGCCAGGCAATTTTTTTTCACATTCTGATGTGTCATAAAATGTTTAGTAAGTATGCTTAAAATAATCGGCGTATCAATTTTGATTGTTGAGAAAAAAATTTTTTTTCACTGAAAAATGTCAAAATCTTGTTTAGCAAAAAAAATTGAAAGTGGAAAGTGGTAAAAGTTAGGGAAATGGGATTTTAGGTTCTCAATGTCAAAAGATTGGGACACAATTGTTTGTCATGGATTATAAAAAATTGCCCGCGGTTACGTATCTATTTGACGTTACTTCCAGACTTAAGAAAAACTTTAAAAAGTCTCTTTTTTAAATGGAATGCCTATTTAATTATCGGCCCATTCGACGCAGAAATAAATTTCCTTTAAATTGATATAACATGTTCCTATACCTAAAATTAATGATTACAGAGTTATTTACATTTTTCTAATTAAATTTATAATTACATACTTTATAAAACATGGTTGGCTTTGAAAATTTTCAAAAAATTTTTATTCAATTGTTTCTTATGCTTATGCTTTTATGATTATTTAAAATTCTATCTATGCAACTTCTTGCCTATCCAAGGTCTCTTTCCGCTGAACGAACAGAACTTTCAGGGAAAACATTAAAATATCCCAATACATTGGTTTTTGCAGCGTTATTTGGGACAATTGACTTTGCCAAATTTCGTGGCGCATTTACTTCGCCCAAATTTAGAAAATTCTTTTCAATCATCCTGATTTTTCGTTCTGTCATTGTAGGTAAATGCGGATATCTTTCGTTAAAGTGTTGAGTGATTCTTTATTCAATAGTTAAAGGTTCTGCAGGTCCGAAAAATAATACGAGCAGACTAGCCATGAATGTAAAACAAATTTAGAATATCAGCGTTTGTGTATTCCATATTTCGTAATTAAAAACAAATATTAAGCGCAAAACTCAAAATTCAAACAGATAACACTGATAACAAACGTAAATGTAGCGTAAACTTTCAAACTGATAGCTAACTGACAACTGTCATCATAAGAAACAATTGAATAAAAATTGTTTGAAAATTTTCAAAGCCAACCATGTTTTGTAAAATATGTAATTATAAATTTAATTAGAAAAATGTAAATAACTCTGTAATCATTGATTTTAGGTATAGGAACATGTTATATCAATTTAAAGGAAATTTATTTCTGCGTCGAATGGGCCGATAATTAAATAGGCATTCCATTTAAAAAAAGAGACTTTTGAAAGTTTTTTTTAAGTCTGGAAGTAACGTCAAATAGATACGTAACCGCGGGCAATTTTTTATAATCCATGACAGACAATTGTGTCTCAATCTTTTGACATTGAGAACCTAAAATCCCATTTCCCTAACTTTTACCACTTTCGACTTTCAATTTTTTTTTGCTAAAGAAGATTTTGACATTTTTCAATGAAAAAAATTTTTTTCTCAACAATCAAAATTGATGCGCCGATTATTTTAAGCATACTTACTAAACATTTTATGACACATCAGAATGTGAAAAAAAATTGCCTGGTTTGTATTTAAAATAAAGAAGTTGATGCTCACTTCCGGTATTTTCGGAAGTGCTGCCATTTGGAAAATATTTTTATTTAATAGATTAAACACTCTATGTCGCATGTGCAAAATTTCAAATTTCTAACTTTTACAGTTCTTGATATACCTCTAACCGACGGTCACCGTGAGACACCCTGTATACCTATCGAATATATAATTATATTTTCAACCAACTTCAAAAAGTTAGTTAATTAATTCGTCTGGATGTATGTGTCTGTGCGTTGCATTGCACGATGTTACAGGGTTTAGCAAGCTGGAAATGGTGACGTCTTATAGGCAATTTTTGCTGATTACAAATCTCTGGTAGATTTTTTGATCTGATCACACGTTCGCCGTCAGGAGGCCGTTAAAATCAAAATTAAATTTCGATATTAAGGTTTTGAAATTGGTTGAAATTAGAATTCTAATAAGAATTCGCACCATGTGAACTTATTTATATATTTATAATATTTGAGTTAGTGTTAGGGTAATAAAAATAATCTTTTAATAAAGGCCGGTAAACCAGAGGATAGTAATTATAGTAACGTACCTACCATACACAAATATTTCTTTCATTTTCCTCAAGTAAGAAAATTAAATTATGTCAATTGTGAAATTGTGATAAAATGTATGTTTTTTCTCAGTGATTTTTGTGCATAACATTAAATCGTGATAGCGATATTGTGTTTAATTATTACGCACGCATTTTAGTAAATGGTCAAGAGCTAGAGCACAAAAAATCCACCCAGGTAGTGCGAATTCTATCTTAGTTAAAGGGAAAATATTAAATACGTCAATATTATTTGAAAATAAAGCTTTAAAGGGTAAACTAACAAAGAGATACTCTTTGCTAATAACAAAGGATTTTTACAACCATTAGGGCTGGCAACATTGTCAGTGAAATACAGGTATAAACCACTTCGCACATTTTTCCATCTCCACTGTTGTAAATTCGTGTCTCTTTCTTTCTTTATAAAATAATGTAGTTTATTCTTTCACTTTTGGAAAATGCTAATATTTAATACATAGGCAACACACACTACTGACAATATTTGTAAAATACAGTAATGTCCATAAGGTTAAATCTCTTCCTATTTATACTCTTTGATGCTAGGTATCTTCTCCTTTTTGTTCTCATGAGCAGTAAAATCATTTTTTTTGCAACTAAACGACTAAGTAAAACCATGTATTTGGTAAAACCTTAAATAACTAGTTTTACCTGAGGGTTTAAAAACAAGTTTTAAATAATAGAAATTGAAATTTATTTTTGTACTTATAGAAAATACGGAACTATCGTGTTTATGCCGTTATGAGCGAACGTTTTGCCGATTTAAATATTAATTTCATTTACATCTTCTGATCACATATAATATGACTAGCTTACGTTATTAATAACAAAAATATTACCTATACCTATTCAAACTTGCAATTAGTCTGTTAACAAAGAAGGATATGAATCAACTTCTTATCTTAATAAATACCTACATTGACAATCAATTATGTTGACCAGATAAAAGAAGTAATGCACAACAACTTAACTTCTCTACCGTTTGTCCGTTTCTTTAGTTAAAATACCTGCCGTATATAAAATTTAAATTTGATGACAAATGAAAATTCTTTAAATATATAGAGAGAAAACTGATCATTCGAGACAATTTATTAAAATCAGTTTGGAATTTATTTGGTACAAAATAGTTTTTAACACTTCATTCTCTGAAGTTAATATTATGTATAATCAAAGAACGTAATACCTATATCTATATATTACGTAATTACGTTCTTTGTTATATAATGTAATTTATTAAAAAAAATTCACACAATTTGTAAAGGACCTATGGATAACGGTTTTCTATGCGACAGTCAAGATATAAGAATAAATGACATTTATTCTGGTTTAAAATAACATACGAAATGATACGTCATTTAACAAACAAACAAAAATAATCAAAAGGCAACTTTAAATGCAAACAAACGTGTATCATTTTAAGGTAACCTTTGGGTGTTCATGATGGGCAATAAAAGGACACATACACTATTATGTATCCTTTATGGTTAGCTTTTGTATATTCGGTAGATTGTCAGCTTTAAATGCTGTTCAAATGTTAAACCCAAGCAGTTAACTTTTGGAAGGCTTCAGGAGATATGCTAAATCATACACATAGGTAAACCTAGATGAATACGTTTAAAAATTAACTGACGCAGTTATGTACAAGATATCTAATAGATATTTGTAAAAGAATGACTTTTATGGATTGAATATGGTTACCTACTATGAAACAAACAAAAATAATCAAAAGGCAACTTTCAATGCAAACAAACGGGTATCATTTTAAGGTAACCTTTGGGTGTTCATGATGGGCAATAAAAGGACACATACACTATTATGTATCCTTTATGGTTAGCTTTTGTATATTCGGTAGATTGTCAGCTTTAAATGCTGTTCAAATGTTAAACTCAAGCAGTTAACTTTTGGAAGGCTTCAGGAGATATGCTAAATCAGTGGCGTACCTAGAATTTTTGCCGCCCGGGGCGGTCTCCAATTTGCCGCCCATTCTAAGTCAATCAAATGGTGATTTTTATAAATTAATAAACATAAATAAATAGTTACAATTGAGACGAACTATAAGTAGGCAACTTTTTTACCGTTAAATATAAAAAAAAATATAATAAATGCAACCTTTATAAAAATACAAGATACTTTTTAGGCTACAAGAAACTTACGGAGGCCGAAGGTTCCCCACCTTTGAGACAAAACCTAATTTACAAAAAATAATTACCATTAAATATTTTTTTATTTTATATTTATAAATGCTTGCGTACATTCCAAGCACCAACGTAAACAAAATGCTGTTCGGGCAGCGAGAGTTAAGGGCGGCTTCACACACACCGATATTTTATCGGTGTCGTGTCGGTATCCTGTCGGTATCGGTATACGACAGCTTTTCACACACACACACCGATAAACAGTATGTCGAAATTGGAATAGCGGTTATATCTTTGTTAGCATCACCAGTGTCGCTGCGCCTTGTGAATATTCCATAGGTAAAAATTATGGAATTCAGTTGTACTAGAGTCACTTAATAATATGAAGAAAAGAACCTTGTCGTTACTGTATTTATTATATTTACGAAAGAAGAAACTCAGAGAAGGCAATTCAATTTAACAGCACTCGTAGTTGATTACATTTGTACTGAGACAACACCGAATTCAGTGAAATGCAAAAGCCAGCACAACGATACCGATGTGTTGGGACTGGTCTGTGTGAATCCAAGTGTATTTGGTTTGCATTGCGTACTAAAACCGAACGATAATTTACTGACCGATATCCGCAGAACCATCCAACTTACACATAATATCGGATATGACAACCGACATTTTTACCGGATCGTTGCCTGTGTGAAGCAGTACCATTTAAAACAATACATTATTGATGCAGCACGATACCGACCCCGACATGGACAACGATAATATCGGTGTGTGTGAAGCCGCCCTTAGGTACTTGCCGCCCGGTGCGGACCGCACCCACCGCACCCCCCTAGGTACGCCACTGTGCTAAATCATACACATAGGTAAACCTAGATGAATACGTTTAAAAATTAACTGACGCAGTTATGTACAAGATATCTAATAGATATTTGTAAAAGAATGACTTTTATGGATTGAATATGGTTACCTACTATGAAACAAACAAAAATAATCAAAAGGCAACTTTCAATGCAAACAAACGTGTATCATTTTAAGGTAACCTTTGGGTGTTCATGATGGGCAATAAAAGGACACATACACTATTATGTATCCTTTATGGTTAGCTTTTGTATATTCGGTAGATTGTCAGCTTTAAATGCTGTTCAAATGTTAAACCCAAGCAGTTAACTTTTGGAAGGCTTCAGGAGATATGCTAAATCATACACATAGGTAAACCTAGATGAATACGTTTAAAAATTAACTGACGCGGTTATGTACAAGATATCTAATAGATATTTGTAAAAGATTGACTTTTATGGATTGAATATGGTTACTATGAGGACACTTAAGGTTAACTTTGGTTGTGTGGGAACTGTCCGTTTTGATCAATTATGGATTTCACTTGCACGTCTTGTTTGTTTCTAAGGACCTTGAGTACCTTATAGAAGAGTTTTTGGTTTTCTTTCCTGTTCTCTTTTAATTTCTGTCCAAATTCCTCGCAGGTTTCCTGGTTTACCAAGTTTTTCACCTTATTTCTTTGTTCTCAATTATAGTCTTTCTGTTTCTTACCCCTTAGATTTATTTCTCCTTCCGTTTCACTTCTTTCTTGATCTTGCATTAAAGTCACCTACGAGCATTAATTTCACGAAATCAGAACATCTGACAACCTTCTACAACAAGAATTGAATCCAAATTTGACGTGACAGTTGAATTTAAGGTGATGCCGCGTCTTTAGAGGAAGTAATGAAAATTAAATTTTTTTAAAGAAATAAGTTATTGCTGCTAAACTATTTGTTTAAAATCCGTAATATATTAGGAATAAATAAAGAGGTTCAAGGAGATTCTCATCATGTAAAATTATATAGAGTTCCGTTAAAAAAATTTTGTTGTTGTTTGTGACAGGTTATTGAAGCACCCTGTATATGTTAAAATATTTTCCTGAAATGCGTCCTTACCAATAATTATTAACAAATGCGTTTGAATGAAACTTCTAACTTTTTTGGTCTCGGTACTACTTATAGAAACCCGACACACTGTTGAGGGACCCTGTATATTTGACGGTTAATGCGATTTAAAATTCCTGCGGCAATTATTGATTAATAAAAGCTTAATTACCTAATTACCACAAGCACCATCAATAATTATTATTGGAAGGACATCACTCGACAACAGTAAGGATCGTTTCCGAAAATTTACAAAGAAAACGTGTTAATCTATGTATGTATTCGGAGTACAACTCCAGCAACTCCAGCATTTAATTTTTAATTTGACATAAAATATTATTGGAATTAAATGGGTATTATAACTTAATGCTCGTAAATAAGAATGGCTGTATTTTTATTGAAAGGGTTAGTTACGTGCGTTTTGTTCTTATTTGAAAGCTGTGTGTAAACAACTGCAAAATCTGTAATGTGCTTCTTTGTTATTAGTAAAACGGTATAGTTCCTTAATTAGACATATTGCAGGTCCAACACTTGCTTTATTATTCAATACAATAAATGACATTATATAAAATCGACAGAAAGAATCGTGAATCAATTCGTTATATTCCCGTTCACAGTTTTCTCTTGTATACATATGTGCAGATTGAAAGGAAATATGACTGGACTATTAATCATTTGAAGGGGAGGTTTTGTTCTGATTGTGGTGTAAAAAATTTATCCAATACTTTCCATATAATCCATATTTCAGCACGATTTGTTGCATGAACTATAATAATATAAGTAATAATAATCATAATAATTAATTAGAATACTTGATCGAGTTTGAATATAAGTATAAAACCTTATGTGTGAATGATACGTACACAAAATTACGGAATGGAATTCAAATTCGGAATACAATTATATTTCTAAAATTGAATATTTGCCTGCAATTGTGAAACGGTAAATAATTTAATCTAAAATATAGGAGCTTTCCATAATATGTAACTGTTTTCATAAAGTAACAAAATGAATACACACTCAGTGTAAAATTGATCAAACAGACTGGTAAATAGGAACGAACCTAATTAATATACGCAAAGCACATTATTTTGAAATGAAGCTCATATCAGTCAATTTCAAGTATCAAATGGAATATAATATAGATCCTTTTTGAGCGGTTACTAAACTTTACCAAAAGTTGGTTTTAAACAAGTTTTGCGTTAGAAATTAATTCTTGGTTAATGAGTAAACAAACTTTCTCGGGAAACTTTCAATTAGTATAAAAAGAGAACAGTCGGCGCGTTAATTTACAAACAAATCGGCGAACCTTTATTGTTACATTCTCGTTTGCAAAGGTACAAACTTACACATAAAAATTCGTTGGTGTTAAAGTATTTTTTTTCTGTTATTCATTTTATGGGATTTCCGAACATACTGAATTGCATATATTTCAGCGTTGCAGCTTGCAGCGTGCTAAATGGTTTTCAATTATTAATGACGATTAGTGAGATGCTCGAGATTGTAAACAGGAATCAGGAGATCACAGATCAAGTATATTTATCGACTCTTAATACGAGGGCTACTTCTTAAGCAGGAAAGAAAACAAATTTTTTCAACTATGAAGTTGGTATCTCAAAACATGATTTTCAAAGGCTTAACACCTTCTTGAGGTGATGGAAATCGCAGTCCACGCATGTTTTGTTTGACATTGCGACATGTCCAGTAGAACCGAACAAACAAGCGATCATTTTCTTATTCGTGAACGATCAACTTTTGTGGGACTCTGTTAATCATGAAACACCCAAGCAGTACATTGTTGCTTAGTTTCCGGTTCATACGAGTACATCCAAATTTGTTCACCTATAACGATGTTGTAGACAGGGACAGACATAGAGAGGATTGGATTTTGATCTCTCAGATAGTGAGCCTATTCAAAATTAGGTGAACAGTGAAGAGTTTTCATTCATATAAATCTCCATGTTCTACTACAACAAGGCCTCGACCTGTTAGCCTCCACACTATGTATTGCCCTTGGATACATACCTATGGCGTGAAGGGACTTAAAAGTCGTGTTCATACCTAAACCTGGGCGAGACACATGTTCTATGCCTATCGACTAGGTGGACCCTGTGAACTTCTTATCCATAGAGTACTCGACATAGTCGAACACGCGTTACGTATGGTTTAAACTTACAATTGAGCAAAGGTGTCTTATTGCGGATTAGCTCATTGTTTATTGTGGCATTACGATTACCCCAGATTGTGTTGAGCAACGGGATTTCTGCCCCAATCTTAACAGATTCAGCAATCACTCTCCAGCTCAATAATCTCAACGTTTTAAACGAGTTGCTGAGGCACTCGAAGTGAAAAATGTCATAAAGCCATAGGGAAAGTTCTGCATAACTCCTTGGAACCTGAACCATGCCTAAAAGAACCTGTCAATTTAATGCAACCAAAGAGTCCCACTACCGCCTCAGAATGCGGACAATCCGTTTTCCCGTTCACTTTTAACTGCCATTTTGGAACCCTTCCTACAAACGCCGGCAATCCAGTTTAATAGACAGTATGAATATCTCTCCCGAAGCTGGAATAAAAATCGAGGGGGTCTGCCAGCATGTCTTATCCCGCACTGTATTGGCGAGTACTAGTAATCTCAACAGCCAGCATGGTACGAAATCTTGAACAAGATCTACGGGTATTGGTTCGTAACATTTTGCACTATCTACTTTATTGCGCCGATAAAGTAGATCTGACTAGGTCCAAAACACCTTGTAATTTCGTTCATTCTGAAAGGTGGGAATTGCGAGTCCCAAACTGATCACACATAGAATCTGATTTCCCTGGCCTCGCATCATTGCACAGACCCAGAGCAAAAGTGAAAACCTTTCACAATGGCCGGCCATAGAATCTCAAGAACGTGGTACTCACGACTAAGTGATATGTAGAATTGCGAGAGGACATTTGAAAGTGAAATGCTAGAGATATACAGAATCATTAGCGTTGGTAACTTAAGTCTGTTTGACTTCGCCATCAAACTGCGTGTGTTAGCCGTAACCCGTTTCTTCACCAAAAGGCAACAACTTGTCCATGAGCTTCTTGTAGCTAATTAGTCATGAAAGCACTCGTGGAGATTTTGTTGATTTAGTTCTATTATGTCGTACTACGTGATAATGCCCTTATACTTTCACGAGATTTAAACAACCCTCAAGATACTTTTTCTTATTTTCAAAAATGCATCGTGGTTTTTGATCGGTATACAGAGCAGTTCATCTTCTAAAGAAGAACACATGCAAAGATCTGTTTTCACCTCCATCCACTGAGAGTATTGAAAGTAACATTCAGGTTACCCATGGACAAAGGATCTTTTTTCTAACACAGAAAACAAGATTTTCATTTTCTGGATGTAGGATGTCAAGTAACACAAGGTGAAGGAAGTGATGAAACATGTTTACTACTGCTGCTTACAGTTTTAGCTTTTCCCTTGGTTGCACCTGAGAAAACAGTTCACCTTCATGTAAAATTTGTAGATCCTTCCACTAGGGAGATGGTTGAATTGCGACCACAAAGTACCGCTTGAGCTAGTGCCTGCTGAGTACAAAGAAGATTTTCTTTGTTACTGTTTGTTTAATGTCTTTAAAAAAAAGGATCTGCTAAACACGAATTTTTGCTACTCTTCTATCGATTGCATCTTGAAAACCACTGAACTTATCAAAAACAAAGCATAAAGAAGTTCGGTAACCTTTAATTTTCGAGAGTAATTTATTCAGAAATATGTGTACTTCTCCAGTTAAAAATATCGCACATCCATTCTCAAAAGTCCTCTTTTCCCATACCACACGCATCCAGCCTTGAGGCCTTTTAGTAGGCCGTCTTCAAGTTGTGTTGAACAATTTGAATTTTACTGTACTAATATTGTTGGTTAAATTGACCGAGATCTAATTTCATTTAATGCTGTTGAAATTCACTTGTATTTTCTAATCAAGTACACTTTAAAAACACAATTTGATTAAGTATACTAAGTGTTTAATATCCGTCAATTTTACCTTAAATATGGTTCATCTCAAAATTTAGAAATTAATGGTATAAGAATATGTCTGGAATTCTTTCCCTTCCAGTTAAATGTTTCACTATCACATGAAAAATGTAAGAGTAATAAATATTCTTGTCAATGTTTGAATTAGATTACGTTTTAACAGTAGCTTACATGCACAATTTCTTTTTACTACTTGAAAAATATGGTCACATCACTAACAATCCATTATGTTGGTAGTTAAAACATGTTATAACAACCTTAAGCGAGAATATAAGCAAACGAATACAACCTACACAATTTTTCACTGACAGTTATTCCTGGTAATGTCCTACAATAAATGCCACTTTAATCTCACATTTCCGTATTGTATCTTCCATTGCAGTAGCTCCCAAATGGTTTTGAATTTACAAACAAAACGAATACACGAAAATATTGCTACGTATGCCTAAATTGGATTGAATATTCATAAGCGGTAAAAATTGATTAAACGAGGCACTTTATTTTACAAAAGTTCTTAGAAATATTCTTCTATTTCAATTGCGTAATGATCTCCAATTTAAGAATAATACAGTGATTAATAAACAAGTAATATTATTAAGTAGTCATTTTATCAAGGATGAAATCCGAATATTAATGGCATTTTCTAAAGTTAGTCTGTGGTTAGTCACTAATTAATACTCCACTTGCTGCAATCAATTTTGTTTAATAACCATTTTCTCTTGTCTGCGTAATGTACACATTGATTCGACTCCTGAAATTGCTTTTATCAATGATGGCCGCTAATCATTACCATTTGAACACAGTTGATTGACGTTCACTATAAATGTATTAACACTTAAGTGTATTACAAGGGAATTCACAGATAATTTAACGTGAAAATTCGCAGTCACAGTTTTATGGCACCTGAAACATTGTTATTGAAGCAATGTGTTTCTATGTATAAAGCTTTCTTGTACCAGTTCCGCTCAAGAAAAAGTTAAGCAAAATTTGTTGGACAATAAGTCATAACAAAGAATTATATTTTCAAGGACAACTTTCAGGATGATGAATGAGTGATAATGAATAAGGTGTTTAACTTGCAAAGACGGCCCTTGTGTGGTGCGGTTGAATCATTGTTTCCTTTATTGAGGACCGGTACTGTGCGTTTTGTGATACAAGTATGAGATTTGGTACAGTTGCTTTCAAGAGTCCATCTCTTAATTCTAGGTGTGGGGCACGATTTCCACTCATTGCGGAGGCCCCTTGTGAGGGTTTCAACCCCCTAAAATTCGGTTTTCTGGAAATACCTCTCGATAGTAGAACTTTAGAGGAACAAGTTTCAAATAAAAGTTGTTCTCCATCAAATTCTCTACAAAATGGTATATACACATGCCACTATGGGCCAGACAGGAGATCCAAAAACGTAATTTGAAAATGAGTGTTTTTTTTTAATATCAAATTTACGTATTTTCTAAGCTCTATACTTTATGAAACTCATTTCTTCTGCAATTTTTAGTAAAATGATAAACAGAGGCCTTTTTTTACATTATTATAAATAACTGCATGTGCTTCCTGGACAGTGCTTTCATCCAATAGACATCTCATATCTTTATGCGGAATGTAGATGTATACTTGATATATTATTATGCATATCTTCTCTTCAAATTATTGCGAGTACCCTAAATGAGTGAAAAAATGAATGAGAATAAGATCTGCCATGAAAAAACATATGTTATTGAGCTAAAATCAATCACCTCAATGGCATTTATTTCACGATGCAGAATTACCTACCAGCAAACAGTGATCGATTTCATGGCACTAACGATCTTTGGTCGTGGCAGGTCAAATAAAAAAAGAAAGAGTTTCAATTTAGAAGTATGTGGCCACTGCAGTACTATCAGTAAGTCGGTAACTAAATCCATAAATTGGGCCGCGTGTATTCTCTGCCAAATAGATACAAACGAAGCATTGATCAGTCCATCTCGTAATACTCGCGGCAATGTAGTAGAGGGTTATTTTACTATGGCCAAGAACCTGCAGTCATTCTACAAATTCTACAATTACCATTCAATTTAAATTGGGTAGAGTTGAATGCTGACGATGGGATCCAGAGAACTCCGCCAAGTCACTTGGCATAAAAATTGTTACCGGAAGTGTTCTTCGGATAGATTAACTGTAGCCTAGAAACGAGTATCTTCTTCTTCATGTGCGAACAAAAAAATGTCTCCTATTAAAACGAGAAAGGTCAATCAACCACCAGTCCAGGACAAGTGCTTATTCTGCGACATGGTGCAACTAGAAGTAATCCACTGAGGAATAAATCCCCCAAAAGTTTGAGGATTGGGGAAACGGCAGTTTATTTACAAGATTTGAAAATTTTGTCGAAAATTGGTGGCCCCGAGGCTGATTTGATAACCTTAGAAGTGAAATATCATGCCCGATGTCTTGTATCGTTTTACAATCGGAACAGAACAGCAATGAGGGCTAGTGAATCCTCCAGTGATACAACAAAATCTTACGGCCAATTAGCGAGTTTCATTCTTGCCAGTATTGTATCACACATGAAAAAAGTTAACGAAAATGGCTCCAATAAAGCTGTCTTCACATTGCCGGATATCCAGAAGATGTACGCTGAGCAGATGGAGAAGTTGGGTTACGCAGCTGACATCCATAAAACTCGTCTGAAAGAACGACTACTAATGATGTGTCCTGAAATCGAATGTTCTGGAGGCCCCGGTCAAATATGCTTATTTTCTTTTAAGACAAGACATTGATGAAACAGTGAGGTCAAGTATCGCAGTAAAGATTATGACAACGAGTACAATCAGCTATTCAATTGTGCTCACTCTGTTAGACGAGACATATTAGAAAACCCAATTCTAGGGGGTTGAAACCCCTACAAGGAGTCTCCGCAAGGAGTGGAAATCGTGTCCCTCATCTGGAATTATTAGATGGAGTCTTGAAAGCAACTGTACCAAATCTCATACTTGTATCACAAAATGCACGGTTCACCTTCAATATGGTCGTTAACTGCCGCACTATTATGGTTATACATATTGCACACTCAATTTATATCGCAAGAGATGTTGCACCTTCAACGGATAAAATATAGTTTACTACAGCACTGGTTTTTAATTTGTATAGTGAAGAACCGTTAATGTTGAATTTTATAAAAAGGTACACACTCTTATATAAGAATTAGAGAAAGAGGTAAAAATTAGACTAAACTGAAAAAAGAACGAAAAAGAAGTTACACAAGGATGCATCCTCAGTCCACTGTTATTCGAAACAGTAATAGATAGGCTATATAAATAGCGAAAGAAAATATGATAAATTTAACGTAGAGTTACTGTGACAATTCTTCCGTGGGAGATGTTAATCATATTTTTTTTAATTGTCACAAATATGAGAATACAAGAGAGAAATTTATAGATCTACTAAAAAATTAAAACATCAAATTCCCTTGCAATATACCACATTTACTTAGTTTGAAAAACATCAACATTTATAACATTCTAACGAGATTTATAATAGAGAATAACGTACAAATATAAAAAAAACAAATAAACAACAACTGTGGTTAAAGGACACTGATCCGTGACAAAAAAAAAAACGTAGACGTAGAGTTTTGGAACATGAAGGATAAGCTTATCACAATTGATCTAGGCCGACAATATAATAAAATTGGCAAACTTAAATTTTTTTAATAAAGGATTAAAAAAATGGACAATAAATACAAGCAAAACTAAAAGTATGATAATAACAAAATAATGAAAAAACATAATAAACAGATAAGTGAACCAAAAATAACATAAGTATTCGATAGCTACAAGTATTTGGGAACAATCGTAGAAGAAAATGGAAAATAGATAAAAAAAAATGAATGACAGAATTAGTAAACCCGGAAAAATATTCATTGCGGTGAAATAAACTCTTTTAGGATAAAAAAGAAAATGAAAAAAGAATTTTCTGTATGCTAGTGAATCATGAAGAGATTCTTGAGGAAATACAAAGCAAAACAAGAAAGGACAAAGTACGAAATAATATATTTTTAGACAACGGCTAAAAGATGAACAGATAGGATATTTCATCGACTGATTCCATAATTGAGAAGAAACAATGGAGAACGTGCTAGACAACTTCATATGAGAGCACATCTCCAATATTCTCTGACAATTATTTACATTCCTTATTCCTACAATAAATTCCACTTTAATCTCACATATTTTATTGTGTGTTCCATTGCAGTACCTTCCAAATGGTTTAAAATATACCAACGCAACGAGAGGAATCCACGCGCATATTGCAACGTAAATGGAACTGAATATTCATAAGCGATAAAAGTATTGATTAGTTGAGGTATTTAGTCTTAAAAAAGTTCATAGAAATACATATTCTCCTGTTCCAATTACACAATAATAACACAGTAATTAATGAAGCAAGCAATAGTATTAAGTATGCGTTTTATCAAGAATGAAACTAGAATATTAATGAAATTTTCTAAAGTTAGGCACTAATTAATACTCCACTTACCACAATCAATTTTGTTTAATAATCACTTTCTGTTGCGCTCGTCGTAATAGTACACATTGATGGTATTTTCTACTCCGGAAATTGCTTTTATCAATGATGGCCGCTAATCATTTTCATTTGAAAGTAGGTAGTTGATTGACGTTTGCTTTTACATGTGTTAGCCCTCCAGTAAAGACATCCCACCAGCACTAATTATTGTTGAAAAGTCGGCAATACTAAAACTCAACCTAATAAACTTTTTTTTTGTTCATTTATACCGCACGCAGAGTAATCTCAAGTATTATTTACGGAGTTGTGACAATTAAACATTGTATAATCAGCTGGTGGCAGAATATGCTACCGACAAACCTTTAACATTTCGAGTTGGTGTAGATTTTATGATATGACCAAAGTTTTCATATTGTGTATAACTTTGTGTGTAATTTAAAAGTTTAATGTAAAGTGCTTTTTATAATAGTATGACCGTTACTTTTTGTGTAAATTAGTCGATCATTTTCAATAGAATTATGTATCTATAATACAATAGTGAGCTGTGACATGTCCAATTCTCAAAACCAGACAAGTGACTAGCGCATGGTAAGATCGGTACCTATGTGATGATTACAAATTTTTATAATCTTATTTTAAGTTCACGTTTTTTTGTAAATCTTTCACATCTCATATAGGTAGTATGGCGGCTACTCTAAATTCTATACGAAGCGAAAGGCAGGTAACGAAGAGTACTAAGGCCAATAAGATGCTATTATAACACACCGTTTGTGTATCAAACTGTTAATCAATTGGTATATCTCACCATGTTTCGCGCAAGCTTCTTCGTTCCTCCCTCCCTGTTTCGATGGGGATATCATCGCTCCTCATAGGATTGTTGTTCTGATGGAAATCTGATGGAATTATACACGGTGTTTTCGTCTAACGCGTATAAGGTTGTGGTACCTCGGCGCTTTTTGACAAACTTTCGCACGTTTCTAAGTGCGGTTCCTATCGGTTATTGCATTCATTAACACGAAATCCATGGGAGTCGTCATGTTAAATTATTTGACTAATAACTGCACAACTGTATCCATGGTTACCGTTGGGAACACCCAATGATAATCGTGAGCGTATACTGGCCGCAAAGTGAGGATGTTTCAGTTCATTTACATCTCGACTTCTGAAAGCTTATAAGGTTACTGGGGACTGGACATTTGGCCGAATGACCAAAACGCGGACACGATTTTTAATGGTCCAAAACGCCGACAGCCATTTCGCCGAATCTAATATGTACCGCATAGTGATGCTCCCAGTAAAATATTCTATCTATGTGTTTTCGGGTTAAATATGAAGGGATTAACCGAATTTTATGACTGTAGTAAATGAATAAATATAGAAGGTCTGGTTTCATAGAAAAAACCGTCTAAAAGAACACTTTCATGAATAATATTAAAATTATTCTTAATTGAATAAAAATATCTTAAATAGCGTATCTACACAAGTTACCATCTTATTTTATTTTCCAATTATTTACTATTATATCAAATCTTGCCCAAATAACATCTATTTCCCTATACTCTACCTACCATCGCTTATATTGCATATGTGTGCAATCCTCCTACCGTTCGGGTGGAACCCCACTTTCTCCTCCTCCACCGCCTTTCTATATTATCTCTTGTACCGGTTTCTTCATATTATCGTTTTCTACATGTTGCTGACGATGTTTTCGAAAATAGGCATCAAAAATTGAGTCCATGACGCCTAAGTCAGTTTTCCTTTAGCTCTACATAGGAAATGGGTTTTTCCTTAGTATTTATATCGTGGGTTTTTCCTATTAAACAGTCCAATTTTGTTAGTTATTCTTTGAAATCCGAATTTACTGTGAATTTACATTTCATTCGCCCATTCTATCTGTCATCAGTTCGTTGTATTACTGATAGTTACTACTTTTGTACTACTTTACCATAATAGTGAAATTTTACTGATAATCATGATATAATTAACTTTTTTTGTTACATAGCGGTTTTATAGGATACTTATCAATCACATATTAATTGGCTAATTTTCTCTAATTTGGGATTCAGATGGTTACCGTTAAACGGATCATTTTCGCAACTTTATATGGGACAAATAGGAGCCACAACAGAAGCTACAAATTACAAATAGAAAGAGAACATTCTGTTTATTATGGCGATAACGGCAGTAATAAAAAATAGGAATCATTAATTCATCTGAAGAGCGTGCAACATTTTAAAAAAATAGATTTGCAAGTAATGGCAGTTATGTGTGCTAAAAGGATTTACAGCAATCCAAAAATGTTTATTAAACATGATGGAATTGATGAATAAAAGAAGTGTGTTTTCAAACAAATCTCATATATTATTCATACGATTTATCAATTACAAAAAAATTTCCTCTTTTTTTATGCCGTTTTATATCGCGTATGTGAGAAGGATGATTGAATACGCTTATGGTTAAACATATTTACCTCCAAACCCAACATTTGCATGTAATTGTAGTGGAATAATAGGATTTCATCACATGGCAACAATACATTTTAATTCTTTTATATAACACAGAAGCGTGTTTTGTATTTAATAATTATCTAATAGTATTATGAAACTGTACGTACGGATGTTTGATAAGACCATGTTTGTTACGTCTGTAAACATGACCTTGAACGATACAAAGATAAAAAGGTTCAAAATAGAAATAATTTTCAATAAGAAATGAATGGCACACGTTTTCAAATTGTCGAGTTATGAAATGCTTTCGCTTACGGTTTGTGTGAATTGTACGTAGTGTAACCCGAAATAGCTGCTGTATTTCTGTCCATTATCGAAAATTTGCATGTGGAAAGGTAATTTGTGCGATATTTGTCATTTAAAATAAGCTTAAAAAATCGGTCTGTATAAATTCCCACTGGACACAGTAGGATCGAACGTATTTATTCAACCAGGATACCAGTCATTTTCCATACGTTTGTGATAAGATTCGGTTATTGACTTCCCACTGCGTGAAAAGCTCAGCTATTTGCAGTTTAACTAAACTAACAAAATAATTGCAGAGGCGGGTGAACAGTTTTTGTCATTAGAACGACTTTATCGAGAAAAAGCAACAGAATACCAATGGAAAAAGCTTTCCATTTTTTTGCGTGCTAGTAAATGAATGAATGCCTATTAATTGATTGTATTTATAACCTTTTGAGGACAGTAATGGAAATTTTACGTAAAAAATATTTAGAAAAGTTTCAAGCTTTAGATTTATAGAGTTTATTCGTTTTTATATATGGATATAACTAAGTTTAAATTGAAGTTGCTTTCGAGTTTTGATGTAAATTTAACACATTTTGAGACCCAATTTTAGAAATACTTATATCATTTTTTGAGGGTTATTGTTTTAATGTTACATCAAACAACTAAATACCGATAGACCAATCATTTTATAGATACACATTTACAATCTCAACGTCAAAAAATTGTTATGGTTCACAATAAATTCGTAAAGATGTTATTGTAGTTATCGACAATTTTGTTATTATTAGGTATATTTCCAAATGTAATAACTTGACTAATTTTATTTTAAATGATCTTTTAAGTTAACCCATTTTTTATTACTAAAAGAAATTGCAATATAAGTATATTTAATGCTAGAATTGTGGATAATTTTGTCTTCATTACTGAAATGAAAACGAGGAAGAGAAGGACGAGTTTCACAATAAAATAAGTACAGCCTGTGAAAGAATAATAAAATACGACACTCTGATTCTGATGGGAGATTTTAACGCAAAGATGGGGAAGGAAAAGTTCTGGAGAGGAGTAGCAGGAAGAGAAACTTTGCCTAATGAAACAAACAGAAATGGAATGAGACTGAGAAACTTGGCAACAGAAAGGGAGATTGTACATAATCAGCACAAAATATCAACATAAACCACAGCATAAAGTAACATGGCTAATCCCAGGAAGAACGACAAGGAATCAGATCAATCACATCCTCATAGACAAAAAAAGGCAAAAAATAGTTCAAGATGTAAGGTCGTTCAGAGGAGCAGATGTGGGTACAGACCATGTTCTAGTGATAGCGAAGCTCAAACTGAGAATGGTAGAAGGAAGGAAAATACAAACAAAGAGAAAGAGATGGGAAATTGAGATGAAAATACGACAGAAATTAACTTACAACCCAGAAGAGGGAGACATAGAAAAAGAATGGAGCAATATAAAAAGATATACCTATGGAAATTTGCATGATAATAAATAGCAGACTAATGAAGTACACAGAAGCAGCAATAGGCGACTATCAATACGGTTTCAGAAGGGGAAGGCCGACCATAGACGCTATACATATAAACAAAATAATTGAAAAGCTTTTAACAAATATTCGGATTAATTTTAGTATTTGATAATATTTTTTTATGTAGGTACCAATTTAACACCTCCAATCTTTTAAACCTATTTAATTAAATTTAAATAATTATAATAACTGTTCGAGTAGGTTGCCGTTATTTTCTGGACACTGTGTTTACTGAAACTTTTCTTAAAAATTAGCTTCAAAACCATAATGTGTAATACATCGTTAAATTCGTAATAAAAAATACTATCGAATACAGGGTGTTTCGTTGGTTGCCGCGATATAAAAAAATAAAGTTAATGATGGTTTCTCGAAGACGAAACGTCGAATAAAAAATTTAAGAACGCCACCTAATAGTATTCAAAAAGCGACAACGAACATATATCTTTGGTTTTTCAAAATCTTTTAAAACACACGAAGGAATTACGAAAAAAACAAAACCCAAAAATCGCATTTTGTTTTAAATCTCGGAAAGGATAAACAATAATGAACTTTTGCAAACTACATGTGAACATGCCCTAAATTATACACCTTTTCTCTAATTTAACCACCTTTGTAACTCTTACCGTTTTCAAGATCCCCATGCTGTTCATCCTTACCTTGGACACGTTGTATGATATGTTCTCGACCTTCTCAGCCAACTAGAGCCATGAATTTGAAAACTAATTCCCCATCATCTAACCAAAAAACTTTTTTTTTACCTGTCCATGTATTATGAATATGAATGCTCCAAAAGAAACGCAATTTTTGGCTCTTACCACACTTGCTTTATTTAACAAAAAGGTTTTTCTAATAATTCGATGTTTTTAAAGAAATTTGAAACAGTAACTTTCCGTTTAATTGTCTCTGTAGTTATAGTTGCTTCCAACATTTAGATGTTTAGAAACCAATATTCCCATAATGCAACGAATAGTGGCCAAGCATAATGCGATTATAAATAAATATAAAACTTAATTGAGCGAATTAAATTCAGATTTGCAACACTGAAACAGATTTTAAGAAGAATTTATACTTATAAGGTTTTTACAATTTGTCAGAACATTAATATTTTATCTTAAACATTCAAGGATTCTCATATTGGGTTTGAAGGTTTCAAGATTGGAAAGTTTTGTTTTCTTTTTTACTTCGCTTCGCAAGGGCCTATGAAATTCAATTACTTGTGTTTGTGTCTTATAGGCTAAAAGACAAGAAGACAGTCTCCATGAACGGTTTACTTCCCTTTGGGAATGACTTGCGTTCACGGTTGGAGTTTCAAATAAAGAGCACAAGTACAATAGCTTCATCGGCCTAAGTGCTACGAGCCGTCACGTCGTTGGTATATACGTAATACATTAGACTTAATAGCAACTTATGTATCTACACATTTGCTTTACACTATTCTAAATACATAACTACAATCTATTTTAGCGACCGAACTTTATAACATAACGCCTCCGTTTCATAAAAAAGAATGCGAAAAATGTACCTTCAAAAATATTCCCAACCTACAATATTCTTATTACAGATTAATGTTATACTAAACATCCAACACAATATTTCCATTTCTGAAATATCGTTAAATTCGTTATACGATAACTTCCATTAGAAGGACTTTTCCGCCTCTGAAATTTACCTAATGTACATTTATGTCTTTTGGAATAATCAACTAGACACATTTAATGCACGTGCTCACTGAAAAGGAAATCCAAATCATAAAATTAAGTGTAATTCATTTAAACATTCGTCCAAATTTGTATTAATTACCAAATCAAATTGAAATGATTTTATTTAAAGTGCAATGGTTCGATAAAACTTCTTCCTCAATTTAACCGAAGGTAGGTAGGTATATATAGGAGTTACTACTTATTTTGTGAAGCGAATAATGCTTATTATTATAATTAAAGCAAATACCGAATTCAATTTAATTAAGACTCTAAATATTGTAAAATTCGAGTTTGGATTTAATAAACTTTTATTACAATTGCTCTTTGATTAAAAGACATTTTCCTTTCTTATTGTTATGTCCTATTATACTTCAGTGTATATTTTAAAAGATTGTCAACAAAATGATTATAGATTTTAGAAGGATCTCAAAAATACTTGAGGAACAATCCGAAAGCATCGAGTACATGTATATTTACCGACTATACCGCAACACTCGGCGATAGAAGAAAATAAATTGTAAGCAAACACGATGTTTTTCTAAATTCTAAGGCAAACTTTCACCGTAACTTAATTTGTGAAATGTTAGTAAAAGATTAGTGGTATTTATTCATCCTTACATTATCAAAAGAATAAAATGCGGAGTTTGATTTTTAACATTAAACTTATGACAATTAATATTCACATGCATGATGGTGTTTTTAGGGTCATTATTGTATTTTTCAGTTGCTTATTTAAAAAATTGCACTGTAAATATAAAAAGAATAAAAAATGTTTCCCTTTAAATTGACATTTGCGATTACTCCATTAAACCGTATCGCCCGCTTTCACATTTAAGCGTTTGATATTTTGTTGTAAACCAATTATTACCAGATAAAGTTAAGAAGGAATGATACTAGACGTCACACGGTACGGCATTTTGTGTCTCCAATAAACGTCGGATTTCAAAAATTATTTCGCCACTTGTAATAAGTCCGGAAACTGTAACCAACAATTTTATAATCCGAAATATTATTTTTAAGTTGTAGTTCTAGGATTACGGTACAAATGCGAAGATATTTTCTTACAAAGTAAATAGTTTCTGTATCACTATCAGATATACACAGATGGCGTTTGGGTAAGGCAGAAGCTAAGGACTCACTACCAACATCCTGAAGACTTACACCTTTAGTACCTTCGAATTGAATTGTATCAAATGTGACTGGTTGATCTTCAAACGATATTCTATTCATTTTTATTAGTTTTCGGTTGCAAACCCAGAAAGAGGGAAGAGAGACTTGTGTACAGCAAAGGTGATTATAATGTCGCACATCCAATACAAGGGGGTGGGATGGATCGTAAATATTTACAAGGGCGAAATTAAATTTAAAAACTGCTCCTTACGGTTCGAATTCACAACTAAAGAGAATTTAAGGCTTTCGTCGACAATGTAACGCGAATAGATCTACCGAGGAGATGACACATTGAGCCAAATTTTGTACATTGTGTGTATTCCTAACGTGGAATACCATGTACCTAAATGTGTACATATTCCTTAAAAATCCCTGTAATTATATTTTAAAATACGTTCTATTGTTTAAAGAAAATTTTTTGTAGATGGGAACAATATTATTCCGATTTCCCAATCAGGAGGTATTCTGGGTTCCTTCCATGCTGTGTTGAAAACCTTTAGTAAACATTTCCTGCCAGATTTTTCCTTAACTTTTATCATCCCTGAGATTATTTTATCGTTATCAGTCTTCTACTTCCCTCTATTAGTTCTTCCATTGTAATGTCGCTGCCATTTCCATTTTTAGTAATTATTTCTCCTTGTTTCGCTTGTCTTTATATCTTTTGTATTTACCAATTTCTCAAATTTTCTACGTATGCATTATTTCTCGCCTTTCTTTTAAAATTTGCCCCTTTTCTAGTTGCTTTTACTTTCTCTTTCAATTTTCGTACCAAATTCTTTCTATGTCTTTTATTTTGCTGCTAGTATCAACTCCTTTACAAATTTCCGTTGTTATTTGAAGGCCACACAATTTTTTTCAGCCTTGTTACATAAATGTTCTGATATGCCGCTTTCGTCATTTTACCTTCACCTTTTATTTGGTTATTGTCTGTTTCCTTGTGTTATTTATTCGTCCTACACAATATGCATTTCTTGCCGAACTAAATACAACATTCTTGAAGTTTCTCCATAATTCTTCCGGAGTTGTTTTGTATGTCTCTATCCATTTTCCAATACTGTTGCAATACATTCATTTCATTTATTCGCTATTACTTAGTCTATCAATTTATTAAACTTTATTCATGCATACTGAATTTTCTTGTTCGCCTAGTCCAGTGGTCGGCAAAGTGCGGCTCCAGAGCCGCATGTGGCTCTTTGGTTCCTTAAGTGCGGCTCTGGCACAAATATCCACGGAAGGCGCAATATTTTCATTTAAAAAAAAACTTGGTAACAAAAAAATTATATCTTATTTTGATAAATTAAAATTCTTCTATAATTCGAGAACATGTATAATTTTTTGTTTAAGTTAAAAGATATGGGTAATTAACATTGTTTGTATTAATAAATATTTATTAAGTGTGAAATTTAGTTTTATTTAGTGTACTACTAGTCCAGTCATTTTAAACATGAACATTGCAAAAAATCCTATATTAGGTTTGACTTTTTTATGTTGTTAGGTTCAGTCCCAGTAGTAAATACTCAATTTTGCAACTTCGAAAAACTTGTGGAAACTGGGGGGCGCGCCAAAAACCGCGATTTTTTCGGACTTTTTTCAGTTTTAGCCTCGTAGCTCAAAAACTACGAGTTGTAGTGCAAAGAATATGATTACCTTCTTTAAACTAGACTAAATTTGCTACAATTTGAGCCTAACCGGAAGTCTGTAAGTATAATAGTTTCCGAGATACAGCTCTTCAAAAATAGGCAATTTTTCCCAAAATCTTTTTTCAACGTATCATCCATGTTTCGAGCCAGATATTGCCATAACGACGTGCCCTACGACTCTTGTCACGGAAAAAAAAATTGTAGGACATTTTATCACCTTTTATTTAAGCATAGATACATTCCTGTGGGCCTAACAGTTCTCGAGAAAAAGACGGAAAACCGGAAAACAGTGAAATCCTCCACATATATGTAATAGCATTAGTATGATTAGAAGACATTTTCTGATTCTTATTCTTATTTAGCCTTATTTAGCCTAACGAACGCTCAAAAAGGGCTTGTAGACAGACTTTTTGATCCTAATGATTTGATTTCTAAGATGTGTTTGGGGGTGTTTGGTGATAATTATACGAAAAGTCCCCGGCCCTACCGTATGAGCTAACTCCGTAGCGTAACAAAATTTGCGGATTTGTTAAGTTTTCCCTTTGTATCTCTTGAATAGGCGATCGTAGTGGAAAATGGCCAATTATAAAATAAAAGCTACCTTGAGAAAATACTTTTGTTCTTTTCGTCAAACATTAACCCTATCATAAATGTATTTAGAAAAGACTAGAGACCATTAAACATGGTGGCGGATAAGACTGAAATTGTTTGGCTAAGGATGCAGGTAATCTGTATTTAAAACTCACATATCAGATTTAGCTCCAAACCTCCCACAAAATTACTTGTTCTCTAGTGCCCTCTATTCCATCTTGAACTCAACGTTTTTTTTAAATAACTATAACATCTAATCTATTTGAGATAAAATATTAAACAGTATATGTATTTTATAGGAAATTTTATGGTCTACAACTTTTATTTCAGCAGTTTTTGCTATAAACCCAATACTTTAGGAGCTAGGACACAATATTTGCCGAAAAACGTCGTGTAAAAGCGATTTTCAAAAAAAATGTCAATTCTTGACAGCGAATATCTCTTCAACGGATAGAGATAGAGAAAAAACGCATAGAAGCAAACTTGTAGAAAATTTAATCAGCTTTTTTTAATAATTGGCATTTCTCACTACGATGGCCTGTTCAAGAGATGTAAACGGAAAACCAAACAAATCCGCACATTTTGTTACGCTACTTTTCGTATAATCATCACCAAACACATCCCAGAAATAAAATCTTTAGGATCAAAAAGTCTGTCTACTAGCCCTTTTTGAGCGTTCGTTCGCTCGGCTAAATAAGAATAATCACAAAATGTCTTCTAATCATATTAATGCTATTACATATATGTGGAGTCGTAGCGATTTCACTGTTTTCCGGTTTTCCGTCTTTTTCTCGAGAACTGTTAGGCCTACAGGAATGCATCTATGCTTAAATAAAAGGTGATAAAACGTCCTACAATTTTTTCCTCCATGACAACGGTCGTAGGGCACGTCGTTGTGGCAATATCTGGCTCGAATCATGGATGATACGTTAAAAACAGATTTAGTGAAAATGCCTATTTTTGAAGAGCTGTATCTCAGAAACTATTATACTTACAGACTTCCGGTTAGGCTCAAATGGTAGAAAATTTAGTCCAGTTTAAAAAAGATAATCATATTCTTTGCACTACAACTCATAGTTTTTGATTTACGAGGCTAAAACTTAAAAAAGTCCGAAAAAATCGCGGTTTTTGGTGCCCCCCCCAGTTTCCACAAGTTTTTCGAAGTTGCAAAATTGAGTATTTACTACTGGGACCGAACCTAACATCATGAAAAAAGCAAACCTAACATAGGATTTTTTGCAATGTTTGTATATTTTTGTGTTTAAATTGACTGTACTATACTTATTTAGTGTAATAAAAGTTTACTAAACAAGCAGATTTGGCTCCCAATTTTTTTAAAAATTGTTGTAATTTTCATATTTGGCTCTTTGGCTAATAAGTTTGCCGACCACTGGCCTAGTCAGTGCTTGTTATCCTGTTCTTTTTTAAGTAGGCTACAGCGAAAATACTATAGTACTGAGTGTTTATTGAGCATTGTTTGGCATTACTTTTGATCGTTTTTCTTGTCTTGTAGATAATAGATAACTGGGGAAATGGAGGAGGGAAAGGAAGATGTGGGAACCAGTGTTCATTAAGCTTTTTAGTTTATCAAATGCTTGCTACTTATACATATAATTGCAATACTTGAACCTTAATTTACTACTATTTCGAATAACCGATTTTGATTATTTTTTTCGTGTTGCAGATGATTAGGTGAAAAAATGACGGAGCGAGAGAAAGATGCACTAAGGTCTTCACTAGTAAACCGAGAAAAAATTATGTAACGCCAAGCTATTCTGTAAATAACGTTATTAAAAAGCTTTATATTAAAGGTATGTTATAGCGTTTTTTTATGTATCTCACTCAATCACTAGAACTATAGCAAAATGCGCAATGCTAAACTTAGCAGTGATGAAATTAAAAATCTCTTGAGCATTTTCATCTTTCATCAAAATTCTTGCTCCTGTATATAAAAAATGTTGTCTGCTTTATTTTTGTATAACGCGTTTTTGTTTGAGAAAAGCACCCTTACTAAGTTAAGAGCAAAAAACTATAAAAAATCGTGTTCCAAAACTACTCCAAAACTTTCCAGGTAGAATAACCAATTGACTGGACTATTATGTAATATTCTCTATACCTAAATCTACCTAGCGAAATTAATTAGGAAAAGTGCAATAGGTATACCTACTAATTGTCCAGCACTGTTTTCCGTTTAACAACTTTTTCAAAATTCTAGAAAACTGTTTTAGGCAGAAGGAATAAATTTGTGTGATCCTTCATTTAGAGAAATTGTAAGGAAACAAAAGTAGGTGTATGTGAACCTGTTAAAAGCTGTAAAATTATAGGTTCAAGTTTACCCTACTTTCATTCACCTGCCGGCTTTCATACCCCACCCACATCATAAAGGGACAAAATTTAGCAGGGAGAAACCTTACGACGTACATAGGCCAGAATTTTTGCCGTCCGCATTTTATACCGTTCTGCTCTTTGTATCTTTTGCCTTCAGAAACCTATCTGAATCATTTTTTCCCCTTACCGTTGTTTTAGTACCCGAGAAACACCTCCGATCCTTACAAACTGAAAGTTACTTCAACCTGACCTACATTATCCAGTAACGTGCAGTCCGCAAGTTACGTAAAATTTGGGGTAAGTTTTTTTTGTACCCGTTCTCTCTAAATTATACTAGTTAGACAACTGCAATTAGCGTCTCCTAATTACAATTGGATAAAACAGCCATTCAACTTGCATGCTAATCAATATTACACTTTTATCAAAGGAGAAATACTTCTCAGCCCCTTGTAATTGTTATAGTATAATTGGTACTGTCTTGCCAGATCGATAATATTACTAAATGATTAACACTGGCGTGTTCCTTTGCTAATTAAGTCATTTCACGACAGTACCGAATGACCTGAATTTTATGACATTGTACCTATCTGTTAATAAAGTAAAGTCGTTATTACTTTTGGGAGAGACCCATCAAAAGTATAGTTGTGCTTTATTTTAATACAAATTCAAATCATTGAAGTGGTTATCACTTTCGTATCCGCAGATTATTTAAATACCTTAAAAGAGAAGGTTATTCCTTTTGGAACCTGACTATCCTTCTGGAACACACAGGAAGTAGTCGTTTATCTAATTGAATGTCTAGTACATATAATAAGGCACACTACACTTGCTTTGGGATTGGTGGCATTCAGAGGAAGCCCTAGATAATGCAACCTAATGCCTCTATAGAAGTATGATAGAATTAACGATACGCAACAATCAAAAGATCTTGAATAATGCTAAAATGTGTTATTACAAAGTCGCAAGTAGGCCTTTAAAAACCAACGTGAATTATAACTATCGAGTAACCCCCACTAATCTGGAATTCTTATGGACAACAGGATTTTAAACTTGTTTAGAGTGTTTGTAGATATGGTTTAGTGCTGCATAAAATGTACTACTGTACTGTTGAACGTTTGGTACATTTAATACATGAAATTAAATAGAATTTCGTACGTCTAGTTTTGTTTATTTGATGCAAGTTATAAATATGTCAAATTTGTTTTAGATAAATGCTAATAAAACATCCAAAAAGTGACAGGACCGACCGAAATATGTACATCATAAAAGAACGTGGAAACTAAATCAAACCCTTTACGGATGTTCCAAATGCAGATGGGTAGACAGTAATGCTTGAAGTGTCTCAATTTTATTTATTAGATACAAGGGAAATGAGCCGACTCAAGAAAATAGCAAACAAAATTATTATTAAACTTAAATTAGTTCCTGTCGACTTAATTTCATATACCTACATATACACCAGCTTAATACTCCTTCCATTCAATTTTCCTTTATTTAGATTTTTAGATCAATCCCAACAAAATGAAACTTATTACATATTAACTAATTTAAGAGTCAACCCGAGGTAAAATTTAAAATCGTTCGTTCTTGAACAATCAAATATCTATAATGATCAGTGATAACTATTAACTTATTATTATAAAAAGATGTGAAACTGCTTGTTAATTTGATTTTAGACATGCTTTACGTTATAATCCAAATAAATTCATCCATATATTATTATCAAAGTGTACATGTATATAACATTCACTAGCGAACCACTTTCGCTTTAACTAATTACTAAATTGCCCAAGGAGGTTTGAGTTTTACGTGTAAAATATGTAAAGATGAAAACCTTGCAGCAGCCGGCTTTAATATCTCGAAGAACTATAATAAAGGTGTAAAAAAGAGTTAAGAACTTGAGCTAAAGTTTCTACAATTAATGAGATTAAATACAATAGGTCTTTTTGTAATAACATTTCTGCCATTATCTTTTCTTTGTTGGTTTTAATAAATGAGATAGCACTAAAGTTACGTTAATGAGCAACATAAGATTATACTAATTAACGTAAAATATCTAAAATAAACAAGGCGTGCTTATGGATTTCATTTATTTATTTATACAAATGAACATAAGTCAAGAAATGTTAGTATAAAGCAGCACAAGTAATCAAATAGATTTGAGGTTTGTTTATGCACACTTCTTCTTATACCTTTTTGGGTATTGAACTAATATGCTAATTAAAATAGGGGCATAATGCTTATAAAGCTTTTATTAGAAACTACAACTTAAAATATATTTCATACTGAAAATCACAATCTTGGTGTTTTAAACCATACGTTGTAACTGAAACTCTTGTGGTCATACCAAAGAGTATCCAAATGTCATACATAAAGGTCTATTCACACATGTCAGTCACGTCTCAGTTCCGTTCCGTCAAACAGTCTCAGTCACGATAAAAAAATATATCGTTGCCTTTAATTTTAACGGACATATTCAAACACGTCCGGCACGTCACCGATTTTACAGTCAGTCACGTTTAAGTCTCCGTTCAGTCATAATTTAAATTCGTCGTCAACGATATTTTCTTGTTTTGACTGACGTCTTTCCGTAAACAGTTTGGGGTTTTTACATAAAAATATGAATTATTGACTGATATGTGTGAATAGCCGTCACAAATCTTTACCGAATGAGACTGAGACGGAACGGTGACGGAACTGAGACGTGACTGACATGTGTGAATAGACCTTCACTGAGAGATTCACACATGTCAGTCACGTCTCAGTTCCGATCCGTCAAACAGTCTGTCACGATAAATGTTTAGAGATTTTAAAGACTTCAACTTAAATCAGTTAAACACCGAAAAAAATTCTGTGTCAATAGATAGTTATGGTCACTCTCGTTCAAACGCCATAAGAATTTTTTTTTCTATTTTGCGACGGTTATAGCTCCTTGCCGCACTGAAAACGATACGGAAAGAAGCTCTGTTTCAGTACTATTACAGGGATTTAATTATTTATTTTTACTCGTTTTCGATCTTTTCCCTTTTGTTTCGCCCTTTCTTGCTTCTTGTGTCCAACAAGACAAAATTTTTTCGTTGCAAAAAATTTGAAAAACCTACGGTGCCACGTGGGACCTGCATCAAAAGACAAACCTGCTACAATGCATCTTCTGTGGTAAGATCCTCTTTGTGTGAAATTAATTCTTTTACCACCAGTAAATTTTGCCACCAAAGACATGTAACGTTCAGCATGGTTTGTGGTGTCATTAGCAACTACCGATCTGCTTTTTGGGGTATATTTTCTATTAACCTGATTAATTGTGCGTAAATGTTACAACTAGTTAGTAAGGGTATATGGTTATGCAAAAAAAGTTCTTCACACTCAGTGGGGTAATTAGGCGTTTTTCAGGAGAGGTGACAGTTCAAATTCCCCCCCCCCCCCCCGCACTTCCACATGTGACGAAGAGGTTGCGGTTTCTAAATTTAGATTTTTAAAACTTTTCAGTGCCCTTTCATGTATTTTACTGCCACTGTTGCACGCGTTACCTAACTATGCAACGTCTAAAACACCGAAAATAATGTGCAAGAAAAATGTTAAGTATTATCTTTTTATTAAATAAAATAATTAAGATGTACTGATTTAGCTATCCGTAAATGTTGATTCAGCTGCCAATATTTTAGTGGCCCGAGGATGACAACAAAATCATGTTGTCGAAACTTGTAGCCTACATTAAGAGTCCATCACCAGTTGGAATTGAAACTGATTTCATGGGTGTCGCTGTATACATAAAATTTAAATAAAACATTGTTGTATTAACACAAAAAAGGTGTCAATGGATAGAGGAAGGTTTATTGTAGGGCTCTCCTGATAGGGATTTTTAAATTTTTCACAAGGTTTTTTGTAAAATTTGTTTGAAGTTGCTTAATATTCATTCAATTTCACGAATATTTTACAATAAATACGAACAAAAATGGAAAATTCTAACACACGAGAGCCCTACAAGAACCTTTCCTCTTTGCAATGACATATTTTGTATTTCGATAAAACTATTTATTATCCAAATTTTTGTATATTTTTAAACCCATGCAAGCGGTAAAATTTGCATAGTGCGTTGATAAACTTATGTAAAAAATTAAAAAATCCATATCAGAAGGGTCCTACAAGTTGTTGTGGTTATACAACAATGTATTATTTCAATTTTATGTATACATAAAAACCCATTCAGTCAGTGTCAATTCCAACTGGTGATAGACCCTTTTAAGCATTTTACGTTCAAGATTAATTAATTTAATTAATAAAAAAGTCTATGGGGAAAGGTTGTGTGTAATTTATTTCACTACAACATTCAACTTCCCATTTTGAGGAACCAGAGGACAATGGATTCCACTTATTACCAACGTATGTAAATCATAATATCAGAAGTTAATTATTATTCCTGATGGAATGTACATGAATTCTTACAAAAAGTTTTACGAAAACAAAATTTCACCATTTTGCGTTTTATCTAATTACTTTTAGATTACATGGACCTACACTCTAACAATCTCCTAATCAGGGTGTCTAATACCTATTTTGTTATTCCAAATTCTTTATCTGCTTATTACTGGAAATTAAAAATTTTCGATTTAAAATTGATTAAATTCGTAATGATGTACAGTACATCAATATAACCTAATTAAATTTTAGATTCTTACAATAAAGGTTCTGTCTCTGCATTATGCAATAATAACCAGCTCGTATGTATTCAAATTTTTGAAGTAATTTTATGTAAATGTTATCATATTTTAGAAACTGATAACTTATTGTGATGGTTAATCCCTTTATATTATTTACGTACTTACATCGCGCGAGTCTGCCAACCAATATTGAAAAAGTCTCACTGGTTGCGTTTGAAAACTAACGTAGGCGCAAGTTTATAATTGACGAGCTCTCCACGTCGTGTTTATCCTTTTGGGCATCTCTTAACTATAACAAAAGTACTTACTAATGATTTTTATAATTGGTTTTGGAATCAAGCGTCTAAGGTGCTTTCTTCCCATACATTTTGGATATGAAATCTCAGGCTCAGTATGACTTGTTGGATGTCTTTCATCTATATCTACAAAAATTGAGTTGAGTGAGAAATATTCACTTTTTGTACCATATTTATTGCAACAAAATACAATAATGAAAAGTGAAATATCGATTCTAGTAGAAGCGTATCGAATATTTGCATAGAGTAAAATAAGTTCCTATTAGAAAAATTATACAAAAATAGATATATGAGTAGAATACAACATATGACATGTGACATTCATTATGTATAAATAACTTTTTTGAAAGGGAACTGAAATTCGACAACTTCTGTAAAAGTTTATTTTCATTACATTTCACAATAACAGCTTACATAACATTTTCTCTCAAGTATCTTAAATCATATGGAACGAGTTGTTATAATATGCCACCCATCTATCAGAAACAAGTGACATTCGTCGTTTTATTTTTTCTGAGCGACCCGGAATTTGGATGATTTGTCGACGTTGTATTCGGTAGTAGCAAGTAAATTTAAAAAACAGTAAATTTTAAACCTTCCTTTATATTCAAAGGATAATATTACTAAATTGTAGCAAAGAATTTTAAATATAAATTTCAATTCCTAATGGAAGTGAATAATTGCAATAGCATATACAAATCTTTCAAGAGTGAATAATTTCGTATTCTTCCTATCTAGAATATTCTCTCATATATGGAAATCCTGCACGTTCTTACAAAGATATTTTATTGCACTAGGGAGACAGTATCATTAAAGAACTTTTTCATTGTACCGATTCTAGTGCTAACAGTTTAACTAAAAATGGAATCGTTTTTACTAAAATAATCCTTGTCGATCCTTTGGTTTTGTTACATTCGGTACTTAAAAAGACCTAATCAATACAAAAAAATGTTATAGTTAAAAAGTTAAATGCAACGTTCCAGGTAGAAAAACGTGGCAATTTTGTAAAGTAGTAACAAAATCAGTGTCTAAATTTTATACCGATGGTTAAACAAGAAATACTTCTAGCTACCGAAATTTGTCGATTTGTGTTAAAATGGACATTTCTCGAATTTAATTATACAAACATCCGAAGAATGTTTTAACACCGACAAGCATTATGACACGATAGATAGAAAGTAGGTGTAGTTAATTTTATCCAATATTGGAAGATTTTAATTTTGTGGTAGTTAATTTGATTTTTGCAAATTGTTACTTTCGAATCCTCAAGCAAAATTGATGAGAAGGGTAACCTTAAATTAAAGCGTCCCTTTGTTTAGTTTGCAGCAAGCTTATTGAACAGCCCCAAGAGTAGGTACACATTTGAATTTTGATTCCTATGTGTTAATGGATCGAGAAAATTGAAAGAAAATAGTCTGAGGTTCTTAACGCGTCAGTTTAAAGCGTAGCATAGCATTATATGATAATATTATATAAAAAGTAATAGTATCGCCCTACATACGATGAGCATGTAATTTTACTTTCAAATATTGGTATATTTTTCAATATCAATTTGTTACTCGAATTTTCTAGATCCGAGCTTCGGCAATTTTTGAATAAGCTTTCAGAATAATTAAGAAAACTGCGTCTTTATCTTATCTAAGTTTCCAGGTATAGCAATATTTACGGGTAATGCAGGTCCGGATTTGCTGATATTGTACTTATACAATAGCTTATGAATGTGTTTCAATTATTTTATCTCTATACTACCACCTCTTCAATCTCCATGTATTGCTGTGAAGCATAAATCATATTTTACATCTTCAATGTCTAGCAATTGTGGATTTCTTTTCACGTTAAATGGTAATAAGCACCATAATAATATAAGTCCAAATCTAATTTTTAACAAAAAGCTTTTATAGTACATTCGAATATAGCAATTCTTTTAAAATGTAGCGAAATCCTTCGGATGAGCAAGGCATAGAAGGAGGTGCATGAATTCTTGATTCAAAGTGGAAACGTGAAAGATGGATGAGACAAATAATTTGTTGGCATTTATATTGTTTTTCTTTTTCTTTTTTCTTCAGGTTTTATCCTAAACCTACCAAAGGTATAAGAGGGGGGAATAATCTTGGTCGAATAGAGTAGGTATTAATCATTATTTATTTATTTATTTAGATCACCTTCAGCGACGACCACTTAAATGGCGCGGGCTAGTAAAACGGGTTTCACGAATTAGGCCGCGGCGACCGGCGAAAGTGTAGGAAAACGCTACTTTAGATGCAAAGTTTTCTAATTTGGATGTGATAACGTAGAACAGTTCCTTTATTTATAATTATTGAACTAAATTTAATGTGATTTTTTAATGAATTTACGGAGCACAAATACATATACGTCTATTCACTTGAAATTACCATACTTAATAGAATTATTTGGTACAGGCATACATAATGTGGATAGGTACACACACATACATTTTTATTATTAGAAAACGTCCGTTGGCCATTTTTTGAGTTTTGTCAATTTTTTCTTTAGCATGATTACATAACGTTATAATTTCAGGTTTGTATTTTTCTGCAGTAAAAGCATCATCATCAATGGAAACTAAATTGATATTTTTTCGGTACATTTCAATGTAACGTTTGCCTGAAAACTAAAAACTCGAGGCCTCATGTTTGTGAACCCAACTTTCCTGTTAATTTTCTTTATGGTGCGTGATTTTGTGATCTTATCCACTACTATAGATCAATACTAGTAAATCAGTTATTGCACGTTGTACGGTGTACTCACAGTTACTTGTTACTCCCCAAATGTTAATGATATTTAGTTAGTGTTGAAGATAAAAACTAGTAACCGGATAATGTTTAAGGTATGTAGTTACCTGGAGTAATAGAAAGAGGGTGTTATCATTTATTTGTATGCAAGGGGATGCATATGCTTGATAATGCAATGAACGATTTTTTGATTTTACAATAAATCAAAGCCATGGAAACAGTCTAGCAGCTAACCGAGGAGCGTGATGGGAGCCCATACCTTAATCAATATAAATTCGTGGATAGGTTCATACTCACAATTAAAGGGGGTAATCATATCAGGAAATCAAACAACTCAAAACCTCCCCTTAATTTCATAAGCTTGAAAATGAAACTAGTAGAGTTTCGAAACATGTCGCACAATTCCTCATTTTAAACTTTGATTGATTTTTCATTACTATTGCTGTCGGTTAGAAATTTACCAAATGCTCTAGCTCCAACTTTAACATTTTACCACCTACTAATTTTGCATTGTTAGTAGTTTAAGTACAATTTATAAAAAAATAACCACCATCATCATCATCGTTTCATCGTCTTCATTAAAAATGGTTAAGGGGAGGTTTTGAGTTGTTTGATTTCCTGGTTAATCAATATAATCAGAGGTGTTGGCATAACCCTAGAAAGAGCCCTGTGATAATGTTATCAATCAGTATAGATAGAAACATTATATGTATGTATTTGGATTAGAAGAGAGTTTGGATTCGGATACTCGCAGGAAACTCGCTGGACTGATAATATAAAAACAGGTGGGTCAAGTGGACGAAATTGCTTATTTTATCGATTAGCTTTCCTCTACTACCAATCGTGTGTATCACGTATTATTACACTCATTACAAGTTTGTGTTAATGGGAAACTTTTGCTTGTATGAAACTGGTTTGACTTAATCTCAAATCGGATATTGCTCAGTGAATACAGTATATTCCAATTTCATTAAAAGAGTTCTTGAATTATTTTACAAACATATTTAGGCGCACTGTAACATAGTGAAGGGTGCAGGATGCGATGCTTATGAACGTAAAATGATATATAGAAAGGATAATTGGAGAACCTCACTTAAACCGTCCACTTTGAAGTTTTGGGGCGTGCTTTAACTGTTACATTTGTTTGTACTATATATTATTATATGTAAAATCAACCCACCTTCAGATTTACAAGGTCTATAATGCTCTAAATCCATAAATGTAAAAACCGAATCTACTTTGCGTTTTAGATCTTCAACATTTATTAAATCAAATTTTCTTCTTCCTTGCTGTTTATTGACCAATATTCATAGAGTTTTTCAATAAAGAAGAATTCAAATGCTCCTACGGGGTCGATATGTCTACCTAAATAGTTTCACCCTGAATTCCCATGCTATATAATGTTGAGAGTTTAGTAATGAAAGGCGTCGTTAATAAAATATACAGCCTTTCTGGATAAAATCCTAAGAAAACTAAGCGACTGTGGCGACGCACTTGATATTACCGATACATAATTTTATTGCCTTACTGACTCCTTTTTGCTAACATATTTTTCTAATTTTAATTAAATCATGCATTCAATTTGTAAGATTTAAAACAATAGAGTGTTTGTTCGGCTTAATAATTAGCTGTTGCCATCTAAACTAAATTATGGTCAACAATTCCATCCTTTTGTAGTACAGCAGCGTGATTAGAGGTGCTGTAGATTATAAATCTTTAAAGGGTGTTTAGGATACGATTTTGACCTTTATAGTAGAAAAGCAAAGTCCATTCGCTTCACACCCTAAGGCGGATTCATCTATGACTCACGCTTCGTCGCGACGATGTAACATGTACGCTCCATATCATCGCAATGGTGCGTACATGTAAATAGCCTTATTAGATTGAAGTAAAATAATGATAACAATCAAAAAAGTTTAGCGCCCATGAAATTTTATTCAGTATCTTATAATCGCATTTTAACGTACAGAATAACGTTTCATTGCAAACAATACTTTTTGTTTTGATGCACAGCACCTAGTACAAGTCACATTCTTTGTCTGGAAACGACGACTGATAGTAATTGCGTTCTCATTGTAATGTTTACAGCTAATCTGCAGTTGATGCCGTCATTATTATAAGAAATCCAAAATATCTTTTGAAATGGAATCCCTAAAAGCAAGACAATTCGGTAAAATTTGTTCATTGCGATTCAACGTTACAATAGATCGATAGTTTCTTTACTAAAAATGTTCCGTCGGAAATACGTTTACAGAGTGCAGAACATCAAAGCAAATTTATCGCAGAGACTAATTTACAACACCTAGTTTTTCAATTGCGTTTAATGAAAATGTGAAACAAATACAGCTTAATGTGCAATTTCCTCTTTAAAGCAAATAACATGAAAGTAAATGGCGAACAATCAGAAACTAGATTAAGTACGTCTACAAACATTTTCTCCAACAGAGAAAATCAAATCAGTCTCCTTTAAATTAGCGCAAGATCCTGTTTGGTTACACATTAAATAACCTGATCAATTAAGTAAGGAACAATCCGTTAAAAAATTTTAATTTCCTTTCCATTACACAGTATAATATGGTTACCTATCTAATATTTACTTGCAAACACCGCGGCATAGACTAAATGGTCTATGACCGCGGTTACAATGATATAACGAGGATATTCCATGTCTGCCTATAATTTCAATCTAGAAATTGAGAAAAAGGACAAAATAAAGTTTTTATTCTCAAAAGGGCTCTTAAGTGTATTATATTGTAAACAATGTTTCATTCGACATAGATCGTTGTCTGAAAATTAATGTTTTACGAAACTTTTTAAATATGTGCTTCCTCAATTATGTCTTCCAAGAATTGTAGTATAATTTCCTTTTCGACTGAAGTTTTTTAAATTAACTACCTATATTATGTTTTTTTTTTATATAAATTATATTTGGAAAAGTGGCCATTCTCGAGGCATATCTCGATGATTTACCTTACGAAAAATTCCTTTAAAGCTCCTTAATTGAATACATCAAATAGAAATCATTATTCTACACAGATTTCTAAATTAAACGAGTAAGAAATGAAGCAAAAGAAATGTAGTGAATAAAATTCGACAATGAAGAGATCATAAAATATAATGGTTTGGAGCGAGCTGCTCGATCCGCATTTTTTATCAGTTTTAAAATATATCTTCTTATTTCCTGCTCACATAAACCTATTCAAATGCCGATTTACATTGTTAGTGTAACAAACCAACGATATTAAGTTTGCTTTGAGCGAATCAATTTTATCTTCCCTTTGGAGGCCATCTACCTTAAAATTCAATCGACCCTGTTGTACGATGCCTTAGAGAGGTCATATTAAAAATCAGAAAAAGGTATTTAACCCTTATATTGCTCTTACAATCAAAACCGCATTAAGTATTAGATCAAACGATTTTTCGGTTTAACAAATCCACAAAAGTTTACGTTACCAACAAAAATTACACAAACTTTCATACACTTTCTAAATATCCATTATTTTCCCATTTAAAGTGTTTAAAGAAAAATTATTTTCAGTATAAGAATAGATTAAAGTGCTCGATGCATGCGATACTCATTAATGTATGCCAATAGTCTGTTTTTCTCAATTAGCAAGCAACAAAATATGAACATATTCAATTAATTTGGAAATTATCGCGAGAAGTCTGGAAACGGTTTTAATTTTGCTAAAACTTATTTTATATCTACATACATACTAGTTAATGCTACTTAACAACTTTTTAGAACTGTAATAAAATTCAAATAACGACTACTTCTGCGTTTAATTATTTAAACGAAATTGCTTGGTGCCTAATTAACTCATAAGCATCAACGCAATGTGACAAAAGCAGTTTTATGCCATAGTTAAAGTTGTAAATTGACTAGTATTTACTTGAATTTTTTATAGTATACATTCGAAGAAATGAATAAAACAGACAAGGGAGGATTATGAGCGTTCATTACAAAATTAATTAGGTCTATTTTTTTATTTCTATTCTTAACAAAGATTAAGAAAAGGTTAACTACTAATTCGGTTGGTAATAACTAAGAATTGTATCATTTTGTGAAGATATCAGACACAACGGTTACGAACAAAGTTGGATAATATAACAAAAACTGAAGAAATTTTAATACTTTACCAACTTGTTAAAAGCATTTAGGTACTTTACATCTTGTTCACATTTACAGAGTATAGATAAAATAAAAGGATATGCACATCAAGAATGATAAACTTGATTGATTTGTAATTTCAGTCGTCGGATCATCATCGGTTTTTATGTCATTTTGCGGATTGCATAAACAAAATTAATAAGAATTTTGGTTAATTAGGATTTTCCTTTTTAATTATTTTAATCTCATAGAAAACTGCATTAAGGTAATTGAGAAACTTGTTTTTCATTGTTATTATTTTACAAACGCATTCGCGCGTTACACTGCGCCATCGTTATTTTGCAATTATAAATTTTTTTTAGCTGGATGCCTGCTTTATTACGGAGCGCAATTCGCCCTATTCTGGTACTGAATTCAACACTTTGGGCTTTGTTAAATTAATTTTTCAGTTTGAAAGCTGCTTATCCGCTAAAGACCTCAAATTAAACTAAATTAAAATATTCATTACAGTAACGTGATTCCGCGACAAGTCGTTGCGGGACCAACCCTGCAGGATGGCCGAGTGAGCGGGTTCCATCCCCATTAGTGCCAATGCTTTTTTTTAGTTCCGTAAACTTTTTAGAATGTTTTGAACGCTAAAAACCTTTTATTGTAGGGATTAATATATGAATCTAATCGAGCAACCCGAAATATTCGCCTTCGGGTTTTTCGCATCGTTGTATACAAATCATTTGGAAAATTTCACAAATTTAAGTCTCAAAAAGCTACATATCGTATTAACGTAATTGTACATACCTATTCTAAATTTTTGCATTATCTTTGTACTTTCTTTGCTCAATACAAGGACGCAGATATCTCAGAAAAATGGTCACTGTTTGAAGAATTCCTGATTTTCTGCACGATTTCTAACAATATACTTTAAAAGTCACTAAAAACAGATGACAGTACAGCTACGTTCGACTAAAATTCCGCACAGAGGGCGTCATTTGTTTCTTCTGATGGTGTTTCTTGTCGTTCGAAAATTGCGACACACACACACACACAGCTCTCTGTTATTGTAGAGGGGGTTATTGATATACAAACAAATAGTAACGGTCGCTACTTCTCAAACATGAATAACAGGAAGAACCTAACTTTATTACTTCTCTAGGGGTGGTTGCGAGTAGTAACTACACTTCTACCTGGTGCCCTATTGTGTCCCCAATCTATTGTCTGCCCTTCAAAGGTTCTTGGAGCTTTAACAAAGTCCTGAATTTTAGTGGAGCGAATCTTTGGTACTTCCTCTTGTGTAATCTTTTCATTTCCTTTAAGTGACGATCGATTATTGAGTTTGATTCCATTTTACAAGCAATTAGGATGTCTCCCAATGCACTTCACTAAATAAAATGTAGAATCTAGCATAATATTTACAATCTTTGAAACAGAGAGAAAAGGAATATCAATATTACAGGTTTCAGAATTTATGCACATTGACGGCTATAAAGCCGGTTGTATCAGTTTCAAGAGATGACTAACAATTTTCTAACAACCATTCAAATAGCAAGATATTAATCCTCCAATTTGCGCAAATGAAAGCTCGTTTCATGTTGTGGCAACTCAGTTCATGTTTATTTGAACTGCAACTATTCAGAAGACTGCATAAATATAATATGTAAAAGAAAAACAATGAGAGAATATATTGGTAGGGTTATATTGCCTTGTGTATAAAGTTACATTCATATTTTAATATGACATACAAATTACAACACTGTTTAATGACGATTGTTATATGTACGGCAGCTCTATATGCGTCTCGTGGGTTTTTTGATTCGCCAATAAAATATTTTTGGGCTTAAAGGGCACCACTTAACTTTTGTTATATAAGAAATGAAATTCTCATACGTGGTTGTGACCGTAATAAAACCCTCGTGATAAAATTCCAACACACATTTAAACATTTATATTAAGAATATTACCTAAGAATAAGTTGGATAACCAAGATATTCTAATGCACCTAGGTCCGCCTTTAAGGAATTGAGAAACTCAAATTTTAAATTAAGCAACGAATATAAATAAACAAAATGGCCGCGTAATATACATCGTGAGCTCGCGATACCAAACAATGACCAATGACCGTGCACTGATATAAATGTGTGATCCCAAAATGGTAGGCACCCCTACTTAGTAAAAAAGTTGCTAATGGATATATGTGTTGCTAAATAAAATCCAATAAAATACAAGAAGGCACATAGAAATTATATCAACCAGAGTGAATCTTGTAGTTTTTTTCAAATTGGCATTGCAAACCCTTTTATAAACTTAATTTAGGCTTGCGAGGTTGTATTTCCCTTGGTGTCTGTAAATTAGTGATTTGTTGCAAACCGAAATATTATTGTAGTTATTTATGTTGATCTCGGTTGATATCGTTAGCACTAAAGAGATATAAGCAGGTCAGGTTAAATTGGAGAGAAATTAAATACCTACAGGTATTTAGTATTGCGAACGAGTGTTATTTTCTTATCCCTAGGGATTTCTTTAAGAAAAAAACATCTCCAGGTTTTTTTATTGGAACCATTCAAAAGTCGTATCACGTCCTAACGGTAAGTTGGTTCCTGGCGCCCAAAACATTAACATCTATTATTGTTTTTTAATCGGAACTCACCAAAATACAACGTTAAGCGCATCTTTTGATACCTATTCTCATCAAAAATGCAAAATACAACATAGAGGATACAGAGAGTTGATTGGATGTTGATCTTTTTTGCGTTTCAATAATGAGAACGAGAGTGAGAATAAATGTCTTTAACGTAGTATCTTAGTAACTCATTTTTAATTTTGACCTTGATGCTGCACTAAACATATTTGCCGCACATCACACCGTAGGCTATTTTGTATCTTTCTCTGAGAGCAGAATATTGATTTATTTACAAAAATCAAATATCTAAAAGATGTTTTCACACATGTCCGCATTTCTCATTTCCCTCATCTTATAAAAAATGAATAAACTTCAATAATAATAGCTAGGGTTGTAATGTTTTTACTTTTCTACCAATTACTCCATAATGGAACAAGATCGTTCCAAAATTTCTGCTACAATAGCTCCAACAAGAATTGGGCTACCTTATATCCAAAGTGTATGAATCTTTGTTGAAAAGTAAACCGCTTATCGACCTGTAAATTTAAGCATTGTGTGAAACCTCGCCTTTTATAGTACTTTTTGGTAAAAAAATTCGATGTAGAAAGTCATTAACGTAAAAATTTAAAATTTATGTATTATAGTAACAAAGTGATGAATGATGAATACCCCAAATTTCCTTAAAATCGGCCGCAATGATTTTGAGATTTCAGTCTTTAAGGTAAGCGAACACTGCTTAATTACATACATTTTTTTGTAATAAAACCACAAGTTGTAAGGAATCTTTATCTTGGTTTGGTATTGCAGTAACACAGTTTGAATGAATTATTACTTCTCCCGATTTTTGGACAGATCATATAGATATATAATTTATTTTTCCGGAAATAAAAGAAATATAAGTGAAAATGAACGTTTATCGGTAGACTATCGTACGTTGTTTAGTGTAGATCAATAAGTCAACACGAAATTATAGTACTTCTCTACTAAATAACTACTATAACTTTTATTGCTTGTCATTACATGAATCAGTGGAAACAAAACCAAAGAAAACCTTGCCTATATACTTAGGTTTGTTTTAATAATTGTATTAGTACTGAAATTCTACTTGGGCGCTGTATAATCCGAAAACAGTAACACCATTATATTGCAATCGCCATATATTTATCAAACTTATTTCATAGTCGATTGTGATATCAATAAATCAGTCTTTACATTTTACGTTCCCCATTTTAATTAAAACATAAATGATCTACTATGTATACCAAGCAGTGTAGTTACCCAACGTGGAACGCTGCATAGAGGAGTATAAGATATCACATATTATACTTTATGCTATTACTATGCAAATATGCATTAACATACATCCCATGTAAAACCGTATAAAAATGCATACACTTGTAATTAATTTACAGTGGCATGATGCTGCGTAATTTTATAATAAACGCCGAAATCGTTTCAAATGTTTTTAATTACGTACGGGACATCCAAAGGATGAATAATTAGCACCCGAAGCATCGATATTAATTTATAAGGGTCAATATGTAAAGTATAGTGACGTGACCGAGGGATGTTTTTGCCCATTGTAAAAAATTCATTAATGTTAATTACGCTCCTTTGCGTTTTACTGTTTGGTAGGTATAGCGTGCGAAACCAGAGTTCATAGAAAAGTTTTCGTCTATCAAATAGTTAATAGTCATTTCCCTTTGTTTATTGTTGATGAACTAGATAACACAGATATTTTGAAATTAGCTTGTGTGTAATCCTTCAATGTTTGATGCGGTCTACGGGATACCATCGAGAAAGACCGACGGTGAGTAGAGTAATAGATGAACGCTTTCATAGTAAATCTATGAATTTCGATGTGTTCATTTACATCCACATAGAGAAAATATTGATTATATGTAAATTACGGTTGTCTCGCAACCACTCAAGTCGTACAAGTTTATTTTCTACTTCTCTATGGAATATTATTTCAGGAAATGCGGTCTAGATGTACCATGTCCTCGATATTTTCACATTGAATCACATTACTAACGTGGTCCCAAGCCAAGCATATCTGGAGATGAGTGTCACTTAACTATGTAGACCAGTGTCAATTCTAAATAGACCGGCTAAGGTCTTTTATAGTGATAAGAATTTAATTAGTCCTTTATAACATGGTTTTTATCCGGACAGATAAACTGAAACTAACTTACTTGTTTTCTGTAACTATGTACAAAAGATGTTGGACAAAGGGGGCAGAGTGGAAGTGATTTATACGGATTTTTCCAAAGCTTTTGATGTGGTCGATCGTGATATACTTTTAGTTAAGCTTTCTAAATTGGGTGCATCCAAACAAACATTATCTTTTTTTGTTCATATCTTCAAAACCTTCGCAGTAAGATTTCTAGATATTGAGTCTGAGAGAGCAATTTTCCTATCAGGAGCAGTGGCGTAAAGTACACCCCCGCAGACACCGCACGGCGGGGGGGCCCAGCCATCTCAAGGGCCCAAACAAAAACGACCAAATTTAATGACTGTATTTTGCATATAATTTTTTGTCAGGGAGGATAGAGGAAAGGGACCCAAACATCGTATTGCAGGGGGGCCATGAGATTTTCCGTTACGCCACTGATCAGGAGTACCTCAAGGGTCGAATTTTGGCCCGCTGTTCTTTTCAATATTTGTTAATGAAATACTATCTATTTTCCAAATGGCGATGTGTAATCTATGCAGATGACCTTAAACTCTATAGAAGTATTAGCTCGGATAGTGACAGGATTATTTTACAGAATGATCTAAATACATGGCCCGAGGGATATACGTCGACCGTAGGCGTTATTTAGTTCATAACGCCCTGTATATTAAATGAGTGGTGTATCATTATTATTAAATACGAAAAAATGTGTTGTATTATCGATTACAAGACAAAAAACTTGTTGAATATACTTCTTGAGTAACGTTAATTAGGAGTAGATTTGAGTATTGCTCAAATATTGGGTTACCTAATATTAAAAAAGATTGTATAAACCCATCTACGTAGATATGCTTATTGTAAGCTAATAAGACTCCGACTAAAACGTTAAGGAAAACGGCAGTTTGTGGCTTATTTATCGTTTTTACTTAAGTTAAGAATGGAGAGGTTGACTGCTCGGTGCTTTTGGGGGAAGTTTCGTTACATGTTCCTAGATCTGCGGACACCAGATCGGGTGACATATTTAAAATTCCTAATTATAAAACAGACACGTATCGAAACTCAACCTTCATACATGCAAGTATTTTATATAATTTAATTAATAATTATTAATTTTTAAAAACGTATTTCTGAAGTTTTATTGGTAGAGAGAGAATGTTTTATTTTATTACTAACTGACTATAAATTAATTTAAGTAATAATTTTGTGTATGTAGACTATTTTGGGGATTTATTTTGCTAGTCTAATTCTTTTTGTAATGTAAAATTATAATAATTTATATTTAACAAGGCAGAAAGATCAAAAGAACCTTAATCAAAATTATATATTTTTTGTTTCCGTTATGATGCAAAAATCAAGATACATACTTCAAACAGTCTGAGCAGGAACTTATAAGTGTTGAAACAATAAGTAGAAAATATAGGACTAATTTAACTTTCGCTATGCACCTTGCCAATTCCTTTTTTAAACATTTTCGTATATTGTAAACTGCTACAAAAATGGAAGCTCGTAAGTGGAAGCTCGTTTTTTCCTGGATCCTGTCGGTAGATCTTACCGTGGCCAGATCATAGATAGCTTTTCAGCAGTATCGGCCTGATTGTTAATCTTAATTACTATAGTCGGAGATTGGTATTTGCTTTTGGTACTAGCTACTGATTTGGATTTTCCTGATATTTCAACAATGATTATGTCGGTGAATATGGTGATCGGTCTTTGATTTATTAATTGCAAAACGAGCTCTAGTCCCTTAGTAGTTTGAATGAGATTGTTTTGTTTTCCATTTGTTGCATTTGTTAAAGGCATTTTGTATTAATCATTTTACCTTTTATTTCCGGCACAGACTTACTATTGCTAACAAAGCTTGTCGCCATTATTTGAATTGTGATGTACCTACATTAGTAACGCAAAGCGTTTGTTGTAGCAACAAATTGATTGCATTTATTAACTTTATGGGAATCTTGCTAACTATAATAAGAACAAAAATATATACAGATTGAGAAAAGCATCTCTTTATAAATCTGCAGGACCACATTCTGTAAAATAATTAACGATTAAACAAAATGAAAATATAAGCCTTTATTACTATTGAGTGAGAAAAACCATTTTTTGTAGTATTTCAGATTCCAAAGTACCTCAATAGCAGTAAGTTTTAGATATGCTAATGACAAACGATTATGTTCCCGTGGGATGTTAAGGAAAACAGTAAACGAAACCGATACAATGATGTAACGTGGTATAAAATATTCATCAGTTAACCTATTCGTAAATGTTTGTAAGGTAAATATTTAGTAAATGCTTAAAGTCAATTGTAACTATTAAATAGTTGCTTTTTTATTTCTATATCTGTCTTTAACGTACTATGGGAATGAAAAAATTAACAGACGTTTGAAGGAATCATTTGAAGGATCATAAACATTCCTTTTCTCGTAAGAATAGGAATTGTATTTTAATATCAAGCGCCCTAAGGAAATTTCTAAGGGTTACTTTCATTATGCAATTACTTTTCTGAATCTACATCTAAAAATACCTTTTTATAAAAAGTTACTATGCTTGAGAAAGAGCTAATTGGATATGATGGAGTTGTAATTAATTTTTTTTATAAGGCATTAATTTGCAACTATGGTTACTAGTCAAAGTAAGCGAATCATATTTACATGATAGGAAATAAGTAATTACTTTGTTTCGTCTTTGTTTTTTCCATTTTAACATAACTATTTGAGACTCTAGCATTCATGGAATTTTTGTTCATTTCAAAATTGCAACCCTTACTTTACGCTTCTTTAAGCAGTTAATGAACCCGTTCTGGTATTTTGAATATTTCTAAACTTTTGCTAAACAACAGGTTAAACAACGGAAAAATACAGTCGAATAGTATTTTATGTAGAAAATCGGAATATTATTTTTGCAAGAAACTAATTTCTTTGTGAACTTAACAGTAAACTGTAATTTCGCAGATTAGATTTTACTAATTGTTCGTTTCATTGATATTTAACTGCACATAGGGACTCTAAAAATAGGTAAATTACATAAATGAAAAATAAGAAAAAATACCTTTTTTATCTGCCATTGTTAAATTTGCACGCGTATCTTGATATCCTGTTTTTCTTACAAGATATTGATATGATGCGAAAAGGTTTTCGTTTCGTAAAAATTAAATTCTTCAACAAGAAAATATAGCCGGGAATGTGAATAAAGGTAGAACACGATAACCTTTTATTCTTTTTTATAAACATTTGTATAAATGCGCACTGGAAAGACTTTTGAAGCTATCAACGTTACTAATTGAAAATCAATCTTTCAGACGTTAAACTGAGACTTGAGGGGAAAACTGGAATTCATACCATTTGAATACCGATTCTCTAGAAGATGTAAACATTTTTGTATTCAATTTACAGTTTATTAATTTATCGACGGAATTACATGAATGTTCATTTCAGATCTGCTAATTTGTTTCACAAGGTTCATCTTCTACTAATTATACTAATTTATAATTAACGCAACTGAGTGGATGGAAATACGTATATATCTTGATGAATAGAAAAAGCTACACTTCAAGTTGTATAATTCTATAGGCGGCGCCTCGTGCTTATGGAGGTTTCCACAGAACTAAGTAAAATATTGAGCACAAACTATGCATTTTTATATATTATAATAATATTGAATAATTCAACTTATTATCACTGTACAGCTTCTCGGTTGATGTCCATATCGTAATGTTAGATTCAATTAATTATATTTTTGTTACTTGGTATTCTACATATCTACATAATACCAAACGAAACTGGCGGATTTTCTGCTAGTACTTGTCACCGTTTATAAGGAAAGCATAATAATAATAATAATAATAACTCATGGGTTTTTTATAGTGGTATTGAAGCAATATTTTGTTTATTCTTCCTCAGTCGTTTTATGGAAAATAAAAAACACTAAGAAATAAGTTTATGTTCTCAAATGATTGCTTCATCCAACTTATTGCTGGATCTCTTCTTTCAGATATCACTCGTGCTTGTCACATTTTACGACAAACTTAACTCGTGAACAAACGCCGTGATTATATCATTTAATAACGAAGAGATGGTAAGTAACCTAAATTTCGCAAGTTGGACGATTCCAAAGAAGATAATATTTTCATATCTGTTGTCGATAAACTTTCTATTAAAAAGTATATCAATTACGTGGAGAGGACCTTGTGGCAAGTAAAATGATACCGTGTTCAATTCTAACATTTGGATAACATCTTTGAAACAACGAGAGGCGGTATGCTTAAAATTTAGAATCGTTACCATGATTTGATGGGTCTGACGTTGGATAGTCTAAATTCTACCATTACTACTAGTACTAATACGACATCGACCAAAGAGTGTGACTACACAATGTGATTCAAAATTCATAAATTTGTCATTGAAGATGCTGTTAAGATGTACACCTGCAAAATTTTACTGCGTTACGTTGTAGCGTACGCGTTATTCTATTGCGAATCAACACACTAACACTACTTTATTAAAAGAACATAGAGCATCATGTCGGATTTAGCAAGTTGTTTAACGGAAATTCTTCTCACTCCGTTAACTTGTTACTCAGTGTCCCTTCAGCACATAAATATAGTTAATCATTCGTTGGAAAATAACAAACAATGTCGATAGTAAATATCAGACATAAAAGAGGTCAGTAGAGTATTTTTGTTTTTAGAATAGGTTGTCGACTTCCTCAGTACCAAGACGAATCAATCTCTAAAACTAACGAAACTACTGTTAAATGACCAAGCGATCACACGTTGACAGCTTTCAGTGACAACGAATTGACCAATCTTCTGTAATAGACATTCTCAAAACATTTTGAAAATACTGAATGTAAATAGCTGTATAGTTCTACCTATTGTCATTTTGCTTATGGATAGAAAGCGGCATTGTGTACCCTGGTATATTTGGGTTACTAAAAGCTGATAAATATAACGTTATGGGCACAGGTTTCAAATAAATCTAAATTGACGTCAAAGCAAACGCCCGCTAAAATTCTTGATGAAGCGTCAGCATTCGTAGCACCTATATGAATGTCTAAAAGGCTGCCATCTCTATAAGTGATTAACATGAAAGTCTTAAATCAATTTTTTGCAACTTGGTATGATGGCATCCAAATTGATACCTTTGGAGGAGAAATCTTTTTCCGAAGATGATTTAGCACTTCACACAACCCACTCTTTTCCATTTTTTCGCAATCAGAAGATTGAATCTCGGAATCTCAATAACTTTCGTATTACAGTAGCCATACTCCTCTCGAGATTCGAAATTATGGTTTTAAAACGTCAAACAAACAATGGACATACCCATACAACCAAACTTTTCTGTGATAAGAGAGAGTCAACACTTACACTTAACAATACTTAGAGAGATAAATTATTTGAAAAGGTGTTTAACAACTTAAACGTATACAAAGATTGATCTTGTAGTCTGGTGAGAGACTTCGCTAATGTGAATGAATTAAATGCATATTTTGTGTTAAGGAGTATGTCGACAGTTTGGGAGTAAGGGAATTAATTATAACAAAAATGACAGTAACTTAAGTTTGGAATGATTCATAATAATGAAAAATTGAGTACAATTAAATCAAATTGCTCCGAAGGTGATAATGATAATATTTGTCGACATATGCTTAAGATTTTTAGCCCCATCTAATGTAGTGCCTCCCTTTAATTCTTGTATTGAAATTGTGAAAAAAATCTGTCAAAACCATTTGATTAAGGCTAGTCAACCATAAAATTCTGATAAACTTCAAATCAATCGCATTAAGAATTACGTAGATTGATTGAATTAAAAAATCGATATTTTCAGTTTCTCTAGTATAACTCCGAAAGTTTTCAGAGTTTTAAAAAGTTATTCGCATCTTTTGTCTAATTTAACCAATTCATAGTGTCCTAAATCGCAATGGGAAGTGTCGAAATTATCACAACCCTGTATGTCTAAAAATCAGAGCCCAATACGAAGCTTAATTAAGTTCGGAGTTCAGTTTACTATCCGTTTAACAGAATGTCTTTTCAGCCAAAATGTGCAGTGTACAAAAATTAGCATACTTTAGAGAAAGATCTATGCAATGAAAAAATTATTTAGGATGAAAAAATGTATATTTGAGTCGGTAGTGTTATTTTAGCAAACAACAGAGGGAAGTTTACGTTTGAACGCTTTATTACATCATATGATCATCAAATGTAATCATTTATTATTTGAACAAAATTTTTACCCTCAATATGTTATTATTTCATTTACAGTTGTACAAAATCGACAGTAAATCGATTATTTGGGCTTTGTCTCGGAGTTCTCATAAATACGTAAAAATGACAGATGCGTTATTTAAAACGAGAATAATAGTTAGTTTTAAAAGAATTCTTAACACTGTAAATGGTAAAACTGAATTAAAAATTGTGGCTGAATTATTAAAAACGCTAAAAATGGTTCAAGACAAGGGGTTAGCATTTATAAATTTGAAATCTCCTACCTTTATCTCTTGCAGGACCAACTTCACTTCTCTCCTATCATTTCATCAGGTCCACCTAAGACAAACCGTTTTTCTTTTTGTTTTGGCAAAATCAAGAGAACGAAAAGTCTTACATTGGTCGATATAAAACACGCGCGGTAAATTTTCGATTTTTAAGACGTTAACGGCACGAAATACAGTTAAACGAATGAAATTATGAATTTATTAATGTAGAAAAACCAGGTACTAATCAGTGTTCGTACGGCCGATGTAACATCTGGCGTTGCACCTGTACCGTAAATCGTCGTGTTAGATTTACCGCGTCCACCTCCACATTTTAAACAATTTTCGTCAACCGAATTGTGTTGAATGAATATTAAACCAGTTGAAATCCGTGGGATTACAGAACGAACTTCGAATACCGCATGTGTGCGAAAAGCTAACAAATAACAGAAAACAATACAATTTCTATTATTTATACATATTTTTGCGCACGAAGTCGATTAGGTATATCGAAACGCATTAGAGATATCGAAAAGGTGATTGCAGATCTGAAATCAGCGTAAAATTTCACATGAAATCACAAAAAATTGTTTTTGTAACAGGTTTAAGACACGTACCCAACTCTACGCTGTCATATTTTTGAAGTTTCTTAAATGAGGACATAAATACCTATAAAATAATTTTCATTACTTACCCGTGCATTTTATTAAAAAATACCACGCACACTACAGGTTATGTATGAAAATAAAGGCAAGGTATAAGTTAAATTTAATAAAGTGGGCACTATTATATTTCCTGACTTAACATTTTGGAAAAGTAAGTACTTTCAACTGCTGCACTCAAAGAAGGTAAACGCAGAAGAGCAAAAGCCCTAGCTTGAAGTAATTCAGCCACATAGTTTTTCTAAAATTATGACTTTTTGCTAAAACGCGATTTATGATTGGAAACATTTTCAATAAAAATACAAAAACTCATCATAATTTTTTTAATGCTAGCTTTCATGCAATATTTCGCCAAATATTTCCCTGATTCAGACAGTCAGGAAGGCACACGTTATGTGTATAAGCTTACACGGAAGTGAAGTTTACTGTAAAGTTTAGGGCATTAGGGAACACTAACTATTATCCTTTAAATATTAATTTAGGAGTAAAGTATAAATATTTTTATTTTGTAATGGTAACATTATAATAAGAGAAAATGCTTCCAAAAATTCCTAATGTTCGTTCTCTCGGAATAACATGAGGTAAACGTAAAAAACAATACATATATATTTTGAATGAGCTTTCTTTATGTAGCAATATTTTGAATTTCTAGAGGCTTCTGTATTTTGTATAAAAATGAATATACTCTACATAAAGTAGGAAAACTGAATTAAGAGTATACTAAAACTGCTGTGAAAATGCTGAAGATTTCTCCCCAGGAATTAGAGGTAGTTATGACTCAAATTATCAGAGATCGTACATTTTAAGAGGTACTGCTGAAGCATAGAAGATTAATTAATCTTTTGTTCGCTGAAAAGCAAACTGAAGCTGTTGGACGCATCACATTATTCTCGAATCCTGACGTCTTGAGTAGGTAGAGTCGACTTAGATACTAAATGTTTTTCCTTCTTGAATTTGTGAGGATATTTTGACATATTTGGCTAAAATAGAAATAACCTTATTTTCAGTAGTTTTACTCAAAAAGTGACCTCGACCTTTGCTTGTTTTCTTTGTTTGAGCTGTTTTTGATACTTATTCTTTGAATTTGATTTTTTTAAAACCTCACCATACATAAAGAAAAAGAGACATAATTCCAAGAAATTTCCCCTTCTAATAGAAAATCATCGCAACTTAAAGACACAGAACTTTCATTGTTACCACGGAATGATAAATTTTGTTTGGAAACGAATAAAATAATATCTATTATTCGTCGAAAATTAATCTGTTGGTTAAAATTTCATTTTTTCTCACATTCATTAATGCGAAATAAATTTTACTTTCGCCTTTCGGCATTTCAATTCGAACGATGTATCGAAATCCAAGCACATTGATAACAAATGGAAACTACAAACAGCAAATGCAACGATCACAAACCTAATTCCGATCATCATACCGATTGCCTTGGAAAAATTAATTGTAAAACCTGCAAATGTTCCTAAAATTGCTAAAAGTCGCATAGAGATCAAACAGGAGAATCGGGTTTATATAATATATTTCTAACTCCATTTTGATTACTACGTTCACGTTTTAATCCTGCTAAGTAGATATTTACGTACCCTTTCTTTGTTTTGTCTACATAGGATGCATTTATTTAAACTGCTCAGTAGATTATTTATCTACTCTGCCGCATCCGATACAAATAAATTTATATCGTTGTTAATTTAATAAACCAAATTCCTGCGTTGCAATGTTATTTCTTTCATAGACTGCTGTCAGAAATGGAAAAACTTGATTGTAACAATAGCAAGGCATGCGCATCCGATTCGGATTCGGTAACGATGGTAATTGCATTTTGCAATAGGAGTTCAGTATCGGTCCTTACTATTCGTTTAATAGAATGTCTTTTCACCCAAAATGTGTAAAGTGTGCAAAAATCAGTATACTTTAGAGGCCTATGCAATGAAAAATTTATATTCGAGTAGTGTTATCATTTTATCCAAATTGTCCAAAACGAGTTCATCAATGTAGGTAGTGACCACGACGTCATTCAATGCTTTGCACTGTAACACAAAAGACGGTAAACCTTAATATAATAGTAGCAAATTGCAAGTGTGTGTAAATAAAAGTCTGTGCAGTAGGTATCATTAATACCTGACAAGAGCCATTACAATTTAGTTTGAAAGAACTAAGTATGTTTGTATTGAAAAGAAAAAGAAACCACAATCGATTATGGCGTTAGACCGTAAATTATATTAATTAGAATACGATTTAAGAAACTGTATAATTTGCCTTCTCTAAATAATCGAGTCCCCCTTCCATTAAAATATGTATATGCTTTTTTTCCCGAGATACATAGAAGAAATAAATTTTGGCATGAGAAAACAACGACGCTACGGCAAAATCTATTTGAACAAATGTTTTTAACACAAGCTGCAGAGTACAATTACTTTGGAAATAACAACTCTGGTAAATTATAACATTCTCTAATCAAAATTTTAGTAATGTTTGTTGCTACTGTAATTATGTAAAACTTTATTTAGGAACACAGTTTTAATTGGTAAAGTTTTTTATTTCGTCCTACGTTGCAAAACTACGTTTTCTTCATTAGTACATGTTCAGTTTTTAGTATTGCACTTTATTTTTTACATGTTTATTTATAGGTACTTTCGAATTTCGATTGTCTTCCATTATATTGCAAGAGCACGGTATTTAATGTTAAAAGTGTTAGAGTTAGCGATTAATGTACAGATACGGGTTTCTATAATCATCTTTATTGAATCACCTTCATAACATGACATACTTAGTGTAAAGCAGTCAGGTGTAATTAAAAGGAATAAGATAGAGAACCAATGATTTAAGGTGAACGTCATGAATTGATGTTTTAATTAAATTGAAAACGTGATAATTGAACGAGATTTTAATAATATACAGGGATTACAAGTTTTTAAAGATGCTATGTGCACTGAATGTAAACCGATCATTCTTGCTATGTTCTTCATCATAGTGTCTTCATATTGGTTCATAATAATCACGATTTTATAAGACGGATGAATTTCCACTAAACTCCCTCTGAAGGTAAATAAACGTCGTTGAGTTCTGAACAAATTAAATTTAGACGCCTCCGTTTAGCAATACATTAATAATACATTTAGGCAAAATCTAAGTGCACTGCTATTATTGATAAACATATAAGAAAATGTTCTTCACTAATTTTGAACGTGTGCAGATGTGTTATATAACCGTCTAACCACTTGGATCGAATTCTTTTGCGTGATATTTTTGTTATATTAGAAAAATATGAGCCTTGTCTACAATTTTGACTGGGCAATCCTGGTATCTAGGCTCCGCTTTTGAAATCCATTCGGGACTTTGATGCTTGGTTTATGGGTCATCACCAGTGGGGTAATTTTCTGTTGCGCTAATTGCTTCCTTGTTATTTCAACAGGCGTATTTCGATCTTCAGCAATGAAATCACCAACTTTCTGAATCATTTCCTGGCTCGCGCGAGCAGCGATTTACCGGCCGTTTTTAAATTAACAACGAAGAGTATTGATTTCAAATGTGTAAGATGCTTACGACATCTGAAATATATGCAATGTAATATCATTGTCAAGTATATGTATCGTTTCATGAGGTTTTGTTATTTCAAATTAATATGATATATTGCTCGAATGCCTGCTCATCGAGCAGGCGAGCAGGAAATCAATAATTGTCTGTTTGCTCGTGCTCGGCTCGAATGCCTAATTTCACTGCTCGCTGCATGCCTAATTTCAGGTGACTGAGTTTATTAATTCATGGCGTTGTTTAAACTTTGAAAGTAGCTATACATTGGGAACATAAAAGGATAGTTTTATAAAACCAATTAACTTGTAAGAGCTTTGCTGTCATATCAAAATGAGCAAAAAAATAAAATTTACTGTTGAAAAAATACGTCAACTCAACACATTACAATACACTTTGCTATATTCAATGGAACTTTGATACTAGACTCCGTGTCATGTAAAAACACGACTGCCAATCATAATAATTGGGGTCAACATTTTATAAAACCCGAATGTTACATTTTTAACGTAACGAAAAGAATTAGAAAGTTGAAAATGGCGCAAGGGACGTCCTCAATCGTGACAGGGGGCGTATTAAAGATTTCTATTCTTGTTCTTCGAATGGATGAAAATGATAAATAAAATAAATAAGAAAAAATAATTAAGGAAGATGCAAGTGCAGTACCTACATTTAATATGTATTTATACAACTTTAAATCATGAGCACATTAATAAAAATACGAAATGTGTAGGTCCAAGTTTTCACCCCTAAGTAACGGGTAAAAAAATATGAATATGAATATTAGTTTCTGTTGATTTTTACGGAAGAAAACCATGTTTTCTGCGGTTAATTACTAGACTACTAAAAACTACCTTATAAATGACACTTTCAAAGACTGTAGCTGGACTATTCAGGATTGACACTGATCTATAGTTATTGAAAACTGGTATTATTTTCACAGTTCTACAAGCTCTAAGAAACTGCATTTCTTAAAAATAAATTAAAAATAAGCACAACAGCTCACCAAAAGAATCTTTAACTTCCTTACCAATAGAGTTTTCAAGATTTTTTTATAAATTTATTTATTTATTTATTTATTTAATCGTCTTTATTTAGGATCTGGTGAATAATAACAAGACAAACTATGCTCCTAAAACATAAACGATTAGACACGAAGTAACTAAAAAAACAAAAAACATCACAAATACCACATATACATGAGGCGAAGTTTAGCAATAAGCAACCTCAAACATAAATGCCAAGGCTAAGCATTAATTTTAATTTTCAAGTTTTTTCTAACTTATTTAAACCGATTAATAAGAAATGGCGGAAAACTTCTTTTTTTAGTATAGGTAAGTCTTTTTTTAATTTAATATTTAAATGATATCTTGAGAAAACTACAGAGGAAACTTACATTCGTGCTTGGTTAATCTTACTCAAGATTTATAGCGAATCCCTTAAAAACAGTTTACCTATTCATCAACATTAACATTAGAATTAGAATTGGTTTTAAGAAGTTGGCAATAATAAGATACAATAGTGACTTGATTATTAGTCTTGACAGTACATAAAATATTCCTATATAGGAAGGGAAGGATGATATGCATCGTTATCAACTAAATGAACAATTTCTTTGCGGCCTGTAGGATCTGCGAATGGAAAGAAGGGCCGAGTAGTATTGTGCTTACGTTGACTGCCATATTTTAATACCTGCAAAATGTTTGGCAGAGGTGCATGGAAAAAAGTATAATCGATAAATAAACGTCACGAATATTTTTTACCTCTTCCTTGCCTTAATAACCCGTAAAAGGGAAAAACGCATGGAAATAGAATAATTCGATGTTAACTTAAATATATGAGTAAATCCATTTACTATAATTTTAATTGCTGCTTTTAAGCAAATTACAAAAATAAACTGGGCGTAACAAAAATAACAATTATATCGCAGGTACCTACTACATTGCAAGTAAATTTTTGCACGTATAAGATATGCTTTTGATCTATGAGAGAATGTAGAGATTAGTTTTATATCTCAGAACGTAAAAAAATTAGCTTTCCTGTACTATGAAAACAACAGAGTTTTAAATATTATATTATCATCAGTTCAAAGGAAAAATGAAAAGGACTATAAGCAGTAAATGAAAAAGGCCTGTAAAAGAAGGGTTTTGCTATAAACGGCTTTAATAAACTAAAAATTCGCTTCAAACTAATTTTTGTCCATTTTTTAATGGAAATTAATGATTTATTGTTTAATTGATACTGTTTGATTATGATTAATAGTACTTGAAAGCAAAGCATTAGGTTATAGTATAAAGAAGTAGCATTCGTTAGTTTCACAATCACGTAACGAATATTCATAAGATGTTACTAAAATGTTCTCTTCTTAATTACTTCCGAGATGCTTTTAAATTTAATTAAGTATATATTGTATTATTATAATTACATTTATTTAAAATTCTACTGAAATAATGCTTTAATACCGTAAATTAAACTTATTTAAGATAACACGCAATTGAAATACTAAATATCACTATCAAATTAGCATAATAGGCTAATACTGAGATGTTTTTTGCTCATTTCCGTAAGATCTTTGAAATCATTGCATGTCAAGATCGTAAGACTTCGTTACACTTTCGCCGTGTTGTCGAAAGAAGAGCAATAGCTAACATGAGCCGTTTTTCCTAATATTGTCACTGTCATAACATGGCAGGAGTAAGTTCAATGTAATACTGGTAGAGCGCAACCAAAGTCTAATCTCCAATTGGATTATAAATTAAGGGAAACTAGGGAAACTACAGGTTAATTGACCTAAAGTAGATCACCATCAAAATCAAGCGTCCCGAAAGAAGGCAACCACTTTAGTGCCATTATTTTTAATAGCCTAAAATAATATTTTCTACACTTTTTCAGCATTACTTGAAAATTAGGGCGTTAATGTATTTTAACTTATCTATGCGAGTTGTAAATTATCTACTTACTACTAGGTGACAACGAAGTGCCAACCCACCGCAGCTGAAACCTTACCACTTCTCATTGGAGCATGCGTACCTTTAAAAATTATCAATATAACAGTAGAGGGCAGTATTAGATAATAAACAATATATATAGATATAAAAAATCCAATCTCTCCTTTAATTCAAATCGAAGCATATCTCTCTATCGGTTCATAGGAGCATTAATCATCTGTAATTGTGTTAATTAATCGCAAATCTACTATTTCGGCCTTAATGAATAAATCACTAAGTTAAATATCATCAGCCTTTACCATACCGATGATTTCAGACCTCGTCGGTGGAATAAACTAAGTTCTTACATAAACTATTCAGATCTTAGAAGTCGACCTTAATAATGAAATAATGGAAATGGTAGCGTTTTTATTTTCAGCACTGCAGAATACAGGATTTTACCTACTTCCAAGTGGTATGCATACCAGCATACCATACCACATAACGTTCTTCCACTCAAGCTTTGACCTGTTCAATGCTAATATAAGAAAATTACGTACTTGTTAATTTGATAAAATTAAAAAAATACATAAGCCAGGTACTTACCTATGTTGGTCTATGCTCTAATCAGCTCATTCCTGCTGGAACATCAATTAAAGAAATATGTGGTGACAAAAATGGTTGCAAGCTTGCAAGTTTAAGGTGTATCTCATTAATCATATACAGTTGCTCCTTCTTAAATACTATTTTCTATTCATTTTGATGGAATGAAATAATTTCCATTGTGATTAAGGTTCAAGTAAAATTTCAGACTATTTCTAAACCTCTTAATTGGATCCTAGTTAGATAATATTTAAGAGCTTTATGTTAGTATCAGACGTTATGTACCAATAAAAACAATTTTTATTTTTCCTTCTCAGGGTTATTGCATTCCTTTTCTTACGGGTTTTAATAACAATAATAGTAATTGTTATCAATAAGATCATTTTTATTCTCACGTTATTTAAAATTATTTTAGGTAATTTCTCGAAATTAAAATGATGAATTTTATGTCATAAAGAGGGAAAGCAAGTTATCTTAGATAATTATTAAATAGAATTTTCTTTAAACGCCATACTTAATTGTAATAACGAACATTTTTATTATTACAATTACTAATATTAAATCGCCGCCGTGCGCCGTTTAAAATTTTCTTAGATCATTTTAAACGGAGGAACGGAATTAACATTATCAACAAGACAAACAATTATTAGTCATTGTCATCAAGATAAAAAGAACGTTCTAAAATTACCAGATAAAAGAAACTATTTAATTTCATCGTCGAGGTAAGAGAAACTGTAGGGAAACTTTTACAACTTTCCTGTACATTAAATGTAAAAACGAGGTACCTACGTTCAGTTGCTCTCTCCCTTCCGCCCCTCAATTTATGAAAACTTTTCTACCTTGTTGGTTTGCACTCAACTTCCACTACCATGCGCAACATTTATCTTTATTTGCACCGCTTTGACTAAAAAGTTACGAATTATTTTTGCTTCCAAACCTTAGCCCGTCCCAGTATCATTACATTACACCATTATGCACCATACAAATTTGAATTGCACTTCCCAATAAATAATAGAAAAACGACCGCAAAGAAGTTTAAATCTACATTATAATCGTCATCACTAATTAATAAAAAATCGAATTGACCTACTTATTACGCCATCTATTACACATTTGACTCAGTTACCCAGATTTGCGTTGGTATGTAATTTAAAGCACAAATTGTGCCAAGAACGCGGTGTGATAGTGGTAGAGTCGAAAGGTTCTGTCATAAAACGTTTCCCTTCTAATTTTAATTTATTTTGTAGAGCACATCACCATTTACCACGAAAACGAATCGTTTCCGGACATATGCTTATAAAGCAAAAAATTTTTATTTTGACGTCCCCTACCGCTCCTAAAAGTTGATCGGTATATTTTTGAAACACGCTGTATCTACGGCCCTGCTCTTTGAGTATTACCTTAAATTTCAAATTATTAAGGGAAAATGTATTAATAGGATATCGTCTAAAAGGTCCTAAACAATATCTATACCTCCTAAATAAAAAAAATAATAAAACGAAAATTAGTTTCTGATACTACGCACCCATGTATTGTCTTTATTCAGATATACCAAGATTTTAACAAAATAAACACAATATTCATTCCAATTATTCACAGAGTTTTGAAACTCGAATATGTAGTATACAGTACTCACTCGTGCTTGTGAATTTCTTATACGAAGTGTAACATATATACAATGTATATTCGTATAAGTATAATATGTAATTTGAAAGTTTAACAACACACAACACGGATGAATAGAATAAGTGGTAGACTTCGTCCTTTTGAGCATAACATGTTGTTTTTTCTTTATTGTTATTATTATTTTTATTGTGGAAGCTTGAATGAAAATATATTTTATTATTATATAGATTTCTATTTAACATGAATTTTAATATTTGACTCTTAAACTCTAACTAATATTTTTTAGCAAGTGCGATCCGCAATTTTAGTGGCGCACAAGAGCAATCCAGAACACTTAAATGTATTGGAATGTTTGAGTTGGGGGGGGGGGGGGGGGTGGGGGGGGGAGTTAGTATTTTTAGTGTCGTTTTACTAATATTTTATTAAACTGTGCAATTCAATTTTTATGGTGCAGAAGTGCAATAAAAGGGTACTGAGAAAACTTATTGTCAGCCCCAAGTTAAAGGTTCGGGTATCATATTCCTTTGTAATATTTATACGAGAGTAAAGGTTTACTCTTAAATTCTTGTTTTATTACGAGTAAATAAAATTTAATAAGAAAAAACAAAAATTGTTATCTACTTTTTTATAAAAATTTTAATTTTTACTAATAAAAAACGTATCGTTCTGTTTGTTTTAGATTATATTGCATATTTTCAGTCCACTCGCATTATATCCGCTCCACACCACTGAACATTTTAAAAATACTGTTAAATTAATTTGACCATGTGTCTTTAACAAATCCGTTATTTGTAGTAATTGGTTCTTTATTGCCCAATGGAAAGCAACAACGGAGAGTCTTGTATGATTTATGGAATAAAAGTTAACTAAATTATCGTAGGTGTCTGTATATAGACGTTTACAAGAAAATGCTATAACTGTGAAAACATTCATAATTCTTCTTAATGACTTTATTTATCAGAAATGTAATGCAATCTTTTACCATCAAAAAGAAACGGTTTCTAAATAATATAACGTATACGTAGTAATAATGAATGTCTGGAAGATATATCAGAAATGGCATTTAAGTCGATTGAAATTATACCCAAGAAATCTCATCTTAAGATCTTTCAATGTCAATTTATTTTAGTCTGCGAAAACTTCCACATCGGTAGCGGAACTTTGAATTTTAGCCACCCTCTCATTTTTCTCCATTTTCAATAACCAGTTTTCCTCAAATAATTTACTCGAACAAAATGTCTAAGAAATTGCTAATAAATGTTCAGGTAATCAATCAACGGTGTATACGTCACTTTTTACAAATTTATGTGCTGAATGGGGGATCTTAAATGCGAAATGTTGTTCATGAAATGAATATATGTAATTAATAATCATTTTTGGACGTTAAATTAATCTTAAAAGTTGATTTATAGTGCAAGCATCATTCTTTTGTGGAGAAGTTTGTTCCAATCCCTTTCTTATTACTACCTATAACAAGTGGTTCCAATAGACGGTACAGTATTAGATTTTAGTGACAGTTATGTTCAAACAACAGTTTAATGTCGACTTGTTTGGCAATTACTAACAAAAGATGTGAAAACTTTTCCTTGATATAACTTCTCTAATTTTAAAATATCATCGAATATCTGTTGCTTTTTTCGAGCTTATGTCACTTAATGTCCTATTATTTTGAAGAATTACTTTACTGTGAGGAGTTCAACATGTGAATGAATTCCACTTGTGTTTGTTTATCTACTTTGTTTTTACGTTTTTAAACGGTTAGGTCCTTTTTGTTTATCGCAGTAAAATGAACCATCATTGCATAAAACTTACGAATTTCATTGATTTGTGCTCTTTTGTATGTTATTCATTCTTGTTTAAGAATTGAGAGATGCACAATTGTCGCGAGGGATGGCCAGGTAATATTACCCTTAAAATATTAAGACATCAAAAAATAATATTTAACGTGTTTTACTCAGTTAGAATAATAACATTCATAATAAGTTCATTTGCATCTAACATACATGTTTAATAGCATTAGTCCTTTAAACTGAGTTTATTGTTCCACGGATTCAACGTTTGATTTATTTATAACATTCGATCATCCTTGAAAGATGAAAAAAGAATAATATCATTTGATGTACACTTACAACGCGAAAGCATTTAATTATTCGCATTACAATTTTACAAATTTTACTCTAATTAAAAACGCAATCGGAATGGGTCAAAAACCTGCCCAAAATGTCATCCACCAATCTAACTTAATTCCGATTGGTTCGAAGAAATAATCGAAAAGTGGTTACACAGCTTTGTTGGTTGCCACAATAAACTTCCTGGGATTTGCGATATAAGCGGAATCCAAATGACTATTGACGTCATTAACAAAGCTTTTATTGTGTTACAATGTATGACTATATTAAACTATATTAGGTTCCGAGCCAAAACAAACTCAAATTCACCATTCAGTCGTTATTCACACCACTATTGTACACCCCCAACCGTCCTTACCCCGGTATGATTATAGTCAGTATTGAAATAACTAAAGATTAAAGATTCTAAGCACAAACAATAGTTTCCCGTTTTGTAGCGTGCCCGTTACACCGGATATTATTTTGTTTGACATTGGACACCTTAAAGCGATTTGTAACCATTTGCTGTGGTTAAGAAGATATTCAGCATCGCCATCGTTTATTTTTCAAGTGTGTGGAGTAGAAATCATTCTGTCAGTCATTGATAGTTATAAAAGTTATAACTTATAAGTGACGCCAATGGCAAAAATTAATGACTTGTTTCACCTATGCCATTGTACGTGTTTGGTGGAAACAGGATATCCATATTACGGAATCTGATTATATGGATGAAGGATGAAATAAAATACGATAATAACAGACAAATGTTTTTATCCTGTTTATTTAATGACATGACGCAACTTAACCATTACTGTCGTATTTAATTTAGTTAGAGCCGTAATCATCATGTAACCCAGAAATTGTGTGGAAGATATTTTCCAGTGTGGAAATAGTCTATAGATTTAGTGCAATATTGTTCGAGAGCCATCTATATTAGCAGTAAACCGAAGTTTTGTAGACCATTAAGTGCGTGTTGATAACAAATTATGTATGTTGGGGGTTAATATTAAGATTAAAATTATTGGGGGGTTGCGTGGAAAATTATGAGAAGTTACTGTTTTTATATTAGTTCTTGTAAGAAAATACCTGTGGGATTTCATTAATTTTAACAGCAAACCTATTTTGTCAAATTCTTTGTTCATTACGTGTGTAAAAGAGCATTGAACGGCTAATGATGATAGTTATAATAATTTCAATTTAATTAAAACGCCTTCAGAATTTTATACTGTCCTTCTAGGATTGAAAGAGCTATAGCAATTCTTTCACAAAAACGAAAAAGAAATCAAGGCCATTTACTTTTCAAAGCACAGAAGCTGCCGAACCTTTCGTAATAGTGGTCATATGCCGCACTGATTGATACTATTAAAGGTACATTTTCTTTACCGGATAGTTTTGTTTGTGCTGATAAAGCATTTTGAATGTCAAGACAGGTTCAATGGTGTTTCTAAATTTACTGCGTTGGGTCAGCAAGGACTAGTTTGTCTAAAAATCGAATGACTTAGCTTTTTAAGTCAACATAATATCATCACAGGTAGAATTCAGTGCTTGAGAAATTTCATGTTGACATAGTTTCCCAGATTCGCCTTGATTTGGCGCATAGATGTTCGTGCAAAGGATCACCATATTAACCAGCTATCAGATAATTTGTTATTATTATCTGCTTTTAATAGGTTGGTTGAACCGTTGAACGCCACCATTTACGCTTGAAAAGAATGCAAAAGTCCGAAGTACAAAATCATACCACTGGAGGGACTGATGGTAGTAATTCGAACAAGCCCTTTGGTAAATGTGTTGTGATTTTGATGAAGCTTTATTAACGTATGGAGAATCGATATTTACATCTTTGTGGCAGAAAGAAATATATTTGTAAATGATTTGGGAATATTATAATACATTATATAATTTGTCGTTCACGACTAAGTCTTATTGAAAAATATGAAACGTATGAAGATGTAATCTAATCTATTGCTTCGCGTCCAACGTTAACAAACTACTTTCCGTCAATCACTACGCTTAATTGCCAAAATTTATCCGAAGGCAAATACGAATAAAAGTAACATATAAAGATGCTAACATACTCAATTTAGGTATATCGAATATTATGCTCAAACCAGAACGGAAATTTCTCAAATTATTTTATCGCAATGTTTATGGACATGTATTATGAGTTGTAAATTTTCCAAGTACGTAAACAATTTATAGCAGGAGGTTAAACTACATCGAAACGTAAAGAATTAGCTTTACTTGCTCCGCGCCTTTTTAGTTTACTTTGGAGTTTGTTGAAATTCAAAAATGAGTAAGTAGTTAAAACTGCGCACAAGAACACCAACGGCAAAATTAGGTACATAGATTAAAGAAGTTTCTACTAGGTTCTCGAAATAAAGTAAACATAACAAGACTTAAATGAAGTAAAGTAGTGATAATGAAACCCACCTGAAAGCTCATCGTATACTAGAATTTAGCTACAGGGTCTTTAACTTCCTTGTAAAGTGTTAGATAAAGGGATTTCGTGATTACATACGTATTACTTAATTATCTAATACCATTAAGTTTAGTTTATAAGGTTGAATTTGTGCAGTATTAAAATTATTTAAACTATCTCATAGTAAAATGTTATAAATTTACGTACATTATGTAACCATAAACTATCTATAATCTGTCGCGTAACCCTTTTAGGGCAGAGGTAGCGGACCCTATGCAAGAGAGAAATTATCCGCTCTTCTGTTAACCCCATTATTCCGGTTTTTGCTATCCTAATATTTATTTTTATTTTTACACTTTCATTTCTGTCAAGGAGGACAGGAATTCACTTAAATAGTTATAGCCCCTTTTCGCCGAATTCTCAGTTCAACTAATCTTACCCAAAATGTCAATTCCACTTCATCGATTCACGCCTTATCCTAGTCCAGTCTCACCTCACCTCGCCGGCAATAAAATTTGATGCAATGGTTGCTATAAAAAATAATTATAAGTTTCTATTACCTAATTTCTAATCTAAAATGCATTACCAAGAGTAGCTCAATGCCCCAAAAACAGCAGCGTATAATACCATCTAATTCGAAGGTCTCAAGTTTGCATCATACTGAGATATTCGACGAACGGTTATAAGGGCACGACAAAAAACGAAGTCTGACAACACAGTAAAAATATTTATTTGCAACCCCTACATTATTGCATATTTAAGTGTATCTTGTTCCGCTCTTGAAAGTGTCAAAATCACTTAAAACTATTGCCTATTTTTTTATTGTGCGTTTTATACAGGTACTGTCAGTGCTTTTTTTCTCATGGAACGCTTTGGAACGGCGTTCCCCCACCTGTTTTCGACGGATTTTTTTTTATAGCTGTTGGTCTAAATAAACTCGCCCTGTTGAACAGAGCATATCGGATTTAATTGGACAAAACTTTGACTTACACTCTGAATTACAATTATATTATAAGATATTTACATTACAATCATAAATATTATATAAAATTGCAAAAAAAAAATATTAGCGTTCCACCACCTTTTTTTTACAAAAAGAGCACTGGGTACTGCAATAATTTTATACTTGTTAATTACTTGTTTTACTGTTTTAATACTCAACGTTACATTATTCCTACTGTATTTTAATGTTAATGTTGCGAAATCTTTCTATATTTAAGTATATTGACTCGTTTCGTGCAATTTATTTACCTGGTATTTTTATAATGTACTTTATGCGTCTACTGAACGCCCTGGCGCGCTCAACAGATATAATTTTATGGCTAAAAGGGTTAGATCTTATCCTTAATAGGTACATGTAGCGTTTATCCAAAGTTATTTTAACACAAATGTCAATTACTTGTTGTTGCGGTCTTTCATAGCGTCAATCACCAATTAATGCAACAAATTCGATAACAACGTCGCTTTTGTTCCTAATGATCAAGTGTGTGTTTTTTCTTATTATTCCATTTTCCGGGGGCGGGGTGTAGATATAAACAAACGCGTGCAATATCAACCAACGCCCACAATATCGATAAATGAGACGCATACTGTATAAAAGAAAATGCACCCAGTCATAGTCGTACTAACGACCGTCACCGTTTGAAATAATTTTACTATTTTTTATAATCTCGTAGTAATTTTACAGGGTTTTATGTGCTCTGCTCACAGTCCCCATTAATTGTTTACGCCAACTTTCATTTTTTATCAGCGTCGATTTTGCACTTAAAACTTTCACCTATTACTCGTGCAAACGGCACTCACCCTCAATATTTGTGAAAATTTACATGAGTTTATAGTATGCAATGACCAATAAAACAGAAAAAGTCATATTATCTTTTTCGATTTTTGAAAGTTATCAATATTATCAAAAATTATTTAATATGGGAACACAAAGATTGTGGTGTACTGATTGTAGTGCTACATACTTCTACAAACCCGTTACAACTCGTAAGTGATATTTTCGAACGTTTCTAAAGTGATTTCTCCTCGAATAGTGGAGACCTTCTCACGGAGTTGATCAGTGGTAGGGTTAATGAGACATCTAGTACTTCATTTACATGGCCGACGTTTCGACTAGCTGGTAGCGAGTCATTCTCAAGGCTCTTTATTGAGGACATACAATTATAATTAGTACAACAGGTAAATTAACATACTAGTCACTGAATTAAACTTACTTGACAATGTATTATAGTTAGCCTGGTAAAGAACAACTTACCTGAAGAAATAGTGCATCATTAACAAAGCGTGGCACTCATTCGTTCCAGTTAATGAATGAGGTGGTGAAAAATGATTACTATTGGTTGTAATTACCAATGTTTAATGTCCAATATTATATGGTGCTTTTCACCACCTTTAACTGGATCGAATGAATACCACGCTTTGTTAATGATACACTATTTCTTCAGGTAAGTTGTTTAATTATTTAATCCTAAGGAATTCACAAAGCATTTTCTCGTAAAATTGATGTTATGCTGCCAAAACTTACGTTTATCGTTTCTTGTGAGCCACCTTGTATTTTTCTCCTTTTTGCCAATGGAACGCGTATTATAGTCTAAATAACACTTCTCAATCGATCTTGTCAACCTCTGCCTACTTTAGCACAGGTAGCTTTTGACAAAAAATTTGGATTGAGCGTGGGTAGCGTTCAATTGGCAGGTAGTTCCCAACAGTCGATTACAACCAAAATATTCATTGGACTGTAATTGAAGTATTACGTAATGCATGCCCATTAGATTTATGTTACATCTAATAAAGAAACTATTGTGAGCGACTTTCAATCTTTCGCTCTCGCAAATTTAAACGAATCTATTGAACTCTTGAAACTTCTATTATTCTTTCTATATGATTTCTTGACAAGGAAGTGTATTGCGCCAACAATCAAATACAGTAAGCTCAAATCGGTTTATGTATTAAAATTAATGTGAAAACGCCAATTTAAACAGTTAAAGTAAAACGTGTAGAAGAACCAATAATCTTTAATTTTGCACGTAGCTAAATCGCGTAGCTTAGTTGTACGAGTAAAATCGATTTCTCGTTTCTTTAGAAGGGTTAAATTTGCTGCCTTTGAAGAAAATGGAAACTAGGAAAAATTTGTATTTAATTCCAAATTCAGGTATTGGTATACAAATGTAATGAAATAATCTCGTTTTATATTCGTTGTAATATTAGGAAGAGCATTAAAATGTGATTTATTTGTAGAAGTCAGTACAGGCACTTTTTTTTGGTCCAGATGTATATCATATTTATCAATGAAATTGAGAATTACCTCTACTCAAACTGTTTGTAATTCAAACAGTAATGTAATTTTAATTACGTAGATTCAAACCATGCTGGCTAATCAATAAGTTTCGACTCGATGTGAGAGCAGCTAAACGTTATAAATTATACAATTACATTAAGTGAAATTGTGGTTGAATAGTCAAAAACCTTCAATTCGTGCTCCTGTTAGTTGGAGGTGAAAAGTTACTTATTAATCCGGTGTTCTGTTACACTTTGAGACTCACTACGCTCTAATAAGTTTAATAAATGTGCCGAAGGAATCACAGATTCGATTTGAAAATATTTCTATATTTAATCACTGAAGGTAAGAACTCGCGGTAGAAAATGGGTCGAACATGGATAATTTTTCGAAGATAGTAGGTACATTCAGCGAGTTTTATTGACCTAAGTAACCAAGGTAATTAACACAGAATTTGGGAGAAATTAATGGTATGAGTTTCGCTTGAAATATATAGGTTTGTGGGGGTAGATTCCGTAAACAAGGAGTAATTAAACAGCTTCAAATTTTTTCTTCACACGTGAACTAATTATGGCGAATAATACCTACTTCCTGAAAGTGAAAGTCATATATTGATTACAACATTGTAGGACATTTAAATTGCAAACGCTTACATAATTACCTCTACCTTCTCAGCTTTATCGTTATGTAACATTTGAGCATTGACCCGAAAATCGATTGTTTATTATCGTTTCAAGTTACAAGCTTTAAGCATATCTATGCTTAGACTACCTGCATTCGAAATACCGTCAAATAAAAACATCCTCTCAATTTAAATCTAAATTTAAACATTTAAATCTAAATTTAAATTGACATAAAATTATAAGTAAGATCTTGCTCATACATCTTGATGTTAGTAAACCGGCGAAAACTTTGGATAAAATCGAAAGAGTAATTATTGGACCAATTTAATGATTGCTTTTTCAAAGTTATCTTAAACTTGGGTGCGATTCAAGCTCTTATATTGGTTATCGTAAATTACCTTCAAAGTAGATAATGAAAGGAAGTTTATAATAGACATTTTTTATCAACATTAAGCTACTACCTACATAGCTTCCTACGATCACAACCAAAAAGCACATTAAATAGCTGTCTTTCTGTATGTAACAACATCGTACATAAATGAGAACGCTGCGGGTGATACTACCCTTCTCCCACACCTTTCAACCAATTTAATTTGTAGGATCAGCCGCCTTTCTAAATAGCAAGAGAAAATTGATTTTTCTTAAGGAGGTTAACCGCTGTAAAATTTGAGCACCACGGGCATGATTACATCCAAATTAGTACTACGTTGAAACAGAAATTAGCAAGCCATCTGTGCATTAAAAATCGTCTTACCTACTTGTTATGATACCAAGAGGTACCTATAGTAGGGTGGTTTTCCAAGTAAGCGTAAAGTTCTTTGTAAAAGTAAAGAATCTGAACAGAGCCGTGTTTATTTTATGTATAAGTATTGTTAAACTCCTCTGATTTATCACGTTTTTCTCCTTGTACTTTTTTAAGCTTTGTTTATCTTTTTTATTGAGAGTTTAAGGTTAAATAATTTAAAGTGTAAAGCGACCGCATTTCATTATTCTCGACCATTTCTCCGTTTACAGCCTTCGCATCTGAATTCCTAGATGCCATAATTTAGGTCATACCTACTTAAAAAAAATATATTTAAATAACATCTTGAACCAATCTTCTGAATTCAAATGTTCCACTATCCCCAACGGAATGAGTGAAACCCAGAAACACTTTAGGAAATCATTAACATTTTATATTTTCAACAAAAGACTCACGTACTTTAAACTCCCGAAATTAGAAACCTTATAGAAAGTTAAGACGTTTTATAATATTTTTTTTATGTACAAGGGCTGTTGCGATTGGCTATATAAAGGAAAGACGGGTGAATAAAAGAAATGATTTTATTACCAAAAGTAATGTACAATCAAGATTACTTCTCTACATAATCACCTTGATGATTGAGGCATTTATCATATCTGTGAACAAGCTTTGCAATATCCTCTTCATAAAATGTAGCCGCCAATGATTTGAAGTGAGTTGTGAGGTTGTGACGTTTCTTTGAGTTCATCGTCAGTTTGAAAGCTGCCCCCAAGCCACTTTTTTAATTCATACTGACCACTTAGACAATGCCTGTGCGTGGCTAGGAGTCCTATGTTTTGATATTAAACAATTTTATGTATTATCGTTTAAGTGGAAAATAAAACAAAGCTTAAGTGAGACACAAAGAATTGAGAAAAATTAAAGAAAATGATGAAAATCCAATAAAAATGAAATTGAATAATATAGTTTCAATTAACTTAAAAAATTTAAAATCTTGTTTGTTTAATAGTAAAAAGCAATGCATCATCTTAAAAACAGTGCACCATATTAATAATAAACGCTTCCCGTACAGAAAAAATGATAATTATATTATGGCCAATCGAGGTAATTCGTTTGACACTACTAAGAAACAAACCTTTAAATACAAATTTTCAATAATGTTTCAAGCCAGAATACAAATAATAGGGGGTTACTGGGTGTAACCATAGACATACGTACAGTTAGCAAATATGACTCCAATGGGACACGAACATTTAAAAGTCTGGCACACGTAAAAGGTATAAGCTATATCTATTGCAAACCTTTCAGCTCTTTACTCTTCTTACTAAATAGTTCAAACCACACAAAAGCATTTTTTAATGTGATGAATGAATGAACGAATTGAGACACTGGCCCTTTCGGTGGCAAATAGAATGGGTCTCTTGTGCTGAAAGAGGTCGAATACGAAAAAATGGTCATGAAACTGGGCCGATCCCAATAGAAGAATGTGTTTTACATTGGTAGAGCCATATAATACTTAATTGCTTAATTAACTTATAACTACTGTTACAACAGTTCTTAGAAGGCTTTGGGATGAATGTTGCTAAAATTCTTCGCTGACAGAAAGTTTGTGCACCAAGCGGCGTGGTGAATGAAGCAATCTACAATTAAAAATTTTGAACATACGTAACACATTCCAATCTGTCTATAAAGCATAATGCTTACCAATGGTCAGCAGAAAATCTTCGCTAGATGAAGATGGGGAAAGAAAATCAATATGTTTGGAGTATTAAGAATTGATGTGGTTTTATCGGTTACAATATCGTTGGACCTTATTCCTTCCATCGTCCTTTACGTAGTACTTGGTGCTATGTACGTTGACTCTCGTCAATCGCCGGATTTAACACATATTCACTAAAATTTTTAAATAATTGTCAGCAATTAAGTAATTCAAATTATATTCATAATAACGGTCAATAATTAATAATAAATGTTCTCCTAGTACGGTAATATGAAAATATTAGGAGGTTTACGGAAAACTATATGGAATATTGGTTGGAGAAAACGTAAATGATGGAACAAAGAAAATAGATCTGAAAGGAACTGCCTTAAAATGTATAATATATTAATATATGAATAATGTAGAAAACCTAAGAAATGTGAAATACGTGAACAAATTATTAATAACATAAGTGGGTTACTGAAAAGGCACATGAAAAATAAACAACTTAAAGGTGGGTGAGTTTATCGACAAGCTAGCCGAATAGTAATATTATTCTAAAAGTGAAATTGGTATTGAAAAATCTAGTTTTTCGATGATTCAAGGTCAAATAAGTCAACAGCAACTACTTTCTTCAATACAAAACCATTTCGTATACCTTTCATTGTTTAGCTTAGCAGATATAATATTTGCACGGGTGACATGATACACTCTGTGTACCTTTTATTATCTGCTAATACTGTATTGTAGTCGATGCTGTTAGCATTGGGGGTGTGCCAAGACACTTGCATTTTGAATATAATTTTGAAAACAGTCTAATACTGAATGAAAGTTTAATTTTTAGATCATTTTAAGTAAATAAAAAATAGAAAGTTCCGATTTGTTTCTGAACTCGCTGACTCTAAAGGTAATTGATAATTGTCCTTATGGATGTAATTGTCTGGAGTGGCGCCAGTACTGTTTCTAACATGTATAAATGAATTGCCTCAGCATTTAAATTAAGCAAAGAAAACGATCTAAAATTAACAAAGATGCAACACTAAAACCTATCATAAAGTAGATAATAATTAATTTGCACGTACCGTCCGCTTGCTACATCAATTCATTGATAGTCAATGCGACGCTTAAAATTCGACGTCTGACAAATCAACGTAAGGATTATTTTTTAAATGTTAGGTACTGTGAAAGCTGTAGCGGTCTAAGATAATGAAATATTCTTACAACAGATCAAAGACCGCTTCTTATAATACATCTTTGCATGTTCTGGCGTTAAATGTTTGAGAAGTGTACGAAATCCCACTCCTTTCACGAACTAAGCGTACGCTGAATAAAAAAATTCATTCCCTCTTTTAAATTAGTTAACTCGATCATCTCATTGATCGATTGTTCAAGATTTTCTAAAAGATACTTTTTTACGGCTTCATTTAGTAAGTACATCAACATAACGAAGTCAATCGTACTATGCAGATAGCTTTTTCAAAATTTCTATTGGTTTATTTATACCGTAATGGTGGCTACAAATAAATTATTGAATATAAGAAATAGGTACAAATTGGGAACGGCAATATTTATTGTTCCTGCAGAAAGCGTGTCACCGCTTTAAAAGTAAGTAATTAGATTATGTACTTCGAAAGTTTAATGAAATTACTGCCATAAAACAGAGGAAGTATTATACCACAGATTTTCCGCTGATTTACAGATAATGCAAACGCATATATAAACTTCAAATTTAGTTTGCAAAGATATCTATTTTTATAGTGTTAACCAAAATTTAGATAATGAAAAGCAGCAGTTATTTGTGATGTCAGTACAAGTGAACTTGATATACCCGACACATTTAAAACAAAGGCCGTACTGGAAAGTATAATGCAAATGCCTTCTGACTTCAGTAAAAAGGATTTTATATTCATTTTTGGATTTAAGCAAAGTTTATTTAAATTGTATGGAAATTAAGTCCGTTTACTGGTAATTTTAGTGAACCAATTTTCAGTTTATTTAAAAAAGAGCGGCATCTACTACTAATTTAAATTGGTTACATTCATCAAAGCTTTAATTAAACAATTCTTGCGCTCGTGACGTCGTGACATCCATCATTACATATTATTAAATGTAATAGGGGAATTGATTCCACATGCATGAAAAATTCTATTTATAATATTGAAGTATTTTTATGCACGAAGGTTGAAGATTTAAAGAATCGTTAAAGCTATTTTGAATGTGTCGTTTTAAGGAATCCCGAGATTTTTCGGAATGCGTAGTATATAGCTCTTTTTTTATAAAAAGTTTCTCAAACAAAATAACGCCTTTCCTAGGTTAACACAACGATCTGAAAATTCTTTAAAATCAAATAAGAAGCTCGACACAATTTGTTAGAAAGGCATCTTAAGATTGATATCTACCACTTTTCCATTAATGTGTGTCCCAACAGCTACTATAATAATATTGATTGTTCCTTCATAGAAAATTGTTATAAATATTCAATGTAGTGTTAGCTATAAGTACGCAAAAATCACGAAGTCGCCGTTCAGTACGCAACTGATTAAAATGTATGACCAAACACAAAATTAAGTTCCCACTTAACCTTCTCCCCTCAGACGACGTTACGGTGGCGAGAGGGATGAAAAATGTCAACTGGGTTATTCCGTTGTTGGAAAAGGTTCACAAATGTAACTGATAACGTGTTACAAATAGCTGATGTATTCATAATGAAATGGATCCTTTAAAATATATTCCTCATTTCACTGAAATGAGAAATATTAACGTCCTAAATGCTCGTTACAGGCACTAAGCTCTTTAAAGTTTATGTTTATTACCACCCTATACATGTATATGGAAGTGATAGTGAGTTATGCTTTAGCAACCCAATTTTTGAGTAATCTGTTCACAAAGGGAGCTTGTATTATGAATAAATAATTAGTAGCATATTTAAAGCAATTATAATAAAAATAAATTGGGTCGCCGTTTACCTAAAACGACTAACGTTTAACGAAAATCTATGTTACGAGAGAGAATTTTTGATTAGAAATTTAGCGGTCTTGAATCCTGCTAGAGGGTTTGTGAATATAGCATGATATTTCCGCAGAATCATTTTAGGACTTTGTTATATATGTAATTTAAAATTTGCCTCCCCTTTCTATCGTTTACTGGAGCTAATTTTGTATACATAATACCGTTCTTTTGTCGATTTCAAATTTACCAAACCGGAATAAATGTTTAGAACAGAAGTTATTACATCGTCGTTGCATAAGAGCCAAGTACTTTATAAGATTTTAAGTAATATACTCCTTGCAAAAAATCTAACGTAAGATTACAAGGAGATGAGTTACATTTCAAAATATAAAACGAAATGTCATCCGTTTAAAACGCAATCGCATAAAAGCGAGTGAAAGGCGAAAGATATATTTGGTGCGTGGTAATCCTAAAATCTGAGACGGAAATGTCTAAATGTGCCATTACGCTTCATAGATACTTTTATGTTAATAACCGCTCGGCCACTTCTAGAGTTTGAAGAGCCAAAAGAATAAAATGACAAAGTAGTTTTTATTCCTCGCTTTCAGAACGCATTCGCGTCCAACGTCACCTATCAAAAACCGGGGTCATATTAATAAAACCTCCACAAGACATATTATTACAAACTCAATGTGTTCCATGAAAGCAGTTACCTCCTGCAGCCACGTGGGGAGTTTTTCAGTATCGTTTCAAATTTTACAAAGCCTCGCTTCAAGTTATTTACTTATAAGCTATTTACGACGTTTTGTATGCTTTTGCGACCAAGTTTCATAATCTTGAATATTGTGTAATGTTTAATCGTTTTTTTTATATTAAAAATATAAATTTGGGAAGTAGTAGATGAACGATTAATCCTTATAAGGAAAGAATAATAAGACAGGACAGAAGCACGACACTGGCTTGTTAAATGAAATCATTGACTTTCCGACATTACCACACTTTGTATATAATTTATATTCACTTTTACTGTTTTTCCTTTTCATATTTGGTATTGTTGGTAGCCCTGCGCGGCGCCATGTTATGTTAGCATTTGTCAAAATTCATCTTAACATTTGGTATGACATCCCCATTTTTCGAATGTAGCTAACTATTGTTAAAAGTTAATTCATTCAAGTTCATCCATCGAGTTCCCACGTGGGGCCCCTTCAAGTTTAAACTTTAATTGTAATTTGATTAAACTAATTTTGTAATTTAATCAGTAATTCTCTCTTTTTCTTCCCCTCAGATGATTGTTATAAAAAAGCCTTTTCACTTATTTTTTGGTTAGTGCTTCATTAGTGTCTTTTAGTGTTTGAAACATTTTCTAGATAACATGATTAATAACGAAGAAAGGGTCAACGTTTAAGCTAATTTCACGCCAGAAAGGAGAATATTACCGATGGAACTTAACCTTACATCTATGATTAGTATTTCGTTGATACACATTAGTGCTTTAAAAATGTCTAAATAAATTTACTCGTAACAAATAAATGTGCCACATTTCAGCTAATTTCACGCTGTAACAAAAGTATACCTAATCGGGAAAATGTTGCTAGTAATTTGTACCTTTAAAAATGTTGTGATGTCTCCTAAAACAAAAAAGTTATGAACAACGACAATTCTAATTTCAAGTATTTCTTTAAATATAACTATTTAGCAACTAATGTGCCAATTCCTAATAATTTTCGAGATTTCTATTTTTGTAATAGCCAATAGACTAGAAACGTTTGGATCTCACTTATGTACCACTGTGTAATCTGTTGTACGAACAATAAATATGCATCATTGTTATTATTATTATTATTATTGACCCACATACGATGACACACAGATTATAAGAGAAAACACTGCATTTTAAATTTTTTTAATTCAGTACGACATTTTTGCAATTTAATGTCTTAAATAGATTTGCGTGACCAAGTATTCATTTTCATAACAAAAATAAAGTATTAGGGTGATAAGTTGAGCATTATAAATGTAACATAACCAAAATCTTGAAAATTGCTTGAGCTAGAGAAATTTTTTTGTGGAAATGTTGATACACTGAGTATTAAATAATTTAAATTAAAAAACTTTTGGTACTATTAATTACAAAATGCATTTGTCAGTTTTCTTTCGTTTAATTTTAACTTTAACACACTGAAGAAGGCACCTGTAAGTGGTGTCCGAAACGTTTGGATTATTTAATCAATAAAAAACCATTACCTACACAGTTTAACCCAAAATAAATATTTTTTAAACAAAATGCATTTGTTCATAATTTTAAGAGGTGGGGTGAAATATGGATAAAAATTATTGATAAAAGAAATGTTGTGCCAGAGTGAGATAGCACAAATAAACTTTAATCAATTAATAAATTCAGAAAAATTCCAAAATTCATGCACATAACGTGTTTTGATTATTGATTCATTTTAAAAATCGCATTAAGCAGAAGATGCATTTCCTCAAACAGTAAATGACGATCTTAATTTGAAGAGGATTTGCTTCAGACATGCTGTATCAAAATTTAGCGTCATACTAAGCGAGATTCTTCCACAATCAAATCGGTAGCCTAAATGAGTTCTAGGCTGATTCCTACAACGTTAAAATGGTGAAACCTTTCTTACAGTAATTACACCCCCATTTTACAGTTCACTAAATGGTTTTTTAGAAATGTAAATTTCAATTTCAATAATAAGAATGAACTTGAGTGAAATTCATGATTAGCTAAATAAGATTTTGGCTTATTCCTTATTTATATCTTTTTAAAACATCACTAAAACTTGTATTATTACTAAAATTAATGTTTGATTAGAATTTTTCGGGATTTTTTACTTATCAAACTTGGGTTTGTTGTGTTACTATTGTTTGTTTTCAGTTAAATTTAAATACAGAATCAAGAGTTATAGCTACTAATACTTCCTTAGTAGCGTTTTGCTTTAGGAGAGTTTTGTTTTTTATCAAATGTGAATATAATAGATGTTATAGGAATATTATTCATAAAATAAATAAGCTGCTTGACTTGTTTACAATGAACAACACATATTTTCCAATAACTAAAATCTATTTCTCTACATATGAATAGAAATTATATACATTATATGTAATTGCACTGCACTTAGATTTAATTCCTATATGTCATTCAATATTAAACCACTTCATTAAAAGCTTGTTAAACTTAGGACGCAATTGTGTTAAAAGCATCATTAAATCAGAGCGGCAGCCTAATTTATGTAACTGGATCACACATGATTATACATTAGAGTTTGAGTTTCTAAAATAATCGATCTATTACTTTACCTATACTTCGATTGCTATTTGTCGTCACTTTGACCGTTAAAGACCTCAGATACCTCACCACCATTGTGTATGCAGTGCATCTAAAACTTTGAACTTGGTATTAATATGCAAAGTTGAAAATTCATTCAAGTACCTAAGTAGGTTTATTGTCTAATAATATTAACCGTCTGTAATTTTTGTATTTGAAAACGGTTAGTGAAGAAAAGTTGCTTTTTATGTCCCTAAATATCGTCTTATATCTCGTATCAATTCGTTTCGCTAAGGTGCCCAAAGGTCTCAAAGTTCAAAAAAATGGTACCTATATGGTCACTTCATACGTATAACGTTCCTTCCTACAATTAGTTTTCAAAACAAGGTGTAACGAGAGTATTTAATCAAATAATGAGAATTACTTAGTCACGTGTACAGTCAAAATATTGGGTTCACAGGTACTTAAAACTATAACTAATGCGCTAACTTCGAAGCCTTCAAAGTTTTTCTTCAGGGTCTAAAATCGTGGTTCAATTTGGCGGTGTAGCTACTTATCGAGAGTAAACTACTAATGCGAACCTTTAACCACAAGCTTGATAAATTAATAACTAGAAGACATATTTTTTCCTTCTCACTTTCAACACATGCTATTCTCAATAGACCATCGTTTTAATTGCAGCGGCTCGATATTATTAATTCATCTATGCTGCGCACTATTATTAACTTTTTCAACTTTACTATCTTACCAAACAATGTTAGTTTTTCTTTACGCCTTTTCATAAATTAACGCGTCCTTCACCACGACGCGACGTACTGACACTCAACACTCCCGCTATCTTTTTCTCTTGATAACGGTGTGCACTCTCCACGTTGGGCTCGCCGTCAAAACACCAAACCTGTATTGAAGTTTGGGTAATGATAGAACAAAATGTATCTACTTAGAACAAGTGAATGAATTTGATTGACAAACAATGATATTCAGTTTGCAGGAGGGGCTTAACTGATCACACGCAGATTAGTTCCGTCTTTCTCGTATTGTATGGCGCTTGTGGGGGAAAAAAGTATATACCTTCTTCAGGAAGTAACATTTCTATTTTGATTCTGCAAATATAGATCATTTATTTTGTAGACTTAGAATTGCGTAAGATTGTTCTATAGTTTATTAAAAAATATAATGAAGAAAATTATGCACCGATTTCATCATGAGCGGCGTTTGGTCCATAGTCAATATCTTTCAAATTGGCTACAGTATTTCTTGTACTTATTGCCTATTGTTAGTTTCATTATCAATTAATTGTTCTAGTTTTAATATAACACGCGCCAGTGCAATACTCATGCGATCCAAAGGTATGTAGCACACTATTCAATAAACCAGTTTAATAAAGCATCGAGATTTCCATGCGAATTTGGGCGCGGTTGGTCAATTTCAATTTGCTTTACTCTTAAGGCATTTCTAACTTCGGGAGAAAAATTATCTTTGTCTAAATTAATTGAAAATAATTTTTTGCCGTAATTATTAACATCATGGTTAACACACTCCATTTTTCCCACTTCGCGACCATATGAAACCTTTTCTTGTATTTTAGAAAAAAAACACTAGAGTCGTCGTCAGTAAAACACTATTTTTTACACATAATCGCATGTTGCTCGATGCTTTGTCGAAATGCTTCAACGACTATCTGCCTCAATTGCCAATGAAGATGCATTTCAGCTTTTGTAACACGTGTGCGGTTTAGCAATTTCATGTTTTTTTCGGCTCTATCTATAGCAATATTTATTTCTAACTCCACTTTTTTGCAATTCCAGAGTAAGAGTCGTGGCTGTCACCATAATTTCTCTTGCTCCACCTACCATCTAGATAAACGGTTATGAAAGGTATTCCATCAGGATCAACATTTCCTACCTCAATTGCTCTTTTTCACATTTACCAGCTTCTTCCATGACGTGAAACAGCGTAAACCAATTTTTCTTCCGTTTTATAAAACAAATCTTTCGATGAAGGTAGAATTCCAGGAACGGACTAGAATCCGTCCGTATGCGAATAAGTGCTGCCAATAGCTAACGTAACCCACACCACCGATGTATTTATTAACGAACGAATTCTCGTGGTACACATTTTTAAATGAGCTTTTCACAATTCCCTTTAACCCCTGCAATAGAAAAGCTCCATTATCAGTTAGCGGTAGCTGGTTTGGAAGGGCAGACGTTTTTGTCTATCTACTGTCACCACCAATAAAATAGCAAATATACTTTGATTCTTCCTCCCACCTCCTTCTTTCTATTTCAGTATGTCTTAGCGCAGCTACATACTACAATCTTTCTGAAAGTTAATTCTATCACTGTCAAAGCGGAGGCTTTAACGGCCAGACTCAGTAAGGTTGAAAAATTCAACGTTCCGCCAACTTTCGTAAGGTGCTCCTTCAGGACAAGAAAGTAGTGTGTGTTGTTCCCGTTAGTTCATTTGGTAAGAATGTTTATACATTTTATTTTTATTATTGTTTTTATTTTTATTTGTATTTGTTTCTTGTCCTGATGAAACCCCTTACGAAAGTGGGCGAAACGTTGAACTAATCGCATTGAGGGCTCACTTTTCCTATAAAGCGCAAAACATCATTACATTATATGATTTCACCAAACACATTATTTTGGCGGTAACGTAATCTGTACAAATAGTTGCCGTGTTAATTGTCTTGCAGAGTGATTCAATGCAGTTTTTGGTACACGAAAGTTGCAAAATAAAGAACATCGCTTGGGAGGTTTCATAAATTACCCCGTACGACATACTGGTAAACGTCAAACGTGAACTGAAAGTTAATTTTAAGAAATGTCAAATGCAGGTGCTCACAAAGGATAGACGGTAATAGTAAAAGACGATTAAGGTATAAGTACCTAAATGATGGCGGAAAATACCAATATAAGGAGAGACAATATCAAATAGCTCCAAAGAGCGTAATAATCAGAATAGTCTTTAATTTATTACAAGCAAGAATGCAAACACGATAGTCAACTGTAGAAGAAGTACAAATATAGTGCGATATGAGTGAACTTCACAAATTCGACGAATATAATAATTAAAAAGGATCTCAGTGTGATAAAATAATTCATTATAAAGGGGTAAGGCAGGGATAATGCAAAGCATCCTGCTTTTAATTATGGTAATGGGGCAATTAACAAGAAAAAGTTGAAGTTGAAAGAGTCACAATATAAGATTTCGAAGCTTAAAACCGGTGAATATTAAGCAATTCTTAATAGGAGTGGTGATCTGTTGTTGATGGATTTAAATAGGTATAAAAAACAAGCATGTACTTAACCTCAAAATACTAACCCCGAAATATTAACTGAATAATAGATTCACTCTTGAAATAATGACTGAGATTATTAGCGTTTGAATAAACTTGAAACCATATTCCATCCTTGACTGTTGCACACTGAAATTTCGAAATACCAATTTTATATCGTATTGCGTTGAAAGTTGAATTAAAGTTAAACTTTGTTTTACTATAATACCTGCATCATAATCATAAACTTACTGCTATATAAGCTTACATCTATCTAATCCGTGTGATTCCCTCCATGCTTTTTAGTACTAGTACTAAATTACAATTTTTTGACACCACATTACCTTCCTTTGTCAATAAACTGCGGCCAAATATTTTAGCATTAGAATTTCTAATGTGTATTTTCCACTCCATTACTACTGTCGTTCGAGTAACTTAACTTGAAAATGTGAGAGAGTTGTAAAGTTTGCGAAAGTATGTATTCATAATTTTAATCACATAAAAACACAACACCAAATAAAGTAATTTAGGTATACACTGATTAAGTATATAATTATGTTCGTAATGTACAAAGAGAACCTGGTCTTAAAAGAATGTAAAGATCTCATAGACAAACCTTTTTGATTAACTTGCTCACTGCACTGCAGGAGAACATTCCTCTAATTATTTTGTTGTACTCAATTACAGTACCGAAATTCTAAGGAACTAACAATCGTATATTTTCCTATAGAGGTTATTATAGTCCCGGGTTTTGTTACTGTGAACTTCACTGACATACATAGCAGTGTTTAAATAAAGTTCCAAATGATGTGTTATTCTGTAAATGAAGGTTATCGCTTTGATTATAAAATGCTATTGACCAAGTTAGTATATTTAATACATAGGTATGTACTTTGGTGGTACGTATAAATATTACATAATTATGCTCCCCTCCGCTACTAATTCTTATTAATATTACCTACTGCAAGTTTTTGGTTACATTACTTAGTGCTTTATCTAAATTGTCTGAAGTAACAGTATCAAGTCAACTATTTCTGAAAATCCAAAAGCACGCCTGTCTAATCCATATAAGGAATTTTTTTCTTTGTGAATTTGTTAAAAACAATGTTGTACACCTCAACATTTGCCGCACAGCTGCATTTTAAGAATAAAGCAAAACACTTTGCAGGGGTATACGATAGACCAAAAACGAACGAATTTACTAGTGGAACCAATGTTTTCATAATTTAGAGTTCAAGTTAGCGCCATTAAAAATTTGTTTTTTCAAAACTGCTAGTGCCCAAAAGTCACTACGATTTTAATTGTCTAGGTAGTAACCCGTTCTATTGAACAAATTGCCAATAATTATTATGCACACTGATTAGCAGTGGATTTGAAACAAATTCAACAACATTTTATGTTTTCAGGTAACATTGTGATGCGCAGGACAGGTCATCTATTTCTTGCGTTATCGCACCATTTGATGGAACTGTATGCCTCAGAATCTAGCAGCTTTCCGCGGCACCCTCAATCACTGGTATTCTAAAGAAGAACCATGAACAGAATCATTTGAAAACCACTTATTCAAATCACTAACAATCTAGCTATCGGGTACTCACATCCACCATATGTTCCATCCTCTCTGCTATTACTCATGGCAGAAGCTTCCCCACATAACTTATTGTAATCGGTCACGGCATTTACTTTTTCGACCTTCATTTGGGCTTAAATTGCCTCATTCCCTTCTATCATATATTCGCTTCATCTTCTGTAAGGGGAAAAACCCGATTAAACTAGTATATTTCTTTATCTGTTCCAATTACTTGCTCCCTTTCCTAATTTGTTCAATTACTCTTTTGTCTGCTGCCCTCAAACATCGCCATCCGTATTTTCGCATAGTAACGCACCTTCAGCATATCTTCTCCATTTTCTTCCTTAATTTGGTATACCTTGTACGCATGCGCTGCAATCAGTCCTTTGGTTTGTATTTTCTTTTATCAAGGCCTTATTTACTTTCCTTACCACCCATTTATTTTGGCTATTCTTCGGTACCCATAATAGGTATTTACATTGGAGAATGTTTTGATTCGACATTTCGCCCATTCATTCTTTCAAAAGTACCCGTTCCATTAATTATTATTATTAGCATTTCTCGTAGTCGCTAACTCTTTCCCTCCAAGTTGTTTTATTAGACTATTTATATCGTCTTTTAACATATCAATTTGATCATTTGGAGGGGAGTCGCGCCCCCACCTTTCTTCTCATGTACCTACCTTTCTTCAGAATTTACTTTTTACATTCTCCTTCCCGCTTGTTGTGTTTTTTTCGGTTATAAATTTTGCGAATTATCTAACAATCACTCTGTCTATTTGTGTGTCATTTTGTAGTGGTATTTGTCTACCATCATGACTAATTAGAGGATTTTGTTACTGATCAGTTCGTGATTCTGTTTTCTCCCGTGCATCGACCTTTTTTCATACATCTTTTCTATTCCTCAATTCATTAAAAATCAAAAAAGGCTACACTTGGTGAAATTTTGACTCTTTTGACCCCTTTCTATTTTGTATATTTCTTAGTACGTATTTTGTTAGGACGTAGTTGGTTAAATTACATCTACCAGGGTAGTTTAAGGTGTCAAAGTAACCGTTTAGATCCATTATCGTATTTTATGTCACTAAGGGTACTAGACTAACAACCCTCAGAAAAATTGAATGAAAAAACTTCCTCTCTTGTTGTGCCGTCTACTCCCTCTGTAATCCCAGAAGACTGGATTCCTTATCGCAACACCACTAAAACTGCACTTTGGAATTAAGTCTAATATTTTATTGGTAAACAAATGAACAAACAACATTTAAACGTAGAACTGAATTAATCGAAAATTCAGAAAATTGCATAGATATCTAAAATTATCTGATATACATGAATTGAACCAAAAAGGATCAAAATTAAATTAATTACATTTACGAATACGTGTATCGCAAAAGCCTATTTAAATTTAAAATGGTAACTGGTAGTGTTTAATATGCAAAGATACTTTTGCATTATAAATGAACAATTAAAGAATATATGTTAAACATAAATTTTGTGGATTAATCCAATAACAGCTCGTAATACCTTCATTGTTTTTAAACTTCGTAAAGCTTATATGAAAATTGTTTTCAAGTTAAATGAATACGGTATTATCTACCTACGTGCAATTTATTTAATCTACTTCCTACGGTGCTAACACACGACACCTCTAAATTATAAGCATAATACAACTTAACAACTGAAATTATAAATTTCACGTAATTTAAAAAATATCACTCGTACTTGTTACATATTAAAAGCACTTAGCAATTTAGCGCCTATAATAATTGCTAACTGAGAAGTAATCTATACTGTCATTGAAAAGTGCAGTTAAATTTAAGGGTTTCGTCCTTTTTTGGCCATTATGTACTTTCAGCATGACGGTTGACCTACTAATTATTATGATGTAACACATCTTCATTTAGTCACTAGTTGTATTCTATTGTATTGTATACTAGGACTCAATATATAGATATTATTATTATTATTAATTAAGTTGAATAGGTACTCAATTTATGCGTTGTCTATAATGCATTTCAGTTAGAGGCAATGGATTCTATTATTTGATACAGCACACTTATTTTGTCTCAATTAAACTTGCCAGAAACCTAGCAGCATTATTAGTTATGTAAATACCACACTGTTTACTATTAAAGGGAATAATAATTATATTTGCGAAACTTTATTAGTAAAGCCATTATATTTGCGACTATTTAATAACCGGTAGTATACATTGTATTTCAAAATTCATTATACCTACAGATTGCTTACTAAACCGACGGTCAAATTTATTACATTGACTCAATCACGTTTAAACGAAATGCCAGCCACAGTTTTCAAAGTTTTACCTTTAACAAAACGGAGGCCCAATTCCCTTTATCTCCGCTCAGTACTTACTTACATATAGTTTTAAAATATGCTTTGTATTGAGCAGAATAAAACTATTTCTTTCTTGAAAATTATCATGCTTAAACAGTTTGGTACGTTTAAGCTCCCCCTCTATAACACACTATTTTTTCTATATACCCTTCAAAATAGTAATTACTATAATAGTCAAAAATAATGATTGTCGGCACCGCCGCGCCGTTTAAATACACAGAACATCAGAGTAGTAGACAAAGAAAACACAAGCGGTGTTGTTTAGACCACTACACCATAAGTAATAATTCAGTTTCCAAAAACCATAAAAAACTTTATTTTACTGCCGTAAAAATGAACAGTGATAGTGACATTAGCGTTTGGTGTACTCCGCCAGATGTAGTACTTGTAAACGCCACAAACGATGCAAATTTAAAACTCCTACCTGCCAAGTCCACAATATTATGCGAAGGCGCTTATAAAAAAAACCGACAGCCCAAAAAACGTGCAGTTGATTTTCGGAGAGGGTAATGCTTGCTTATTTCTTGGGAGTCTCAAAAAATATGAAACCGTGGTCCGCGTGGGCACATTATTCAATGGTCACAACTATCCTAAACATTTATAACAATTTTGACATTTCTAAAAGTTAAAATTGAAAACATTTTTGAAACAACATTCAAAAGGGTTTAAGAGTAAAAAATCACAAATATTTAGTAAAGCTTTCTAAGCGATGCATCTTACTTGCAAAAGTAACTTACACATTACTTGGATTCTGGATTCTGGATTTCGATGGGAGGGTGGGAGAACCCACGCGCACCTAGGCCATCTATTCGGGCCCTTTGTGCTGCCTCCCTGATTAGAGTCGTCCGACCCTGCAACGTCACTCAAGCCATCCCACACGTGAGATGAACCTGAGGATGCTGGACGGGGAAGCGGCTCTAATCTTAGCCATGTCCGGCCAGGATTCTCCCAACATGGATCGTCTTAATTCGACAAGTACGGGACATTCACACAATATGTGTTGCGCCGTCTCGTCTTCTGTGTAGCATCCCCTACAGGATGGTGAGTCTACCAGGCCCATGCGGTGCATGTGCTTGTTAAGTTTGCAGTGTCCAGAAAGTATACCTACAAGTAGCCGCAGGTTTCCTCTGGTTAGCCCTGTACAAAAGCGCGCCAGACTGCGAGATGGTCCTCTGAAGGCCTCTCTCGCGTGGCGGCAGTCTAACATCAAGTTCCACCTAGCCCTGTGTTGGGCTTGGGTGTCTTGAGTTATTAGGTTGTTTACAGTTGATGCTGTAAGTGGAAGAGCCGGCTCTGGACCATAAAACGGTTGTTTTGAGGCCAGTCGGGCTAACTTGTCGGCTTTTACATTGCCTATTATTCCAGCATGCCCTTTAACCCATACAAGCTCAAGGGTATTGCTGTTAGTTACTTGCTCTAGTGCCTGGTGACACTCGGAAACCAGCCTAGAGGCGAGTTTGTATTGATCTAGTGCCTGCAGAGCCGCTCTGCTGTCACTGGAGATCCTGATGGTTTTATTCTTTATGCTGTGCATAAGAATTGTTTTTGCACTCAGCGTAATACCTGCTAGCTCTGCCTGAAAGACAGTCGAGATTTTGCCTAGTGGTTGGCTGATATGGAAGTTCAGTTCTTGTGAGTACACACCTGTACCTGTGCCTTCCATTGTTTTGGATCCATCCGTGAAGATGGATATGTCTGGTTGGGATGCCACTTCCACATCAAGGAAGATGTGGTAGTTTTTCCCTAGTATAAATCGAGGTATGAGTGAATCAGATCGGCCTTCTAGTATAGGTAGTCGCTTGACTGCCTCGCCAAGAATTCGAGAGTGACCCACCTCAGTGCCTTTACTGTTCAACAATCCCCTATTTCTCAGACGCAAGGCTGCCAGAGTGGCCTGCTCTCTCACGTGGAGATCCAGTGGAGGCAGACCCAGGATGGCTTCCATGACGGCTGTGGGAGTTGTTCGTATTGCGCCTGTGCATGCAAGGCAAGCTAATCTTTGCACATGATTGAACAGTGCTTTGGTTGTGGATAGTCTGGTTCTAGGCCACCAGACAATTGCTCCATAACAGAACATAGGTCTTATCACGGCAGTGTACAACCACAGGATAGCCTTACACATTACTTACAACTGTTTACACATAACTGATATATTTTTACATAAGTTATTTTGATATTTGGAATTGGAGGAGCGTGTAGAGCACAAGAGTTCAGTAAATTGGTGGTGGATGATGTCATTCACTGGTGAGGGTCAGAGGGTCTAGCATGGTTAAAATAAAAGAAACCAAAGGAACGTAGAACGGTGATTTGTGATTCTAGACAAGCACTTAAAATATTGTACAAAATATATAGCTCTACGTCCAAATAATAATAATAATAAAAGGTCTGACAAATTATCGCGGTGAGGTGGATGTGGCAATACTTGCTACTGAAAATTTGGTGCTGGCGTTTTGGGGACGGTGTTGTGGTGGAGGCACGCACCTTGTAAATTGAAGAATTTACCAACAAATTGCTGCAATATTTGGCGTGAGAATCCTACGATCTTCAAGAAAATCAAGGATGACGCCGAGACGGACGTACAATGGACGTTAGTTACACTTCTACTTTCGCGATTTTTGAAAACTTAGCAAGGCGTAAAGTTGGGTTTTAGTCCACACAAAGCATAATTTTAGATGGTTTAACTCCTTTCTGTCTGTAACTGAAAATAATATGATTATCCTTTTGGCAACGCTACCTGATACGTATCCATCTTTGGTAGAAAATGGGTTATCAAACAAATATGACGAGCGACGTGTTACAACAGCATGAAAAGAACGGATAATATTGAATAAGGAAGACGCTCGGAAGGTGTGAAGTAACTAAACTAAGAGAATGTGTTATTCGTGTAATGAGTTGAACATTCTCTGCATTAATAACATCCTATTTGTAAAATTATTGAATTATTACACGGTTAGCAAGTATTTCTCTCGATTACACTGAAATTTTAGCACTCTCATACCTAAACCTATAGTTAATTCTGAATTTTTATTCCTCGTCCAGTTAGTAGGTAATTTGGTAATTGCTATTAATAATAATTATTTAATCTACGGAATTACACACTGATCACAAATAACATCGACTAACAATGAACATTGTGTTAACTAAAAGCATAGACTAAATACTCCTCTAAAAGTAAATTATCTTCGAAAAAGTACTCCTCAAGATATATTTATGTGTCGCGTTTCAATAATACGCTTTCTAAAGCCAATAGATTTAATTCAACATCTCACAGCACGCGTGGTATATATTTAATATAACTTTTATAACGATTTTGGCGCGACACGAATGGGTTATCTACATATAGATACTCCATGTCGCACATTTTCAAATTTTATTTGCCACAATCCACTTTTATATTTTCATTTCAGAATTTAATAACAGAACGGATTTAATCTACTTGTCTCATTTAATACAGATAAAAAAGTTTGTACATGTATTTAATTAATTAATACTCCGTGGTTAAGTAACGCTTTAGTAAGAACATTTGATACCAAATGCATGGGTTTATAGTATTCAAGAATGAAAATAAGTAATTTATCTCTTGACAATGTCTATATTATACTAACCGTTTTATTCTATGGACTCATTAAAAAAACGTAGAAATAAGGGTTTCATAATATATCGGAAAGCCAGAGCAAATTCCTTCCGTTCGTCTTTTATCAGTGACCCATGAATCAAATTTATCTATTCATTCAGGTATATAGAAAGGGGATGAAATCATAGTGATTATGGTTAATATGAAGTTTCAATACCTCTAACAATTCCTAGTCTTATATGAAACATGAATTTCAAAGTGAAAGCGCTTTATTGTAATTTCTGAATCCGGCCTGAATTGAATTTCATTATGCTGCACAATGCCATATCAAATATTTGTAAACCAACACATCGCTATTTTAATAATATTACAAATTTCGGATCAATTTAATTATATAGCTTCTACCTGTTAATTGATAATCCTATTTTCTTCCTCCTTCCTCACAGTTTATGCGGTTTTCATTATAGTTTACAACGAATCCTTTAAGGATGACGTTCAAAGCCATTACTTTTAACATAACTTTAATTTAAGATTACTATCATTTCAGACCATTTATAATCGTAATTCAACAACTTTAATGAATAAAACAGTTTGCCTTCATTTTGCGTACATCCTGTGACATTCCATTTTTTATAACGTTGTGAAAAATTGGAAACGTAACGACAAAGATTTGTTGAAACAGTTAATGAATTAGACAAGTTACCTACACTTAATAAGTACTTTAAATAGTGATTAAGCTGTAAGAATTGAATTAGTTATAGATCTTATAGTCCGAACCTACTTTAAACTAGGCAACATGAAACAAAGAATAATGGTGGTTATTTATTCTTGTTGCTATTTTTATCTTTGCCTCGTTATTAAGTTTTCTTCTAATTACACTTTATACGATTATTTTTGTTGTGCTAAATGTTGCTTGCACTACGAAATTGTTGTCTCTACCTCTACATTGTAAAATGTCACAAAGGCAAGGCAACTGCAATATTGTTTAAGTTAGTTAGCAAAGCGACCAATCATGGAAAACAACTGAAACTAATGATAGGGTATTTAGCGAGTTCCATAACAACCTTTTCTGGAATGTTAGATTATGCTGGATATTACTACAAACCTTTTTACCAAGTGTGACGGCCTTACTGGGTTTTAGATTGACAGAATTTAAAAAGTTCTCGTTCTAGGTCGTCTTCGCTTTGTGTTGTTAGTACTGCTTCACCTGCGTAAACCAGAGCAATTCTGTTGTTCCTCTTTCTGTATCTTATTCCTAACTATACCTTTTTTATAACTTTATACATTAAAAAATCAAGTAAGATTGGACTAAGATTCTTTTCTTGTCTAACTCCTATTAAAGTTGGCATGTTTTTGTGGTGTGTTCGGTTATTTTGATTTTGTCATGTTGTTTGTATTCAAATTCTTTATGATTTTTACAACGGTTGCTGATGTTCTTTTCTGAATAAATGTTTAGTTTATGTTATGTCGTTGAGCCAAATGGTTTCATTAAATCGACGATTTGTTGTATTCTATATGCTTTTATTTAATTTGTTTCATAATGTATCCGTGTCTGTTGTCGACACATCTTTCCGGAACCTGTGCTATTCTTCCTTATTTATTATTCATGTAGGTATCTAATTTTTCTTTCAATCGAACTGTGAGTAATTTTATCGTAGTACTTAGAAGAGTTCTTCCTCTGTAGTTTTGTTATACGTAATATACTAATCTTTTGGAACCTCCACTATATCAAACATTTTTTACATAGAGATTTAAGGTTCAGGTAATCGATGCTTATAATCGTGTACGTAAGTGTGAGTTGGATCTGAACATCTATAGTTTTAACAATGATTAAATATTTGAAATCATTGTGACTAACATATATTTACTTTTCATTGAAAGGGGTGATATGAATGCACACGAACATTTTATAAAAGTTTAAGCGCTTCAGATGGTAATACAATTGGAAGGAGAATTTGTTAATAGGAGTGTTTCCTATTAGGCTGAACATTGAAATGCGGGAGTTCAAGGGAAATGTGCAGCCTAAATGATGATTCAACAAAAACTTCTCGAAGATGGCACCGTTAGCTTCCCACGAGATGGACAAATGGTAGGTATTTATTACTTGATAAATACTTAATTCCATATTCGCGTAACGCGTCGACGTTGTTTATCATTAATAAAAAATAGTTAAGATGTTTCAACAGTGCTAATGTGTTTATCTTAAACCGCTAAAACATTAATTTTATTATTATACAGAACACGTACCTTCTAATGGAAAAAGCCAATTAAGACTAAATGCAACAATTTGTTGTTTTCGTTTCAATCATTGTTTCTTACAAATTGATAACGAAAACTCTTTTCCAATGCAGTTTACAATCAATTAAAGTATGGCGACTTTTTATGATATAAATACGAGTTTATGTTGGTTATATTAAATTGAACGGTATATCAAAGCTCTTACAAGTAGCCCAAGTGGAAGCTGCCTGTGTATTAGAAAGTACTTGGGCGTGCTTTGATGTGGCGAAGACGTATATATTCCTTCTAATTAATTTTCTATGTTTGCGTTATCGGATGGTTAAATTTGCAGTAAGTCTTTCTTAACATTGTAACAACCTGAATTAGTTCGTTATAAAGGTCGCATGTTACATTTAATACAACACACTTTATGACATCAAACTTACTTTCTCTCAGAGTAACCATATAATAAGATTCCTTGCTAGGACTACTAGCTCCCATTGCATTAACAGCCACCACTCGAAAGCTGTTAACTGTGTATGGCTGAAGATTCGTTATGTAGTAGTTGGTATCATTAGTAGGTGTTAGAATACTATCAATGACACTCCACTCCCCATCTTCGCCAAGTCTGAAAATAGAAAGCCTTTTATAATTACCTTTCATACGACGAAACACTTTTTTCTAACTTTAACGCAATAAAATATGTTATTACTAATATTCAAATTTAAATCATCAAATTGCTTAAATAGTTTATAATGGTAGTGAAAACATTACAACGCCTAGACCGATCAATTCCCAAATTTATTCGCGAAATTGAATAAACAAATTGAATGTAACAATTCATTTGATGACAAAAAGAAGTGACAAATACTATGAATACTAAATGAAGAGGAAGAGGAACTAAATGAAAAAGACATAAATAAATAATAATACGAAATTTAGTATATTGTGCGAATTAGTGGTAGAGAAATTACTAACTTTCATTTCGGCGTACGTTAGTTAAGTTTATCCACCAATGAATACATTTCTATGAGAACTTGTTCCGTAAGAAGCAGAGTCTGCACACACCGCTTATGTTTAATCGTGTAAAGTTCTCTAAAGGTACGGTAATATAAATTCAAATACAAAAGAAAGCATGACAGCGGAAAGTATGCGATTTTTGTGCGATTTAAATTATTGATTTCATTATGTTTAACTTTCTATCGTACCAGAGGACTTTTATTTGTGAAAGTGCGAATGGTATAAGTAAACTTATGCAACTATTGTTAACAACACAAACTTCAAAACTGAATATCTCTCTGGGAGCAAGTACTTTCTGTATATTATTAAGATAAGGCAAAGAAGTTTTGTTAATAATAGCAAAAGTGGAATATTAAAGGCAATATACTTAAAATTATATGTAGTACAGAGTTAAAACAATTTAAGGTAAGTTTCAGTTATCCCAAGTGGATTGTCTTTTCAATTACATTATTTAGATTATACGCATTATACACTATTATATATGAAATATATTTCTTCAAAATGGAAACACTATGCAGAAAATCAAGGCAGTGTTAGCCGCTTTCTATGCTAACATGACCTCATCTCTTTAATACAAAAACTAAGGCTCCTTATGAGCTCATTACACATAAAACCCGCAGAGGAAAGTTTATCGTCCTAAACGGAGAACTCTTTTGGTTCATCATTTGGGACTACTAATGTGATTACCATAGGCGTTAATATTTATAATAAATCAATATCTGTAGACTTACGACGTACTATAAACAACTGGTAATTTAAATTTCAACGAATTACCGATCAATGGTTGAGAGGGGATGAAATCAACTCTGTTGGTACCAACAAAATTAATATGACTGCCCAATTTTAATTTCTGTTGTGAATCTCTCCAATTATGTGCTAAACAACCCTTGTACTGCCATTAGCCAAAAGGTCCAAAGCACCAAGGTTCGGTGATCTCAGACGTACTACCTACTGTATGTAGAAGGGTGGCATCTTGGCCTTCATTTGACCTTGGAACAAGGTGGTGAGCTGAAACAGTTTTAAGGTCGTGGTTTGTCTCTCGGCTAGGGGTTTGTTTCTGTCCGAGCAGCAACATCAGGGTTTCTGTCATTCCACGCTAAGATGCTGTTCTTATTTCGGATGGTTTGCTTCTCAGTTAAATCATGGTTGACAAAATTCACAGCCATGCTTTGTTTCTTGGTTGGGTACTACCTCGAGAATACATTTTGTAATATGTAACATACGTGGGGGTGAAAGTAATAATGTAGCTCTGATTCGATGTCTTACTTCAGTTCTTTTAGAACTCTCGATCGGTGATCACGACTTCCCTTTATGGGTATACGTTTGAAGATTTCTTTCAATACCTACGTAACAAGAAATCATTACCTATACGAGCCCAGAATCATAACATTTGGCCCAATCATTGTTTTATCATTAAATTTAGTGTTCTGTGCATATCTCTAGCTTTCTAATATTAGTTTTTATGAATTGCTCCATGATTAGCCCCTATATTTGTATAAATTAAAAAACCTTTTGAGCTAAAATTTTATTTTTATTTTTCTAATGGCCATCGATTTCGGTCTACACGTAGACCATATTCAGGCCGTGCTGAAATTGACATTAATGAGTATCAAAGTAAGTGGAGTATTATGATTATATGTTACTCATTAATGTCAATTTCAGCACGGCCTGAGGATGGTCTACGTGTAGACCGAAATCGATTGCCATTATAAAAATAAAAATAAAATTTTAGCTCAAAAGGTTTTTTAATTTATACTTTCTAATATTAGTTTTAGTAAAAAAAATTTATATGAATGTTTCAATTTACAATAATAATAGTTGCATTCAATACATTTTTCTTTTCGTGTTCATCAAAGTCTTCTAAAATACAATAAAAAGGAAAACAATGACTGGGCCAAATGATGTGATTCTGGGCTCGTACATACTATGTACGTATGTATGCTTTATTTGTAAAAAAAATGGGAAAAGAACGAAGATAGGATATAGGAAGTTGTGGATAGAGAATAAGTAGGTATATCTGGGAGAAAAATTAGTTCTGGGGGGGAGGATGGGGGAAAGTAGTAACGCAAAAAAATGTGCGGTTAAGGGTGAGAGAACATTAGGCATATGCTGGGAGAGTGTGATGAACTTAGGGAATATCGGAGGAGTTGGAAAGTGATACTGGGGGACAGAAGGGATGGTTTAGGGTGGATGGAAGAGGTGGAGGAGAGGAAAAGGTTGTGTAGCGTATGTTAATTTTTGACTATGTTGTAGTGGGGATCATTTCTATAAGTTTTTTCTTTTTACAAATAAAGCATACATAGGTAGGTACATTAATTATACAGTGCGCCTATTTTTTGGGATGTAGCCTACACTGTTTAGAAGCTATGATACAACGCTCTGTGCAGTATTATAGATACTTGACCATTAGCCACAATAATTTAGTTTAGGCCAACTGAGTACCTGAGTGTAAACATTCTTAGCCGAGGTCCCATTATTTACATTAAAAAAAGTAATCACTATTCGATGAAATACCGACGCAACGTAGAAAAAGAAACCTCAAGTGATTATAATATTAAGCTTTGATATTATACATATTGATTAAAACATTCAATTTACAAAAAAATTATTTATCCTTTCTAAATAAAAAAATGATGCATTTTTTCGATTAAAATGTACCTACACCTTTCCTTTCCAAGATACTAGAATAAATATCATTTGATACAAGACAGTAACGTAACAACAAAACAGATTTTAACAAATATTTTTAACAGAAGCTATAACATGATATACACTTACCAACAGAGTTTTAACTACTTTTGTTGCTGCAAAAATTATGTAACTATATTAGTCAAACATTTACTTTTTTTTAATTCCGAAAACTACGCTTAGTGCATGTTCGGCTTTTTGTTTTGCACTGAATTTTTATCACCAAATTAGATGTCAAAAATGTTATAGTTTGGAAATTAATGTACAGCTAGACATTGGTTTCTACAATCATCTTTATCACTCTCACAATAAAACACAGTAGGTATAAACTCTTAAATACAATTCGGTCGCTGGAGTAGTGGCCGATTTCGAATGAATTTCCACTAACCTTCCTCTCAAGATAAATAACTTTCAATTGCATTTATCCGGGATTTAAAAAATTCGTAAATCTTTTTTAGTTTACATGGTGCGCCGATAAAAAAAATAGACGTCGATAATTTTGAACCCCTAATAAATCTGTCCTTGATCATGTATAGCCCAACATTTACCTACCATATGTTTCGATTCTATCGAGAATTAAGTAATAAAACAATATTTTCGTTCTTGATGGAATATTATTTCTGTTTGAAACGAGTGCCGTCTATTGATGTCTCCGTCAGAGCACGCGTCACGGTGCTTTGTATAGCGTTGACAAGGAAGACTATTCCTTCTATGGCATTTTCAGGTTGGTGATCAAACACATGAACTTGTTCTCTCACCAACTAATCAGGTATTGGATTGATTAAACTAATAAAGTACGGTCTTTGGAATCTGCTTGGCTTGGGTCACCGACCTCGTAGGGGGGGGTGGAATAATTTCGGTTATACTAAAAAATTATTACAGCGTGATAAGTGAATCTGAATTTATGCACTAAAGATGTTAACGTGGGTTAAAAGAAATGGACATAATAGCAGGTATGACGGTGTGAATGAAATCAATGAAGTATAATATTGACGAGGAATAGAATAAAGAAACAGAAATCTCAAGTAAGAATAAGGACGGCAAGAATACGTAACCCCACAGGTTAAAAACCAAATTAATAAAAGTGAAAGTTACGAATGCGGAAAGGTAATAATAATTCTTGCTAATGCTAATATTTACTCTTTTATAACTTTTGCAGTGTGGTGGTGGGTACAAGAGAAGGTACAGTGTGTTGAGAATGATCACTGTTGTCACGGTACTTAAATTTCAAATTCTTATAAATGGAGTTAATAAAATTTACCTATTTTTCAAGTCCCTTACATACTTTCCTCGGGATGAGAAGCGTTGTCTGGTAGAGTTGGTTCTATGAGTGCCATTTCGATTTGTAACACTTAAAAATTGCTCGTTGTCGACTTCAATCTTAACCCACTTATGGTTCTGTTTTTTTCCTTTTTAGTGTGGAACGCTGGAATTTGGAAGGTAGAGTGCTAGTCGATTTCATATTTTGAAGTGCCCCTCTCGGACGAGCCTAAGCGACTTACCTTTCGCTTATTGGCTTGTCCGTGAGTTAAGGCGCTGTTCGATCTGGCCCTAGTTGAACGGTATCTATACCTGCCATTTCTCTTGGTCCTGTTGTAGCAAATAAGAGAAGAACAAAATGAGCCGTTTCTTCACTTCTGACTTATATTGATTTTGTGTCCTTTGGACAATTTGACACTCGGTTTTGTGCCGTTTTGAAAACATTATATCATGTCACCAATCACAATCGATTTCAGGAGATTGGGATCATTTTCTGTTGTGCCAATGACTTTGATCCTTTTTATTATCTCTAGCCTGTGTTATGGTGCAATCGACTCATTTCGGTGTTTAGCGATCAAATTATGAGCTTTCTGTATCTTTTCAGATAATCCCTGCTTTGAAATGCGTTCTTTCTTTGTACCAATCGAAAACGAATGGTTTTGATAAGCAATCATTACCATAAATATTTCATACGTTTTGGTGACCTGTGCAATAGAAATTCAATAACATTTCTTAGTTCTATAATTTTAAACAACATACAACTCTTTGAACTGTCACGAAAAATATTTAAAATATAAGTTCGCCGTTTTGAAAACGATGCAAAATTCAAAAAAGTGGGAAAAGACGCTTATCAAAATCTGACAAAACGTATTAATGTAAGATTTAGATCCTAAATTAAATGACAATCTGAAAGATAAAGAATTACTTCTATTGAATGGATGTAAAAATCATGAATTTTGTAGACGACCTAATTTGAAATAAAACAGCATGAAAAAATAATGACAGTTTGGTATACAATCGTATGTCTGCAAATGTTTAGTTTTCCGAGATACAGGGTATTAACGTTTTTCTTAAAAACTGACGAATTATTTATTGCTCTGAAACCGGTCGAGATGTGCAAATGAATTTGGTGGATTTTTTATTTTTTTATTTTAACGAAATGTCAAATTAGCGTTTCTTCATTATTAAGCCTTTAGTTTGCTATAAAATTAATGTTGATAAGTAATTAATTTTTCTTTTATCGAAATGAATATTTTACAAATGCGGAATTGTCAGACATGCACTTTCTCTATGGTCGAAGTAATGGAAATGGTCGGTAAGCTCGAAGATTGTATGCTGAGTTGTATCTAGGACGTATAGTACCCCAAAAACTTTAACACCCCGTATTTCGAAAACCAAACATTTGCAGACATACGTTTATATAGCAAACTGTCATTTTTTTAAATGCAGAATCACCCTCCTAATGTTTGTCGCACTTATTTACTAACACCCGGTATAGCAATAGGCATACGCCAAATCAATAAACAAAATTTAATATTTTACATACTCCTACTCCTCCTTTGATTGCCGATATTGACCCAAAAGGTATGGTCAATTATTTTTTAGTCAGAACTTAATGTCGTTTAAATCCTAAAGATAGTGGTGAAAATTTGTTACTTCATTCTTATTTCTTGATATCTTGGTGTTAAAAGTCTAAATCAATTCTTGTCATGAATAAAGTTCCCCACATGTCAAACTGACATCAATGAATGTTGTAAGAGGGAGGGTTCCAGCTTAAATTAACAAAATCAATCTAAAAAATGAAAAGAAGGTAGATATAAAATACAACGAATTGTTGATTGTCACAAATACATGTACATAAGCACTTTCTTCAACCCCCTTTATCACTTGCGTTAATGTGAAATTATGCCTTACAAGGCGTCTAATTTACGTGAAATTGAGTATTTCTTTGCGGTAACCCAATATTCAACTAGGATTATGGATTATGGAATTTGTTGAATGAATTTCTTATATTCTTATATTTCATACCAAAAATAAGCTCGTATATCATTCTAACATTAGAAAAAATCAATTAAAAGATAATTGCGTAGAGATTTTTATACCTCGGTTACATACCTACGTATCATAATTTGTTTCCCTTTCAAGTGATTAAATATAGAAGTTATACTGTATCAGATTTCTTTGTCAAGGGAAATTCAGTAACATAAATTTGAGTTTTTACTAACAGAAACAATAAAAGTCAAAGAGCATACTTATTTAACATCACCAAAGTAGAATCTTTGCGCAGTTGCAAAATTTCAAACGAAATTAATTTAAGACTATGAAGCAGTAATAATTTTTCCAAACCGCTTTTATAATTTCGCATTTTCTTTCAAGGATTTGTTGCAAGGGTTCCTTTTAGAAATTCTTGTTCACGTGATTAAAGCAATATTCATTAAAATTTATTTTAAATTTATACTGTGATTTCAGAGCTGAAATGTTTAATGTTTCGCGTTGTAACTAAGATTGTTATTAACTTTGGTTACAGTTAACGTTGTATGCTGCTATCTGCTATCTGCTAAGCATTCAACCGTCGTTAGTTTGGACAATGACATATGACCAAAATCAAGTGTAAGACGTGTACCACGTGTTCTGAAAATTTCAATTCGCTCAAAATTTCATTAATCGGCGTAAACTTTTTAATTGTCTTAAGAGGTGCACGATAGTCAAGTTTTTATTAACAAAAAACATCACCTACGTACGGAACGCATAATGCTCCTTCATTTTTTCATCGTATGACATTAGTTTACTGCTTACAACAATTTATAACAAAACAAATACAAATAACAATTGTAGTGGGAAATCGATTCCATACGTTCCTCCAATTTTACGAGCTTATGGTTACCGTAGAGAAGTAATATATAGAACATTACTAAGCTTTTTCCAAACGCAGGATAAAATGAATAAGGGGTGTTTATGAGCTGCCCAGATATCAGCATGAAGATGATTCTCATTTAATAAGGCACACCTCGGGACCTCATTTTGTGAACAGTGTAAAAAATTTTGTCGAATACCGATGAACCTTTGAGATCTGAACTTGAACTCTGACGAAAATGAAGGTTTTACACTTGGTGTGCACTGTGCAGTAGAGTTCGGGAGATCTGCACTGATATGATATTTGAATACATTCTGACAGGTAGTCTAACACTAACTTCAGAGATGTGTGCCCATCAAACATACTACTAAAGCGATTCGACAGGGTCGTTTTCGTTGATGTGTAATCTAAAATAAAGGTATGAGGGGATTTTGTTTGAGATGCGAGAGGGAGTACATGAGTAGAAGGTGAGGAAATTATTTTATTGTTATAATAGCTGAAGATATTGACACTATGATGGTAGTATGATAAACAGGAGGTTTACATTGTCGAAATTATGGGGGGCTTGTAAAATGAGGGTATGAGATGAAGACTTTGTGTCGCGCATTGTTACTGAAGATGAAAGTTGAGTACACCATTGAGACCCGCCCACAAAGCAGAATCCACGTAATGAGTTTATAAGGGCTCTCTTGCACCGAAAAAGGCAACAATGCCTTTATGCAAAAAGGCATAACAATTAACTGGAGAAGTCTACGGAAACGCCATTAAAAATTTATAGAAGTTAGTGATGAAGAGAAGACGAGATTAGTGGATGCAATTGTCGGGTACAGGTGATTGTACCTTTTAAAGTTGCTGCATGATTCTTATAACCCTGTTTTGGCTTCGTGCAACTCCTTTCCGTTCAAACATCTAGAAAAATACATGAGAGGAAGAAGATTGTCTTGTGATGATGAAGTGAAAGAAGTTTTCCAGGACTAACGAAAGAATTTGATTCCTAAAGGATGAATCAGTTAATGAAACGTTTGAATAAATACACAGGTATGGAAGGTTCTTATATAGAAAAATAAATTTTTCCAAAATTCTACGTGCTTTCATTCATATCCAGGTAGATTACCTATGAATTTACCCTCGTATTATTACATAAAAATGACAGGAAGATGTTTGTTTATTACAATTAATAAAAAAGCTTTTTTGGCTAATTACAAACCAATGAAAAAAAATTAATTGCTATTTTTACATCGTAATATATTTAGATGGTATTGATATATCTAGAAGTTCTAGAGTTAAGCGTATTGACAAATCATACACTTTAAATTAAAGTACAACATACCTACTTTTTGAAAAGAAAATTCAATTAGGTCAAAAGTCTAGCGACTAAACATTTGTAATTTACACACTATAATAACAATTGTCAACTAGTAAAAGTTTTATCAAAATCCAAATCAAACACTTCTGTTTTATTATTAGCCGGAGCTCTGGATACTGCTTTGTGTTGGTAAAACACCTTTTAACATTATATCCACTCTATCGAAATTACCAACTTTAGGAACTCTCTATCAGGTTTTTAATAATTTGAAGGTGTTTATTAACGAATTGCGCTTTAATTACTTAAAGCTTTCAATTTTACTTCATTGCTCAGCATAGTTTTTAACATTTTCATGTAAAGTTCTAAGTATACTATCGCATATGAGGTCGGATGAAGATAATAGCTTTGTTATCGAGATGCGTTTGGAAAATAAATTTTTGTTGTTGCTGGTGCTTTGTGCTATACTACCTATGAAAACGTAGCCGTTAAAACTCTTCTAATAATACTTATGCTTACAATTTAAAGAAGTATACCATATTACATATTAAATAACTACAGTTTTTAAATATAAATCGGTTTCGATTGATATGTTGGTAATTTCAGGTGTACAGTTTTTTTTCTAGTTGTAATAAACTGAAATTAACAATGTAAGTCTAAATGAAATGAAGAGTGTATATTTCCTACAATGGCGTAGTGAATTGTAAACACGGGGTTTTGATAAGACGTTTGTAGTTACAAATAAACCGGACATTGTTGGTGTATACAAAGGCATCTTTTGACAAAATCTTTGAGTGTTATGATAAAAACAACCTGTTGTTCGTATTTTGACCGATGAAACACAATTTGGTCGTTTGTATAATTTCCTGACGTTAAAAAGTTCACGTTTATATGCATAACTCGGTGTAAATGAGGTAAAAGTTGCGGTAATAAAACAGACAAAGCCCGCATAATTAAATTACCATACATTCATTTGATACTCCATTAATTAACCGTTGTAAGTTTGACATTGCTGTTTTGCTGTATTAAATTAACAACAAAAACAATAGATTTATATCATCCAACTGACGTTAAGTTGAATATTATCGGAATCTTGACCCTTAATTTGTCTACAGAGAATTGAACGTTGACATGCATATAATTAGTTTTTGTAACCTAAATATTACCTATTTTTAACGAAATAGTTGCGATTATGTAGGTATATTTCTTTTGTAGCTACAAGGATATGAACGATGTAGTACATACAACAGCTACGTAAACTTAGGTTTACGTTAAATGAAAAATAAGTAGGTATTGCTCGTTCCAATAATTCTGCCAGCCAGCATTGAAAAAACCAACTAAAGTATCATTCTATCTATTATGCTCCAAAAAGTAGTGAAAATCGGAAGGTATTATAAAATATTGGAGTTTTTGAAAAAAACAACGTATTTTTTTCTTATTATATGGCCACCCTCTTATAACAATAATTATTATCGTTCAGGAATAGACTTCGACCGTTTAAATTAATTTAAATGAAAGAGTATAAGTACAGGGTGTAGATTTGTAGAATTGGCCGATGCACCATCGGGATTTCAATGTAAAATCTTAATGTTCGATTACTTGCTTCCCTAATTATTTTAGAAAAAAGGCACTTTAACTTTTTGGTAGATTAAAAAAATCTACACCCGCATATGTTTGATTTTATTTTACTTAATACAACATGAAGAAAAATTGAAAATTAAAATTGTTTGTCTGTCAATGAGCAACATTGTAGTGCAATTTATCTAATTTGAGCGTCGTTGCGGCAAGATTCAAACATGTTATGAAGTTATTTTATTTATTTACTATTATTAATTAAACGATTTTAGTTTCATTGTGTAAAATTTTATTTTTTTATTAAATTAATACCTGTTGACAATTACAAGGCATCACCGATTTTTGAGAAAGTGTAAATTTTTATTTACCTAAATATTTGCTTTCTGAACAATTCAAAACAAAAATAAGTAAATCAGTTGATTCAGAATTTTTGTCTCTACCAAAAAGTTAAATAGACTTTTTGCCTAAAATAATTAGGGAAACAAATACGTAATCGAATATTAAGATTTTTACATTGAAATCCCTATGGTGCATCGGCCAATTCTACACCCTGTATAACGTACTCTCTGGTAAAACAGAAATTAAAATATATGGCTAATTCGCACCACTCCCTGTTTGATAACATTTTCATCAAATCTAAATGTCGGTATCGGATATACAGATTGGTAGGTATTTTACGCTATAATGAAAATCCATTAGATTAAAACAAATGAAGTAACCAAACAATGTGTTTGTCATTAGGTAATGAATAGCATCGAATATAGTTAATAGACTCAATTTCAATTATTCGAATAGGCTGGATTTGACAGTAAAAAGGAGGTATCTGTTAGTAATGCTACTATACAATTAATGAAAAAGTAAGCGTAACGGCAATTTAGTTAATAATTAAACCAAAAGACAAAGGAATCGACAGTATGTGTAATATATGTTTAATTGACCTTTAAAACAGTTCGAATTCTAAAATTGTAATAAAAATTTATTCGTCCAGTACAAAAACGAAGTCAATTATATCAGATACGTAATAAAGTTATAGAGCCCAAACACAAGGATCGAGTTAAAAAGTGTGGAAGTGGGATTTGAGCTTCAAAAAGCTGACAGAAGATTAGACAATATCAACAAGGAAGATAAAAAAGAGTGTAGAAATGACAGCAAATGCTCTGCAATCAGTGATGAAATAAAGCGGATGCATCTATACTTCCGCACGTCAGAAAAATATTGACAGAAAAATAAAATCAGCACAAGGAAGAAGACAAACAGACGTAAAAGGACAATTGGAAAAAGAATCTAAGTGCAATCGAACGTCTGAAAGAAAAAAAATAAAGAAGGTTTAAACTTATAGCAAGCGTGAGCAAAAATTATAGTGCTACGACAGAAGTATGTAAAAAATTGTGAGACAATGCGAATATATAAGGCAATCATACATATTAGTTAATCTAGAGGGTGCTTTTCATGGGAGCGAAAAAAAATTTTGTAAATCTAATTTTCATTAAATACTGTCGAATAGAGAATTAAAAGACGCTTCAAATGAGGGGTCGCTCGACACCCTTCTCTATTTAAATTCTTGAGTTAGGGGTTGCTGGGGCTAGGGGGTCGACCTGACAAGGTCAAATTAACATCAAAATGTGCCGTTAAAAAGATCAAAAGTGACGTGTTTCAGGATTTTTGCTAAACAACACCCCCACCTTAGTTAATCTGGAGGGTGCTTTTCATGGGGGCGAAAAAAAATTGAATAAAAGAAACTAGTCTAAGTGTCCCAAAACAGGCGTGTTACCTTTTCAATGGCCCACCCTGTATAACTGGAAGTATAAATAGTTGTAGAAGTTAAACATAAAAAAGGGAAACCACCGTGGCTCACAGACTCCCTACAAGTATTGATCATTAGGAAAAATAAAGCGTTAGCTAAATATAACTCTACTAGATCAGTTGATGACTGGGATTATTATAAGGGTCTTAAAAACCGTGTAACACAAATTATTCGCACAGAAAAAAAACGCTACTTGCAGAGCCTCGAAAATGAACACCGAACAAATACCAAAGTACTGTGGAACAAAGTAAAGGTTTTAAACATACACAGTAAACCAAACGAACACGCAATCCCCGAACACTTAAATAACCCAAATGAAATGAATAACCACTTTCTTCACACATCGCAAGCAAGTGATCCGGACCTCCGACTCATAGAGTATTATAACCAAAACCTTAACACTGAAATAGAAGATCTATTTGAGTTTAAATTAGTTGATGAACTTACAATTTATAAATATTTATTAGAAATCAAATCTAATGCCATTGGTTATGATGGCGTTAGTATACATATGATTTTATTATGTTGTCCACATATTCTGCCGTTTATAACTCATATTATGAATTCCTCGATGCTGAGTAGCAAATTCCCAGATGCATGGAAAATCTCTAAAATTTATCCCATTTCAAAAAAGCACGATGCCTCAACGTACAATGATATTCGACCTATATCTATTTTGCCTGTGTTATCTAAGGTACTCGAGAAAATTATGAGTTGTCAAATTAAGGATCACCTTAGTAAATATAATTTACTGCCGGCTGCACAGTCCGGCTTTTGACCGGGCTATAGCTGTGCAACAGTATTGCTTGATGTTGTTGATGACATATTAAGAGATATTGATAGCAAAAAAATTTCTGTTTTAATACTCTTAGACTACTCAAAGGCATTCGACACCATTAATCACCAACTCCTGTTTTCTGTGCTACACTTTGTAGGGTTTTCTGATAATGCGATAGAAATGATGGTAAACTACTTGTTTAATGAAATAGACTCATTAACACGAAAAAAACTTGTTTATTGAAATCTTAATTTACATAACTAACTTAACGCGTAAAAGCAAAAATAGTTGTTGTCGCTTCTACCGCCGAGGGTTAACTTCTTTCTTATTTGTTCGGGGTGCCCCTTCCACCCTTGCTATTCTAACAAGTATCTTAAACATGCCGCCCACCTTGAAAGCTGTGAGCTTACAACATTAAACATAACAGTGACATAATTACATAACATAACCTACATACTAAACGTAATGCCTGACCTAACACTTATTCTACCGGTAACAAGCACAATTTAGCCACTGGTCGTTTGAGTACACCTTGACGTGTTTGTACGTCCACTACACGACACACATTATCTTTACCGGGATATAGTTTCACAATTCGACCCATGTTCCATTTGAGCGGCGGTGAGTTGTCTTCTCGAATAACTACCAAAGCTCCAGGTTTGAGCAAGGAGCCTGACCTTTGGTGCCATTTGTGACGTTGCTGGAGATTGTGAAGATATTCTTTGTGCCACCTGGTCCAAAAGTGTTGTACCATTTGCTGCAACCGTTGATAGTGGGACAATCTAGCTGGAGGTAAGTCTTCTAAGCTGTCATCTGGTAATGCTACCAGCGAGTCACCAATAAGGAAGTGTCCAGGTGTGAGTGGAGAAAGATCATTAGGATCTTCAGAGAGAGGACTGATTGGACGGGAGTTCATGCAGGCTTCTATTTGAATGATTACTGTAGAAAAACCTTCAAACGTCAAAGCAGCATTCCCAATTACCCTTTTGAGATGACTCTTGGCCGTTTTGACAGCAGCTTCCCACAGTCCACCGAAGTGGGGGGCCCTTGAGGGTACAAAGTGCCAATTTATGGAATCTTTGCTTAAAAATTCTGAAATTTTGGTTTGTTGAGATTGATCAACCAGGAAATTTTTCACTTCCTTTAATTTATTATTTGCCCCAACAAATGTGGTGGCATTGTCAGAATATATGTCTGAACATTTTCCACGACGGGACATAAATCGTTTCAACGCGTTTAGAAAACATTCAGTGGTTAAGTCACTCACGATCTCTAAATGGACCGCCTTGGTGGAGAAGCAAACAAATATACACAAGTAAGCCTTTACAAGGTTTTGCGCTCGAGACCTTCCTGCCTTGAGGAAGAATGGACCTGCGTAGTCCACACCACATTTTTGGAAGGGTCGCGACGGCGTAGTTCGATCCCTAGGCAAATTTCCCATTAGATTTTCGCAAGGACGCGGATTCACACGAAAACATTTAACGCACGTACGTAGCGTTTTTTTAACGACCGATCGAGCGCATAATGGCCAAAATTGTCTTCTGAGAGCTGCAAGGACTGCTTGTTGACCTGCATGCAGTAAATGGGCGTGTTCGTGCAAAATAAGTAATTTAGTAAGCGGGTGTTTTTGTGGTAACACGGCTGGATGTTTATGGGTGTACGCGAGGTCGGCATTTGTTAACCTGCCGCCCACCCTGACAATTCCGTGTTTGTCTAAGAACGGATTAAGCGTTAGTAATTTGCTAGATCTTGGTAACTTCTGATCTGACTGCAGGGCTACAATGTCTCTACCAAATTCTTGAGCTTGAGCAAGCTTCACTAAACAGTGCACAGACGCTTGAAGCTCTTGATTATTTAGCATTGTTGTTCTTCGCTCCTTACGAGGTACTGACACGTTGTGCTTGAATCGAAGCAGATAAGCAACAACACGCTGTAGTTTTATAAAGGACGAATAATAGCTGAATATGTCATCATTGGCATGCGGAGAACGCGTCATGGTACAGATGATTTTTCGTTTTTCTGGCATATCATTGACTTCAGGCTTATGCAGCACAGGCCAACGGTGTTCTTCTTGACATAACCAGTTAGGACCATTCCACCATAGCTTGTGGTGTTCAAGTTGATTAGGAGTTATTCCACGAGAGATCGCGTCTGCTGGGTTAGCTTCTGACCGCACGTGACGCCAAGATGTTGACTTGGTTAGTTCTTGTATTGCAGCAACCCGATTTCCAACAAAGGTTTGCCAATGATGGGGGGGTGCGCCTATCCATGCTAATGCAATTGTGGAATCACACCAATAAAATATATTATCAATATTTACAGTTAAAATTTGTTGCGCCTTTGACATCAATTGCGCCAATAATAGAGCGCCACATAATTCTAAGCGAGGTAATGACGTGGTACGCAGGGGGGCGACTCGAGATTTGGCGCATAACAAGTGTCCTTGATGAGTACCATCATCATTTCTTGATCGCACGTAGATAGCGGCTCCATAAGCGACTTCGGAGCCATCGCAGAATCCATGAAGTTGAATGTGGCTAGCGTTGCTGCCTACAACATTCCTTGGTATTTGAAGATATCTGATCGCCGGCAGTTCTGACTGCAGTTCTCTCCATTCCGTACAGAGCGTTGAAGGAATGGATGCATCCCAATCAAGTTGAAGTTGCCATAGTTTTTGTAACAATATCTTAGCTTTAATTATTATAGGACCAAGCAAACCCAGTGGATCGTACAATTGTGCTATTATGGAAAGGATTTTCCTTTTTGTTATTCGCGATTGCTCTGGTTGTACTGACTCAGTATACTGAAGTGCATCTAATTTTGTATTCCATTGCAATCCAAGTGTTTTGATTTCATCCGTTATGGTGATGGAGAAGACAGCTTCATTCTCTTGCATGGTTGACGAACTGTCTAAAATGCGCGGATCATTGGAAGAAAACTTTCTAAGCTCGAATCCTGCGGTGCTTAGTATGTTGTTGGTAACCTCCTGTTTTAGCTGTTCTCCGATACGGTACTCTATGCTTAGATTGCACACCTTGGGTTTAGTTGGCTTGGGTGGCTGTTTTATAGATCCGCCAGCAACCCAACCAAAAACAGTGTTACGTAATAGCAGTTGCTGTGATCCGCAATGCAATTGTTCCTCGCAAAGCAGGTCCCAGAATAATTCGTTTCCTATTAACATGTCTATTTTACCAGGTAAGTGAAACGTAGGATCAGCAAGATTGACATGGTTTGGTATATTCATCCCCTTTATGTCTAAGCGAACGTCTGGCAATGTTCCAGTAATTTCTGGTAGAATTAGGCAATTTAATGTTGACGTAAAATTGTTAAATTTGGATTTTAGTTTTACTTCTGTTTGGAAGTTTACCTTGATAAGCGTCTGATTGACCCCTGTAACAGGTACATTGAGTTTGCTGGATTTCAGATCCAGCATTTGAGCAAAACGAGTAGTAATAAAATGCAATTGAGAGCCACTGTCTAGCAGAACTCGACATTCGTGAGCTGCTCCATTTAAATCATATGCGTATACGATCGCGGTTGATAATAGTACCTGTCGATCGAACTTGAAAGCGCCGTTCGTCGCCATATTAGAGGATGGTTGTTCGACAACGGTGTTAGATTCGGTATGCAACAACGTATTGTGACTTTTATTGCATACCCTGCATAGGCTGGTCTTGCATTGACCATTTTCTTCGTGTCTTCGCAGACAGTTGGAACACAGATTTAATTTGTGTACCTCTTCAGCTCTATTTCTTACTGACAGTTTCAAAAATTGTTGACATTTGTAAATTGTATGAGCTGATTTGCAAAATTCGCACGTTGGTCCAGCGGTGGACACAAGCGCTGTTCCGCGATCGTTCCGTTTATGGTGTGGTTTTTTATTACTGTTTGAGGAAGACGAATTAGTATTCCCGGAATTATTAGTGTTTAGCGTTTCTAACAACTGACACCGATTTGTTAGGAATTTTATAAAGGCATTCCATGTCGGAGCGTCGTTTCCTATAACGGAGGATTCCCACTCGCGTTTGGTTACCGCATCTAACTTAGTTGAGACCAAATATAATAAGGGCGTATCCCACTGAGCGACTGGTTGTTTTAAGACCCCTAATGCACGCAAATGTTTTACGAAATGATCTAATAGTTGACGCAAGGTTACGGGTGATTCCTTTCCTATTGGATTATATTCAAAAAGCGCCTTTATGTGATTATGAATAATTAATCGACGATTTTCGTAGCGTTCTTTAAGAAGATCCCACGCGACGATATAATTTGACGCGGAAACTTCAAGCGATTGTATTACCTTTGATGCTTCTCCCTTCAAGGACGATCTTAGATAGTGAAATTTTTGAATGTTACTTAACGTGTTATTTTGGTGAATTAACGAGTTGAATGTGTCAAAGAAAAACATGTACTCTTCATAATTACCCGTGAACGTAGGTAAATTTAATGTAGGTAGCTTTACATTATTAATTGTGTGAGCGTCACTGTTACCTAAGTTAGAGGAAGGAGTCAAATTAGAATCCTGTTTTAAGTTTGCAATAAATTGTTTAGCATTAACCACATTCTCAAAGTACACTTCCTCAAAGGCTGCCCTTTCCGATTCCTGTGAAGAATCGTCGTCGAGTAAATTCTCTAATTGAGTTTGCACGGTATCAAATTCTTCCCATGCCAATTCTACCTTTTCGAGGCGGGTTTGAATTTGGAGGATGTTGCTTTGATTGGTTGAAGTGTTCATGAAAGTATTAAATCTAGTAAGTTGTGCCTTTATTTGGCCTCTTTTATTGATAAGATTTTTTACTTCAGCCTCAGTCATTTTTTATCACAATTAAATACTATAATAGAAACCCCTTTTTAAAGCGGAAGGTTGAGGTACAGGTTATTTGACAACAAAGGAAAACTAGAATATGAGTTGGTGACTCACCAGTTGAAATGTTCTAAAGTTGCTGAGCAGGTAAACGGTAACGGTAAAAATTCGCTTTATTGTCCTTATACTTGCAACCCTGTTCTTTCTGGGAATTCCAATCTTGTAGCGAATTCAGCGTTGAGCGAATATTGATTGATTAATGAATCAATGAGCGAGTTAGCGCGTGTTTGTTGTTCACGTTGAAGCGGAATCTCACCGTGGAGCTCGTACGAACTTTGAGCGTATAATTCGCGAGCACTTATCGGTGAACGTGAACGTTTTAGCGGAATTATTAGCGGGATTAATTATGCACAAAGTTTAGCGACACTCGCGATAATTAGTATCCGGGACGAAGGACCATATGTTTAATGAAATAGACTCATTAACACGAAAAAAACTTGTTTATTGAAATCTTAATTTACATAACTAACTTAACGCGTAAAAGCAAAAATAGTTGTTGTCGCTTCTACCGCCGAGGGTTAACTTCTTTCTTATTTGTTCGGGGTGCCCCTTCCACCCTTGCTATTCTAACAAGTATCTTAAACACTACTTTCTAAATAGATTTCAGTATGTGGAGACGACTAAAGGAATATCATCACATAAACAAATCGAGGCTGGCGTTCCGCAGGGATCTATTTTAGGTCCGTTGTTATTTAGTATATACACCTCGAATATAACTACTTGCTTGCATCATTGTAAACCATACATCTACGCGGATGATATGCAACTAAAATATGACTTTTTCCCTGCTGAAGTGGAAAGTGCTAATATTTTAGTAAATGCTGACCTCAATACTCTGGCTAAAGTAGGACAGAGGCATAATCTCAGTTTAAACCTTGCTAAGTGCTCATTTATGGTTTTTGGATATGCCAAAGAAACAATTGCCTCACAATTCTGCCTAAACATTGATGGGTCTGCCCTAGCTTACCTACAGGAAACATTAAATCTTGGGTTGTGGCTTGATCACAACTTGGCATTTACAAAACACATATCAAAATGTACACAAAAAGCATACTATAATCTAAAGCTGTTATACCCTCATCGTAATATACTTTCAGAGACACTTAAGTTGAAACTGACAGATGCATTGGTATTAAGTCACTTTAACTTTTGTGATGTCGTGTACGGCCCGTGTATTAATCAAGTTCAAAGTGCTCGCATTCAAAGGGTTCAGAAATCATGCTTACGATTTGTCTATGGAATTAAAAAATACGATAAAATCTCATACAAGTTGAAACAAGCTAATTGGTTGGACATGGCATGCAGCAGGAAGCTACATGCAGCCGTGATGTACCATTCCATAATCTCCACGGGGACACCGCCGTACCTACATAACAAAATAAGATATCGCAGTGATGTGCACAACATTAATGTTAGATTTAGAGGGTTGATATCACCACCGCCCTATCGCACTAGCCTGTTTCGAAGATCATATACATATCATATATTTCAATTATATAATTCACTGCCGTCTAAATTAAAATGCCACTCTGTTCAGAGCTTTAGATGCACATTAAAATCAGAATTGCTAGCTCATGACTCGTCTCGCTAATCACTAACTTATATCATAACTATTACCCAGTTGCCAAATTAGCCACTTTTATTTTCACTTGGGCCTGAACATAGATCAGTTATACTGCCTTCAGGCCCCTTTATGACTTATAAAAAAAAAAAAAAAAAAAAAAAAAAAAAAAATCAAAGTTTTTTGTAGGATCATAATTATGCAATCTTTGGGAAATAGGTCACAGGGGGATGGAGCGTATGAGACATTGTCGCCCACCGCCAATTAAAAAGGAATTAGAATCTCATCTTGGAGCATGTAACTTTAACCGAAAGATTAGAAATATCATAACTTGGAAAAAATGAAGTTAAAGAAAATGCAGTTCGACTATTGAAGAAAACCAAGAAGAATGGAAAGAAATAGCTTTTATATTAAATTGAGATTTTCTATGCACCTATACAGGGTATCTCACGGTGACCGTCGGTTAGAAGTATATCAAGAACTGTAAAAGCTAGAAATTTGAAATTTTGCATATGCGACATGGAGTGTTTAATCTATTAAGTAAAAATATTTTCCAAATGGCAGCACTTCCGGAAATACCGGAAGGTACCATCAACTTCTTTATTTTAAATACAAACCAGGCAATTTTTTTTCACATTCTGATGTGTCATAAAATGTTTAGTAAGTATGCTCAAAATAATCGGCGTATCAATTTTGATTGTTGAGAAAATAATTTTTTTTCACTGAAAAATGTCAAAATCTTGTTTAGGAAATAAAATTGAAAGTCGAAAGTGGTAAAAGTTAGGGAAATGGGATTTTAGGTTCTCAATGTCAAAAGATTGAGACACAATTGTCTGTCATGGATTATAAAAAATTGCCCGCGGTTACGTATCTATTTGACGTTCTTTCCAGACTTAAGAAAAACTTTAAAAGTCTCTTTTTTTAAATGGAATGCCTATATCGGCCCATTATTTTATCGCCACATGATCGCAATGTCATTAATCTAGCACAAATTCAAAAATGAGCATTCAAACAACAACGGTTGGTTGAACACCTGAACACCAAAGCTCGCGTCAATTACATTTTGTTCCTATTTTGTATCATGAATGGTACTATTTCAATTAATAAAACAAAATTGAAACCTAGTCGCTTCTGTTTCATTCGAAATTATTACTTTCATATTGATTGTTCTTCCTTATTCATAAATAAGCATTGAAATAAACCAAAACTGCGAACGATTGAACAGATTCATTCATTATTTATAAAGACCGCTGTATTTCATTTAATTAAATAAGTAGCATGCGTACAAATTGTAGTTATTAATATTTTACATAAAATACTCGAATTTACCTCGTTTGGTCAAAGAAAAGAAATATTTGTTTAATGAAATACTAATAAATGAAATAAAAATTAGTTTATTGCGAACCTTATTCTTCTTTCATGAATGGTAACCAAGCAGCATGCCCTACAGTTGATTTTTAATTAATTTCTCGCATCTACTGTTCAAAGAATATTAAATGAAAGGTTTAAAAATGTTTTAGCACACACAAGCCATTTTTGTCTTATATTACATTATAAAACTAATTATATTTTTGTCTTTGGTTCTTTATTAAATTTTTTATCGAACCTTCCTTCATAATTACTACTTTTACTTCTACTTCTTTGAAAAATGATGTCTCCTGACATGAAAACAAGCTGAAATTACCACCTAAAAGCTTAAGGTACTTACAGTAAGATCAATTTAAATACATGATAACTTAAATAGTCGGGAATTAGCACCCCGAAATTCGATCATGTACTGTGCACTCGAAGATATACTTTTTAAAAAATATGTACAGGGTGGGAAATGACCTTACGGATTCAAATCCGGAGGGCTCCATTAAATTCGTGATTGCAAAAAAGAATAAAAAAATATTTTCCGATTATTTTGAATTATCTTTAAAAAACTATTTTTTGTGTTTAACTCGCGATTGTGACGCCATTTTTTAATATTTTTTTAAAATTCTTTCACCATACGAACGCCTAATCATTGTAGATTGTAACGGTACATACATAAGATTATTTTTTTATATAGAATTTGTCAGAGTATTTAAAAGGAGGGACGGTACCGAAACTGACGTGAAAATTTCAGCATCGAGAAAATTTTTGAACGGTTGAAGATAGATATATGATTAATCGAGATGAAATATGCCCAAATGAGTGGAAAAGTTTTTGGTGAAAAGAAATTTTCACTATTGGTAATGGTTTACGAGATACGATTTTTTTTGTGAAACGCCGGTGCGCACCGACCGCATAGCCGTTTTAACGGCTTGCCAGGGAGTAGCTGTGAATAGAATAGAGTAATATAATAGACGATTCAGTATCTACGACGCCGCCTTAAGAGTATGCATTTATGTGGAATATCAGGGTTTATGGTGTATGTAGACCACAAACATTGAAATCGTCGTTTTCTGATACGATATTTTGTAGAAACCAAGTCCATTTGTAAAATTTTATTCCAAAAGGAGTAGCGCATAGCGATCGAAGTAACCCATTAAGTTGTCCGAGTATCACGAACTGGCTAGATGTTGTGGTTGTAGAGTTTTAAATTCTTATCAAAAACAAAACCGTTAAGAAAGTTGTAGCTGACAAATTCCGCACATTTTCATGTTTTAGTTTTGTCTCTACGACCAATAGGAGCCGAGATAGATTTTTTTAAAATGTCGACTGTTTTGCGGCGACGGGGTAACGCGTGCGCGTATCGCGCGTATTTCGCTTATAACTCGAGAATGGCCATTCGTATCGCAAAACGCTTCAAATAAAAGTTGTAGAGAATTTAATTACGAATAATTTTCTTTTTTAAACATTTCCATACGATTAATATTGACAGAGATATAATCATTTAAACATTTTCTAAGACACAATCGCTGCTCGTTTTACACAATAAAATCAATAATAAGTCGAAAACTATTGATTCTACGTACTTAGTGCACATAATGAAAGTTGTAGAGAATTAAATTTTGAATCTATATGTATACACTAAATATCATTTTGGTAATCTTAATAAGGCGATGGAAGAAGAAATAATGAAAAGTTTTCATTTTCAAGCGTTTCTTTGCAAATAACTAAACACTAAAACACTAAACAACACATAAGTAACACAAATTAGTGGCTACTTTGTGATAATTAATGCTCATAGTTAATTCAGTAGGGCTAGATTGTATAATAGGTTCGTATTGTGAGGGCCGTGAAACGACTGTGCGGTCGGTGCGCATCGGCGTTCCACCAAAAAAATCGTATCTCGTAAACCATTAGCAATAGTGAAAATTTCTTTTCACCAAAAACTTTCGTACTCATTTGGGCATATTTCGTCTCGATTATTCATATACCTATCTTCAACCGTTCAAAAATGTTCTCGATGCTGAAATTTTCACGTCAGTTTTGGTACCGCCCCTCCTTTTAAATACTCTGACAAAGTCTATATAAAAAATAATAATCTTATGTATGTACCGTTACAATCTACAATGATTAGGCGTTCGTATGGTGAAAGAATTTTGAAAAAATATTAAAAAATGGCGTCACAATCGCGAGTTAAACACAAAAAATAGTTTTTTAAAGATAATTCAAAATAATCGGAAAAAATTTTTTTATTCTTTTTTGCAATCACGAATTTAATGGAGCCCTCCGGATTTGAATCCGTAAGGTCATTCCCCACACTGTACATATTTTTTAAAATGTATATCTTCGAGTGCACAGTACATCATTTAAACGATCGAATTTCGAGGTGCTGATTCCCGACTAAAAGAACATATTCCTTGCTTCATCTTTATTTCGATGGACTTTCAATGTGTTTCTGTAACTTAGCAAACTTTTCACAGTAAACAGTAATAGTAGACGGAAAATTCAAAACAACAAATTCGTGCAAATAGTGCATAATCATTTGTAAAATGTAAATCAATACTCAATATTGGTGCTTTCCCGGCAAATTCTTAAATGAAAAAGGTGCTCCAAATCCCTTAATCTGGTAGGCAGCAAATTAAAAGAAATCTAAAATGTTAGTAGATAGTTCTAAACTAATCTACCACCGAAAATTTGAAACATTTTAACATTTACAACCGACGCCTTTATATGTGAATATAATCTATATACATATGTGCCTTAGATTTTGAGGTCTGCGCTGTAAGCACTAACGTCGGATATTAGTGCTTTATAACTTGCATCGGCACGAGCGGTGGTTTTCGAACAAATGACAGCCCTTTGTGCAGTGCTGATGTCCTCCGCTTTTGTAACGCTAACGTCAGGACCTATACAGATGGTTAGGGATTCGTTAGTGCCTCTCAACATATAATACAGGCAGTGTTGATGGTTTTGTTCTCTCAATTATGGTTTTGAATTTACGCCACATTTCTGTTTGTTACAACGTTGATTGATGAGGTATACTCCGGTTAAGAGCTTAATTGTTCTGTCCGTTTCATTTTCTTGAGCTCTAACTTGTTTAATAGCGCTTAAGTTTTAACATGATCAGCACTTTTGTACGCTTTCGAGTAACCATGGGTAACTTACTAGTTTTATTGGTTTCAATGGTATCGCGATTTTTAGGAGCGCGTTGAATTGCGTATTGAATTTTGCTTACCATATATTCATTTGGGTGGCATGTTGGAGGTAGTTTAAGTGCTTCCTGTTATTTCTCCTAGGTCGCTCTCTTAATGGCCCTTAGTGTTTACGTTGCCCATGTTTCTGCATTGTGCTATTTCCATTATTTTCTTGCACACGTCTTTAGATAAAGATATGGTTTTGCGTGACACAATTTTCCATTAAACAATGCTCTCGACTTCTTACAGTTCTGTGTTATTTAGGAGTATTTTTGTTGTTGCAACATTTTTTTTGTGACTGAGAGTTATTTTTTTATTCCTTTACCGTATTTATTCAAACGACTCCACAATTGATATAATGTTTGGTTTATTTTCTGCTGATTTTCTAGGATGTTAACTTGACTTCTGTTGGACAGGAGGAGATCGTCCCAAGTTTCCTTCCGCGAAGGAAGTGATGAGTATTATTGTTATAGAGTTACATTCAAATAATACTTATATTATACTTCAATTTTCAAATCGTCACATAATCAATTGAAAGAATTCAATACCTTAGCGACACTTCGTAATCGATTTTATCGCAGCAAGACCTTTTATATAGAAACTATTCAAAAAGGACCGTTCACATAATACAAGATTCGAAATATTCACAAGTGAATCGATTAGAAAAGAACCGAATTTCAATAATCCTTTCGAGCCTTGGCAAAACAGATTTGTTCGAATCATTTCTATGGTTTCTCTTGTGTAACTGTTTCGATTATTGCTTTCTGGAGAGAAAATGCCATGTAATAGAATTAAACTATGTAACCGGCGATATTTTAGTTTAAATTAAGAATAATTATTTTTTACTTTTAATTGTGTTTTTAGAGTATTATAGATATATACGTAGGTTTTATTTTTATCGTAAGAGCCCAACGGGGCAAACTGATAGCGAATTAAATTGCAAGGTGTACCTAGTGTTATTTAAACACTTACATGTATTGTGCGATAAACATTTATATTTGACCGTGAAGCCAAGTAAATGGGGAAAACTGAATTTGAGCTTCATAAAATAATAATTTTGCAACTAAATATGCTAATATTTTTCCAAATTAATTGATGATTAATTATTATGATTCATAATTCACCCTTAGTGAAAGGGGAAATTTGTTAAAACCTTTCCTTAATTAACCCTTTTACACTGAGCTAGCGTGGGAAGTAAAAAGTCCAATCGTACCTTACTACGAACCTGGAAGTTTATATCAACTAATAAACGGAATAAAAATATGAAAACCTTATTTATCCCTCATAGAAACGAAAGAAGTTCTCAATTACAGAACGCGTCATAAAAAAGGAATTATGTTTATTAAATACAAATATATTAATAATAATTTTACTGTAAACATAACTTTAGAACGCATTTCAGGGAAACAATAAACAGAATGTATAACCTACAGAAATCAATGCTTAAAGCTGTCGGGTTAGAAGTAAAAGAGGGTGCGACTATCAAAAACTTAATAAGTACAAATTTTAAACAGCTTGCAATTTAACTTAGATATGTTTGGTAATCAAGAAATTTCATTTAAGGTCACATTATGGTAGTTCTTCTGGATCCACTGATCCTGTTAAGTAGTAATAATTTTAATTGACAACGCAATTTGCGTGTTTGCATTTTAACTAAGACACGTCTATGACAAGGTCAATATCTAAATTGCAAACACAATAGAAATACAAATACTAAATTTCAGAGTAGTTTAATAACTACTCCTAAACATCCACCCACTATCAAAATCCTATTATAGATAAATGTAACATCTGACCGAATTTGATTAATCGCTATAGGTTGTTGTAAATGGATTACTACTGTATACATTTATAACAGAGGTGAATATGAGCAATCACGTCACATTACATTATTACCTACAGTGATATCTGACATTAAAAATAAGCTAATGGTTTAAGATTTAATTAACTGATTTAACACTCGTTAATTGGTGCATCCACGATAATATTTTATTACCATAAATTTTAAATGAATTTGTTACACCTATTTAGAAATTCCAATCTTCGCCTTCAAAACTAATTCTTGCAAAAGTTTTTCACCTAGGCTATTGCGTGCTATAAGGAAATTAACATAAATCTAGAATTTAAAATTAAGTTGCCGTTTTATGAGGAATTGTTATGCATTCCCAACCGAAATTAAAAACATTTACCCCTACAGATATTTCAATTTTTTAAACATCGTGTTTTAATTAGTTCTCACTAGTCAAAAAACCTATCATAAATACTACAATTGTGTATAAATAATAAATGAATATGAATAATTGAGTCCATAATAAGGTGATAATTCTCATAATGGGACGAAGTAATAAAAGGAACGAGGAGATTCACAAAATAAAATAAGGTTTTGTGAATCTACTCATTCCTTTCAATAAATGTTGTTTATTCTTTAAAGAAAGAAGTGGATATTTCGAATCGTGATTTTCGTATGATTTTTTATTACTTTCGATACGGTTTAACGCCACTGAAATGTGTGGAAAAACTAAAGTTGTTGTTTGGTGATGAAACACCGTCCAAAACCATGGTGTGCAAATGGTTTGCAGAATGCAAACGTGGAGATCAACTTTTATGGCGATTTAAGCGGGGGTCAACCATGCACTTCTATTGTCTCGGTGAATATTGCAACATGCGACATACAGTGAGATCCTTAGGAATTGTGGCGAAACAAATACATACCATTTTGAAATGTCAGCTTTGTAGTCGTTGGATTCCTTACAATCTGAGAGAAGCTCAAAGTGTCAAGGGGTGCAAGGGAATACTTAATAAATTTGACCATGTTCATATTCTGTATATCACATTGTAACAGGTGACGAAACATGGACATATTCATATTAGCCTGAAACTAAACAGGAATCATCTGTACGAGTGTTCCAAAATGACCGTAAACCGACAAAAGGGGTGCGCTCGCGATGTGTTTCAAAGAAATTAATAGCTTGTTTTTTCGGAAAACACGATTATGTTGCAACTGATGCAATGGAGGATATACAGTTACTGCTGATTGGTATATTTCAATTTGTCTCCCCCAGGTGATCGGTTAAATTAGAAAAAACAATATAAATAAGCGAATCATTCTGCATCATGACAATGCACAACACAGCACGACAAACTACAGAATTTTTGACCAGTCAAAATGTCAAATTAATGATTCATTGCCCATATTCACCTGATCTGTCTCCTAATGACATTTTTTGTTCAACAAAACATCAAAAACGAAATGCGTGGTAAGCGTTTTTCATCACCGTTGACGTTTTAAAGCACTTATTGTTTTGGACTCGTCCCTCGCTCAGAGTGGCACTATGTTTTGAAGTATTTACCGAATGCAAAAGTGTATTGATCGTAAGGGAGAATATTTTGAAAAACAAAACTAATTTTTACGTAACATATCGTGTGAATTTTTTACATTTTCCACGAATGAATCCAATTTAGTTCAAAATTTAATTTTGGTCCACAATATAAACCTTCATGTTTGAGATTTACACCAGAATAATGTTTATCTAACGCGAACGATATTAATGAGTGGATAATCTAAAGAATAAAAATAATTTCGTAAAAGGTTTATTTGATTTTTGCACAAATTAAATAATTTTTTTAAAAAACGTCCTCCAACCTTTATTTCAAGGTATAGTCTTTCTACAGAAGATTTTTGATGTAAATATTTAAATTTCTTTAGCATTTTTTTGGTTCGTCTATCTAAATTATTCAAGTCAGTATCTTTCACTTAAATCGCCAAAGGGGCGATTGTTAACTTTTCTATGTATTTTTGTTGAAATTCAGCTTCGAGTAATGAGTTATCTAAAATGAAATTTTGCTTCATTCCTAAATATTTATAAAACATGTTAGGTAATAATTGCGGTATTTCGTTTACTATTTCAGGATTAACAATCGGTACTCCTTTTATTATATTGATTTTAGCACATTTGTTTATACCAAATTCCATTGAAATATCTCGAATAAATATTTTTTTCGTTGAAATTAGATTGTCCAGTTGAGCTTCTGATCTTGAAAAGTATTTTAATAATCCATATAGTAAATGTGTAATATTCTCTTTGACAAATTGGATGGGTCCATAATGCCTTGTAGGGTAGCTCCAAATGGGGGTGTAACCAAATTAATTAAATAATTCACCAAACCTTCCCCATGATTAATTTATTGCAAAATTGGATCACAATGGAGTGATGACTAATTGATAATTGTTGTCATTTTTCAGTTTTCTATTCATTCTGTGTTGGTCTCTGATGGACGGAATGGCGGCCTTTTGCCTCGTTCTTTAAATCTTGTCAATTACTTATTCAGTGTAACGTTATTGTTGCTTTATTCCTGCAACTGTGTCGAACTCTTTGGTATTTAGTTCAACTTTAAAATAATTTCCCTGTAAGTATCCAATTCCTTTTAACACGTGCTAATTTAACCTTCCTTTCAGCATGATGATTAAATTTTAGTAATTCAGCTTTAACTTTCACTCTAATGTGAGTTCGTTCATTTGTTCACCGAGACGTCTCACTCCATTTTTTAATTTCATTTCCTTTCATGTAAGTATTCTTGATTGTTTTACTCTGTAACACTTAATTATCTTAGATTAATCTAATTTTAGACTTAAGCTTGAAGATGATATCTTAGTATATCGAAACATGTCGCTTATCAATTAGTCATCACTCCATTGTGATCCAATTTTGCAATAAATTAATCATGGGGAAGGTTTGGTGAATTATTTAATTAATTAATTCTCTTTGACATTTAAATTGAAACCAGAAAAGGAATCATTTAATAATTTCAATAGTGGATTTATTACTAAACAAAACCATAGTGGACATAAAGAGTTACCTTGAAAAATTCCCGTTTAAGTTTGATAACATCGAGTAAACGTGAACATTGAATTTCACATGGACATCATAAAATCTAGACTAGAATATTCATGTACCTATTTATAATTAATTCTATAAATACATATCCAATAGACGATCATGAAGAATCGAGTCATACGCTTTTTTATAATTAATATGGACATATTTACATTTATTTTATTGATTTTTGCATGTTTTGAAATAATTATTGTATCAATTACCAACTGTTCTCGACAATCTTGTGCACCTGTGGTGCATCCTTTTGCTTCAACATTAATAATTCTGTTTGTTTGACAATGGTTTCGAATTTCTTGCCTTATGATAGAGGTGAGTAATTTATAAACTGTAGGTTTTTGCTTAGGAGCATGTAAGTGAAACTAATACATCGAAATTTAGGAATTATAGATTATTAAGTGCTTTATTAAACCAAAATAATATAGTAAGTAAAGTAAATTTCTTTAACCAATAATTTTGAACGTTATCCTTTCCTGGAGAAGTCCAATAAATTGACACAAAACTATAACGTATTTTTTAATTTATCTAAAGAAATTGAATTTTCTTCATTTCAGTGATAATTTCCTAATTCATTTCTTAAAAAATGCATTCTTGTTATATTTAGAGTTGTTTTCCAATGAAACATGTCATTATTGGGAAGTTTACAACTATTAGAAGGTGTTAGATATCTAAAAAAATTTGATGTGTTCTCCATATTTTGTGTTTTCCCGTTCGTGCATTTGCTGTATCGTTTCAAACGATGAGCAATTGCTTTCAGTTTTTATTTTAAGTTATCTAAACAAATTGCTAATTTGGAACTTAAGCTTTTGTCAAAACTACTAATTTAAATTTATGAAGATTTACCTTTACATGTGTCACGTTGTACGGATTTTTGTCATAATACTTCCTAAGACTAAGAATTCTCTTTTCTAAGTGAATTATTTCCAAGGAAGTTTTTTACAATTAAAATTATTATGATCAACTTCGTATAAATTTTCTCCGTTTCTTTCAATTGTGACTGTAGCTGCGCAATGTGAATGTAATAAATCGAATGTAGCCGGAAAAATTTAGATTATGAATTTTAGATCTACAAAGATCACTATTTTCAAACAAACTGACTGTTACTAAGAATTCAAATTCAATTTGTTGGTAGGATCGTGGAATGATAAGTTCTTTCACTCAACGCCAACGGTAGGATACATTGAAATCCATGCTCTTTGAATTTTCAACATGCGTACCTTGAATAGTTAGACTACACTCATCCTTTTCTTTATAAGGTGATACTATTTTTAATTTAAGTATATAATTTCAGCTTCACTAATAAATTTCCTTTTGTGGAATAGTAAACTTTACTTCTTTTTTAATACAAAATCTTATATTTCCATTTGATCATTGGATGGATAATTGGAAAACGCACTGAATCTATAACTTACTAAATCTTCTCACAGCTCAGATATAGGTACTTTATTTTTCGAAATAAAGTTTTTGCTTCGTTATCTAAGCGGCATTGTATTTTCTACGTTCTAATGGCAACAAACGTGGGAAAGTGAACCAAAATTATCACAATAACACTATATGAGGTCTAACAACAAACCTTGATGATGCATATCAGTGAATATTAAGCTTAAATTTTATTAAATACAAGCAGAGTTGTTGAAATAGCAAACCTCTATTTTTGCTTATATTGCGCCGGTCTTAATAAATTCTGTTATATGTATACCTATGTACTCGTAAAACATAACAGAGGTTCGGCAACAAAATGAAAATTGGAACACCACGAAAATATATAAATGTAATGAGCAAGAAGACTAATCGTTCATCGTTTGTTACACGTTACATTTTAAATATGAATATGATGTATTTCATAGACCTCTTTTTCTGTATGCATGTACGCGTTCTATTGTAATGAAGTAAATTTTGAATGATTAGGTATTATCCTCCTTTGAAAGTCAACCCTAAAGCGAAAGGTACAAAGACTAGAAAGTGAAACCTAAAATAAGTTTCTGCGTATTATAACGCTTTATACGCGTTGCACGCCAAAACGAATAAAGGATATGAAATGTCCGTCCTAAACTAGACCTCCCATTTCGAAGTTAAAGTCTTGAGGAGATTATGATAGGCGTTAGTGGTGAAAATTGGCTACACATTTTTATGTCCACAGTAACCTTTTTTACAGAACGTGTCTTTGTAATATAAAGAAAAGCAAATGTAATTCACTCTATTATCAAGAAATAAAACGAAAGCATGTTTAAACTAAGCGAAATTGTTTGGCAGAAATTGACTTAATTATCACAGATTGACAGAAATGTCATCGTTTTAAACCGCTCTTCAGAACTGGTTTAAAATTAATGTAAACTTTTTTGTCGTTCAGTTTTAAATAATGTTTTATATTAGGGTAATTCACAAGGATAACATCATTTCTTGCCAATATTTTTCTCTTAATAATGACACAGGGGTTTCGTTTACATTCGCCAAGATGCTTAAATATATTAAATACAGTAAAATATATAATAGTATAGCGATGAAAAACTGAAGCGCTAGCGCGGATACGTTGTGGGCCACTTTTGACTTAATAGCATACATGAGAGGAGATGCATGGTAGAAATAGTAAAAAAGAATATTGTATGCGTCGAAAGAACCGAGGTGAATATAATATAAACGCTGAGACGAACATAAGACTCAAGAATGTAAAGCGTTTACGAAAGTGGAATTTAAAGAACTGGAAAAAATGAGGCTAAACGTCGAAGAAAGAAGAATATGAAAATTGCATTGCAAAGATACGGGAAGATGCAAATGATTTATGGAGAGTGTATTAGGCGGAAACGGAATGCTAGACAGATTATCGGGAAAGAAAATAGAAAATGCGCATGGGTCGGTGCTAAAGGACGAAAGAGGTATACAAAAAAAATGGGGAGCTGAGGAAAATTGGGAATTATGCGCTTAAAAAGCAGTCTTAGTTCAAAAAAGGAATGGTCTCGAGAGCCACTGTTGCTGGAGACAGGTATATGGAAAGTTTGAGTATTTGCCCTATAATTTTTTTGTAGAGAACGCATTGATTTCTTGGTCTGGGGAAAACGTAATAGATGTCCTGAAAATAGGAACAATCGATTGGAGAAATAAGCGGATAATTAACAGCTTACACATGGAGCGCGAATGGGTGGTTTGGAGACAATGTGATGGACTTTTTTGATATCAGTCGAAAAACGAAATATTGCACCTCTCTTCTATTATGTACGTCGAGCGAAAAATTCTTGGAGTATAGGTGGAAATGAATTACATGTGTACACTTTACAGATAAAGGTTCTATTTACCTAGGCTGCTCAGAAACTAAGTGACATGTTGAAATGTGTATGATGAAATTGCGAACTGGAGAAGTGATTGTACAATAAAGAGTTATGAATGGGCAAGCCAGCTTATGAGAAAGTGATTCAATTCTTATGTATATGAAACTCGGAAGTATTGATTTTTAGTAGAAAGTAAAGAGGACTGATAGAGTAAGGAAAGAGAGTACCGAAGATAAATCGAATAGAAAAATTCATAATGGAAACGATAAGTAAATAAGGGAAGAACATGCATTGAGAAAGAACCACTATTAAATGATGCACTGGAAGTAATGGTGGAAAGAAGTTGATACAAGGAAAGATTAAAATGGATAATGCAAACGATGAACTAGGATACTCAGAGATGGAAAGAAAAATTCAACACGCAGTTCATTCAGTGATGAAGCACACAATGAACCCAAATGTGGCACTTTCATATGTTCTCTAAAGCTTTGAAATTGGATCCTACAAATTCGACACTATAACGTTTATTACAACGTTTTTAGGTGTTTGGCATTAATGGTTATTGATCAAACGAATGCATTTAGGTTGTCATAGAAACTTTCGCAATGTTCCTGGATGTTACTGATATTGGTACCTATAGAAATACAAGTAGGTACAGCTTGAAGTTTTAACGAATATAATTCCAGAGGTAAAAAAAAAGTATTTACAGTAATATCTTAACCATTATTATGGTAAATGTATGGGAAACGGATGTGAAGTAAACCTATAATTCACTGATGTTAGTAGGAACCAAAAACGGCCCAATAAAGCTATGACACAGTATCGTGGTGCTCCGTAAGGGTCTCACCTGAGACCCATACTTTTTCCACTTCATACATGGCCATACAATATACATGTGGTTTTATTATATGAAGAATTTACAGCTTTTAATTACAATGATTTAAACTTGCCCGAATTAGAGTTAATTCGTATAACATTTTCGCATGTATTTACCTATACCACTTAGGTAAATCGCATTCATGTGGGATCCCCCCCTCTTGTACATTTGAACAATATTCTCTAACAAATTAGTCATATAAAATATGTGGAGACGTGCTTCTGTCTGAAGGATATGGTGGGTTACAGCATTTGATAGTTGCATAGTTGGTTGCATATTGTACACATTTAAATATCAACCATCTCATCGGAGCCACAACCTTCTATATTTAGAATAGAATAGAAGGTTGTGTCTGAGCTAAATCAGGAGACGCGGATGGCCATTCTGTGGGAACTCCTACCAAACTAGTAACACGGAAAATTTTTAATGAGTGAGTGAGAAATTCCACAATTTCTTGCATCAGGAACCAAGATTTAGTGTTTTCAGTTTATACGAAGTTATAAAGTCATCTATAAAGATTGTAATCAACCATATATTGGCCAAACTTTTAGTTCACATAAAATTTGTTTTAAAGAGCATTTGGTTCACCTCAAATATAATTGTTGGGATACATCTGCCGTTGCCCTATATGTGCTTGAAAATAATCACAAAGTAGATCACTTTTCCTTAGTTAAGCAAGTGAATAGTAAGAACACTAGAAGTCGCTTTCTAATGAATAATGATGATTCAGGATCTTCAGACTAATCAGAACTTGTAAACTTTTATTATTATAACTAGTTGTGGTTTTGGCGTTTTCAGTGTTGTGTAATTCAAGGGCCACAAGTTCCAGTTTTTCCAGTGACATAATAATTTTATTTTGGTTTGTTGTTTTAAGACTTTCCTTTATGATTATTATAGCAATTATGCTATTATTTTTTCCGGGACGAAAAAAGCCGAAAAAGCTTTTGTAAAAATTCTCTAGTGAGTACTTGTGTAACTAATGTGATCTCAACAACTTGCTAAATATTTATCTTCTTTTGTTCTTTATATATACATAGATAATAACAGTTGTACAAATTCCACTAATGCTAAAACCATTTATCCTTGTTTTTCGGTGTTCTGTATTAATAAAAAATGTACCCCAGGAGACAGAACTTATTCAACAACTGCCATAATGGTCCTGGCTAATAATGTAATTACAAAAGTTTCTTATAACCAACAACATATCTTATAAGTTATTTATTACGTGGTATATACACAGAGGTTACCATAAGAATAAGCAACTGCGGGAATGTTAGACAAAAGCTTCATAATATTTTTAAATACTGTAAATATCATAACCTAATTAGAACACATTTGTTTCAATTTTTCCATTATTAAGACACAATAATAAAGTAAGTAAATTTAATAACAGTTATATAAAGACACATAAAGTAATCATTTGTATGTTAAATAAAGAGCACTATCGAAGTACGATTTTGCATAATTTTAAATGTAATCGAACCTGAAAGCAATCCTTTTGATTTTTATAACGCGTGAACTTCTAAGGCAAACAGGTCGTTACACGAATATAATATTGATACACATTATTACAGGATAAGGAACTTCGCTGCACTACTAACGGGTCATATAACAGCTTATGTAACTACTAACTCCCACTTCTTTTCAATTTCTACCAAAGACGAAATTTGTGTTTAATACAATCTGGCAATCCACCATCCAAAGATACAGTTCCACCACATAGAAATTGACAAAATTTATTGCAAAGGTTCCATCAAAAACGTTACCCATTTCTGAAAATGTAGGTAGTATTGTGAATGCAAAGTATGAGTGAAAACCTTGAACTTTCTTGTTGCTCTGTGTAGCATATTCTGAAGAACTTTAGTCAAACAACCGTTTAGTGCATTAATATTTTGCTCAATGGGCTTTACAGATAGAAGCTGATTCGTTATTCATTTTTTAAATAATTTTGTTGTTGCATAGCGTAAAATGACTACATATGAAGTGATGAATATCCGCATATTATGCTTGAAACACCTTTAAATTCTTATAAATTAACTGTATGGAGACATTTTAGTCTGTACCATCATTGTTCTCTATCTTATCCAAAATGCTGCAAAAGCTGATACTGTGTCTGGGCAATTCTGCAGAAAATCTGCTAGTGATTTAACACCTTCTTGTGTGGGATGTGGCAAAATTATTCTTAAAATAATATTAAATTTAATATTTTCACTAGAATGAGAAATGTATGCCCAAAAGTAATGACGTCATAAATACAAGATGATGATGCTAATGATGGCGATCTTAAATTGTAATAATACGAAAATTGGTAAATAAATAAATTATCTATTTCTCATTTAGGAAGAAAAAAGTCGTTAAGTAGTAATTCTGGTGAATATAGACAATGAGGCATTAATTGAAATAATCAATTGTTCGGCGTGCTGTGTGGGAGCTGACATAATCACGGTGGAGGATTATGCGACTTTTGCTTTATTTTTCCTAATTTTATCGATCACTTCTGGCGAACAAATTGTTCAGTAACAGTCAGCGTTAACTGTCCTTACTCTAAAGAAATTGTTGCCGTTCATCTTGGATTGCGATTCCGATTTCCTCACTATTTTTACAGTTGCTTAGTCGAATGTTTTACATCAATTAACACGAGCATGTTTTAAACCTCAGTTAAATTATGCAGAATCCATCAAAAACAGGGATTCCTCTATCTCGCGGTACGGCACATGCTGAACTTATCATGTTGCGCATAGCATCGATGTTTGTTCACGAAAATCGCAAAAAAACGTCCAACGAAAACATTGACGAGTAATTTTCATTTTTTCACAAAATTACTTACTTTAAACGGTTACTGCTAACAAACTGCTTTGCCCGTCAGTTTCTAGGCCGCTAACAATAAAAAGTTAAAATTGTACGGATATAGTGATAAAATATTTCAATAGAGCCTTCTAGTGGTTATTTGCAACAAGATAAAAGGCAACCCTCGTATAGAACAAAGTCTAATAACACATAGAAGTAAGAAGTTTTTCTATAGAAATTCCATTACACTACCTATTAATTTTCTAATGAACAACTGCTTTTTACGGAAATATACAAAACGGGCAAACTACAATCTTATTAGGTTTCCAATAAATTAAAAGACTCTTATAAGATCAACTGAGACGATTCTGTTGAAAAATTGTTTAACGCAAAAGCGACAAAAGTATACGTTCATTGTCAAGTTTTTGTGTCAGTAAATCTGTCATTCAGCGATTTCGTTAAAAAACGTTACAAATTTTATTGGAAAGTCGAAGGGACTAAGTGGAGAAAATCTCGCTAGTAATTTGACTTAAAAATTTATTTCAGAGATAAAAGGTTTTATGATTCCAATCCAAGTGATGTCAAAGCCGGAAACGAATATATATTATACTTTTTTCGCAACAGACAGTCACAACTGCTATAAATGGAATACGATTTTACACATAAAAACAGACCGCTCTTAACTGTCTATTTCCAAATTACAGCACTGAAAGTGCTAGACAATGTTAGATCATTCATACATTTTAAATGGATGAAATGTTGGACACGGCATTTCATTAAGCCGTCGTACGAAAATAAAACCATATGAGTATCTACCAAAATACTCACGATTAAATGAATAAAATTTGTAATCCATTATGCGTTTGTTTTAATTTACTTAAATTATAATTCCAAACATAAAACAAAAATTTATTGCTATTACCATAATCTCGTTATCGGCATGTATAATATACCTACCTACATCCAATTAGACTTAGAACAGTATATTTTATTGTTAATGGAGGTTTCACTGAGTGTAACTGTATTTACTTAATTTCCAATTTGAATTGTCTCATCACAGACAACGTTAACTACTGTTAAAACCATCCTAATTGGGTATAACTTTACAATTTCAAAATATCACGTTACATGAAATTGGTTATAATATTGAATGCCTGAATGAAAGGTCGCTTATTAATGATGTATTTGACACAATAATGCATTATTCCATAGCACTACTCGATGTTTCTCTAGCAAACATTCCAAATATAATTTGTAAATAATTTGCATAAATTAAATCAAACGTAACCCTTTATAGTCCAATAGCTTTATTAACGTTAAATTTGTTTGAATTAAAAAACACTTTTCCATTATATAACCTTACATTATACATTATTACTTATTTTGTTATACACCGAATGGCTCTTTTTTTCTATGTTTTCTTTTGTCCAGTAATTGGACTGTATTGTCTGTTGGGCAATAAACGATTATTATTATTGTATTTCGGTTCTTATCGATACTCAGGCCAAGCCTGGTTAACTAACCGCACGGATCGTTATTATTATTATTATTATTATTATTATTATTGTGTACTTCGATTGTTATCGATACTCAGGCCAAGCCTGGTTAACTAATCGCACGGATCGAAATCAAGTTACGATTAGTCCTAGTAATACATATATCTATACAATATAAATTTGAAGTTGCTGTTAAAAAGTGAACATACTAAATACTATACACATATTATGTTCATTAAATTAAATGACGTTGATAAAACCAACGCTGATCACATTTTAGATAATGTATTTGTTTGAGAAGCCTCGGTGTATTTGATCCCAATTTGTAAAAGCCACGTCCCGTCGACCCTCTTTCCGCGAAGGCATTAACATGAACGCAGCGTCGCGCATCAATAACAAAAAGAGACCCTATATTCCTAGGCTTCTCCGTTATTATTCGTGATTATTATTATTATTATTATTATTATCATGGGAAAAGTTTTGCCACGGAAAATATCCACTAGTTTCGTTTCCTAAGAAATATACAGTTGAAAATGTTTATATCCGTTCCTTTTCAAGGGTTGATCACCTTCAAGTCAGTGAAACTGAAATGCATAACCTTACTTACTGGATTTAACAGAACAAGATGCTGAGATAGCCCTAAACATATTTTTCTTATCTTTAGAAGTCATATTTTCGATAAATCCCTGATATGATTTTACGCACGTGACGTTATTCAGCGAAAGTCGTTGAGCCAGTTTTGGTGTACGGGATGTTAACATCCTACAGTTTAGAAGTGATGTTATGAACTCTTGTGCACAACAATTCGCAAGTGAAAGACTCAATTTTGTCAATACGTCAATTATTGCAGGATGTTAACACCATCACATTTCCCGAGGTACCCAAATTTTATCAAACATAAAAAAGGTAACCAACGTTGCAACACAAAGAAGCATGACGACAATTTAACATCAAGTTCCACCTAATTTTGTGTTGCATGTAGGACCTTCTGCATTGCCTTTAATTTCAACATGCCCTTTAATTACGAACTCGAGAGTATGAGGTTGAGATCACTTTGTAGTGGCTTAGTGTCTTGAGGATAGCTCTAAAGGTTTTAATTATCATGTTTTCACTTCCACGAGAACGTTGTTTCGCTAAGTGTTATTGCTGCAAATTCTGTCTGGAATTAGGTGGTTGAGTGATGTGGAAATTTAGTTCTTTGGAGTGAAAGGCCACTAACGAGTTCTTCTAGTTATATGTTTGGCAGTGAAAGAAAGAAATGTATCTCAGTTTTATATAGTAGATATTATATAATGACGATAGTTCTGTTGTATAAAAATGTAAAGGAAAATTGGCAAAAAGGTGGCCATAGTCGCCCCCGAGGCAAGTAAGTATAATGTACAATATGCCATACGGCGTAATACATGTCACCTGGAGACCTCGGACCACCAAATTGATGTACTACCTAATATGTATATATAGTTACATATTTTTTCACAGCATATGTGAGAGGTAACTTTTTTTAAACCATTCATATAGATTTTTTTTAAACTTTGCTCAATAATATCTTATTTTACATTGGTGTTAAAAACGACATTTGTTTCTTTACTGATATAAACCGTATTGAAACAATTATAGATAATATTTTTTAAAATCTTGCAAAACTGTCGCAAAAATTTCAGATTTTACAGATTTGTACTTTGAGTTACCTACCTACTTGGCGGTCACGTGAATTTTCACCCTACAATTGACATTATTTTGTTGACTAGCAATAGTGACCAGTAAAAAGTCTTCAAATGCGCGTGGTACATTCAACTCTTGAATTTTTTTACAGTTTACGCATCTTTACGCAGTTATTTGACCACGCTTTCACAGGGACAATGTTTGCTTGGTGCAGCTGTCGAGCTGTCGTAAAAATTAAGTCTTTTCAAGAAATCTAGGTGTCAAAATGAGGGAAAGCAATTGCTGAGATTTTTGTTGGTTCACATACTAATGCTTCAAATAAGATTTGATCACTCTCGACGTAACGAGAACACCAAGAAATAGAATTAGCGCAGTTGCGCTAAGTGCAGTCAACGGATTGTAACTTTGCCGGTGAAATGGCGTAAAAGATAAACAAGGAGACCAAAGATGAAAACCCATTTATATGTCCCTCTCTAAAGTACGAGTTACGGCAAGATTAGTAGCAAGGTTTAATATAAAAGCATTGAAGTGGACGACTCGCTGATGAAGTGAACAGTGCGGTTCGTTTCTCACTCGGAGCGAATGTCAAGTTTCTTGAAAAAAATCGCTGGAAAAATTCTTTCTTGTATTCGTTATAAAGGACCCTGTCAACAGTTGCGGGAATACGTTGATCTCCACTAACTATGTGTGTGAAAGCGATTTCCAAATGAATGCTACCAATGTACGTGAAGGTGTTTTCTCTTGACCTTTTGCTTCGTAATGGATGTGGTTTTTCTAGAAATTACTTATTAAACGAATTAGTAGCGTGTAAAGCAAAAAGAAGTGAATGGAAGGAAAAGAGTTGGGAATTATAAGAATGTCTTTGGAAATTTCGCAAAAAGACCAATCTTTAAATTGTCATTAACACTTCTTTTCCAGGTACGAGGAAAAATCACATAAGTAACATAAGCCCTGAGTTGCTTCCAAACTTTCTTACAAATTTCCCGAAAAAAACTTTATTTGTTAGATACGCTGTGTTTTGAGAAATTCACGCTTATAACACAGTATATAAGTAATGATTACCGTTGTCGGGAATTCGGATTTTTAAAGTGAGAACATCTATTAATAAGTTATGCGTTCTATTTTACGTTACTCAAACAATACATCATAAACTCAACCAAGATTACTAATAGAACGCAATCAGAACACAAAAACGCCGAACTACACGAAAACAAACACAAAGTTACTTACTCCACAATGTTCGAAGAAGGGATATCGCTACGTTGACTTGATTATTGGTTAAGGGACGATAATATTTAAGCAATGTTCTGCAAAGTGTTTCTCTAGTTGAGGGTTAGTATCGTTAAGTTTCGTCAAATAGTGTACGTATGCTAATGTAGTTAAGTGTAAATTATACGCACTGTCTGATCCATAAACTACCCTTGCAATAAACCGTTTTATATTCCGTCTTAGAATTAAATGTATAGATTACCTATGAATAAAGCGATGGTTAAAAAGGCCAATAATAAATAAAAACCACACTTGCTGAGAACGTACACCTTAAATAAAGTTGTACGTATTATGAGTTTGTACTCAATTGCACTTTGAAACTCTGCAATTCAATACTTTTATACATCCCAAGAATACAATATCACCACAAAACTTGAGACAGCATCAGTATTTGAACATGTACCGACTTACAACTTTTGAACTAGTTTTGCAAAAAGTAAGGAAATGGAAATCTTATTACGAAGCCGAGTTTTCATCACAACCTAATTTCATTATAAAATACTAAGAAATTACGTAATTAAAAATATTAATCAACAGATTTACTCGTGTGTAGAGTAACTAAACGTTAGGAAGTACCTAACAATCCCTACTCAACACTTATAGAATTAGTTCAAAAGGCAACTTCACTAAGAATGTAGGGTAATTAGTGCCGCCAACTCGAACAGCCTAAAAAGGTTGAGTCTAATGCTGAATTCGACACGTACATATTAACTGCGCAGGAGGATAAATGTACGTAAATATGAAAGAAAAAGAGAGATAATTTTCATTAATTGCCAGTGAAATTATTTAATTTTTTTACAAATGAAGCGAATCGAGGCAGTTAATTGATTTTGTGTATTTATATCTGGAAGCGGTTGTAATTTGCATATTTGAGTTTTATTTTTATCCATTTCCTTGCACACATGCGTTGTGGCGATTTGATGTACCTACTAATAAATTTCATTCGTCTTTATTCCTTTTTTATTATTTTTGAGTTAATTTTATGCCACAATATCATAAAATGCTAATATAAAAACGAACATAAATATTTATTCAAAGAAAATAAACACTGTCACGTTGTCAATACAATAATAATGTTAACGATCCGTCGAATTTTTAATGAATGTATTCCACGGTCTGCCCATAATATTTCACCAACTCCACACATCATGGCTGATTGTTTGTCGCATTACGGTAACATTTCTCAAGATCTTCCTACTCTGTTAGAAAGGTAAATATGTTACATAATTAGAGAATCAGATATGTAATCATAGGAAAGACAATTACCTTAGGGAATAATCTAATTGTATGAAGTTTGTTTCAATTCACGTAACGATACGATCTTTGTATAATCCAGATCGTCGGCTGACAATGTGGACTTTACAATGACTAATATGATTGCAGAGATGTGCCAAGTTGAGTTTAAATTAATATTGACCACAAAATCACACGTTTCACTAAAAACAAGTGAAAACCAAAAATTTAAACATTTAAATTTGGCGTTTGGTTAATAAGTTTTCTATCTTTCAAGTTTGTAAAGCTAAAGGGTTTATATGTCTATGAAAAGATTTTAGTTAGATGCCTGTTCATATTTATTAAGCATAATGTTTTTTTTATTCACACTAATAAGTTTGTATCCTTTGGATCACTAAGCTTATTATGACTGAAAATTGAAACGCGTTGTTTCTGAACAGTGAACTGAAGGCACGTTCATGGGCATCCGAGCAATTCGAGCTTTAATATCTTCATTGTTGCCAGAATTTAACATCAAAAAAGACTATTGTAACGCAATAGCGTGGATGCAAAAAACTTACAATATAAGTGACTGTATAATAATCCTTGTAGCAATTGGAAAATTAACGGGGCGTGTAAAATCTTGCCATTCGAGACCTGCCTATGTCATAAACTTAGTGGAAAATCGATCTTAAGCATTATTTCACGACCAAAAAGAATTGACTTAATGAGCACTTTGAAAAGGAAACCATTGTGTGCAATCATATTTTTTTAAATAAGTACCTAGATACAATAATTTTGTATGAAATTTTCATTTCATGTATTAAGTTTTAAATCCAAATTTGTTACTATTAATTGATCGCAATGACCTCTGCATCGATGGCAACGGGAAAAAACGTTGCTTTATTTCAAAAAAAGTTACATTTTTATGCAAAAAAACTAACAGGTTGCCCCGTAAGCACGCCCCTGGAATGACTATTTCAACTGTAATAAATTCAAACGATGCCTCATAAAGTTACAATTATTACCATTGAAAATGTCATTACAATCATCAGAAGCGTTTTTTAGATATTAATAAAAAACAACATTTTTTGCAAACTTTAACAACCTGTACCACGTTTCCGGGCATATGTTTAAAAAGAAAAAAATGCCCTCTACCACCCCTAAAAGTTTGTCGGTATATTTATGAAACGCACTGGCTGATTTTTCATTGGCCAGCTTATATCTCAGCATAATTCTTCTATAAAATAGCATAATTGATTATTTTTCATGACCTACTATTTTTCAAGGAAAAATGGGTTTGGTTTTTTAAATGGAACACCCTGAATCAGAAGAACTCCTATTAAATTCTTGTTTCAAAAATGTAGCATAAGTAATATTTTGAGTGTCAATTAAATAAAAACAAACTCACATAATAAAATCATTCTAGCTACCTTTGCGTGTCACTTGTGTTTTAGCAGTCTTTTGTTAATAGTGCTTGTTATGTCAAATCTTATTTTTCTTTGAAAGTAGTACATTTTTAGTAGTTCTTTTACATAGGTACTTTAAAAGAAAATGTGATCAATTACGGTTAGTAATGTTTGAAATGGCAACTAGTTACAGTAATAGTGAAAAGGTCGACATGCTGTGCTGTTTTCACAGAGCGAATAATAGTAAAAGGCAAATTTTATACCGAAATTTTATATCTCCGCAAAAAGCTGTCCACCGTTAATACTTTTCAAAATTTAGAAAATTCATTGTGTCTAATGGTCTAACCGGAAGCTTTCCAAGCAATAACACTGTCCAAAATCGAAGAGAAGGTAATGCTGATGATGAAGATGATATTCTCATTTTGGGCTATTTTAGAGCGAATTCTAGAGCTTCAGCAAGAGAAGCTGCAAGTGAATTGAACATCACGAGATATAAAATTTGTAAAAATTTTAAACGGTACAAAATGAAAGCATATAAAGTTCGCTTAGTACAAAACTTGCATGTCAATGATTTCAACAATCGAATACCTTTTTGTAATTGGATTTTAAATGATGCCATCGAGTTCTTAGACTCCATCATCTGGACAGACGAATCGTGTTTTCATAAAAATGGAATTCTTAATAGGCACAATGTTCACTATTGGGACGATAAAAGGTGGAGCATTTTTAGGTTGACAGTTTTTCGATTCAAAAGCCCTACTCAAATTTTGGAAACTCATTCTCAAATACAGTTCTCAGTTTCGATTGGTGTACTTGGTGACATAATTTTAGAACTGTACCTACTTTTTTGAAGGCACTCTAACTGGGAATAGGTAGGTAGTTATTATTTCTCGAGACTGAATTCCCAGATTATCTTGACAATTTACCATTAACTGTAAGGAAAAATTTATGGTATCAGCATGATGGTGCCCCACCTCACGGCACAAGCGCCGTTACAGACTTTTTAAATAACTTATTTGGCGAACATTGGATAGGCAATAGAAGTCCTAGATCACCAGACTTGTCTATTCTTGATTTTTTCATCTCGGGATTTTTAAATAATGTAGTTTATGAAACGTCTTCTCTAGGAACCAAAACAAAAAATTTCTGCGGCTTGTGGATTAGTTACACCAGAAATGTTGCACAACGCCAGAAGAAATTTAGTGTCGAGGGCGAGAAAGTGTCTTCAGAATAACGGTGGCCATTTTGAACATTTATTAAAATAAGTAGTTATTTGTTTTATTTTGTTGCTGATTAATTGTTTATAGCATTGTTATTGTTGCTATCAATTTATTGTATGTAAAATAAACAGCAGTCTTAGCCACCTAGTGCGATTCTATTATTTTCGTTTTTATCCTCCACATAAAACCTAAAATATCACGCGTTATACATCTTTGAAAAGACAATTTAACGCTAGATCCATTAGCGAATAAATATACAGGGTGTTCCACTTAAAAAACCAAAGTTACACATTTTTCCTGAAAAATAGTAGGCCATGAAAAATAATTAATTATGCCATTTTATAGAAGAATTAATACTAAAAAATTATTTCTTCTGCCTTTATTATATTTCTAATAATAAACGAGATATAAGCTGATCAATGAAAAATCAGCCACCCTGTAGACTAAAGCAACCACTATTCAAACTATTGACTTTGACTTACTCGGATATAAGACTCTAGTAATAGAATGAATACTTTACCATTATTGTAAGCAATAGAGGTTAGATGGGTCAAACATGTTATTTGTGGTTATAGTTACAAGAAGATACTTATATCGGTATTAAATTATTTATTAAGACATCTGGCACACTTGTTGGCCATACAAGCTAGTACTGCAAACTAGGGATGAGACGCAGTATAGTAATTAAGGAAATTGTGAAACGGGTCTTCGTGGTCGCTTTTACCAAATACTTTATTAGTAAAGTATAATATTATTACAAAGATAATTTGTAAAATTAATTCTAGTTATGCTCGCAGTAAAACAAAACGTCGATATTTATAAAAACGACATTAAATTTAAAATATTAATATTAACTAAGTTTTGTCCATTAATTAGTTATATTATAATAAGAACAAGAATTGGTAATGGCATAGTACAGTGACACAGTAACTGAATCCGATTGACCATTCCAACTAACGATTTTATCAGTTTAGCATAATAAATAATAATACCTTTTTGCGCTAATTGAGGTTTTTATAATTAACTATAACTCCAATATTGAAGCACAAGAGAACGTATGGATTAATTATTGCGATTAAGCTACTCAATAATTTCAACAAGTGTATACAACGTTAAAATATTTATTTTCAAAATACATAAAACTTATGCAGCATTACATACTGCAACTCTAGAATACGCGAAAGTTTGCTTTTTTAACAATTTACTATGTGCTGACATGGGTGCCGCTACTAAAGGGCAAGGGGGGGCCCGGGCCCCTCCCTGGAATTTCATAAATCGTGTAAATCCGTTTTAGAAAATGTTAAAAGCTCACAATAGAGTCCGGGCAGCAGCTGATTTTGACAGCTCTGAGAGCAAACAAACGCTACATAAAACACGTATTTTCAGTTTACGCGGGCTAAAATGACAATTGTGAATGCAACTCTCACGTTCTGTTAACGCACGCAACCTGTACATGCGAACAGTATAGGCTGTGCTATTACGAATCGAAAAAATTTTGCCCTCAAATTTAAAAATAGGTAAAAATTTTCAAATATTCTAATTTCTACTTGAAAAATGTAAGGCCCCCCCCCCTAACAAACTTTCTTCCGGCGCCCCTGTGTGCTGATGTGCTCTCATTTAAGATAGTGGCATTTTACATAAAACTTGAATCCGACAAATAAAATTAGATTAAATATTAAATATCCAACGTGTCACATTAATATTCAACAAAATAAAACAAAACCAATTTTAAAATATACTGTATAGCTTTACTTCTATTCTAATTCTCATGAAACAAAACATAATGTAAAATTAAATATGCAGAAGTACTTTTTTTATCTTAACTTTTATTTAGAGTAATTTGAACATTTGCATGATCCGTTCCTACATAGTTAAAGCTAGGGTTCTATGTCCCAAATCAAAACAACAACAGTTTTAAACTAATTTAGTCCGTCGTGACAGTCTCAATTCATCGAAACAACCAACTTGCAAAATATAGAATAACTAGAGACTAGAGAAGATACAGTTTTCCATGTCATTGTCATCAGTAGACAATTCTTGTTTCCCAATATATAAACGAAGTTATACAACAGCCACTAATGACATAAACATGGAAACGATTAAATTATTAGAGCGGCAGCCCAGCGTCTTTTTAGGTGGTGATCTGACCGCGTCTGCGAATCATACTACGTTGAAGGTCATGTCACATATTAATAGCATAAAAATCGTCGCAAGTTCTGAATCTGGGGATAACATGTTCAAACAACCCTTTTTTTCTGCATAAAAAATCACTGTTTTGAAGTGATTGGACCGCGTATAATTCTTGTACGAATCGAAGCGACAAATTAAACACGTCGTCAAAAATGTATTTGCAGACGGTTTCGGTGGTGCAATAACCCTGCAGACGATGTTTAAGGTGCATTATTTTTATTATTTTCAAAGTAATTTGACCGCGTCTGCAATTCAGGTTAATGATTTTTCTTCTTGCGTATGTTACGAAAAAAAAATTGCAGACAAGTCGGATGGGGATAAGTACTTTAATTAAACAATTAAAGATGCATTCATTTTCGTCGAATTCAAAGTCATTTGACCGTGTCTGCAGTTCAGGTTCATGATTTATCTTCTTGCGTATGTCACGAAAAAAAAAATTGCAGACAGTTTCGGGTTGCAATCAACTCTGCAGACGGGGTTGAATTTACAGTCTTTTTAAGAGTTTTAAAGTAATTTGACCGTGTCTGCAATTCAGGTTAATGATGTATGTTCTTGCGTATGTCGCGAAAAAAAAAGTGCAGACAATTCGGATGGGGATAAGTACTTTAATTAAACAATTAAAGATGCATTCATTTTCATCGAATTCAAAGTCATTTGACCGTGTCTGCAATTCAGGTTAATGATTTATCTTCTTGCGTATGTTACGAAAAAAAATTGCAGACAAGTCGGATGTGGATAAGTACTTTAATTAAACAATTAAAGATGCATTCATTTTCGTCGAATTCAAAGTCATTTGACCGTGTCTGCAATTCAGGTTAATGGTTTATCTTCTTGCGTATGTCACGAAAAAAAAATTGCAGACAAGTCGGATGGGGATAAGTACTTTAATTAAACAATTAAAGAAGCATTCATTTTCATCGAATTCAAAGTCATTTGACCGTGTCTGCAATTCACGTTAATGATTTATCTTCTTGCGTATGTCACGAAAAAAAAATTGCAGACAAGTCTGATGTGGATAAGTACTTTAATTAAACAATTAAAGATGCAGTAATTTTCACGAATTGAAAGTCATTTGACCGTGTCTGCAATTTAAATAATAAATTGTCGTTGATGAGTTAGTGACAAAAAATATAATTGCAGACAGTTTCGTGTTGGATAATGTGACCATATGTCAATGAAATCAATGCGGGACACCGGTAGTTTTTGTTTACACTTTATGACTTTTTTCTGATAATCGATAATATTCTCGCATCTTTTAAGGTTAATAAATGTGTTAATGTAAGAAAGGAGTGGGGGTGCGCGATTAATGCGCCTGAGGGGACAGGGGAGTCTTGCGTTAGCCTTCATATGTAACCACTGAAATATATACATACTTACTGAGGCCGCAGGCAAAATGCGAGAGAGAGGGCCACATGGTGTATCCCTGTCCTCTCGAGTACATTGTGGTTAGTGTGTGTTAGTTTAACGCTGCCTGCTCTCTTACATTTTAGTTACTTAGTGTGTGTTAGTTTAACGCTGCCTGCTCTCTCCATGTGTAAAGCGTTACGAAAAGGACAGATAAACCCTAACCCTTGCGCGCTATCTCTCTCGCGGCCCGATTTTTCTATTGCAGAGATAGCCAGTAAGCGTTCCAGTATTATATATTTCAGTGTATGTAACGTATGTGGTTCAAGACACTAAAAAATTTATTGTACCATGACCTATACGTTTTGTATAAAAAAGTTCACTATGTCAAACTTAAATGGCTGGGTTTTATTATTTTATTAACATAGTTTTTTGGTCCTCGGTCCGAATTATCAACATAAAAAGTTGATAAAATTACATTAAAGATTTTATACAACTGCTTGCGAAGTTCAAGAAAGGCGACCATCACTTGAAGCAAGCTGAAATTCCAGTGAGTCAACATATGCGTCAACCTTTGGTAACAACGATACGTGCGGCAGTCGAATACTCCATTGAGCTGGTCCATTGCAATGTCCAAGGTTAGACCTCTATTTTTAATCCATTTTGCCTTCCTGTGAACCATATGCACTTTCATTATTTGAGAATAAGTAATATTTTCTATAAAAGCGCTTTTTATAACTTTGAATAATTGAATTTATTCACTCAGTTTGCACTGAAATAGCTACTTATTGAGTTTGTATGATACTTTTACGTTTTAGAAAATTCAGTTTCGAATTTACCTCCCCGGTTTGATTATTTTCAAATCATTACTTAGACTTATTTAGTCCTTTTGACATTTATAAATTCAATAATTTTGAATTTACTGAACTCATAATTTGATAATCTCAAATTAACACGTATTAACTTTTAACTTTATGCATTGTTGTGTTAATTAAGGATGCTGATTATACAATTTTGTATTTATAAGGAGTCTTGACTAAGATTAACTTTTGAAACTTTTGCTTATTTAAACGAAACTGTTTATTATTGTTACTATTTATTTATTATTATTATTGCTAATTGTTATTCTCTGAATATCATTGGTAATCGTTTTTGGATACAATAAATACAATGGCGAAGGATTTGGTTTCCTTAATACGACTGAGAGGCGGTATCAAACATAAGCTTACCAATTTCGTAAAATTCGTTACCGAGATAAAACCCAAAATTGATACGAATGAAGTCGATCCTAACAAACTAAAAGAATTAACCCTACGCGTTGCACAAGCGCAGGAATTAAAATTAGAATTTGAACGGTTACAAACTCAAATCGAGCTAACCTGTGAACTACGGTTATCGTGATGAATTTAATGACATATTATTAAAGTACTTAGCTACTGGCTACTGCCCAATTACTTGTAGATGTAACAAACATTCCGTTGAGTCCAAATGCAATGGTAGGCGATCACGTTGATCAAATCCAAAGTATGAGTGTTGCCGGTACTCGTAGGCCCTCATCCTTAACAAACGTAAAACTCCCGGTTATCAATGTACCCAAATTTAGCGGTGATTATAATCATTGGCTGGAGTTCAAATAAATACACCTTTTCTTCACTCATTCATGAAAACACCACGATAAGTGCCATCCAAAAGTATCATTATCTTAAGGCTTCGTTGAGTGGCGAAGCTATGAAAACTATCCGGTCCCTGGAAGTATCCACTATTAATTATGAAACCGCCTGGGACTTACTATGTTCCAGGTTTAACAATAAACGTTTATTGGTGCATAACCACTTGAAATCTTTATTCGAACTTCCAGTACTGAAACGCGAAACTGCTTCACGTACTCGAAGCTTAATTAATTCCCTTAGAGAGCACTTGCGTGCTCTTGAAACTTTTGATCCACCTACTATGATCATGTTTTTGGTCACCTCCAAGTTAGATAGATCCACTGCGGAAGAACGGGAAAAACATAGACTTAAAAATGAGTTCCCTAAAATCGATGAATTAAGCGAATTCTTAAGTTCTCGCGCCGATTGGTTAGAGGCACTCGAAACCAATCACACTACTTCCAAAGATAAGGAAAAGAAGGTTTCCAATTGTTCAAGAAGAGTTAGTTTAACTTCTTCAAACGTTTCTTGCAATTTTTGTAAACAACCTCACACTATTTACTATTGCAAAGACTTTTTAAAATTCAACACTCCAGATTGAATTTCGAAAATAAAGGAGTTGAGTCTCTGTCAAAACTGCCTTTCGCCAGGGCATAACTCAAAAAATTGCAAGTCACGTTATGTTTGCAGAAAAAGAAAATGTAAACAGCCCCATAACACTTTACTACATTTAGAGAGTGACAGGGAAAGACAGGATAATAATAATCCAGAAGCTTCGAGTAGTTTTTCATATGGAACGAGCCTTGTATCATTTTCACAAATTTCTTACGAGAAGTCCGTTATTCTAGCGACAGCGATAATTGACGTTTACGATGTCGATCAAAATGTGCACTCAGCACGAATACTACTTGACAGTGGTTCTCAGTCAACTTTTGTTTCTGAGGGTCTTGTTAAGCTGCTTAATTTACCCTTGAATCCTACTAATATTACAGTTGCTGATTTCAATTCGGTAGCTGCAACAATGAAATATAAAACAACTATTAGAATCAAATCACGATTAGAAACTTTGGAGATATCACCATCTTGTTTAGTGTTTCCTCGAATCACGGGTCAACTACCATCGAGCACGTTTGCTATAAGCTCGTGGGAATTCCCTACTGATATTGAATTGGCGGATCCAAAGTTTAATCAAAATGCTGAAATTGACATTCTGTTGGGTTCAGGTTACTTTTGGTGGATACTCCTACATCAAACCATAAAACTGGGTAAAGGTTTACCGTCACTTCATAAAACGTCTCTTGGTTGGATCGTTTCTGGTTCTTTGAATCAACCAGTGAAGCAATCCCACTGCTATTTTAGTAAATTGCTTGAGGAAAATATTAAACGGTTCTGGGAAGTTGAAGAAATCTCGAAGGATGTAGCACTTTCTTCTGACGACGTTCAATGTGAAAACCATTTTTTAGAGAATGTCAAACGAGATGATGACAATCGTTTTATCGTCAAAATTGCTTTTAAAATTTCCCCCACAGCACTAGGCAATTCACGTGAATCAGCCGTCAAACGACTCTTGAATCTGGAATCTAAGTTTCTTCAGATCTGTCTTTGAATGATCTCCAATTTGTCGGTCCACCTATTCAAAATAACATTTTCGACATTGTTGTACGTTTTAGACAATACAACGTTGTAGTTTCGTCTGACATTGAGAAAATGTACAGACAGGTAGGTACTGGTCCATGAGGATGATCGATGTTTTCAAAAAATTCTGCCCGTAGCCATTTTGTGAAGCGTCCGTGTATTTCAATGGTAATTGCGTCACGTGTGACTCTGCCTGATTGGAGACAATCTACTGAACAACAAGAACAATTCAAGCCTTTCGCTTAAATACAATTACTTACGGGTTAACTTCAGCCCCGTTCTTGGCAATTCGATGCTTGCGGCTCATTGCACAAGAAAATTTGAACACTGTCCCTGAATCTTCATTCGTTATCACGAACGATTTTCATGTTGACGACCTGTTGACTGGGTTTTCTTCTGAACTTGAAGCTTTGAAAAATGTAAGGAAATTAAGCAACTACTTGATACATACCACTTCCCTTTACGCAAGTGGCATTCCAATACTCCATACTTATTACAAGAACTGCAGGATGTTAATGATCCAAATAGTATTATTCCTATTGGAGACAATTCCACCAAAACATTAGGTATTTTGTGGAATAGCAGTGCCGATACACTCCCAGCTTTTCGGAGAACCCACGCATTACAAAACGAATCATCTTATCGGACAGTTCCAAAATTTATGATCCACTTGCATTGATCAGTCCTTGCATTATTATGGTTAAGATACTTATCCAGAGGCTTTGGAGTCTTAAACTTACTTGGGATGAACCAATCCCAAATTGTATTGCAGAAAAATGGATACGCATACGGAATACGGTCGAGTCTGACAATCTTAAATGAATATTATCCGTCCTCCGTCAGGCAGAGTCACACGTGACGCAATTACCATTGAAATACATGGTTTTTGTGACGCTTCACAAAATGGCTACGGTGCGTGCATTTACTCGTGAATAATGATCACCAAGTTGAGACACATCTTCTTGCAAAAACTAAGGTAGCACCTTTAAAGGTTTTGACCATCCGCCTCGAATTATGCAGTGCATTACTACTTACAAACCTCATGCATCAAGTCAAAGTAGCCGTGAAACATTCTTTTGATACGTACTATTGGACGGATTCTGAAATCGTCTTAGTGTAGCTTCGCACACCACCATATCGTCTTCAAACATTTGTGTCTAATAGAGTGTCCCAAATCATAACACTTTCGAAGCTTGATAGTTGGCAACGAGTTAAATCAAAGGAGAATCCCACAGACCCTGCTTCTCGCGGACTCCTACCCGAGCCACTTCGCGATTCAATACTTTGGCGGCAAGGGCCACATTGGTTGAGGTTATCTCACGATCTTTGGCCAACTTCAGGTCCAAACGTATCATATGGTTCGATTCCTGAACTACGCAAGCAAGATCACGTATGTTTTAGTACGGTGACTACTTGCATTAACTTTGCAAATTATTCAAGCTTATCGAAACTAAAAAATATTGTTGCTTACTGTTTGAGATTTGCATCAAACTGTCGTACTAATCGACAACTACGTCAAACTGGTGTTCTAACTGTCGAAGAATTGGACATCAGCGTCAAACGTTTGGTTATGATGGCTCAACGTGAGGATTTTGCGAGTGAGATACTCATACTACAGCCTCATAATTCACTTAAGGCCAGACACAAACTCATTCCTTTCACTCCTTTCGTGGATTAGGACGGCTTGTTACGTGTAGGCGGTCGTCTCAGAAACGCTTCGTTGCCTTATGAATCAAGGCATCCACTTTTCTTGAACGGAAATAGCTATTTATACAACTAGAGGTAAAAGCGATACTTTTTATCACCAGACGTGAAAATTGTTCAACACGTCGTGTGATAAAAAGGCGCTTTTATCTCGTGTTTTATACAAGATTTTTTCGCATTTTGTTGCAAAATGAATGATAATGAACAAAATTTTTCCCGTATAAATTGCTGATGAGTCGTATCTAGACATCCAGAAGAAATAAATTTCCATAGCAATCTAGACATTCAGAAAATCCGTTGCTATGTCAATTTATTTCAATAACAACGAATTGTTTGACAGTTTTGAAGGTTTTCGAATCAAATTTGCTATTTCTTGAAATGAGTTCTTCCGAAGATTCAGATATTGAAAACGATGCAAATGCAGCTAAGTAGATACATGTTTATAATAAATAGAGGTTTTTTGCTGTTGTTTATCTTATTTCTCTACAATAAATGTCATTTTACAAACAGTTACAAAAAGTAAAAGCAATTTATCACTTGTTACAAAAAGATTGACTTTTCAAAACTACAATGGCGTTCAAAAAGTTGACATTTTGCAATGAAATGCGAAAAACATTATTTAGCAAGGTTGATTTTGGAGCATGAACACATTCAATTGTTACATGCAGGTCCACAACTTATGATATCCCATTCCCGGTTGAACTTTTGCATACTAAAGGGTTGCAATTAGCTAAAAGGATGTTTCGCAACTGACTCACTTGCTTTAAATTCAAACCACGAAATACTGTACCATTAATGGGTGGCTTACCTGCATCACGGGTAGTTCCATTTACTAATACTGGAATAGATTATGGTGGACCTTTCCTGCTCAAAGATCGGAAAGGACGATTTTCAAAAACGTTCAAGGCATACATTTGCCTATTCATATGCTTTTCTACCAAAGCTATCCACATAGAGTTACTTACTGAACTAACAACGCAATGCTTTATGGAATGTTTGATGCGTTTTTCAGCCAGACGCGGGAAACCAAAACATTTACATTCAGATAACGGTACTAATTTTCGCGGTGCTTATAATGAGATTCAGAGAATTCAACACTTTTTTAGAGATACAAACGATGAGATTATTAAACTATGCGATAAAGAAAATATAATTTGGCATTTTATTCCACCCAACTCCCCACATTTCGGAGATTTATGGGAAGCCGGAATAAAGGGCGTAAAAGGTCATTTACTCAAAATTATTGGTAGCAAGGTTACGAAAACTTTTAACTATACTTACGAATATAGAAAGTATTTTAAACTCTCCCCCTCTCCATCCGCTCTCCACTGATCCTCATGATCTGGAAGCATTGACGCCTCTCCACTTCCTAATTGGACGGGCAAATACCGAACCTATTGCTGACGTGTTGTCAACCATCCATGGCGATAAGGTTAAGAATTATCAACTACTGAAGCAGATGAAAGAGCAATTTTGGCACACATGGTCTAAGGACTACCTACTCTCACTGCAACGACGTCATAAATGGTCGAAAGCTAGCAACGCCCTAACTGTAGCAACAATGGTTCTACTTCAAAGAGACAACTTACCCACTTACCAATGGCCACTTGGAAGAATTGAATCCGTGCATAGCGGAGCAGACGGTCACATCCGTGTAGTGAATGAACATTGAAAAATGTACTTTTAACTTAATTGTTTTGAATTATGCTTTATGTTCTTATAAAATTTTGTAATGTTATGTTACCATACTTACTATTTTTAGTTTTACCTATTGTTTTATATTTAGTATTATTATACTTACCTTAGTTGTAACTGTTGAACAATTCCTGTTTTGTATTAATTGTTCAACGGCGGAGAGTATCGAGTATGTTAATGTAAGAAAGGAGTGGGGTGCACGATTAATGCGCCTGAGGGGAGTCTTGCGTTAGCCATCATATGTAACGTATGTGGTCAAGACACTGAAAAATTTATTGTACCATGAGCTATGGATTTTGTATTAAAAAATTCACTATGCCAAACTGAAATGACTGTGTTTTATTAACAAAATGCGTATATTGAAGTTGATTGTTGAATATTTTTTAGTCATCAACATTCGTCCCCTATTTATTACGTATTTAATGAAAAAAATGTGCAGACAATTTGGATGTGTGAGAAGTACTTATTCTTGTCTTTTTCTAACCTAGAAAAAGAAAGGTGGGAAGAAAAACGCCGGTGCAATCATATACGTTTTATTTATACGTATATGGGTGCAATATATTATACTACCTCAGCTGTCTCCACTGAACTATACATATACATACTGGAACGCTCACTGGCTATCTCTGCCATAGAAACGTCGCGGAGCCGAGAGAGATATCTCGCAAGGGACATTCCTGTCCTTTTCGTAACGCTTTTACACGTGGAGAGAGCAGACAGACAGCGTTAAACTAATACACACTAACCAAAATGTACTCGAGAGAAGGACAGGGATGTCCCTTGCGGGTCCTCTCTCTCGGATCGGGCCGGCGCCGGCGGCCGCCGTAAGCGTTGCAGTATATAGGGCAAAAGGCAGAGTCGGATTTACCATAAGGCTAGAAAGGCTGTAGCCTAGGACGGCAAATTTTAGGGGGCCGCAAATGTTGGATAATTATTTTTATAAAAAGCCTACTAAACTGGAAAATACTAGGACATATCAGGCACCAGTGAATGCCAGTATATGTCAAACACTAGGGCATAAGGGCATAACAGACACCTGTGAATGCGAATATATGGCAAACACTGGGATAAATAACAAAAGTTTTGTTCCAGTGTTTGCCAGTTATTCTTATCAAAGATATTAATTGAATAGATCAAAAATATGCTTTCATAGTAAACACTGAATCCCTAACACATCATAAAAAAAATTTACAACCTGAAAAAATAACATACCAAACACGATGATTAAAGATATTTAGTAAGCGTGATCTTATGAATCAGAATAACTTATTTGAAGATTTCTTACCTTTCTCAAAGTTTAACTTGCTGCATGCAACTCGTGACACAGACACAGAACTAAATGTGGTTAAGAACAATGGAGGTCAATAGAGTGACGTGTTCTTTTAGATAGCAAGCGCATTGGTTACATTAACAGGACACTATTCGCGGGAATTTTGAATTCGACTGGCATTCATTGGAACAATGGCAAAGACTGGTACTTTTGCCCTAGTTCAGTGGCTGTCTCATAGGTAAAAAGAAACGATTCTGCGAAAGTTTAGTCAAAATCGGTCGACGGATGGAACAGTTACGCCCAAGGAAGTGGGGCAACAAAATCGCCAAATTTAACGAGCCCGCAGTGGGGGGGATCAAATCGACTTACGTCGATTTGTTGTAGGGGGACCCAAACGTGAGAGTAACGCACAACAATTCGTCCTGATGCGACCTACCGTTCGGCCGTAAAGCGCGTTGGAATTTCGAAAATTTGAGTACCGATGGAGGTCGAACGGTGGATATCGAGAATTCGCTACGTCGGGCGTTCCACTAGTCCTCCCCGGTAGTACGTGCACGCGAAATATGGGGTCGCTCGCATTCCAATTTGTAGTTATAGGACGCGGTGACGTTTTACACCCCGACATAACCATCGCGTTTGTCACTCCCCGAAGAAAGATGCGCCCTGGAAAGGGGAATCGAAAGCAAAGAATTCTGGCAAGTTGCCACAAGACTTCCCTCGTATTAACACTTTTTTGAAAAAAGAAATACTACTGAATTCAGAAAGAAATACTCTTAAACTATATAAAAAAACTGTAACTGTATCTTATAAAAAAAATGAGTGCCGCCATTTTAGTTTACAGCGGAGTGACGTAATCAAAGGTAATGTCAGCATTTTCGTCTTTGGCCCGAATGCAAACGATTGGGGAAAACCGCATTTCGATAACTTTAATCATTTCTGAGTATAGAGCGTTCCACTCATTTTTTAAAAATGATTTTTTTAACGCTTTTTTCAAAAAATAAGTGTAGAACAATATATATTGCTGAATTCAGAAAAAAATACTCTTTGAAACTCCATACGAAAAAGTGCAACTTTATCTTATACAAAAAATGAGTGCCGCCATTTTAGCTTACGGCGGAAGTGACGTAATGAAAGATAATATGAGCATTTTCCTCCTTGCCCCGAATGCAATCGATTGGCAAAAACCGCATTTCGATAACTTTAATCATTTCTGAGTATAGAGCGTTGCAGTAATTTTTTTAAAATGATTTTTGTAACGATTTTTTCAAAAAATAAGTATAGCACAATATATATTGCTGAATTAAGAAAAAAAACTCTTTGAACCTACATAAAAAAAGTGCAACTCTATCTTATACACAAAATGAGTGCCGCCAATTTAGCTTACAGTGGAAGTGACGTAATGAAAGGTAATATGAGCATTTTCCTCCTTGGCCCGAATGCAATCGATTATTTGACGAAAACCGCATTTCGATAACTAATCATTTCTGAGTATAGAGCGTTGCAGTAATTTTTTAAAAATGTTTTTTTAACGATTTTTTCAAAAAATAAGTATAGCACAATATATATTGCTGAATTAAGAAAAAAAACTCTTTGAACCTACATAAAAAAAGTGCAACTCTATCTTATACACAAAATGAGTGCCGCCAATTTAGCTTACAGCGGAAGTGAAGCAATGAAAGCCGAAATGAGGAAAAACCGGCGATCCCCTTCTCGACCCGATATCACACCTCCCAATGCACACCGTCCAGATGGTACAGTGGGCGATGACCTCGTATAGAAATGAGACGTTGTTACCGAAAGCGCCATCAAGATGTAAGGGAACGTTTGGGATTTTTGATTCGCAATTTTGGGGTTTCCAACCCGTGTCCCTCGCTTGTGAAGCGTCAGAGGGTATTTTTCTTCCCGGGACGAAAGACAGCCACCAACCTTAGCTACCTAAACATATGTATGCTGCGAGACTGTATCTCGCACCGTTCGCCTTCCGCGAATGTTTTCCCTTAGGAGAGGGTGGGTGGTGAACCGGGGAACGGATTTTCAACAAAGCGCATACCAAAGAAGCGAGGTCGGGAGTTATTGAGGTATTCGAAATTTGGGGAAAAGTTATAAAAATTAAGGAAGTTATTAGCGAAATAGACGTTAACGAATTTTTACATTATAGTATATCGTACCCTATATAAATAGCTACGTTACGCGTACCTATATAAACATAATCCGTAATTTTGGACGCGCTCAAATGACTTTTAATATGCTACAGATTATGGTACTTCAATTGTTAAATTCAAATATTTATCCCCGTGCAAATCGTCTGCAATGTAATTTTTCGTTAATAAAATACCAACATTAAACATTACCTAAAATTGCAGACGCGGTCAAATGACTTTAAATTTGGTAAAAGAAATGGTACTTGAATTGTTAAATTAAAATATTTATCCCCGTGCAAATCGTCTGCAATGTAATTTTTCGTTAATAAAATACCGACATTAAACATTATCTAAAATTACAGACGCGGTCAAATGACTTTAAATTTGGTAAAATAAATGGTACTTGAATTGTTAAATTAAAATACTTATCCCCGTGCAAATCGTCTGCAATGTAATTTTTCGTTAATAAAATACCGACATTAAACATTATCTAAAATTGCAGACGCGGTGAAATGACTTTAAATTTGGTAAAATAAATGGTACTTGAATTGTTAAATTAAAATACTTATCCCCGTGCAAATCGTCTGCAATGTAATTTTTCGTTAATAAAATACCGACATTAAACATTATCTAAAATTGCAGACGCGGTCAAATGACTTTAAATTTGGTAAAATAAATGGTACTTCAATTGTTAAATTAAAATATTTATCCCCTTGCAAATCGTCTGCAATGTAATTTTTCGTTAATAAAATACCCACATTAAACATTACCTAAAATTGCAGACGCGGTCAAATGACTTTAAATTTGGTAAAATAAATGGTACTTAAATTGTTAAATTAAAATATTTATCCCCGTGCAAATCGTCTGCAATGTAATTTTTCGTTAATAAAATACCGACATTAAACATTATCTAAAATTGCAGACGCGGTCAAATGACTTTAAATTTGGTAAAATAAATGGTACTTAAATTGTTAAATTAAAATATTTATCCCCGTGCAAATCGTCTGCAATGTAATTTTTCGTTAATAAAATACCGACATTAAACATTATCTAAAATTGCAGACGCGGTCAAATGACTTTAAATTTGGTAAAATAAATGGTACTTCAATTGTTAAATTAAAATATTTATCCCCTTGCAAATCGTCTGCAATGTAATTTTTCGTTAATAAAATACCCACATTAAACATTACCTAAAATTGCAGACGCGGTCAAATGACTTTAAATTTGGTAAAATAAATGGTACTTCAATTGTTAAATTAAAATATTTATCCCCTTGCAAATCGTCTGCAATGTAATTTTTCGTTAATAAAATACCCACATTAAACATTACCTAAAATTGCAGACGCGGTCAAATGACTTTAAATTTGGTAAAATAAATGGTACTTGAATTGTTAAATTAAAATATTTATCCCCGTGCAAATCGTCTGCAATGTCATTTTTCGTTAATAAAATAGCAACATTAAACATTACCTAAAATTGCAGACGCGGTCAAATGACTTTAAATTTGCTAAAACCAATGGTACTTTAATTGTTTAATTAAAATAATTATCCCCATTCAGATCGTCTGCAACAATTTTTTTCATCACGTACATTACAATAACAAAATAGTGTACTGAAAATTAGCCACGGTCAAATGACTTTGAATTCGACGAAAATGAATGCATCTTTAATTGTTTAATTAAAGTACTTATCCCCATCCGACTTGTCTGCAATTTTTTTTTCGTAACATACGCAAGAAGAAAAATCATTAACCTGAATTGCAGACGCGGTCAAATTACTTTGAAAATAATAAAAATAATGCACCTTCAACATCGTCTGCAGGGTTATTGCACCACCGAAACCGTCTGCAAATACATTTTTGACGACGTGTTTAATTTGTCGCTTCGATTCGTACAAGAATTATACGCGGTCCAATCACTTCAAAACAGTGATTTTTTATGCAGAAAAAAAGGGTTGTTTGAACATGTTATCCCCAGATTCAGAACTTGCGACGATTTTTATGCTATTAATATGTGACATGACCTTCAACGTAGTATGATTCGCAGACGCGGTCAGATCACCACCTAAAAAGACGCTGGGCTGCCGCTCTATATGTTCTCCTGCTGCCACAGTATATTTAATTCACATCTCCGATGATGTCTAATGGACAGACCAACAATTTGAGTGACACCGTAGCAATCTGAAGCTAAGTACATGTTCCTGTGTAATGTGTAGTAATTTATTCATAATACTGTATGTAGCATGCAGTAATTATTGCAGTATCTACAAAAAAATGAACAGCATCCATTATCAGGTAATACCATTGAATAATATATCTTTCACTCAACGGTAATACATAATATGTACATATATTATAAGCTGTATTAATCTGCAGTACATTACATGGTGTAGAATTAGCCGATGCACCATAGGGGTTTCAATGTGTAAAAATCTTAATATTCGATTACTTGCTTGTATAATTATTTTAGACAAAAAGGCTATTTAACTTTTTTGTAGATTAAAAAAATCTACATCCGTACATGTTGTTTGTTTTTATTTTACTTAATGAAGAAATATTGAAAATTAAAAGTGATACTTTGGCAAAAAAATAGTAGTGCCATGGAAAGGTTGACGTAAAAATAATTAATCGTTGTTTGTCTGTCATTGAGCATCATTGTACTGCATTTTATCTAATTTGAGAGTCGGGGCAAGATTCGGCCATGTTAAATGAAGTTATTTTATTTATTTAGTATTATTAATTAAATGATTTTAGTTACATTGTGTAAAAGTTTATATTTTTCTTAAATTAAGCTCCCAACAATTTCAAGGACCATCGATTTTTGAGAAAATGGAAATTTCTATTTGTCTAAATATTTGCTTTCTGAAAAATTCAAAGTAAAAATAAGTAAATCAGTCGATTCAGAATTTTTGTTTCTACCAAAAAGTTCAATAGACTTTTTGTCTAAAATAATTAGGGAAGCAAATAATCGAATATTAAGATTTTTACATTGAAATCGCTATGGTGCATACCCTCATGTTAACTTTCATTGTTCGTCCACCAGAAACGTTACGCATCACACCTTAAATCGATGGTATTAATTATTTTTCCAATTAATTGGCTCACTATTAAGTCCCTATGGCACAATTTAATTAACATCTAATTATTGTAAGTACTCTTAAATTGTTTCTACAATTGTAACTGTCCCGTTTTTAAACCTTTTAGTTTTCCTGATGAAGCTAATAACGTCATTAGCGAAATATTGAATAAATAAACTTTGTTAATTTCACGTGTATGGTCTACAAACCCAATAACCAGTCTTTACAAAATATAAAATACAAATGTATTTCAAATACTGTATTTTCAATACAATTATTTTGTGACTGCCCATCCCTGTCTGTTGGAGTAATCTCCATAAGATAGTTGTTCGCACGAGGATCAGCCATCTGACTAAATACTTATTTTACAAATTCTCTGAGGCGGATTTTGATAAAATGTTTGCCACTTAATGAATTGTTGTTATAATTTGTAAATTTCAAACGTTTAGTCGGTAGACTTTTGACGCTATTAAATTTTCTTTATAAAAAACAGTAGTATGATTTTTCAGCACGCTTAATTTTAGGTCTTTATAAATATTTTATTTGTAATATGAGATTAATAACTAATTAGGTATCTAAATACCTTCTAAATATAAGTATTACGATATAAAAATAGCACTTAATCTTTTTCATTTGTTTGTAATTACCCTAAAAAGCAAAACGTGAGACAACTTTTTTGACTTATTGCTGTAAACAAACATTTCTTTTTATTAATAATATTAAGGAAGTAGAGAAGTTTAGACATACATATCTTGTAAAAATATATGTGAGATACGGTGTTTTTGTGGTTTAAAATATCTTATAGAAATTCTTTTAAATTGATAAATCGCGATGATCGCATTTTTTTTTAGTTCTTATTTATCACACGCCGGCGCCGCGCCGTAACAATTTTTGAAATACAGCGAAGAGTAATCCATTATTAACATATTTATCAATGGTATAATTTATTGCACACTTGAAAAGTATTGCATTCCAATAAATAGTAAAAAACTTTTTAATGAAAGATATTTCGAGCGGGTAATTTTGAAGAATGCCGTCTAAAGCGTAATCCATAACAACAGAGTAGCCAATATAGGACTTAAATGTGATCATATAGGAGTGACAAATATTTTTAAATAAAATATATAATACAGAATAACTTTGCTAAAAATGGATCGCATTACAGTAAAAAAGTAACCAGGAGAAATATTACAAGAAGGTCCGATTTTAATTCAATCACTTAAATGAAAATGTCAAATGGAATTTTATAAAATAAGGATATATGAAACCAAAATGTTATTTTCTAAATAAATGGAAATTTGAATATTTAGCATTACAAGAAAGTATCTTTAATGCATTAGTAAGAATGAATTTTGATAAATTATGAGTATGTCTTTATGCATTTTGAGTGTCTATTGCTATTGTTTGGGGAAGAATCGGCATTACCAATCTTTTCTCATTAGTGCAATAATTACAATATTATTATTGTGATTGTCATTTTGGTGTGTTAAGGGCATTGCAAATGAATAATGAATTAATTCATTTTGAAAACAGATAAGTAATTTTTTGGGATATTTCGATAAATCTAATTGTAATTACTACCAGAGGTAATTGACGTATTGATACTAAACGAACTTTATACAAAGTGAGAATCTGTGAAACAAGCATACATGCAATAAGTAATAAGATCTAAAGTCTATTCACTCCCAAGAAAAACTAAAATAAATACATACAGACGCGTGAACAGTCGTTTCCAGGGAGACAGCACGGTTCTTATTGGTCTATTTTGTTGTGACGTTTTGCAAACTTCAAGCGAGAGCCTGGTCAGGGGTGTATTATATTTTACACGGTTTAAGATCAAATAGTTTGTTAAACAAATTTTGATCAATGTATTTAACTTTTAATACGGCCCTGTTCAATGTTTTCAGTCGATCACATGAATACCGCGTCATTGTGTTTACATTTAGTTTTTCTTGGGAGTGAATAGACTTTAGTTTAGTTTGCAAATGAAATAGTTAATTAATTAGAGTTTTAATTAATAGTTCATACAACACGTAATATCTATATTACATATTTCAGTAAATTTCAAAAGGTTGTTTTTAGTGAATAGTACAATACGAACTCTAATAATAATTATTCATGTTGAATAGCAGCCATTTGTTGAGTTGAACTTTGTTTAATTACATAATATGTAGATTGTTATATCGACTATCGACGTCAATGTACCTGTTGGTAGTTTTGTGTTTGATCAACAGATTTTTGACTCCAAATTAACATGTTAACAAGATCAAATAGTAAAATCAATAAAAACTACGAAAGCACTAAAAGAACTATAGATTTCAATTATTACACGTGATTCGAAGCACGCTACTGCCTTCTAACAATATTATCTCGCGGATCGTTTAAGGGGATGTTTATCGGGTCTATGTCGTCGTGTACACTAATGTGCATGACGACCAGCTTTAACACCAATGACTGTTGTCTATTCTCTGGCGATGGTGGTAACGGGCTCAACATGCGCGGGTGGATTAACCTCTTGAAGAAGCCGCGAAAGAGACTCTTTCGTTTCGACACACCACTTCCGTTACCATTCTCAGTGCAGAATACCGATACATTCTGTGGTATTGACTAGTGGAGAGGGTTGCTGAGCGACACTTTCAAGGTGAGACACACAACAGTATGTACAAAGCAGGGAGATATTCCTTGTATTTATACTGTTCCATACCATCATATTAATCTCATTCAGCTGAAACATAATTTTTCGTTGATTTCTAGTGCTGATAACAAATATCTTTGAGTGTTGAGGTGGAAGTGGAAGAAATAAAGTACAGCTAAATTTAAAGATTTATCAGATATTTCATGAATGAGAATTTTTTTCGTTTATTCGGTTTTAATAATATATTAAAAAAGTGTATGTACATAGTCATAATTGGTTACAGATTGTTATGAATAAGTCCGCTGTGTTTGGGCGAAACGTCAACGTCAATAGAATAACACCGAATTAACGAAAAAATAATAACACTAACGTCAATAATATTCCTTTATTTAAAAAAAATTGAAAGGGCGATATTTGGGGGTGCCGCGAATTAGTCATACGCTTCTTTTCCACATTGACGGGGGGGGGGAGCTAATTTCGAATTTTTTTAATATCCTAAACCTAGTGCATAAGTAGGTACATATTAGGTATAGGAATAACCTATTACATTTTTTCCCGTCTGCATAATTCATGTTCTATTTTTAAAATATTATACATAGATAACCACCTTTTATAATGATTTTATTTTATGGCTCAAGCCCCCTCCCAAGAAAAGGTAAAAGTACGAAGTAAAAAACCAGATTATTGACATGGGGTATAAAACTGTCAGACAAAAAACGGCAGAGAGAAATGCTAAACCTACAATATCACCATAAGTAGCAAGTAATTTATTTTTTATTACAATTTAATAAAATATTATAGTGCTAAAAAGGTGTGTACGTGGTATGTAGTATGTACATGATTGCTAAGGCGTGAAAACAACAAAGTAAAGATCTAAGTATTATTTAAAATACAATTTTTTTTGGAATTAAAGGTTCTCAATTAAAAGCAAAGATGTTGAGGTATTACAAGTTGTATATTATTAATACATGATGTAAGTGACTGCTAATGATCAATTGTTAGAACCTTTGATATCATATTACTAACTTTCTATATTACAGCTTATTGGATGCTACCTTTAATTAGGAAAGTTAACTTACTTAACTTGTACAAAGCAGTAACATTGGAGGTTCTAACAAACACTTACATTCAATTACAATTTCAAAAAGAGATGAATTTTCATTTTAACTACTTAAACACAGAATTATATTCGTTTTCTCCATCATAAGGTAAATGTACAAGTAAAGTAAGTACCTATATGATGCTAATACTTTGAATTGGAGACATTACTTACACATTGTGGAAGTTGTACAATAAATTACGTAAAAATAGTGTCAATCCTTTGAAAATCTATTATGTAAACGTATGTTATTTGTTAGGTATACAATACATACAGACAATATTATATTCACAAACAAGTGATCTAAATCTATACTACAAGTGGTACATGTAAGTAGGAAAGTAATAGAATAACGATATCTAATCGTGGAAATATGTAATCCTCAAATAAAAATGTTCGTCTTAAAGAAATCGAGAAATAATGTATACGATAACAATGAGAATGGAAAAGCGCAATGATTGAAAGGAGGAAACCGTTTTCACACAAAGATATTTCAATATATTTATTCACAAAGTGCTTCGAATACTTGCAATATATTATCTAAAATGCATATGTTGAAAAATGATAATAAGAGGACCAACATAAAACGTTCCATAAACAACTGTTTCTTATTCCATACATGGTATCGTTCTGATGTGTTTAGGCGTTGATTGAACGTTTAGGTCTTTTAATATTCAATAGGTGATACGCATGCAATATTCATAAAGGTAACAGTTATGCCACTATTTTGTTATAACATTATCGCAATTACTTGAAATATAGGAGAACGACCTAATCACATTTCCAAAGTTATAAGGTCATATACTCAGATGTCATCATAAACTCACCGAAAACCAAATTAACTCTCTAAACAATGATAATGAAAAATTCGGAAAAGTAGAAAACATTCCATTAGCCACGTTTTACTTTCCTAAGTCGATTTAATAATACAGACACTATTTTACGCAATTTTCTAGAGTTTCCATTAAATTATGGTTTGTAAAAACGATTTGTAACATATTCAAAACCATTTTTCATCCCAAAGGCATCTATTTGTAAGTTATGAGACAAGTCTCTTGCTAATTTTTTGGTTGTATCCACCCAAAAGAAGAATGGTAACAAATGCTTTGATCTATTATTGTTTTGAGTAGCGTAAAAGTATGTCTATGCTGTAATTAAGATAATAATTTCTTCGTCGGTAATCTATGCTACCTTTATTTATGAATTTGGACCTTTACATTATTCAGATGGTCTATATAACTGGTAGTCGCAGAGGATTTGATGTCTAAGATTATTCCCCGTATTGCTATCAAACTTCTTATTTAAATAATGAAGCTCAATTTTCTTGTAAAGATCATTTAGAAGATGGCCATATTGAAGGTGGCCATTTATATCTCAATTATTATCCTTTTGATAATGAACCATGGACGTTATAATAACTAAGGATATGTCACTGTGCGACCTAACCAAATATTCTGTAGGGTTTTCCAGAAAACGTTGAGAAACGTATCGGTCGTAATTTAAGGTCCATTTTGTGTAGGAACTAAGAAAATAAAAATGTGTTGGTCCGTTGTAAACAGACTGGTCATATGAGTGTAAGTCTATTTGGTACATCCCCTTAACTCGCAATCAGATAATAGTTCGAATTTATAAAGAGAGTAGTTCAAAATACACTTGCATTAGAACATTTCCCGTTATTGAACTGCATATAAGGGAAAGGGCAAGGGGACGTATAAGATCCTGTGTGGCTCAAAAATAACACAGAGGAAATGGACATCCTGAGGTTCCCGGTGCTGTTGCTTATGATAGTGAGAATACAGAAATTGTAATAAGAAATACAAGTCATTCTTGATTCTAGGTATTCTTGTTCGCGTCTCTTTCTGTTAAATAAACCGAAGAAGCCATATCGGATTGGAAGACCGTAAAACTTGTTCTAGAATCTGATTTTCAGCAATGAAGGTGTAAAAGCAGAAAAAAATTACTAGCGCCAAAGGTCATTCAGTTTTCTTTCAAAATAGCAGGTACCTAGTTATTTTTTAAACAACACTAGGCATAGCATTTTCAACGTTATACAGTCTTACATCGATGTATGATTAAAACTTGGGAAACATTTCTTCAAAATTTAAATTACATGAAATTCATTCAAACACGAAAATTTAAAATATGGTAGCTATTCGTTTTTGACAAAAGATTTCAGTTGATTTCAAACTGAAATTAGCAAAATTTTAATCTGCACAGGTAAAACTTTCTTTTATGTTATATGAATTTTATTTAATGACTTCCACGGGCGAAAAATAGCTGAAGGGCCAGTATATGCTCCACTAATTAATCCCCTATCTGAAAATAAACCGAATCAGTAGCAGTTTTGACGAAAAATGGATTCCTACCCACGCATCCTAAAAGGTACCCTAAGAAATGTATTTGGTATACAGGGTGGGCCACCGAAAAGGTAACACGCCTGTTTTGGGACGCTTAGACAAGTTTCTTAAAAAAACTTTCGGACACGTCGATTTTTTATTTTTGGGGGACAACTTTTGATGTTAAATTTGACTTTGTCAGGTCAACCCCCTAGCCCCAGCAACCCCTAACTCAAGAATTTAAATAGGGAAAGGGAGTCGAGCGACCCCTCATTTGAAGCGTCTTTTAATTCTCTATTCGACAGTATGAATGAAAATTAGTTTTATTCAATTTTTGTTTCACCCCCATGTGTTGTTTAGGAAAAATCCTGAAACACGTCACCTTTGACCTTTTGAACGGCACATTTTGATGTCAAATATGACCTTATCAGGTCAATCCCCTAACCCCAGCAACCCCTAACTCAAGAATTTAAATAGGGAAAGGGTGTGGAGCGACCCCTCATTTGAAGCGTATTTTAATTCTCTATTCGACAATATGACCGAAATTAGTTTTATTCAATTTTTTTTTCGCCCCCATGAAAAGCACCCTCTAGATTAAGTAAGGTGAGGGTGTTGTTTAGGAAAAATCCTGAAATGTGCCGTTTAAAAGGTCAAAGGTAAGTTGTTTCAAGATTTTTCCTATACAACACCCCCACCTTAGTTAATCTGGAGGGTGCTTTTCATGGGGGTGGAAAAAAATTGAATAAAACTAATTTTCATTCATACTGTTGAATAGAGAATTAAAAGACGCTTCAAATGAGGGGTCGCTCGACTCCCTTTCCCTATTTAAATTCTTGAGTTAGGGGTTGCTGGAGCTAGGGGGTTGACCTGACAAAGTTAAATTTGACATCAAAATGTACCGTTCAAAAAGTCAAAGATGACGTGTTTCAGGATTTTTCTAAACAACACCCCCACCTTAGTTAATCTGGAGGGTGCTTTCCATGGGGGCGAAAAAAAATTGAATAAAACTAATTTTGATTCATACTGTCGAATATATAATTAAAAGACGCTTCAAATGAGGGGTCGCTCGACTCCCTTTCCCTATTTAAATTCTTGAGTTAGGGGTTACTGGGGCAAGGGGGTTGACCTGACAAAGTCAAATTTGACATCAAAAGTTGTCCCCCAAAAATAAAAAATCGACGTGTCCGAGTGTTTTTTTAAGAAATTGGTCTAAGTGTCCCAAAACAGGCGTGTTACCTTTTCGTTGGCCCACCCTGTATATGGGAATATACGAGTACGTGTAAATATAATACCTATTTATTATTTGACGTAATTTTTCATTCACTACATGAAACATGAAATGTAAAAGAAACCTTATTCAGAGTTGAGCAGATAAGCTGGTAATGGAAGCACATAGGCACGATTCTTTACAAGGTCATGTTGTCCCTTGCAACAAACCTGCAATCTGGCAAAGTCATTTAACCATACCGTAGCAAGCTCAATATTATGTTGCCAAATTCTCTGGATTATCAAAAGACATTTTTGTAGCGCATTGAAATACAGAATATTAATTACACTTGTTTTGTCGAAACGTCCATAAACTTATCGCCGTGATACTCCACAAAAAACATTCAATATTTTGTAACAGCACTCTTGGGTATTTTCAGACCACCGGATGTGCACATTATGTTGAGATGAAATGTCGGTTCATCACCGCATAGGTTTAACAGCTTGCAAGCACTGTAAACGATAAGGAAGCAATTGAAAGCGTTTCCTTAAGACAGAGGTGTCATTGGAATTGTAAATTCATGGTTTCCATCCTCTAACTTGTTCAACATGTTCTTCATACAGTTGTAATCCCGTGCTTTTCCGTTTACAAAGGCAGCAAGTGCTTCAAAGTGATATTTTTAACTCATCAGTTTACTAGTTTTCAGTAATTTATAATTTTATGTACTATTAATTGATTTCCTTTTCAAACCATTTTCAGAATTTGGTAGCATTATTAATTTTCAATGCGACGTCCAAAATAAGAGATTACGAAAGGTTTAGGCTCTAATGACCGTTAAAAACGCATTTTATTAGATTGTTAAATAAGAAATAGCTCCTTTAGATATAATCAGTTGGCAACATTTACAAACATTTTATCTGTGCAGTTTTGTAACCCCCTGCGAAGTGTATTATTTTACCCCATCAAGATTATAAAGTAGTTAAGTATCGCGTGTTTCATGTTAGTATCAAGTTGCAATGCTTTAGTTTAGATTTTATATTATTGTTTGGGCTGGGACGGTATGTATCTAAGAGTCATTTGGGAGTAAATGCCCTCCATTTTCGATAAAATTATTATATATACACACAATTATTGCTTTTTGAATTAAAATATTGGGTTTATATAACCTAATAATGAATAAGATTTTCATAAAAGTGGCAAATTGTATATAGATCTACAACTGAAAGATGTGAAGGGTTGTCAAATCTGAAATAACTTCGACATATTCAGTAAATTTTAAAAGTAAGACTGTAAATAACCACATGCTTATTCTAATTACATTACTAGGCAGAATCAGAATTATACTGCTTGTATAAAAGTTTTGAGAAGTAAATTTATTATTCCAACTTGATTAAATGTAGAGTGGTTCACAGTTCAATAAGTTACTTTCTCTCGTGATCAAAAATATTATTTATGGTAGCTTCTATTTTTGTATTTTGAATACACAGCAAAATCTTTCAAATGGCTTTACGTGGTTTTTTAACCTCATTTTTTTTCTCTTGTTTTTTAGCTTTAACTGTATTTTCAACGACGCAATGATTCATGTATAACACTTGAAAGGTAATAATGAAAACGGATTCACAATGAGATACGGTTTGTTAAATAAATGAGAAATAGTTCTCATGTTCCCGTTGTTTATTTGGAATGCTCATCCTCATTTTGTTATCTATTGGAATATAGAAACGAGCTCTCCAGTAACTGTATTAACACTCACATACAGATAAACAAACGCGAAGTTTTTGAAACAAAAAATACTGTTCTCAGTATACAATATACATATCTTACATGTGAGTACATGTGAGTAAACTGCTTAACTCTGAAGCGGCCGTGTACATTTTTCCCTTTGTAATTACATAAACCTGTGCCATATACATGTGCTTTCCTTAGAATTTATGAAATAGTGACTTACTTAGAATACGCGTTTTTATTAGACGTTAATTTTCTCAGAGGCATAAAGAACGTGACTTAGAACTATAAACAAAGATTTCTCTTCAGAATTTATGGAGTGGTGTGACAAATTATCTGTACCCTGTTACTTTAAGTTTTTCATTTGGATTGATGAAATATTTATCTTAATGTTAATGCACATTGCAATCTACGTACCAGTACCTACGTATTCAATTGTATTGATGTACTAAAATTAAGAGCTTTTATTATCAATAACGCGGCGTGCACATTATATGTCTTCCAATTGGAAATCACTGAAAATTTTATAAATTGCATTAATAATGTACATATTTCTCTCCAATTTACGGTGTGCGTAAGAGTTTTAATTAAAATATTGTGATATATAGCTACTTTGGACATAAATTTCCAAAACATTTGTACTATTTTCCAACTGTGGAAAAGGAGATATATTAGCTTATATGGTCTAATACTTACCGAGTGTGGATAATGTAGTGGGTAACGGGACTATAATGCGTATCCTGCGTGGGAGCCCATGAAAGATTGACAGAGCGGGACGTGAAGCTCATAATAAGCGGTCGACCAGGGGGATCTGGCACATCTGGAACATAAAACTTTGAACGTTCAACTAGTCGCTTGTATACCCCTGCCATTGAAAATAACAGTTTTGCTATATTTCATTGGATTTCTTTCCATTCGGTTAAACAATACGATTTTTTGATCGCCTATTTAGTTCAGAATGTAAATTGCGTCTTTATATTTTATCTGTTTCTTCGTATTAGTATCTAATAAGTATAAATGGGTAAGTAGCACAATATTTACAACACATCGCTTGAAAAATTACAAATTTAGCGAATTATTAAATTCGAATCCAACCCACTGTGGAAAAAGTGTAATAACGTTTAAATTTAAAACTTCCTTCCATAATTAAGTTGACGAGTTTAAAGTATAAAAAGTCAAGAGGGCCACCATTTTAGGATCAATAAACGCACGTTATGTAGATTGCGGAGCAGTAAATTTGAATATTGGGGCACTCTTATAGAAGGTAGTCTCAAAAATAAAATACTTGGTATGCCAAGTTCGTACATTAAGAGTTTCCAGCTCAAAATCATTCTATAGATTCAGATAACAGTATCCTTGTTGCTATTTGTAAAACTAAGACACGGAATTTGGTTTAAAGTGCTTCATAACCTGAGTGCTGCCATATTTGAATAAAGCTTTGAGAAATTTTATTAAAACATGTAATTGGACGACCCCCATTTAAAATCCTTATAATTACGAAAAGTTCTTTTTTAATCAAAGTTCGATAAAAAAAAAGCCACAAACTGCTCTCACTAAACGACACAGTTGTGGTTTACCCTACGGTATTCAATAACATAATGAGATGTCATCAGATATCTTTAAATTAAAAGCAATTTGGTTTATTCCATTGCGTCTTTTATATCTTTAATCAAACGACGACACGACTACAACGACTGGCAGAAATTGTAATTATATTATTAGATAGTTCTCTAACTTTTGAAATACCAATTTCGGAACATAATATAATCTGAAAATGTGAATTCTCTTATATTTTAGATGTGCATTATAAGTTGATTACAACGGAGGATAATTACGAGTAAACAACTTAATTTTGGGTATCCATGCCTTTGTGAAAATTAATTGTGATTTACTGAACAGTATGATAAAATCCGTAAATTAAACATCTGTACTAAAAAGTAAAGAGATTTAATTGGAAACTTTTAACGCAACACAGATTTCCAGTATAAATTCATTCAAAATAACTGTACGTACATAAATTTACTTTCGGTTGCTTGTGTTAAGTAGCATTACATTACAATTACGCACCAACATATTTTTGGACGGTCATTTATATTTCGATATATAGGTACAAGAGCTGGCGAAGTGAAACATTATTATTATTATGTACTTTCAGAAATACTACTTTTGATAAAATAGAGCATTATAGTGTGTTTACTGTTTATGTATTAAAGCTTTCCATGACATGACGGCTCAACTCAACTGAATAATTAGCGATAAATGATAAACAATGTCGCCGTCTGACAACCAACAACTCAAAAACCTATTCTAAGGGAAAATAGATGGGAACTAATTAAAAATCAAGTGGGCAGTGAAGATTTTTCTTCGGTGTAAATCCCATTTCCAGCTCCCTCGCAAGGCACCAATCGTTTATTCAATATGAAAATACGGAACTAGGGAAAAATATTGCCTTGGATACCTCCATGGTATGGAGGAACCTGAACGTATACTTATATTTATTTTCAAACCAGGCCGATATTCACATGCGAAGATAACTCCTCTCATTCATTTTACACGCGTTTATTATTGCATTAGCATCTTGTCTTAAAAGTTAACAGATACTAACAGAAAATCTTCTCATGATAACTACTACATGTAGTCTTTCCAAACTCGATACAAGTGGTGCATGTACAACCACCGACTTAAATTAAAAAAATTATACATTTTCAAACTTCCCCTACATAATTTCAATAATACTAATGCAGTTTTTCTATTACCAATGCACTTTATCTACTTACAATAGAGTTAGACATGAATTTGTGAACTTGTGAAGGACAATCTTTACAAATTTTCTTTAACATCGGGTGTTTGTATTCTCGATTTTAGACACAGGCAGCATTTAAAGACGCAAAAAATGTAAATTGAAGTAAGTTTAGGGGTTATAAACATGTTTCGTTGTACTACATCTGCTTCAGAAGTAAACAAGCTGATTCTCTGTACTATATAGAGGCCGAACCCTTTTTTACTTTATAAAAGTTGTCTATTACTTTTCACTAAATTTCGGACAATAACTACCTGTAGTAAATTACCTACGACAGAGTGGAAAGGGGCACACCAGATGTTAATGAAATTGCTAAAACTGCATGTAGGTACATTTTTTTAGTTTGAGATGTTAAGGGTGAGGATGTCTCGGAGCAAGTATTATAAAGTTTATAATCCTTGGTCTCGGAGTACGTGTATAAGGTCGCTGAGTTATGATAATTCTTGTACTATAAAATAATAATTTCTATTCAATTTTATTTAAATGTGATGTTTTTGATAATTTGAGTGTCTGCGGAAAGTGTTCAAATGTTATTTGAAGATAGGACAATAAAAAAATAAAGTGTAATTCCTGCTATTTTCTTTTTCACTGGAAATGTGTAGTTTCTTCTGTGGAAGCGAAGTTATTGTGAAGCTCTTGGTTGTGTAATAAGTGTGAATCATCGTCAATTCCTGATTGTGACAACAAAATGGATGAGTTCACAGCTCTACTTGGTGAGTTCAAAGGCGGAATAAATCAATAAATGTCATGAGGACTTAGATGAAAAATTCAGAACTTATCAGAGAACAAAATGATTTAGGTAATTAATCAAGAACAATCTGTAATTGAGCAGTTATAATGTGATAATGTCTCTGAACAAATTAAAATTCAACAGGAATCCTGTCAAAATTCACTGGAGGTGCATGGCCTGCATATTGAGAAGGGGGAAAGTACAATAGCTGTTGTTTCCAGATTTGTGACTGCTCTATTACATTGTATACATTGTATGTAGAATAGTCGTAATTTACGTAAAGGGCAATAATGTGAAATATTAAAAAAGTTAACATTGTCAGTTACAATGTTTTGATTAAGGGTATCAGATAAGGTAAGGTATAACCAAGAGCAAAGTGAATGCTCTTTCGCGCCCTAAACGGTGGTACTCACTACAAGTTTTGATTGAATTATGATCTTTTAAATTTAATGGAAGAGGAGTCTTAATTAAATGTGCAATGAATTTGTCCTGTTTAGGGAAGTTGGTCCCTTAAGATGTATTGTAAATTGGCTTTCCTCCTTTTTTGATGGTTGTAACTTCTAAAATTCAAGCAGGCCAACAGAATTGATTTTCGTTCTCCTTTCTGTCATTCGAACTGATTATTCGGCACTTTCTGACATTTGGAACAGGGAAAATTTAACCCCCCAGAAATCCGAGATATTTCAGGAAGAACCCTTTTAGATCATATTGTTAAGTATTTATATGTGAAAACTATACGTCAATTTCCAAACTCCTTAAAACACTTACTTTTTTCCTCGAAGTGAGGTATTTTAACACAATAAGTACTATGTTACAATGTTTATTGTTTACGGCAACATTGTAACATTGGCTGCCTTGTGATAATAGTCCTTTTTTAAAAAAGACTTTGTCTTTAGGTTTTAACTTGAACAATCTACACAATCAGGTTAATTTCTTTATTTTTATAAAGTTATGTTATTCGTAGCCTACTGTCTAGAGTAATGTTATCAGTATCACTGTGAATATTCCAATATTTTGAAGAGATTAATAAGAAAAATTTACTTATTTTCTACCCAAAATACAGCACATGTGCGCTTTCATGACGCTGACCAACCTTTCATTCTGTTCGTTAGAGAACTCTCTGCTACCATAATTGTGGCAATTTAAATCTATAAACTCAGTACTTATTTTAAAGAGTTGCGCAAAACGTTTCAACTAGTTAACGAATACAAAATTGACAACCTTCTAAGCAAGAAATCACAAAGATTTATCGAAAAAGCTTTTCTAAATACAAAACGAAATGCGAATTGTGAAGCTATTATTAGATCTTCAAATCCAATCCAACAAGTTACGCAAAGCAATTCAATGAGTATTTTGCAACAATTCTGAATGATGTAAGCAACATTCTGAAACAAAACTCTCATAGACTTAACGGCACGTCAATATATCACAATATAAAATGTATTTTAAATTCAACTTTTCCAGTGGAGGTCAGGAACAGGAAAGGCGTCTATGGTATTAGTGTCAATCTTATCAAGCTTACTTTATAGTACCTACCGCTCTACATCTTCTAGCGTCATGTTTCCGGACACTGGTGCTTTTGTAATTCCTGCACATAATCCGATTGACGTTAATATTAAAAACTGTCAAACTGTCAATACTTACTACCAGTGTTCTCAAGGGTTTTGGAAAAATAATACCCGAATTTCATCATAGTTTGAACATTATAACTTATTTTACTCCAACCAGTTTCGGTTTAGATGGGATAGGTAAATTTACATATGACGATTTATTTCAGTTTGTCAATATAGGTCTCCAGTGCTTTAAGGACGGTTAAGTTTTATTGATTACCACATGCATTTGATTGTATATATTGGTTAAACGAAAAGTTTCTTTATACACGAGAAAGGTTATAGATATGAAAACGGTTTTATGCAATTTCATTAGTGTATTCACCCCCAATTATCGATAATATTACTACATTCATCACGAACCATATCGATACCGCGATAGTACCACTCATCAGATATTTAGACTCAAAATAGTCATTTACAGAGGTTTTAATATCGTCACTGGATACAACACTACGGTTAAGCATCTCGCTTTTCAAGTTTCGGAATAGATAACAATCGGATGGAGAGAGATCAGGTGAGTACGGGGAGTGGTCAATCATTTTCTACCCGAAATAGGCGATTTTCTCCTTTGTCGTTTAGTGTATATGTTGAAATCCGCTGATTTTCATCAAGCAGATTCGAGTTTGAGGCAAGGGTTCGCTGATTGATGGATTCTACAAGTCGTCCTGATCTGGAGCCATCGGCAGTCTTTCGACTCTTAAACCAATGCCACCAGGTACTGATAGTTCGATCAGTGTCACCATAAACAGATTTGATCTCGACAGTGGTTTGTTTGAGATCCAGCCCTCGAAGGACACAGAACTGCTATTTCGATATTGTTGCTTAAAATCCATGTTTGATTGAACCGCGTCAACCGATTCAAGAAACCAAACTTGCATTCGAAATGGGACTTGAATGGTCGTGTTTGTTGTGTTTTTCAAGATCCTGAAATTACCGGTAGAGGAGTACGAAGATACTTTCCGCCTAAACCAATATATAAAAAAATATATAAAAAAAGACACAACTTAAAAGTTATATTACAAAAAAGGTTGCCACTAATACAATCATATAGGTGTAAGATAACGCAAGTGTTCTGATAAAATAGTAATCGAAGGAGGGGTCCACCAAAGTAGCGTATTTGGGTATCTTCCGTTTCTTCTATGTTTATTAAAGACGTATCTAGAAGAATTTCGAATAATGTTACTTGCTTACTATACGCAGATGACACAACTATCATGAAACGAGATAAGTGTATTGACAGTTATAATTTAAACAATATCATAAAGTTACGTAACAACGAATTCAATATCTGCGTCGTATGCGTGAAGCAATCCAATAAAAATACCCACAATTGTGGCAAAAGGACTCGTGAAAATTTCACCACGATGATTCCAACTCGCACCCCACTACCTGTTTATGAATTTTTGGCCATTAACAACACCATTATGATCCCACAGCAACCGTATTCACCAGAGAATACTCTCCAACAAATATTTTTTGAAGGTGAAGAGAACGATGGAAGGACTTCGATTTGCCAACATTGAAGAAGTCAGAATCTCCGATAAAACTGAGGCATTCCGAAAAAATGAGTTCTTATTAAAAGATTATAAAAATGAACAAAGAAAACTTTTGCCGGCGTTAATTTAGTGATCTTAATTTGATGCCTTGTACGTTATACACTTGTAACCTTAAGGTCTACAATGCGACTCTGGTTTAGGGTGAGAATTTATTACCCTCCAAATTCGGAAATGACACCAGAGGCCTAGATTGATCTTTAATTAAAGCACCCTCTTGCGTCATATGCGAGAGGATAACTATTATTCATAACAGTGTTTGCTTAAAGCTGTGTTCGGACTAAGCTGGTGATAAGTGACTAAGGAAAAAATAAATTGCTACTTTAGTTAGGTATTTTCATTCACTATTATACTTCATACCATTTCTCTTACCAAATGGGACCATAAAGCGTCATCCGTTTGGAGTACTTCCTATTTTCTAGCAAATTAACCAATTCGAGCATTGTTGTAGTGAGCAATTAAATACAAATGGTTTCAATAATCCTCATAAATGCATTTTTAATTATAAATTATGATGATTTTTCTTGTGATTATTTATAATAATTTATTACAACACGAAACATTTACTTAGCAATAAACGTTGAGGAAAAAAACGGATTCTCGGTAATTTCTTAAAAAAAAATATTTAAAGAATTTATTAACACCGTGTTCTTGCGTTGTAATTAAGCGATTCAAAAGTTTATGCAAATTACATCTGTTGAGTAACGTCATAATCGCATTATCATAAAGGATGAGCTGCAAGTTTTAATTCGAATTCTAAATAAACTTACTGGAATATACAGGTCATCCACAGATGTCATTTAAAAGGTAGGTATCGATTTAGAGCAGATGATTTAATCTGTTACGTCGAGGTGTATCATGCCATGGGAAGAAAGTAGTGTGATTTCTAATTTAATTTTTCAGTTGTTGATGCAAGACTTAATAATTGTTAAAGATGTACATCTTTCATTTATTTTAAAAGAAGGTGCGGGCTAATATACTAAAGATGTGTGAAAATGTTGAATACGGTTACAGATTGTAGGAATGCGAGGAAATAGTGTGGTAGAACGTAGAAGCTTTTAGGCGGGCCCATTCACATACAAAGAGCAATACGAACAAATAGGAGCAACGAACTATTTTCTGAAAATTGTTTGGATGGAGACGCGTTTTCAGCGATGGGACACGATTCTTTTCGCTCGGTAGGAACCGGTACTTCAATAAAAGCTTGTGTTCGGTTTTTATTCTGTATGCAGTAAATGCCATGGACAAACTAGATCCTCTAAAACTGATTGAAAAATACAAACTTAGTCCTTTCGGTTGAGATTTCACAAGTAATTGAGTTAAAAATAAAGAAGGAAGGTGAAAAATTTCGTATAAAATTTAAGACCTATATAATTTAGTAGACAATTGATAAAGATATCGGTTTACTGTTTTTCATTTCACAGTCTGTTGACTCTTCATACCATTTATGCCATTTTTATTCAGTGCACGCATCTTTAACATTTTTCGTATAAGCTGAAAATAATTATAAAAAGCTATGCGTGCTAGTTACCTACACCCTACAACAAAATTTTTATGTGCATTCAGTTCATCATTCCGTGTTAAAACGTTTAAGCAATTTAAAATTTCAGAAACAATTAAAAAAACGTGTATTGTGTAAGTACCAATAGACTAAAGATTACCAATTAGTTTTGTACAAAATGAAAGGAATAATCGCTAAAAAAACAAAGAAAGGCGGACATGTAAGCTAAAAGTATCTGAGATAGCAGTAACAAAATATTTTCATGCCTCTCTCCTTGTTTTCCTATTGCATGCTTCCAACCTGTAAAGATTTTGAATTACGCGTCACAGATTTATACATGTTAATTTACAAGTTCTTTGACAAGTTTGTTGAACAAATATAATTACAAATATCTTTATCGTTAAAATATGCCTTAGGTCTTGTGAAGTTTATCAAAGCACAATAGGTAACGGCTATAATCGTTATAGGTATACTGGCTTAAATTTTAGAAGAAGAAGAACTTTAAATAGAAATTAAATATTTTGTTAATTTAATAAGAACCATTCTCTACGAAAATGTCACAGTTACATATTTATTATATAAAGTTATTGATAAATATTGATAAACTTGTTGAAACAGATCAACAAGTTTAAACTGTTCATATTTCACGCCAATTAAAATTCCTAAACAAATATTTGATTCAAAATGTCGGCAAACATTACCTCATAAGAGGTAGTTGCTAATTAGCGCAGTACAAATAGACCCTAACCCCAAGCATTTCAAAAATACAACTAGAACCTACCCTATGTGGATTGGGATCATTAGTACATTATGTACAAAAAAGTTCCCAGTGTTTAACTTCATTTTCGATTTGGAGTTTGGAGAAATTAGTGAGGGTCAAAATCGGATATATTCCCATTTTTTGCGATTTATCAAAATTACGATTTTATTTTATTATGTATAGGGTCTTTGTTTCTAGTAAATGTTTGGCGTAGATTGACTATAATGTCTGTTTATGTTCATGTTCTTTGTATCTAATATCGAAATTTCGAACTGTTTCCTGTGGATAGGTATTGTCCGTGTAAAGTCGCTTGTATCCAAGTTTTCATATTATGTGTGGTGTACGTGTTCCTACTCACTGGTGCTGTGATGTTTCTATTACTTATGTTTAAGGGCGTGTAAGGTTTGTCTGCATGTCTGACTGTTTTGTGTAGTGTTGAAATGTGTGATTTGTTATAAAATTATTCTCATAGTTTGTGTAATTGTGTTTGGTGTAAAAAGCCTATGTCTTGTTAACCCTCTACCTCCTCATGAACGAGGAAGGTAAAGTCTTACTGTTGAGGCGTGTGGATGATATATTCGGTATTTAGTGAGTAATGTACGTGTCTTTCTCTGTACCTGTTCTAAATCTGTATTGGTCCACTGTATTATTCCGAAGAAATAGGTAGGTGTAGCATTATTATTACTTTATTTTGTTAAGTTTTCTTGCTCTTGGCATAAGCCTGTATTATCTGCATTTACGGGCCATAGCCAAGTAAATGTAGAGTGTGTATTTGCATGAACTTTCTTACAATGCGGTAGGTATTTAGGATGGCGGCTTTTTGCATGGTTATGTAGAGTGATTAGTTAAGGTCCAGAAGTATTAGACTATGGAAGAGGTCGTTGGATATGACTCCAGTTGTGGATAGGACTAGTAGAACTCCATACACTATAATTTATCCTGCCTTTAGATTCTTGCTATTTCTACTTTTAATTCGGCGTACTTGGATATCTTCCCGTTTATTATTTTTTGTGGATTGTGGGTATTTGGGACTGCTATATCTATAGCGTAAGTCATTCCCGTTTACTGAAGAATGGCTAACGTTTTGGATTCACACTAGACGTGGGCCAGATGTCACCATTTGTATCTCCAAACCCTCGACAGCTGGCATTCTTTCATTCTGTATATTTTGATTTCTACACGCTCTTCTGTAGCAGAGCCATCTGTGTATTAGACGGTTCCCATCAGTTATATGCTTCTTTTATGGTTCGCCCACTCGTCCTGACACAATTATATCGTACATGACATTTGTATGAAATAATTAATACACCAATTTTATTAGATAAATAGTAGCAACCTGAGCAGACTACAACAGTAAAACACGTAGATTAATCGATGTCTGTTAATTAAAAAAAAATCCTTAAAGACAGGTGAGCACAACAAAAATTATTAGTGTGCATAATTATCGTTCGGCAAGAAATGATTCGGCTTCTTAGACGATTATTGAATATACAGGGTGAGTTTTTTTTCATTATTTGTATGGGGATCTCGGAAACCATAAGAGTTACACATTTGCTTAAATGGGGAAAGATTTGCTTCTTTGGAAGACTAATCCAGATATGCTTTTGTTGATTTAAGAAAATGCATGGCTTACTAGATATTTGTAAAAAAGTAAAATTCTCCAAAATCATCTCAGCCCTTTAATTCGTTTATTTCTAAAGATAGGTCAAAATTGTTTAAATACAATTTGTAGATAATTTTGTACCGAAAAGCGTCACCGTACTAGTTTTTTAATTTTGCTTAGCATTTTGAGGTTATGAAGCAAAGTTGAATTTTTTTAAATGAAAACAATAGTTGGCTATGACGTATTTTAATAGTGCATTTTTTTCTGATTGTAATGATGTAAGGGTTGTATCACTTATTTTAACAAATAAAGGCACAATACACGTTTTCCTATTATTAGGTCTACCAAAAGTCTCATCCTGCCATGGAAAATAAAAGAAATTTACAGTAAGTGTTCGAAATGTACACAATTATTAACGACACACCTTTAGACTTTTTTGTATTTGGAGGAATAAAAGATGCAGGAGCTGCAGGAAGTTGTTATTAATGCATTTAGCAGATTAGATGTAAATGGGCGTGAAATTGGGAAAGCTGTTAACTCCGTGTTGAAAAGGTGTCACAATGTGTGTCGATAATAATTTCTTTTGTTTTTCATGGCAGGATATGATTTTTTGTAAACCTAATAATAGGAAAACGTGTATTGTGCCTTTATTTATCAAAATAACTGATACAACCCTTACATCATTACAATCAGAAAAAATGCACTATTAAAATGTGTCATAGCCAACTATTGTTTCCATTTAAAAAAATTCAACTTTGCTTCGTAACCTCAAAATGCTAAGCAAAATTAAAAAACTAGTACGGTGACGTTATTCGGCACAAAATTATCTACAAATTGTATTTGAACAATTTTTATCTATCTTTAGAAATAAACGAATTAAAGGGCTGAAACGATTTTGGAGAATTTTACTTTTTTACAAATATCTAGTAACCCATGCATTTTCTTAAATCAACAAAAGCATATTTGGATTAGTCTTCCAAAGAAGCAAATCTTTCCCCATTTAAGCAAATGTGTAACTCTTATGGTTTCCGAGATCCCCATACAAATAATGAAAAAAAACACCCTGTATAAGTACTTTTTAACTGCCTTATTGAAACATAAATACAGAAGAAAAGGAAAATCAGCTTCTAGGAAACATGCAAGGAATTTATTATTTTCTAAACGTGCAGGATCATTTCTAACTGATGCCAAGATAAAAAATCTGAATTAATATCAGTTGCATACAGGAGATTAAATTTCAATATACAGGATGCATCTTTTCCACTAAATACATAGATCCCTTAATCTCGGGATTAATTCAATATTATCATCACATTAAATCTCATTTATTTCTAAATGTAATTTACCTAATGGGATTATGAAATCTTATAAACAATGAGAGGCAAGCGATTTTTTTAACTACTTTTGCAGATTTAAGTTGAATATATTTTGAAAAGCAGAAATTAACTAAGGACACTTTGACCGTCCATTACGTTCCATGAAAATGATTTCTTGTGCATATCATCGCCCAGTTAAAGCTAACGAAGTATGAAAGTGTGTTACCTAACACAATTTAGACTGTTTTCCAATGCTCGAATATTTACTTCGATAATAGACGTGTCTCTGCTTCACTGTCTAACACGTTATATATTCTATTCAGCGATGACATTCCCATGCATATTGAAAACCGAAAATATATTCTCCATCCGAAACCTTTTCCAATTTGCATACATAATTCTTAGTTGTGAGAGTATGTGAACTGGTGCAAGGAAAAAATTTATGGGGTAGAAATAACACATTTTAGCACAAATAATATTTCGAAATAAATATAATAGAAAGCAGTTCTAATTTAACTCTTGACTTTAATTTCCAATTAAAAATTAGGAATGCACTTGCACATGCTTAACAGGCGCGTAAAATTTCGTACTCAAGCTCTTCTCATTCCTGGATCATAATTCTTATATCCTATACCGCGTTTCTTCACAGGACGTACTAAGAGAAAATATACCCCGCCTCTTGGGTATACGTTCTGAGCAATGTACAGAACCCCTGGTGAAATAGGGTCACTTCTCTGATAACATCCTTATAACCATGTTAGAAATGAAACACAAGCATCCCAATTTGATGCCTATGTGCACGTATAGACAAATTTACCCTTAAGAAATGCAAATGATCCTCTAAGTTCGTTACATACTTTAATCATGTCGAAAATAAATTATGATGGCAAGTTTCAAGAAATGCCACCAAAAGTGTCATCTGAATACGTAACAAAATAAATTGAGAGCATTAACTTTATAAAGGCCAAAACAAAAATGAGAAAATTAGAAGGAAGGAAAAGATACGAAAACGATGAAAAGCGATGAATCTTTAAAAATGTAGATATGAATTAGTGAATTAAAAACTAAATTAATTTCCACCTTTCCCAACAATAGTGAATTTTCTAGTATATTAAGGCAGCAGTTTATAAAGAAATAAGGGAATGTGAAGAAAAGAGATATGACAACGTTGTTAACGAATCTGGCCCAAATTGTTAGGAACTTAAATATGTACAAGCAAACAAAATGTTTAAACGTTGAAGATAAGAACTGAGTTTATTCCAAATTTATTCCATGACGGGGGAAGATTACAATGGAACATACCTCGGAACATACCAATTCAAAATGAATATAACAATCGAAGATTATGATGACTTGGTGTTACTAATAAGCATGGCCGACCATACAATAATTTTCAGGGGGGGGGGGGGGGATTTGGGAAAAATTAGTTTTATTTAAATTAAATGTTTCGTTATTTAAGAAATTATTATTGCTTAGAGTCCGAGTCTAGGGGGATGAGGGGGGGGGGGGCACTCCCCCTCTTTCCCATGCTAATAAGGGTGACGATTTTCAAATAAATTCTTTTATCGTAAGGAGTCAAGTTCAATTAGGAAACCGATTTTGAAATTCCCTTTTAGTCAAATTTCACATTTCTTTATAACAGATTGTAGTTATCAAATCGTTGTCGTATGGAAAATTTATATGAATCAAGTATAATTTGGGGTCCCAAAACAACCCTTGAGTTCGCACAGTAACCCACACGTCTTAATATACCTACGCATGAAAATGTACATATATGAAATTTGTTATCTTAATTATAATGCCGTAAGTAGGTAAACAAATCCAGTGTGTCCATTTGTGATAACTATTAGTGCACAACTTTTTGTCAAAGAAGGTAAAGATACTAACTAAGGGATTCTTTTTTTATGATTTGAAAAACAAACAAATTTTTGTAAAAATTCCAATATTAAAAACGATATTATTAAACTGTACCTACAACTCAGGTTTCATTCTATGTTTTCATTTAGAGCAAATTTTGGGATTTAATAAAGATAAAGATGAAATGCACATAATATTAACTTATTAAAACTTGCTCCGATGTTCTTAGTAAATTGAAATAGTAATAACACCGTGCAAAATTTGGGGGAGATCTCCCTCGAAAGCAAATCCACGCGGTGTTGATTAGTTTTCTTAAAAGAGGTTTTACATATTAATGTAGTAAGAGAGGTGCTATAATTACATATTAAAACTTCACATACTGAAGGCGACTCTATCCACTATTTATTTCAAAGTTAATTTTTGCAGAAAATATTAAATTTCGTGGAAACTTGAATACGTTTCTACCATTGCTTTTCATTGATCGTTAATCGTATCATCATAAAGTAGAATTTCATTATCATCATTTTAGCTGGAAGAGGTCGATTTAATTTAATAGGTTTACGTTGTAATAGTCCTGAAATTCATGATCGTAAAACTAACCATTCATCTACTTGAAGTTAATGTCACCAGAAACGTTAATTACCTACCTCCGCCGAAGACGCACACTTCTATAGGAAGAGATAATTTTAAAAATTAGACAATTCACGTTTATCCACATCTGTTAAATTGGCGAAGTTAATAAGAGCGTACAAAAGGTTGCACACTTATGTGGTGGTTCTCACTTTAAAGACAGACGTTTACTCATTACTATGCCAATTTTTTCGTGGATTCTCAATAAATAATGCGTTTCCTTGACATAGAAGTCACTTACGGACTTGAAATATATATGTAGGAATGGTGATGTCTATGTACCGCTTTAAGAGGTAAATTAAGCTATGTTATGTGATATTTACTCTGATAGAAATTAAGGTACTTTCAGATTGCAGCGCTGTACAACTAGAGGAGAGCCCGACACCTCACGGTAAAAGGGACTGATTATATTTATACAACTAGAGGACAAGGTTACAGTTTGTTCAAAAAAAGCCTTAACAGTGTTAAATGTAGTGAAATGGTAATATCATTATTTTATATTTCATTTCTTGCTTAGAATACGTCACTAGACTTTCTTGTTTTGTGATTAATCTATCAACCTTTATTGTCGTTAATAACGTTGCCTACTTAAATTACAGAAGCGAATGCAACTTTTCATTCCAATTTGTCTTTCTAATATCCGCCCAACTTGCTGGCTTCGGTTACATCGCTTCTACAACTGGAAATTTATGTTATTACTGTTCCTTCAATGAAAAATATGTTAACTAAGATTTCATCTATATAAGTACTGAAAAACTATACTGTATTGTTTCGCTAAAAATGATAGTGCTATTTACAAAAAAACATCTTCTAGTTAGATTTAGATAGATCTCAAACCGTTTGAAATTTAAATATAACGTAAACAAGGTCTTAATATGTATCGCGGTTTTTGAAAATTTTAGAGAGCTACAAAATTGTCGGTTTTGTAAAACTACTGCTTTTACCATAGGTGCACTCCAACTTTGTTATTTTAAATATCTTATTCCAATAACGTTATGGTTGTAACTAATTTACGTAATTCGTCGTTGCCAACGAAACCTCCTATGTGACATAATACTGAATTAGAATTTTATAAGTAATCATAAACGTACCGGTGTATAGCCAACGTATAGCCAAAACATCTTAGATGAATATTAATAAATAATCTTTGCAAATTAAAGAAACTGAAATCACTTATGTGAAGTCAGTAGAAGCTTGGCCATAGAAATTACTTCTATGTGATCACCTTAATACCAGTGGCGTACCTAATGGGGGGGGGGGGGGGGGGGTCCGCCCTGGGCGACAAGTGGTCAACTCTCGGTCTCGGCTCGGTGTGCGAACGGCATTTTGTTTATGTTGGTGCTTGGAATGTACGCAGGCATTTATAAATATAAAATAAAAAATATTTAATGGTAATTTTTTGTAAATTAGGTATATGTTTTGTCTCATTGGTGGGGAACCTTCGGCCTCCGTAAGTTTCTTGTGGCCTTTAAAAAAGTATCTTGTATTTTTATAAAGGTTGCATTTATAGGTACATCAATTTATGCCTTATATGCAACTTCATTTATTACTGCCTAATTTAAATATTGCATCCAATGGTAAAAAGTTCCCTACCTATAGTTTGTCTCAGTTGAAATTATTTATTTATGTTTATTATTTTATAAAAACCACCATTTGATTGACTTAGAAAGGGCGGCAAATTGGAGACCACCCTAAGCGGCAAAAATTCTAGGTACGCCACTGCGTAATACATAGATAATATTGTTTGCAATGAAATCCCATTAGTTGCCAACCTAATATATAGGAGCTTTTGAACACGCAATCAACATAGTTAACCTGTAGAAGGAGTAGACACTGTCTTAACGTTTTTCATGTTGTTCGTGCCATATTTCTGATTTATAAAGTGTTTATAAATGTGTGCTGTCTAAAGTTTAAAAGTATAATATAACCTTATTTTATTTCTTGTCATATTACCTTCACGAATTAATACTAAAACAAAATCACAACAGTTTCTTAATTACGCTAATATACAAAAGCTTTGCTATTTATCTCTATACAAATCAGTATGTGTGTGCATTACTTTTTGCAGCAGTGCACTATGTTATTTCTAGTAATACTAACAATAAGCAAAGAAAATGTTACTTCTTTAGTCGATATGGAATTATATTAGCCGCAATTAATTCTACATCGACTGATCTTTCTCTAGCGGTAAGGAATCCAATGTCCCTTTTACTTCTGTGGAAGTGGTAGATCAACAATCAGTGATTAACTACGTTCAGGAAGACATCAACAAAACGGCATATTTTAGAAATTGTTCCGACAGATCAAACAAGCAGTGCATTTGCATGAAAGAACACCACAAACCTTGATTTTCAATCTTTAAATTACTTGTTTTTAAAAGTTATGAATATGGCCAACGATCTTGATAGTTCCATTCACGCTTTATCCGAGAAACATCATTAAATCAAATTAATGTTAAAAGAGACTCGGCCACTGGGCATTTCGTAACGTTGCGTCAAAAATGCAAGATTGTACCTATAGTAAGTATATACTTCAAATTCAACACTGCACTTACGGGCTGCTGTATTGCCAAACCTACGCCTCAACCGGATTGTATTTAAACACAAAACTTACACTTTTATGGTATACATTTAACGTATTTTAATTACCAAAATTCTCAAATAAGTTAGTTAATTTTGTTATATCACGTTTGAGAACCTCTGGAATTCAGTACTTAATATAGTTTCTTTCAGAATAGCGCCTCAGGTAAAAGAAAGGTGACAACACTATGCAAAATTTCCCCATAAGAAATACATTGCACTATGTTGGCCGTGCTGAATTTGAAGTATGGTACAGACTATAGGTGTTTCTAATCTGCTTGCGTATGAGGCTAAACTCCTGTGGGAATTATCGCTTTCTTATAGCGGCATCCTTTTTTTACACAACAGTACATATATAAAAATAGCTCAACTTAAAAAAGGTAGACATTCATTAAAGGGAATGTGCGAAAGTTTAAATAAGTTATAATTTAGCATTCATTCTCTTAACGGAGCCGGTAAAAACAAACGACGATTTGTGAAATCCTTATCTTAGAGGATTTTGAGAATGTTAATAGGAAATAATTTACATCTAAATGTAGAAGGACGATTCCGTGGCCCAATCACATTCAAAAGCGCGATCAAACATTAACGTTGATGCCAAAAAGTAGCATGATAGAAATATCATTAAAAATTAATATAATTTAACTTATTTTCATTGAATTAACTTCAAATATAAATAATGGATAGCATGATGTACTAAAAAACGGAACATCAGTATTATAATCCCTTAACGATAAGGGTTTGTCATTATTAAAAGCTGATTAATAGAATTAGAAGCCAAATTTGATTTTCTTAAAGAGGAAAATACGTTCATTTCATATAAATTTTTCGTACACAATTTTTTTAGGATTTATGAGTTAAGTACAAAGAATTTTAGAAATACAATTTCTATTAGAACCCTCAAGCACAAAATCGTTAGTCGCTTACTGCTATTCCCTTTTCACATTTACATTTTAATTTTCATAAACCCCCAACTTCGGGTAGTTGTAAATAGTGTAGTCAAATTGTAAATTTTATTGAAATTACGGAAGTTTTTGTTACATTCACAAATTTTCCAACAGAATTTCTTGCATCTGATGCGATATAAGTTTTGAAAATGCCTGTTTCGATAAAATAAAATAAATAAAGGGACTTAATTCTCCCAACCCCAATACTGAATATTTTTCGTTCGATGATTTTGCTTCATTTCTGAATTTTAATTAAGAGACGTTAAACATATAGGTAGGTACATATTAAGTCGTCTTTATAAACACTTCATTTTTATTGTTTTGTAATTAACATAGAATCAATAAATAACACGTTTGCGAAATTAATTCCGTTTTAAAACCGGGTTGATATTTTTAATTAAAAAACTAAAATGCAAAAGTGTTCATACGCACATAACTGTATCCTTCCAATTTCCCGAGGTAATGAGGGGATTAGATTAGAAATGTGTTAAATTACCTACTTTTTTTTTCTTTTTTAATTAATAATTAGAATAAATTTACATGGATTGTTATGAAAAGGTTACAAACTAAGGGTATTTAATGCAAAGGTGGTAATGAATCTAATAGGCTCAGCCCCAAGTAAACGTCTCCTTGAGCACAAACGTGGTAACGGTTAGTTTATTATTTCTTATTATAAATAATTAATTAAAAATACCTATTATATTGAAGGGTTCGAGAAATAGAAAAGTCGCTATTCGGGAGGAATTCAGCACCACTTAGTACAATGGTAGACAGTAAATTATGATAGTCGCTACATGACTAACAGGATATGTAATTGACAGATGGCACTTTATGGTATAACGGTAATAGATTGTCAATTAAATTAAATACAGCTCCAATTCTGCAAAACATCCCTGATGAACGGTACAATTGAAATGAAGAAATCTATCAAATTGAATACCCCGCCTTTAATGGCACGACACAAAGTAAACAAAATTATCCGTAAGCACAATTACAAAGTAAGTAGTAAGTCAAAAACGTACCTAAAGTGAAACTTATTTAATATCTGACGTACTTTACGACAACGATACCAAATGTGATGGCGCAGTAAATATTTTGTGAAAAGATTAATAATAATTGTCACTAGTGATATCCATTTTCAAATAAATCACAGATGCAACCATATGGCAAAAACACCCCCTTTAAAATTTAACAAAAAAACTAATGATTTACCTTTTACCTATTTCATAGAAAACCTCACGATTAGTGAGGCACCGCTAATTATAAAATTGGGAAAACGGTTACAATGGCTTTGATAACTTATAGTAAGACCACAAGCAGCCTAGAAAAGAATACACGCAAAGACTACCGATATATGAAACAGTAATGCATCAGAATTAAAACATCCTGACAGTTACACAGCAAAGATATCCAATAAATATCACATTTATGAAAACCATACAACTAAGCAATATAAAAAAATAGTCTATTGGAAGAATCATCATAAGGATACCGTTTCTTCTACTGTATACCAATTGTATCTAGTACAAAAAGATTAAAAACTCTATACCTTCCACCTCTGAGATGGTAGACTATTTTAAAAAGCTAACGGTAATGGAATTGTGTGATACATGATCTGGATGATGGGGTTATGTTTTTTGGTATATGGCAAAACGCTGTTTGAAGGCCATGTATAAGCTACTGCATCTCCATCAAGCTTTGATTTTAATGTGGAATTTCTGAATTAAAATACTCTTGGGAAAGATAGAGTTCTCATAACCCATATCCCAATAAGAGCTATAAATGGAATTCAACAGCGATTTAAATTATCGTATAGGGGCAACAGAGTGGGGATGGAGCATTCAACAATATCAACGTTTATTGCCACATTAGAGAGCTACAGATTACAAGGGACCAAGTTGTGGTCCAAGTCTGTGGTAAATTTAAATTTATTTTATGTATCTGCAATTATTATAAAAAGGATTTTGTGAGTATCAAAATCCATCGATGGGTTTCATTAATAATTTTTTCGTAGATTGATGTGTGCTTTTAATTACAAAATTACAAAAATATTTCGGAATATACAGGGTGTTAGTAAATAAGTGGGACAAACATTAGGGGATGATTCTGCATGAATAAATAATGAATAATGACAGTTTGTTATATAAACGTATGTCTGCAAATGCTTAGTTTTCCGAGATACGGCGTGTTAAAGTTTTTGGGGTACCCTACGTCCGGGATACAACTCAGCTTACAATCGTCGAACTTGCAGACGATTTCCATTATTTCGACCATAGAGAAAATGCATGTCTGACAATTCCGCATTTGTAAAATTTTCCAATCATTTCGATAACAGAAAAATTAATTACTTATTAACATTATTGTTACAGCAAATTAAATGCTTAATAATGAAGAAACGCTAATTTGACATTTCGTTAAAATAAAAAAATAAATAGAAACCCACCAATCATTTGCATATCTCGACCGGTTTCAGAGCAATAAATAAATCGTCAGTTTTTAAGAAAAATTTTAACACCCCGTATCTCGAAAAACTAAGCATTTGCAGACATACGTTTATATAGCAAACTGTCATTATTTTTCCATGCAGAATCACTCCATAATATTTGTCGCACTTATTTACTAACAACCTGTATAATGTTGACTTGAATTTGTCTCTAGATTATTTTATTTTAAGCTACATATCAGTAAATGATGCAGCCGTCGTAGTTACATTCGCACTAGGTTATTCCGACTCTAAATGTAATATATTGCGTGGCGAGTGATTCCGATAGGGAAGATTTAGAATTGACCAGAGACTTGTGTCAGGAATATAAAAATTGTTATAATATTACTTTTACTTTAGATGTTGGTGTTCCCTACTCCTCTCAGATTTTACTTTTATTACGAAGTTTAACATTTATCGTACAACATTCTATGGTAATTTTTTACTTAATAAGTAAATATGACTTCGCTGGTTTCATTGAATTTGTAAAATAGATCTAAACTCATGTATGATCAACATGAAAACTTCATGACCAATTTCCTCGAAAATATAAACGTGGAAAAATAAATTTTCCTGTTTTAAGAATGTATAACAAAAATTTGAATAATCACATGAAATGAGCTGCAATACTGTTTTTAAGTTTAATATTACATTAGATATTTCTAATCACTTCGTAAAGTAGTTAAAAGCAGAAGTAAATGGATAATAAATAAAGTTAGGTGTACTCGCTAAATACTACCCACACATCGGTTGTTATGCAAATTATGTCAAATAGTTGATGAACCACATTTAAATTAATTAATTAAATGCTTAGAGAACAATACTACAAACTATCTAGACCTCACTTATAAGTTTACGGAAGTTGGAAGGACTATCATGCTATAACGGTATGGGATGAACTGATAAAAAATTGAATAGACGTAATTTCAATTTTAATTATTAATTTTTAATTGAAATTTAATCATTTATTTCATTCAGCATGATGCAGCATACCTACCTACGTTTTATTTACATCTTCCAAGAATGACGGATGATAATTGCTGCCACTTTAAATCTAGTTGAAGGGAATTGATTAAATTGTATGTATATTCCCTTGAAAGCAATTTGCTTCAATAAATCATTACCCAGAGCGGCATTTAGTTAGCTTTTAAAATCCGTCACAATTATACAAATATTTTGACAGTTACCTACTATTTCCTTCTTTAAATAGCTAATATTCATAGAGATAAAGCTATAGGTGGCCCTACCAATGTGAATAGAGGAATAAATAAATAAGGTACATAAGCATTCCATGGGAAATATACTTTGTGACATAAAAAATGCAACACCAAGAAGACCTTGGAATTTTTAGACTAAACTTGGCAGCAATGTTTAACTGGTCAAAGGTAGTAATTGATTTAAATTTCAAAGAAATTAAACAAAAAATAAAGGCATTTTTTATTAATAATGTGTTGAACCACCCCACTCCCGCACCCTTCTGGGCATTGATTCCACCATGTGGTCGATTTCTTCCTGAGGTATTGCATCCCAGGCAATCTGTAATTCATGCCGGAGAGCTTCTAGTATCCGGGAAGGTTTCATTAATTGCTTGAGTCTTCTATCCATCATGTCCCACGTGTTCGACAGGTGAACGGTCGTGAGATCTGAGTGGGCAAGGCAATATACTGACGTTAGTCCCTTCGAAGCGCTCCATAAAATGCCTTGCAATGTGGAGACGGGCATTTCTTGTTGGAAAATCGGGTCCTCTGGCTCCTGCAGAAATGGGAGGGTATGGGGTTCTACCACTTCATCAACGTGTCGGTGGGCATTCATATTGCCTCAGATGAATACCAACTGAGACCTGCTTCCATAAACAATAGCACCCCATGCCATAACCCCCATAGTGTGATGCACATTCCACTCAACACAAAAATTGCGCATTGCGACGTTCTCGACGTCTACGTCTGACCATCATGCGACCATCCTGCATTCCCAAGCAGAATCGGGATTCGTCACTTAAGACCACCCATTCCACTTCCAAGTCCAGTCGCAAGGTATACCACTCAAAACGTTACTGTCGATTACGAGCCGTCAGCGAAAGCACAAGATGTGGTCGATAGAACTGCAAGCCAAAAGCTCTAATTCGGCGGTAAACTGTATGAAGAGTTCCAGGACGTCCTTCATTTCGAAACTATTGATCGGCTATTGATCTTGTACTCGAGAATCGGTCTCTTAATGTCATTAATCAAAGATGGCGGCCCTGAACCACATTTGTCTGTCTTGGATGTCCACTTCCTCGTCTACGACGATCTTGGACTTCTCTGGACCATACTTGATAATACCGTACTACAGATGATTTGTTACGGTTAAGACGATTAACAGTTTCTCTGAATGAAAAATCACCTTAACGTAAGCCAATAATGCGACTTCTGTCGCATTCACTCAGTTGTCGATCATTTTCACGCTCTAGGCATAATCGCAGCCTCAAAACGCAAAGAAGAACACAAAAACAAAAGAATTGCAAAAAAACTATACCGAAATCTCTAGTCGGGGAGGTAGTAAAAAGAGCTCGAATGTTAGGCCTACGTGGGTGTGGACTATTTTCATCCTCCAATCGCAATCCAGAACCCAGAAATGATTGGTTCGGTGATGGTATCGCAATTGAAACGCGGAGGAGGGCAATATACACGATGAAAGGGGTCCAAGGGGCCCGATTGCCATTACATTACTGATGAGATGCCATGCAAACGTGTCCTGCAGAAAAAGAAGCATGTACCTAAGTGTCGCCTTTAAAGTACCTATTACACAAATTAACGCGATGGATACTTGTCACCCATTGTCTTACGATGAAACATTCGTTGTGTACTCCTCGGCAGAAAGCAGACGCCCATCTATGGAACGGCATCATTTTCGTTCACCAACAAAACCGAAAATGTTCAAGACAGCAAAATCATCTCGCTAGCTTATGGTAACCGATCGCTCGTACAGAAATAGTTTCTTGCTTTTGGATTTTATGTCTTGAAGGAACCACAATTAATGCGAAAACATATTGTGCCACTCTGCAGAAGTTACAACAAAACAAATTAGAATGGACGACGATCATTATACATATAGGGTGTCCCAACAATCTGGGAGTTGAAGATTACGCTTATACTGTTAATTTAAAAAAGTACATAGGTATTATTGTAGTTAAAGAGGAGCATCTTGCAAAAATATTTTTGCAAATACAGGATAGTCCATTTTCAAGCACTATACCAAACTTGTATTTTTTAATTTGAACACGCTTTATATTTTTACATAATATTTGAATGCTCTGTTAAAAGCTCAGTAAAATATTATAAGGTACTATGGGTCTACGACTAACGATTCCCGAGTTATTAACATTTTTATGTAAAAAAATTAGTCGATTAAGTAGGCTCCTGTTCCCCATCTTGAATGATATCGCAGTGCATTTTTTTGGATTTGTTTTTCCAACGTCTCTAGATTAAATACTAGTTCAAAATTCTATTCAAATCTGTAATAAAATACAGGGTGTACCATTTAAGAAAAATGACATTAAGCAAAATGGACCACCCTGTATATGTCGAGAAAAGAGTCTTCAATCTAAATATAGAAATTAAAACTAGACGCATTCAAAAAACAAATACCTAAATTTTACTTAAGTACAATCAAATTGGTAAGGATTATTACACAAAAGTATCTTGCAACGTTTAATCTCCCAAGTAAAGAACACATTGTATAGAAGTATAGAAAACTTTGCAACGTTGAAAACAGTAAATAATTTAAAATTTCTGAAAATTAATTCGCTATTAATTTAGTGATGTATTATGTTCAAAAACTACTCCAGAATTTTGAAATATCTGCTCCTACAATAGTGTAAATGCGTGAAATTTGATTTTAAGGATAAAGAAATAGGCAATCGAAATTGGATCCTAAATTTTAGGCAGAACACAGCATTATAATGGACTTAAATTTGCTATCGATTCGATTATATTTTCAGAATATTTATCAGGCCGCAACATTCGATGGGGTCTCTAATGTGATGGTCAAATGCATATACGCTTTTTTACTGCACATTCCCGTTTAAATGTCGTAACAACGCGATGTTAAACTAACAAGGGTGCGAAATTCGATAACGCAAGTGCATTGTGTCCAAAGGGTGTCCTATAATGGGAATTTTAACGATTGTGCCGAATAATTGAATACACAATCTCATGTCATTCCCATATATTCTTTGGAATAAGTGTACTAATAGCAAACGCCGATTTTCAGATATGGATGTAAAGCTAAAGAGACTGAAACCATTAGCTGCTTGTATTATATTGGAGAGTCCTTGAAACTCGAGAACTGTAGACCCATTTGAGCATGATTCACGGATATTTCATTTATTACGTCACTAAAATATGGATTCATTGTTATTGAACTACGTCGACGGATATTTTATATCACAGTATCATCACTTCACAATACAAAATCCATTTTTAATATTTGTTTGTTTTTATACCTATTAGCTTTGTACATACTTATTGATTTAATCGTGCACATTTATTAGACATTTGATATTTATCAAGCACAAAATAACACGCATTAAGTATTTTGCTTTTCAACCGCCATGTAAAGGTAATTTCGCAATTAACGGATGCGTTTGATGGCATTTATTGTTTAATAGGTTCTGCGTCACAATCCTGCAAATCAAGTACAAATGATATGAAATGTGTAGATGTATTGTATACTAGGCGCATTTTTTTCGAAACGGAAGCTTAATATGGCATAAAAATAGAAAGTTTCATCCCTGTAGAAAAATTCACCTAACAATTAGTTTAAAACTACAGAAATGGGTGCACGAAATAGCATATTTTGTTTTCATTCTTAAAACTTTCGCTAAAAATCACAGAAAGTGATTATTAAAATACAAAAAGGTCTACCCTAGATAGCATCAAATTACTTATTTGCCATCCGGAATCCGAAGAATACAATGGGTTGATTTTTTTCATAGAAACTGGTATATAATAATATAATGCGCATCAATGTCTGGAAGCTGTAAACAGCCCTGGCGAGTGGCGACACTTGATGACTTACGAAATAGGGCCTTTTGCCCATCGAAACAACACAATTGGTGCTTTTTCAAAAAAAATTAACCTATAAATATAAACTTTCAATATGACGGACAAAGTCTCAAACAAAAATATAGTAGGAAATTACTGCGTACTGCAATCGGAATACGTGTGTTGATGTTTCAGTGATTCATGGAAGGTATGGCCATCCGCTACCATCAGCTCTCTAAAACAGTACCTCGAAGAGTAGTTCAAAACCGCAGAATTGAGTCGAGATGGACAGACGGACGACAAACATAAGCAGTATCATATTTTTTTAACTTAGAAAAAATGAGTTAAGAACTAATAAATTCTATTAGATACTACTTGACAATTTGTATTTTATTCATAAAGTGACGTATAAAATGATCTACCACTTATTTTATACCATGCTTTATCAGTTGCGCGAGAAAACATACTCTGTATCTTAACTCAACGGGAACAGGAAAACAAATGAACAAGCAAATAAAGAGCCTGCTTCCAACATGTTCAATAAGAGAAAACTTAGGATGCAGCAGCTATGGATCAGTCCCATTACATCTTGATAAAACAATAACAATTATTTTAACTAAAACGTGTTTTAGGCGACAGTTTCTTCCAACACAAGTCGTTGGAATGGAAGAAACGGTAATCGCCCTCAACTAAAACCTGTGTGTGGGGAACATTGAAACGGTAAGAATAAAGGTAACAAATCAAATATCTGCTTAACGGAACCTTAACAATATGTAACCGTACATGATCGTTGCGTATAATCTTACAGATACACACGTGGAATGGGATGATTGTGTTGGGCTAGAAATGGACAACATTAACGTTCTCAGTTTTTTATGAGCCCCCTCTACTTGAAAATGATTTACAACTCTCTGAATATCTAACATGGACTTTTGGAAAAGTAATATAAATTGAATTGTTACACACACATAATCCAAAAATGGTGTATAACGCAGTAAATGCATCTTTTCCACAATGGGTTTAATTAATGTGCTTAAATTATATTTGTTGAAATTTATGTTATTTTCATCACGAAGAAGTGTTTATATTTTTTTATACTAAAGTATGTTAAGCAGCTCAATTGACATTTATTTCTCGTACTGAATGAGAATGTAAAAGAAATATAAAGACCAAATTAAATTCCTGTTGATAAATCCTTAGTTTTAATGACGAATCCATTTTATAACCATTGTCATAAAATTTTTTGCAAAAACTATTTTTACGTCACCGGTGTTCCCCTTTTTCATTACGTAAGTTTATAAGTGAGTTTTTATGTTTGTATTATGATATACTTAGCGTTGGTCTTTATAGCTCTCAAAATCAAACTCTCAGGTAGCAATAAAAACTTTTTTTATTGTATAAATTTCTAAGATGTATCTGATACAGAAGTAAGTAATTATTAAGTAAGTTACCAAAAATCCTCTATCACTAAATAATTAAATAATAAATAAAACCCTCTTCTCTTGGTAGGAATATCTTACAGATTCTTTTATTAGAAGAATAAATTCTTTCAAGATCATTAATTTTTTACCTCATTAAAACTTTTCGTAGAACTTATTGAAAATTTAATTCCTTATACTCATTGAGTGCTGGTAATATTGTGTTACAATGAACTCTTGGCTCGAGTAGATATGCATTGGAAATTATATTTTTTTGTTATTAATAAACGTTAAGTAAACAACGTAATCACCTTGTACAATCAGGCGGACGAGTGCATCAGGTTTAGGTCTACTATTCACCAAACATACGTAATCTCCACTGTCTTCCGCCATCGCAGGGTGGAAGCTTAGCCCAAAGCTATCCTGGAGCAGCGATATTCGATGTTGATTCGTCCATACAGTGGTGCTATCACTCATGTGTTCTACCAGCTTTAAATGGTGCGTAAGCGATAACCATTCCAGCTCTTGTACCAAAGAATGTTCGCTTACGCCAGGACATGTAATTGATTTATTTTCTCCCGCTTTGATAATCACGATCTCCACGAAGAGATTTGTCACATCTGTAAAGTAACATTTTTAGTATTAGAAATGTTGTTATTTTAAAGTACATATATTTTACAAAAAGATGTCGCGCGAGAAAGAAACAATAGCAAGGACACAATAAATATGAGTCGGCAATGAATTATTTCCATGAATTACTTTTCAGGGAGCAGACACAAACTGCTGTAGTAGCGACATACATCACGGAGACAAATGGTGCGCAGACCAAGTGAAACAGTGGGTGCTTGAATAGGTGAGAGCTGAGAAGGCCACTCGATACTTGGAATACAACCAATGAAAAGCGAATCTACGAGAAGGAACTCCTGCTTGGTCTGCACTTTTCCATTATATACGAAAATTCGGGATAACCTCGTTATCTCTAAGAGTTCAATTCGTACTATAAAATTGTTTCAGAAAACAGAGCACATTCTTTTAATGACTAATTTGTTCTAATCCGCGAGGTTTTTACTACAGAAAATAAATATTTTTCATATTGACGACCAAAGACGTTGGCTTGAGAATAAGTATAATAATTTAGACAGCTTAACATCCGAGTTTCAAGCTTAGGATGTAGGAATACTTTAAGTTTACCGAATATAGATTGTGTGTACTACTTTCCCATGTAATCAGTAAACGGAAGACGTCAAATACCATCGCAACTTCAACTTTGACTCTAATTAGTGGTTCTGACAAGTCCATGATCAGTATCTTGTCAAATTTACCCTTTAAAAGTCAACATTTGTTAATAATTTGGATAGGTTAATCGATTTTGTATAAGCTATTTAAATATAAAAGCGTTCTACGAGATGTTCTAATTCTATTTTTTCGTCGCAGGTGCCCGATTGTCACGCAAACTAAAAAATGCAACAACTGTAAGTCTGGATTCCACTGTAAAACTTATTCTAATACAAGCATCGTGTTCAGTTTTAGTTAAACGTAAAGAAGTCATCTTGTTTCACGTATACTGTCGCTTTTAATCTCGATAAGTAACACGCAAACAGTGAAGGTAACTTATAGACGCTTTAAAAAGTTTAGATTAGATTATAACGTACAAATTAAAAATAGGTTTCAATGTGCTATTTGGCGCACTAAAAATGTAGAGTTTTTAAGCAATTAACCACTAATTTAGGTAAAAAAGCGGACCAGAGAATGTAATTAACAAACGTGTCATGGTTTGAATCGCTTTATTTTGAAATGGAAGTGCTCAATGAATTGAAGTAAAAAGTTCGCCTGGAGAAATAAAAACAAGAGGTGATTGAAGGAAGCTACATTTCCCGTTGGGTCTGACATTACAAACTTGTCAGCTACGAAAACATTTTCAATAAATCTATTAGTTTATATTTTTATCTATTGAAAAATGTTGACAAATTTAGTATCGTCAAAATGACGACGTTACCGCAAGCGGGTTTAACGTTGTTATTAACTTTAGATTTTTTTATAAAGTTTTTCGACAAAAAAATAAGAATTTTTTTAAATCCTTTTAATCTGAAGCTGTTCGGATTTCATTTCTTTCATGGTGATCTAATAATGAATAGCACAAGAATTACACACTTTATTAAACCATTATTGGCTAGAGAAAATCTGGAAGCTTTGCTCTAATATATGTGCGAATGGTTTATTTATTAAGGGAAATGAAGTACTCAAGACTGATGGATTATGTTAGCTTGAACACTGCACTTAAAAACTTTTTGACCACCAATTCGATTTTATGAGAGACTTAATGTCTCTTAATTTTAATTTTTATAACTAATTTAATTGGGGATCGGGTGTCGTGATTTATATAAAAAGTTATAGGTATGACACGAGAGGAAAAGCTTAATTAAAACAATAGTGGCGCTTAAATATTAATTAAGAATTGCGACGTTAAAAGATATAAATCTCGCTTATAACATGAAACAACTGCGGTTCTTTGCTCCATAGTTTGTCATTAGGTAAAGTGAATTATTTTCTGGACATTTGATTAGGTACGTCTATTAGTTTAATTGTTGAAGTGAAATTAATCCCTCGCTTGCCGCTGAAAATATACATTTTGAGAGTGTAACTTTGTAGAAAAAAATAACAATGACTTAAAGAAACCGACGGCTTTATGTGCTTACCGAAGACACGCTTATTATAACAAATAACTGTTGTGATAATAAAGAGCTGCCAGAAGTATCGCCACATATCGCTAGTCGCGTCGGATTAGTAACAAGGAATCTCACATTCCATAGTTCTAAAAACATATAAAAAAGTTCGTTCACATTTTATCACTGAAGTAACCACTAACAGTTTAAATGGTGTACTGAGAGTTCATCACAGTTTAAAGAAGTTTCTTCGATTTTTTAAGCATTTAATTGAGCGAATAGAGCAGAGTCGCTTCTTAACGATTTTTCGAAGAATCTTGTGTACGACCATCGCGAGGAAAGAGAAGAAACTAAATCACATATCCCTAGGCCCTTTCCACCCCCAATCGTACACGCTCTCCCCCACACCAACAAGCTTGCGCCCTAAAACTCGCCGTTTGGCGCACCCTCTAGTGCTGGCAACGGTCTGCGTTCGCTATCACGAAAGTATCACGTTCAAGAACAACTTCAAAGTTCATGGACCTATACGTGGTCCTTTCGTAGTTTCCGTGATAGTCTAATAAATCGCAAATGCCCTTAAAGACATATGGAATAGACGGCGGCGGTTATTCAATTTTGTTAACTTTGATAATCATTTTATTAACGCGGTTAAGAAACGCTTACGTTCACAATTAGTTAGGTACATCGATCCGGCAGATTTCTGTTCTTGTAAGCGCGTCTGCTTTCTCCACAAATGCGATTGCACAAGAATGATTTATATTAATGATGTGCCTAATGTAATAGCCCCCAGCATGCTCATCTCTGTTTCTCTAATGCTTTGCCGCGGTAGTCAACGACGTCTATGTAGGAAAAACATTTTTGTTTTGACCCTCTTGGGTAAAATTGAATCAATTGTGTTTTACATTTCGGTTCCTTTATTATCGGCTTCTTTCATTTGACAAAATGCAAGTGAAACACATGTCACCCCCATACCATCTCCTACAAAAAAGTGCATTATCTCCTAAAGCGGCAGTATTTCTACCAAAACACCACCGATTTCATAATAAGGTTCTGATATTCAAAAGATAAGCATGCGCCCTTTCCATCTCTGGAAAATAAATCATCTCCAGGTTTTTCACAAATACTTATTTACATACACACGCCGTTGGGCCATTGTTAGAATTGTGTACACGGCAATGCTTTTAATTTCTATTTTATTTCAAAAGCCGCTATCGTTAATGGATAGAGTTTTGCGTCATCCTAAAATCACTAATAACATAAATTCTTTAACATACGGAACGTATTAAGGAAGAATGCTGGTTGGTAATAACACATGAATAACTATGCAGATAAAATGACAATAACAATAAATATAGTATGCGAACTACACAGGGGTTGTTCAGCTGTAAGCTATTTTACTACAAAATCCTTTAAATGATAAAAACAAAAGAAGGGAACGAGAACTCTTAAAACGCTTCTTTTGTAGGCGCGTAGCATATTAAACTACCTACTAAACCAAAAGCAGGAATTTGCTGTTATTATTTTCAACATTAATTTATGTAGCGACAAGCGCCGATAAAAACGCTAATCTAATATATACATTACTAAAATACATAGAAAATTTATATTTTCGAATACTTGGAATATATACACAAGTGTAGGTACACGTACATTAATGTTCAATTTCACACGGCAACTCACAATTTCCTTTTCAAACAAGCCTACTCTGCACTTACTGCTCTAGGCTACGAAAAAAGTTGCCTCTGATTAAAAATCACCTTTTAATACAATTTAAAGGTAATGAAGTCATTTCGTATAATGAACATTTACATAACAATTTGAATAATTTATTGTACGTGGAAGCCTTTTATACACGTAAATATGCTTCATACATTGTTGCATAATCAAATATTGTACTTTCATAGTAACGACCAAACATTATTTGTAGTTGGTTGACGTTTCGAAGTTGTTTATTAACACAAACATAAATTTCAACATTGGTCGATGTATTCTCATGTTTCAGTCCATAATCTTTGCACATAATATATTAGTTCACTGCAACCAAAATCTACGGGTGACCTCGAGGTGCATACTATAGCAATGTTTTCAGTGGGGACAGGAGCGTACTTTTCTCTCGAGCTGTCATCAAGTTATAGTATTAAATCTTTTCTAAGAAAAGGATCTGAGATTATTGTGTCCTGAGCATTTGATTAACTGACAAGATTTATAAAAATTCATTTCATAACGTACCTATCTGAGCGAAGCTAAACAGTTGGTTAGCTTTCAATTACAGGACTATTAGAGAAACAAGAAAAAACAAAATAAATAAATTTAATGCCAATTTTATTTTCGTTTCCTTATATAGGACACTTGCCTTAAAACCTTAAAAGAGAAATAACATGTTTGCTTCATCCTTCATTGCTCCTGTTAATAAATGCCTTGTATCAATATCAACATAATTTTATTATGTCTATGTGTGAACCATTGAATAAAGAAGTAGGATTCACTCAACGGTGTAACGTATTATCAATTAATTGTGCCTATGTTACGTGTCGTATGGATTAAGCACATTATGTGACTATTTGTACAGGGGTACATAATTACGTTACGGTTTATCTCGTAAAGCTAGCCAGCGTCAAAACTATAATGCTATCATTATAGATGGTTGCTAAATGTGTTAAACTTACGACTTACTTCATTTTATTCAAAATACTATTATTTATACGTACGTAAATTATACACATGTAATGCAATATTTATATTGATTTTATTTCTAACTCCAACAAATAAGAGGAAACTGCTTCAAGGAACAATGTAGTCCTTTATCAAGTGACAATTTGTCAAAATATTTCAATTTCCTGAGTACCATTGTACTGTATTTCACTTGTTTGCCGTAACGTATTTAATATGCTATTCAGACAATGTAAGATAAATCATGCACGCGTTTAGACATTAATGTGTCAAATTAGTAACTCCTGTCTTTAAAGATCTATTAAATTAAAGCATTCTTTTGGGGATAGGGCATTAAAAAATGAAACCTTCCTAAAAAAATAACCAATGATTTTCTTTCATTTCATTTGACTACTGTAGCCTAGAATTTGTAAAAATATTTAGCAAGACATGAGTAGTACAATACGATTTTGTAGCACTCGTTTTTAATTTTTTCTTTTTTATTTTAAGTAATGTAAGTACATAAGGACTAGTGGCACAAAGACAAAAATAAGTTCTCCGAAGTCGTGCTATAATAATACAAATCCTTACAACAAATAATTAATTTACAAAAAAATTCCTTGCTTGATTCGTTCATTAACTTGACACGACCATCCCATCATAATCCATACCTACCAGAGCAGGCTAAATAGAAGTTAGGGTAGTAACCAAAGAATGATTTATAGATATTTCAAAGAGAAACCATATACACCAAATGTTTTTTGTGGCGAGGCTGTGGCCCTTTATACCAAAAAAGAAAAGGTGGAAATGGAACAAAAAGTCACAAAAATTATAGCGCTACAAATAAGTCGTGTAATCCACAGACAAGAGATACCGTTATAAGCAGAGATGTCAATTTCATAGAGGAGGCAAGAAGAGCTACTCCTACTTTGAAAGAGCATGAAAGCTTTAGGAGGATGAATGAGTCTGAGGAAGATTTCAGTTCTTTGATCGGTAATCAAAACAAAACGTTTGAAATTGACTCGAGTGATAGAGATTTTGTTAGTCAAAATGATCAAGAAGACACAAGCCAAATTATACAAATACAAATTAGGAAATGAAGTAGAAATCCTAAACCAAACAAATTCGATGATTACGAGAGTAGTATCAAAGAAGACTAGTCAGGAAAGAACTGTAAACAATGGAAACGTGCCAATGAGGCTTGGATATTAGAGGATTTACCACAGGGTGCCACGTGGTTGCTAAACAAATGGATATTCAATAGAAAGCAAAGCAGTGCTGGTGAAATGAAGTATCGTGCTAGGTTAGTTTACAGGGTTCGCACAATAACCCGGAATAGACTATGAAAAAACCTTCTCGCCTCTTGTAAGACATTCGATTTTGCGTGTGCTTATGTCTTTGTCGGTAAGGTTAGATGCAGTTTGAAGTAAAATGTTTTACATCATTTCTACGTTAAATCAGTTAACGTTATGGTACTCGTTTTGAAATTCCTGCCTCAGCTATCTCACTCGTTAAGGTAAACCTTAATTTGCCATACTCATATGTAAATAACTATTGCTGTACACTACACTAATATTCTGCACTAAGAATTTGGCTTCTATCTCACCCCAGATTATAGTATCATTTCAAATGTAAGTTTTTGTATTTTTCATAGATATTTTTAATAATTTAGAAAGCACTTCAAGAAATATCTCGCGGGAATGAGAACAACATAACTTATTTAGCGCCACAGTGAAATTAACGAATTTAGGAAAATGTGTGTATCACTCACTTGTTTTAAGCACATTACTAATTGCACAGATTTTTAATCTCGAAATTACGAAATGGAAGATCACTCTCAAAATATTTATTTTCAGTACGTCTTAAGTTTAACATGAGGGATGATTTCCGCCAATTTTTAGAATAATACCAATACGTTATGCTAACATTTTTATTTCGTGTAACTATCGTAAGTGATCATCTGATTGAAAATTGGTTCATGTTATGTGAATCATTTCCGACAGGTCACTTCAAGTCGACATTCTTATTAAAATGTGAAAGTAACTGGTTTTTATAAATAAAGATAAGGATAAAGACGTTTGTGTAAATTTTCGAAGTTGTTACCGATCAGTACGTTAAAGATTTTTGTGGCGGTCGTAAGTGTAGTGGAATTAATTTCGAAATAGATCTTCGGTGTCGCGTTCGCGATTTCGAGTTCAAAAATCTGTGTGTGTGTGTGTGTGTGTGATTAATAATTAAATCGTAAACGTTGTTTTATTAAAGTGCTGGACCGTAAAAACAGATAGAGGTGTCACTAAGGGTAAGTTAGTGTTAACAAATTTTTTTCTAAATTCGCTAATTTCTGTCTTTTTATATTGCAGACAAGGCAGTGATGCAAGGTAAGTGACATTTTGAAATTCTCGCAATATTTATTGAGGTGGTTAAGTTGGGTTCATGACAATGAACCTAAATATTTAAGTTAGTGTATTAAAAATGATTCACTGTCTCCAGCTTAAAATTATTTTTGGAAATGTGGTAAGAAATTGTTCATAGGCATAAAGAGGGATTTTCAGTATCTCAATGTGGGACACTTTTTTAAATAATTATTGGTATTAGATGTGTAGCTAGGGTATTTGCACACGTCAACACACACACACATAGGACACAACGTCAAATGCAAATAAATTATTATCTCAATAATAACATATTTTGAATAATTGACATACTCGTAGAATATTCGCATTTCTCCTTACAATATAATAAACGGTTCAAAATATAAATAGAAGGTAAAACGTGCAACCGTCGCAATACTCTAATGTGTTGATATTTTGCGTATATTTTTGTATTACAGGTAATACAAGGTAGGTCATTTTGTTACAATTTTTGCTATGTTTATTGAACTGTTTATGGAGATTATTTTATTTATTTCTATAATTTAAATGTGTTGATATTTTGCGTATATTTTTGTATTACAGGTAGTACAAGGTAGGTCATTTTGTTGCAATTTTTGCTATGTTTATTGAACTGTTTATGGAGACTATTTTATTTAGTATTTGTATTATTTAAATGTGTTGATATTTTGTCTATATTTTTCTGTAACAGGTAACACAAGGTAGGTCATTTTGCTGCTATTTCTGCTGTTTATTGAACTACTTTTTAACTCGGGTTTATGTTAATATCGAACCCAAATATTATGAATGTATAGGACCGATATAAGTTCTGAAATTTTTTCGAGAAATTCTTACCCAAAGAGGTACGATTATTTCTGAAAATAGTCTACTTCATACGTTTTGTAGAGGATGTTATTTCGTCTTGTATCGCCCAGGCCAACACTAATCTTTTCTATTAGTTTTACTATAGAGGCCCTACCACCACTCTATGAAAGATTACACTAACATTAAATGGTACGATAATAATTGTCACAGATTCTCGTGTTATATAAATAACGCAGGCAAATGAAAGGAAAAGGTGGTAAACATAATTTTTTAGAATGACTTTTGACTCTTTTGTTACATTTTCTTTTCCGTTACCATTTGTGTCTTTTGAGGTAAATGCCAAACAGATTCTGCATTCTTCGAATTCGACTCATGGCTCAATTGAGCGAGAATTAAACAAAAACTTTTATCACGGCCGCGATTGATAATTTCGGAAAAAAAGGTACACAGTCATCACGGATTTCGTGCTTTTTCGTCCGTCGGGCTTCACTAGTGATGTGCATTAAGTGGCTGCCGAAGCTGAAGTTATTAATTAATGACTTCTAAACTTTAAGTACTTAATTGATCAAGTAAATATGACAATATTAGTACGCAGAGGTATGCATTAAATTTTGTTTATTACTACATTTAACAACACCAAATATGAGGTTTCAGCGGAACAATCTTAAAAATCTGATATGGTAAAAGCGAAACGAATCTAACCATAAATTCCATGAGCTGGGGTGCTTTTCTGTAAAAAAATTGTGAAGTACTTTGAAACAGAATTAAGCAATTGAATCCTTTTGGGTTAGAACAGGTAACAAAAAATGAAACACTGTGTTAGTGTTTTCAATACGGGTGGAGATAAGTTTGGTATGGGTTTCTTCCATTATGTCTAACTTGTTTCGTCAGTCTTTGATGATTCAGGTTTGCTTTTAAATGCGTGTTATCGTTACTTTATAGTATGTTCTTCATTTTCATTTGCACTGTTTGCCGTTATGTTACTTATAAAATACGCACGCATTTTGTTTGTTCAAGAGATTATTTGTATTTTTTACTTAATTTGTAGTTTCAGCATTGGCGGGTTTTATTCATATTAATCATACAATAAATAACTAAGAGTCTCTAATTCTTAAATTGCGGGAATAAACTAATTACTATTTAACTAATATTTCTTTGGTCATGGTAGTAAAGATTTACAAGAATAAAGTTTTTGTGCAATGAACGAAAAATTTTCCATTAATTAAATGCTGACCTTCAAATTATTCATTACAGATTGCTAGCATTGTTTAAATTTTTTGTTCAATTCTTTATATTCTTCCATCTTTGTAAGGCATTGTTCTTGTTTTTCCTTTTCTCCTAAAAATGTTCACTGCATTTCTGTATTATGCGTTACTTACCCTATGATTTTGTATTTATATTCGTTCAGCATTCTGAGGAACAGGACCACACCTCAACAGTTTGGATAGCGTCTCTTTCTTTCTTCTTGTCTATGACTGGCAGCGCCACCTACTTCGCTGTTACGTGCGCTATTTGTCTTTTTATATCAAATCTCAATACATAAGTATTCCTTTCAGCTTTAAATTTGGATCAGATATGCATGTATTAAAGTTTTTTATTGTACGGAGCCTCTTACCTACCTACAAAAATTTATTTTCTGTTTTTCCGTATTTTGTACTACATTCTACACTCCCACTACAAACCTTACTTTGAATAAGCCTGAATTTTTCTACAAAGTCTTTACCAATTTATAGACACAATGCCCATTTACCATCTATGCGGTTCCTTAAATCTTCTAAGGGTGGTATCCACTTTCGATTTATCTTACCCCCACAGAAAGAAATGAAGGGAACTCATTGAAGTATGGCGACCTTGGGGGTCATTTATGACGCCTTCCCTCGCAGTCCATTTTCTATATTTTTAAGTTTGGTAGAAGATCTCCTGTTGCAACAGCCCCTTCAAGAACATACAGCCACAGAAGAAATACCTACGTATACAGAAGCGACACTTACGGCCCGGCGGTTTCTTTGATGTTTGATGCGCTACACTGCCATATTAAAAGCAAGTATTTCAGCGGTACTCTTTATTAAAATATTCAATATATAAAAGTAAAATATAGTAGTTTTTTGTGAATGTGTTATATTTAGTAATTTTTTCGCCAGATACGGCGGTTTCTGTGATGTTTGCAACCTCCTTTTAGTTCGACTGCCATCTTAAAAAGAAGTATTTGCGCATTGCAAATTGGTATCTGCCGAGACGGGTAGTGTCGCTTCTGTATCCGTACATCATGAAAGGGTGGTTCGGTACTCAAAATAAGGGAGCAAGAACAGGTAAATTCATAAAAAGACTCGAAGCCTCCCTTTATATCATTTAATCTCCAAAAATTAAGTTACGTGGTAAAACAGTGTGATGATACCCAAGGATGTAATGGTCCCAGATGGTTTTTAAATAAACCCTGGTATTCCTTTTAAAAATTTCAACTTGTGAGTTTTGTATTGGCTCATGTTTTAACATCTGTTTGATGACTGCCACTATCCCAAGGATGTAATGGTCCCAGATGGTTTTTAAATAAACCCTGGTATTCCTTTTCTCAACATTTCAATTTGTGAGTTTTGCATTGGCTCACGTGTCAGGTGCTTCGGCGCCTTATAATTAAAAAACATAACAACGTCATCTCATCCCATCGTCTATCATCACACTGTTTTACCACGTAACTTAATTTTTGGAGATTAAATGATATAAAGGGAGGCTTCGAGTCTTTTTATGAATTTACCTGGTCTGTATCCGTATGTATTTCTTCTGTGATACAACCATGCGGTTTCAGTTGATGGCCAATATTCAATTCTCCCATTCTCACAGTTTACTCATTAGTCCAGCCCCAAAAATCGAGCATTCCTTTACACCTCCCAATACATTAGGGAGTGATACAAGGACCTTGTTTTCGTACTAACAAATTAGGTAGAACAATCCTTTACATTTCCTTTTGATCACCTTCTTCAAGGCATCAGCAGCTCAAAATCCGTTTAAACCACCTTTTAAACGAATGTTATAGTCTGTATCAGAATTCGACATTTTAAGAGCTTCGTTTGGGGGATAGTATCATAAGCTGTTTACAGATTAATGAACGCAATACGTAACTGTTCTTAAATAAGTAGATTTCCTTTTTTCCATCAATTTCTGCAGGCTCATTGGTGTCCTAATTGTTGATCACTATCGTACACGATACATACCTATTTATTAAGGTTGTAATTTAAGATTTTTTCCTAAAAACGCCTCATGAAACTGAAGTACTTGTAGCAAGTTGGCTTTCTTTCTTTAAAAAGGGATACCATTGTGAGCCTTTTTCCATTTCTGAGGTATTTTAATGCTTTTAAAACCAAATATTTATTTATCTGGTTATTCTCTTAATGGGTCTATATCACAACGGCCACTGATCATAACGGCCACCCCGGTTTTTGCTATTTCATAACGGCCACCTTGATCACAACGGCCACTTATATTATTTGATCATAACGTGAACAAGGTGGCCGTTATGATCAACTAGTATTAGAGGCCGTATGTGATCAAAGTGGCTGTTATTAAATAACAATAACCTAGGTGGCCGTTATGATCAGTGGCCGTTGTGATCAGGTCCCCTCTTAATTACCTTTGGACCTTCACATTTCACTACTTTAATAGGTAAATAGGTTTTCCTGCTCCATCTCATCTCCTACAATCCTACATGGTTAATAAAATTACAATTTTTGATTTCAAAATTTCTCTTTTAAGGAATATTTTTATGATTAATTTTTAGCAAAACTTTTTAACTTGCGTATCCGTCTATCAGTCTGTAAGAAACCACTTCTATGGTTTTGAACGAAGAATGTTTCCACAGGGATGAAACTATTTCTATGCCATATTGAGTGCTTATGTTTTGAAAAAATACCATGCACAAATTTGTCTCATGTTATCATCGTTAAAACCTCTATAATTTACATTTACATCATTTTCCAGGGGTTTTGGTACTCTTAGTACTCTCGATAATTACAGTTTTTGCAGATAAAGGGAAATTACAGTCGATAAGTGTATTCCTAAACTGTAAAGGTATTGGAACTTGATTTTACCTATAAAATTCTCACACTTTGTAATGTTTTTATCTCATTCTCACTATTTGCTGTCATAGAAGAACAATACACTTGTTGGTATTCTTGGATTGTTTTCCTGTGTAATATCTGGACAAAGTGTTACATATAAAGTTTTTTACCTCTCTTATATAATAAGCTGAGATCAAATTTTTGAAGTTGAAACAGTACCTACCTATGCGGTGAAGTCTTTGAAAGGTAGTTCACAAGATTCTGTATAATAGTTATAAAGGATTAACGATCAGTCTTCATACTAAGATTAGGGGCAAAAAGAAAATTATGAAACTTTCCAGTTGCCACAAAAGTTCCAAATAATTCCTTTTCTATCTGAGCGTAATATCTTGAAGTTAGTTAGTATTTTAAACTTTATTGCGAAGGTTGCCTGCAATAATATAAATCCTTTTAAACAATCTACAGATAGGTATTGTGAATCTCTCATGAATGTTAAAATGTTTAAGAAGCGAAACAGTTATCATGCCTTTTACACCAATTTTGTATCACTTTTATTTCATTTATCTTACAAATAGGTAGGTCATCATGTGTGTAACCATCTTCCAACACTTTGAACCGCTCACGAAGTTTGTTAACTGGGGCGAAAGACCACTAAAAATTTAAATAATCTCTCCGTTAATGTTTTAAATGATCAAGTAGGAGAATGTCCTCCCCTATTAGCCAATGTTATTTTCTCCAAATATTGTTTCACATCTTGTCAACGTGAACTCTTCTGAATATACTGAAATTTCTTTATCTCTTTTAGATTCCCTAGAGTCGGTTAAGGGGTCAGATGTAGGTAATTTTAATTAGGAATATCATAATGTTGATGATTTTTGCAATACCCGCCCATTCTTAATAAAGTCCGCACTTGTAATGAATACAGCGTGAATTGAGTTGTGAGCAAGTGTGGAAATTTAATTTATATTTATCTTTTATTACACCTTTTGTAGTTTTAACATCGATAATTTTTTATCATATGATGTACTATTTTCACGCTAGATGACAACGTGAAACTAAGCAAACGAACAAACTTCCTAGCAGGAAGATAATTAAATGAATATATTTCTCTAACGTTTCACCACTATAAGTTAATATTGTTAAACATTAACACTAAACTTAAACTATGTATATTTTTCTGTATTACAAGATTTGTTCTTCCGAATAATCAAATTCCTCTTCCTCGTCCATTGGTTGCATAACAGCTAATGTTTCATCTTCATTGAACCCCTAAAAATGAATAATCATTTATTATCATTCAATGCAAATTATTACTATTTCTAAACCAACTTTGTTTTAAGTAACAGCGTCTTTAATAGTTTTCAGAATAAGGGATAAATTATTATTCGTCTTTTTCTAATTGTAATGAAGCTGTTAATAAATTACAGATTAATCAATACGTGTAGTTATTGCCATGCAAATAATATCAAGCAAATGTTTGCATACATAAAGCTGGAAATTGGAAGTAAATATAGGTACCTACCTAAATATTTCCATTGTAAAAGTAAAATTAAAAGCTCGTTGCAAAAGAAATTCTTGTTGAGTAAAAATACACCTTAATGAAAGCATCAAAGAAGTTATATATTAATAACAAATGAATGCATTTTCATCACAATAAAGTGAAAATATAACAGAAGCTCAAACAGTAACAATATTCTTCGAAACAGAAGTCGTATAAATTGCGCCAAGAAATACATTTTTCCTTGAATGGAGTCTAGGCGGAGAACATAAGAAACAGCAACCGCTAAGTAACTGGCAATATACTCTGAGCACTACCATTTGTGGAGGAATGATTACGAAACGCAACGCGTGCAATTTAAAAAGTAAAGAAAGACTGAAAACAGTAGGAAACATTACGATTGTAATGGCACGCATCATGATAAATGTTTTTTAAGAAAGTTGGGTTCAATTTGGTCTTATAGGATTAATAATTTAATTTCATCTTTACTTCTTAAATGAATTTATGAAAGTTTCGATAAAATCTTTGGCGACTATTACTTGAGCAAATACGAGGCTTGTTCAAATAAAATATAATTTGATTAAATAAGACATTCTCGGCCATATCGGAAAAATATTATTTTTACTTGTTTGTTTATAGTTTACCATTTTTTGTATGCTTCCTTTATAGCAATTTACAAAATAATAACAAAAAAACCTAATCGACCACGAGTATATTCGGAAGAAAAGTAAAATATCTGATATTATATAAAAGGTTACCTGCAATTCACGATTTTCATTCTAATTAGGTTCGTATATCTATCATATGCGATACAAGAAAACAGCGCAATTCCAAAAAAGTTGCAAAACTGTGCTAGTAGCTATCAGTTTAAACTGTAAGTTTCCTTAAGACAACTCGTTATGCACTTATAAAGTGTACCTATTCTTCATTGTTAAGGCAACTGTCGAGTTTAAGCTAAAGTGGCTGTCAGGATAATTGGAACTGGGGATTTAAAGAGCTTAGCTCAAATCCTTATTTTGTAAACAAACTCGGCTCATAATACACACGAAGCGCAGCGAAATTCCAGAGTCGGCATCCTAAATGCTTATAATGCGTTAAAAGAAATCTGCAACGCATCTCTAAAGGAAATAACTCGACTCAGCAAGGTACCAAAAACAACAGTGTCTGGGGCGGGTAAACGAAAAGGAAGGTGTGATTCCGGCCATTTTAAATTAATTGACAGTTGTGACGAATATTTAATTAGACGAAAAGGTATTATCTGTATAAAGAATGAAATGGTGCCCTCAATGCAAAATTTAAATAACAAACTCAAAGAAGATGACACCAGTATAAATATATCCGACTTTACTCTTAGTGTGTACTAAAAGAATTATTTTCAAGTACTTGCAAATCAAGTGTTAAAGAAGTCAAATACACTTCAATCATTACGCCGAGAATATTTAACAAGAAATGGAGAATTTCCGCAAAGAGGGGAGCTTCGTATGTTATTTAGACGAGGCGTGGTACGACACCTATAATACAGTTCAGAGAGGATGGGTTGACAACTCGCATCATGCACAACTGGATACTCCAGCACTCCAAGTAATTCATTTCCGAACAATGGTGTGCAAAATCCAACATAATGAAATCATGCATGCCTTAACAAAAGATGGTATAAAAAATTGTGACTAGGTACTACATGACTACTTTAGACGGGGTGTGTTAGTGATAATTAAGCTACATACCGTGCACCAGCAGGGAGAGGAGTATTGGAAAACGGCCTACAGAGAAATTCACTACACTGATCTAGTTAAAGATCACTGGTATAACGTATAAAACTAACAAGACTTCAAGGTTTTACTATACGTTTATAACTGGATTAAAACTTGGGCATGGAAGATGCCACCAGCAGCTTCGGGTTTTAGTCAGCCAAATGGTAAGTTGGATGTAAAACGAAAAATGAAAACTACCGAAAAACAGTTTTTGAAGCATACAATGTAAAAAAATTAAATTGAAATGCTAAAATGTTTTGATGAACTTGATTCCTTGATCTGCGGCGAAAAGTCACATACCATACTTATTTTTTCTTAATAATTAGTACGGAAACACATTTTAAGTCTAATTCATTTTTGCGAGCACGTCTTACTCAAACATAATTTTTTTTATTCGAATAAGCAAGAACACAAACAGTGCCATCAACTCAATTCTTTATCATGGTGTTATAAAATATAATAGATTACCTGAGGAAATTAAGAGTGCAAAAAATATTGAAAAGTTGCCAGAAGGTATAAAAAATTTTATAAATAAAAAACAAGTAGATTAGAGAGGATTACAATTTATTTGCTTTAAGTAACTTTTGTGTGAAATAAATAAATATTGCACAACTACTTACAGGCTATTAAACAGGCTATATCTTGGTGGTAAATTGGTAATACATGAAAGACGATTAGCGATTATATTTATATTTGAAAAAATGTACACTATCGTACTAAGAGAGTACGAGAACAAATACTAACAATACTTTTTTCTGCACTTACTGACTCTAAAGTAAATTCCTGCTCATTTGATTATTTCAATCTTTTGGATAAATTATATTACCAATTCAAATTTAACCTGTATTTTTATTGGTGGGTTTATAAATTTATACGATCGATTTACCTAAAATTCGTAAAATATGCTTGATTGCATTATGGCTACCCACTGCGCTAACGATTTTATGCATGTGATGTATGACAGTGGTATAAAGTTGCGACATTAATTTAATTAATCTTTTAGAATGAGTAAATATTTAAATAATTGTATGCCGCTTAATGTAATTAGTTAATGACTGGGTTTGCATGTGAGAGTAGTTATATGGAAAACTTGATTGCTATTATAGGGTTAAATTGACATATGAGTAGGTATGTCTATATACGTTTCTGTCAGCAAATTACCTTTGCTAAAGTTAGTAGAATATTTATAGAGCTTTCTTTAATGAATATTACCACAGATGTACATATACTAACTGTGTATATACATCTGTGATATTACATTAAAATTGGTAGGTATGTTAGAATAAACAAGGGAATTATGGATCGATTCATATCGTTCTCCAAAGTAACAGTTTCTGTTCAACAAGTGAATTCAGTTTAACACCATAATGAAGAGACGAAATGTGACACTTCAATATTTTTTCCCTTGAAACCGATCTCTTTATCATATCAACTTATACAATACATATATATTTGCATAAGTATACAATTCGCAATGGAGAAGTACCTATCTATCACTTACAAAACTAGTGTTGCGCGCACACACAATTAAAACATAATCACTTTACATTAAATGTTACATCAAACAATACACTGATGTCATCATGTACCACAATGAACAAAACAGCACCTACAAAAGAATGTTACATATTAAACTTATTTTAAAGTTCATCCTCCCAAAAGTCAGCAATTAGTATTATAAGTAAGATTGGAGTATGGCATTTCAGAGACTAATAAATTGTAAGCTCTACTTGACGCATAAGAAAGTTGGTGAAAGGGTAATATTGTGTACTGTCAAAACAAAACTTTTAATACCAAAAGAAAAATTTCTATAATACATGAGATATAAATGAAACTGATGTGTCGGTAACTAACTTTGAACATATCTATGTCTTTTCATTTTGTAATACAGGGCTATATTTTCCCCTATTTTAGCTGCCTATAACTTCTAAACGGTTTAGGATAGAATATGCGGTTTTCACTGAAATATTTTATTTTGTTACAAATTTCATTTGAATGGATTAAATTTTTCCTATCGATTTGATTACGTCACAACAAAAATGATGGATTTTTGACAACTGTTTTTTTGACCTTTTTAATGTAACGTCCAGTATATTTTGTACTTTGAAAGAACTAACCTTCACCTACTCAGCGATTTTCAAAATCGATTCGAAAATAACTGAGTAATTCATTGAAAAGTAAAAATCAGGTAAGGGAACATCGATTTGCTTAGTTCCTTTAATCGTAGTTAGATTTTGGAAATTTTATGTAAATGTCATATATGTTTTCAAGTGAAAATGGTGTTTTCAAACATAGAAAGAGCAAATGTAATTTATTTTGCTGACTTTAACTAACTGACGTTTCTTCGCAAATTTTAATAAAAAACAATTAGAAGTTGATTCCACAGTTTGTTTTAAAAACTATTACACATTACCACATTATCTCAAAAGAAAAGAGAAAACCGTAATAACAATGTTTTAAATGACACCATAGCTGTATATGATTATCTTAGGAGATATCCAAAATCGTCAATTAGAATAATTGCTTCTTATTTCAACATGAGTAAGGGTAAAATTCATAAAATTACACAAGCACTCAAATTAAAACCTTATAAACTTTTCAAACTCTTCCAAAATTGAACGAGACGGACTTCGAAAAGCGTGCTCTTATGTGTGAAACATTAAAGGAAAATATGAAAAATGTACCAAATTGCAATTTAATAATGTCTGATGAAGCCACATTTCATTTGAATGGAGCTGTTAATAGACATATTTGCAGAATTTGGTCGGAGTAAATCCGCACGAGTTTCAAGAATTTGAAACAGATTCGCCCAAGATAAAAGTATATCTTATTGATAGCAAAAATATGTAAAATCTATGAACCATTTTTCTTCGTCGAAAACACAGTAAATTAAAAAGTTAGATCAGGATCTACAATTAAATGATTTTTTGTTAATTGCTAGAAACATTGTTTCCCATAAATTTGGTGACAACTGGATTGGTAGACGTGGTTCAATAGAATGGGCTCCTGAAACACCTGACAACAATTCACGATTTTTTTGTGTGGGGATACATAAAAGTATTTTCGAAACCATTTTGAAAAACTTTGCATGGATAAGTGAAGGTCAGTTCTTTCAAACTACACAAAAATATGTCTTCCATTCAAAAAGTAATCAACAAAAATTGTCAAAGATTCGCCATTTTTGTTGTGAAGTAATCGAAATAGATAGATTAAATGTAATCGATTCAAATAAAACTTTTACTAAAACGAAACATTTCAGTGAAAACCGCATATTTCTATCCTGAACCGTTTAGAAGTTGTAGGCAGCCAAACTCGGGGAAAATATAAGTGGATACCCTGTATAATTAATAGCATATTACCGCAAATTAACTAAATTGTGAAGTATATCATCGTCTTCACTCGCAACCACAATTTTTGCTTAGGCACGCAATCCAATACTTGAAAATTTAAACAAATGTACGAGATCTGTTCAAAAAGTATCGCGAATTTTTATGTTTTTTTCAAAAAGTATTTATTTATTCATTAATATCTATTTTGTTCCCTTCAAAGTATTTCTTCTGGAGCAAATTTGGGTCGTCGCGGACCGAGTCCAACAGCTCCTTAGCAATGTTAACGCCACACTGTTTTTCTTCGCAATTGAGCAATTTTGGCACGAATTTCGCGGCGACCCGTCTCATACCCAAATCATTGTTAAAAATCGAATGGCACTCGATGCCAATCGATATGTTTAGGTCCTCAGTAACTTCTCTAACGGTTATTCGACGATTGGCCAATATTATTTTCTTCACTCCATCAATATTTTCGTTTGTTGTTGATGTGCTCGGGCGTCCGGCACGCTTTTCATTGTTCACACGTCTTCTCCACCGATAAACGTTGCTTTGGTCCATCAAGGCAGCTTCACCATATGCCACAGTCAACATTCGGAATGCGTCCGCACACTTAGGTAATTTTGTTTTTCACACAAAATTTGATACAGATTATTTGATCCATTTTTTGGAATAGGCAAATAGTGAAGACAAGCCAAAACATGTCCAAGCAAAATAGCTGTCAACAATTAACTAAAGATTCAAAATGGCCGACTTTGTCAGCATAAGTGAGAGACATGAGTACCAACCTAACGCCACAAAAAAATCGAAAATGGAATATACGTAGTCCGCGGAAATACAAAATTCCCGATACTTTTTAAACAGATCTCGTATAAAGTATTTTCCGCGTTGGCAAAAAGGCGAAAGTGAGGAGCTGCCAAAGGATAATATAACGATTAAGGTATAAGTAATGCATATCTTGTCAATATCGTAATTGGAATGTTCACAGTTTTAAGAGATCATATAGATTTGCTAATTGAATGGTGATTATCCACACTCTACATTTACGTTGAACGCCATTAAATAATTTCCGATATGTACAGTTTAATCCCCAAATAATCTGATGGAATACATATTCTCTCATATCTACATAATGGTACTCAAATAAATCGGATAAAGTAGAGAAAAATTGTAATATTCCATTCGATTTGTTCCCTTTTCGAAGTGCCGATATTCTTAATTGGCATATTGCTTTCAACCGATCGCGGTTTTTAATCTCCGTGTTTTCTATTAACTACCATTTCATATTTTATTCATTGAAGTATAGATAGTATTGTTTGTAGCTGACGTGATAAAACATTGTAGGTACGTATAAAATCTGTTCATCACATTTAAGGAGTTGACATTTACAATAAGAAGTTTATGTTAAATTATGTTAAAACACCATACTTTTATGTTTGATTATACATTAAAAACGACACAGCAATAATTTCCACAAAAACAATTTCTTCAGAAAATACGTCGATTTTTGATTTAATGGGGACATCTTTTGACATAAATTTCTTATTGTAAATGTCAACCCCTTAAATGTGATGATTTTATACGTACAATGTTTTGTCACGTCAGCTACAAACAATACTATCTATAGTTCAATGAATGGAAATGTCGCAATGCACAAGCAATGTGGGTAAAAATTGCTTTAAACATCATCTTTCTCGCCAATTGAATAGAGTTATGGTTACTTCCAAAACAAAAGAAATAATTTGAAAAATATGAATTCAACGCAAATTATTTGATAACTGATCACGATTGCAAAAAATATAACGGTGCTCTAGTAATCGCTCAAGAGCTAAGCAAGCAACAACTCATGATAACGGAGAAACACAAACACCTAAACATCGAAATTGGATAATCTTTCCAAATTTAATCCCGGATAGGTAATATTTTATGGCGGCCTCTTCTAATCTTGAATACATTATTGCAAAGTCTACAGAAAAGCAGAATATTGTATTTTCCCCACCCACCAAATGTACCCTTGAGACAAAATCGTTTCCGCTAGTTGTTTGTACAATGATCGAGGTTCATATAATTTATTTCTAAAAATACGAAATCAGTTTTTGTTGATGTAATTTTTTTCAAAACATATACCCAAAAAAGGTCTACTTAGACAGTACTACGATCGGGGTCAAAGACGAGAGAGATTATCTATGCTTCGAGAAACCTTCTGAATTAAGCGCGATAGGTAAATAGCTTCTAGAAATTAAAATGATGATAATATGATTAATTGATTACCAATGGTCAAGGAATACTCAAAAGCTTGAAAGTAATGATGGAGAAAAGAATTCAACCTCACGTTAGATTTGTGGATCCTCTGCGGAGCATTTTTGCTTAAGGAGCGCTTTCTAAGGATGAAGGATTTAAATAATTTGTAGAAGGCAGGTAAGAACGGCAGTTTTGAAGGTTCCGGCCAATTCTTTATCTAGAAGGACAACTTACGAAAGTATGCCAAAGAAAAGATCAAACGAATAAAATAGTATAGGTACTGGATTGGCGGCAGGGGAGGTTAGTGTTAGACTTCACACTGTCTACTGTCTGTCTGATTACAGTAAGCGTGACTTGTTCTTGATGAATCAGTGATCCCTGAAATATCCAACAATGCCAGAAAGAAAATGGTATGTTATTCAAACTACAGATAAAAACGGTAAAAATCGCAGCGTCTATGTTCACTGTTCGCAGAACCATAAAGAGGGCATCCGCAGTCCCGCACAATAACGATTAAATAATATAGGCAAATCTGATCCAAATTCAAGTAAAAATCCGATACGTATACCGTTACCTAAAACTATATAGAAATTACTATCATCAACATACGATATGAAACACTTTTTTTATTGATATCATAATTTCCATAAGAAATAAACTCTAAATCTGTAGTTCCCACAGGAATAAATGCTAGCTTTACATTACTTAAGTTTACATTAAATGTTCCATAACTATCATGTAGTAATTAACTGCAATTTTCTCAATTTTTCACCTTTATATTATAAATATTTCATTCTTTACAGTTGGTAGTGTATATGATTATTCGCATTGTTTTTTTTCTTGTAAAAAAGTTATACATGCTGAACACAATAATTAGTAATAGATGTTTTCTAACTAATTAAATACTGCAACTAATCCTGTAAAAGACATCTCAAGAAACAAAGCCATTTTTGCTATATGGACAGTACGAGTGTGCTTTTACCTTTACACGATATTAACGCTTAACAAAAAACGGTATAACAATGAAAAAGTACAAAGAATCTGAGTATTTTAAAATTAAAATTATTATTTAAAGGCGTAAAGCAAAAATATGTTCAGCAGTTTCCACTTTGTATCAAAAGAATTTTTTTCTAAAGAGAACGCGTTCAAACAAAGTTGGTTTTATTATAGTAGCTGCACGTAGATTATAGAGTCACATTCTGCTCTTAATTACCACCGTTAATTTTTTATACGTTACTAATTAAAATCAGTAGGTATAAGAAAAATCTAAATTTTGTACATGCATAAAATCTCTATAATTAATTTTAAAATTAATAGGTTGTTAAGGAAATGTAGCAAAACTTACGTTATTAATCGAAGCAAAAACAGGATAGTGACACGGGAAACATTCCATGTAAGATAATCCTGTATTAGGTGCTGTACATTCACATATTTGGCATTTCTTGGGCAACGCTGAATGAGCTATTCTCTTAGCAAATACGGCTGCAAATCTTTTTATTGCATTCTTTTTATCAGCTTCCAATTTCTTGGCTGTAAATATGGAACCTGAAATCAACATACCAGATTAAAACTTTTTATCACAACGTAAATCCTAAAATCAATGCCTATCCCATGTTAGCTCATTAAAAAGGTTGTATGTGACTAGACCGTAATTTATTGTCACATAGGTGTATACTAAAAAAAGCAATGATCTAAAAGACATCTAGGTTTAACTTTGCGACGAAAAGATAAAGGACTACTTAGAGATATCGAACGAGCACTTAAAGATTGAAACAAGTAGTTACTTTTCTTTCTAAATCCATTAAATTGTGCGTGTTTAGTCAAAATTTAAAAAAGAAGATTAAAGTCCTCTTTATAACCAATATTTAACTTACAGTGATTTACAAGAAAGTATAATTATTATTTATTAACAGTTTCAACCAATACGTTTTGTTGATGCTGAAACCTAATTCCATTGTGTCAGCATAGGTCAGAAGACTTAAATTTTAAATCTGATTTCCGAGTAATAGAGTGGATATTAATTACGACGTAGAGCGTTGCTGCCAATAGTATAAGAGATACGAGTAAAATTTTAATGTCAAACGGTTACATGTTCGTTTAGCAGACAGCAGTATCCAAAATTCGCCTTCTTTAAAACGCTTCGCCTTCTCATCTCAACTTAAACTAATTTACTGTAGATGTTTAATAAACAAATTAGTGAAATCTCTTTTGGCTGAATTTGAACTTCAGTGAATTCTATAATAAAATTAAAACACTTTGTTATTGTTATAACCTAAAAATACTCATCTTTCGATGCACGGTCTCCAAAATATATTGCAATAATAAGATAGGTACATTATGTGACCCACTGTATCAGATGTAAATGCATTTATAGTACTATGGAATGGATCATATAGCAATCCATTTTCTTTCATGCCAACAACACAATTTTATTATATCAAATCCTTAGTAAGTACTATTAAGAAATTAGCAGATATAATTGGGTTTTCAGTAGAGTTGTTCGCCGATGATGACAGCTTCGCTATTGAAACGCGTTCGATTTAATACATTTCTATTGTGGCTTTTGGTGTATTCAGTGTTATACAGTAGAGGTCTATCTAAGAGAACATTTAGCTTATCTATAGTGCAGACGTTAAGACACTAACACATCCCAAGCGGTATAAATAATATTGGTTGCGACATCAAAACTCAACAGATAAAGAAGTGCTTAGGTTCCACACACACAAAATAGGATTGTAATGTAAATAGGAATGACTGCATAATCGACGAATTTGTTGCCATAAAACAACGTTGGCTAGAATTAACTCATACGTCCATTCACCACAAACATTGACTATTGACTCCACATGTTGCCATATTGAGCTATCATATTTATGCGCAACTTAAAAAAAAATGTCTATTAATTCTGTTAAGCCCCCAATATAAAACTTCCGGCTACGACACTGGCCACAACAAGACACAGAAATAATGACAATATACATCCCGAAGTCATGCAAATGGCCAAAAAATTGCGGACAGAAAACAACGGAAAAGGCAATGTAAAGCTATATCCGAACACGCGCAAAAGAGCAAACATGAACAGAAGGCAAGCCTTTGTGGGTACTGCGTACTAAAATCGGGAAGTAAAATATTAGAAAATATGTCTAGAAGTGGGTGAAGTATATTGCGGAAGTGGTTGGTGTCCATCTTCTGTTATACTTACATGAGCTCGAAGATCCATTATTTCAGCAAGATAATGCATGTCCTCATGTAGCAAGGTTTTCCTTAAACTTCTTTGAATAGGCCCAGATTCATCTTTTGCCCTGCCCTCGAAGATCTCCAAATCTGTCTCCCATTGAACATGTATGAGTCAAAATGGTTAGGAGGCTGAGAAACTTGCAGCATCCTCTTTTGACTTTGAGGCATGTGGTGCATCTTGCATGGAAGGCAATCCCCCAAGACGAGATAATCCACCTTATTCAATCAATGCCACTACGTGTAAATGAATGTGTAAATTAGACAGGCCGCACCACACATTATTATCAATCCATAAAATTTCGGTCGGGATGCAATGAAGTGGCTCTTAACCATTATAACATCGTAGATGTTCAAGAAACGGGACTACTATCAATATTGTAAGTATGCTGGTCAAACCAGATAATATGAAATGGGACCCAAGAGACATGGTAGCTTATTTTACGACAGTGTCGACTCTAGATATTCCAACTTAACTACGAATCATTACGGCTTTGTTTATTTTATGAGATCTTAATATCCATGTAGGATTTTACATAAAGTAATTGGCACTGTTAACGTAGGAAAAAAACTTTGTAATCAAATTATAGGCAAATTATCTGGTACCTATGAAACTCCGACGTAAATTAATCATGTTGAAATTACGAATTTGAAATAAATATTTCTATTCTCTGAATTAATTTAATACAGTAATGGAAAGCTGTTTATGGAACTAATTTCGGCAAAGCGCTTTAATATGTTAAACATAATTACATAACCGTTGTTATTTTGATTATATATGTACTATCTATTTATTAGTGCTTTGCTTTCCCCTCTCTACGAAAGTATGTAGAGTTCAATACCTAGGGAAGGAAGAAATTTAGAAAGCCGTATAACTAATTCAACCACGTCCACAAGTTATTTTCCACCTCAAACAATTGTAGAATGCGCGTTCCACCCACCTTAAGTTAGTTTACAAAGTCACGCAACACACTGTATAATCAAACGATACTGATTGAACACTGAATCTGATGAAAATGTTGTCGACACTAAATCGAAACTCTTGCGAACTATAAACTTTATAAACTTAACACTGTCAGTTTGGTAGGGGAGAATGTTGGTTATAAATTGTTCTAGATTGTAGAATCTTAATATTTTTCTGTAATACTAAACAGCTTTTATTTTATATTTTAACTTACCATTAGTATCCCTAGCGAAAGACATGCAAACTCCTAAGGTAGATTTAGGTTTTCGTACTTGTCCCAGTAAATCACTATCCCCCTTAAGCTCTCTTACATCGTTTTTCGTAAAAGCGTGAGTTCTATCCATGCCTAAATTTAAAAGAAAACATACGTAACTAACTACTAATATCTCTAACATCTCACGTTTAAATAATAAAAATAAATTGGATAAAACTTTCATTATACCGTCGTGAAATTTGAATTTAGGATAACTTGGATACAAACTGAACTGATATTAAAAACATTTGGAAAGGTTTTAATTCAGAATTGTTCATCCGTTAAATTGAGAGAATCGGCAATCGAAATTAACTTATTTCTCTCGATTGTGTAGTTTCTCGAAAGAATGGAACAACAAATAGAAAACCTACCGAAGAAAATTTTATTCACTCGTGACTTTTGGAATCGAAATTCGTCGTTCATTAATATATGTAGCGTGATGTCGTTTTCTATCAGTAGTTGATGTACAATTGCGTAATCCAGCTAAAAGAAAGTAGCAATTAACTTTTAACGACAACAAACTTGATATAATTCGTATACCGTGTTTTAGTTTAACGTACCTTCATAGAATATTCGTGGCAATCTGAACAAGGCAACAAAATAAATGTTTTAGAAACTCCTGGGCGAAATACCAACTTCGTTGCAAATACAATGCCAGCAAAAATGTCGTCGGTTCCATTTCCTACAAGTAATAAGGGAAATGTCTACACTTGCGAACGTATTTAAATTAACGTACCACTTGGAATGTTTTTAAAATAAGGCTTGATAAAACGATAATCAGCGAAATGATTTCCATTAATTACAATACTGCGGGGTAGATTGAAAACTCCATTTCCGCCAAACGTAACAACGGAATATCTGTAATTGCAATGCTGATTAAATTTGCAGTTGGAGTAGTTACGTTTACCTATTATCCGTTATATTCATTTCTATCAACTCTTTATGTATGAGATCTATCAGTATATCCATATTACGTTTAGATTTCAAATCCTTATTACATTCCTTTGCTTCCACAATAAACACGACATCGGTGGATCTCGGGACTGCATCACCCTCAAAACGAATAAACTCTCCCTCAGGCACCGTAGTTCCATTTAGTAAATTGCATCTAGAATACATAACCATAAATAATCTCATTGTGAAGCAGTACAATGAAATCGTGTGACTTTTTATCGAGACAAAGCTCTTCTTGCTATCAGAAACGTGTCCTTTAATGCGAAACTTACTTAACGCACGCTTCCGGTATACGTAAAGGCGTATTTTCAACTGCACAAAGATTCATGTAAGCTACAGCTGATGTACAGGTTTCCTTTTCGGAGGAACTGTTGAGACACATATTGAGAAACGGTATATTGGATACTCTAGGGAAGCATGCGACAAAAGGAGATACTTTACTACGGAAAAAGACATCGCAAAGGGCTTTTACTTCTTCGGGCGGATTATGTTTTTGTATGGATTGTCTTATCATCGGTGAACAAGTTTTATCCAAGATCCAAGACTGGGCAAAACTATCTATGTCATTTCTTTTAACTTTTTTACCACTTGACGTCAATAAATCGTCTGAAGGTTCATTGTTCATTGTTCCCCAGAGACCAGCTGTCTTGCCGAAATACCATCCTACGGGAGACCGTAAAATCAATTATCGATTCGCCTTGCGTGACTTGTTTAACTTACCTGAAAGTTCCAATACACAAACGTCAAATTTCATATTACATTGTAAAACAAATCCCGTTGCGCTATCCACAGTTACGACACCAAACTCTTGGTAAAGGAAAAGGTCCTCAACCTGCATAGGCAAGCGAGAAACCGTCGCGTCCGCTATTTTAACAACCTAAATTAAGCTCATTCGTAAAGAATACAGAGACCTTGTTTTATACTTACACCTTGTTCTACGTTAATTTTAATGACCGTAGAGTTTACTATTAACATTAATTCGTTATGATTTCTACGTGTTACATCGTAAGACATCGCAATAGTAAAGTTGCGATCGATAAAATCCGACGCTAATAAGTAAGTACATCCACCGTGGAAATTGTAATGTGCACGATCAAATGTGACATAATATTGCGATCCTGCTAGCATGGCTTGAGCTTTAAACGGTGGAAACCAATCGCTTGGGTCTGTGTACGGTTTGTAATTATAATATAAATTCCAAAAGTTTGTTTTGGATGTAGTAAAATAATTTTGCAGATCATTAATTGCTTTATATTCGGGTATTTCCTATATAAAAAATTCTTTTCAAAATTGAGATGCTAATCATTAAAATTCATGCATGAACCAACTTTTTCTTGTATACTGAAAGCAGCAAATTTTTCGTATTCCTCTAAATAAATTATCCTTGTTAGGAAAAAGAAAGCAGTTTCAATGGCGGTTTTCAGTGATAAAAGTTGGTCCTTGTCAGAGTGTTATCGAACAATTTACACTTTACCTGAAATTTGGGAGTTTCATTAAAAGCGTGCCATGATATTGGTAATTTTTGTTCAAGGTACACAACTCCTTCGTTTGGGTCAAAAATAAATTGTGTTTTTGCTGTACGGTGTCTGTTATATAAAAGTAAATCATAGGACGAAATAATAACATGAAAATAGCACTTACCGATTTTCGGTTTCTAAAGCCGTTTGACTGAAATCTGTTAATTTACTGTAAACTATGCCTATAAATCTTTCAATTTTATTTTCTAAACTAAAGTACTTGGCAAACCATATGGCACTTTCGTTAATTTCGTCACACTTTTCAATGAAATAATCTACGTACGGCATACTTCTTAAAGCCTTCAATTCATTATTGATCTCCGTTGCAACCTCCTTAAACTCATTACTAAAAGGTATCAGCTTTACGTATCTTTCATTAATAAAAGTCCAGATCACAGTTGTATATTTATATACGGTTGATAGAGTATTATTCCCAGTAACATCTTGATAGAATTTATCCATATCATGAGACAATTTCGCAAATTTCCCAAAGTAAGGTGACTCCATAATCTCGGTTTTACGATTGTACATGAAATCTGAAACAAGTGTTCGAGTGTTCGGCTATTCAATTTAACATCAAAATTATAATATAATGGCCCTTTCTGCATTACATCACAAAATTTAAATCTAATTCCTGCATGCATATAGCTTTTAATTTAGTTACGTAGTTTCTCACTCTCAGACGCCTAGAATTTCCATAATACCTACTACTATTACATTGTAATAAAATTGCGATGCTCTTTAGCAAGCGGAAATTCTACGTTTTGGTATATTTTTGTTTTATATTATAGCAGAAGAAATTTATTTTACATAGAAATGGTAATGTGCGCAAATTTCATTTCCTTTTAGATAAAGTACATACAAGCGCCAAAACTGTTAATAACAGTGAAAAGTTCGTACGCTAACATAGAACAAAAATTTTTTTGCCACAATTCGACTTTATTATTCAAGATAGTTGCCTTCGAGAGCGATAGACCGATTCCAACGATTTTCCAACTTTTCGATATCATTTTTGTTGTACGATTTTTCTTTAGCCACAATATAGGTCTCTGTTTCTCTGAATCTCTTTCCAGCGAGGTCTGCGAACAGGAAATAGTCTCTGCGGGTCAAATTTGGAGAATAGAGTAGATGAGGAAGCAATTCGTAGCCTGCTTCATTTAATTTTGCCATCGTTCATTTAATTGTGAGACGGTATATTGTCTTGATGAAACAACGCCTTTTTCTTCGCTATATAAGGTCGTTTTTTCGAAATCTCAGCCTTCAAATGCTCCAACAACGCTATGTAGTAATCACAGTTCATTGTTTTTCTATTTTCGAGATCGTCGATGAATATGATTCCATGCGCATCCCAAAAAACGGACCTTGCCTGCCGACTGTTGCGTTTTTCCATGTTTTGGAGTGGGTTCATCTGGCCCTGATTGAAGTCTGGAGTGTAGTGATGGAGAAATTTTATTTCAAAGTGGAAGTTCACGCTGGTAGGTTTTAAATAATTCGTACTCGTTCTCAGCAAAGCAGTGTTAGTCGCCTTTCCCCTATTGTGAGTACGGGGCTTTTTCTCTCAGACTGATATGTCTAGTGGCGCATTCTAATCACCTTAAATTCACAACGTTGATGGATTCCTTCCTTCTCGATGTTGGCATTTCCTATTCCATTTTCTACAGATGAGCATGAACTTGAGTGTGTTATAAATAGTTGCGGGGATTATATTTACAGTTATTAAAATAACAACGGACAATTCATGCCCAACCCTGCCACGTTTCGAACTAGAGTTCTTTCCACATCATGCATTTTTGTTGCCAATTTGCTTTTTACTTGTGAGAAACTCTTCTATTTGCCGTAGGATAAATTCGAAAGACATCAGTTAAAAGTAACACCTATAACATTGTCCATAACAATAACTAAACCTTGTAGAATAAATCTCAAATTTGGTGAAAATATTCCTCAAACAAATTGTGGTTCATATCTTCGTTTTTTTTATTCAAGGAAGCGAACAATTTTTTTGCGGAAAACCATTCAGCTCAAAAAACAAATTCTACTCCTGCATCGGCTATTGAATTATAAATTAGGTAGTTAGGTATATGAAAATAGTACTCATTGCTTTCTTAATAAGCTTGTAATAAAAAGGAATTGTAAAAAGAGCACATCTACAAAAACATAGGTCCTCCACTTCGTCTATTTCTCTAAATGCATGAGTACTATTTTTTACAAAGCTGTATATTAGTCTTCTTCAGTTTTAGTTTTTATTATTTAAAGTTGAATAAGTCTTTGTATCACAAAGCTTAGGTATAAAATCTTCATTTTTTGGGAATCAACACTACAGAATAGCCCGTGCAAAACTAAGAAGTGAATACTTACAGGTCTACGTCGACATTCCAAATTAATCTTAAATAAAGAAAGGAAACGAAACTTTAATTAATTAAACCTACGTATATTTTACCGCGAGGAACTAAAAAGCTTCTATATAATTTTATTTTGTTGTTCCTGCAGGTGAGTTCTAAATTAGACGAATATGAAAGCGTTGCAAAAAAGTTTGTTGTAAAATATGCTTGGTTTTCATGAATTGTATAAAAAATGTTTTTTATACTTACCCACAAACTCTTTAGACGCGTTCCATATAACTGTTTCCAAATAATGTAGCAATTTAATAAAAGTTGGTTCAATAGCGGCAAGCATTTTATGCCAATTATTAATTATCATTGTATAGGTTTGTTTCCATAATTCTTCCATGTAACGAATAAAAGACACATGTAACTCTTTCATGAAATTATCGTACTGTTCCAACAGCTTTGAAAGAGCATCGGATAGGTATTCTAATGCGTTCCCTTGAGCTATTCCATTTATAAACTGTACAGTGTGCTTGTAATACGTTTTTATCTGAAAGATTTCAATGTAATTCACGTCCGCACAGGCTTTCTATCTGTAAGAAAAAGTGTCTTATATACCGTTTCAATGACCCATGATACTCGTTTTCGAAATTCTATACTGGAATCTCCCATAACATCCCAAATTTCATTTAAAATTTGCGGAACCCATTGTATTTGCGATTTGAGGGACAATTCGTCAACAAATTTGGCTGTTAAGTCGATAATATCACGAATATAAAATTCATTTGATTGGTACGCTTCTTGGAGATATTCATTTAACTTCTTCATATCCTCTTCGACGAGTGCTAAATTTCTGAAATTAAACAAGTGTATCAAAAATATAATTTGTACTAGTAACTTACTCTAAATCATTCAAGAATTTTTGTATTTGCGGTTTAGCGTCTTGATAAGCATCTGACACTGTATCGACTGTTTCGGCATACACATATTGTCTCCAATAGTCAAGGTTTTCAATTACCTCGCTATAAAAACTGGCGCTGGCGGTTCTTATACTATCCTATAATAGTTCAATACAACAGCTGTTAATTGAAATTTTAACAAAAATCTGTACAAAAAATTAATCGTCATTTTTTCTGCAGCCTGTGGTAGAAAGTAATGCATTTTCTTTATAGTAACGTAAAATATTTGTATATATAATATTACACTTAACGCATTCCAATAACTCCTACATTCCCTAAAGCTACGTGTCTGATTATTACCAATAAAACCTATTTACAAGCACGTTCTCCCTTTGTCTTCTCTTATAAACTTCCTGTTCCTGTTGTGGATATTGTGTTTATAAAGTAAACGTTGGTACAACTTAACTTGATGATTAACTTGTCTTGCTAAGAAAATCTGTGTATTGATGGAATTACTTGATTCCTTTTGGATTATATTATAAACTTATCTTTTAAACACAAATTTTAGTTTAAGTTTTAGTTTGATATACTTACAGTGATTTCACGGTTTTCTGTGCGGTTTTTATTCAAAACTATAAATAACGATCCGCGAACATTTTGGGAAAATATCTAATAATTGTATAGCGGATTGAATTTGGCAGATGATTTATATTTAAAACTCGAAAAACGTGAACTTCGCCAAACAGGTTTTAAGAAACTTGGGATACACTATATTATAGATCATTTATTCTCCCGTGAACCACGTATCTAATAAAAATAGCCGTGAAATGTTTTTGAATCGGTAATAGTAGACAACCGGAACATTTCCAGCGGGGAAGTGGAAACAAAAAAAGATCCTAACACAAATGTATTGGGAACTTTCAAAAGGGGCCCACAAAGTAAAATACCTAAACAGGCTACAAGAAGAAGATTGTGGTTCAGCAACTAGTGTACAGAACCAATTTATGACGATGGAAATTCGACAAGTAACATGGATTGAAATAAATTCCTTATTTCAATCTTTTTCTAAAAAATTTCAAAACACCCAATTTTACATTTTCAAATTTCAGCCTCTCGTAAAATTTTTATAAATTTAACACTCTTAGAATCAGGACTGCAACCCCTACATTTTTAAATGGAAAGTAGGGGCTGAATGTATCTTTATTTTGATTAATTATTTGCAAAAATAGAGAAGCAACATACATATAGCCGTCTGTAGGGGTTTGTGATACATCATTTAAAAGGTTTCTTCATTGTCTATTCAACAATGTTATTCTTTTCAAATATAATGCAAAAATAAACGAAATAGGAAAACCAGTTGCCCTTTTTGGACGTTATCAATAAAAATACAGAAATAAAAAGTTACCATCGCAACGTCAGTCTTGTTTCAAACATTAAATTGACAATGGGGAGACTTTTTAAATGATTATCACAAACCCCTATAAAAATTTAGGGGTTGCGACTCTTACTTGTGGTGTTAAATTTAAGGATGAAATTTTTACGCAATGGCATATAATTTAAAATCTAAAATTGGCGTACTAAATATGCACAATGATATAGCGAATTTATTTCAATTGACTGTTCCACACTGTATAATCGACATAGTCAAGATGGTTTCGCAAATTCGCATTAAGCAACGGAAAGAACATATCAAATTCTAATATGGTCTGGCAACACTGTGTGTATTAATTTCGTTTATGTGCTTATATGTTACGCTTGTTTCACTTTATAATTAATATTTCTTTTAAACAATCCGTTACAGCTAGGAAACGCTGTTTTTTTAATTTCTTATACTGAAGAAAAAAGTCTTCTTAGTTTTTCGTAAAGAATTTGTTACCAGTGTAAACATAACTTGAATTCAATCGCCCTCTACTTTATTCTTATTTGATTTCAAGTATAGATACGCTTAAAACGTTCATGGGTGACTAGATTAATGAGCATTGTTGAACGTTGGTGAAATACACCTACACGCAGCTTTTCGCGGTTTTCTAAAAAATTTTCTGATGCAAGGGTATTAATATTTTATATTCTTGAAAAGAAAAGTAAAACACAGGATCAAATAAGTTGGCTATAGATATATATTGTCATTAAAAAAAATATTTTTATCCCTTGCGCTTTTGCTTTATAATATTTATAAAAGTATGAAATGCCATATGATGAGAAATTAAATACCAAATAACTCTTATTTGAAACATTTTTCCACAAAATCGATATTTACAAAGATATATACGATATTCCATACTTTTGGAACACTGTGTATAAAGAGCCCGTGTACCAAATTTCGAAACGATTGGTCGCTTTTAAAAAGAGTTGGGTGGGTCAACAATTTGATAGGCCATATAAATTTTTTGAAATCTTTTCAATAATTTACATCTAAAGAAATACAGATTTGTATTATAATTCGAAAACAGTATCTGTAATTTATTTTGAATATGGCATCGAAATCTTAAAAAAAAGTGTTTTAAGAAAGCTTGAACAGTTCTAATGTATCTTCCCAAATAAGAAAAGTAGCAAGCAATAATGAACTTCTAAAACTGAATCCAGGTGTCCTTTGAAAACAAGAAACAAGAAAAAGAGAAATTTAATCGTGAGACTGCGAAACCTAAGCATATTAAATTTCAACTATAATACTTACCGAGTTATCCTATTAAAACATCCAAAATTAACTTGTAGATACATAATAATTATTATGTAAATTACTATAGAATGGCTACAATGCACAAAGGTCAATATGACCTATAATTGCAGGGATGTAGGTTTGTCTGTTACAAATATTTACGTTTAGATTAACAATAACGCAAATATTTACTGAATAATTCTGTAGTTTACCTTTGTATTCGACTAATAAAAATGACTTACCTGTATATCACTTTTAATCTCGGGTCTCCATTTGAAACTGGACACAATTAAACGTGAATGATTTAAACGTAAATAATACGCAATATCGGAAATTTTGGAATCTTCATAATTACGCCATATATCAAACACTGCATTACGAGCGTCCGGTATTGAGCCGTACATGTGAGCGCTTCGACTTCCATCTAAAGATATACGAAATTAATATAAAGAATTTTGATCACTTATACCTTCTGTAATATTAAGTTCAAGTTTGATCAACTTTTCTTTAAAGTTAAGGTAAAACTCTCCAGTGGCGTTGATGTCTTTCCCGTGTATTGCAGACAAGTTTACCGTGTAAAGTGGAAACTTCGGTATGTACTTTCCCCACAAATAAGATAATTCCCTCAAACTTTTTTTCTATAAATAATACATTATTATGAAAATCGGATGAAATAGGATAATTTGCGTACCTTAAATTCAATTTCTTTGTTCGTAATATCCACTTTAGCGAAAGCTTCTCGAGATTGTAAAGGTAGATACGTGCGTTTATAATCAAGGAAGTGTTTTGTACTGTACCATTTGTATTTCCAGTAAACATCGCCGTGTGAGTCTAAATGTAATTTTGTGGCTGGATGTTTACCACTAAACTTATAAGTATAATTAGTGGCTATATTGTCTGAATTATCTTCTATCAATACAGAGAGCTCAAATTTTTTATTGATATTCGGTGAGTAATCAGCAGTAAAACGTAAATCCAACAATTTATTATCCGTATTTTCATATTGACCCAGTAAAGAAATATTCTAAAATACAGTGCTCGTATTAAACCGAAAATAATTAAAAAGTAATACCTTTTCAAGACTGGGATGTTTAAGTTGAAGTTCGACTTGCTGCCGATTGAAATGAGACGAAGGATCACGTTTCCAATCAAGCACTGCTTCGATACTTCTTTTTTGTTCATCCCATACTATCGAAAATTCCGATGCTAATTCATTTTCTGTAACATTATATGAGCCAAGTGATGTAAAACTTCTCCCAGGATACGATAGATTTAATTCTATTTGCTGAGAGTCCGCACTTTCGTCCTATACAAATTTGGATGTTCATTCCTTAATTATTATTTTATAATTTTAACAATTACCTCTGTTTTATTAATAATGTTTAGGTCATAGGAAACCCAAACTGTAGGTGCGAATTCTACTTTTGAGTGTTGTTTGAATTGTTGGTCTAATACCTTGTAATCGCTCCACAATTTAACAGTGCGATTAGAATGAATTGCGGTGATGCTAATTTCTTTTCCTGCAAAAGTAGACTGCAATGCCAATTCACCGGTTACGTTGAATCCTGTTCGATTATGTAGATCATAAACTTCTAAATGCTTGGAATCCTAAAAGTTGGAGAAAATGCATATTGATTTCGCATAAAATTAAATAAGTGTCTTTCAATATTTACTGTGCCCATAAATCTATCGCGGACATGTCAATCGCAACTGTGTTTAATTAATAGTGGATAAGAGAAATTTCTCGGGGATGCAACATATAACTAACCCGACATGTTGTCTTTTTGAGTAACTACGCTTACAAAAATCACTTCTATAATAATGTAACAGGGTAAGTCAATTGCGGCTGCTTGGGGTTTTTTCAGTATGGCGACCCGTGCACTCGGTTCGGTGAGACATGGACTCGTTTAGGATGTCAAGCTAAATGCAATTAGTGTGGGGTCGAAGTTAAATTAATAGCCACTGTTCAGGTGAAAGGTACAATCAAATTCATGTTTATATTCTTTAAATGTATGAATTTAAGTACATATTTAGTAATATACTTGTATGTATATATAGAAATGTTAGACTGAGACATTATTTTTCGGGTATTGTACATGTTGGTTAGTGTAGCGGAGATCTCTTACAACTGGCGGTTAGAACATATAATATGTTAGCTGTTATGTGATTATTTGTGTAGTGAAAAGGTGTGTTAGTACATATTTTATAATACGAAACAGAAGATCTTAGAAAGATGTGAAAATACGGTGACGTCGGAAAATAGATGTTGGATGCTGCTGTTGATGTTGAAGTTTGATTTGGGATTTTGATATCCTGGGGCTAATCGATGCAAGTTGTAACATTGTTTTAGGCATTGGAGGGGTTGACAATAATTAAATGTTTGAATATAACTTGTTTAAAAGGTAGATTAAGTTAAAAACCCAGATTAATCTGGGTATCAATAATTGAGATTATTTATAATTATGTATATAGAGACCATGTGTGTAATGTGGTTTAATTAATTGGATGAAGTTCTCTATAATACCAAGTTACACCATGTGGTTTGTTGGTTTGTAAACCTGAGATGGAATAATAGTATCAACAGAATATTATTTTGCAGTCAATGTCTTAATTTAATTCACGAATTAATACATGACTGTAATAAATTTTTTTTCTTAGAATACTCCAAACTCTTTACATAACCTTAACCCGGTATCGATCTGTTCACCTTGACTATGTAAAATTTAAAAGGCGCCAATATTTAAATAAATAAAAATAAAAGATACTAAATACCGTTACACCTCCACAAAAGAAATTGTTTGGGACTTAACAAAAATTTTGTTTTTCCATTGCCTACTTGGGTTAATATGATATAAAGAAAACCTTAATCTAATTTATTATAATTCCTTACAACTAAGCGGAAGTTGGAAAAATACTAGAAACTGAAATTCTTTTTCCAAATAAATGTTTCCCAAACGACAGAAGTGGCCTTCCCACAAAAGCTTAATACTTACGTAACTCTACCGTGAATTCAATTTTTCGCTAACCTGAGAAAAACTAATTTCGTTTCCCATAACATTTTCGAAATTTCACTAATCCACTAATCGTAAAATAAGTTTAAAAATCGCAGTTAAACCATAAAGTATGATACATGCTTGAATGCAGAATAAAAAGCTTTTCTAATACTATGTACAACAAAATTAGGACCGTATTTAAAAAAACAAAATTGATGATGGTTACTCGAAAACGAATCGTCGGATTCCAGTTTGCTGCATGCCATGTTAAAAAACGTTAAAAAGTACCTGTAGAAGGTTCTCTTACTTTTTATTTAACATCAACTACAAAGTAACAATTTGTCAAAAACGGAATCGTTAAAATTCACTTTTTATCGCATAACTTCGGAGCTGTTCGGAATTTCGTCAGTTCAAAAATGTCATTTTACTAAACTCCAAAATGCCTAACTTTTCTCCCATTTAACCAAAAGTTATCTTACCGTTTCCGAAATCCCCACAGTGGCCCTCCACATCTTGGACACAGTGTATACAAGTTAGGTAGATAACTTATTGTTAGCATTATTTTTTATATTATTATATTACTAATCAGGTTGGGATTTAAGATCCTTAATGCGCCATCGGCCTAGACGTCATCCATTTTCATCTTCCAGCTCATAAAGTAAAGGTGAAACATTTTTTATAATTTCACATTTACTACGTAAGATTCTCTTTTATCTATCAAAAATGATTCAAATGCTGCCCATAGTAATCTCCTGGGTATTATCTAGCATAGTTAATGAGAGCAGGGGTGAAATTGATAACTTCATGTACAGCACAGCGTTTCGTTTGGCTTGAGATACACGATGTACTCGTACTTCTACATCCCATTTCCTTTGATTGTCATTTACGTAAGATCAGCAATTCGATATATTCATTCTGTGGCATTAACCTGCGGATGGTATAATGCATTGAACCACAGTTTTTGAACACGGCACCTGCCTGGCTAATTGTTAAAATCTTTTTCATTTAAATTGTACACCATTATTACAAATTTATTATCTGTGGATCCCCAAAAACTAAGAAAATATTATTTTCAACTAATTTTGCCAATTTAGAGCTTGTAGCTTGTCTTAAAGGAAAACATAATATGTATTTGGAGAAGCAGTCCAAGATAAACTGATTACCTTTGGAGCTTTAGAGAAGTGGACACATAATATCTAGGGATATAACTTAGAACGGGACTGAAACGTTTTTGTAATTACCCATTAAAGGGACTGGTTTCAAAGAATTTTTCTCCATACATACGCGATTAGAAACTGATACCACTATTTTCCAAGAGGGGCTGTAATTCTTATTTTTATCTACTGATTTATTCAATTTAAGGATTTTACCTTCGTCATAGCGCCACTGAGCAGAATTTTTGGGATCAAAATAAATATTCTGTTTCCAGATGTAGTTCTCCTTTTTCAACAATGTGTATGATTACTATTTGTTGAGTAGTTTTTGCGCCCAATTTAAAAGTTGCTGCTGTGTGTGTTGTTCATCTGTATTGGTTGGTTGCGATCCACTGTCAGCTTCTATTATTACTCTATGTGGGTTATTGATCTTTTTGTTCAAATAATCCTTCAGATTTTAATTGTGTTATAAGTCACTCCGTGATGTCTATTGGGCATCTTCCTCCCAATTTCCTGGATTATATGGTTCGTGTGCCTAAGGAATAAGTAAGCATTGCGTAGGTATTAATTCCTTTAGTGACGTTTTTGAGGAGTTCCGCTTAGTGTTTAATACCGATGTCACTTGTCCTGTATGATCTCTGAATTAGTTATTTACCATTTATGTTCGCTCGGTTTCTGCCCATCGTCCTTTTTCCATTGTTATGATTCTACATTTATCGGTACCAAATTCCATTTCGGTGTCTGTACTGAATGATTTAGATGATTGTGTGTGTGTACAATGTATGGGCGCGAAAAACATGATAGACCGAATTAACATCTGCGATGCGCAACTGAAACGCAATTAAATCGAGCCATTTCTGAAACGTGTCATAATCGATGATGAAGAATGAGTCACGTACGACAATCGGAAGCGTCAAAAATCGTGGACAAGAGATGGTGAGCCGTCATAAGCGTTCGCAAAGCCAGAATTGACGCCGAACAAGGTGATTCTGTGCGTGTGGTGGGATTGGAAGAGAATCGTCCACCATGCGCTACTTCCAGTGGGTCAGACGAGTGATTCTCAACTCTATTGTGCACAGCTAGAGAGATTACGCCAGGCAATTGAATAATAGGAAAGGTGTTGTCTTCCATCATGACAACGCCCGACTTTGATGACCTGTCAAAAATTGCGAGAGCATGGTTTGGAAGTTTTGATGCATCCACCGTATAGACATAGCACCCTCAGACTATCACTTGTTCTGATCTCTGGAATTAAGTTGGTTTCCAAAGAAGCCTGTCAGAACAAACCACTTGATTCAGTTTTTCAACCAGAAACCATAGAAGTACTTCACCAATGGCATCATGGCTCTACCCGAAAAATGACGAAATATTTTTGATAATAATGGAGCATATTTTACTTAAAAAGGCCACTTAAAAAACTTTTTCCCAGACCTACTAATGGAATAGGTACCATAAAATAGCCCCGTGTTCACAAATAAAGGGTAGCAGCGGAAATTTCACCGCAGTTTCTGTCAGTCTGTATTGATATATTCCTGGTTTATTCCATGGTAAGTTATAGTCTAAGTTGTATCTTAGACAGTGGTCAGAAACTTCCATTGCGCTTATTTTACAACTTCGACTTACACCTATGATTCAAGTATCATCAAAAGGATATTTAAAATATGAAATGGAACGATCTCGCCATAACAGCTATGTAGAAAATGTGTCTTTACATTTAAATATTACCCAAAACTTATGCTTTGGTTTGGTATTGAACAGAGATGGAAAGCATGCTGATTATAGAATTAAAAATCAGAAAGTCACATATAAGGATTTTGTATCTATTATTAACTGTGGTATTAGATTAGGGATACAGAACTAATAAAATTTCTTTATTTTCCTTGCATGTCTCTATTTCGGTTAGTTAATTATGTTTCCATTTATTTATCAACCTTTTATTAAGTTTCCCTTTTTATCTACAGGTTCTTTATATGCATTATTAATTGTTCTGCCAGGCTCGAAGAAAGTTCTTTTCCTTCTGTGAAAAACAGCTACCTATAAATGTAAATACGCTTTATTGTTCCTTTTGTTTATTTAGATATTTGAAAGCGCTTGCACTAAAATTTCCCTTTCTATTAAAATAAAACTGATACATTCGAATTTACACATATCCAATACATTTTCAATTAAGCCATTAAGGCCCAAATGTAAACCAATGCAATGAAATGCAGTTTTTTTGTGAAACGACATTAAGTAACAAAAGATAGAAAGTAAAAAAGCACATTTGTTTATTTTATAAAAAAAAATATGGCCGTGTACTCAACTGAGTACACTGGGCTAATAGGCATAAAGAGAATAAATAATTTTTCATATTTCAAAACATTTTTAATAAAAAAAAAGTAAAAATGAAAATTGCAAAACTTTATACTATTTAGTGTGATACCTATTTCTCAAAGCAGTTTCTTTCTATGAAAAAAGTAACAAGACATTTATTACAACGCTATCTTAAGACTGGTTTACAGCAACTACCCCTTTTTGGGTCGGTGACCGTCGGTTGACATAATTTAGTGGTTCAATAAAATTATGATTAGTAACCATTGAACAAACACTACTGTCCTTCCATTTAACGACTAGTAATTTATTATTAGAGTCAAATCTATAATCATATGATCCTCTTTCCTTTTTGTCCATCACCTTGGAAGGGTGCAATTTTTTTGTCCATTTTCGCGAATTGTACCTGTAGCTCGAATTCCTTTACTTTTCAATCGATTCATCAGGGTAAGTGTAGAAAAAAAATTATTAAAGTGTGGTCTCCAGGATTCTCAACATGTTCCAGTAACGATAAAGTAACATCGGTGCCAAGACCAAGTGTTTCCCCTCTTTTTCATTGTTTTTACTACAGTAAGTTTCGAAATCAAATTTAACTCGATAAATTCCCGCACATCATTTGGCATTTGACTTTCCATAATGTTGTCTTCATCAAATTCCTCCTCGTCTGTGAGAATGTCCGAGTCGGGGGGTAAGAGTACCACTTCTAAATCTTCCCCATTATCTTCTATAGCTTGTGCAGCTTCATGTAAGGTGCGAAATGTTTTCCTTCCATAAAAAGTTTTGCTAGGTATAACATCAAAATTTTCATCCACTTCTGAAAGTAAGTGTATCTATTAGCCCATTGTACTCGTCCGAGTACAGTGAACTTGGACTCAAATTCACAGTTTGTTACCATTTCATGAAACATATCTCTGATATGTCTAAAATAAGTACATACTTACTATTGCTTAGTTATACACTTTAACAATTTTCATATAAATAAATAATACTTGTTCTACTTACCGTCTTGAAAAATACACTAATGTTAATAATGGTCACAATATTTTTTAATGCAATTTTATCTCTTGAAATCGCCATAAACACCCACCTAGTAGCATATTGAACACAACAAAATGAACATAAAGTTGTACTATTAGTACGTAGGTGGCAGATTGGATGTAAAAGAGGTGTACTCAATTGAGTACGGCGGGCGCTATAATTGCTTAACGAAACTATTTATAATAATTATTATTTTTAAGGGCGAAGGTAAAGGCGTAAAGGAAGTCAACAAAGAAAAACCTGCTTATAAGAGGTTATAAAATTTTATACCAATTGACATTAAACTGCCTAACATTTTTGCGTTGAAAGGCGAAGCGAGAAAAAAACTATCACTCATAGTTTAATGCGAAAAGGATAAAATATTTGAGCGATTCTACACGTATGTGCCGTCATTAACAAAAATGCTAACCGAAAATCGTATAAGAATTTTCACAATGTAACTTCTACTACAGTCGCAAAAGGATCGTTGACTGCCTACTGATAGGTATTTCCTTTTAATCGAAAAAGCATAATGCATAACAAATGTGAAATGTTGTACGGGTGTGCTTATGAAAAGAAATTGCAAGTCGCGAGGTCAAAGTATGATTAATAGCCTGTGCACCTAAATCAAAGTACGAATTTAATTTAAAAAACGTCAAAAACCGTAGTTTAAAAGAAAAATAGAACTTAACAATAACGAGATATAACTTTAGGAAGTTATTCACGAAGAAATGATATTGATTAAATAATTAAGTTTGATAGTAAATAATTTAAGCTGAAACTCCTATGTTCTCAGTGACTTCGACGCAAATTTACTTCAAGAGATTTTATCCATAATCTGCATTATCCTAAACTGAATTACTTAAAATGGTTATTGTTCACATTGATAATGAATCTAACATTGAGGATTCGTGCCTACTTGAACATTTTTTTTAAACAATCTAAACTGACAGGGATTTTAAGCGCGTTGTTGTTTTTGGGGAGATGGGAAATCATAACGGGAGCTTTATAAAATCAATAGTAAGGGAGATCTGCTAAGTGAGTATCCATCATATCCCAAAGGTTTCAGTAAAAAATAGTCATTTCGATATAATGCTCGAAACCGCGATTTATGTGGTCCCAAACGGCTTATGTCACTTGTTTAAATTGCTACTTTGTTTTTAAACTTTATAACAAAACAACTTTCACGTATTTTTTGTTACTTTGATGTTTTATTGCAGATTTTGAATTTTCGAAATTGCTGCCTCTGTATTTACATACAATGTCAATGTAGGGAAAAATAATCGTAAAAAATAAACGAAATGAAATGTTATGCATACATTTTCTTTTTATTATTTATATCTATGAGTTATGCTACACAAGCTTTGGGTTCTCACACGACCAACTTTTATATATGTGTTCTTTTCACAAAATTGTAAATCTATTTACATAAACACATGGTGGGTATCGTCTTTAACGTTTGTAAAATAAATTGATATTGGTGTATAGAACCAGAACGAATATTTAAAACCCTCAGACGTTTGCAGATGTTGTGCTAGAGGAATAAAGACATGTTTACGCTACAATATTTTACAGTAACACAGCAGGTTTTTGTTGAACTACAAAAGCTGGAATTCATATTTTACAGTACATTTAATTTTGTCACACGCTTTACTGTACTGCTTAATTTTTTTGAGTAAGTGAAACGTTCGCAGTAACAGGATTTTTATAAAAGTACACTGGAAATTAAATTCTATGTAAAAGTAAACTAACTTACAGCAATTTTAAAGTTTTCGTATTGAAATACAAATAAACGAGGGAAAAGCTACCGTTGGTATGAACTTTACAAGTACTTAATGACGTTATTGTACCTATAAAGGTATTCTTAAAGAAAACTACAATTATTTGATCCCCTAAAATAACTACTTTCTTTAATTGGCCAAAAACTTTTAGCAATTTAGATGCTGATGTAGGCAGAAATTGCTTCTACGGGATTTTAAATTTGCGTATTTCACTTTGTTCTCATTAAGGAATATAATTTCAAAGTTTGTAATCTAGTATTTACGTTTATAAAAAACTTGCTTCTATAGGGTTTTAAGCATGATTTGAACAAAAATTAATACTTCTAGCGGGTTTTACATTTTTCAGTTAAAATCGATGAAATACAATCCTGCATGTTATTTTATTGTACCTACTTCAATTTTATTAGAGACATACCAAAACATAACCAAAGTACAAACTCCATTTCAAGGGAATTTTTTTCACAGCAATCGGAATGGAGTCAAGTTACCTACAAGAAATCAATCGATTTGGAAAGTTCGAAGATACATAAATATATAATGAATACAATACATTTTGTAACAATTAGTACAAATAACTTTCTCAAAACCTCTTAATAAACAATGCCGTAGGTTCTTCGGCCTATAAATCTTTTCAAACAATCTATTTCTGGCGTATTGATTACTTTACGACTATGTACTACTAGTATTCTATCATTTTGTACTGCAATTTGTGTAATGCACATCCTGAATTACACGATCTTGCGACTAAATGTATTCCCCATACCCAATACCAGAAGGTTTATCAAACTACTGCCGTTAGTGTTATAGTCGTTTGCATGACATTATGTCAATTTTCGATAAGAAATTTAAAATAAGCTTTTGTTATGTTTTACTTTGAATTTTAGGTTGCGCGCCACTTATGTAACAGTTCAACGTTTTACTTTGGAACATCTGTCAATTTTTACGTATATAATTCGTATAATTATCTATTCCTTTGTCTGCGTCATAGCCTACTCGACGTTGTACTCTAGAAACTACCTTCACCTGCGTGGTTTATAATATCCACCTTCATCTGCGTGGTATATAATATCCACCTGCATCCTTCGCCACTCTGAGAACACTGCCTTCGCCAATATAGACACAAGCGAAAAAAAGCTTCTACTTCCGAGATAGATACAAACGTCAGACACCACCATCATCACCACATAACCTTCTATTACCAACCTAAGATTATATTGGACATACAAGTAAACATTCGCAAGCAACAGCGTCAACGAGATAGAATTCAACACCATCGTCTGATCATCCGAAAGCGAACTGAAAGTACGTAATTAAACGCTAGTCCCCTTGGTCACCTCAAACAAAATTAGGGAAGAACTTACGGACAGTGGTTTCTCATCGTATTGAGTGATTAAAACCTAGAGAGAACAAAACCTCCTCAACAACCCAACAAATCTCTTTGGCGGTTACTGCAGTTTACGAACTAAAAGAGTTCTTCTACAAGGATTGAAAAGTGGAATCCTCCGAAGATATCGTGAGATAGCGCAGTGCTTCGGCCTCAGCCATTTGTGTCCTACACCTCACTGTCATCACTCGTACTATCCGTCATCTGAGCGGGTCGTGTTGTCAGCCAGAATTCAATAAGAGATCGGTGCTCTATTGCTCACACAGGATAGCACGAACAAACGGTCAACAGATATTCTTCGTCATCCTGTGTGTGAATTCAGTTGTAGACAAGCGCCGTAGTAGAAGTTGTGAATACAGTAACAAGCCATACCATACCATAGCAAGCCAGCAGTACGGCAGAATGAATATACACAATATATAATACAAGTTAGTATTGATAGTTACGCAACTCGTGCTCTGATCCGTAGTTGGATGGGTGACCCGTTCATTCTGTGGCTCGGTGGATCCGGCAGTGAGGTAGTATAAAGGGCCCGAATGAGAGACCTACGTACGCGTGGACTAGATCCGTCCCCCCTATCGTATCAGAGTTTTGTGTTTATATAAACACGATGATCGGAAAGTTGAAATGTTCAGATTGGGATTCTTTCAGAGTCACTGTTAATTGTCAAATTTTCATAGTACTTCACTGCAATTAAATACTTTTGCGATATCCTGCAGAACGCAATAATAGGTACGCTCTAGAAAACTATTATAGGTCGATCCTGTTCCTAGGCAAGACTTTCAAAGGGATAGTCTTTGCGAGACTTCATTGAGCCGTAATAGTTCAGAGCCATTCAATAAAGTTTTGGACTACGAGCCTCTTTATGAAGTTACATCACCGCCCAAACGTAAATATGGCACTCTATGACTACGACTGTCTTGTATGGTTCAGCTAGATGCAACTAAATGTCGCAAACCGAACACCTTCCAAAGCCCCCAAGCCAAAGAAAGGCGGTAGATTAAATTTGACCAGATCCGTCCAACATCTGATGATAACTTCACGCAATGCTCCGAAAGCACAAGGAACATTTTAACGTAGAATATAATAAGTAAACTTTTGGCAAAACCTACATGAGACTAGTGTTGACGTACGGTTCTGTAAGATGGAACACATAGATAGTAGTTGTACCTATATTAAACCGCATGACCTGGTAGTCAAAATACGTTCACTAATCGCCCCATGGTCAAGAAACTGCTCTGATTTTCGATTTTAAGAAAAATCCATAATTATATTTAACGTCTTATTTTCTTAATCGGTCTCATTGAAATGTTGTCCATGTTCACTTCTTGGAACCTTTTATTATTACTGCTAGAAAAACATATTTAATACCCTATTGTCTATTAGAAATTGATTCCAAAAATGAAAGAATATAATTTTGTTATCACATAGAAATTGTAGCACGTCGACCAGTACATAATTCTATCTAAATTACGTGTAATGGTATGGGATTTCGCCCCTTTATCTTTTTGCTTAAATTTATTGCGAACTTGTGCAGAATGTGACTAAGTTTCATTGCTTCCATTTTCATTTCTGTTATTTCAACACAAAGAATGCTGTATATTGTGTAAAACAATTTCTTAATTCTCAACCATTAACTTAGCACACACAAAATTGTGTTCTTATAGTTGATTTTATAAAAAATGTAATGGCCCAATGTGAGTGAACAAATATAGTAACAGAAGTAACAAAGTGCGTCGCATACGGTTCATTCATATAAGTTCAACATGAATATTTCTGGTCTTTCATTTTTAGGTTTCATTACGTTCTGTTATGCAAATGCCTTTTAATTTCGCTTGGCTATTTATCAATTTTTTCAGTTGTACTTCGCATAATAGTCGTAAAGTAATTCTGAACATACGCCGCCGAATGCGGGAAGCAATTGATTGTATTACATTGTCATTAAATGAAATAATTCCCTCTATAAAACATGAAAATTCAATCGTGTTGAGCGCCACAAAGATTTTCGTATATTTAAGAGGATTTTAAAACGTTGCAGTACAAAAGTCTTGCACTTCAAAGGTGCTCTTAAGCAGAATTTCTTTTTGTCAATTGTATGTTTTCCGTAACCTATAAAAACACTGTCTCTTGGCAAATACAAAACGAGAATAAATTGAACCTTTAAGTTTAAGTAGGTACGCGAGTCGCAATGATCTCTTATTAAGAGTGAAATGTACATTTTTAAATAAAGCAGCAAAATTTTCGCTAAAACAAATAACCAATAAAATCCAGAAATAGTAGATCAGAATGGCATTTACCTACTTATATATTTATTTCCCGGTTTTCCCCATGATTAAACCAGTGTAAATAGATGGCGCGGCGCGACTATATCCTGCACATTTATCACATCCGATATGAAGCAAAATGCAAATCAATAACTTTCAGCACATTTGAACGAATCTACGATATTGAATTTACGAAAGGTGCAAATCGTGGATGCGGTTTTAAAAGTGCAAAGTGCAGATAGCGTAGTTAACTGGTTCCAATCTTTATAATATGAAAATGCGAAATATGGTGGCACTAGATTTAGATCGATATTCACTTTAATATTACATTTGCTTTAACAAAATGGAAGCAGTTAATACAATCTTGCTAATTAAATTATATTCGTTAATATGAAATATAGGCGTCAGCGTTGGTCCGTCGCTTCAACTAAAATGTATATTTACATAGGTCGTATCGGAGGGGTTGAATGATGATGCTAAATTATGAGTATTACACCAAGTTTGCGTGAAGCTATTATGCTCAATTAAACAAGATATCACTCAAACTCTGCCACTTTCTACACTCTTTCAGTCTTTTTTCAACAGATTATTCCAAAATTATTTTTTGGAAAGCAACTTAATACTGTTTCAGATACAGAAAGGATTACTCACAGCATTTATTATGTCTTCGTACTCATTTGGGACGTCATACTTGTAAGCATGGATGTAAGTCACCCCAATTGGCCTAAAGCTATTCTCTGCTTCTACATGTACTGTATCCTTGTCAAAACCAGCTCGAGATTCTGACTGTTGGTCGTATTTCGCCTTTAAGATGTTGTTACCATTGTAATCCACAGAAGCTGACCCTACACACACGTTTGGTTTCTCCTAAAACGGTTAAAACGTTATTAATAGGATAATTTGTTATTCAACAAACGCAACTGTTTAAATTACCAATAAGTACACTATTTCGAAGATTTCACTTAATTATGACTAAGGTGAATAGTGAATACCACCTTAATTATAAAAAACAAATCAAACCACGCAGTAATCAAACTAAGATTCTATCGTAATGGTTCTTAATTCCTTAATTAGTTTCTACCAAATTGTCCTTTATAAGCATTGTTTTATACTTTCTTACTTAACTACATTAAATTTTAATAAACCATTTCTTTGCACTAACATTGGTAATTAGTATTGGAAGAAAAAACTTTTTAACGTTTATTTCGCACTTGAAGACCTCAATTTATATTTAGCATGTACATCCGTTGGGTGACTTAATTCACCATTTTTTTATTCAACTAGTGGAACAAATTTTCAGTACACAACAGTATTTGGAGCATAAATGCTACGAGAAAAGAAAAAGCACCTGTAATACAAATAATTTCCTGAAATTCGCAATATGAAACTCTTAAAAACATGCAACTTTCAAAGGGTAATAATGGTTGTTGAATTGTTGTTAAACTAAAAAAATTTTGTGTTCGAGCTACTAATATGATTTGAATATATACAAAACTAGTTTCTTTTTCATTCAAAAAACAGTAGAAATTACTCCTCACTTACACTTTAAAGGTTTTAATGTTCTAACTTACCGAATATTCATAATCCACCTTTCCAACGTGTCGGGTGGTAAGCGGTATCTCCACAATAAGTACCCCTGAAGTGTTTCTATCTAACGCCGACGTCCCTAGTAAGGTAGTGCGTTTTCCATCAATAAAAGCTGTATGGTTAGGCCACGATACTTCCAAAAATCGGTTATAAACAATACTAAGGAGGTAAATTGGGATAAAAAATTAGTTTATTGCGTAACTTACCCGCTTGTTTCAGTTTTAAATTTAGTATTCAAGAATTCAAATTTCTTCAATGGGGTCACTACATCAATCATTCCAGCCATATTTGCAAATTCGCGGAAATCTATCTCTGCTTTCATAACAGATCGACTCTCTGGATAATGCACATGACATCTGTAAATGCAGTAACGACTAAGAGTACGAATGGTAACGTTGTATACAACAAAAAAAGTACAAAATGGCGTCCCTAAGTGTATATGTCGCCCCCTTACCTAAAGAAGGGATATGGCGCATTTCACAGTAGTAGATCACTTGTGCTTTATTCTGTGGTAGTAGATACGCAAAGAGGAAAGTGTAATAATGTTTTTATTATAAATAAGAACAACTATAGAGCGCAGCTGAGAAGAGTATCCTTCTCAATTACATCCGTTGTTATATTATTGAGTTGCAGCTTGTGAAGGAAATTGGTATCCATTCTTAATTTAGACAAAAAGAACTCTAGTTACAACTGATGGCCAAAGCTGAATTTTTGAAAAATGGTGAAAAAATTAGAAATTTCGTACGTGCTTAACCCGGAAACCTTCCTGCGGTCTATGAGTTGAGGTTTGTGAGTGTATCATTTTGTATATTTGTCTTCACTTCGTTCTGTTTCCTTTTCTTTTTTCCCCTTATTTTTTTTGTTTCATTTTTCATTTTTCCGCCTTTCCTCTACCCGATATTGTACCGTTTCTATGTTAAGTTGTCCTTTGTATGTTTCGTTTCATATTCTATCCATTCTTCTTTTGCTGTAAATTCTTCACGAAAATGTTGTTTACCCATGTACTGTTAGGTTTGCACAATGGTTTCGTATATTGTGATTCACGTGAGTATGTCAGTGTTGATTTCGCCACATTCTCTCACACTTTTGCTTTTCTTCTTTTGCTAAAAACGTAGTTTTTCTCAAGGTATACAACCTTCCTGTTTTTATCCACTAATCTCATTCTGCATATTTCGATATTGGTTTCATACTGTGTCAAATTATTGCAACGTTTTACTCAAAGTTTCTTCATTAGTTGTATTATGAAATTATTTACAATTTCTTGCAGCCATTTTTGATTATTTCCAAAAATGACCACATCATTTACATAACATAGCTTTGTCATCTTTATCCTTTACATTTTTCAATATCCTACATGAATCTATTCAAGTTTTGCCTTTTTAACTGTTTCGGCCACAATTAAATTAAATAACAGTTTAAATTCTCCGCGTAGAAGCTTACTGACCTCTTGTTTCTGATCCTCACGTGGTTTGTTGTTTTGGAGCACTTTCCAATCTTGATCTTCCCTTCTTAATTACATGTCTCACTACATATGTTTTGACTTGCGCGCTTCTTTGTTTGCCGAAATCGATCTAATTATTATTTCTTCTGCGTTTTTGCTTGTTGCAGTTTATAAATCTGTTGCTTACATTACGATTACTGTCCTGTAGTTGCTATACTTTTTACTGTTTAGTATTTTGTAAGTTTCCCAATCTACCATTTATTAAGCACTTCCATCACATTTTTTATTCAGTTCATTGATTCCAGAAAATTGTTGCCATTTTTCATCCATTCCTTTACCATTTAGTTAGTAGTTAGTAGTTCCATCATTACCTTTTTTATTCTCCAACATTTGCTTGTTCGCTGTAAACTGTTTGTTCTAGTTTTCCCCATTTGGTTTTGTTCCTCTAACAGGTTGTGTAAGGAAGTTCTATATATTTGTCTAATATTATATTCATCCTTTAATATCGTTTTGTTTTATAATGTTTTTTACGGTTCCGTACAGTAATTTTTGAATTTTGAAATTTTTTTCCCTACAACTCTTTTAACATCCTTAATCGTGTTTTGCTATTTTTTTTCTTGCATAATTCGTACTGTCTACTGCAATCCAAGGAGTTTTCACAAGTTTTTCTAGCTTTTCCTAAAACGTTTTCAGTGAAATCTACCACGTTTGTTCTAATTTTGTCTTTCTCTTCTTTTTCAATTTTAAATTCCCTATCCCTGCTCCTCTATTCACTTACTTTTACATTGTGCACCTTAGAAATAGCTTATAATAAACTCTACGTACCTATACTTTGCATGTAGATTTATGTATATCTTTATTTCTCAACTGTGTAATATTGTGATATAGTTTTAAATGCAAAATTCTATGAACTTTCTTACATTTTTATTTAGTGTTTGTTCTCCTGCTCTCCTAGCCATTTTTAACTCCCAATGATTGTAATTTTTTTATGATCTTGAATACCCTTTAGTCTATTCATAATTCTTGTAATATTCTTTCTGTTTACTTTATCTGCCTCTATTATTCATATTTTCTCTTCTATTTTTTTTTATTTTCAAACTCTCTACTACTACTTTTAATATAGTCTTCTAGCGATCCCTTTAACATTTAATCGTCTTTATTGATTATCCTTTCTCTAGTTATCCTAATCTGTAAGTTGCATATTTCAGGTTCATTCCCATTCTTTTCTTAGATGATATTTATGCTTATCTTTGTGCTTTGCTTTTCATGGAATTTTAACCCTTCATCATTTCATCACTTCGTACGTGATATATTTTATCATTGTTAATATTTGTTGCTCATTGTCCTGCTTGCTTTTATATAATGGCTTTCTTGCTTGTTCAATATTTTTCCAAAATGCTTCACCTTTGGCCATGCTGTTTTGTATCCATTTCACGTACTAAGGACTTCGTGTATGGGTTTGTCAATTCTACACAACGTATCGTAGTACATGTCTTCATTTTTTCGTGGTTTGCTCTTTTATACCGAAGTTCTTTACCAGCCGAAAGGCGATATGTTGTCATGTGAGTAGTAGTACTGAACCAATAACTTATGGTTAAAAGCAGTAGGTACTATTTTAAATAGCTATGGCGATCATATTCGTTCATTCATAACAAAACTGCACTTTTGAAGGTGTAGTGACAGTATAATTACTAGTTTTGTATATCCCATTCCTCATTGTGATGTATAGACGAGTGCAAGTTTTTTTGAAAAATCAGAAGTTCTTAAATTGCCTCTATCTCGTATTTGTTGGACGGCCGCATGACTAAAATACAAAAGTGTTACCTCAACTTACGTTACATTTTTATGCGTTTGCAAATTGTTAAAAATGGCATCCATTACAACCGTATGCTGATTCTGATATTTGGGAGAACGCAATTTGTAATGAAAATCAACAACTTTGTCAGTGTATAACCAATCCACATAATTTTCCACGCGATTGTGGTTCCATTCGACATCTACATTACCATTAAACCTTGTGGTGCTATAGTCAATCTGCAGCAAAAAAAAAGAAACTCAAAAAGAAATACAATGCCATACAAACCTTTCCTGATGACAAATAAATTCGATTAGGTTTAGGGTTAGAGTAGTTAAATAAGTAATTAACATTGTTCCAATCTTTGTTACTATTAAACCTTCCCACGAGATTATGTTCCTTTGACTTTGGCAATTTCAAGTTTGCCCTAAGGTTTATATCTTGTATAGACATAACAGACAAAGTGGCATTAGAACTAACACTGAAGCAGTTTATATAATTAATAAAATTGTAGTAATAAATGATATATACTTACTTCCATAATCCATCGATGTCTGCAAAACCGCCAACTCGAAAATCAGTCAATGAAGGTTTCGGGTTAAGGTAATACACCTCAAAAATTGATCTTTCTGTGCTATTCGAAGTTGTGTAAGCGTTTACCAACTTAATTTGCATATTTTCCATTAATATCCAACACCACTCGCCTTCTATATTACCGATGGCGTCACTAAACTGATACATAACTTGAATATTACGCTTGATATCCAATTTTCTGTAATTAGAAAAAGGATTTATCAATTCTTTGATACAAAAAACTAGAAGCGTAAAGCAGTTAATTTTATCGGCATACCAAAAAATGAGCTCTTACTGACTGAGAAACGCAAGTGATAAAGATTAAAGTAAATTTGACGTTCACAATTGCGAAATATTAAATGTTCGCGGCCCCTAAAATAATCAGTAACGTATATTATTTAAATCTCGCCAATAACTAAGTTCAAACTGGTGACATTATTGTGATCACAGTGTTCCTGTGACTTGTTTACATATAAACCGTAATTAGAGTTCACTAAATTAATTTGCAAGAGCCGTCACAGTGCATCTCACCAATAACTGCAGTGATTTGTGAAAGAATTTACTTATATATTTATGCGAAAGAAACAAGTTTTATATATGAATTTGACAGCTTTATATGTATTTTAATTACAATAGGGAGCGCACATATAAATTTTGTCAATAATCTGAAACGATATCGGTAATTGCAGTTTAAATGAATGTTCAAAGTGTAATATCCACAAGTCATTAAAATGGATATTGAACATTACACTACAAGCGTACCGCTGCCTCCCTATTTGGAATTAATCACTTTAAAGCCAGAAACCGTCTTCCATGATATGTTAATTAATTAAAAAAAAATGTTTAGTATTCCTTTAAAAAAGACAAATTTCGCTGATGCAGAAATTCGGCTGCGCTAAAATTTAGTTTTAGTAAATAGTGGTCAACGCTCTAAATGTAGAAAACTTACTTTAGTAGTACGTATTAAGGAATAATATTTGTATAATGTGAACCTGTATGAACACCTACTGTAGTAATGTTTTTACGTTATAGGTAATTTAACATAAATCTAAATACGGAAAAAACCGTATGTGACCGTAAATGGTTGTATTTAGGACGAACCAGCTCTACCTACCAGTCGCAATTACATCAATTTAGGTTTAATAACATAAAACATAAACCAAATTCATAAGCTCCCTGGAGTAGTGTAACCGTGGCTCGTAATCCTTGTTAATTAAAGACAGTTGCACATTTAGAATTATGTTGCTCATTAAATATTTCGAATTAATCAAAGCTACTAGTACATTGATAAAACTATTAACTATTCGAATGTAGGATTACACAAGGCAAAAATTGAAAATGCCTGCTCGCTGAAACCTTTAATGTAAAAAAGCATTAATAATTCCTTATGAATATTGTTAACACTTAATCTGTACCTTACAGAGGTATTACTTTAAAATGAAAATCAGCTCAAAAGCATTAAATAAAATTTTAATATTCATACACTTCTTACCCATTGTGGACGTTTATTAATACATTATTTCATATTCTGTCTGGTTTAATTATAACCTACAGAAACGCATAGATTTTTTTATAATACCTGGCTTATAGAATGAGAAGTTTAATAAAATCACAATTTAGTAAAAAGTGCATGAACGGTGTAATGTTCGCTATCTTGTGGTATAATTCAAAATAAAAGTTATTTTTTCGCGCATTCCAAAAAAAAATTCTCTTTGTGTAAGGTAGCAATTGTTTATTTTATATTGTAATTATTAGATAAACTCCCAATTCTGAGATAAAAGCATTCGCAATTTTTCCATTACAATAACCTGGCGAAGATTCTCATCCTTTACTGCATCTTCCTGTAGTTTCATCATTAGACTCCATTTTTTGATTCAATACCTACTCCAACCTGAGTTAAAGCAAAGTCTCACTTTAATTTCATCAATCTCCAGCAAATTCTTGCCGTAACTGTATGAGCATCATCTATTACGGAGAAGATGTTCCACTCCCAGTGTCATACTTTAACATATTACAGGTCCTATTTGGAAATTTGAAAATGTGCGGCGCCCTCCCAAACTAAGGTTTCTTTTAGAAAAATTTATTGTCTGTGCGGTTAACTTCGCATGGGCATTCACATTCAATTATCGTTTTATGGAAAAATAGCATCCCAAACGTATTCCAAAATGGCAACATAAGATGTTGAAAGTTAGTGAAGAAAATTATGCTTTTTCAACTCGAGCGAAATTTGAAAAAACATTTTCTTTTCGTATTTTACACAAATTTTTATCTAAAACTGCATGTAATTAAATATTCGTGAATTTTACATTTATATCTATCATTAAGTTGTAAATGTTGACAGTTTATTGAATTCATTTGTTTTTCTGCAATACTGTTTATTTACATCTCTAGAGAGGAAAGTGTAATTTTCTTCACTACTTTTATTAAAGAAAATGCCAGGCAGTTTTGGAAAAAATATATGTAAGCACTTGAATGAAAGCGTAAGACGGTAAGAATTAAAAACACATTCTATAACCTTTTAAATAATGAAATTCAGGATCTGTCCATAATTTTGCTTAATAAGCACTTCAAAGCTAAGCGTCAATTAAACTACGATGTCAGTTAGACGAAAATCTCAAGGAAAAGATGGAAGTAACACAAAAACAGAAAAAAAATAGAAATTTGCATCAAGCACTCGCCCGAATTAAAAATAAGGAGAAGAAAAATAAATAACGGAGGCCTCAGATGGTCAAGCAACTTACATTCTAAAGCAAAGAAAGGGTGCATGAAAGCTATCAATTTTCCACATAATAAAAAATTGAACATTCATTCATGCTCAGATTAATTACTACACCGACTTAATCCACACTCGCTCATACTGTTTTTTACTTAACTGAAATGTTATAAAGCTTATGTTTTGCAATAAACCACAATCAATCATGACAACTTATAACTTCTGTTCAAATGGCTTATAATGTAATCATACACAAAGCGAGTAGCGTAGAGGAAATGGTTAAATAACATAGCAAGCCGTTGTTTACTCAATGTACAAATCCTAAAGCGAACTGTAATTTGGAATTATAATAGGATAGTATAACTAAACATTTCCCAAAAAAATAGAATTTTTCACGAGTATCGCGATTTTCCTATCGTAATATAACATTGTTTGGAATTTCTGTTAACAATCAATGTGAGATGCTCCCTGAATTCCTTTCTTTAAAATTTAGAAATAGAGACCGATGATTGACATTTCTCCATAGAATTTTTTTTATTTGTGTTTAGCATACCCCAGGGTAACGCTATAATAAACTTTTACCAGTATCACATCATGTCATAATATCACTCATAACATGACCTTTCGGTATAAATTAAACTTAAATTATATGTGACGTTAGTATCCTTTCGATGACATTGTAGTCACACAAAATTCTAATCATTTCTGCAGTTTATTTGCCCATCTAAGATTGAGTGAAACTCGAAAAATTCTTTACCAAGAGGCCACAAAAATAAAATGGTGTGTCTACTGAATCAATTCGTCAACCTTACAGAATAAAAAATCGCTCTATAGAACTTGATCTAATTAAATTTACAGTATAACGTTGTAAGGGAATCTCATTGGAGCTTTCACGTGCCATTGCATTTAATACGAAGAAATTTAAGGGGATGATGCAAATTCAACATGCTAAAGGAATAGCTTACCTATATTGTATTGTAAAACGAAGTTTTTCAAAATATTCAAACGGAGTCTGTGCATTTAGAGACAAACTTTTCATATTCTCGGTATAGTCAATTTGTGAGTCGACAATAAATTCTGCATAACGTATGTTGGAGGTAGTAATCTGAAAAAGAATGATCAATAAATGAACGTAATAAAAGGGAAATTTCGATTAAAATTAAACCTTACCTCTAAATGTATATTCCATTTATCTTTCATTTCGGATTTAACGTTGGTTTGTAAATTTATGTAGGTCGAACCTTGACTTAACTTTATTGTAAACAAAACGTCATTTATTGAGTTTCGATTTGCTTGATATTGTATATGGAAAGGTATTCCGCCTTCTTGTGGTTTAATTTGAATGAAAGCTCCCTTGGGCCAACTATCCTCAAATAATTCCACTGACCCGCTAAGTTGGTATTCTTTATCATTCATCCTAACAACGCCTTGAATTGCATTATTATCAGTTAACTGACTTTGAATTGTTATTATTCGTCTAAAATAAAGAAACAGTAAAAGTTACTATATACTTGATAACGCCCAGTTAAGGGACCAAGAATGTTAGACATTTTCTCTTTAACCTTTTTAGTAAAAACCAATTCTGATTTCGTATCAGATTTACATTATTTCTCGTTACTTTCATATTATAATAAACCGATGAAATGGATTAATATAATTTTGAACTGCATTGCTTCAACAGCCGCATTGTGAAATACCATCTCAAACTTGACTAAGTTTTGCAATAATCCTGATATGGATAACAATTTGTCAATGTTGTGTTAATATATTTTAAGAAAATTAATTTACAGAAAATATCTTAGAAGCGCGTTTTTTAATAGATATAAATTGAAAGCTATTGTTTAGTCCACGATCAAAATGTCAAAGTACACGCTTAACGTCTTAATAAGCATGGTCAATGCAATTTCATCGATCAAGTACCTCCTCATTAATCTCAACGGGTTTGAAAGGTTGCTTGGATGACAGTGATTTAAAACAATTCTGTAACACCCTAGAGCGACAACATTAGCAAACGATATAATTTATGATCAGATTTTCTAAAAAAAATACTTGGCCTTCTTACTGTTAATTGATATATTGATAATTTAATTTTGGTGCACAAATAACAAAGAAAATCTAATTTAATTTTCTAATAAGCCCTGCAAATGTAAATATCGTATTCAATTAGGTTTCAACATAATTAAATTTTATATTCTTTTGTATATTTATTCTAAAAATTTCATGACAGATTTTCTCAACCACTTTTCCTTTCTCATCAAGTGTAAATGTGAGATTACAACACTACTATACAAATCCTGATATAGATCTTTCAATTCCGATCAAGTTTAATCAAAGCAAAATAACTTCTATAGGGAATAGTGCATAACTATTGTTCTGCATTCTGTTTTATTTGTTGTAGTTGAAATGGAGGGATGTAGGTACCTTTCTTTGCCAAACTCTGATGCAACGGTGGAATATAATTGCTTGTTGTGAACAGTTACATTCCCTGCTATGTTTACAGGATGAAGGCGCACTTGAAATTTTCCTTCTCCCTGGCTGTCAGCAAAAGCACAAGATGTCTCAATGTCAGCTTTTTCCAATCCCTTTATTGGTGTTTCTAATAGTAATTTTCCTTTAAAGTTTGTTATACTATTATATTTCCACATAGTAAGCAAATATACCTGTACATAAAACGTAATATATTATATATTCTAGTTGGGCTGATTACATCACTTACTTTACTAGACATATTTCTCTCCATATCAAAGATGAGCACTACCTTGTTCTCTTGATCCGAAAATTCCCTTCTGAAATCAACTTTTGTTTCCGGTATAACAATAGCGGGTGCTGTTATGTGCATTACTCCATTAACAATCCATTTCTCAGAGTCCAACTACAATTTAAAGAAATACATTTTACTACTTTTCCCACTTTCATCGTAATTCTTCTTAATTTTACCACTTCATAGATAAAAATTATCAGTTAGTAAAAGTAAAAAGAGTACGGAGTTATTCCTTCCAAACAACGAAAATGTTTGGAATTTCATTCAGTTTACCTTTGCCTTTGCATCGACGGCGATATCTGAGTTATTCGTACTCAAAATGGTTATAAATGTGTAATCACTAACGTCTTTTTCAAAATAAGATCGTAAATCAAGTTTTTGCAAACTTTCGTAGGGTGAATGTAAATGAAAAGTAATGTTATGAAGAACTGAATCATCCCCATCTTCAAAAATGTATAGAAGAGAAGTTCCCATCTGCAACGAGACAATGAGTCAACAGTTTGATATTGCTTGATACTTACGGAAACAAGTTCTTCTTCACTATGGTAATCTAGGTCGAATCCAAAACCAATTTGATATCCTATTACAACATCTACGTCGAGAATAAATGTAACCTCTTTATACGCAGAGTATGGAGTAGTGAAATAGAGTTTGTTGTTAATATTAAGAACATCCTGAAAGTGTTACATGTAGTATGGATTTATTAGTTGATTATCTTACCATGAAATCAAATTCATTTTTAAAGTCAACAACTCCTTTTGGTAATGACATTGTTCCTAGAATGACGTATAGGTTGCCTTTTTGATCGATATCAAAACTGCAATTAACTGTTGAATAAATAATGGAATCCACTTCTATAAAACCACTCCAATTGATAGGATTCTCTATTTCTTCAAAGTCCTCGTCGCTATCCCCGCCAAAATTTTGATTATAAATTATTTGAGGTTTTATACCCATTTCGTTCAGAATTTTTGGTTTTGGTTGAGCGTTAATTGACAACCCCGCCTAAACAAAAATTAAATGTTACACACTTGTTTCCTCCAAATTATTCACAACGTTTACATGAAAACAATAAAACTGGAAACTTGATATTTCAGAGGAATAAATAGAGAAGAGGCATTAAAAAATTTAACAGAACTGATGAAGGAGTACAATATTAAGCTGATTGAAATTTAAGGTGCAAATCTAAAAGTGAGGTGAAGAACTGAACTTGGTGTGAATATAATTTTTTTAATTTTTGAAGAATACAAAAAAATTAAGGCTTCGGTTCGTTCATAAACAAATGAAAAGAAGTGTAACATACACGAAAATGTATAGTAACAGACTAAGCTACTTAAGGGATACAATAAAAATAAGAAAAATTAGTATTATAAAATGTGCATGCAGCAATACATAAAGAAAGGAAAATAGAATTTTAATGAAAATTTGGGAAAAATGTACAACATAGTACCGAGCTACGACATGCGAACAATGGCTAATGAATATAAACTGGCGAAAATGGGAAAAAATGTACATATTTTACGTTGGAAAGGAAACTGCAGATTAAAGATACGTACAATCGCCGTCAAAAAAGAAGCCCATGTCCTGAGGCGATATTAAAAGTTTGGACATCCTTGGATATACGGGGATATTATATTCACATCATACAATAGCACAGAGTAACAATAGTAATTACCAACCGGTATAATGTCTAACAATAGCCGCAATTTCTCAGGTCGTTTGAAAATAATATAATTGATTATTATCGGGAATCATATTTTTATTGTACATTTTTAAACTTTCAACAATCCTCGATATAAATTAAAGAAATTGAGATCTGAAACGAAATGAGATAGTCATTATCGAATACTGCTTAATTACAGGGTAATTAAATATATACATTGTTTTGTAAACCCTTAATTTTTTCATTTTATGTAATTTACATGTTTTCTTTAAATCTCATAATGCTTCTGGGATATTAAAAACCAAAAAAATGAAATAAATACAGTAGGTATGTGCAGTATTTCATTTTCCCTACAACAATTTGAAATATATTTTTTCCCATTTTATTGATAAATTATAAAACTGTAGGTAGTAATTATTTATTACATTTTTTTCGTTTTTTAATATTCCAGAACCATTATGAGGTTTAAAGAAAACGTAATTTAAATAAAAATGAAAAATTAATGGTTTAGAAAACAATTTATACATTTAATTACCTCTTGATTAAGCAGTATTCGATAATGACAAACTCATTTGCTTTTAGATCTCAATTTCTTTAATTTATATCGAGGAATGTTGCGGCTATTGTTAAACATTATACCTGTTTGTAATTAGCTAATTACTATTGTATAATGCGAATACAATATCCCCATATACCCAAGGATGTCCAAACTTTTAATATCGCTTCGGAGCATGGGCTTCTTTTTTGACGGCGATTGTACCTCACGCGTAAAGTAAATATAAGGGGACCTGGATCAGTCCATATGGAGCAAGATGTAACCAAATGTAGTGGTATAAAAAATACATGCAAAAGAATACACGAAGTGAAACATGCAAAGGAGCAGATAGACAGCAATTATTTTATAGCACGAATAACGTTAATAATCGGGTTCAGAAAACAAAAAAGTGGAGGGAAATAAAAAATTAAATGAAATTATTGCCAATGCAAAGAAACTAAAAAGTGGTTAAAACCTTTCAAAAGTTAATGGAAAAAAAATAGAAAGGAGCGAAGAACACTGAGATAAACAAAGAATGAGTAAACATCAAAGAAAAAATAATAAATCAAGCTAAGAACTTACTAGGGATACAAAAAAAGCGAAGAAGAGTAATAGGTTTGATGGAGAGTGTAAGACAGCAATAAGACAAAAAGCAAGGATTAAGTGTTTGCAAAACAACACTGAAAAAGATGGAAAAGAGTACAAGCAGAGAAGAAAAACAGCAAAACACTTTGCAGAACGAAAAAAAGACAATATCAAAACACGTTAAATGTAGAAAAAAATGTGTAAAAAGAGAATTTTATTAAAAGGTAAACGAAGTACAACATAAGCACAAACCGAATAGGTGTGCAAAACGATGGAAGGGGAAAAGTTGAGAATGATGACCAAAACGTCATCGCAAGATCATATCGATTAAATGGGAAACAATTTCAATTTTAGGACGGGCACTGGTTTAAGACAACATCGATTTTCGGGTTATGGACTGAACTAAAACAAAGAATCCGAGCTAGGATTCGTATCCCAACATCGATTCTAGAGTTTATTATTGCGGTTGAAAAAGAACATAATTAAGTTTATGTTAAATCGTATGTGGCATGCAGGATTAAAGGAACTCCGATAAATCCAAACTTTTTATAAACAGCATAAGCTCTTTTTTACCTAATGTATAGTTTGTATAAAATGTGTTGGAATAAGGCTCGATTTCTATGCACATCAGTGGGAGAGAAAATTGTTGGAAAGCAGCCGTATAAACAACAATAGGTACCTAATTTCCAATTATGAATTGGTTCAGGAAGAATTAAAGCAAGCCTCTATAAATTCTTGCCAATGTATTACATGATCCATGAAAAGCTGAAAAATATTAATCAAAGAATAAATGTGTAAAATAGGTTAGTTGCTCTTTATATTGTTTCACGCAAATCTGACTTTCACGCAAAACTACGTTCCGCACCTCCTTTTTATTATTATTATTCATATTTGAGATCAAGAGAGTTCGGTTTCCTTTACAATTTAGTAATCATTTTAGTATCTATATTTTGTGAAATACATTTGAAATAAAGTAGAAAAAACAGAAAAGAAATAAGCAATAGGCAATTTATCTTTCGATACAGCATATTTCACCGCTCGGTAGGACGAAATTCAAAGTCAATGACTATTGTTACGTAACTTAGCGTGTCCAGGATGAGCGAATAGCTTTATCTTCGACATCCACTTATACGGTATCGATCAATAAACAACTCACCTTCCACTTTCTGATAAAGTTTCGGGTGCATGAAGTAACAGTAGAAGGAGAAAGGAAGTTTAAGGGTAATTTAATTTTAGTATATTATATACCTAAAGTTAGATAAAAGATTATGATCATTTACAAACCCGTTTTTCGGCCAACTTAACAGAAACTTCGAAGTCTAAACCTTCTTTGAATATAAGTTTAGCAACAGCGCCGTTTTGTTTGAATCCTTCAATAGGAGTGTAAATCTTATATGAGTATTCGAAATCTGTGATATTCGTACAGTGCCAAACTCCTGTAAATCCTGCAAGTAACGAATTCCATCCAACTCTAAAATCAGCCTAAAATGCGTTGTGGTACAAAGTAAGTCTTATAAAGCATAATAAGCTCATACCTCTTCCGGTTTGAGTTTGCCTATAATTAAAATCATTTCTATAAATTCGATTGGAGTGGCTGCATACAACTTTACATCAAAATTTTGTAAACTTTCCATGTTTAATTTTATTTCGATTCCCGTTGTACCGGAAGGATATTGAATTAAAGCGATAACGTGTCTTTTATCTTCCTGAAATCCGAACTGTCCGGTAATCCTTTTAAAATTTTTGTTAGGAGTAGTCATATTAAATACAAACATGTTATCTGTAAATTTGTTGTAGTGACCTAAAAGAAAATCAGCCACTTTCTCCACGCCGTTTATCAACTTGACATAAACTTACCTTCTACGCTTGCCGTATATTTCCTGTGATCAAGATCTAACTCTGCTACACCTCGTAAATATTTTTTGTTGGTGACATATATTTTACTAACGAGCAATCCTTTGTTATATCCAACAAAGGAACTTACTAAAGAAACGGTTCCGGTTAAATTCTTCATGTTCTTGCTTTCGTCAATATGCCAAGAGCTTTTAACGGTAAATACTTTTTTCGGATTTAACTAAAACGATTTTTCTAGATTATAAACGACAGTGCGACACTATAAATACCATCACGTTGAAGTTTGTGTCCATCTTAGCTATATCCTGATTGTGTTTTAGGCTTAAAGTAACAGAAGGAAAATCGTGCACTGTACTGAGTATTGAACTTGAAAATTCATATCTAGTATAAGTATTTGCTTTTTCATAATCTCTAAAAACTCCAACTGAAAGGCGTTGACTGTTATTCCAATGCATACTACTATTCAAGCTATACATGTTGCCTTTATGATGGTAGCTGATAATTAAAACGCACATAAAAAAAGTTAGACAAAAGTAAAAATACATACCCAGTTTCAAGTGAACATTTTTTCCAGTCTTCTACAGGTGTAATTAGCTCAGACTTGATTAAAAATAATATTTCATCGGTATGTGTAAATTCCGTGCTCATTGTAAACGACAATACATCGGTAGGGCTCCACGCCAAATGTGTTCGTGTAAAAAAACCGGCCGTCTAATGCAAATGGTAAAATAATTTTCACTCTGAAATAAAATTTACTCACTCTTTATATAAAAATTAAAAAGTCCATTAATAGCTCGTCCAGGGTATGAAATTATCAAGTTTCCTGCATAGTTATATAATTCTGGATTTTGTAATTCAATTGTAACGATAAGCTTTTGGTTAGGATCACGATTAGCATCCCATTTGATTTCAAGTCCTGCCGTTTTGTGCAGTTCTTTATTGTCATTCCATATTTCCACATATATATCACGAAATCTTAAAATATAAATTCCTTTAACATATCGAACTTATGATACACGATCTTACTGATCCAAATGAAGCTCCAATAAAATTTGTTTTCGTTCCCTTAAATCCAGTGAGCTAGTTAATGAGTAAACTTGTGTATTATACTTAATTCTTGCTTGAGTTGAAATATCAAGCAAGGACGACATCACATGCTTGTAAAATAATGCGTATTCATCATTACTATGACTTCCCTAAAAAGTAAAATTACGGTAAATCTTAAAAAATCTAGAACATTAATGTACTTTTATATCAATTTTGAACTCGATATCATCTTGATAAACTTGAACGTCTGTTTCTATATCCGAAAAACTCGGCGATTTTATAACTGCTTTCAAATGATGATTTGACGCCGTTAGAGTGCTTCTATCTTGGTACATTCCTCGAATATTTACAGTATGACCACTAAACCAGGAGGCATCAAGTTCAATCTGTTCGAAAAATCAAACTTTATAAATTCACAGAGAAATTACCTAGATCGTCGATTCAATACAGTTTTGAGTCATTAAAATTGATCTTTTTTAAATATTTTTAAATGTTCTTTTTTTTAAATTTATTTAAATCGACCATGATTTCCTGACGGTGCATTCCGAAATAAAATCACGAAGCGCTGTGGTTGAAATGCCGAAGAAGCACAACACTACAAACCCCAAGAACATTTTTAAGAAATAGGTTTGCTTGGTACAGGATTTTGAATTACATTATACTACATACTGGTAGAAAATGTTCATAATTTTTTCCTATTATCCTTTCCTTCCATTAATTTTAATACGTTTTATGTACGCTTGAATTAACGCTTTTCATTTATTCAAAGTAAATTCGAATAAAATAAGATGATAAGTAGTTGTCTAAATGTCCACTCGCTTTAGCATGTTTCATGCCCTTTTCAACAAACTGCTACACCGTTAGATTTGAAATAACAATATCTTCCAATTGGTGTGTCACAAATGTGGATTTGATTCTGCTCTGGTTGGGAGATATGTATCCTCGCAGAGATAAAAAGAAGCACACTGTATAAGGTTGTTTAAAATAGAAGAAACATGGCGGAAGTTGTTACGTTGCATGTGACAAAATTTGCGTAAAACCCTTTAACTATATCAAATAAGTATTTTAAAGTGTAGTAAATTTCTAATTGTACCCTACCTTATTTCAACATTGAGCGTCTATTATACTTTATATAGGTAGGTGCATATTTTACGCGATCTATATAATTTTTTTGTGTTGAGTTGTTAAAATGTGACAAAAACGAATTTATACAGCGGAAAAATCTATCGATTACAACGACGTTGTGTAATATACGGTAAAAAATGACTCAAATTATAATGCGAAAAAAGCTATTATACATACATCATAATTGGATGCCCTTCTTTCATTTACTTTCAATTGGATGACCATTGGCGAATGGCTTGGAATAGTTACATTTAGCAGCCCTTCATAGCGTTCAAGTGTACCACGTGGATGGGACCAATACACATTGATCAATGCTTGTTTTTCTTTCGAATATTTTATCAAAGCTTTCAAGTCCGCACTAGGTCCTCTTACAACATAGAACAATTCTATCCCAAGATCCAAATCAGTAGCGGGTTTTAAAGCTACAATCTTTGTTTCGAAATTGTAACCGCCCGAAGTAGTTTTATGCTTAATTTCAATCAAAACGCTTAGTCTATTAGGATCGTTCTTTTGAATATGGCGATTATGCGGCCCTGAGTGAATTTCTAACTTACTTTCCAACCGTCCAGCTGCCCTCTAAAGAATGAATTTAAGAAATATTTTCCTTCAAAATATTGACATCTTGGCTTACTTGAAATTTAAGTGCTGCTTCGAAGTTAAAATGTGGATACGCTGTAGTTTCTACTTTGATATCCCCAAGCAATGCCATTAAAGTACGGGTGGAACGATTAGCTAACAAAACCTCTAATACTGCTCTTTGTTCTTTCGTATTTACAAATTTGTAATCAAGTTTTAAATTAACCCCAACCGATGCATCTGTTTTTGATATATACCCGAACACTTTAGAACTTAGCCTTTTAGTTTGAAATTTTAAATCGACATCACACTGTGAAATGCTTTTCTTTGTCATCCATTTAAGCGTTCCTAAAAACGTTATAAAATAAAGTTTTAGTGGAGAATTCGACATTTTCATATTACAAAAATGGTAAACCTTGAATTTCGGCCACACGCTCTCCGTTAACGCCTAAGTACGCCTTGGGTGCATAGGTATATCCATTCTGGCTCTCGATTTGCTTCAGTGACAAGCTAGCATCAAAATGCTTTTTATCATTTATATTTATGGTTACTTGTACATATTTTTCATCTCTCGTATTTTTATAATTCCCACGTGCTAAGATGGTGTAACCAGGGGAATTTAAAGCGAGATTGGCATCGCATCCCAATGAAGAAAAGCTTACATTGGCGCTCATCAATCTCCGTTCTGTCGTGCCGACTGCATCAAATATGAGGCTCATGGCATTATTTCCACTTGTCTTATCCCAGCTATATTGCAATATGTACGACTGCGCCGTTTTTTGTAATGTTAGTCCAAACCCTGTCGGTCCTGCAAGAGGGAAATATGGTGCAGTATCTACTTTAGTTACATTTGGGTAGTGGTAATGGGCGCATAGTTTAAGTCCAAGCGTTTTCTCAATGACGGGCCAACTACAAGTTGATCTCGCCACGGCACTGCCTTCAACGCCAGATTGTTTCTCCTCTACTTCCCCTTTGACAACAATCAGCTCAGATCTAATTTAAATAAAAAACATAATAATACAGCATCTTACAAAAGCAACAAAATCTTACTCAGCTCCAAATATTTCCGATTTCTCGTTTGGAAGACTAAATGTTACACTGATCACATCAGTTCCTCGAATTTTAACATTGCCTTCAATTGCCGTTGAAGTATGTACGTTTGTTTTTAATTTTATGGCTGTACTAGCATAAAATGCGTCAACTGACATTGTACCAACAATATCAACGGCGGCATTCGGTCTTATATCTCCTACTAAATCCAAGGCTTTGGTTTTCATAAAATTGTCTGCATTTAAAGATCCAAATAACTTCAAATTTACCGCAACTGTGCCAACTGCATTTAAAACAATTGGAAAACCAGATCCAGTGGGGACGATATAATTACTGTCCATAAACATTGCGGCTTTATTATAATTCAGCTCCTATGAACCAGTTGACAGGTGTTCAAAAATTTTGTTAATAATTTACTTACTTTCCCAGAAACTAACTCTTTAATATAATCAATAGGATGTAAACTGTATAATGCCTTAAATATTTCATCTTTCCCTTTGAATGTTTTATGTTTGAGATCATTTCCAAAAACCTTCATTCCTAAAGAAACCTACGACACGTATAAAGATAATTGCTGCTACCACAGTTATATCTTACCTTTGGTTCACCAAATTCCTTACGGTTAATCTCGCCCATCTTATCTACTTCGGACATTAACCCCTTATCGGCTGCAGAACTCCTGGGCCATCTCATCTTTGGTAACTTCTCATGTAATTTTTTTGCATTTAAGGGACCTTTTGGACCAAATACTGATTCTAAATAATGTTCAAAACCCTCAATTCGGCTTGACAACTACGCAATGGTAATTGTTAGTAATTTAATGTGTTTTAATCTATTTACCTCTAGAATATTGATAGATTCCCCAAATAAATCGACCGTTAAATTGAGATTACCGCTCCTGGGAATGTACGAGGCCGATGAAAAGATGATGTTACTTTCACAGCTTCCTCCTATAACGAAGTGAAATAGAACAATTAAGAAAGGCGTTGTAAGCAGAATTATCATATTTCTATCACACACAACTTCAAACCAAAATGTTAGAAAGACAGTTTTATGTGCACAAATCAAAATAATTAATAAGTGGGAAGACCAAAATCCTCATCGTGTAGAATCACTACGATGATGCTAAATGGATTGCTGGGATTAATCATATAATCAAAATGTAAATATTAATTCATCAACAATACAATTTTGTAAATGTCAAATGCAAAGAAGTGAACTTACCGACATTATATTCTTCAAAAAATACTGATCCTTCATAATTACGGGAAAATTTTCTTACATCGCTGCTGAACTTTTTGCTCAAATCTTTATCAGAAAGCAGACTTTGAATTTCCACTTTGCTTGGAACGGAAGATTTTAATAAGTTCTTCAAGTGACTCCAAACAAATGAACCCACTATAGCCAAAGCATATATGACAAGTTTAAAACACAAAAATTGGGTTACCTTGGTTAACCTCTTCATTCTCTAAACTGTGGCGGATAGTTCTAATGATCAAATAATGAGGACATCGCATAATTTGAAGGTAGGATGCAATTCGAACTTCAACATCTTCAGTTTCATTTCGAAAGGAGTATTCAAAATATTTGCTGTTTTCTTCGCAAGGAAACCGTCGAAATGCTTCAATACAAGCTACTCTAATTGCTACAGTTAAGGTATTATCTTTTATCATTGAAAATAATGTATGCTTAAAATCATTAGATACGATTCCAATATTTGCTAAACCTTTCAATGAAATTAACATCTAAAAGTAAAAAGTAAAAAATATTAAATTACGTTTAGAGAGTATTTACGTTTTCTTGTGCATCAAAATCAGATTTATGAACATAATTTTTGGAAACTTGATTTTCTAAGAATGTAATTATCTTCTGAATGTATTCATTTGAAAAGCAATTGGAATTCTGTTTACAAAATGTATGCGCCAAAGCAGTAATAGTTAGTGTAACGGTGAAATCAGTTCCTTTATGACTCATTAATTCACTTGCAGTTTCCATGATATTTTCATCTGGGCGTGAAATAAAAGCAATGTTATTCATCCAATCGTGCATGGTATCACCAGAAATGCCATTATTTATAATAATGTCTTTCATTAATGCTACAGCTGCGCTACTTCCTAAATACGGCAAGGCATCCAGCATATGCTTTCTAAATAACTTTATGTGTTAAAATGGTATTGTTGCAGTATACTCACGTACTTTCCACTTCCACAAATTGTGTCTGCATGGTTGTATAACAAGGACAAGGCAGTATATGAAAGTAGCCGAGAGGCGTGAATAAATTTAGTAAATGAATCTGAAAATTCGGCTTGAAAATGTTTAGCATTTAGTTTACAGAGTTGCTTTAATGAATCTCTGGATGTTTTCAATTCTCCAGAGGTAGGTTTTGGCGTAGGAACTTGATCGTATAGTAAATTAGTTCTTCTGATAATCGGAGATAGTTCTTCGCCTGCAGCGCTAAATTCGGATTGAAGGGTAAGAGTTTGCTTCAAAACAGTAACTGCACCCGCCGCGTTATAGGAAAATGGTTGAAATTCATGTATCTCCTCACACTCGATATGATTATAAATGTTACGATCAATCGACATTTTACACACACTTTTCGATTTTATCAGGCTCTCTTTTTCATTAACCTGCAAATAATAATTAAAGCGGTATATTTATGAAGATGTGTACAGGATAATACTCACTGACTGAAAACGATACGGGGTCGATTGCAAAAACGACTGAAACTTTGAACCAGATTGACAAGAACTGAGATCTTTTGTTTTTTCTATTATCAAACTTGTTTCTTTAGTACCTTCAATTTTATAAAATGTTTCGCAGTGTCCTCGCACGTCTTCTTCATTTGTAATATAATCTATATCGATTCTTTCATTGTATTTTGGATCATAGATAAAATCCCACGTTTAAAATTTAACACCCAATTTTTTTCATCTTCCTCTGGACATATTTCTGATATAACTCCGTCCTCGAAAGAAAATCTTAAAATATATTGACTAATATCTTCAGAAAAGAAATCGCTGTTCGCATGTCCTAAATTATCTTCTTCATTTTCATCAATAACCGTATTGGGATTGTCACTTAACATAATGTCATAAATTGAAAGTATTCCTTCGCATTTAGAAATGAATCCTAACTTTACAGCAGCTTCGACATGTAAAGTTGATTCATTTTTACTAGTTCCATTGAATAAAGTTGCAATATCGACGTTGTAAGTATAAAGCTGTTGAACTTCTGGATTGTATTTAAACTTATTTCCACCTGAGAAGTTTGCACTTTAGTTTGCAATTTAATTTTTTGTTGTAAAGAAATACCACAAAAACAATACATAAGCAAGTGTTATTTATTCAAAAGAGTGAATAGGATAATCCTTCACTCATAAACTTTCTTAGTAATTCTCCTTAAGTTTAATTATTAATCGCCTTTTAACTAAACTAGTAATGCAGGTTTAATTACCGTACTTTTTCTGTAAACTGATAAACGATTTAAATTGAATTTATTGAATTAGGTACAGAGTTTGTGAGTGTATATTAAGGATACGATACAATTAGATAGGATTCTGTCACTTTTACAGGTGGTTGTGGGGCAATCAGATTGAACGATCGCCATTACTTAAACTGTCCAAACCGGACACGTCCTATTGCAAAATCAATTAAGCCGAGCTATGGAAAGTTTAAGACGAAATAAGCGCCTACTTCTGCTCGCTGTATCATTTATCTACAGAGTTATTTATTATCCCCATTTTTTGTAACTATATCTATTCTATTGTATGAAGGCAACCTGTTGTTTTTTTTTCAATTTTCTTTACAAATTAATGTCACAAAATTCTGTAACTGAAAGTAACGAACGCTAAGAGAAAATCTTTTATTTACTTTCATTATGAACTTCGTTCATTCATCGATTCCCTTCAAAATTTAAACACCCGTCATTAATGTCCTTGTTCTAAATTTGACGCATTTTCATAAGGTCTATACTGTGATTGACCTTAAATTAATGAAATTACTGACTTCCTGCTAGATTGTCGGTACCAAAGGAAGCTCCCTTGCTGTCTCGCTTCAAAATGAACAATTTCTGAGAAAAAGGACTTTACGTGTGTTAAATAAATAACGGCTAAACCGAGACTAGTCTCGTCTCGTCTCGTATCGACTTTTCTCGACGAGACGAGACCGCATCCAAGTCTCGTTGAGAATTCTCGACGAGAATCTCGAGTGGTCTCGGCGAGACTTTTTCCTTCAAATGAATTGGTTGTATACCTACCAGGTGTCAATTTGAAAAGCTTCCCAGGGCTCACATCTTCGAAACTGTAAAAGCAAAATATGTCGAAAGCGTTTCTAGTACATTGAGGAGGAACCAATATGACTCATAGAAATCTTCTACAACTCGCCCCTTAGGCTACAGCCACTCCACCCCTATTTTTTTAAATTGCACTACGCTATGTGTAATAATACATCATTGGAAAGCTCTTTAAAAATGCTATTCATCAGTACCACAATGTTAATTAATCGATTATTTTTTAAATCATACGCAAAATAGTTTTATTGTTTTAAATGTCAAATTATGTCTTACAGTAGAGGCGTGTGGATGATATATTCTACGTAGGAGTAATGTACGTGTGTTTCTCTTTGCATGTTCTAAATCTGTATTGGTTCACTATTCATTATTCTTAAGGAATAAATAAGGACCGGTGTAACATACATGTTAATAACTTTGATAGTGTTTGTACCGAAAATAATATTTATTGGCAGGCTACTCCACAAATTCGACTCGTGTTAATTTGTAATTTTTGTAAATAAATACTCTTTGCGGCCTCTCTGCGTGCACTTTCAGGGCCGGTCAAAGGTCGCCTATCCACCCCTGAGAAAGAAGATGCAGTTTCGAAATACTTATAATTTGTTGCTATCAGAGTAAACACTAATAGAGAGGAAATGTCTTCCTCTCACAAGATAACGCTTAGGGTAATGCGACGTTCAGAGTGATTTTCAGTATGCAAAATATTTGCATTGAATAAATGAATATGTCTTAACTTGATCAGTAATCGCTGTTTCGCGCTGTATGTATGTACTGGCACGATCTGTCGAAGGTATTTTTTAGAGATCGTCGTCGCAAACCACATATTAGTTCTTTCTCGCTTTTATAACTGCCATATAAGCAACAGAACGTTTATGCTAATAATTTACAAATTTTATCCCTCAATTGTGTAAAATGTTCTTAGAATAAAACTAAACCAATTTTAATAGATTCTGTTTAGAGTGAATAAATTTTTTTTGAGAATTTGTTATTCTGCGCGCATGGTGTGAACAAGCGTAATCCTTGCCTTAGTTTATGATGCGGTAACTCATGTAGCACGTCATTTACTGTGATTTGATCGAAGAGTCTTATTTCGTGAAATTTCCAGAGGGCGCCACGTCGTACACAAGATAATTCCTAGAAGTGTATCTTTTCAACACACTCAAAGATTCGAGGATAGGTATAGGTAAATACAAATACACATCCAACTTTACTTTTATATTCTGGATCTGTTCTGAAACCACCGATGTCGATCTTAATTATAGAAGTAAACAGCTGATATAATGTAGTGTTTTCTTATCAGAGTTACGTCGCGAAGTTAGAAACTTTTGGCATTACTTTTCGTATTGATCTTATACTTCACTCAATTGAATTTTATTATTATTCTATTAAGAAAGTTCATGAATCAATCGCAGTCGTTTGCGTCCAGAAGTCATGTACAACGAAATACCGACTATCGTAAGATGCTAAGAAATAGGTCGTATAACAAAGATAACGTTGATTGCTTCGGGTGCAAAGAAACATAATTAATCGATTTACATCATCTTTAACTAAGTGAAATAGACAATAAAGTTTTAGAAGTACATGTTCTCGTTGAGTACCACAGGGTTCAAATAAGTGGGTGTTTCAGTAGAATTTTAAATTATCATACGTACTTTTTAACATATTGTTTTTGTGGTGTTTTGAAATGCTTTAAGTATACCTTTACAGACGGGTTTCCCGCAGATGTTGGAGTCTTTCAGTGGATCTGAAATGAAAACAAGATATGTGTATATATAAGCCCTTTTAATTACCTACATTACACCTAGCAATTACTTTGTTCGATCAAACTTTAGAGTAGTACCAACAATTAATAAAGTGGCGTTATCAAACTAATTGAAACTCCTTAAACATAAAAGGACTTCAGACAGAAAATTTTCGCAAATTATTATAATACCCGAACTTTTACCGTTATCATTCACATACCGCCGGCTCTTACTATATCTATTCAATAAAGGAGAATGTGGCTGAAAGTTTGAACAGAAAAGTTTTAACGTTTTAGTTTGATTCATCGATTTTCATTTTTAAATGGTAGACTTTTCTTTTATCATTCATTTATTCTCTTATAATAGTACTAATATTCCTTACGGAGTCACTTTAGATCATCTATAAAGACCAATATGTAACGAAGATGGGGAAAAGGAAAAGAAAGTTTATCGTGAAAACATCAGAAACTCTGAAGTATGTTTATGAAATCTTTATCAATTTGACATTATGTTAATAAGCACCAGATGTGTCAAAATTTTCTTTTCCATTTCAAACAAACTTATGTAGCTACACGTGCTTACACAATAGTTATATATCAACCCCAATATATCACAAAAAGAGGATACTACGAATAGTAATAGTCATTTACATGACACAAACAAGTCTTGGAAAATAATTTATAGCAACAAGACGAAACTAAATATAATAAACCCGTAGGCAATCTCTACTGCAGTACATTCAGATTTATTTATTGATTTGCTGACAGTAAGTAGTACTTGATTGGTGTGTAAATTATCATTCAACAGTATAATGCAAATCTTGAGAATGAAATCTTTCAACTTGCGGCCAAGTATAATAAGAATGACTACCAAGTTCTTACAGGGCATGAACTCCGATCGACATTTGAAAATGTACCTGATGTTCATGGTTCCAAATGTAGTTTCTAAAATGAATATAATAAAGAATAGATTGCACATTACGATGATCCAGGGTCGCCTAACATCACTAGCATTACTTAGCATGCAGAGTCGTTATTAACATTTTTCCATTGATTTCAATTTTTTCCATTTTTTAGTTCTTAATGACAATAAGCCGAAACGAAATTCATTTTAAATACTTTTATTTCAGAATAAACCATAAAAATCGAAATAATGCTTTTCGATTCAGTATTAAATATTAAATTAGCTTGCAAAATACAGTACATACAATGAAACGTAGTGGGTAGAGGATTAATTTTCTATGCCAATTTTATTATAGAGGGTGTTTTTTTGAGAGGTTCAATTAGACGTTTCCGGGGGGAAGTTTTATAGGTAGATTTTTGATAATTTGTACTTAGGGGTTACTCTGAAAGCCGAATCGATGTAAAATATTTTCAAAATGGCAAAACTTCCGGAAATGCCGAAAGTAGCTGGTAACTTCGTTATTTTAAATGGCAACCCCTATTTTTTATTACATTCTACGTGAAATTTTGATACCCACATATCGAGTTGTGGTTTTTAAGTTATTTTCACCTTTGCTTTTATACCACCAAAACAATTACCTAGAATAAGCCCCGTTGTTGAATATGAGGCTAATATTATTAATGTACTTGGATATTTCACGGCGTACCCCACTAATGCGATGAGAAGCGCGGAAATTGCTTTGGATTTAAATGTTAGTTGCATCCAAAAATCCTAAAAAACTACCATTATCGCCCATTATCTCACCATAATGGGCATTCGATGCAACCAGGTGACCTTTCAAGACGAATTGAGTTTGTAAATAGCTAATGTTAAGGGACCAGGAAGATGTTAATTTTTTGGGAAACATTATTTGGTCAGCCGAGGCCAAATAAAAATTTAATCGCCGTAACTCGCATTGCCGGTGGGATTAAAATCCTTGTATGAATCGAAATGTATACTTTCAAGAGTGCTGGAGTTTTATTGTATTTTGTGCGTTTATAAAGAACAAGATTTTGTGTTTCCACATTTATCCAGAAAATTTGACATAAACATAACATAACATAAAAGAATGATATAATTATAAATCTGTTTTCAACTTGAAAAAGTCACTTTATTGGCGAAACGTCGTCGCTGAAATAAAACTTTCATTCGTAAATAATTTAAGTATTTTCAATATATAATAAAACTGACATAGAAAATCGATCCTCTTTACCCACTACGTTTCATAACCTCAAATGCCGTAATCTAAAAACCAATACAGTACAATGATTTTCAATTCACAAATGCATAGGTGCGCAACTAAGTTTCCGGGTTTCACAAAACACATGTAGTCGACATACATACCTAAAGTTATTTTTTGTTTACAAGTTGAAACTCTGTCAACAATAACCAGTTACAATAACATATCGCAGCGCCCAATTTTTTTCTAACAACTAATATGTCGAGTTTTGTCCTAAAAGCCGGCATTTGGGGGAAGCTTTGCTTCTCTGCCTTAACTTGAAAAAAATATAGCTGTAACGCATCGTTTTCTTGAGGAGGCCTACGGCGAACCGAACATATATCATCAGATTAGCTTAACCGCTTCAGAAGTGGCGACTTCGACCCTGAGAGCGTTCCGGAAGACCAAAAACAGCTTCGGACGTTGATCTACATTCGTTATTGGATGAAGACGACACACAAACACAAAATCTGCCTGCGTTTACATGCTGTGGGAAAAATTCAAAAGGAAGGAAAGTCCAGTATGAGTTGGCTGAGAGACAAATGGAAAACGGAAGAGCCACTTCCGAAATTTTGCTTTTGCGGCATGAAAGAAAGAATTTCCTGCATCGAATTGTTACTGGCGATGAGAAGTGGATATATTTTGAGAATGCCAAACACAAAAAACAGTGACTTTCACCTGGTGAAGTGTTATCATCGACGGCACTGCCGAATCGCTTCGGATAAAAAACAATTCTCTGCGTTTAGTGGGATCAGAAAGGAATAAACTATTTCTCTTGAAATTTTCTAGTTTTCATTGATCAAAAACCCGGAAACTTAGTTGCGCGCCTACCATCAGTTTGAAATAAGAAATTCCAAAAAGACATCATAATTTCAATGTACCTAACCTACATTTTTTGATCGCCAGTGCATTAATTTAATTAGTCGAAGTGGAACTTTCCAAAAATATTAGAGATTACAACAGCACCTAACGTACGATTTAGCTTCCATTTTACAGAACAACCAAAAAAAATTATTACAATTATGCGTATACCTAACAGTACTAAAGGAGTTTAAATTACACTTGTAATTTGTAATTTATGTGCTGAAGCAGTTGGTAAATAAGGCGATGGAGAGAAGAGGGGGGAAGATGTATGGGCTGTTTATGGATATAAAAGCAGCCTTTGATAATGTAAACAGGGAGAAAATGTGGGGAATGTTGAGGAGATATGAGATAGGAGAAGAGCTGGTGATGGCGATAGAGGAATTGTACGAGGAAACAAGGTGTGTGACCGGAGAGAGGGGAGAGGAAGGAAGAAGGTTCTGGACGACAAAAGGCCTGAGGCAGGGATGCCCGTTGAGCCCGAGTTTATTCGCGCTATACATAGGGGATTTGGAGGAGGAGTTGCGGAGACACCAAAGAGGAGGGGTAGTGATAGGGAGGGTGAAAGTGTGGGCGCTCGCGTACGCGGATGATGTAGTGGTGGTAGCAGACAGTGAGAACGAAATGAGGGGGGCAATGGGTGTGATGAAGGGGTACTTGGGGAAAAAAGACTTAGGGGTAAACGTGGCCAAGACGAAGATAATGGTATTCCAGAAGAGAAGAGGGAGGGGAGGGAAGTCAAAGTGGTGGTGGGGGGGGGGACGAGATAGAAAGTGTAAAGGAGTGGAAGTATTTGGGATATGTAGTCAGATATGATAATAAGGATGAGGGACACATAAGGGAACTGGCCAAGAGAGGAAATAGGGTAGTGGGGAGTGTGTGGGGGATAGGGGAAAGAGTGTTCGGGAAAGACATGGAAAAGAGGAGATGGTTATTTGATAAGTTGGTGAGGAGCGTGATGGGATACGGTGCGGAGATATGGGGGTGGAAGGAGTGGGAGAGTTTGGAAAAGGTGCAAGAGAAGTATTGGAGATGGACGCTGGGTTTGGACAGGGAGACACCGGGGTACATTGTGGGGGAAGAGGCGAAAGTGGAAAAATTGAGAGTGCAGGCGGGAAGGAGGGCAGTGAAGTACGAGGAGGAGGTCAGGAAGAAGGCAGAAATAAAAATGGTGAATGAATGTATGAAGGAGATGAGGGGGAAGCGGATAAAGTATGGGCAAGAGGACAGGAGACTATATTACGAGAGGGTGGGGTATGCGAGGGAGGAGGTAGAAAGAAGGAGGGAGGAAGGAAGAGAGATGGTGGAGGAGGTGGCCATGAGGGATAGGGATGTGCAAGGGCAGGAAAGGAGAGAGAAGATAGCCGAAGGGAGATATAATGAGGGATATGGAGAGATCATGGTAGAGGGCAAGGCCAAGTACCTGACAGGGGAGATGGGTCTGAAGGAAAAGAGAATTGTAGCGAGGTTTAGGTGTGGAAACGAGGAGAGAGAGAATAGATATTGGCGGGAGGAGGAGGAGAGAGTGTGCAGAATGTGTAGGGAGGGGAGGGAGAACATGGCACATATGTTAAGGGAATGCGAGGAGATGAGAGAAGAGAGAAGGGTAAGAAAGGAGATACTAGGAGCGAAGGGGGAAGGGTTGGGATGGATGAGGGAAGTGTTAGAAAGGAGGGAAAAGGTGGAAAGTAGGGGGAAGGACAGGCGGGAGTAGTTGTAAGAGGGGGAATAGAATCTTGTATTTATTTGATTGTTATGTAAGAAAATACAATAAACCTATTTTGATTTTTTGATTTGATTAATACGAAAGTTTGCAAAAAATGTTTTCCTACAAGAAAGAAAAATTTGTAGATGTCGCTACTGTAGAATAATAACTAAATTTACTTTGCCCTTTCGTTCATCAACATCATAACTTGGGAAGATATTGCGAAATATTGGTAAGTCATATTTTCTTGGTTGCACATACATAATAAATAACAAATCGAAGCGTAGTAAACAGAAAAGCTTTAGATAAATTAATGTAATCCTACTCACAATTTACTGTTGTGTTTTAATAAAAAAGAATAAATTCAAATGAAATAATCTATATGAAGCGACATCAGAATAAGGTAAAGATAAAAATCAGATTTCAATATTATTTCATCACACTTTATTGCGGCGCCTCTCGTCGTATTCGTGCTTTTGTGATACAATTCAATTGACACAATCAATTTTTATTTTACATTAAACATGACAATAATCGCTCGTTTTGAAACTTATTACCTATCTTTTTGAGAACAGGATAATATTGACTTTGGACGAAAAATGGATTATATCGTGATATACTTACTATATTGGGCGATTGTTGTCTGAATGGAAAGAATGAAAACGGTGCCCACCACCCACTTCTGAAAATACGTGGGAACCATTCTGCAAATCTTCCCTTAAACTCACTATTGTTGCAACTATTCCGATAACTGTTCAATAAACCAACAAGAAATATTAAAACGCACTGCTTCATTTAGATCCGTGGTACATATTCTACAACCAAAGGTCGGAATCAACAATGATAAGAAATTAAAAGGATCAGGTCAAAGGTTAAGACGTCGTGTTTATTATCTCTTCTCATTCGAAATATTCAAATCTCACATTGAATTGCATGTATTTCGACATCGATTGCATTAAATTATGTTGTCTTTAAAAAATGCAACAATCTACATCACTTAAGCCACTAAAAATGCAGGCCCCTACAAATTGTAGCGACAGTTATTTTTGTACCGGATATGGGGTTAATTGTCTAAATAAGTCCATGATTTAATTATCAGTGTGTATATGTGTGATATTCAGTAGAAATTGTTGGTTATTAGACGGATTTTATCATTTTCTAAGTATTCCGCTGACGCACGTTCTTAGTGTATTCAAATTGATTAATTCTTAATAGATAACAGCGTTATTAGATATATAAAGCCCATAATTTTCATTGAATTTCTTGTCATCTCCGTATTTTCTTTGTATGTAAGCAGATACCTGCATCCCCTATTCTTAAGGTTTAATCAAAATCTGAAATATTCCCTTCGCCTTATGTAACCAATTTTTATTTAATTTTAATAATACATAATAAAAATAATATTTATTTACAAAATATGCTTACAATCTATAATTGAATAGAAACAACTCCTTGTCATAATCAACAGTTTTTAATAAATTAACAAATCCTTCAAAGATATGGCTCGATTTCTAACAGCAAGTTCTTCATCGCCTCTTTAAATTCTCGTAGATTGAAGTTTGAATATTGGGGAAGTTTATTGAAATTGAAAAGCATTATGCATGTGTAGTGGTAACCTTTGTCAGACTATGCTAATTTATGTGCGTAAATTGCCTAAATATAATTGTGAAGATAAAAGTATTTCGCTATTAAAATCTTATTTGAGTAATCGATCTCAATATGTGTATTTTAATAATTGTGAATCTGATGTTAAACGGTGTACAACAGGGGTCGGTACTTGGGTTCTGTGCTCTTCTTGGTGTATTTCAATTACATTACCAATAATTGTAATGAAAACACACAACCAACCCCTTACTTACTTACTTACTTACTTTAAAGTAAGGGGTTGGTTGTGTGTTTTCATTACAATTATTCCATTCACCCTTTTGTGATCATTCGGATTCCTTTGAAGATGTTACATTACCAATTCAACTAGTTATAATGATTTAATAATAAAACTTGAGCAACTAATCTAAACGACTTATCAACCCAAAATTTTGAAATATAAGTCAACGAGGTCCCTGAAAGAGCCTCATTAATGTTCGTATTTTGAGCAGTGTGAATTTATTATTTTGATTATCATGGATCGTTTAAGGCCGCATGGGTAAAAATAACACTTTTGTACGATTGACCAGAAACACCAAGTATGTTTAACGTTCCTTTTCCCTGATATACGTGAACTTGTAGTTGTGTTTAAACACAACATCTCATCCTTCGCTTCATTAAATTTTGATTTCATTAAATATTCATTGTCTAAGGGGAGGTTTCAAGTTGTTTTATTAATTAAATCACTACCCCTTTGCGAGCATCTGACTCTACCATGGACTTATTACGTAGTAATTGCTAGAGAAGGAATATAACGATTTTTGTTTATGTAAGTCTTTATTCTGTCTTTTGTTTAATTAATTTAATTTAAACGTTACAGTTTTCTTTAGTGGTCCTTTTCGATATCGTAATAAAAGATCTGAATCATCATTACGCTCAGGAATTTATTGTTTTTTGTATTTTATTTGATCCTCACGTAGATGTCCACAACACATATTTCACGTAACTCTCTTTGGATCCGTAAGATTAAATCGATAGACATGACAATTATTATCTTTTTACTTTTCCGTGCACATACACACATAGGGAAAGTAGGTATTGTAATCGAAAAAAAACGAACTCGAGATTTTGATGAATTTCAACGTTATGGGTACCCTTGAGCCCAAATCCGCCCTTTATGAAAAATGTTTGTCTGTGGGTGCGCGCGAGCGGTATGGTTGTGAGGCCTAAACTACTAGGCCGATTTTGATGAAATTTAAAACTAAGGCCTATAAGACAACTTCATCGGTAAAACAAGATTCTTGCAAAAATTCAAATTTTAACCCAAACAATTTCGCCCGGTGAAAAGTTAGTAGGCGTGGTATAACACCGCATTTTGTTTGTTGCTAAATTCAAAATGGCGGCCAATATAGCAATTTCCCCGTTTTTATTTTTTAATTGGAAATTGTAGCCAAAGTACGGCAAGAACTTTTACTTATAATTGATAAAGAACAACAATTTAACGTGGCCAATTTATTGGTGCCCAACTTTGGCCAAAAATTCAAAATCGATTTTCTCAACATTTATACCAAGCATTTTTTTATCTTTTGAAATGTATATATATCGTTGAAAAATTATTGGCACTAACTTTACTTCTTCAATTCCCATAGGGGAAGGGGGGGGAGGGTGAATTGTTGAAATTGAACATTTTAATAATGCATACTTTTTTGCTAGCAAAAATGAAGAAATAAAAGTTTACACTGAAGTAGAGGATATACGATTCTTTTAATCGAGTATAATGCATACCAATTTACTTCCGGTCTAGCCAGAAATTAAAAAAATATTAAAAATATTTAAGACCAACCCTGCATATTATTTCAGGAAAAAATCTTTCTCATTACGACGACATATATAGGTACCTATATATTTTTTTTTTGAGTTATACAAAAACTATTTTATTTAATACGTTATTGTAGTATAATTTATCAATGTATCCTCGGTTCTATTGACGATATAAAACAAAATAACGAAAAACGTTTCAAATAAATTTCGTTTGGATACAAAAGCATCGTAATCTGAAATAGTTTGCCTATATACAGGGTGTCCTGTAAGAGAAAAAGGAAGCTTATGAGTAAAATTAAAATTAATGTGAATAAGTAAATATTTTACGAGAAACTTTTAATTGTTAATCACAGGAAAGTTTTGTGCCAGTTTACTGATGGTCATTTCTTTTTTTCTTAGATTGCTTGCTTAATTTGAATTTCGATATCCCACATTGTAATAGTTAAACTAAATAAACTTGTACATCTCTTCAAAATTCATTTAATTCATTAAAAATTTCCTTTGTGTTACGTAAAAAATCCATCGCGAAGCAAGATTATAAAATGAAGACACTAGAGAGAAAGCAAATACTTGTGTGCATTATAAGTCTAATGAAATGCATGACGTACCTATATATCATAAATAATGTACGTAGGTATTAATATATAAGTAAATGTATTCTTAAGTTACAGTAAGAGAATAAGATACATGAATCTGAGAGGAATAAGAATATAGTAAAAAGGAAGATATAAATAATTCATTTATGTCGAGTATAATCTTTTATTGCATTCAACGTAGAAGTGGATGATTGTGACGAAATAAGGATTTAGAAGCAATATTGCTCTTGTTATTTTATTTATTAAGTACAGTGTGAAAAGTAAAGGAGGAAGATGCAAGAACGTGATTAATAGTTCGTTAATTGGAAATAAAGACGGTTTCATTTATATTGAAACACTTTGCAAAAGAAACATGTCTGATTTCCAACTTGTTTAAACGTACGTGGAGCTTGATTTATCTTTAAATATAAATATGAATAAAAGGAGGATTGGTAGGCATAACCTCAAATGAGAGATTACTTTTCTTTCCCGTCACCGAGGATATATGTGTATTTATTCTTAAACAGAATTTCGCTGTTGTAAAGTGTGCCAAGGTGTGGAGATTGAGCGTATATTACATGAAAATCTCGTTAACAGTAAAAGATTGGATTAACCAAAAAGATAAATGGATCTCAAGGCCATTACGAAGCCTCCTGCTAGTTTCTACTTATCTTACATGTAATGCACTGTACAGTGCAGATAAGATTTAAGATTGTATTTGAAGGCACCTAAAATTTACTCATTTAATTACCAATTCATTTTCTAATCTACCCGTTAACGCTAAACATTTAGAAAATTAAAAACCTCTATCTTGTATGGTGTTAAGTTGCTTATTTGGTCCAATTGAAGTATTTTTAAATAAGTAAATAGAATTAATTTTCTCTAAACTTACTTTGTGGAACTCCATAATTAGTTGTAATAATAAATACAAGTAATTCCCCTAATTTTTTATTTTGTGTCGAAACGTATTTCAGATCTTAATGTTCTTACAGGTCTAATTCATTTATACTACTAAAAACATTAATAAGCATACATACATTTATGGGATAAACGTTTAGTCGCTTAGATACAGAAACACCTTCCTTTTTCCGAAATATCCCTGTTAAAATTTCGTTTAGTACAAGATTTATTTTATTTGCGAAAGTTCTAGAAAGTTTCCCGTGAAATACTTCTGAAATATTCTCATTGAGTAAATAAATCAAATATTCAAGTTGCTATGCGAATTAAATAATTTTTTGCAGGAGAGGAGGAAGGTTAGTTGAAAAGTTATGTAAGTTTTGACTGTATAGATATGGTGCCACAAAGCAGGATTTCTGTCTCTGTGTAATCAGGGTCGAACTGATTCTACCTCCAGTACAAAAATAGACTGCTGCACCAACTTGCATAATTTCATGAAATAGTAACGTCCCCTCTGAAAGTAGGGTGGCCAGCCGCCAGATCCCTTATATTTAATATGAACATCATATATGATGACTATAATGTCTGCTAATTACAGTAATATAATAATATTGTTTTGAATTTTGTTGAAATGATATTAACGTATGTACTTAATCAATTTTATTTATTAAAGGGATTAGTTTAATGCTAAAAGCAAATTAAGTACCTACCTGTGGAGTGGAGGCATTTCACATTAATATTAAGTATATTTAATTATAATGTGTAGAGACATTCGGCTTGTATTTGGCTGTGTTTGTCAATACAATTATTTTTATAAGGTTAGGTAATATTATGTAGGGTTTGATCCTATACTGACGATTTATAAATCTGACGCCCTATTTGAAAGATCGTTTCCGCATCAAAGGCTAATAATACAGTACCTACCTACCGCTACTCGACAAGTCAAAGCAATTTCGATGAGGACATTCAAAAGTGAGTTTCACAAATTACGTCTACTGGTCTAGCTTGTTGCATAAACCCCTTTCTGTCTTATGTATATAGGAATTTCCTTTATAATTAACTTCATTTATTATCAGAGCAAAAAGTGTATAGTCGCCTCACTTTAAACGTTTTTAAAAAAACTGTTGGGTCCATTATTATCAAACAAATTTTATCTGAATCACTATTTATTTATATATAAGTAAACGTAATTTCATCATTTTTATTGAATTTAGCGAAATATATTCGAACAAACACGATTTTCACGTTAATTTGAGAAACGCCAATCTTTAAGAATTAATTAATACAAAACTATTTACTGGAATACAATAATTCGTATGTATGTAACAAAGTACATCAATTTACAACAATTTTTAACGTTAGAGGAGGTTATATATTTTGCAGAATGAAATGAACGCAACGGTGCAGTTCGTCGTGAGGAGGGATGGAATGAAAGCACAGTCAGCTTTTAACCGCACTCGACCTTGTGCTACAAGTGAGTCACTATTCTTACAATTCGTAGGTCCTCTGATTGAGACGAAATGGTCAAAATCAAGAACCGCTTTTGTTTTATTTGAATGTACAAACATTTTTATATTCACAGTAAGTAATCAATCAACTCATATACAATGAGTATCACTATCTTCGAGGTGCTCATAATCCTCAAACTCGTTATTATCGTCATCCTCGTCATTAAAATTTATTACCGAACGTTCTATGCAGATATCTACTACATTGCCAGTTTCCCTACGTGTCTTCTACCTTCTTCAATTATTTCGAACGCTGTTTTGCAATGTTGAGTCGCAGAGTCCTAAAACGTCCTTAATTTTGAAAATTGTGTTATCCTTTGCAACTATATTTTTGACATAGGCCCATGGTACTTTCTCCAGTAAATATTCTTTTTTATAATTGTGCTGTCGAGATAATCCCAAAAGTGAAGCCCTCGCCATTTGGTTGAAGGTATGGAGGTGTCAACGGATTTCTCTTGATTAACCTTCAATTATATCTGCTTTTGTCCAGAAAGACATTATGGATTTCTACAATTGGGCTCTAGTATTGTGTGGCTTGATCAAGCACGATCACTGATTTGTCGAGTATCACTCACAATACATGTCGTAACCACTATTTACAATGCTGTTTATTCATCTCGTCATGGTAATCTGCTGAACCTTTCGTTCCAAAGAAGCACTTAGTACAATCTGGTAAAAAAAAACGTTTTCATTAATGATGTCCAATATAATTACTCTTGTCCAGAGCCATATATTTCTTGAATTGTATTACACAAAACTGGCACGGTTTTCGGGGGTAACCAATTCCACCTAACCAAATTTACTTGAATAAAAGTAAAAATTATATAATAATAATAACAGCTTTTATTGATCACTGTATGGTTCCTACACCGTATTCAAAGGGTACAGGGTCAGAAAAACTGGACACAGTTTTCTGTTCTTCCCCCTGAGCCCACTCATAATCCACTGTCGACTGTGATTTGCAGTGACAAAGTTTGATAAATAATATAGTGCACTAACAAATTTATTGAAATAAACTACAACATTTAGATACAGCGTGTCTCACGGTGACCACCCATTAGAATATTTCAGAAACTATTACGATTTGAATTTTGAAAATTTGGGTGATGGGGTTTTCGGGCGTGGCCTCCTCAAATAAAATAATGGCGTCTACGTAACACTTCCGGTTTTTCCGGAAATGACACCAACTTTGTTATTTTAAATGTAACACCTTATATATTATTCCGATTTTGGATTCTACGTAAAATTTTAGGTGGACTTTCATCCAGTTTTCTTATTCCTAAAATTAACCGTTTCCGAGATATTTAATTTTTTAATAAAACCTTAGTTTTAATAAGACCTTAGTTTACTACACAAAAAACAGTAGATATCTCAAACCGTTCGAAATAGAATGAAATTTTGCATCAGACTACGATGAAACATACAGGGTGTTCCATTTGAAAAAACCAACTTATGATGATTTGAAGTTAACTAAACTCGGCATTAAATTTCCACCACCCTGTATGCAATTAAGCCACTTTGAAAGTACGGATGGGAAGCTTAGGGGTCCAGCTATCTCTCGTATCAATATGGTTCCTTCATCTTTCTTGCTGTAGAATTCACACGGTTTTAAACTAGATAGTGTTTATTTTAATTTTTATCAAAAAATTAAATATCTCGGAAACGGTTAATTTTAGGAATAAGAAAAACTTGATGAAAGTCCACCTAAAATTTTACGTAGAATCCAAAATCGGAATAATATATAGGGTGTTACATTTAAAATAACAAAGTTGGTGTCATTTCCGGAAAAACCGGAAGTGTTACGTAGACGCCATTATTTTATTTGAGGAAGCCACACCCGAAAACCCCATCACCCAAATTTTCAAAATTCAAATCGTAATAGTTTCTGAAATATTCTAATGGCTGGTCACCGTGAGACACGCTGTATATGAATTAATTCCTGTTGGAATCCTTTACTAATGTAAAAATCTTAAATTTGGCTACTATCGGTTACTTAGTATTTGCCTTTTCATTTCACGCTTAAACACAACTTTAGTTAATTTTAACAGCTGTAGGCTTTCCCTTTGATTACAGAACGTACAGATACTATGGATAAATTCCATTTCCATTGGCTTTTGAAAGGTCACTTTCAATTTACTAGTCGTCCCTTACTAGAGCCATAACGAAGTGTCTTTCGCTCTACAACTTAAAAAAATGTATGTGTGGCTACTGCATTCCTATTTAATGAACCTTCCATTTCGTTCTACATAATAATCCTGTGCAAATATCATACCAAATTTAAATCCAAGTGAACATCTGCACCCAATGGTGAAGCTTTGTATTTGTCATCATAATGAAGAGAGCTAAAGTAAAAGTGTACGATATTTTAGCATGTGTGATATTTTTGGTTTACATGCCGAGGTATAAAACTATCATTATTATTCACGTGGCTTTCTGTGTAAAGAAGGTGTTGTAATCTGCATTCGTTTCTAAGACATTATCATTTTAATTTTGTCACCCTAAATTGAGGGATGTGTGTGTATAAATAACGCATTTACGCATATCGCATTATTGATAAAAGCAGTTCTGTGCGTTGTAACAAAATTTTAAAAAGCTTACCAACCTTAATCACATTCTGGGCGTTTCAGACGCATTTCTAGTTGCCCATCATGTTTAAACGTAAAAGCGTGTTAATATAAGCAAGCGCCATCTTTCGGCATAATGAATTAAATAACGTCATTAAGAGTAATTTAGATGCCTATGTCTAATTGCCGCAACAACTTATTTCTGAAACAATAATTATTCGCATTAAAAATATTTCAACGATTGTTTGCATAAATTAGAAAGCTTTCAAGCTTCTTTATTCTTTTAATTTTGCTGATACCTATGCAACTCAATAACCCCTTGTGTTAAATTGAGGCCAATAGATCCTCTTTAGATGATCTTAGTTCGAAAAGGAATCAACGTAATACGTAATCAAATGAAGTACTTGAGAAATGCTTTCACATTCAGCTCATTTACTTTGTACAAAATGTATGCAAATGGTAATGGAGTTATCACGGCAAACATTGGCAGGGGAAGTACAATTCACTCCTCTACTTAACATAAATACACTTTCATTTTCAATATCTATTGACGTTTATTAGCAATAATCGTTTCCTTTTTATTTTACATTTGAATGTGTGCTGTCAATTACAGATTAACGTCTTGAGTGTGAGAATAAGAGCTTATATAGTTACACAAGTAGCCATCCTTGAGTTTTTTGGATTCATGATGTTTGTCAGTTGCCATCATTTTAACGATCTTTTTCAGTCATTCGATATTGCAAAGTACCTATAGTGAAGTAGAAGCAAAGAGAATATAAGGGGAAGTAACACCAGAACTGATTAAAGTTCTTCCCCTGTTTAATGTCCCAAAAGACTTTATTAACATATACTTGGGGTTCAAGTGTGATAAGGTTTACATTATCATGTTTCCATTACAGTATACATGCACTGATCTCCGATTATTATCACATACTCATACTTTGCTCATGTCAATAACGGATGGACTTTCATCAGTATTTTCGAATATTTTTTATATACTTAAAATTAGTCATCCTTCAAGATAAGATGTAGGAAATAGGATAAATATCATCGTCTACACTCTTATTTGTTTTTGTATGCGAACCTTACTTTGAACTCCACAACTACAAATGCTTCTTTGCCAGCTTGAAAGAGTTGAATGCACATCTCATTTTACTCCAGAAAGACAAATGTAGGAGGTTTTTCAAATTTACAAAATGCTTTCTGCTTGCAAAAGTTGCTCTTGTTGTTTTTACTATGAAAATATGATATATCCACTACTAGGCAATAACAACTTAATAATAATAATAATATTCTTTATTTCCTAGGGTCAACAACTATTGTATAGGATACGTCACAAATTAACGAATTTATAAATTAACATACATGTTCGAAAAATTCATTAATGGTATAAAAACATTTTTTTACTAGAAATAAAAACAGCATGCTTTTAAAGCTGAAGGCAGGCACTTCGAACATTTATTAAATTAAGGTTGAATTTTCATAAACTTGTTTTATTAATTAGCACAAGAAAAAATTAACCCTTGTTTTTATTTAAAAATGTAAGGGTTGTTTACTCTGTACCCAAGGAGTGAAACAATGTTGTCAAATAGCAGTAAAAGTACCTAGCTTCTCTAAGAAAAAAACAATTGACCTGTCCGAGCTTTTTTGAGTTTTTAAATGCCTCAATCTCTTTCCTCATTTTCCATTTTGGAACTTCAATTTTTTTGGTTAAAAATAAAAAAAAATAAAAAAAACTAGTGCACTGAAATCAGAAAAGAAAGACCTTTCAAATGACGTATCACTTGCCCCATCATCCCTATTTAAATTTTAGGGGTTGTTCTCACAGCGCTAAGGGATGAAATCACTTCAAGTTGAAATTCATAGCAAAAGTTGTCCTCCTTGATGTAAAAATTGACGTGTTTTTGCGTTTCTCAAAAAAAAATCTTCTCTAGCCAGAAACTCGTCTGTTACCTTTTCGTTGGCCCACCCTGTATACAAAGCATGACGTAAAGAACATAAGTATGATGTTCTTTCCACTGTTGACGAGTTATAAGGTACCTAATTAGCTTGTTCTTATTGAGTCAGACGAGTCTTAATTACGTAAAATGCTTCAATTAATAATAATACTATAAATCGTCAGTGACAAACAACAATATCTGTATCGGATTGATAATAATTAATAACATCAGTAGGGCCATTTTATTTCATCGAAATTACCTTTCCGGTTTCGAAATAGTGCAATCATTAGCAACATTTTAAGAAAATTTAGCACTGTTAATAGTATCTCCGCATTACACAAACTTCTGTTAGGTACTGAATATTGGAATGTTAATTCTTGGTTTATCGACTATCTCTTCTCTGCAACTATTTCATGTTGGCCACGCAACACTTACATGGTATGTATTTTCACAACTTTTCGCATATAATAAAAATATATTTTTTTCCGCAATTAGATTTTCTATGTACCGGGTGGTCCAAATTAGACACTTTCTTATGGAAACACCCTTTATTTTAAGAGATACAAAAATGGACCTAGGTGCCTGGACCTCAATTTTAATGAAAAAATCACTGGCGCAAACAGAATTCAGCTATCTTTACCTCAACTAATCCACAAGTGAAGATCAATCGGAATATTATGCGGAACTAGCGAAATTTCATTTTTTCTTACCTCTCGGACCGCGCGCGTTTGTTCTCTTACAATAATGTATTAAATTCAGTAAACTGAAATTTTGCCGCCAAATTTTAGGGATGTAATAATCATGTACGTTTCAATTCATTATTTGTTAAATACAATTAATCGTGCCTGATGTACTTTCAAGTCTTTCTATTTTTCCAATATTATTATTATTTCTCTTATGGGGGGGGGGGGGGGGGGGGACTTAACCAACACAAGTCGGGGTGGTGCTGGGCCACATCCACCTTCTTCCGAGAGCTGCTCTTTTGTAATGTACTTACTTTAATCAAAGAACCTGTGCATTGCAATGACACAGTATATGGAATAGCCTTCTTTCACCTCCTCACAACCCTTGCACATTGGATCAGCTTCACAGACCATTTGCCAAATATTTCATTATTAGATAATTCCTCATTAAGACATCTAAGATATATGTCTTCCTTACTGAATTTCCCCGGATTTTCCGTTTTTTTTATTGGATGGTACCAATTGCATCGCATTGGCTCCAGTATTCCTCCTGCTAATCTCTTAGATTGCTTTTTATTTTGTTCTTCGCCGTGTCATATGCAATTCCACATGTCAATTGGAGCCGTAAAAGGCATTTGAAACCTTCTTTGACTAGTCGGTTGGCTATTATACGTTATAGCGAAATGTTCAGGTGCGCACATTCACTTTACTTTAATAATTTTTGCGAGCTGAATAAGGGTTTGTTATCGAGTGTTAAAATTTGTAAAGCTTCTGTGTGAATTTGACTTTTTTATTTGTGCTGTGTATATAAGTACCTAGATCTTTTGTTTTTCTTCTGGCGTTGTTGTAGCAAGATGTATACTGTATAATACAATAAATAAATGTAACAGGTTTTGAGGGTACTCCAACAATAGACTAGATCAGTGCTTCTCAAAGTGGTGGTCCGCGGACCGGCGCCGGTCCGCAGGTAGAGAGTCGCCGGTCCCGCGGTGTAGCCACAGAAGAAATACCTACGGATGCAGAAGCGACACTTACGGCGGTTTCTTTGATGTTTGATGCGCTAGATTGCCATCTTAAAAGCAAGTGTTTGGGCGGTAATGTTTATTAAAAATATCCAATATATAAAATAAAATATACAACTTTTTTATAAATGTGTTATATTTAGTAATTTTTACGCCACATTCGGCGGTTTCTGTGATGTTTGCAACCTCCTTTTAGTTCATTTTAGTGTGACGGCCATCTTAAAAGAAAGTATTTTCGTATTACAAATTGGTATATGCGAAAACGGGTAAGTGTCGCTTCTGCATTCGTTGGTATTTCTTCTGTGGTGTAGCTGAGAAGTATTGCAAGACGAGGCTATGCGATCCACCCCTTTTGTAAATAAAGTATTTACCAATGCTTTTAGCAAGTTTCTTGTTATGGACTTTAGTTCATTAAAATACCACCAGTCCGTAGTAAAATCAACCAAAACATACCGGTCCACCACAAGTTTGAGAAGCACTGGACTAGATGATAGCACTGATTACAACACTGGAATCAGATTACCAAAATAATCTTTCACCCTTCCATCCTATTTCTCTTGGAGGCTTGGCTTACATGAACAAAGGAGTAACTCATAATTGACCTTGTTACAACTGTAATGGCGTAGCTCTAGTATTTTAAAATTAAGTAAAAATTACTATAAATTATACTAGGTAGGTGTTCACCAATATTTATAAATTTGTCACAATTTCAATACTACCTGTTTCACCTTATCAACCTTATATTTATCGTTAAACTCGGTTTCCTATTTGATCATTTCTTCGTTTTCTTTCAATCTTCCCGAACTTTCTGCATATCGTCTTATATCGTATATTTGTTGTTTTCTTTTCGACATTGTCTCTTTACATCTGTTATGTACAATGTTATTATATATCGTTTGTTGTGATGTTTATTTGTACGAAGTAAAGTAGGTAATCTTTTGTTCTTATTTACCTACTTTATGAATTTGTCCGTAAAGCTTCATTCTTTCTTATTTGGACGTAGGTATCTGTAAACTTATCGATGCAATGTAACCACTTTTAATTCTTATTTCATAAAATTAGACAAATAAATGGACTTTAGCATGAAACTGATTACCAATAAAATACATAGACAGATATAACCACTGCTCGATATGTATGTAGCAGGTGTCATGGGCATGGCAATAAATAGCTGTCTAAACTTTCTTGAAATATCACGTTTAAGTGCGGTAACACTTACTCGCTAGTAAGCAAACTGATAATTGTGTAGGAATATCTAGGTATTTATGGTCACGTTTCCAAATATTATGGAACTATTAGTTTTAATTATTCTGAAGTTGTACGTAGGAATACATAAATAAATAAACATTAAGGTACTATTGAAAGGAATTATTTACTATCACTCCAGAACATCAAATTAAAATGGGCAACTTCTAGTTTTATAGATCGGTGTACTTATATCGGTACGTTTTGTGACAACCATAAACGTAAGAACCTTCCAAGGAAGTAATGTTGTTTGGAATCCAAAAGAGCTCCACGTTAATTAAAAATGAAAGAACGAACCAAATGAACGCGCGTCGCCTGCATTGCAGAAACAAACATCCAATTTGTGGAGCATTCCACTCTCTTTAAGAAGGTATAGCTATAAAATAGTTATAGATCATCAAAATGAAACAATTTTCACTGCAGTTGTCTTGCTATCACATTTGGTCAACCAGATTGAATTTTACTCGTTGATATTTAATAAATTAATATGTAGCCATTTTTATATTATAATTACTTTAGTACCAGTTTATAAGAAAAATACATTTGATTTTTATAAAAAGCTATGGAAATTATGAGTTATATTAAATACTCTGAAAAATGAAAAGAAATAAAAATCGAGTCACTCACATTCACTTATACACAAGACATTACTTTCTAATTTATAAAAATAATTCTTATATCTATAAGTACAATAAAAATCGTACGTAAATCGGATAATTATTTGAGATAATTCAGAAGCCATGTATAGATGTCTTCCTCATTTTGAGATACCCAATTAATGTTCAATTTTATCGTTTCCAAACTTTGCTCCAATGCTCGCGTTGCTGAACCAACATTCATTCCATTAAAATATGTAGATACCTGAGTATTAAAATGAAACATTAAATAAGGCAGTTTAAGGGAAAGACTATAATACCTCATAATAATCGTAAGGAGTTGATAAATGTGCAGTGACAGCTGATATGAGACTCCCCATCATGAATGTGGAATTTCCTAATAAAGATTGCATTGTGGACCAATATGCTTTCAGATGCCTCCACGCTAACAGTCTACCTTCTGGATTTGCTGCAACAACTGTAAGTACAATCTTCACATCTTGTGGCCTAATGCTTCTTGGATGCAACGTTTCCAAAAGGTATCTGAGAGCAAGTATCTTTTGACAAATTCACTCAAATTGTATTTAGGTACCTTTGCAAAAGCCATGGATCTGATGCAACGCCTAGTGCTTTCAAAAACAACTTACGCTCGCTTGGGATTATTGTCGAATTGTACACACCCCAACAATGTTGCCATTCAGTCAATCCGCCATATTTCACACCAGCAGAATACACTACCTCTTTTAAATCAGCCGGAATTGATTGATTTCGATTCATCCACTTTTCAAATTGCGATTTTGATTGGAATACGGTTTCGTTCAACTCACAAAGAATTGCAGTCGATAAAACATCTGTGCGTAATAATCTGAAAGTGTATTGAACAAATTATTACTCTAAAATCCTTGTATGAAGTAGGATTGATTAGACTAAATGATGTAGAGGTAATTGCATGATCTTCAAAGGCAAAATCGGAATAAAGTAATGACTGGCGTTCGATGTGCAGTTTGCGGATAATGATAAAATTACTTTTATTCAGCGTATTCTACGTATCTACTCGATTGCTTAGACATATGAATTTGTTGCAATTAGAGATTTTTAGTGAGTTTACAAAAAAATATAAACAGTTTCAGGAGGCTGAAAAACGAGCATCGCTAAGCTTATCTTATTAGGAAAAAACAATCAATACAAATAAATTATCTTATCGCATTAAATAAATTAATTGTAGAATTAAATATCAGCAGCATAATTTGATTTGGAAATATGTGAAAATATACACATTTATCAGTGGGTTATTATGTCCCTTTACTCTCTAAATTGTTGCTAATGGAAAACGTAGTATATCATGCATTCAACATTCTATTTGAAAAGCAATTACGAGGAGAAACATGTTAGCCTATTTAAAAAAAAAAGATACCTATCTAAATGGGATCCTTTGCTATCCCACCCGATGGCTTTCGAAATTGGAGTCAACAATTTTCTCATATACTTCAAAAAAAGTTTATACGCCAGTGATTCCGATAATCGACGGCTCCACGCCTGAAAATGTTTAATGGCAGTAGCCCAAGGTACATAGTCTTTTTCTTTTATAAGGTACAAAGATAAATCTAAAGGTATGCTGGCATTTAAAAAACCTGCCCTACAAAAACCAATGTTATAATATCGAAATGATCAATTAAAATATATTCTAACGAACCGACTGAGAGTGAAGGCATCGTCGATCAGGCTTGCTCTATCGGCTGGATTAAATATGGTATGGTTACTTCGTAAGTCTGCAATAATATTGGTCCACATGGTTTCATCGTACATAACTCGATAGAATCCGGATTGATTAATATTGGCTTTAATCCATTTCACATCAGTGTCAACCTCAATTCGCACTGAAAAATATATTTCGCGTTAGTTTCAGAGTAAGCGTAATATCTTACCGTCTAACCATCGCTCATGTTCATCCACACTGTACGAATATCTTCCGGATATTTATTAGTAAAATATGTTAGAGGCACATACCATTTATAGTCAAATTTAGATTTGGGCTTGGATCGTAAAGAACTATTTACGCTTTCAGTTGTTAACAAAAACCTGTCTTGAGTTGCAATAATTTCATCTTCTTCTCGCACTAGTGTCACTAACGGAAAACCCATTTGGTTAGTCCAAGTATCCATAACGACCTAACGAACAAAATGTGAATTCATTTGTAAGGATGATTCAATCTCGCACCTTAACTTCCAATGATTGATTTGTGTGTTTACTGAAAACGTTCCACAAATCCTTGGTGTCCGCATTACTATACTTGAATGTGTTCAAATACTCATTTAATCCATTTTGTAAGGTATCCAGCTGCAAAAACTTTGCCAGCATGTGTAATATCGCGGCACTCTATAACTTTTTCTAATTAGAGGGTACGTATCGTAGAATTACGCTATTTACTTTACTATAAGATATTGTATCAAAGATTGCTTCAATTTCATTTGGATCTTGGACAGTTACGGAAATGGGATGACTACTGGATAAGGCATCAAGCGCCAACGCCGGTTGTGTTTTGTCCAAGATAAATTGTTCCATCATCTTCCATTCTGGTTTTAAGTTATCTACACCCATGTACTCTAAAAAGCTGGCGAATCCCTCATTTAACCAAAGATCATTCCACCACTTCATTGTTACCAAATTTCCAAACCACTACAAATCATTGTACCTAATGACTGAAAATAACAAATATTTCTCACCTGATGAGCCAATTCGTGCGCTATGACTATAGCTACCCATTGATGGGCTGAAGTTGAGGTCTCATTAGGATCATAGAGAATAGCAGTTTCGCGGTATGTAATAAGACCCCAATTTTCCATGGCGCCCGAGACAAAATCGGGTATAGCAATTAAATCTTAAAAACACTTTAGTTTTCTCTTATGTATCGAATCGTATGAACAAACCTTGTTTTGGCAAAGGATAAGCAACTCCAAAAAAATCTTCGAAGTAATCCATGACGTTGACAGCAGTTTCGAGTGCAAAAGACGCTTGAGAGATATAAGGCGAGGGTGCATACACCGAAACTGATATGCCGCGTTCGGTTTGTTTATTTTGATGTACGTAATCGCAAATTACGAAGGCAACTAAGTAAGTACTCATTTCTACCGATTCTTGGAAGTCATCACGTAGCTAAAAAGACCTTCGTTAGTATTAAAAAGCAACAGTGAAAACATACGAGTCCAGTTCCCATATAAAATCCCACATCTTCTGTATTTATAACTGGCATATTAAATAACGCAATATGAAATCTGTCACGAAAGATTGACATTTTAAATCTGGCTTTAAACTGAGGTTCGTCGAAACATGGAAACGCAGAACGTGCGTGAGTAGGTTCAAAATGCGTTGTTGCCAAATACCTGATGGACTGATATAGTTACATTTTAAAAAATAAACATTAATTTACCTTCTTTCTCCATTATTAATATAACTAGATATATAAAATCCCTCGAAATCACGATTTAACTTTGTTGTATATCGTATATTTAATGTATAATTATGTTTCTTTCTAAACTTATCCTTAATTTCAATATAAAGTTGCTGTCCATCTAAATATTCCAAAAGTTTTATAATTTTTATGGTATGTCCTTTTCTATCTTGTACTATCTGAAATAATGTAATCATTGATAAACAATTAAGTTGAACTACTACTTCAGTTTACCTTATCAGTAATGGTTAGGTTTTTACTATGAAGTACCAAAAAATTTGTGTCTTTTTCTGCTTGAAATTCTATGGAAACTTGACCTAAAATATTTGATTTATTAATACATCGTATACCAATCACTAACTGGTCTTGTCGAATGAAAAATTTTGGAATGATTCCTGGAACCATTCAAAAGGGTATTTGCTAGAAAACTTAAATAAACAGTGGGAGACGATTAGTGTCCCAAGCAATTTTAAGGGTAGTTTATGAATCCCCAAACGAAGACAATCTTATTTTTGCTCAGGATAGATGAAACGCCACAGTATTGTATGATACCGTGTAAATCTGTACCTACTATAAATCTGCCACAATTTTGGCAACGGAAAGAGTTTTGTAGTAAAAATGTAAGCTAGTGTATGAATGAGTGAATATTTTTAAATTATGCATAAATACTTAAGTATAACCAAGTAATAGTCAAGTATATTTTCGCACGACTACTCCTAATAATAGAATAATAGATCAAATAATTTAATATAATTTGTAGGAATATGTCCATATAAGTTGCAGACGTTGTACTCATATTGTCAGCTAACAACATTACACAAAATTATGTCATATACACAGACAGTATACGATGGATCATAATGTCAGTTTATGGTAGCTCCTTTGTTCACTAAATTCTACAAAAAAAGATGGGGAATAAATATAGCACCTCAATAAAAAGATAAACATTACTTACTAAATTTTGAAATAACATCTTAACGCTAAATCGATTTAAATTTAACGTTATTAACGAATTATTAAAAATTGCAGCACCAAAGTATAAAAATAAATTGTATTTTGACTAAGCTAAGTTGTCACTGTATGGTTTTACAAGGCCGCTTTTGCTATGGAATTGACATATTTAGACAATTCTAGTCTATTGTCAATGTCAATTTTTATTATTATGTACCTACCTACATTTTAGGATTATGATTGAAGATAATGTTTAATGGTAGAGATAAGGGGCCTAAATTGCATCCTTGAGAAATACCTACTTGATATACAACCTCTGAAAGTAGGCTAATTACTTAATAGTTCAATCACGAATGAAGATTTGTTAGTTTACTTGGATAACGCGCAAATTTCAGTGTTGTACTGATGTACTGTGCTGAACGTTTTGTTGCGAATTATCCTACAAAGAGAAGTGGCGATCATGCTGGGAAAGTGAAAATCTGGAATATGATTTTGTTAAAACAATAGATGTAATCAACAGGTAGATTAAATTTTGCCCAATCTCGATGTTATTGTAAATAAGATGTTACCTTTCACTTCAAGCGTTGTTAAGTTTGGATGCATCGTTAAGTTATATCGTGTTGGAGTTATAAAAGTAGGAAGACGAATATTGTTCCATGGAAAAATTTGGCCATTTGTAGCGCGCGGAACAAACATTTTGGTTTCGTTCCATTCATCGTCCACAAAATTTGGCGGTTTACTTCCCGCACAAGTACACTCTAGAATAGATCGTTAATAAGGATGTAATAAAGTTAAGGTGTCATACCACTCTGTGGGCCAGTGTATGCGATGATAACACAGGCAGTAAAAAATATGGCAAAAACAACTGTGGCGATGCAGAGGGCTCTTTTTTGGGAACAGGCAGCAACTCCATTGTTTTCGTAGAGGCTCTTTTTGGTTGGACCAGCGGGACTTTCGGTTCCTGTAACACCGCCTAAGTCACAGGCGTTATAAACGAGTGATGATGATTGACAGATGGAATGAGTGATCTGTGTTGTGTAATGAGTACCTGTAAGAAATGCAACATCGTCAACATCTTGATCGCTCATTACTGATTGACCACGTCTCCAAACAACTGCCTCGACGTCGCGTGGTCCAGTTACAATGGAAACTTTTATTAAACTGTTCCTATTCTTACCCTCCACAGTCGCGATGTTATATTAATTCTGAAATAATTTTGGTAACACTAAACCGCTACTGTTAACATTATTCGAAATGAAAACAAATTACATAATTACGGCACGTTACCTTTCAAAAATGGAACTTAGTGTAAACGGCTTCGAATTATTATTGTTTAATTTTATATTTTATATGAGATTTTGTTGTAGCGCCCATTTCGGTAAAGATTAAAGAATTAGGAAATGATATTTGACACAAGAATCACACCAAGCTTTAATCCGCCATCATTCCGTGCGACCAAAACCCGTAGTACAGCGCGGTAATGGATTTTCCTTGACGCATGTGTATTGCCAAAGCGGGAGAAAGCTCAATAATGGATGGATGTCTTTCTAACTCATGCAATTGGATTGGTTTACGCGAATCTATCCACGTGCTTACAAAAATGGCCATCATCTACGCATTTACGAATGAAATTAAATTCGCTCATGCATCTATACCGAACAATCATGCACGAAACTAGATCATTTTCGTTAGTCTGATTAGAAAGCGACGGCGGGTATAATTCTCTAAATCTTATGCGAGGCGGTTGAGTGGATGTAGGTAGTACAGAAAACGATAACTAAAGAGTACCTTGAGCGTGAATATTTCCGTTTTGCGTCTGCTTATATCTCCCTACAGGTTCCAATCTTATAACATCCACAGGAGTTGGTGAACTTTGCGGCATGTTGTTATTAATAATTGAGCTGATTGAATGATAAATAACATACAAATCTACCATACACAATATGATATCTAAAGAACCTTCGTAACATCTATGTATCTACATTCTAGACTAAATGTATTATATATATATCTATGAGTTGAGCGGCATAATTGATGGACATACACATGCCATTAACTGAATGCACTGAAAATGTACCTTTTAATGAAAATTAGTTGATTATTTCGCCTGTTTCACATCACAATTTAAAAAACTTCAAAATGTAAAATAACGCGACACGATTACACGACGCATAAATTGTAGAGAGTATGCGTTAACCAGTTGCATAATATCTTATATAAAACGTTGTCTAAAACAAATAGACGTTGAATTATTGATTCTGTTTTAACAAACACTAACGTTACAAGTCGGATCCGTTTTATGACAGTTGTAGCTGAGGGTGCTTCCCTCGACGTGTTGTGGAAAAAGGCAGAATAACTTCCCAAGATCGATCGCTCGTCTTAATTGCGCAAGTGCAAACATTTTCCCCACAACTGTTCGTTTCGCAAGGAGTATGGAGGGTTGGTAGAAGCGAATTCAAATATATATAAGCTTTATTAAATTACCTAACATTCGACACTTCAAGGTACAGAGAAACCTTATACTTAAAATAAATACAGTAATAACAAATATTAAATTTGCTAAAGACCTGCCATCGACAATCATTAGGAAAGTAAATAATTAAATAACTCTTAAGTATTATATCTACAGCCATTCATACGCATGCACACAAATTTACACTAAAATCAAAGAGGATTTCCAATATCATGTTGGTAACGTAGAGTAAGATATTGTGTGGCATCACTCATTTGGCGTATGCATCGAGTGAGACCTTTCAAATGCCTTCTAAAATTTTGTGCAAGCATAGCAGCCTGATTTTGCACTTGGGATGGTTCTTCAATTCCAGAATCATTTTCATTTCCAGTTTCGGACTCGGAATCGCTAATAATTGAAGCGGATGAATTTGTAGATGTTACACTAACAGTTGATGGTCTTCTGATGTGGCCTTTTGAAACTGTTAATTGAGTATTGGGCGTTTCGGTTTTATTTGTATCGTGTTCTAAATTTTGCCCCCATAATAAATCCACTTTAATACTGTTCAACATATTGTAAACATCAAATAGGTCAGTTGAATTTAAGATTTCTTGAATTTCATTTTTATTTTTCGAATTGTGCTTTTTCGGTGCTATGCGATCTTGTTCATCACCAACCTTTAGATCCATCAGCCGACATGGTACCAGAATTGTTTCGTCCATTGTTGTTATCGATTTTACCAATTCACTAATTGCGCTAATAATGCTTTGATTCGAAAATTCCGAATTGTCGTGTAAACCCAGGCGGCGAAAGTAGCATCTGTAATAGGGAAATAAAGTTAAGTGTTTGCGTACGTTTTATTTGTTTGCTTAAAGAATGCGGATTGCGTTATACAGTTTTGAAGGTAAAAAGAGTCGTTGAAATTCCTTTTGTAAAGTCTTTAGCCTGGCACTGCCAAGTGTGAAGGAAGATATGGGGCTAAAAGATTACCTAATTTTAAACAACTGACCTACTTTAATATTGTATAACATACCCAATTAAAAATAATGTCTATCAATGATTGTTTACACATTTCTCCGTGTCCGAATCAGTTAAACAAAAATTGCCATACACGACAAATTTAATTTTTTTTATTAACTAAATTCCACCTTTTCAAAGCGATTTTATTGACTAATGGGAACTCCAGTGACGTCAGCATTCATATTTATTGTTTTTAATATAGAAATCAAAATTAGAATAAGAATGCATCGAATTTTTTCCAAGCGATTAAATAAAAAAAGGACAAATGAAAATTAGGTGAAAGAGTAGGTTTGGAAAATTTCAAGTGCAACTATAATTTCGCTTTCACCACGTAACTAACTTAAGCAATTACATTACTAGTTAAAATTCTAAATAGAATTTCGCGAATTTATGCTATTTCTGTTATGCTGTTCGGCCAAAGAAAATTTTTAAAATGTGACATCCGCCCTTTCGTATACCCTACACGTTAACCGAATTATACTAACCTGGATTCTTCCACATTATTGCTAATATTATCACTGTAATTATTCATGATTTCTGGTCTTGTTAATCCAAATTTAAACAAATAAATAGCAAAAAAACTAACACCGAAAAACACACTACTTGCATAGGAGTACAACAGAAGTCAGAACATCGTTTAAAGGCTTACGCACAGTTTTATATTAGTCTAGAGTGGGGTGGGGCTCGAGATGCGTCGTTATAATTCGATACACTACATTTACATTCGCAGTTTAATTTTTTATTTTTTTTAGATAATCCATTCGTTTCGAAACTAGATAATAAAAGTCTACAATTACATTGCTCTATAAGGTCTGATAGAAATTTCCCCCATTTCCTCAAAGTTAAATGAATAAATGAATGGAACAGGTAATTCTTATTTTAATACGGTTAACCGTTTACACGAAGAATCGAGAACCCCAATAGTCAGACCATTATACTTTTCACCTATTGGTTAAGGGGATCGCGAGAGTTTTTTGATAGGTTCAGATTTGTCCTCACCTCATGTGCGCCACATTTAAATGTTTAATTATACGCTCGGTATAATTGCTTATAAAAATGTGATTTTGTCGATATATGTATTTACTATTTTAATATCAATAAAGGAAGCGGCAAACATCAAAGTTCAGGCAATTGTGTGTAAATAATACACCTTAAAAAACAATTCCAAAACTTTCGATTGTTTGATATTTTGAATGGCAAATGAGATATTTACATTTTCTATGTAAATCGATAGTACAATTATGTTCAATGTACATCAAGCGTCGCAGCGCAGTTTTTACGAACCACGTACTTATTCATATGATTAACGCGTGGTTGCGTGATTTATAAATGAAGTATACCACTAATCTTGGTCAAAATCTGCACACGCCGACGAATCGGGAAAAAATGTTAAAATTTCTTAATATTTTACTTAAAAGAAACACTTAATCTTCGCGTGAATCAAGGTGCTGGATAATTCCTAAATGTAAGGATTTTGAATGTTACACGTGTGATTTTTGTCTGCTAGATATTTATTTATACATTTATATCTACCTATCAACTTAAATTGTTATCTGACAACACCCGCGCCGCCGCGCCGGCTCACCGCGTAATTTGCCGAAAGAAATATAACCAAACATAAAGAGAGAGCTGTAAATTGATTCATTTTTGCACAAAACATAATTACAAAAATTTACCAAAATAGTTGATATTTTTAACAGTAGGTAGAATACATTTAGAAAAAATAATACTACAAAACAAAAAATAAAAACACCAGTCTTATTTAATTATTTAATTCAAATTAGAAATGCAGAAAAACTTTAAAACTTGCTAAAGGTTGTCACATTAGAATTACTTTTCGAAACCTTTTTCTGCAAATGAATCTATAACATCATCAAAATTTATACTATACGCCATTTCATTCTCAATAAATAATATTAAAAGATTGCTTAAACGATATTGACCTATTATAATTTTTTATGATCTATAATTTGCTAAAATTGCGCTGAAGTGGACGCAGCGTTGCAGAGAGTCGTAGTGGGACCTACAAGTTTGGAAAAGCGTCATGATGTAAGATTTGTGAAAAAACGATAAAAGATCTCGGTTCTTCAATGATTCCAAATAATACAGGAGCGGAAGAGCCTGATCTCTGAACACGATGAGTTCCCGACAATAGTCGGTTGCGTTTAAATCATGAGCATATTTGAAAGACAGAGCTGATCCATACTTACTTCTCCAAATGCGATATTTACATTTTCTATGTAAATCGATAGTATGATTATGTTCAATGTACATCAAGCGTCGCAGCGCAGTTTTTACCAACCACGTACTTATTCATATGATTAACGCGTGGTTGCGTGATTTATAAATGAAGTATACCACTAATCTTGGTCAAAATCTGCGCACGCCGACGAATCGGGAAAAAATGTTGAAATTTCTTAATATTTTACTTAAAAGAAACACTTAATCTTCGCGTGAACGAATAATCAAGGTGCTGGATAATTCCTACATGTAAGGATTTTTAATGTTACACGTGATTTTTGTCTGCTAGATATTTATTTATACATTTATATCTACCTATCAACTTAAATTGTTATCTGACAACACCCGCACCGCCGCGCCGGCCCACCGCGTAATTTGCCGAAAGAAATATAACCAAACATAAAGAGAGAGCTGTAAATTGATTCATTTTTGCACAAAACGTAATTACAAAAATTTACCAAAATAGTTGATATTTTACCAGTAGAATACATTTTGAAAAAATAATAAATAAATAAAAAACAAAAAATAATAACACCAGTCTTATTTATTATTTAATTAAAATTATAAATGCAGAAAACCTTTAAAACTTGCTAAAGGTTATCACATTACAATTACTTTTCGGGACCTTTTTCTGCAAATGAATCATAATATCATCAAAATTTAGGAACAAGTAAAGTAGTTATTGTCGTAAAGACTAAAGTATATGACATCCGTCATTAGAAGGAGAGAGAGAAATATAAACATACAGGAAAAAGTTTACACTGCGACCAGGACTCGAACCTGGGGCCTTGGCAAAGGCCCCAGGTTCGAGTCCTGGTCGCAGTGTAAACTTTTTCCTGTATGTTCATCAAAATTTATACTATACGCCATTTCATTCTCAATAAATAATATTAAAAGATTGCTTAAACGATATTGACCCATTATAATTTTTTATGATCTATAATTTGCTAAAATTGCGCTGAAGTGGACGCAGCGTTGCAGAGAGCCGTAGTGGGACCTACAAGTTTGCTAAAGCGTCATGATGTAAGATCTGTGATAAAAGATCTCGATTCTTCAATCATTCCAAATAATACAGGAGCGGAGGAGCCTGATCTCTGAACACGATGAGTTACCGACAATAGTCGGTTGCGTTTAAATCATGAGCTGATGAGCATATTTGAAAGACAGAGCTGATCCATACTTACTTCTCCAAATCTTAGTTTGATAAATTTATTAGTTTCTCTTATTCTCTGTAAAGTTGATTAAACCCTCCATTAATGAGACAGAGCGTGAAAGTATTATATCTCGTTTCTGAATTTCTATATTTACGCGATTAATTACTCCAAGAATGTTACTCCATATAACTAGAATATGAATCAATCGAAAATCCCTAAGGGTCTTTTAAAAAGTTACCATCAAATTTTGTTTCTGTGGAATAACTCCCTTTATTGATCTGTCTTCAATTACTTGTGGCAAATTAGTCAACAGCATTACATTTCGCCCTTTAAAAATTGCCCATCGAGAAGTCGAGATTACGGAAAAAGTAAATACATGTTTGAAGAATTCCAACTAAGTTGACTGCGTCTGGAGAAGCTGAAGCTGCGCACACCCCAACAAGATTGAGCGAATACGCCAGGAAAGCCCTCTTTATATGACCCTGCCATATTTGAGCCATTGCCATAGAATTAACCACGACAGTATCTCTAAACCATCACCATCCATTTTCTGACAATCAAACATAATAGTATTTTGCTTCTTACAGATTTGCCAAAATGTCGTTCCGAACTTTTTTTCTCATTAAATCTATGATTTCATTTTCAATATAGTTTTGGACAAGTTGGTTTATTAACATGATTTAGCAAACACTTTAGAGTAGGATTTTATTTTGGTAAAAGAAGAATCAAATTTAGGAAGTTTCCTTGACTTGAAGTTATCATGGGATCACAAATTTTTCATAAGTTCCACGGAACGCAAGGCGATTCGTCGCTAAATACATCTTAATAACATCAATAACTATTATTGTGTGTAGGATACGGCAATTCTTTTTTGTTTCGGGTGGTTAGTGAAGGTAATTTTATTTTGCCAATAATTTTTCATGTGTTACAATTATTTATTAAACATTGAAAGTTTGTAGTATTGACGACGTTTCACCATGTGTAATGGCTTTATCAAGTCTATATTTGTGCAAAATATGTTGTTAAATAATAAAATTTTGAAATTAAATTACAATGATATTTATTTTGTTGGTTATGCGTTGTTTAGTGAATAACTAAACAACGCATAACCAACTTACTGAGGCTACATTTTTTGTTTTCCATTTACCTAATTTGTTCATTCTCAATAATAATGGATTATCCCTCATATAACCCATTAAATACCTACCACGAGAGGTGGAATAACGAAATTTACGCAAATAAAATATAAACAATAGAAGATTGTATTATGATACTATAAAATTAGTACCGAGCGATGTATAGGTAATCTGCTGTTTATGTTATAGTTTAAGAATGGAAGCGATATACAACTTCTTTTGACAATGCTTAGCCTCCAGAACTATTCTGGATTATCTGACGTTATTTCTGCTTCTTTTTGGTGCTCTGATCTTTTATTTATCTAATTTTCAATCATTTCTGGCTGCTTGCTAGGTATGTGCGTTAATATTGGTAGTCGTTGCCTACCATCTGTACAACTATATTCTCGTTAACCAGTAAATCATAATCTACAAACATTTTTCACATAAACGAGTACTTCAAGGAAAGGAAGTATGTAATGTGAAGTTATTCAATGGTAATAGTAACCTTTATGCAGAGTCCAAGAAATATGGAAATGGTCATTGTAGGAGTAATAATGGTTAGGTGGATTATATGAACCAACAATTATTAAATGGTGTGTTTGTTATATGTAAACCTATGTTTACTATTTAGGGTGTAATAGGACCGATAATACTATGATTTAAGGGACATAACGCTATGGTCACCATTATTTTGATAAATGGACAGCAATAATATCTGGTATTATCAAATGTAATTGGAACTGTATGGTTCTTTAATTCCCGAATTAGGCTCGATTCACACTATAGTGCCGGTCACGGTGCGCTCTCCGTCCAATCTCTGTTCGGTAAAAGGTTCTTATACAAGAAACAATGAGCGTATTCATACTATTAGCACCGCCAAGTTTGAAGAATATTTTGCCGGAGCGTGATCGGATTGGAGCTGACTTGTACTCATAGTGTGAATACGTTTTTGTTTCAAATGTAGTATTCGCCTTCCGTTTTCCTCGCTAATAAGCTTGGATCCACCCACATTCTTCTTTTCGTCGTTTTGCGTTTCACTCTTTTCTAATTCTTCAATTGCAAAATCGAATAACATTGTCAGACAACTGCAAAACTTGTACTTTAATAAATGAAATAAAGTAAAATTGTATTGCCAATTAAATTCATCCGACTTGGACCATTAACGACTTACTGACTGAGGCTAGTGTACAGTTGTACACATCAAGACTGAACCGCGGTTGAACGCGAACCCATAGTGTAGATACAGTAAGATTTTACCGAATCGAGAGTGGGCCGAGAGCGAACCGTGACCGGCACTATAGTGTGAATCGAGCCTTAGCGAGATCGTCAATTAGAGAAATGGTTCCGATAACTTAATATCTCGAAAACATGAATTGAGCATGAGCTAAAACAAATAAATCAGCAACTGTGTTCGTGCACATTTTAAATAAATTATGATATTGGCCGAGATTAATCATATCGACACAACTACGTCTTTGTTCCAGAACACCACCCAAAGGTTAATAGATATTTTATCATTAACAAGTGCAATTTAATTATGTATACTACTTGAGATTCTCCAAAATATTAAAACATCTCGTATGGGCATGGGCGCATAAAATATTTATTGCACATGAATATCATTAAGCGTTTGTTTTTCACTAACTGCTACACGGGTATGTGTAAATCCCAAAAGCCAACATAATAACCAGTTAATAAAGGAGTGTGAACATAATCCAAAGAAAGTCTTCATGTGGAGTAGATAAGCAGGTAGACCTAATACGCACTTGAAAATATTATTGCGATTCGTGTTCCTTCTTGTGATTTCAGATCGCAAGTCAGGAACCATTTTTAGAGTTATCCACTGTTCTTACTTGATAATTCATCATCAGAGCTTTCCTCAATAGCGTAAATCAAACATTTTGGCATTGTAAATATTATGATGAATGTTCTAATGAACGTGGTCGCCTATGTTAGGTTACCTTTATGAAATGATTTGTTTTAAAAAAAATAGTAAAACTACAACTTAACAATGTTGTTTACGCCATGTCAAGGTAACGTTGTCAAATAAACTGTGTTTGACTACAGATATCATGTTAGATAATATAAACAATTTAATAGAAATCCTAAAATCCTTGTGATTGTCTAAAATTCGGAACATCGTCTATCTCACACATCTCAGTGGGTAATGGAATTTGTAAGAGGCAACTTTGGAGTGAAGAAGCATCATAATTATCATTTTAATAGACTATATTATAATCCATATGTACAGAAGGATCATTAAACATTAATATAAAACGAGTGTTATCCCTTACAACGTTACTACCTAATTAAACAATTAAGTACCTACATAAATGGTATCGGTTTATTCTCTATACGTTTCCAACATATAACTTCTAAATCATAATATATCAACGCCTATCACTTAGTGTCTTCTAATTAACCAAATATTCTTAGTAAAACACACAGTGAACGAATTTCTCATTCTCAGTATCTATTAATGATTCGTTGTTCGAGTTCGTCGGATTTTTTTAAATTTAAGAGTTATCTACTTTTATTGCTTTATGAAGCAATTATGTTGAATTTGAATATTTTAACAACCTTAGCAAAGGCCATACGTCTTAGAATTAAGGCATTTTTTGATGTGAGAAATAAGACGATTTGGTCATGTTACTGAGATTACGTTATTTTCAATATTGTTAATATCAATTTGAATCTGACTTCTTATGAAACGCGTAATTGATGTTTCGTCGGTTTGCATCCTCCTTTTCAAAAATAAATGAAATCGAGGAATATGTTTACGTTTTGTCGCTTTTAGATTTCAACTTCTGAAAACATAAAACTAATAAATCTCCTCCAATATTTTGGTTCCACATTGCAAGGTCACTGTATATTAGTGTTGTAACCTTACACAATATTCTTCACTTTGAATATTATTTAGTTGTAACAGGATTTGAGAAAGACCGACTATGCAATCGTACACTCACTTGGAAATAGGGTCCACAACAACAGAGTGGAAACTACTTGTGGAATAAATTCAGTAGTTCCCCAGTAACGCTTAATTTGACTTACTTTCTATTGTAATTTCTAATGGTGCGGTGCATTTTTAATGTCATTTGTGCATAGACCTGTTTAAAAAACGCCACATTTAATATCTTTATCTTTAACATCCCTTGAAATATTGATAATTATAGTTTAAAAGTTCTAAATAATAATAATAATAATAATAATAATAATAAATGAAACATCACTCAATCCTCCCTTCACAAACTGAAACTATGTTGCATACACAACATAACATTACAGAAAGTCCAATAGAAACACAAAACACTTTAATACCCACTCGTGTGACACCTCTAACTCGTCCACATACACCCAAACGCAAACACACAATACACTCACAACATCAGAATTTGCGGTGTTTCTCTGCGTGTGTATTGGCTAAATTGTTTGTGTTGGGAACGGCAATATCAATTATGTATACGATTTGTTGTGTTTTATCTATAAGTGTTATATCTGGCCTATTGTTATATACAGTTTTATCTGTGAGTAGTGTCCTATCCCAATATAGTTTGTGTGTGGTGTTTTCAAGTACAACTTGCGGTGTATAATTGTAATAGGGTGTGTTATCAATAGAAAGGTTGTGTTTTGTGGCGAGTTTTTGCTGTATTATCTTAGCTACCTGATCGTGTCTGTGTTTGTACTCTGTTTATTATTATATTATTATTACATAACACGTATCCCCACTCCCCAGTGAACTACATACGGGATATACGTAAGAATTATACACGAGCGCTTGGAAAAGGAGCTGGAGGAGAAGGAGGTAATAAGAGAGTGGCAATGCGGATTTTGAAGAGCCAGGAGGGCTATAGATAATATATATGTCTTAAAACAAGTGGTGAATAAAGAGCTAGAAAAGAAGAGGCGGGGCGGTAATTGTATGCGCTTTTCCTCCATATTAAAGTCGCATTCAACAGCGTTAATAGAAGGATGGCATGGGTAGAAATTAAGAAAAAAGGGGATACGCGAAGAACTGGTTGAAGTAATCGAGGAGATCTATAGAGAGACAAGAAGTAGAGTGAAAGTGGAGGGAAACATGGGAGAGGAATTTGAGACAACAAAGGGGCTAAAGCAGGACTTTCCGCTAAGCCCACGCTTCTTCGCGGTGTATATTAAGGGGATGGTAGAGAGGTTAAGAGTGGGAGAAGAGGGAAATGTAAGAGAATTAACCAAAAGGGGGAGTAAAGTGTTGGGACAGACGTGAAGGTTAGGCGAGAGAATATTTGGTAATTTTTTTTCAGTCTTATGAATATATATGGCATAAACAGGACATCGATTTAAAAAAAAAAGGCAGGATATAAAGGTTGTACAAGATAAACTACACATTTTTAATAGAGCGTAACCAATCGATGGCTTCTGGTGTTAGTTCATTTAATATAGTAAAACCTCCCTGAAATTTGGTCACTGGACAATGGTCAACAATGACGTGATCTATAGATTCCTCATAGTCATTATCACACTTGTCACACAATGGATTTTGCACTATACCCCATTTAAATAATATAAAATTACATCGTCCATGACCTGTACGTACACATTTAATTTAGTCCAAATGATCCTAGAATCATGGAATCCAGGAAGGAATTTAGTAGGGTCCATAACCAAACCTATGTTAAAGACCTTTTCGTTTGTCCAAAATAGTTTCCACTCATTTTCTAATCAAAAATTTTGTATTTCTATAATTGTTTTCCAAAAGGGTTTTCTAGAAGAAGAATTTTGTATATCGTTCCAAATTGGAAAAATTTCTTTAAGTGATTGATATTTATTCCATAATTTCTTAACTGCTTGTTTTCTAGGTAAATGTGCTGGAGGTATATTTGAAAGAACGAACAGATAGCCATGGTATAGGAGCAGATGTAAATGTAATTTGTAAAGTGGTAATGATCTGATGGGAAGGGGGTAGTAATTGAACAAGCTGGTGAAAGGAGTGGTGATGTACGGAGCAGAGATATGGGGATGGAGGGAAAGGAAACTTCTACAAGGGATGCAAGATATGTACTGGAGATGGGTGTTAGGCCTAGAAAGGGAGACACCGGGGTACATAGTACAAGATGAAGCAAAAAGGGAAAATATTAGAGTGGAGGTGGGAATGCTGGCGACGACGTATGAGGAAGGAATGGATAGAAGAAGAGGAGGGAGGATTCTGCAAAGTTGTTTGAACGAGGTGAGGGAAGGAAAGATAGAATACGGACAAGAAGAAAGAAAGGAGTACAAAGAGAGGGGGGATACGTTAAAAGAGGAGATAACAACAAGACACGTAGACGTGCAGAATCAAGAAACAAGGGGCAGGATAAGGGATAAGTGCAATACCAACTATGAAGGGATAAGGTCCGAAGGAGTGCTTAGATGTAGATACCTAGAAGGGGGGCTAAGTAAGAGAAAGAAATAGTAAGAGTAAGATTCGGGTGTGGAAACGAAGAAAATATGAATTGGTGGAGTGAGGAAAGGAGAAAGTGCAGGTTGTGTGGGGAGGGATGGGAGAATGTAGGACATATGTTGAAACGTTTAAAGAGTGTGTAGAGTTAAGAGAAGAGAAAAGAGACTAGAAGAAGATTCTAGACACAGGAAGGGGAGGACTAGGCCGAAGTTCCAGCTCGGTTTCAGTTCGAAAATATAATCGATAATAATCTTACCACTTGTTATATTACCTACGACAATAATATTCTCAAAAGATGCTCGAAGGGTCCAAGAGTCGGCCCATAAAATTTTTAAATAATTATATAGGATAACTTATAACGCGTAATGTTACACGCCTCATCTTTTTCAAATGGAACACTATGCAATAAAAGTCTTCCTGTACGAATTTTCTGTGTAAAATGGGGTGAAAGTGATTAGATTTTGATTCTGTAGTTTCAGTATTATTGTCGTTACTTACTTGCAGTGGCGGATTACCCATTAGGCACGATAGGCACATGCCTAGGGGTCGCAAGCTCCAAGGGGCCGCAACGCAAACCATTGACGAAAATTATCACGAATTTGTTCTGGAGATAATTTTTTTATCTTTTTCCCTTTTTCAGTTTTGAATCTTCGAAATTCTCACGAAAAGTGAGAAATCCCACGATCTAGCAACACAGGCTGTGCTGTATCTACTTTTATTCTTCGAAAATATATCTTTTTTTATAAGAATATTTTATTGTCGTCCGGATCAATTTACTTTATGCGAATGATGATTTGTTCTTTATTGTATTTTGCTGAACTGATCAGAACTGAACCTAATTGAACTGATCTGAAACGGACTGTAAGAAAGAATACACAAATTTTACCAGGCCAGGTTTTGCTTGTTTTAGTCGATTTTAATTTAATATCCATCATACAAGTTGTATAGTGGGAAAATATTAAATGAATTATAGGTCAAGATCATTTTAGATTCCAAGATTATAATATAATGCAGAAAAAATGATGAGAAATAGTAAATTCCTTATCAGGATATTTAGGGGTCCGGTTTTATACATTCTTGGTTCTGTAGTTCATGTTAGGGGGCCGCGAACTGATAAGTGCCTAGGGGCCGCTGAGGTCGTAATGCGCCACTGCTTACTTGAGTTTGAGCAATTTGACATTAGACCAAAATTTCTCACTGAAGTAATCTAAGTTAAAATTCGTTTATGTTTATATCAATGTGTTAAATTTACCCAATTAACGTTTTGACTTCAATAGACGTGCATATTACGTAATATGGAGGCGCTTGAGTGTCAACAGCATTTGTTTAAATGTGCAAATTGCATGCAAACATCGTCTGTACGACATTTATTTAGCCACTTTGCAATATTTAATGTATTCCTCCATTTTACTCCATACATAAATAAATTACTCTTAAGTTTATGAATATTAGAGTAAACACCTGACATGAGAAGTATGTAAAGATGCTCACGGAGGATTGCCGCCATAGTTACCTAATAAATAAAACAAATTTATGTTAATGTTATCCTTGTTTATCTAAAAAAAATGTTAACGGTTAAACACAAAGGTATATGAAAAGGCCTTTGAGCTTTATAAGTACAGTCCACAAAAATAATATAAAAAATAACATTCCAATAAAAAATTGCACGTATCAAATTAATTAATAGTTGTGTCAGAGTTTTTGTAAAATATGTAGGTACACTGGTACAGTTTTCGAGTTACAAAATTATTAGTAGGTAGGTTGTTTTGTAATAATCCACTTCTGCTTAAGAGAAGTAGAGTAATTCTTAATTATTTTAAACAGAAAATGAAATACAAAAATGTAATAAAATGTTTACAACCTTAGCGGTTTCAATTTGGTCGTGTAATCATTAATCCTTCCTTATATCTAATAATACGGGAAATGTTAACGCATTGGCATGTACAGTACATACGTACCTACGGAATTCGCAAGGACACTGAAATCACAGTTTTTTGTACTTTGAAATGTAGGTATTCGTCTTTACCTTTCTATTAATATGCAAAAAAATACATCGTACATATGTAAAGTAATTAAATATTGATCTTTTTTACATACGGTCATAAGTCAAGTGCATCGAGTTATCAGAACACGTTTTTGTAATTAGGTAGGTATATATGCAATTTCATTGTACATCGATTGTCAACTGTTATTTTAACAGTAACAATTAACAATAGGATAACTGTCAGAATTTAAGTAAATCGCTTAAGCAAAATATTTTCCCGTAATTATGATGTAAGTGTGCACATTTTGAGTTACGTATGGGAAATTTTTATATCGATATGTAATATAATTAGGAAACTACAGTATTGTTGACGGAACAAACCCAGATTGACATTAAACGAAATTTTTAACGATTAGTAAAATTCCTCACTTGAAATTTAGCCTTCAAATCATTTTCAACCCGTTTATTACATCACAAAAACAAAACTTCGAATAATGATCCATAAAATTCAGAGAAAAATAGAGTGTATTCTGAATTCTGTAAACTTGCTTCTTAAAATACTCACTTGTTTCAAACGCCTCTTCAGGCGATAAAAAAATTCTATTTCGCGTTGTATTTTTGATTTTTGGAAAAAAATATTAAGCAATAAGTCAAACAAATAAATTTTCACTAAGTTTTAATGTTTCACTGCTCAAAAACACATCAGTTCGTTATGCTACATACAGATTGCGCCACCGAAAATAATACAAAACCGTTTTGGCTTTTTAAACCGAATTATGAAAAAACGCTTGAACACGTCGATTTTATTTTTTAAAGGGACAAATTTGCCGCATAATTCACTTCAACACCTAAAGGGGGGTGAAAGTTAACTCTAAACATCAGTGTTATTTAATGGCATTTTTCTGACATTAGTGGGGCATTTTTGGCATTTTAAACATTTCGCTGACATTTTCGACGTGTATCTAGCATTTTTAACAATTATAACATTTTAGTGTACAGATTTTCTCTAATGAAATGCTCTTCGTCTTTGGTCACAATATGCTTCTGAAATCTAAGAATGTCATACTTCGTGATAGAATGTACACAAGCAAAATGGTATTAAGAGAACATAAATACCAAATTCACAAACAAAGTTTGAGGTGGCTAAAGCTTCTGACAACAGCTTGAACATGAACGGTTCATTGATTGCAACCAAAACTTTTATTTCTGTTCCTTGTTGCATACACGTTATTTCAATGCGAACCAACACACTATGTAATTACAGTAGCTGTATGTGTACACAGGCCGTTACTCTGTTACTGGCAGTACTTAGGTCTTGGACAAATGCTCACTTATTTGTTTTAAGTAAAATTGTCTATTGCTATTGTTAGCCATCCGGTTTATTATCGGCCTGCAAGAAGGCTTAAATACCCATCAGTAGACAACAAGTATCTTTTCTCAAATAACGCTTGTGCAGTGCACTCAATTACGATTAATAAAGTAGGTACATAAAACCAATCGGCATTTCAATCCATTACATCGTTTCTACAGTGCTCTTTCTTTAAAACTGATAAAAGTATATTATTCATCGGAGCATAACGTTTATTATAGACAAGATCGTTTGCAAATATCAAGAATAAAAGAATAAAAGAGGTCCATGAGTAGTACGTACTATCCTGCTGAATTCATTTTACCATTGACAGAAACAAAGAGCGTTTATCAGAGTGTTGAAATTATAAGATGTAGACAAATTAGTAAGAGAAAGCAAGACCAGAATCTTACGCAGAGCCGAATCGTCTTTAAACCGATTTTCGAAGTACGACAAAAATGTAAAAAAGCTTTTATATTGTACACCATTCTAATAATTTACTTTCGTGTAGTGTACATATCATAAATGTTTATTTTAAGAAACGACTAAGTTAAACTATTTTATGCAAAATTGAATTCAAAAATAAAAAAGTGTTTGGAAGCAATGGCTTGCAGTTTCATATTTTATTTAGTATAAATTCGGTTCTATTTAAACTTTAAAGGAAAGCCATTTGTATTTAAAATGAAATTTTATGAATTGATATAATACCCAAAATAGCAGGAAATCGATCGCTTGATATGTACATAGCACATTCCAGTCTATTATCAAATATTCTAATTTATTGAAACTTTGAATTAGGTCAGTTAGCAAAAATAACATGCAGGGTCATTTACCATTACCTATGTAAATTGCGATATTCTTTTTGATATATTAGTTATGCATATTGTCCATATTTCAACATTAATTACTAACGTAAGCAAACTATGTAGTACCTACGACTTTAAAATACTCAATTCATTCACTGAATTAATTGTGGTAACATCTCTTATTGCACAATAGCGAATTTTTCAAAATTCCCTTATTTACATTCAGAACCTTGAAAATGTAAATTAAGCTGTAAGATATTGCGTTTCAGCGAACTATGTATTTACGCATTCAAGGAATATTCATATAAATCGCTACGATCACAATAACCACATATTTTTAATCATCACACAAATAACTCTGATTTCGGCAATTATATTTTAGAAATTGTTTAAAGAACAAACTTTTTACGATCTCAATTTGTATAATTACTTTTTTACCTTAAATTTTTACGTTTACAAATTACTTGGCAATAATGCGCCATTTATTTACTCATATGTAATAAAAACAATAATTAACTTTTAGCAATAATTATTTCATTACCCTACAATGAAGGAAGATGAATCTAATAATTAAAAATTTAATATGGAAACTGCTTGTGGCTCAGACGTAACACGCGATCATTAACTTTCATTCATTAATTCTGTTGAGTATTTTTACAAACATTACATGGCAAAGTTAGCTACTACAACTTTCACCTCAATTTAAGTATAGTTCACCTCGAACAGTATATCTTTCCAACATTCTGACGAATTCACAGCAAAGTTCCTCTCGATATAATGTATATGTCACATCGGCGCATTTTTATACTATTTTTAACATTAAATAACAAAATATATGTACCTCTTTTGAGATTTTCAACCAAGAATACCAAATCTCACCTCTAACGCCTATATATTATATCTACTATACTATGATATAGTCTGCCTTATATAATGACATAATGTACTTTTAATTTTATAATTTATTGTAATGATATAGATAGATAATAATATCGTAAAGTCAATTAATACACCCTATTTTTTTACTTAATCTAATCAAATTTTATGTTTACTGTAGACCTCTTTCACACGGGGATACTGTATTTGAGATACTGTATGCGAGATACGGAACCTCATGTATCGCGCTGCCAAATTTCCGTATCTTGTCCATTTAGCCGCCTCTCGGTTACAAAATTGCTATATGTAGAATGAATCAATGAAGCCCTTCAGACGCGGATACCGATAGAGCAGAATACATAGGCGTACTTATTACTAGTAGTGAAAAGCTCGCATCTAGAAGAGGGATCTTTCACCAAATGCAGCTAAAGTAAACTCTGCGCCCTGCGCCCCTTTCTTCTCCCTCAATTCTATTATAGGATTTATCCACATAGTACGTCTTCTCTTCACTTGTTATTTTTATCATCCATCCTACCTTCGCCACTGGCGGGCAATGAATGTATTGAAAGCCCGTATCTGGAAAGTATGCCATCAATTTCAACCGCAGATTCGGTATCTCGCATACAGTATCTCAGATACAGTATCCCCGTGTGAAAGAGCTCTTAATTGCGTGAGTTATAAGAAAATTTTAAATCAATTTTCTTATATTTCTAGCTGATTTCATACAAAAGACAAAGAAGTATGTGTACTCCTTGGATACTTACTGTCTTCCTTTACTTACCCAAGGCTTTCGCCTTTAGTTAATTTAAATAATATCATAAGTGAACCCCCGTTTACTGACATTTTACAATTAAAATACATAATTATTCTGAATATTTTTTAAACAATTAGCCGTAGAACAATGCGAAAGCACATAACGTTGACGTTCTGTCATTTATTGTTATACAGTTTCGAAATGTCAACAATAGTTTTAACAAAACTAATGACAGACTAACAATATTTGACAATAAATGTTACATTAATTCCGCGCTTTGTTTATTTCATTTTGTAGGTAATAGTTCCAACCCTTACACATATCTTTAATTTAAATCTGTTAAGTTTCTTATCTTCAAATCGTGTTTTTCCAAATTATATCAAGTACCTAACTTATTCCACAAACCAATAAAAAAACTGGCGGCACGTGCGAAGGGCAGCAGCAACAAAAAGTTGTTATTCTCCTTTTATTAATCGAACATAAATTATTATTGTTACCAGCACAATACGTTTTGAAATTTGTTTTAATTCCATGGCCAAGATATATTTGTTTCTGCTCTTAATTATTTAGTAGAAATATATAACGGAATTAAAACTTATTGATCAAATGAGAATAATTATGGAAGATACGAGGATCCAAAGCTACGATGTTAGTGACTACACGAAAAGGAGTCAACAATTTTTTGGCTTGTGACTAGGTAACTAATGATATGGATTTTTCAGAGTGATACGGTATGGTTAATGTTAAATGTTTAATATCATTTCAGCTACTTAAATACCAAAATGTATTTGGAAAGTTCCACACAATAAATATGAAGAAAATTAATTCTAATTACAAATAAGAAATATGTATACCGAATAATAAAGTTATAATAGTTATTTATTATACAAGGGAAAAAAGTACTTAGTAAATTTTAGCTCATTATTTTTCTCGCGTATAATACACTATTTTTTCCATGACTGGAAAAACGACGACTTAAAAGTATTACAATATATTAAAGTTAGAAAATATTATTGATGTGAAATTTGAAGTTTTAATCTGGTAGGCTCTGGCTCTGGATTTAAATGCATTGAAGAGATGTATTTAATATACAGAGTATCCCGTTATTGCACCGACAACGCTTTACTGTACACTCTAAAAATCAAATGGCGACGACAGGTTAAAAGAAAGTTACGTAAAGTGTTTTTAGTTTTTGAGTTTCAATGTTGACGCAAAAAATTTTATTTATTATGTTACGATTCAATCTACTGAGTTGTAATTTTGCACACAAGTTTATCCACCTAAAACGATTTTTTGGGTTAAACTGGTCTTAAATAAGTCCTCTGTTGTAACATGTTGGGGAATTCATTTGGGAAAACATAACAAAATGGGGAGTTTTGAAATATTCTAAATTGCGGGGTAAATTCCTTCTGTTTAAATGTATGTAGCAGTAGTAGTACACGGATATTGTTAGTGTGCAAATTAGTAACCTTCTAGAGAGAAGGCCATCAACATCCAGTTATAACAATGGAGTATCCATGCCTAAAGGAGGGAGTTCTAATGAGAGATGGAGCGGAATTAGCAATACTTACTCAAAATTCTAAGTATTTTCCCAAACTTTTTAAATCCTTTCTTGACTTGCACTTTTCGCTCTTCCACTTCTAAAGACGTGAGAGACGGAAAAGAAACGGTATCTAAAATTAATTTCTAAGTCTCTTTGACCGAAAAACAGAATATATTGGAATATGGTTAAAGATATCGGTTCGGAAAGAACTTAGTTTGAATGTTGAGGGTTATGGGTCCTCCAACGTTAACCTTGTTGACTTTGTCTTTTACAACTAGCTATATCTGAGAAATCTCTCTGGAAAAACGAGCAGAGTAATTAGCAAGCACATGCCAATCGAAGAAAACGCTTTGATTACCATCTTCTCTATATCAATGACAACTGGTAAAAAGTCCACAATATAACAGCAATAGTAATGGTTCACGAAAATTTATCATTGTTTTATTTAAAAATGTATTCATTCAATTAGTAATTCATTCATTAAAATCAACTGATTTTTTAAATCAGATAGACCTAAAGCAATAGTTACAAATAAAAAGGGAGAGTAAAGAAATAAATAAATCATGTAATGTTTTGATTAAGATTGGGTTTATTGCTGTGTTCGAGTAATTATTCTGAATTTTTCCTACAGTGGAGCGTCAAGTAATTAACGATGCGGACGTAATTACCTATAGGTATTTGAAAAAAATTGAGCAATTAAAATAGAAATTCTTTCCATAAATATATTTATTGCATGTTTTGTGCAAATATATGTTTGGCTTTATTTGTTAAGGAATATCCAAATGTAAATTATATTAAATATCTACAACATAAAATCTAATGGTGTAAGTCCACTTTCTATAATATGGTATCACTAATTCTCGCGGAAGGTTTTCGAACTTCATCAGTTTAGGTTCCATTTAAAAAATTTCCGTATTACTAATTTAACCCATATATTTTATTAATAGGAACTATAATAAACAAATAATTCCAAACACATCTGAATTTTAATTGACAAATACAACCTTGAACCCCATTACTGACATTAGATGAACTAATTATACACAATTAATTTATAATTTATGTAAATACTTGTTCCTAATGACGTTAGTAATTTGTGTTGGTAATATTTTACAATGGAAATATTGTTTCAGGAAATATAACATTGACACTGTTAACGCACAAACTTAACTTTGACGTAATATTTAAACAGCTTTAACAATTAATTTTGTGCTTAACTTTAAGTATATCGTTGTCATATGTAATAAATTACTGATTTCATTAAAGATCAATATACCTGCAAAATTCTTAAGTTGCTGACTTATTCGTTATTTGTTTTCACACTTTTTCATGATCCTTAAAAACGTGTTTTTCATAATAATGTAACATTCCGCTCTATGGAACTTAATGTACCTACTTCATTGCATCAACTGCATCACTAAAATCCACCAAGAAATACCATTACCGAATCATTATAAAAATGTCTTAATTACGATATTCCTAGCCACAAGGTGAATTGTAAATTGGTTTAATTACGTTGTTAGTACCAAATATGAGATACCTTTTTTCTTTTAGTTATTTACATCTCACCTGTACTAACGAATTGAGTTGTTGAGAGAACGAAATTGAAGTATTTTTCCAAGCCTTTGAACAGTTTTGCGTTAATTATGAATATCGGTGAAATTGTACCTACAACTTTAAGAATAATTTTCATGGTGTTCGAAATTTTGAAAAAAAGTAGATTTCGCCGTTTTCGTTTTAATTATTTTGGATTTGGAATAATTGCAGTATAAACACCCCTTTGTCAATGGCACTGTCTAAGCTCTATAAGTATGACTTGGGCTCACTGTACCAAAAACTTTTTATCAAAGAAAGTAGGAATGTGTGCTTAGATTTTATTTTTTGTGGCTAATACGTAACAAATACCAAAAATTATTAAGGTACAAAGTATGTTGATATAATTATAACAATATACATTAAGGCCCCTCTAGATAGCTTGACGAAATATAAACCGATCGCAGCGCTCCCTAGTGTAGCTGAGTGAAATTTTTTGAAACTTTTACCTGAATACATTGCCACAGGCAAGATGAGGGATTAAATCAATATAATATTCAATAGAATTTATGCAAGCCTTTTATTATTACATATTTCACTAATTTACAGAAGATATGAACACTAAAGTAACTTGCAATAAAATTGATTTTTTTTATTTTTTATAAAAATTTTTATAACTGTCGCTTTTATACTATTATCGCAAATCTATTACCTAAGTCCTAAATAGATACCTCTAATCCTTTTCTTTAATTACATGTCATCAACATAAAGCAAATAAATTGTATAACAAATTGCTATTATTTTCTAATTAGTTCATTACCCAAATTTAAAGAGATATAGGTAATATAATTAGGTGTAAAAAATGGCTAAATAATGTACAAGGTATCCCATAAATACTTTCAATATTTTGTTAATTTCCGGACATAGAAAAAAGAAATATACAACCTGTTTCAAAGTAAGCGCCTTATTTTTTTTAAGCCACACTATGGGTATTACTTTCAAAATATTTGGCACTAATATGTTTCAGGTCATTCTCTACACGATGGTGATACATATCAGATTTTTAATTGAACGATTTATTTCAAAATGGCGACTTTCAATTTTTTTTTAATCGGAATGATATTTTTTTATTATTGGGATCCTAAAAACATTATTTTTACGATAATATTTCGTTTTTCTTAAATATTCATTTCTTTCCCTATCAAAAAGTAAACTAACATTTGAATCTAGTAGCGCATCAATGTTTTACAGCCGATGTTATTTTTGTCCAAATATCAAGTAGCGGTAGATCCTTCGATCTATTGAAAGTACTATGTACTATGTACTATGTAGTATGTACCCATAGTGTGGCTAAAAAAATAAGGCGTTTACTCTGAAACAGATTGTATAGTGTGTAGTATAGTTGTAATCAGAAAACGATTTCTGATTATCTCCTGAAACAATATACAGGGTATGTCATAAATATTTCTAATATTTAAAATTTTCAACTTCAAACATTCATCCCCCTTCCCCAATGGGAAATAAAGAAATAAATGTAGTGCCAATAGTTAACTACACTATAGTATGTATAACATTTCAAAAAATAAAAAAATGCGTGGAGCAGATTTTGAGATAATTGATTTTTAATTTTTGACCAATTTTGGCCACCAATAAATTGGTCACGTTGAATTTTTGATCTTTATCAATTATATTATAAGTAAAAGTTCTGGCGTTTTACACCAAGGGAAATTAGTTTGGGTTAAACTTTGAATGTTTGCTCCCAAAATAACGCCGCTAGTTTGGGCCCCTTTGGGTTGATATTGATGAAACGCTTGTTTTACTGATGAAGTTTTTTTATAGGCCTTAGTTTTAAATGTCATCAAAATCGGTCTAGTAGTTTAGGCTCCACAGACAAACATTTTTCAAACATGGTTATTTTGGACTCGGGAGGACTCAAAACGTAGAGATTCATCAAAACCTCGGGTTCAATTTTTTTCCGATTACATTACTTTCCCTATGTACCTATACAGGATGGTTTGGCTTGCAATGTCCAGACGATATTTCCTAAATTAAAAACATTAGGGAAAAACATTTAAATTGAAAGTTATTGAGTATTATCATTGTATTTATTATTTATTATGTAAATAAATTCCATATCAAAATTTGAAATTTATACATTGTTGAATTTAGAAAAATTTTCTCTTTTTGAAATTATAAAAAAAAATTGTTACCGCTATTTAAAAAAAAATTTGTTTGTTCACTAAAAATAACTTTCAATTTAAATGTTTTTTCCTAATGTTATTAGTTTTAGTACGTAACAATATGTAATGTTGGGAGTTACCAAGCCTGTAAAAGTTTGGCCCCCCCTCCAGGATTGTTATCAATGACCCATTGAACAATATTAGAGGGGGGGAAAGTTGAACGGCCGCCATCTTGTCCGCCATCTTGAAAATACCCGCGAACCTATTTTTGGCTATATCTTAGCAACCGTATGTCCAAATCGAACGTACGTAGACTCTAATTGCACAGTTTTGTATTCCTAAGATAAATTGTTATATAACCGAAATTGATAATCCTAGCGGATTTAATGTTTTTGGGCTTAAAAGCTTAAATTATGGAATACGTAAAAAAAACGCTAAAAAACATATCACTTTTTATTTTATTATTATTAATCTTTTAGATCTCGCTTTTATGAATAAAATGCAAAAACAATCAACGAAATCCGAGCACTGGTTACGAAAATATACAAGAATTAGGAATAGGTAGCGCACCTTTGCTGAGCACAATAATTGGTAGTTACAGGTCAAATTAAAAATTTCACAAGTTTGCTCTCTACAAAATATGCGAATTACTACTAAATACATGCATTAATTAAGTGTAATCAATTTTTGAAGGTTTATGCCCCATTCGCGATTCCCTCGCCCCCATAAGAGTAATGATCGCCATGACATGAATCAGATCCGAAAAACCGTACCGGTGAATAAATCGAAAATACCCGAATTAATACAAATTTTATAAATTAATAATTTTTTTGTGCCGCACCTTCTCGTTTATTTAATTAATTGATTTAATTTAGGCTTTTAGGAAGAAGAGGTGAACATCAAATGACAATTATTATACGGATTAATTTACACAAGGGCATTTGCAAAGAGCAGTGTAGTTTGCACGTCCATTGTTTGTCACACTTACGGGTTGTGACTCCACTTCCTCACTGAGAGGACGCTCTAAAAGTCTAAAAGGACGGAATTCAGTGCCTGGAAAAGGAACCCAGACACTGTAATTAAGGTCATCGTCCAAATGATGGAAAATCCATTCGCAGCGGTGAAATTTGGAGTCTACAAAGTTCAAAGCTTTGAAGCCTTTCTTTATTCAAGTTTATGGAGGCGGTGCAGAATCCATTAATCAACAACGAAAGTTAATATTCTGTCACCGAAACAAAAGTTTACAAATGATGCACCCGACACAAGACGTTCTCCTATTACACTGCAAGAGAGCAGCTTACCAAGCTACCATTTGGAGCAGGGCACATAAGGCTGAGCTTCAAGCCCCACATCCAATTCAACATGGGTGGAAGAAACTCGATCACAGATTCCTTCCCGTGTGGATAACAATTCCGGAAGTCAGCCCCGCTTGCATTGAGATTCTTAAATGTGGTTACAAGCAGAATTGTGGAAACCGATGCAGGAAAAAATCATTAAATTGCACTGCTCTTTGCAAATGTCTGCGTAAAGTGTTCCGTATAATAATACTTGTCATTTGATGGTCACCTCTTCTCCCTAAAAGCCTAAATTAAATTAATTAATTAAAAAAACGACAAGGTGCGAAACGCATAAAACTTTTTAAAAATACATATATAAAAAATGATTCATTTATAAAATTTGTATTAATTCGGTTATTTTCGATTTATTCACCGGTACGGTTTTTCGGATCTGATTCATGTCATGGCGATCATTATTCTTATGAGGGCGAGTGAATCGCGAATGGGGCATAAGCCTTCAAAAATTGATGTATGTATTTAGTATTAATTCGCACATTTTGTAGAGAACAAACTTATGAAATTTTCAATTTGACCTGTAACTCCCAATTATTGTGTGCTGAGCAAAGGTGCGGTACCTATTCCTAAATCTTGTATATTTTGGTAACCAGTGCTCGGATTTCGTTGATTGTTTTTGCATTTTATTCATAAAAGCGAGATCTAAAAGATTAATAATAATAAAATCAAAAGTGATATGTTTTTTAGCGTTTTTTTTACATATTCCATAATTTAAGCTTTTAAGCCCAAAAACATTAAATCCGCTAGGATTATCAATTTCGGTTATATAACAATTTATCTTAGGAATACAAAACTGTGCAATTAGAGTCTACGTACGTTCGATTTGGACATACGGTTGCTAAGATATAGCCAAAAATAGGTTCGCGGGTATTTTCAAGATGGCGGACAAGATGGCGGCCGTTCAACTTTCCCCCCCCCTCTAATATTGTTCAGTGGGTCATTGATAACAATCCTGGAGGGGGGGGCAAACTTTTACACGCTTGGTAACTCCCAATGAAAATTATATGGAGATTGTTACGTACTATTTAGGAAATATCGTCTGGACATTGCAAGCCAAACCACCCTGTATAAATGTGTGTATATGAACGGGAAAGTAATAATTAGAGAAGAATTTTACTGTAAGTTTTTATTACCGGAATTAGTGGATTCACGCAGATGTAATTTAAATATTCGATCGAACTGTACATATGACTAAATTTTAAATTGTTTTGTTTGTTCACCTCTACAAATTGTTTACAATATTTTAGAACCCTTGTTTTTTTTTCTTTGATACAGAAAAAATAATTAAAAATACCTTTAATATCTAAATAAATAAATAAAAAAAAATAGAATAATTAATTGTTTTGTTTTAATTTTTTCTGATACGAATAGATTACAATTTAATGAGGTGCATACATAAGGTACATACCACTTTCGTTATTTTAATTTAAATAATAGTTGGAACGATAATGCGATTACGTTTGTGTTTCAATGGAAATAGGTACCTGGGAATACCTGAACATCATTGTGCCCCGGGTCATTTAATGAGCAGACCATGCTGCTATATTTTGTAATGAAATTTCAACCTTATTGACATCAGAATATTTATCGTTTTTATAATGTTTTAAATAGTAAATTATAAATCTACAATTTTTTCAAAATTTCAACAGTTCGTATTTCGAAAAACCTATGCCTGAATATACGGCTTTTGTTAAAAATATTATTAGTTATAAAAATATTCCAATTTAATCACTACTGGGAAAAAAATTCAATAAAAAATTAAAATTTAAAAAAAAACCCTCTATTCAGGCATTTAGGAAGGTTTCGGGACTAATTTGACGTCTTACGCGTTTCTCTAAAGTTTCAGGTAACTTCATAATAATATAAAAAGTTAGAACGTTTTTAACATTGCTCTTATGGGGGTTTGATGTGTTGCCTAACTATCTATCGAGACCCCCCTTAATTCCACTCAATGTTCCAATGTTGCTTCGTTTCGCCTTTTTTGATATTAATGGATAGTCACACTAAAGATTTCCTTATTGTTGTTACTAAAGCTAGGATAGTTAGGCAAAATAAAAGTTCAAAAAAGGCAGGCAAAAAGGCACAAAAAATAATCAAAAAAGCACCCAAAAGGCAAAAAAGGGACATAAAAGGCACGGAAAAACAAAAACTGTCGAGAAAAAAGCCTTAAAATCGACACATAGATACATATTAAAGCTATGTATAGAAAAATAAACATTTAAGTATTTGAAAAATGTAATATACAGTAGTTGATAGATGGGAATCCAACTTTATCCACTGGTTATACTTAGCACTGCGATCATTCTATTTCACTAACGTTCTCTGGCTAATTTAAAAATACGCCGGCTCAATGTTTAAGGGACGCAGTATCAACAAAGACTTTATGTAGGTGCAGACTGCAGGTAGAAATAATACAATGGGAAATATTGCAAAGTAAGAAAAATGACTCATCGGAGTTATTATTATAAGAGGCTTTTAAATATTAAAGAGAAAGTTTGTTTTCAGTTTGTACACCAAATTCCTTTCCCTTTTAAACAATATGCTTTCTTAGAAATTTCCCAGAAAAATTTATATAAAATTTAAAAATTAAGAAATACTTATATATTACAAAAAACTAAAAAAAAATTGACAGAAAAGGTACTAAATAGGCAAAAATAATAAAAATTAGCTAAAAAGGCAAAAAAACTAAAAAAACCAAAAAAGGGCAAAAAAGGCAAAATAAAGTTTGCATTTTTGGAAAGTACATCTACATACTCTAAAACAGATTTTAATTAGGGTCTGCCTTACGTTTCTCGATTTATAACAAAAGGCATTTTGCCTAACTATCCTAGCTTTAGTTGTTACTAAGCAACACTTGCTTTATTTTGAAATAAAAAATTAAGTGGAGTTTTACGTAATTACTTATGGAATTCCACAATGTAAATTTAGATAATATTAACTGCACAAAAAATGTTACTAAACAATGCCTATTTCTTTCAACAAAGAAAGCTTCCAGCTTTTACATTAAAAATGACTGTCAGTATATGTGACGTGACATATTTAGTACATTTAAATTATAATTGATTTTCTCCAAACTTACATTGTGGGATTCTATAAATAATTGGTATAATGCCCCCCTAATTTTTTTGAAAAATACTATTGAACATATACATATACAGGGTGTAGCCTTTGTAAAAAGTTGAATAAACAACATTACACTGTATAATTTATTTAAGAGGACATCTAATTTTTTAAAAGGTAACAATACAGACAAGCGCTGGGTCAAAATATCGAATCGATTAATTACTAATTTGTTAATTAAAATTTATTGTTAATAATTAAAAACTTGCTATGAAAATAAAAAACTATTTGTTTACACAGACCTATTGCGAAATCTAAATACAATTTGACCACTTTGTCAAAGAAGATTAGTTATAGGAATATAATCAAATTACTACAAGTTAAGTTGAATTAAGGACTGGACTGAAGTAGGTACTATTTAAGATCTCAAATATTTAGAAATAGGTGTTCCCTTACTTTATTTATTTATTTCCCTACTATTGCAGCTATAAATTATGATTATATAAACAATTTAATACTTAGTACGAAATATTTGACGGCCTTAAGTTAACATAAGATGAGTAGGAACGATATGCGCATGAAGAACTTAGCGAGTCTTCAGAAGCGTAAATAGTACAGTAGGTATATTAAATACCTACCTTACTTCATTATCGAACACAAACTATTTCGTTTACTTTAATGAGCTTAGTTAAACTCTCAATTATTACATACTAGTAATGCTTCTCTTTATACGTATTGTCTTCTTCATATCGTCGGATTTCCCATATCCTCACCATCTCAATGTAATGTTCTATTTCTTCATGGTTATCATGTGATGAACGGGCATTTACTACCATTTTGTAATCATTTTTTTAGAACTACATACATTCAAATAGATCTATAATCTCATTTATAATGCATTAATGTTTTTCAAAACCAGTCTCACTATCACCAAGATCTTACTTGGATTAAAAATACAATTAAACACTACACTTATGCCCCTCTGACGGAATTTGTTTTTCTGTTAAAGTACGATGCACTGAACCTTTTGGAGTAGCACACTTAATAGAAGTTTTTCTAACAGAGGTGGTGGGATCGTTATTAACAGCGGCTAGTACAACGGTTTCTATCTGATACATTTGGAACGAACTGTAGCAAAGGAACCACTTTATTGAAGATTCAGGTCATGGAAATAAAGTTCTGTGTGGCTACTTTCATTCGGGGTATAAAGTAAAACATAATTCTGTTGCGACAGCAGTTGAATTACCATGACATCGACAAACTGAGTTTTTCCACAACTTAAAAACATAATATTTTTGAATATTATAAACGTGCTGAAGATACAATACGCATTAATGATGCAATTTAATGTTTTTGTAATTTAGTTGACTTTTCAAAGATAATATCTGCTATTCTAGCGTATCACGAGTTACAGTAGGTATACCACAGACACGTAATACCTTAAATTAAGCCTTATATCATTGAAGATGGGAACGAACGACCAATTTAACCATATTAAAATCAAATATGGTTTCCATTTAAAAAAACACAACTACCTGGACAATTATGCTATTATCTACAACTTTTCCCTTAATTCCCTTTTGATATAACGAATCGTATGGAATTATGGAAAGTATGTAAGTTTGAAGAAAATAACGATTTTCAATTTTTCCATGATATAAGGGATGCTTCGTATCTCTTACCGTTTTCATGATACCAACGATAGGCATCGAATTTTGGACAGTATATACAAAGAAATAAAGGTACAAAAAGATGCAAAATTGAAATTTAATCACAGTAGATCGTGATAAGTAGCAAACAAGAAGTTATAAAAAAACGCAGAGCATTTTAGTCTTTAAAATAACGTATTGGAAAATTTAAACTGCATACACTATTATACTGTATAGCTAAAGGAAATGCTACAGAAGCAATAATCCAGGGGGGAGGCGAGTATCACTTTATTAGTTATTATTGCTATCATCGTAAATATTTTTTTTACTTAATATGGCACGATATTTCGTTTATTGAAACAGTTCTAAAAAATGATGTATCAATAAATACATCTTGACAAATAGATATAAATACGCTTTGATAAGATTAACAGTCCATTTTGAAATCACAATAATCACGTTCGGAGGAATGCTGAATTACGAAATTCGGTCGTCATTAGTTGCCACATTTGCATAAAGTGTATACTTATAATTGAGATAACATTTAAATTAGGGCAATAAAATAATTTTAAAACAAGAAAAAAACGTATTGTTTTAGTGTATATGTATTACATGATGAAATACAAAGACAACGTAAAATATGTTAAATTACCGTTGAACCATTTGATAACATTAATTAGTATAATCATGCAATACACCATTGAGATGGATCAGTATAATACAGTGGCGTAAACAGGATTTGAATTTGGGGTGTAATGAATCTGACGCCACCAGGTAAAACCCTGAGGGGAGGGGGGGGGGGGGTCTGGGGTCCTCCCTCAGAAAATTTTTACTCTTAAAGACGTGATTTTAACGCCTTTATTGCCTTAGCCAAAAACTACGGTATTTTAAAAGGTTTAAAGTTTATTTTGGTACAAGTAGTATTTTTTTTCTAATTATTATTAGCCTCTGAAGGGTGATTGATCACCCTGATCGCCCCCCTTATTTACGCCACTGGTATAATATAAAGTATTATGAAAATATAAACATGTATGTAATTCGTAGTTACGTAAAACGATATTTTTAAACATCTCTAAACAAAAATATACTACCAAAATATTGATCATATTATTGGTTTTGTTTCTTTTGTTATTATAACACTTTGTCCTGTTATCACTTATCAGGCATTGAGAATGTGTAGTAAAGTATAATAAATAATCTTATTTAAGATTGAAGATGATATAGGTTCGTTGTATATATTATTCAGTGGCTAATTCAATTGTTAAAAGTTATTAGGTATTATTGAATAATAAATTAAGACCAAATATTACTACTACTAACTAAATTATTCAGTGGCGTACCCAAGGGGGCATAAGGGGGATATATTCCCCTCCAGCGTCCAACCCTTCCATTCTATTTTACGCTTATTCTTATTAATCCTTAAAAGAAGACCTATCTTAGAAATTCAAGCTCACAGAACAGAATAAATGGACTGGCAATGATGTTAATTCATAGGGAACTACCCATTTCAGAAGACGAAATAATAGAGAAACTTGCACAACAGCCAAGGGGATTGGATTTTGGATTATAATAATATTTATTTTATAACTTTCTGTAAAACAAATGTTTTTTTAAATTGGTAGATCACACCGCACCTTTTATATCCCCTCCAAAGGCTGTAGTCTGCGTACACCACTGATATTATCTATTGATAATCGTAAAACACCATGGATAAATTATATTTATCTTCTAAACTATTACAAAATGAATGAAATGTTTCCATTAATAGTTCAAACACGAGTTCTTTCCCCAACATGCGCCAGAATTGACAGAATACGTGCCATACCATTTAGTTTAGACCATCATGAACCTTTTATAAAACTTAGGACACTTCCTTTAAAAGTACAAGATCGCCTATCTTCGCCATTAATTAATTTTCCACTTCGTTCATTCTTGAAGACCGTTCCAATACTTTATCCTCCACATCGCCCAAAAATGTTTTCTTCGATTATCAGGAAATTTAAAGTTTTGCTTTTAACGGCAAGTTTACGTAAAATTTCCCTTTCTTCATTTTTCAGTCACGTTCTCCTAGGGTTTATGGGGAGTCAGGTCGAAGATGTGGCGACTAATCCTTTAAACACATACTTTAAATTGGAACGTCCTTCTAACCAATAATGTTTTAAACCATTTCACTCCTAACCTGCCTGTAGTACTGTAGTAGGCAATCAAAAAACGTTCCTATCACTTTCGTTTTTTCGAACAATCGTTATTACGTCTATTTCAATTTATATGGTCCGCCCTGTATGAATTTCTATATATACTCATCATTAAGAGCTATTAAATGAGTAAATGGATTAGTATATTTATATTGCTATTAAAATTTAAATAAAAAATGGTGTTAAATTGTTTCAAATTCATCATGAATTCAAGAAAGCAAGACGAAACAATCGACATAGTACAAATTGCAATACGGTTATTAAAATATATATTCTTTGGCAGTAAGTCACCAGATTAGATCGTGCATTTTTCATTTGTAAACTAAGTAAGTACTTAACAAATTACTGGTTGTAGATCTTCATAACCACTCCAAAGACTTAACTAATTGCCCTGACTTTTATGTAAAAATGTAATTGTACACTGGCATTCTTTTATCTTTATGCAAAATCATGTACTAGCCTATTTTAAATATGAACAGTCACATTGTTTTAAATATAAACTTTGGTTCAATGAAGTAGATACAAGCCTATATATACCCAAATTATTTATTTATATTTAAGCAAGGACCAAGGAATAGTAGTCAATGATGGGGCAAATTATCTACTGGGGATGTATAATCGATCATTAATAGTTTTAAGTGACGTTAAAAACATAACTGCAACGTAGATGCAAATTGTAATTAATTATTAAAGTTTCGTTACTTTTGGCAATCAAATAAATTGTAGGCGTATAATGGAACTCCTCGGAAATACATATACATATGTAAGCCTTTGTTGCATATACCAGATTACTAAATATAGTAAGTATATAATTACAGAAAGAAAATTATTATTATTGTAATTCGCATCGTTGTTGCAGCAGATACCACTTTGGTGTTGAAAATTCAGTGTAAGGTGTTGCTCATGGTTGAATTTCAGATTTAGGAAAAATAAATAATACATGTTGCATAAGTTATTAAGTTGAGCAAGTGGAAATTTGTATTTCTGTCTAGGTAGAAAAGTCTTCCTCGTAAAGAGCGTAATAACTAAAGTTTCTTTCGTATGAAGGATGTATTTGATTAATCAGACCAGCGAGCGTTTTGTACATTTTGTCCGTTTCTCGGAAAAGTTGATTTTTGCGTTGTCAAATGCAAGCGCAAAATGCTTACTTTCTAGATCGGTTGTACAAAAAATAGGTTGTGTGTTTCAATATCGGGCGAATGGTTCGTGTACTCGACGTTAGGTTTAGAAACAAGGATACAATTTTAGCGTGGGCTCCGTTGGGGTTAGTTTGAAAATAACTGTATTAAATTGGTCGGGCCCAGTTGTAGGATTTCCCCCTTTTAACTCGTTAAGAGAAGATTTTCTGGATGAAAAGAACGAGTTTTAGTATATGAAGAGAATTGTTTCAATATTGTAGGTGTGGTGAAGGAAGAATGAGAGCATCCACCTGTAAAGGCTTCATTCCGGGAACCAATGATCTAATCAGAGTGAATTTGGTTTTCACCGATGATTTCCTAGTTTGTGATGGTATTCAGCAGATTTTTCCTAATTCTGGTGAGAACGTGACATTGCCAAGCGTAAATCCAAGTAGTTAGGTGGTTCGAATTAAAGTTATTATTAACCGTCTTTATTTTTAAGTGGGCTAAGTTTTTAGTGATCTGCCCACCTACCTCATTACATACACACTTAACAAAATATCTATGTATCTATGTCCGTGCTTGTGACCTTATTAAATATAAAATTTGTTTTTAACTCGTTAAGATGCTCAGTATGTTACGAATATCCTTAACTTAGATAAGATTTGAAGCTTCCTATCCGTACGATGATTGAGGTTACGTCTGGGTGGGGTGGCGGATATTTTTCTTTTATCTTCTTCAAGTAGGTACAGATAAAAACGACTTGAAATCAAGAGCTTTTTTACCGCTGGTGAAAAAGTGAATCTCGTGATATTCATTTAGATTTCTTTTTGGTAGATTTTAAGGTAGAAAGTGATGAGAGTTTTTGTTGTTTAAGGACCTACATAAAAACTATTATAAGAACTGAGTAAGCAATAACCACTGGTTTTCCTTCTCTTCCAATAATCGACGTGAACAATGGTGATTTACAATTTTTTTGTTTTTTTCCAAATGGCAATGAAAGTCCACACAACATTTTCTCTAAAAGGAAATGAGCTCCCCGAAGAAAAGGAGCCCGATTTTTAAGTTAAAAGCTACCAAAAATGCATAATTAATCCTTGTAATTAAAGAACAGCATAAAAGAAAAGCGATATAAAATCAAATTTTTCGGGATTAGGTACGATTTACCACTAAATATAGAACTTGGTACTTAATTAAACGGTACGTAATTAAACAGCACCACGGTGTAGTGCTTTTAAGTTTAACACTATGTATCTACTATAACCGCACTATAACCCATACAATGTTCATACAAACTAAACAGGTTTATAATTTGAATATTTTAAATCAAGGCTTATTTTAATTTTATTCAATTATAATAATTATTAATGCTAATGCAATATTTCGAGGATTGTTGTCTAAAGTTATTGCAATACTTTACATCAGCATTTAATGAAAAGTCATATCTCAAGAAATACAATGTGTACAAAAAAATACAATGTCTTTTTGGGGACCTTCTCCTATATGTAACGTCTCAGGAAACACAACATATTAGGTTACGTAAAATTTCCGCAATTTGAATTTATATTCCTGAATTTAGGAAATTGCATCTATAATGAATTAATGACACTTCAGGTTACTCTTGCATACCAATTACTAGTTTATCCTTAGGAATAATGACTTGATTGGTTAAAACAAAAAAGTATTATATCTCATTTAAATGAATAGGAGTTTTGACCAACACCGCGTTTAAATTTACAGGAAACGGTTGCGTATTAAAGCAGAAATCATTATATGCGGTCGGCTCGATTTTAGCAATTGAACAATAAATAACCTTCTAAACGCTTCCGTCTTGGGAACTTTCCTAAATGTAACATCAAATAATAAATCAATCTTGGACAGCTCGATCACCTTTGAAACACAATAATTGAATGGGTATAATTTTTTTTCCGTGGCAGGTAAGCAGATACATGTCTTTCTAAATCTCAAGCAGGACATACACTTAGAGCCGTATTTAGTAATGTAGAGGACTTTTGGTCTTAGGGGCCCTCTAATTAGATGTTTTAAGTTGAAGAATATCGTAATAGACATAGTAATAAATATTTATTGGATAATAATCCAGTCACCAGAGGGTTTCAACTTTCAACGCTATATGGAATCACGAATCAGGTAGTTCTAATTTTTTTATTGTTCAAGAAGATTAGAAAGTGAAAAACCCAAGTTTTCGTCACCCCCACCCCTCCATGTTTTCTGAAAAACTCACTTTCTGAACTGAACAAAAAATTGTCAAAATATGTTTTCAGTAAACGGTATGGATAGGTATCATTCAAACCGGCCACCATTTTCCCATGGACCCATCAGAAGAACGAAGTTTCTATCATAACAATTTCTGCGACTGCAATGCTAGAATCAGGCAACGCCTAAATGCATTGGCATTGGTTAACAATTAGCATGAACCCAGCATAATGTGAAATAGCAAATTTAAAAAAATATTTGTATCACTCATTTGTTAATTAAGCACAGTCTACGATTAATTGCACAATTTTTAATCTCGAAAATACGAAATGGTAGATCAATCTCGAAATATTTATTTTCACCACCAGGGATGATTTCCTCCGATGTTTAAAATAATACCAATAATTTGGTAACATTTTTTATTTCGTGAAACTATCTAAGTGATCACCTTATTGAAAATTGATTCATTTTTAGGTGAATCATTGCCAACAGGTCACTTCAAGTCGACATTCTTGTTCAAATGTGAAAGTAACTACTTTTTATAAATTTGAGTGATAACGATAAAAGACGTTTATGTAAATTTTCGAAGTTGTTATCAATCAGTACTTTAAAGACGTTCGTGGCAGTCGGAAGTGTAGTGAAATTAATTTCGAAATTGTTCTTCGGTGTCGCGTTCGTGATTTCGAGTTCTGTGTCTGTGTGATTAATAATTAAATGAGTAAGCAGTGGCGCAAGGTAAGTGATTTATATGAAAAGTTGATATAGGTTTTACTTTTAATTGATATTATTGAATATCTTCGCAGTTTGAAAGTTGCATATTTTTGTATTGGAAATAAGATATTGACACAGGATAAGTAATTCTCTGTGTATTTTTGAAACCGCTTTTTAAATTCGGTTCATGTTAATAGCGAACCCAAATATTATGAATGTTTTTGTTTTGAGTGGTATGACAAGTTATCAGTTACTACGGTGGATTGGTTTAATTTATTGCCATGATAATCTTATATTTAGGTGTAATGACGACGTGCAATTGAATTGCTACATGCTTTCTTCAAAAGTTTAATCATTTTTGGATATGTCTCTCTTAAATTTTTCAAATGTTTTTGACTTGAAAAGCTAATTGTTTAGCGAAACGTCGTCATTATACCTAAATATAAGACTATCACGGCGATAAATTAAACCCATCCACCGTAGTATTATCAAAGAGTATATATACTCTTTGGTATTATGAATATGTAGAAACCACTAACCACACTAACCTTTTTTATTAGTTTCACTATAGAGGTTCTCGCGCCATACTCTTTCTCCGCTGTTTCATTTATAACTCTTAAACGATCTAAATTTCCCACAACAATAATTGTTATATTCGCTTTTTTTCCACGACCAATAGCGAAGGAGGTACAGAACAGAACCCAACAAAATATTGTATGAGGGCATTTGTTGCCATAAACTGTTTTACAGGTTTAGAATATATGTAATTAGTAGATAGAGCTTTTTAAACCGACCTGGACAATAGTGGAAAAACGTGGCATCACTCGATACGACGGTAAAATTCACGTTGTAAATAAAATCTTTATCATGTGACAAAATAAAGCGGACTTGGAAAGAAGCAAACACTTTGGCCGCACAAAGTATAATTACAGGATTGATCTTAACGGCACTTCCTTTGTGCTCTTGAGGTTCATCCCTCGTACTAAGATCCTTTCATTAGCCCCCTTTAACGGGCCCTTACCCTACATAAAAAAGGTTCACATTTAGTGGAATGTTCAACCAGACGTTCATCTTCTATTTATTACCTATTTATTAGGAGCAAAATATGCTACATTCCATAAGTAATCAGTAATCACACACAAAATGAGTAGAGAAATAGTTGCAAAGTGATAACTGATAACCAAACAACACTTTTTGACACAACTCGAAAAAATATCAAATTCCATGAATTTTACCCACTCCCTTGATATTGGTAGTAAAAAACTGTTTGAAACGTGCAATTTAAAGTTAACTAACATCTCCACAACTTTTTTTTGAGAGCATATTTACAAATTTACTAAAATCAGTTTTCCATAGAATTTAAGCGAACCAAAGATACAAAAAGTCACATATTGTTGGAATCTATATTTTACCCCTTCTTTGCTGCTCGGTACCTCCTTCGCTACTGATCGTGAAAAAAAAACGTATGCAAATCATTCATGCAGAAAATTTTGAGGTTTACAAAATTGAATAGAAAGCCAATTTAGCTAGGATGCACCGTTTAGGAGTTATAATTCGAAAACCAGAAAAAGTGATGTTTTCAGTAGATAGAGAAGCGGGGATGACAAAACTTATATATTTATTTAGTAAAAGCGACTAGTTTTGATTTGGATTAGTCATCCCCAGGCATATATAGTTGATTATAACAGTTAATCAATGAATTAAAATATGAAGTGAAATGCTAAACATTGACTTTGGCCAACCACACCTTTTAGCATTTTACTTGAAGTGATAGGAAAATGTGCAAAAGTTGTCTCCATAAGAAATAAAATCAACGTGTCCAAGCGTTTTTATCATAATACAATTTAAAAAGTTAAAACGGCACTGTGTTGTTTTCGGTGGGCCACTCTATATGTATAAACGAGGAAGGATAAAAATGCTAATGTGTGCCATAATCTAAATTCAGTTTATTTTATGGCAAATAATAAATAATCAATAAATACATATACCTATATATCTTCTGCACATGGGTCCATAACCCAAAATATCGACTTACAAGCGAACAATAGAATTGTTTTGAAATTTGGTACTTATACATGTTCTTTACATATTAAGAAAGGGCACTATGACCTTTAGGGCTTCAGGGATAACAGGGCTGTAACAAAAGTTACAAGGGTTCATGTGGATCGGGAACGGTAAAAAAATAAATTGACAAAATGTCATAATTAGGTCCGCTATTGCCAGATTATGGTCGTTAGCTGTGCAACTATTCAATGTAATTCCCATCCGTGGCCTAAGCCAAAAGTTATGGAGTAAAATTTGTTCTTTGTGGACCAATTTCATTATGTAATAAAATATAATGTAATAAGTGAATTTTATACATTTTTGGCGATTTCATCCGCTACAAAAATAGATTTATTCCTAAATAGCAACGCGCGTCTCCATCATAAAGACATTCGCTAAAGATGATAGCTTGGCCATACGTTCTTTGGCTTAGCTATTAAAGATGCAATAAAGGCATTTTTTGTTACTAATATTTTTGTGTTTCTCCACTACCTAATAGAAATTTAACCTTACGTAAATGTTCACCTTCAAGCGAACCTAAGCGATTCGCTTTACTAATGATGTGATGACCCTGTTGAAAGTAAAATTTCCATTGGCGTTATCAATTCGTTAACGTAATGATGGTTTTTTTGTTTTTAGCAAGGTATTTTTAAATCCCGTAATACCGCCAATTAATGAATACAACCACCTAATTTTGCCCTAATTGTTCCCTAAAGACGTTTTTAGGTACATAATTTGTACCTACTAATAAAATACTTAGCTATATCTACCTACTACTTACTTAAAAATATTTCGACGCGTTAATCCGAAATGGTAACCTTAACAACTTCCTACATTTCCAGATATTTAAAATAAACGAATGTCAAGCATACAGAAATCAGTTTATTACCTTTATTACGTATTTCAGACATTTTTGAGGATCGCTCGTATTATTGCCCACACACCCCCCATGATATATGTTTTCGCAGTTCCTTTGAGATGGAACAATAATTTAGTATGGTATACCCATCTAATTAGATATTTAATATGTTAATGCTAATCGTGAAAGGCTGGAATTGTGTTACTTCCTTTACGTATAAATGATATCATGAATAAATAATCATTATGAAATTTTGATGGAAAGATACTTTATACTGAGAACATACAAAAACGTACCTACCTACGTCCAAAAATCTGGTTTTTTTTAAATAATTTACTTAAATCAATATAGGTACCTTTATTTAATTATTGTTGCTCAATTAAAAGTATATTATTGTGTGGTATAGATTACTTTATAAAGATAACACTAACGTCATTTCATGTAATAAAAATTAAGGTTTTTAGACTTACTGTCTATATAGATTCTATATAAATATATAATATCAGTAATAATGACAGTGACTTCATTATTACAAGTTTATTGAAATACCTACTTTCCAATCACTTGGAAACTTTAACCATTGAAAGAACGTAAGTAAACATTTTCCGGAAACCACACAGTTACAATTGTGAACATTTTTTACCGCATTGGAAACTTGAAATGTCATTACACACCTCTTGTTTTTGACTAAATCATATATTACCTACATCCCCACCATTAACAACAAAACGTTTATTTACCTATATGTTATTTACTTACATATTTAGAAAGTGAAATATTATTGAGATCATCAATCTGCCTTAGATTGCGTTATCGGCGCATAATTGTGCAATAAAATACAATAATAGTGTTCGTCGAAGTAATGTTTATCAATAAATAAATTTAACACAATAAAAAACTGTCTTTGGGGCTTCCATCTCGAGATATTTTATAATTAAATGAACAACGCTAAGTGCAATTACAACGGTTTCAAAACCTTGAAAGTTTAATTATGATTCTTTTAGATGTACACTATTAAAGATGCATTAAATGCCATTAAGAAAGTTCCTTTATTTCTTCATCTTTAGAAGAAATGAAGAAAATCTTTTATAATGCCCTAAATGTATAAAGCACCCACATGTACCTAATATGCTTTTTCATTCTTATAACGACGTGTGGTACATTGTTTAGGTACGTTACGTGTGATAATAGTACCTACCTACTTTAAATATATAATATCACAAAATAGTCCGGCAGATAAGCGTTTCAACTCCATGGTTTGCTGCTTGCCGAGAACGGTGCAAATCGTTGTAGGGCGTTTGAGACAAGTTAATAACACATTTAAAACAATTTGACACTACTTAGCATGGAAGCACGGTGCACTTGTAGGGCCTGATAACGTCATATTCCAGCAATTAAAAATCAAGTAGGTAGTCAAAAATTATTTCTGCCTGTGTAACCACCAATACGAGGGCGTCAGTATCGGATGCCCTTTGACAATCTTCCACAACACTACAACACATGCAGAATGTCTTAATCTCTTAATCATTACAAAGGTGCACAATTTTTTGTCCTTTTCTTCCCTCGACTAGCTCCATTTAGACTAGTTCTCTTGAACATCTTGAAAATCCTCAAAAATACATGTGAGAGGAAATGAATTCTTCACAAGAGACCAAGAAAGCATTCAGATCTTGGGAGGAGTGAAGGCTACGGTTGATTTTTAAAGAAAAATTCCGCCAGCTCACCGCCACCGCTCTGGCAGACTACGGAAACCTTACCGAAGATATCACACTCATTCTTTGGGTAACGCTTCTTTCTCTGGTAGATGCAAATGTCTTCTCTTCGATCTAGTTTGACAGTTTTTAAGCTTTTCGGGAGATTATAATAATAATAGTAATCTTCGAGGACTGCTAAGCCAATTTAGGAACTGCATTATACTTTCATACTAAGAAATTAAGAATATCTTTCTTCTACAAATGTCTCGCTCTAGTCCCAATCGGTTTTTCCAATCGTTTGGAACTTCGGTGTAGTATTAGCATTCCCTACGACTTTGGTCTCTTATATTATATAGCGTTGATTGAATATTTCAATCAACAGTTATAGGTAGGTAGGTACGTTTACCTAATGACACTTCTCCGTGAAAGCTCGAAGATAGCTTTAATGAACAAGAGGATGATGGACGACTCCACGTTATGATGACTTCCTTCCTTATTAAACTGGTTTTTTAGCACTTTGGGAATTCTGAAATGACGCCAAATTATTTCTGTCAACTGTCGTTTCCTACAATGTTTGCATGTTCATAGTTCCACTCGAAAAATAAGTAAAAAAGGTTTAACACATAAGTAGGATCAAATTGTTTTAAACTAATGAGAATGCATCGTAACTCATTCATTAGAACAAGTCCTCCAGGTCTAACATGTAATGATTTTCATCCCAGTGGGTAGGCAACACAATATTACTCAAAGTGTATCGAGACAGATTACGTACATATCCATAGCCACCCGGGGGGGGGGGGGGGGGGGGGGGGGGCACTCGTAGCTATAAACATCGTTAGGTTAAACATTAAACAATTTAATTCCTCCTACGACAATATAAATGGTACATTGTCTGTTGTACCATGTGTACGCTGAACATGCAAGCAATCGAACTGGTTTCACTGTTTCTATCCGCTTTCCACTAAAGTCATCATTTAAATATGTAGTTAATACTAATTTAGCATTGTGTAGGGATCTTCATTCTGTTCATACTAGATTGTATCCATTGTAAGAGGTCACTGCTCAAAAAAATTCAAGTTGAGCGGTCAACAGTTGATGAAGATATCACACAATAACCACACAAAGCGTCTTTGAAAGTTACATTCAATGTCAAGAATTTTATTGGCTCCAATATAGATGGACGTTCCTATTACAAATGACGTTTTTGAAAGTACAGACATCTCTTAAGATACCTACCTTTTCAAGCAATGAATTATTTTCTTATTCAATGGTACTATAGTATGGGCATAAAAAATGTTGTTGGTCCTAGCTTCAGTTTCAAAACTGCTTTATAGGATTTACAAAAACCTAAGCAAGGCTGGAAAAGGACTTCAGAAACTTGGCATATTTTCTTCTTAGTTTCTTTTAAGACATTTTAATCCATCATGTTGGTAAACAACATTTCCACCCAACTATAACGCCAGAGATTTCCTTATAGTAAAATGTAAAAAAGGAGAAATACCATGGCCAAAGGTACAGGTACGCAGGAAGTTAAAAATAAGTTATTACAGTCCACAAAAGTGTATTAATTTGCTAACATGTGCAATATTAAATATGTACTTAAATTTTTATGGCAAAGAACACTAACTATGAGCATAAAACCATATGAAATAACTATTTCTTTATTTTTGAGATCAGTTATGTAAGTCATAATAATACATTACAATCGTATAAAAAACATTACAAATGTAATTTCCCCAACCTAATCACTAGAACAACATGTGCTTTGTTTAAATTAAGCATCCCACAAGTTTTTCCGCTCTATGAGTGAATCTTGCGATACTCATTATTGACAAAGCTATATTCTTATTAATACTGATCACATCTCAACAGTGTAATAATCACAATAGTTATTAAAAATAGTTGCATGTAAAAAAAGGAAATAAAAAAATATAGTTATTACTTAAAACTAATATAATATTGCAAAAGGTTATAGTTAAACTGTACAGAGAAAAATATAACGCAAAACACTATTACTTCTCATTAGACTACATATGTACAGAAGTTACGTGTTTCTCACTGATTTATTGTTTGTACTTATCATTGCTAAATTGCATGATATGTAACTAACTTTTTAACAATTTTGCACATAAATTTTTACGACTTTGATACCTAGTAATACAATTTGTACTATCAATTACTTTTATTTTTACAAAATTACATTTAGATTCTCTTTTGGATAAAAACCTTATATTCATTCAACATCTATGAGAAGTCTTATAATTTCTAAATGTCAAATTGTAATTCGAGTGAACACTTATATAAATGGTGCTGAATGGATCTAAAACAAAGCCTTTTATTGCAGTATTAAGTCAGATTTCTATTTCATTAAACAAAAAGTTTCAGCAGCAGTATTTCAGATCTTAAAATCTCTATTACTAATGCACTATATAGCCAATAATTTCACAAATTGTAACATACAAATACAGTTATGCATTCTTTGAATAAATCAACTTAAATTTGAAACCTGAATTATTTCACACAATTCTTGTTGAAAAATTAGACCGCGATAACCATTTTCTTGCAATATCTTTTATAATTATTACAGACTTTCTCAATCAAAAAATTCAAGTATTGTAATAGATTGTTTAAGTTATCGCTTTTACTACTTACACTCAACCAAAGCATTCTATACTCAAAATCAGAATTTGCTCAACTTTTCCTTACATGCTTTTATATGTCATGGCACAGATTATTTATTCATCAATACTCGATAACTTGGCAGGTAATTGATATCACAATACAATTTGCCAATGAAACAATTTTACATAAATTGTGTAATAATTCAACATACTAACTTTTAAAAAATGATGGCAAATTCTGCATCAAAATCTGCTTAAATGGGCAAGAAACACTGGTCTTTTAACTTTCACTTTTGAAGCAGAATAAAATATTTTTTTTTATACTATTCATCAAAACACAAGAAAAGGAGTGTATGATAACTGTATAATAGTGTGAATATGAAAAATGTAGGCATGTATTGAATATTCATATGTCAGTTGGCTTCTCTTAGGGAAGAAAATCGCCACAGTTCTAAATAGCAACACGCAATGTAGTTATATTGCATAAATAATTTAGTGTATTCCTGATAAAATGTTCATGAAAGAATACTGGAAACTTTCGTTATAACTCAATATGCTAATGAAGCCCCTGACTTATACAATATAGAAAATATGTAACAATATAAGCACTACATTCATGGATGCTTAGAGGAGTAAATTTTCAACTATGCAATATGGACAGTATTTTACAAAAAATTTACCTATTCATTCCTTACAAAGTAATTAGGTATATCAGTACTTTAATGTAATTCGAAACTCGTACCAATTCCTAAAACTTTTTATTAAATTGTAAAACACAGTCTTGATTATTCTCACTTCAAGTGAGTTATAATACTATCATTACACTGAACTAGTTATAATATTCACAACTTGGTAACAAAACTTTGTACAAGAGCGCAACAACATACTATTGAGATATGTAGAAATAAGCCTGCTTTAAGGGAACAGAAGTCCTCAAGAGTTGCTCTGATATTTTTTGATGAGCAAAGAAAATTATAATAACAAAAATGTATTATTTTTAAAAGTACGTCAAATACATTCTCCTAAAGGACATATGAATGTTTGTCACATCAATTTCTAATATCCATCAACGTATCTCCTAGATTATTTGCTAAAAATTTGAAAAAAATGAGGTAAATTTGCTAAAATACGCCCAATATATTAGAAAAAGAAGTGACAACTATGTATTGAATGTTAAAAAATCTTCCACAATTTACAATCTCATACATATAAAAGGTAAAAATTGTAATTAAATTTGTTATTGCATGAATGTCTCCCATATACTCAATGAGAGAATCACATTTTCACACACAACATTTAATAGACTGTATGTTGAGAACTTTCTACTATATAATACTGCATATTCATGTGAACTATTAAAAAAGTTTAGAAAAAAGTATTTATGAATTTGCCAAAACGGCAATGTCCAACATGAGGAAATCAGTGCATGACTTGAAATTTAATGATAACATCTGTTGTTTTCTCCCTCATAATTGCCAAAAAGATGTGCTATTAATTTCATTATCTCTGTATACTACACCTTGAACAAGCACTGCAAATGATTTATTAAGCATACAAATCTCAGGTAAGGGCATTAAGTTTAACAAAATACTGGTCACATTTTTCTTGTTTTTGTGAATATACTAACAAGCGGAAATTTGAACATAGTGTCATATTATAAGATTATTGATTGAAACAAAAACAAAAATCATAATAGTTGATATAGCACAGCATCTACTGTAAATTGTGGATTCGCTTGATTTCATAACTTAATAAATTCAGTATATACAAGTACTGTTTTAAAACCCTTTTATGTATAAGATTTTCTAAAAATTTTAATTTTTTGAATATTTTGTGGCACCGCAGCATATATTACCACGTTTTTTGTATATATCACAACTCTTGTGGCATAGGACATTCTTGAAAAGTTGCCCAGTCAAAACTAGTAAATGATCTTTTCAGAAAGGTTTTGCAATCATGTGACGTGATTGTATTTCATTCACATGCAAAGAACAGATAACAACACAAATAAATATTAAATTTTAAGTCATGTACACAACAAACCATATAAAATACGAACAGGGTAGTGATGGTATAAAACTGGATTAACAAGGATAAGGAAAAACTTGCGTAATTTCACCGATGCCTTTTGAATTACCATCCCTAAAAAGTATGCGTTGTCCTACACAAACAAATTCTGGATGACATTTGAACTGGAATAAAACTGAATCTCTATCGTTAGTGTGAAGACACTTTAATGCGAATATGCCAATAATAATAGCCGTTTGTCTAATATGGCCTATGTGTACGGTTGCTTGAAATCCTTCAGAAATGCCTGTAGCGTGATATAATACGGTAACTTTGGCTTGAAAATATAGAGAACCTCGGGCTATTTGTTCGGGGCTTAATAAAAACATTCCCGCACGAACATCTCCAACTAAAATGTCTAAACAAATAGAAGCACTTTGGCCAGCACGAACCATGCGGCATGGAACACGATTACGATGAATAGATTTGACTTTTGCCTGGGTAAAAGTGCCATCGGCATGTGGACCTATTTGAACACGAGAACCTTCCACAATAACTCCTTTAGACAATAAACCCCCTAAAACCTGATCCAAGTCACCTGCTCGGAATATTTCATCAATTTGGAATTCGGGCAATTTCTAAAAAAAATTATTAATTGCAATGTTTATTGCTAAAAAATTATATAAATACATACCTGTTGCAGTCTTTCTATTTCCTTTGAATTAATACCAGGCGGTAATACATATAAAAACTTAAGTAATAATTCGAGACCTTCACCGGTGACTGTAGAAACACAAAAAATTGGTACCGTATTTTCTTTAAGTTGGTTTGTACCAGCAGTAATAACATCATCATAACCTTTAATAATCAATGGTACACGTCTGCTTCCAGCCTGTTTGAGAAGCGTTTCCAAATTCTGCAATGCTTGATCTGGAGATAGTATATCTATTTTTGTAACGACAATAAAGAAAGGTACTTTCAGTGCTATAGCTATACTAAGATGTTCCAAGGTCATTTCTACTGCTCCTGATGTGCTGGATATCTAAAAAAAAATAATTATGTAATCTCCAATTGGCAAGTTATAAAATCAAACTAAACCTTACTTTTAAATATTGAGCAATAAATGCCAACAGTGGTACATCAATTTCAGTGACCACCCGATGGTAAATTTATGATAACATTAACAATACAAAATACTCTCTTTAATAAAATGTCCTACTAGTACCTAGAAACTCATATAGAAGCAAAGTGTCAGTTGGGCAGTACATAAACTAATTGTGCTTGCTTTAATAATTTTTTTCTTGTGCTGTATTATGTGAAACTTAAATAAATAGTAAATGGTAATATTGTATTGTATTACCTTTTATTTTGTTTAAAATTAACCTAATTTTTTTTTACAAAAGATTCTTATTCTTAACATAATTCCACGAACAACACTCTATCCCATACCCTACTCTCCTCCCTTTCCCCCCGCCCCATACATCATTCCACTCTCCACCAGTTTATCAAATAACCACCCCCTCCGCATCATTTCATTCCCAAACACTCTCCCCCCCAAACCCCATACTGCCCCAGTAATTTTTCTCCCCTTCTGCCTAACTCCTTAACATGTGCCTCATCCTTGTTATTGTAACTCCATCCGTAGCCGAAATACACTACCTCCTCCACACAGTAAATGGCATTATTTTAAGATTAACTACACTTCAATTTAAAAGTAGGAACATTTCAAATTGTCAAAAGTATTATTTTCATTTACAACAAATTGACTACTTTAATACAAACTCTGTCTTTCAAAATGAAAATTACCACCTAAATATCTTATTCAAAGCAAATACATTTTAGGAGCAATAAAAGTTACGGTTCATCAGAAAGATATAGAAATTAGAGCAGTGGCCTCTTCAATGCTTTTTGGGTACAGTCGGCTATAGTCGAAATGTACCATGAGACTATTAAGAAATCTGTTCGACAAAAGTAATTTTTTAAATTGATTGACAAAGATGTGTTCACCATGTCACTACAGAAGAGGAAATGTGCAATTTAGATGAAATAATGGAAACTGTTGTTAGGTTCCAATGATAGTGGATAGATACTGGAAATTGTTAAGAGATACGAAGTCTGTTAAATGGAAGAATATGGGAACTTTTATTTCACCTGATCAGACCTTTTGTATTTCCATTAAAATGCGTTATCATGGAAAATATGTAAATCGTTTTCTTCGAGCTTCAATATTTCCCATACTATCAGTTATTAGGAATAGATTGTAGATAATTTTACTTACTGCAAGCAATTTTATAAAAACATTTCTTACCTAGCACAATTCTCTAAATATGACATAGTTGTATTTTTTTTAAATGGAAACCATATTTGATTTTAAAATGGTTAAAATGCTCGTTTTTTCACCTTTTCAAAGATACAAGATTTAAGATATTTATCTTTCTTAGTTTAGGAGAAAAATAGAAAAAACATGTTTGAATGCATAATACATAGTGAGAAAATTAAATTATCTTTGAATTTGGATGCGAAACGAAAGATTGCATGTCTGTCAATTAAATTACAAAAACAGTAAGATGGGATAAAGTCCTCCATATTCTTTCATTTAAGTGACTTCGAATCTCTTACATTTTCTAAAACAATGGTGAATATCAAATTTGGGGCACAAGCATAGAATCGCAGTAATCAACAGTTTCATAAATATTTAATACTAAAGTTGTACAGTACATAGCATTTTTCGCTCACTGTAAAGCAGTTATTATTTCTTATTATTATTATTATGAAATGACACTATTTATAAAGTTATAATTCTCAAACAGAATGTCAATTACAATAATTTAAGAAGACAAAACTGGAAAATTTGTTATACCTACCACAAGCATCACATGATGTGGAGAATAGCCTAATAAACCTTTAATTGTGGTGTGGATGTATTTTCTATGGCCTGCAAGATCCAGAAAACTGACCAATTTCGTAGATAACTCACAAATTTCTTCTGGAGTCATTAATTTACTATGACTATTATTATGTACAGGAACACCCTAAATTAGACCAGTCAGATATATACTTGCACCTACTTTATTAATATACCTACCTGATTATTGAAGCCTAGAATTTCATGAGAAATGGAAGAAGTGCGTCCAGTCAATATTTCGTGTAAGTGACGGAATACATGTATCCTAGCTCGACCACGTCCATTATCCAAAATTGATTGGGTTAATACTGCTATTAATGTTGATTTACCAACATCAACGTTTCCAAGAACTGCCACACAAATTTCAATAGCATCTTGATGCTCAGGAACCTGGTAGAATATAGACAGAATATGACATGACTGTCATATAACAATGTTACCTTTCTAATAAGAACTTCGGTGACATAGCGACCATTATCCAAACGTCTTTCTCTTAAAACTTGTATGGCAGCCCCTAGTTTCATAGCCATCTTTTTTAACGTTTGTACACTAGCATGTAATTCGAAAATGTCTAGTCCTGCAAGTACACCATTATCTTCAACGCCAATTTCATAAATTGCTTCTCCTTGCCCCTCTCTCAGTCGCCACTTCATCTGAAATCACAAAAAATTTTGACTGTCTGTATTAAATTTGATAAAAATTCACCTTAACCCTTATTTAAACAAATACCACAAAGTTTATGTAGTACATAAAACATTACTTGACAATACATTATTTTGTGAACCATTACAGTTCAAAAAGTGAAATAAATACGCACAGCATTAGTCGAAAAATATAGCGGTTTAAATAGATAATTTCAACGACAAGCAGAAGATTTAAACAGTAGTGTTATGACAATCAAGAGATTTGGTAACGGATTTCGTTACTGAAAAATCAAGGGAGAGCTTTTAAAGGGTTAATGCAATTGGTACTGCTTTACGCTCACGCTTGTTAAAAAAATACGCACGGAAAATATCAACAGCATAGAATCATAGATGGATCAATTTTTCACCATTTTACGCCCAGTAGAAAGAAACTTTGTTGAGGCTTTGCAATTAAAGACTATGAATATTATCTTTACACGGCGTGAGAGACAAAGTTAACACATAAAACAATATATCCCATGGCAAGTAAAAGGTTTTGAGTAATAGACTGTTTAGATTTAAGCATTTGTAAGTTGTATGTATGTACTGTACATGTATCCATGTATGTGGAGACAACATTCACTTTTATTATTTGTTTATAAATAACATGTTTCATCTCAAACTGTGTCAAAATCTACCAACTAATGCCTCTGAAAGAATGTAATTTCATACTGACGCAAAAAAGACCTAAGTATAAAGTCACAGGTATCTAATCAAATTTTACGTTTCTATAAAAGGTGGCTAACCTCTTCGACAAAGTGATGGGAAGATGCATAAACATTAATCAACCAACAGTTTCAGTTGGTTTATTCAATTTATTTTAACTATTTGTTGCTCTAATTTTTATTGCTTATTGCTTATTTTGCTTCTATACTTAAATAAGATATGAAAAAGAATTACGGAGATAAGTGAAACATGGCGTCATATAAATAAGGTCATAAACAGCCAGCTGATAAAATTGTGCTTCAAATGAAAAATCTATATATGTATATAACATGTTTATTGACACCAATAATCATTTATTTATTAAAGGATAGGTAGTCAAAGAAATTCATAAAAGCAACATTACAACATTTTATTATATTTTTAAAAAAATTAAGAGTGTTTAATATGTTTACAAAAAGTTATTTTTGTGTTACTACACCACCAAATTGAAAAATAGAAAATTAAATTAAATATTCGTTGAACAAAATAATGGGGAAATAGTTCTTATGGTATTAACTGAACTCTACAGGTTTTCCTTAGTTTCAGAAAGTACTATAGGTAATCTAATGAAGCACATTTGAAATGGTACGCATGCGGAATGATCCTCAAATGAGACAGAATTTATTATTAACAATATTAAATTGCTCGATTGTTTTAGTTGATCAGTAGCTGTCCATAACAGATGTTTGCAGGAAGTACCTTGTAACTGGGATGTGGTTTCAAGTTTGTGAAATTGTGGCCCTGCAGTAATAGTGTTTTTTAATTCATTAATTAGGACAAAGGTTTAATCCTTACTAGTTGCCTGGCATATCAAAATTTTGCAAATATTTGTTTATCATGGGAGATGATAGATTAGTATACAAAACTCTATATCAGTGGTGCCCAACCTTTAACCTGGCTTGAGCCAATTAAGTATTTAAAATTTTTTGACGAGCCACATACATTAAAATTCATTTTTGAGTTCATCTCCTGTAATTTAATTAATAAAATTCTACGTTTCGGAAGTTATACTGCACTTCCTTTATCAAGATATCATTTTTGAGTTTATATACCTAACCAGATTTAGAAATTTGTCATTCGTTTCTTACTTCGAGTCATGGGAGATATTGGTGAATTCCAGTGGCGTAAATAAGGGGGGTGATCAGGGTGATCAATCACACTCCAGAGGCTAATAATTCGAAAAAAAAAATTTTCAGGGGAGGACCCCTGATCCCACCCACCTCCCTTCAAGGTTTTGCAGAGGTGGTATTCCATACCTCCGGTGACGTCGGATTCATCACACTCCAAATTCAAATCCTATTTACGCCACTGGTGAATTCACAGTATCACTAGATGCAGTATTTGTTGCAATGGGTCTTTTTTATTTTCCTTATGACCATATTCCATATAGGTGGAATCCTGACTGCATCATTTCTCTTATTTAATGAATCTGGTTGTTTCTCGATCTCAATGGTCTCTCGTATTACTCTCCCTTGGTAAAGTATATGCTGGAGCTCATAAGTGAATTTTTCTTGTGTCGATGTCTATGTCAGATCAGTGTCAATCCGATGCGTTGCCAATGAGGAGGAGGAGGTGTTATATTGTTTTATCGCTAGATGATGTTCTTATATTATATTATAATGCCTCCCCCTCCTTAGTTCTTTGGCCAATGAAATGTTTGAACAACTATGACCATTAACAGCGCTATTGTACATATTTTATACAGCAATAATTTTTTTGACATTTCATGCCCGAGAGCCACATCAATATTTGCCGCGAGCCACGAGCTACGGGTTGGGCATCGCTGCTCTATATCATCTGTTACCACCCTATTTATGACCATTGATTAAAATATCATTGAGGAAGGTCTTCTTTGGTTTGAACAATAAAATTTTTTTGGAAAAATGAAAACCATACTTTTTTTGAATGACGAAGAAATAGAGGTTTCTGAGAGCTTGATAGAAGCAAAAAATGAGTATCTGCTATAAAATCTCTCTAAAGAGTAAAAATAAAGGACAAGATTATCATAGTCAAAAAAACCTCTGTATGTTGGCTGTTGAATTTACCAAACCACTATGTAAGGATTCAAGATAGGTATAGTAGGTATAAAGTGATTCAAATCACCTATATACTCAATTATATATAATGTATGATAGAGGGAATTATGTTCTTATTGTAACACAAACGCATTTAAGAAACTTGCTTCACTTACAGTGTACATTACAAGCAGACCACATCAGTATAACAAGCAGAAACATAATTACATACAATCGAACTGAAAGAAGAAAAATAGTACAATGAATCCTAGAAGAATAACCTGGTTACCTACATTCACGCATGCCCAGGTGTCCACACTAGTGAGACTGTGCGTTTAACATTTGGATATGTGAAAATGAAAGGAGCCCAAGTCCATATATATGATAGTTTTTTGGCATTATTCCAAAATTAGATTAGACACTGTTTTTTCGTTTCATCTAAAGACATGTAACATTGATGTACCTAATCATTAATATTTCAAACCTAAAAAGTCAACAAAAAAACTTAATTTTTAATTCATGCAACTATTTGAACCAAATGATATTTGTAGTAACTTTCGAGAAATTGTGGAAATTTTCAATTATTGTGGCAATTTTCTCACAATTTTGCAATAGTAACTATAGTGTACAAGGTTTCTTAGGTGGTTTACTCCTTGATAGAAGGGAATATGTGATTCTGTTCCGTATAGACAAAGGTATAAGAATAACACAGACACATAATGTGAGGTAGTATGTGCAATATAGGAATTTTCCGGAAACTAGGTTTGTAAAAAACAATGGTGTAATATTAATTTAAGTCGAATATGAATTAGATAAATAAATGAAATAGCTAATGGCTTTAGTAGCTGATGCCAAAAACATAAAAAAAATGTAAATATACCAGAGACCATTGCATCACTGTGTGCAATTGCAGTAAATAAGTAAATAAAAAGGGCATAAAATAAAAAACTGTAATTTAAAAAAAAATGCACTTACTTGTGTTACTAAATGTTCAAATCTTTGTCTAGAAGGATTTATAATTTTTAATTTATATTCAATATTTCCCGCTTGAGGTTCTGGAGGTAAACAATTTTGATTATTTTCGATTCCTGCGGTGTTATGAAACCCATTGCTAGGGGTCTGAGTTCCATTGGTATCCTCCAACTCATCATGAATCGGATTAAATAAACTTGTAAGAGAGTCCATATTAGTATCTGTAAAGTAAAAGGGAAAATGTAACATGATGTAATATTGGGCTAAGTGAAAGTATACATAAGGTACACACAAGCTTTAAATTAATAAGATACAAAAAAAATAAATAGATTGATCATTGTTACTAGAATTATTACTTTACAAAGCTGTTAATTGGAAAATCTAAATATAAACAGAAATTTGTTTACTGCACTTACTTTACTAAATCTATCAGGAAAACACTAGCCAACAAATCTCTTGGATAAAAATAAACGTTTGTATAGGTTTACATTATAGACACAAATATTAAGCAACTAAAGCAACATACAAAGCGGATGACGAATTTAACTTCAGTTTCCGCTTTTCGTTGGGCTTGGGATGTATAATCGAAAGACGCTACGTCAGCCATTTTAAAAATCAGAATACAGGGTGATTCATTAATAGCGTTTATTGCACAACAGAACCGCAACTTTTTTGCCATCATTTTAGTTCATAAATTCAAATAGGACAAATGAAAAAATCAAAATCGAATAAAATTGCAATATTGCTGATTTTGTTAAGTGAAGGGAAGACATAATGTACGAAAATTTAAAGTCTAATTTCCTTCGTTCATATTATGAAAAATAGTTCCTATATGTCCGAAACACTTTTACTTGAATCACATCTTGAATTTAATAAATACAACTTTTTATCTCGCTTCGTTTTTCAGGAAAAAAGAAGACACCAAATCTTTTCAACTAATTTTGAGTGAAATAAATTGTTAAAACAATGAAATAAAATTGATAAATGAATGAAAACCATTTATATTATTTTCTCTGATGAAAACCTACGAACTAAAAGACATTTTCGAAATATTCTAGATATTTATGAACGATAGACGATATTGAAGATAATGGGGTGGTTTTTCAACCACTTTGTTACTTCCTTAAATCATACAATATTAAATTAAAAGTAAAAATAGTGTAGTATTTTCAACGACTTTCCCAATCATGTCATTAACGAAATAAAATAACGTACCAACATAAAAAACTTAACCACCTGATGTGTCTTAACGGTTAAAAAAGTAAATTTTCAATGTTAGTGTTGGTACTCAAAACCAAAGATCCCAAACCTGTTTTACTCCTTGTTTAGTATTTGCTACGAGTAAATTTAAACAGGAGAGAACAGATTGCATTATGAAAACACTCGACGAAAGTTATATGCAAAAGGGGGTTAAAAGAGTGGGGAAACTTTGTAATTTTATCCAAAATTAACATCAAACAGTCTTAGAATAACGTACAAAGGTATGCAGACACCATATTTTTACACACAACTGACCAGCGCAAGGGAGTTTATATAATGGCCACTTCCGTCGCGTTTGCTGCTATCCCCCACCACTATAAAGGTATATTCACACTTGTGCATTTCCATGCTGAATTTTTAGATGCGGCATCACCTTGCACTTGCTGCATTTTTTCATGCACCAACTCCTATACGTTCACATTAGATTAGTGCATTTTTAAATGCATAGGGAAAATCACTGACCTGTATCTTAAAGGACTGAGCATTCTAATGATCCCCTCCACTATTTTTGAAGCAAATTGAAAACCGGTGTTTATGCATTGCAATAAAATACAATTTTTAATAATTTACGTTTTTAAATAATTATGAGCCTGTAATTATACTACTTTTCACCAGATATTAAGCATATAGGTTAGAACAAGCTAAACTGTAACAGCTGATACCAGTACTACCAACACATTATAAACACCGAGCTACCATCATTATATAACTAACGCACTAGTTGGCACCTGAAGTAACTAATATTTAGGTGGGGCTTGTTTGCTTCAATGTTGTATTGAAGAATGCTCAGTCCTTTATGACAACGGTATTCAACCGGGGGTACGCGTACCCCTTGGGGTACGTCAGATAATCCTAAGGGGTACTTGAAGAATTATCTGCACGAAAGCAAGCACAAATTTCACACTAGGAAACAATTGCCTACCTACAGTGTACACTGTACAGGTTTTTTTCCATTAAATAAATTCCAATCATTTCCACCTTCAGGTGTTTCATTTCATTATGTACTCAAAAATAATGGTAAATAAAAAACTTGGGGTACTTTAAGCACTGACCTGTATCTTAAAGGACTGAGCATTCTAATGATCCCCTCCACTATTTTTGAAGCAAATTGAAAACCGGTGTTTTAAGGTGCCAATTAGTAATTTAGGTTTGTTGTGTTGGTGATTATTGGTAACACTGTAACTAATGTTTTTATTTACATAAACATAACCTTGTTTCATACGTAGTATAAACTACGTTTATGCATTGCAATAAAATACAATTTTTAATAATTTACGTTTTTAAATAATTATGAGCCTGTAATTATACTACTTTTCACCAGATATTAAGCATATAGATTAGAACAAGCTAAACTGTAACAGTTGATACCAGTACTACCAACACATTATAAACACCGAGCTACCATCATTATATAACTAACGCACTAGTTGGCACCTGAAGTAACTAATATTTAGGTGGGGCTTGTTTGCTTCAATGTTGTATTGAAGAATGCTCAGTCCTTTATGATACAGGTCAGTGGGGAAAATCTCTGTAGGGATTTAATTTTTCACAAATTATAACTATATGTTGGTGTTGAGGGATGCACATTGCCACAGTTTAATACTTAGCTTATCTTTATGAACACGTTCTAACTATGTGCATCACGCATCACGCATCTTGTGATGCTGCAACCTTTACAGTGTGAACCAAGAGATGCATGCATTTTGATGCTGCACTGCAACTAAAAATGCAGCATGGAAATGCACAAGTGTGAATATACCTTAAGCTTCTCCTCCTGTTTATATTTACTCACTCAACTCTAATTATAGTGGAACGCTCACTAAGGCCGCCGGCCCGATCCGAGAGAGAGGGCTCGCAAGAGTCATCCCTGTCCTTCTCTCGACAGTTCATTTAGACACAGTATAATCCCAGGGATTATACTGTGATTTAGATTAGTGTGTTTTTAGTTTAACGCTGCCTGCTCTCTCACTCACGCTGCATGTGTAAAGCGTTACGAAAAGGACAGGAATGACCCTTGCGCGATATCTCTCACGGCCCGCGAAGTATCTATGGCAGAGACCGGCAGTGAGCGTTCCAGTATAATTAGAGTTCAGTGTATTTACTCGTTGAGTATTTGCGTAGAAAATTTAAGGTTATGTTATTGTTGTGATCTCGTTATTTAATTGCGTTTATTATTACGATTTTTCGTACTTGCTTATATTTATCTACTAAGGCCATATAACTATTAACTGCAAACACCAACAAAACTGTTCCTTTTAGAACAAATGAAGTGTAAATATGAGTAGGTACATGTAATTGAAGTAGTAGATCAAATGCACACATATCGTAGATACACAGTTAGGGAATAGTCCCAATAGTACAAAGAATGTTTGCCAAATGCCAACATTGTAGTAAAAAACGCAATAAATTTTGTGACCTTTATTATTGGAAAACTCCATAGAAAAAGTATCCTTGGTTACTTTTTCTATGGAAAACTCGTTGATTTATGGCACAAACACGAAGCATTAAAGTGTGTTTATGGTCTGTGCAAAAATTGTGCCTACATATAGCACAGACTCTGTGCTATATGTAGGCACAATTTTTAAACAGGTTGGGAGGAGATAACCAAGGACAGAAATCTCCCACGGAGTTCACTGCAGGGATCAGATCCCTGGTTCACTGATCTGAAGCAGAACTCGCAGGGTTGCCAACACTTCGGAAAGCCAATCCACTAAAAGAGAATTAGTATTCTACCAGAAATCTACTACACAAGGGAAAATAATTTTTGAAATCTACCAAAAAATTAACTAAATATGAAAAATCTTGGATTAAATTGTTTTACTTTAGCTGTTTTCTTTTTGCACGTTGTGGTCGACTTAAGTCAGCTGTCAATAACACACCATTCGTTTGATAAAAATAATTTGACTCAGTTCTCAATAACCCTATTCGTTTTAAAAGCTTTATTTATGTTTCATATTAACCTGAGGCAGAAATGTGTTATGACCCAAGGCACTTCAATCACGTGATAATTGTGACTTTACCTAACCCTGTGGCGATACAAAAAGAAAACACCTTTATGTTTTATATTTTTTTAGTTTCATTGGTTTTATCATAGATTAATAAATACACTATATTTATTAATCTATGATAAAGCGCTTGAAGGTATTTCATAGTTAAAGCTTAGGTATTTATTAAACATTTCCTGGCCCCTTTCTAAGTACATAAATACTTGGTATTTCTACCAAATTATGGCGATCCAAGGGGAATTATATGATTCTTAACAAACGCTAAAAGAATCCTGAAATAACAAATTTACATTTTCAAAAGTAGCTGCGCTTTTAAGAAACCGTACCATTAGACCTCATCACGTTTTCTATTCAAGGTGCACAAGATTAAAATTTATTACTATAGTCATATATTTTAAGAGTTTATTGCAGATTGAACATTTCCTTGTCCCTTTCTAGGTTAAACAATCTTTGTACTTATTGCCGACAAAAGGGGTGGTTTGTGCAAACACTAAAAAATCGCCAATTCACCATTAATGAACTTGAACCCAACGTTAAATTAAACAGTTTTTCAAATAGAGATAGACTGTATTTTTTGGCGGCCATTTCACATTTTTTATTGCAAATGTATTAATAAATTAATTGGTACAAAGACATTTTGCATCACCGATTCTACTACCTTTTCAACTGCCCACTAGACAAGAAATTTACCCCCTAAATCAAGACTTCAAGTGCTTCAATATACCAGATTTAGTAGAAAATCTACTAAGTTGGCAACCCTGAGCAGAAGTATTTGAACACATCTAACTAAATAGTTTTTGTTTTATAGATGTAATTCTATGAATTCACTTTTGATCTAGATAGCTTTTATCATTACAGTTTAGCATCGTTTGTTTTTAATAATGAAGAAACCTACAGAACCGGGTCTAGATAAGAGGGGCTAATGGATCGGGGCGCTTAACCGAACGGCGACTTGCATTTTACATATTTTGCAAGTTTTTTGTCAATTCCAAAGTTTTTAAGCTAGCGAAACCTGAAATTTTCTCTAGATCCGTGCCTGGAAACGTGTTGTTATATTAGAGGGAGGCCAACAAAAATGCCAATGTAAATGTAAATTCATTTGCATAATATAGGCACCTAAGCAGAGGTACAATAAGCAATAACAGGTTCCACGAGAGCTTGGTCTGGGCCGAGGAAAAGGCGCACTGCCAGTGTCAATACAGCCAGGAACAGGTACATCATTCGAAAGCGAAGTACAGCTTCTCATGGACAATAACAAGAGCATGCGATTTCAAAAGAGGCCAACAACTTCAGATGCGGGCCTAAAATCGCAGTGATGGTAACGAATTCTTTTCACTGGACAAGAAAGTTCACCGTGGCGAGCAAGTGCACAATCTTAAAAACGATCAACCATCGAACACCTCCAAAAACATAACTCCATCATGGTGAAGGACGAAGTACCTATTTATGCCAGTGGAGAGTCTTCAAGGGGCGAAAATCGACCATGACGTGGAATTGACTTTTCAACAGGACTCTGCCCGTCCGAACCACAGAGCTCTACAGTGATTTAGGAGTGGTGTGAGGCACATTTTCCAGATTTTATCACATCTTCCTAGTGGTGGTCGCCTTACTCGCCGGATCTCAATCCAATATGGATCACAATCGATTTCGGAGGGCAGGACCTGTTTTAATCCGCAGTTTAACAATTTGTGCGTTAAAAATGCCACCTTTATTCAGAAGCTCCATGTTTTTGTCCTTGTATGGTTACTTTTTTAACGTTATATTTTGCATTATTGTTTTCTTTCAATCTGTAATCCTTTGATCTGCATAATTAATCTTTGGTCGATAGTTGCCATTGTTATTTTTCTTATCCATTCGGCTTTTTCATCTTAGTTTGTTAAATCCTTCATCTTTTACAATTTCGTAGGATCCATTACACTTGTGATCCATTCTGGCTTTAAATAAAATCTTGGTTTGTAATTTCCACACTTTGAGCTGAACATGAAATTTTATTTTTTGTTTGCATACAGCCTTTTATTTAACTTTTCCACAGAGCGCCTATGTACATCTATATACATTTCATAAATATAATAGTATTTTACCACACACAGCTGTGGTATATTATATATTTTGTTTCTTAATCAAAGGTATTATTAAAGAGTAATTCTCTTTGGTATTACCTACCACACCTTGTCTGTAGTATTACCACGTATTACCAAGGAGTACTAAATATATAGTTACCTACTTTGATATTACTTTTGTGCCACAGGGGGTATTATGCAAGCGCGTATTTAAGGGGAGGGTAATGGGGTAATTAAATTACCCCCCCCCCCAAAGTAACGTTACCTACCATAATAAACTAGCTGACCAGGCGAACTTTGTACCCCAATAAAAGTTACGTTACAGCTTTTAAGTTTGACAGCAATAACATTGCGCTTTTGTTTACAATGTTTACTAATAAAATCAAAACTCCACAACTTCAACCCTTATTTTGGCCCACTTAGGGGATGAAAATCCGCTTCTTAGTGGGTGCCTATATCATTATAGGGGTGTTAACGTACATTTACCTTTAAAATGTTATTGACAGTTTACACACCTTCCATTTGCTTTATTTATATTATAAATTTATTTGCATTTGAATGTACTTTGTAAGTATGTAGCTCCCTCGACCATGCCTTCTCAGACACATTTGTATGTTTCGTACAGCTGTGTGCGTGTAGATGGTATACCTATACTGGTGATAACCTTATAGCCCCTATAGACGACCTACATGGAGTCTGTGATGCAATGTAGATGTTTTTTTCGTTTCAGCTTTACTCTATTTCCTTTTGGTGTTATATTTCGCTTATTTATGAGGGGATTTCAAAAATAAAATTGATATCAGCAATATTTAATAATTTGCTAATTCGCTGGACATTATGACATGAACAATAAACAACTTTCATTTCATTTAAATATTTTTTCAGTGTAATTTGTAGATCTTGTTAGTTTTAATTGGTGTATATTTTCGCTTGTGCGTTTTTCGCCATCAAGAAGGTGCACTGAAAGTATTTGCTACTCTTTCAGGGTCTATTGTTAACTTATAATGAAAATCTATGGAGTGCAGGGAGGAATCTATATTTTAAAAGGGGTATTCTTGCTGAAAATCCTACATCAAGTATTAGCTGTGCATAGCCATTGCAACGAAACCATCACCATTGAATAATTCACTCAACGCCATCACTTACTGTTGGGCTGATAATCAGGATTACACCCATAAACAATTACAGCACACATATCGTCGCCCAGATGTCAAAACCTCGTATCTCAAAATTTACTGATTTTCAGTTATGAGTTTTATTGTCACTACGAATTCATATTCTATCAATTTCAAAACCTAGTAACTTGATAGCATAACAACAAGCATGCGTACGGTAAATTTTTTTAAGATACAAGTTTTTATATAATGTTTTTTTCATTTCCTGAAAATTGTGGTTTTTGAGATATAAGGTTTTGACATCTGAGCGACGATATACGCAACACTTCACTTGACCATGAAAATGATCATAACTTAAATTAATGGCAGGATTATTGAAAAAAACTATTACAAAGATATTAATTTATTTGTAATCCTAAATCTAAACACAAATTAAGGTCGGTATGTAAGTAAGTCCACATTCAGTTATATTACGTTTTATGTACTGTCATGAATACAAAAAAATTATATTTTTAAATCTACATTTTGTGTCCGCTTTCTTTTGGTCTTGATTCTATAACCACAATAAACGCGTAGGAAAATACTGAAAAATACTAACAATATTCCTATAATTCCTATAACACGAATTTCATGTTTATAAATAATACAACTTAATAAAACAGAAAATCCTTGCCTTATTGTGGTAATAATAACAAAAACTAGAGGACCAAATGTTGCTATTGTTTTAAATATGAACAACTGTCCAGTGGCTGAACAAATTGATAGCAAAAAACAATCGAATATAAACGAGGGATAATCAATCATAAAAGTAAAAGATTTTAGAAATCCCCCCTGTTGCATCAAGGAAATTGCAGTAAAAATACAAGAAAATAAATTTACACCACACATCATTTGTACAGGTTTCATATGATATTGTTTAAATAGAGAGCCTTGCCAGTTTGAAGTGAAACTGTCAAAAACAATGTACGAACACAATAAAATCAAACCAGAAAGAGTAGTAACACTGGATCCTAAAACACACACGTTAGATTAAATTACTTAATAATCAAACATACCTTTATGATCGTTTCCAGTGTCAAGCATAAAAAACAACATTCCAACAGACAAGATAAGGGCAGCAACATATTCGTAAGACTCGTACTTAGTTTTTGATATTAACTTGCCCATAATCATTACAGGTATTGTTTTAGCCGCCTTTGCCAACACCTAGACACATACTTATATAATTTCTTATACCTATTGTAGAACATCTTACCTGATGAGGAAATGAAACATATTTTAACGCTTCGTATTGACACCAGGAGCTTAAAATGTTAGATAAGGAACAATATACATATTTATATAATGGTGCCTTATGGCTTGGTTGTCGCGTACAGAAGACTACAAAGCCTGATAACAAAAAAGCTAGAATTCTGTTAACAAAGACTAAAAACTGTGAGTCAGTAAAATGTCCTATATCACCTTTGGTATTTTCATACTTCTATAACCAAATCAATTAATTATAAACTCAGTTTTCAACATTAAATACTTACTTGTGTCATGACTTTTTCTTGTAAAACACCCCAAGTTAAAAAAGAGGCTTGAAGACATACAAAATAAAATAGCAAGAGTAATGTATCCTGCAAAAGTGTTCGTGAATGTGTTACATTTGATGATGCCACATTAGTGCGTTCAAGAATTTCATCAGCTTCAAAACATTTCCTTATCACAAATGTTAATCTGGTGTTCCCTAAAAAATTAAACAATATTTGTTAAATACATTCATATTTATATAAATGTACCACACATTAAGAGTATTGTTACAATTGTGGAATAATGCCTTATTAATATAATTGCAGATTGGTCCCAAAAGGGAACACATGTGGATGTCAATTACATGAAACCAGTTATGTTGTGTTAGTTAAACATAAAGTAGATACACAATCAAATGCTTTTGGTAAGGTCAAAGAAAATTGACATTATTGAGATTGAACATTTTTCTGTTTTTTTTCTGTACAATGCGAACAAACCCCAAAGCCGTTATGGAGGGCCTAACGCCACTGGATCTGTGAGAGCAGACCAAGCCATGTTCACAGCCTTATGTCTGAAAGGGATTGTTGAATAACAAAGGTATTCAGGGAGGTCACCTTCAAATTCTAGGCAAGGCAATCAAACGAGTACCTATCATGGAGGGGCAATCGGACTACCTCATGCCTCCATTCATATTAGAGAAAAACTACCACATCTTGTTTGATGCGGAAGTGACATCCCAACCTGACATATTTACTCTAAAGAACTGAACTTCCATATCACCCAACCACTAGGCGAATTTCCGACTGTATAGACAGAAATTGGTAGGAAAAATGCTCAAGCGTAAAAAAAGTTCTTGTGTGTAACATAAAGGACAATACCATTAGAATTTCCAGTGACAGCAGGGATGCCCTGCAGGCACTAGGTCACTGTAAAATTAGCTGAAGGTTGGTTCCGAATGTCACCACGCATTACAGCAAGTAGCCAGCAGCAACACAAAGGCAATTGAGAAAGCCGACTGGCCTCAACACATGTTTTATGGTCCAGAGCCGGCCTACAACATCAACTATAAACAATGTAATAATTGAAGCCCTGAAATGGGCTAGATGGAACTTGATGTCGTTGTGTGAGAGAGGCCTTCAGATAACCCAGCCTGTCACGTTTTTGCACAAGGCTATCAAGAAAGGACATGTGACTATTTGTGGGCATACTTTCTGGGTACGAGCACATGTGCCATATGGACTTTGTTGAATCATCATCTTGTAGAGGATGTTACACAGACGACAGACCAGATACTTTTGCACATCTTACAGATTATTTTTGAGCGTTTATTACATACATTGTATTTGCATGAAATGTAGGTTTGTTTCTACTTTCTGTCTGAGGTGCATTTTGCTTCTTTTTAGCTGGTGGTTCATCTGGAAGTTTTGGAAGTTAAAAAGAAAACGAAGCAAATAAAAGGAACGTCAATTCAACGGCGAAAACTTCAGACCATTCTTGTATTACTATACTGTCGTTTATCGCTGAGGCTATGAGAACTAAATTAATCAAGTTTTTGGTTGAGAATGCCACAACTTTTAGTATTATACTAGCTTGCCGATTATTTGTGACTATACATTCTACCGGCCACGCATAGTATATAATGTTAATCCTTATAGGATTTTGATGTAGTCTAGACAGAAGTGGTACGGTCCAAAATACAAGAGAGCATTTAATCAAAAGTCACATCAATTGATGTGATGGCTTGCATTTTCTTGCAAAAGTGTCAACCCAGTTTGGAAAAAGTACAAAGCCTTAATAACTTTTTTTCGATAAATGTCAAGACAATCGGGGGGAAAGTTCAAAAGAACAAGTCAAATTCACTGGACTATATAAGACAATCAAAAATCGGTATTTGTAAGCAAAATTGCAATATTAAAAGATGCTGTCAGCAAGATTTGGAAACCTGCTTAACAACAGTAACTATAAGTGCACTAAAACAAGCTCCTGAAGTAAATTTGAAAGTAGTAAAACATTTTGTAAGGTGGTCCATTGAATTAAAGGACCGTCCAGTGGTGGCAGATTCCAAAACCAATGGTACAAAGCCTTATTGCATCATAATCGTGCTTATTTCATTAACCATGCATCTATCTACACTAACAAAATTGTCTTGGCCTGACAACGACAATCACACGATTTTTTTTGGAGATACCAAAGTGTTGGGGCTTCACGAAGAACTTCCCTAAAGGTTGCCAAAACTGGATTTTCGGAATTTGTTTAGACTGTATAAACACAGTGATGAAAAATCAGTAGACAAACAAATTGAGAACCCGCTGTTGTTGCAGTGTCCACGTCAGATTGTAAAAGGAATGCATGAATGCAAGAAAATAGGTAAACCATATAACTACATGATTTTCTCAATAAAACTGTCATCATTTCATGCATATCACTAAAGCATTACTTTACAATTGCAGCATTACTGTGAATTTAATATGTAAACGAGTAGATCGATAGATAATATAGATACACACCTGCTTTATCCAAGTACCCGATTTTGTGAATATATCTATATATTAGGTATCCTGGCACAAACACCGTTGAGTAACCTAAGATGTTTAGAAAGCCAGAAGTAATCCAACTATATTCTGAACTAGGATTTGTGAAAAACTGGGAGAGAGAAAGGCATCTGTTAATAAAAAATAATAATCCCGTAGTTGTAAGTAATAAAACGCTAAAATAATAAAATTACTTTTAGATTTTTATAGATGAAATTTTACTTACGAAATTACTATTTCAGCACCGTTTTTCGTCATGGTGAGCCCTATATAATGTTAGTAAGGTAAGGTAAAAAATTTACATTATAAATAAGGTATTTCAGTTATTCATAGCATTAATACTGAAACTTAAGGAACATAATTACACTTTAAGATACATATTCATTAAAATTAAATAAAATGTATTTTGCTTAACACAGTTAAGAGTGTTAAGACTAGAAATTGAACGGACTCATTGCAATGTTTGTTTGTAAACGTTGTCAAAATTAGTCAATACTTCAATTGTCATACAAGCATTTAACTTATACCGGACTTTAGACATACAGTAACAGATCTAATACAAAAACAGTGCAGTGCCAAAACATTTCATCCTCATTGTAGAGTTCATTCTGAATTTTACTCAATGGTAGTACCATTGACTTTAGAAAGTCAATGGTAGTACTTATACAGTTCATTGATTTTACTTATAAGTTATATGGCACACCACTGGCGTAGTGAGCATCCTCTTGCCTCTCGCCTTAAATTGAATACATAATAATTATTAACAACTACTTTCTAAATTAATGTTAAAATGGACATTTTATATATTAGTCGATTTAAATAATGTATTCACAGCATTTCTGGAAGAACTGAAAGTATAGTTGATGTAGACAAAGAATACGGAAAATCATCAAAAAGATACGAAACTGTAGAGTTGCAAGTATATTGTGGACGAAGACTCGAAGACGATTCACAACTCGCATAGCAATTAAGCGTTAATCAACAAGCTGTTTCCAATCGCCTACGAGAGATGCGAAAGATTCGGACGATCGGCATATGGGTACCACATGAATTGAATGAGAGGCAGATGGAGAGGTGCACATGTGAAATTTTGCTCGAACGATATAAAAAAATGTAGTTTTTCCATCGCATCGTTACTGGGGATGAATTTCAAATCCCAAGCGCAAGAAATCATGGGCAGACCCAATGCTCTGCGTTTGGTGGGACCAGAAAGGTGTGGTCTATTTATGAACTGTTGAAGCATGGTGAAACGCTACCAACAAGTATTGATTGAACGATTTGAATTCTTCGCTACTCGAAAATACACAGCACCTAAACCAATAGAATTGGAAAATAACCCGATACAACAGAATATCGAAGATCCTTAATGTTATTATCACCCATTTTGATGAATTATGGCATGTATTGGTCGAAAACCATGTGGTAGCCTACCTAAAGTGGATAAAATATGATCACTTAAAACCAATGAAAAACGCTTATTGGGCAGAGATGTTATTTTTTCCTGCATACATTCCACAAATAACCAAAACCATGTGTGAAAATGTATGAAATTCGCCTATTGTGCACCAATGTAATGGGTTCGAAAGTTTTCCGCACGAAAGTCGTGCATAAATGATGATTTCTAGTAAATTTTGCTCCATAACTTTTGACATAGGCCACAGATGAGAATTATATTAATAGTTGCATATTTAAGGATCATCAGCTATAATCTAATTTCTAATTCGAAGTCCGGAGTTCATACGTGATCTATAGAATTAGTTACCAATACCAAATTCAAAAATGTTTTCAGTCTATTTTTACCGTTCTCGCTCCACACGATCCCATGTAACTTTTGGCCCTGTTGGCTTAGAGACGTGAAAGTGAATTTCTAATCTATTAAGCAACCGTGTACCAAATTTCGAAACGATTGGTCCTTGTGAAAAGAGTTATCGCGCACACGGACGGTCAACAGTACAAAACTATAAATGAACGACGGATCCTCTATAACAATTGATTTCATGTTTGGACGAAATTCTGCCTATTGAAATAACGATCTTCATCAACTACAACTTAGTAATAGTAGTTTCCTAAATGATAGTAACTATAAGTAGTAAGTGCTTTGTTTCTTAAACAAAGTATTTTCGAGTATCGGAAGGAAGAGCTTAATTTGTGGCAGCCATAGTCCAGCTGGGGTTAAAAAGGAAGCAAAAGTTGCAATGGTGGAAGAACGGGTGTACCTAATGGAAATAGTTGGCAAACCTACCGCTATTTTATTGCATCGCTATAATGGTCACAAATTAATTTTAAGCCATTGTCATATTTAAAAAGGAATAATCATTATAAATTGAAAAGCGACGTTGCACGCATTCCTGCGGAATGTTGACTTATGTACCGCGAACTAAATTTTTGTAGAGAATTTCATTTAAATATCAAATTTATTTGAGAAAGTTCCAATATATTCTCGATTAACGCCGAGAAAAAGTGAGAGGTGTTGAGCATTACTGTTTGGCGTCGCGGCGACTTTGATACGCTGGGATAATTTGGGTGCTCAGTGCAAAACTTTCATGTGACGGTAACGGGTGTAGAGAAGAGAAGCCATGGAGGTCTGCTGGAAGTCCTCGTGGCAAATTCTGATTCTGTTGAGTGTATTGATATTCTCCACGACCTTGCAGGGTTTGTTTTATTTTATACATTCACTTAAAAAAATACACGTAATAGTGCGTAAAGTTTTAAAAATTCAATTTGAAATGTGCGCGAGTGCTAAGTAAAATTAAGTGGATAATTCAAAATATTATATAATAATTAAATAATATAGTTACAAGTTGGTAGAAAGAAATCTTTGGTATTTTCGGAATTAATCCTTTGGGATGTACCTATGCGTTATTCGTTGTATCGTACTCTAACTTCGAATGTTTAAATGAACACATATTTTTTTAACAAAACTCTGTTTTATTATTAGTAATTCAAATTTTATAGATTTTAAAAATATATAATCGCTGATCTAAAAGTAGCCATGTACATGTACTGCAACTGACGACATAGTAGGCATTTAGCCAGCTAAAGGCTACCCTAGGACTAGTCTAAATATAAAATAGACTGGTGGGTAGTACAACAACTGTACAACACTGTCCTTGAATTGATGGTATTTTCATTTGATTACATTTCACAAAATATAAGAAGTTTAAATTTTAGAAAATGCAAATTTTATCCAATTTTGGTTAGGCGCATTTTTGTATGAGAAAATGTGTAATAACAGCTGTTTTTTTGGATATCTTCCAACCGCTTAAATATTCTATTTCGTATATTGTGTCCTCACAAAATGAAACAGATGTCCATCTTTATTTTACATACCTACGTACATATTTTCAATTCCTCTACTTAGGTATACCTAGAAATAATTAGCTACTGTAGGTACTCCTTTTGGTATTTAAATGGTTTACTACTTTACAAAATCTTTTTGAAGATAACGTGGATAACAGCATGAAAATTGGCAAATAAAATGTGAATTTGAAAGTTTCTCATTACCGTCAGTGCACCGAATATTATTAGCTCACCTAATATTTTTAAAAGTTATGTATGAGGTTTTATGCGTAATAGTAAAAAGACATTTTCAGAGCTGTATACGCATTATTACGTTTCATTACATAATTACAAATTTGTCGTTAAATATTTAAGCGCAGCATTATATCACAATGTTTAACACTCAGTATTTATTATTATTATTTGTTCTAGGGGTGGGACCGATTCGTTCCCGCACTGGGACCTTTTGGCCTGTTGTGCTCTCCGTTATTTTCTACCCTTCGAGAATATCTGTTATCTTTAATAAAGTCCAGGATTTTAGTAAGGGGAATCTTCGTTACTTCCTCTTGTGTAATCTTTCCATTTCGAAGTAGGTGTTCTCTTGTCTTTGTGTGGTATGGCGTTTCTTCCTCCTCACCACAACCACAACCCCTGCCCAACGGGCAGTCCCGTAGTTCGCAAGTGTTTATTCAGATTTCAGACAACAGTGACCTGTAACTATATCTCTTTAGCAAGTTTTATGTTCGTCCTACTTAACTTTAAGATGGACATTGCTAAATCCCCGTTTTGGTTTTTCAGGACTTGCAATGGTTTTGTCCTAGAATTTTCGACCATTGTCTGCAGTGCTCTTGTGTGAGTATTTCCTGAAATATATACCTAATCCCAAAAGCCAGTTCGGGTCCCATAAGTGGTTTCTCGCTTGCAACTCTTGCAAGCTCGTTATCAACCTGGTTACCTGAGATTCTCGCAGGTCCAGGTACCCACAACGGTGGGACTGTGTTACACTTGCCATTTGTGTGCGTTCAAAGGCTAGCCTTGAACATACCATGAATCTACTGCTGCAATCGCTGCTTTGCTGTCAGTAACTATAAGAATTTTCTTTTTGGAAAGGTTCTCTTTTAATAGCTGAGTAGACCCTGTCCATTGCTCCCGTACATTCCAGAGTCAGTAACTATACAGACCGTGACAACCATGACAATTTCAATTACAGTATTAAATACTTACTATTTTGAGTCTGTTACAGTGTGGAATTTAATAGGAAATGTAGCTTTGAATGTTCTTTAAATTAGTACCTCGGTGTCAGATATATACATACTGTACCTGATGAGTTCTAATGGCACCTTACGCTTGAGCTAGAAAGATAAGCGAATATATAGGTACATATATATTTTATACGTTTTTTGATCATGGATTGCATTATTACAAGAATCACTGTTTTGCTTTGTATACTATAATAGCCACTTAACCATGAAAATGTTTTTAATTTATTTTCATATGGAAACTGTATTAGTAATATTATTACCAGTGTTAGAGCAATATTATTTAGAATATTTACTACTTATAAAACATTTGATACGAAATATGGATTCATACATAACACAAATTGTACAGCTTCCATTAATCGCAATATCTCGCAGAATAGGCTCTTCATAATTCGTAAAAAAATCTCTACCATATTGTAACGACAAATTCTGTCCAAATTTTAATACTAACGCGTGTTTGACATTCAAATACAGGTGTGCAAGGTGAATCTCAATCAGAGGGCCCATCAGAATCGGAATGTCGTCCACATATCGAGAAAGCTCTGAAACAACTCGAAACTGCTGACAACATTGAAATCCCAGACAGTAAAGAAGATATTCCAACAGTGGAAATAACGACAGATGATTCAGTGTTATCTGACGATAACAATGATTATCAACCAATTACGGACAGCTCTGAAATTCTCTTAAATCCGATTGAGGTAATTAAGTACCATCTTTATCCTAAACCCCCGCACCCGTTCATACAAAACACATTAAAATGTTATACACACAAACACTTTTAGGAAAGTAACGAAGATAAAGAAGACGATAATGACGATGATAATGAAGGCATTGACAATAACATGAACGATAATGATATTAGCAATGAATCTGAAGAGACGGTTGCTACCACGGAAAACTGGGTACGTTACATTTTAACAATTTCTCTAACCACATCTTCTTAATGAAATATTTGTCGACTTAATAATAAAAAGTGTTAATTCTTTTCAGGATGCAGAATATGTGTATATGCCCGAACAGACTCCAGAAAGTAATGAACTTACTGAAGACAATTTAGATCAAGAGCAAAACGATGAACCATTCCTACCTGACAACAATGTTGATACAATATTTGAAGGCGAAAACGAAGAAGAAATCAATGAACACGAAAAAGAAGAAGAAGAAGAGGAAGAACAAGCTCTACCCGCTATTATCGAAACAACAGATGACTTAATTGATGAGGAAGGAAAAGACCTATTAGAGGAAGAATTTGAAGAAAACGCTCAAGACATGGGTTTAGATAGTAAAGAGGAGGAAACTAGCAATATAGAGGATTTACCTAGTTATACAGATGAAAATATTATCGATGAAGTGCCATTTCTCGAAGAGCCATTATCGAATGTTGACGATGTGGAAGATACCAATGAAGATAGTCCCTACCAGCAAGATGAAGCTGCACCTCTTGATGAAGTTGAAGCTGCATCTTTTGATGAAGTTGAAGCTGAAATTGGTAAATGTTACAAATCAATCTTACGAAATGTAATGCAACTCATTTTAATTTTAGAGAAAAGTGGCGAAAGTGCTGACGAAGCAAGCAAAACAGAACAGGAAGAAATTGTGGAAGGCATTGAACCAACAGATATCCTTCTTGAAGCAATAGCTGCGAAAGAAGCTATGGATATCGAAACAGATAAAGAAAGCGCTGTTGTTGATGAACCGTTTGTTCAATCAGATGACGAAGAAGAACAGGAAATTCAAAAAGAGGAGTCCGTTGTTGAAGAATTGATTAAAGAAGATGAGGAACCTGTAGTAGAACTTAGACCACGAGATCATGTTGCGCAATTGCTTAAATTAGACACCGAATCTGAAGATTTTGATAAAGTCTCTCAGAAAACGTCCGAAATTCTATTAAAAGATCTAAAAAAATTGTACGAAAATGCAATTAGACCATTAGAAACACTTTACAAGTATAGAGATCTCAGTAATAGACATTTTGGGGATTCTGAAATATTTTCTAAACCACTGATACTGTTTATGGGACCTTGGAGTGGCGGAAAATCTTCTATTATTAATTATTTGTTAGATATAGAACACAAGGAAATAAATTTACATACAGGCGAGTGTCACTGTTGGTAAGGGAAAAATAAAAACGATTATATGTTTAGGTGCTGAGCCATCTCCCGCATATTTCAACATTTTAATGTACGGCGAAGAACCGGAAATTTTAGATGGAACTGAATTAGCGGCCGACTATACCTTTTCGGGATTACAAAAATTTGGTCAAGGTCTCGAAGAACGCTTGAAGGGTTACAAATTTCCCAGTAAACTATTGGAAAAGGTAAACTCACGTGAGGCAGTTATTATTAAGTTAAACTAATGTTTAGGTAAATATTGTCGAAATTCCTGGCATCCTTGAAGTCCGTAAACAAGTATCTAGAATATTTCCTTTTAATGATGCGTGTCAGTGGTTCATTGACCGCGCAGATATTATATTTCTAGTATACGATCCATCAAAATTGGATGTTGGACCCGAAACTGAAGCGATTTTAGATCAACTGAAAGGTCGAGAGCATCAAGTATGCAAATTGGTCCTAGCAAGGAGTTTAATTTCTCTTATTTTAGTCGCGCATATTATTGAATAAAGCCGATCAGGTGAAACCTGAAGAACTGATGCGAGTTCAAGGAGCCTTAATATGGAACATTTCCCCATTGATGTCTTCTGCTCAACCACCAGTTATGTACACGACATCTCTTTGGTCGCAACCGTATGAACAATGGGCTCCTGTTCGTCTTCTTCAGGCACAAGAACGTGCTTTCTTGAGAGATTTACGTTCAGCAATTGATAAGAGAATCGATAACAAAATAGCAAGTGCGCGAAGATTTGCAGTAAGTGTTGCTTTTTGTATTTTTCAATGCCTTTCATGTACGATGTTATAGGTACGCGTTCGGAATCACGCCAAAATGGTCGATTGCTATTTAACAACTTATTACAACCACAAATCAGTCTTTGGAAATCGAAAACAAGTATCCGACGAAATTATTAATCATCCTCAAGATTATCATATATATGAAGGTCTTTCAACACTTACAAATATTTCGCGATATGATTTACCAGATCCAGACGTTTACCGAGATTTCTTCCGATTGAATGCTTTATACGATTTCCAGCAACTTTCCTCAACGTGTACGTACTTTAGGGGTTGTCCTATTAATCGATTAGATGTAGCTATTGCTTATGATCTTCCGGAACTCGTCGGGAAGCATAAACGCCTTATAGAAAGTGCCGTCAATGAGGCAGCGGCAACAAAAACACCAACCAGTTGAACACACGAGAACTTCTTTAAGGACCAAGCTATGTCTGCACATGCGCAGAACTTCTGTTTATCATAATCGCACTACAAGCACATTATTCTTCTTTATTTTTGTTATTCCCACCGACTGATGTTAATCTACTTTGAAGTATACAGACAATAATCATCAGCTATCCTTATAGTTTCCAATCATTTATGTTGATCGCATTTACGAGTTCTTGCATCCGGACTGTTCAAATTGAGAAGTATGCGTGTGTTCCAAGGGAATCGAATAAGTTTTTTGACACCAGTTGTACAATTCCTTACTTAGTTAGGTATATAAAATTATAAATATGGCACTATTTCTATAAGTATGTAAAAACACGAACATTAGTCTATTATTTTCTTTAAGCATATTTAGATTTACAATCAAGATTTTTTTGAAAATTTTGAAGACATATAGTTTATAAGTTATTGTAACGTTCTCTAAGTAGTAGGTACATGTTTATTTGTATATGTGCAACAATGCATGTATCGTCTTAATCCATCATTCATTTGGGCTAATTTACATTAATAAAAAAATATGTTTTTCGCTGTCTTGTTAAACAAAGCCGTTCTATCCTATTTCATATTCTTCATTTCAGAAACATTTCATCGATTTGGTACTGAACAGCGAACACTACAAGAAAATAATAATGTTAGATGCCAACTTCATTAATTTAAATAAAATGTCCAGTCCAGTATATTAATAGATATATTTTTAGATTCTACGTAATAATCTAAATACATTTCCTATACCTTATAAGTTTAACCGTTTTTGACATATTTTATTTTTTTCCTTTATTTTTATTTTTAGCCTTTATTATTTAATTTGGGTTGGTTTCCTTTTAGAAGAAGATCGACTGTAGTAGTATCTGTAGGTACATTATTTGGCAATTATCCCCAATAAATAATAAATAAATTTCATCTTCGTTTGTAGTATATTTAATGGACCTGGCATGATTATTAATGAATAATAGTTACTATATGGTTACATTTCAATGATATATTAAAATATGTTAGACTTAAATATAGGACATGAAATTTATTTTATTTATTTACGTAGGTATTTAGAATCTAAAAATGTATTAATATATAGGGTATTTCATTTAAATTAACGAAGTTGACTTGTACAGGTTGTACCTAACCGGAAGTGGCAGAAATGTCAAAATATTTTAATCGTATGACCATGACATGATCCCCACAGACCTTAGTACGTCACCAAATTTTCAACATTTTCCTAACCATAGTTTTCCCATAACTAATCCATTTCCAATAACTAATAACCTTTTAGAATACGGATAGACCAGCACTAATGCTTGATTTATGCGTTTACTGTAAGGATTACCTATTGAGCAATAGGTTGTCGTTTTTACTGATTTTTGACTACCATTTCTTTAATTATTGGTGCACATGCGAATGTTTGTGATAATAAAGGTAATTGCATGTTATACATTCCTGATGTCGATATTGTGATTCGTGAAGTTGAAACATACGCACTTGCGACATGACCTTCAACTATTTGAGTCATGTTTTGAGGATTTGTACAATAGGTACCCTGGACCCTGGGCGGTTCATTAGGATTCGTAAGGAACTGAACAGTCGATGACACGTTGTCGGTAGATTGGAGACGATGTCTAAGCCGTCATATGATTTTCTCTGTTGGCATTTGGCTGAATGGCTGAAGAGGCAGAAAATCTAAATTATTGTCTATCAAGAGTGGATACGATCCACTTCTTGTTGTATACTATGCGATTTTTAACGTATTAAATGCCGTTTCATAACCACATCTTGCAATCTGGAGATGATGGATCAACTTGCCTTGTCTGCTTTTTCTTCTCAATTTCCGTCGTGTCCTTACTCGTCGATTTGGACGATTTGAAATGGTGTTGGCATAGTAGACAGCAATTAAGGTGTTACTAATCACTTAATGATACTTATTCCTCAATGGTCAAAAACTACAAAATGACATTGTGCAATTGTTATTTCACTTTAAAATTTATCGAGCAGTGTGACGTTCGTAAAATCTACCGTTATATTCTAATCATTTGGAACATCGGATAGGTATATCAACTCATTCTGGATTGATGATCCATACATCCATATTCCATACCACCAATTGTAATGAAAATTAAATTTCCATTACCGATTTTACGCCATTGATGTCAAGAATGCAAAAATGACAAGGAAATAACAGCATATAAATAAATGATTGATGATGATAAGGCGTGAAGATAAATCTGTTTCAAAGGTACGGCACGAGAAGTTATCACTTAAATAAAAAAGGGTTTCTTCTGGCCGTTAGCAGACTTCTGAAATTTGAATGGACGATGCTACATAAATTTTTTTAAATGACTAATAAACTTTTACGACTCCGTTAAGTCGCAATAAAATTTTTATGAGATCCATTAGTTCTTCACCCAAACAATTTAATAATCAATTGCGCAAAATTGGTTTTTTCATGATTAGTTTCGTACGCAAAAGTCCATTTCTCTAAATCAATTTAAGCTACTATTAAAGAATCGTTGCGACATTATTTCAATAGGTAAATCTTTGCCATGGAACTCCGTCTAAACTTCGAAAAATAAGCAGTTTTTATTAAACAAGATGATTTAAAAAAGTCGTTGGGGCGGGTTCGATTTCCGACCTTTTACTAATCGTGATTGACTCCCAATAATGATTACCTGGAGATTTTCTCTGAGGTAATAATAAGGACAGTGCTAGCCACTTTATCTCCTTAGGTATATTCTAGATATGACCGGGCTAAAATTAAATGGCTCTATCACATTTAGGCCTGATAATGTTATAAGGGCTAAGTGTGTTGTAAGATGCTCAAAAACGCGACTATTATTATTATTAAAAACTTATTTCGGGAAATTTCTTATTTCCAGCTTGAAAGTTGATGAAGATTAAGATATGTGACGATATGGTTAAATGATATTTAAAAATATACATTATTAAATTATACGACGTACAACGGAACTTATATGAAATCGACTGTTATTGAAATATTGAATAAACATTCACTCAACGCCATGGGCGCCAATGAGAGGGGGCAGTGCCCCCCCCCCCCCCCCCCCGAAAGAGACTTTTATGAAGTCTTGTGGGCATCACTACAAATGTGTAGGTATATAGTTTTGCATACCTATCAGATTTTTTACGTAAGTATGGTCGTATGGTACAGTGAACTCTATGTATAGTTGTGAATGATAAGAGTTCACTGGGGTAGTAGAGCAAAGTTTTTATGAGAATTACATGACGTTATAATGTGCAGACACATTAACTGTACGCTGCGTATAGCATACAGTTCAATGGCAGACACCAATATCGCAATATCTTCGTTCGACGATCTCATTTTTAAAATTGTAGGCAAGTAGATACCTACAATAGGTACTTGACAAATTTAGTTTGTTTTCGCGGATACAAAGTTTTTGTGATTAGGTATTGTTGTATTTGCTCGTTTTGAACGATTTTTGTATCGAAAATTGTATGACGTCATGTAGTTCTCATAAAAACTTTACTCCATCTATGTTTGTATTTGAATCTATACTATCTGTGATATTGCGTTACCGTCACTATAATACATTTGAAAAAATATATAATTAGCAATAACATTCTGCCGTAAAAGTTGATTTATGATTTGCATTAACAATTTCACTTATTTAAATTATATCAAGTTTACATAATTTATTTGAATAATATTCAACGGGTGATGAAGTACCTAGTGAATCCAAATACCTATCAATCTATAATAAAATACAAATTACAACCTTCTCTTAATATTGATGTTGATGTCTATCAATAATCTATAAGTAGTTCAATGTGTCAAAATGCTATTTAGTCCATCAAGTGTGTAAGCAACTGTTACCTACCTATATTTGCTGAAATATTTTCTTGTTCTTGTTGGTTTGAGGCATGCGAAGGTGTTTCCTTTTTAGCAATTTCATTTAAAACAGTTCAGTCAATAGTCAAAGTTGGTGAAAAACAAGGTACTTTATTTGAATTAAAAAACACAACCATACTATCTACAGGTAGGTACGTATAAAACACGTACATTTAATTTCTTTTTTAATATATCAACTTGTATGCAATATTGCGACTTTTTTCTTCGTATTTTTGGTTAAACGTAAACCAAAGAGCGATAGCACAACGGGTACCGGATTTAACTGGTTTAACTCCATGAAGATTTTCAAATCCAGATGAAAATGCCACCATTCTTCCACATTTGGGTTTTACGTTACTCTAACGGCACAAAAATATTTAGGTGGTTGAAAGATGGCCAGAAAATACTGAAATAGCTATACCCACCTGAATTGTTTTTCCAAACATATCTTGGGAAAACGTCAACTCTCCTCCTTCAAAATTATTATTCAAATAAATAATGGCGCTGTAATCTCTCCACGTAAATGCGGGTGGTGTTTTAAGGCACACTCCATTATGTAGTATATTGCAATTATCGGCATGAATGGCGTGACTGAAGTCAGTTCGATTTATTGGTGCTTCTAAAATAAAGGACTTTATTAGATCTGATTTTGACTGAAGGGCTTACCAACAATTGGTGTTCTACAAACTAAATGTGTGTAGGTAAAATACAATGTCCGTTTAATGTCAAAATATTCTTCAAGAAACTTTTTTGCGTAGTCTGTACTTTTCAAATATAAGTACAGCTGCTTTGATTTTATTCGGCCGAAGTGTAATAAAAGCGCTGTCCTGCCAATTGTAATTCCTTCAAAAGTTTCCATGGAGGTGTGAGGCGATGCAACTCCTTTATAACCATCTCCCTTAAGTGCATATTTTTTTGCTAAGTTTAATAATGTGTTACATTCGTGTTGGGTAAATAGCCCATCGGCTACAAATCTTTTAGTTCCATTTAGGTCTTCATCGTTCATGAATAAGTCAAAATTGGGATTATAGTTTCTAAGAAAATTCGTATCGTTTTCGCTTGCACAATTTTGTTTAAAAACCTGTGTTAAAAAAGAAATAGTTGTGCGGAAGTCGCAAAATACGAATGACACATAAAAAGGTGTTTCACATTTTCTTAACAAAGAGAGAGGTAAGTTTAGATCTCTCTTCCAATCTAATTCAAGCACGATGAAAAATGTTTTCAAGTTAAATTTTCAATTCCAATTGCATGCAAGTGTTCTCAACAAAATAATAATAATCGCAAGCATGATCGTAATGTGTACCTAACTTTACCTATACAGGGTTTCCACGGCTGAGTGGGACATAGGGAGAATACACACAAAACCGTTTTTTGGTGAATATTATCTCCCTATACTACCTCATCCAAATTCAATCGCCGCATGACACAATTGGGCTAACGATGAACAATTCGACATAAAAAAATTCGTTTTGTAAAGACAGAAAATGAGGTTTTGTTGTTTGCTTTTAAACATTATTGTTTATGATTTTACAATTTAACTAACATGATAGTAAATAACAGAAGAATTAATTCAATTAAACATTTACTTTAACACAAAATACAACAAAACACAACAAAAAAGGCAGAATAAAATCATAAACAATAATGTTTAAAAACAAACAACAAAACCTCATTTTCTGGATTTACAAAACGAATTTTTTTTATGTCGAATTGTTCATTGTTAGCCCAGTTGTGTCATGCGACGGTGGCGATTGAATTTGGATGAGGTAGCACTAGAGAGATAATATTCACCAAAAAACGGTTTTGTGTGTATTCTCCCTATGTCCCACTCAGTCGTGGAAACCCTGTATATAGGTAAGTCTGAAGAGCATTTATAAAATTATAATTGTAAGTAATTGTTTTGTTTTCAATTTCAGTCATCAAAGATAACAGTAGGTATGTCTAATTATTGTTATAAATGTAAATTCTTGTTATCTTGTAAAACTAAAGTTACTGTCACCTTTGCACATTTTATTCGAGAAATTTAAACAATTTTTTGCTTAGTTCTAGGTACTTTCAAACTTTAGAAAATTAAACCTGTATGAACCACTTTTTAAGCGGACATTGTTAATAAAACAGCTTATAAATCTCAAAAAAATTGAATATGGCAAGAAAGAATCTGTGAAATAATGCAGATGCGGGAAAAACATTAGGTACACTTATTCTATATCTCGATGCATGTAATTTTGATATTCCCAAAATACCCTGTGGTACATTAAAATATTTTTGCAAGTCATAGTAAAAGTTTTGCCTTACAACGGTGCGTAAGGAGGCAGTAGGTAGGGTTTTACAAAATTTCGGTGAGTTCTGTTTATGGTCCATAGCAGCAAAGAAATCAGCGTCAAGCTGCAAGTTGATTTTTCACTAAAATCTTTTGCTCAACAATCAAAATTAAAAGCTCTTAATCTCATATATGCAACATATTAAAAAGTGAATCATTTAAAGCTGAAATATAATTCAATATTATTGATTTTTCATTCTTTTTATTGACTTCACTTTCTTACGGATTAGTTTGGACTACAAAGTATAGGTAGGTACCTACATAACCATGAAAAATACATTTTCAATATTTTTGGCGATAAGTATGAATTTAGGGGTTCAGGTTTCAAAGTTTCCTGGATTGCCTGTGACCCTTGACGGTTTTCAAAATAAAATTGAAGCACTTTTACGCTTCTTTGTTTTGAACTTGCAGTTTGCAACTGTTTCAATAACATTCATGATTTGATGGCACCTATACTTGGTTGTGAATTGCCACTGTTATTGTTGCGTCAAATGTAGGTATAATGAATAGATATTAGTATAAAACACTTATAGGAAGCCATACAACACTGAAAGCAAATAACTAAAGACAACCACAAACATTTATTTGAACATGTACTATATACAATACAAATAAAGAAGTTCAAATAGAGCTTTACAAAATTTAGTCAAAACAGTAATTCTCTAAATCTACAACTTTCATCAACTTGTGCCTTGATCGGCTACTGCGGGAGGGAGTTCCTGTAAGCAAAGAAAGGTAGTAAATTCATGCATTCAACACATAAAGCAAACAGTTATCCCTACACTCCTACACAGTTTTGAAAATATGTATGTACAAAAATTGTTTTAGAGCTAAAGACATATTATACCTATATACAATAATAAAATTTAAAGAATATGCAATATATGAATAGGTAATCTAGGTGGACATGCAGACCCATGAAAAACTGAAATCTACGAGAGACTGTGACGAACGATTTACCCCTTGTGATTTTGTTAAGAAAATGATTTCCATATCCAATTATTTTGATATTAGAAATCAAAAAGAAAAAAATAAATATCTCACTTCAATGTAAGTACCTCAGCTTGACTTCCTTCACCTTCGTCTTTAAATTTATACTCAGTATCAATAAAGTGTAACAACCTCTTTTCGTAAGTAAGCCTACGAACATATTGCGCCGCTTCCTAAAATTTATTAAGGTAAAGTTTTATGTAAATTAGGCATAAAACTTACAGGTCTAGGTATGAAAAAACTTGACTCCACTTTTGGTAATTTTTTGTAGTATTCTATGTTACTTCGCATAGTATCATCATTAGGGTAGAATAAAACATAACTGGCAGCTGCCTGACAGGCAGATTTTAGGTTGTTATCTGTAAACAAAATTTATTAATAACCACATAAATAATAATCCAGATGACATACTTTTAAAGTAAACGTATTGCAAATAATGGTAATGACTAGGTAGGAGATCTTCATGATACTGCCCATTTAAATTATTCAATTTCAACGGACATTTCCTTTTGCACTTCAATGAGAAAGTGTAGTGATCTACAATATTATTATCAGATAGCATTATTAAATGTTGCTTAACATACTAGCAATCGATGGCACTAAATCGGGAAACCATCCTTGATTGAAAGGACCTTCACATAATGCTCTACAATTTTCTTCAGCTTGCAAGTAAGCAATAAGTGATTCTTCCATGTTATTCTCTACCGATTTCCAGTCTTTTTTATCGTATGCATCTAATCCGTGAGCGTATAAATAAACGTGATCCTAATTTATATTCACTTACATGAAAATGAAATAACAAATTATGCGATAGGTACTTACTTTGGCTTCATAGTTAACAATAGATGATGTATCAACTTCAGAAAGCGTCGAGTAAAACTGTAACGATTTTCTCATAAGTTCATCTTTGGGGTGTGGTACTAAATATGTAAATGCAGATGAGGCAGCCTTTTGGTATTCTTTTTTCTAAAAGTTTCACCTAGTTACTTATTTGTTCAATAAATAAATTTAAAAAATTTAGACTAAAGTGTAAGTCTATAGTGGGTTTTAGGTTGCCAGTGAAGCTTTGGTTGAAACTTCGTCCACTTAAGGGGTAGGTACTTTTTGAAACAATAGGTAATGTTGTTAATTTAAATTTAAATGGACAAAGTAGATTAAATAACAGGCAATTGGTGATTCGTAAAATGAGAAACTCCTGAAAAATTCCAATCAAAACCTAAGCCCGTGGTATCGCACGGAAGGATAGAAAAGGTTTATCCAATATCCACCAACCTAAAGACCATGAAAAACTAAAAAAAGGCGAATGAAAAATGTACCATTGATAACATAGCGGTGGCTAAAAATGTATTTCAAATGTTTTCCAGCCTTTTTTACTATACCTATGCGATGGTAAAATAAACGAATTAGTTAAGAGTACATGTCATACTTATATAAACACGATTACATTTCACGTAGGTCCGTCCATTCGAACAGATTGTCGGTGGCGTACGGTTTCTTATATCAGTATACCTAACCAGTAAATAGCACTGACTGTTGTAAAAATTTAAAATATATAAATGTAGGTAGGTACTGAACTGGCATTTTCCTTAATTTCTTTTTCTTTTTTCTTCCGTTCGAACAAGAATGGAAATCTTTAGAACGCCTGGAAGTACCATGTAACCATTGAGGACGTCTCTTGCGGCGTTTTCAACTTTCTACTTCTTTTAGTCACGTTAAAAGCAAAGTCATTAGATGGAGAAGAAGCATAATAATAAAAAATAAAACTCAAGTAACCAGAAAATAAAATTTATGAAGGTTATTTATAACGTTGTGTAAGTACATACCTACACTTAGTACCTAATACTAATACTTATAGGGTATCAAGAAATTAGTAGAACTCCTTGTGTCGACATAAACTAAGTACAAAGATTATTTATGTAGAAAGAGACCAGGAAATATTCAATATGTAATAAACTCTTTTAAATTATATGACCAGTAATAAATTTTAATCTTTTGCACATTGAATGGAAACATTCCTTACACGGGATGAAACCTTAAGGGCGTTTCTTATATACCTAATCTCATAGTAAGTATTTATTCTGCTGTTATTGAAACTAGGTATTGAAAGATACGTTATAAGTACGTCACAACTAATTGGATGCACAGACTGATTACCCTGAGTGTGACAGAAATTGTTATCCCACAAATCTTTGAAATACATTTAAGCATTTCTTAAAAATCATATAATTCCCCCTGGGATCGGCATAATTTGGGTACAAATACCTACTATTTACTTAAAAAAGGGCGACCAGGAATTACTTAATCTCTCCAATAAGCTCCTTTTAAGATCTGGTGGGATGTTGATTTTGAATTTCATATTATATTGTTTTTTACTTGATTCCTACAGTATATACAATTATATATATGTATATATATAATACCTATATAACTTACGGAGCATAAATTGCGTGGAAGTAAATAACTGGATTGTATTTAGAGTTTTAGACTGTGCTTGAACCCTATTATTATGATTGGCAGTCCCAGTCGTGTTTTTATATGACACGGAGACTAGATGCATATATATCGATGACGTACGACAATTTTTGGTGGGCGGCGTAGTCGATAACATATTAATTATGTAAACAGTAGTACTTAACGGTTAACTATCTTTTCTCTGGTTAACTACAACATGCTCGTCTGTTTTATGAGCTACATCACAGCTGTGGCTACATCTAGGAAATATATCTACTTACTTAAACGTTTTTTTGTTATGTTCAACATTTTTATATGTCTTTTCGCGTATTTTTTAAAAACAATATACGATTCGTAACGACCTTTATAACTTACCTTTTACAGTCCTTACACATCAAAAGAATATTTAAATTTTGAGCGCTACAAATCTGTATAAGTTGAGCGATTATTTCTTATGGCAGTACGAATTATGTAATTATGTAGGTCTACCCTCTTGAAATAAATTTTATGGCCAGCTTTTTGCAGCAAATGTATCCTTTATCCCGCTCGAAATTTAAGAAGAGACATAGGTGTCGGTTGTGAAAGTATAACTGTATCGAATATCAACAGTTTCGCCTTCATTTACACCATAGGTATTGACATTGAGTATATAAAGTCAATGGTATAGGTATTGACTTAAAACGTTGATTGAGAAATCCTTCTTTAGTCAATGCTTAAAGCGTTGATTAAACTCTTTAGTAGCCAATGCTTAAAGTCAATGTTTACACGTACAATTTGTTGCATAATAGCAGAATAATTATTTTTAGATCGTTTGTGACCTAAAATTTCTCGATAGCCAAGAAAGCGTAAGCGCAGAGTATAAGTGAATTTAACCTTACACTCCCGCCTATCACGCTTTGTCATTAACTTATATGTATATAAATAATTATTTATAATTATGATAAACTTCCCGGTTGTCATAATGATAAAAACTACGAGAAAAATATAGATGTGTACACGTGACCAATGAATGCAGATTTTCGGCTTTAATTATACTTAGTACCTAGATGAGAAAACAACAATAACTTACTTGATAATAACACAAATGCAAGTATTCGTAAGGTTTTGCGTCTTGATAGATTTGGTCTGTTTCAGGTGTGACACTTGTACTGGTTGCTAATACCATGTTATTTTTGCGACATCTCATAAGGCATAAAGTGTTTCGAATCGCTTTTTCATAAAAGTGCATATTCTCTAAATCAATAGCATATAATGGATCTGCTAATTCGGCGTCTTCCTTGCATTTAATGCGGCAGCTTTGGAGAGCTTGCGTGTAATTGGAATATTTTTTAAGTCCATCCTCTAATTTAGTAACGCATTCATCAAAATTATTTTCTAAATAGGCACTAACACCACGCTTGTATGAAATTAAACAGTCTTCATCTTCATCATATTCTTTTAATAAAGAAGGATGAGCAGATGATAATACTAATAATAATAAAACGTGTACGTTTAAATTCATATCACTGATCTGATGTAATGTATCACTAAAAGAAAATGTTAACTGCTACATATGTGTTACACATGTAAAATATTATGCGATGAATGACGGGAGTGTGGTGATTGCCTCCGGAAAAAGTAGGAGGATTTACCAATACCACGCTTTCATTCACGATAATAATATATTTTAGTGTCCTAAGCTGGCAACCAAACATTCACCTCTCATTCTCACTTCGAAAGAAAGGTTCAATACATTGGAGAAATAGTTCAATATCATAATCATTTGGAGTTTTAATTCCTTGAAAATAAAGCGCTTTAACCTTTTATCACTGACCTGTATCATTATATACATAAGTATGGGTAATTGGGTACACCAATTATGTATGTTTATGTATACGTCTATATATCTAACACTCCAACCAATGATGGTAACAGATCGTATGACGCACGATTAAACAATTTAACTTCCTACAGACAATATACAGGGTGTTCTCTGTCTCAAAATTAATTCATTTTGCAGCGCCTGCTGTATTATTGACTTTAAACGTGTTTTATGTTAAAAGTACCTACCACATTAATAAAAATGGTGCAATAAGTTATACGAAAATGCGTTTCATCACCAAATCTTAATTCGGTACAAAACCCTATGTGTTGCGACCTTCTTGTTTCTGCGATTTTAAATTAACGAATAGGGTTTAAACTATAATAACATTTTCGATTGGTAAAACTAGTTATGTGCTTAAAATTGAAAGAGCGAGCATAGGTATAAATGTATATTAATAAAATATTTTACACAATTTTAGTTTTATATCACGTTAGCTCATAATTATGACAACATCATACATCAAATTTTAATTTACATCTATCAGACAAATTTCATGTTTGTTCCTTATATTAATTTTTAACTGTTAATTCACCAATAAGTCAGTTTTAGTTATATTAACTTCATATTTTAACTTTATAATTATTGTAGTAATCCTGAAGAAGATCTAAATACAGATTGAAATATTGATTACAATAAAGGTAGGTATATTTACATTATTAACATATAGCCCTTAATCAACCGATTATATCCAGAAAAGTAACATCTTAATATACATATATCTATACGGTTGTAATAAACTTAATCACTTACATAGGTATAAAATTGCACATAGTGCGTTATTAGCAATAATTAAATGAATAAAACGTACTTTTGTAGATAAACTAATTAACATAACCTTCTTTTCTGGCCCAAAATGGAAGTGAAGAATGAAAGTGAAACCCAAATGTTGCTTCTTGCTTGCGCGCTTCTAGTTCTTTCAACTCATTTCCGCACGGTGACTCAGACAGTAGCGCGTACCTACTTCTTCTTTATGTGAACGTTGGCTGTTCTTGGCGGTGTCTTCGGCAATGGTTTTATGATTTTCAGTAAAATAAAATTGGTTGATGTTCTTGGTGGTGATTTTCGTGGGCCTGGTCTAGGTGATGGCGTTCGAACAGAGGATGTAGAAGGGATTTCCATTTGCAAGTTTTTGTTCTCAGCAGCTTCACTCAGATGCCGTAGAATTTTTCACCTGAACTGCTGTTGAATAACTGATAAGGTCAAATCATCACTACTGTTATCGATTCATCTTCTATGCTTTGATTCGAAATTGATGCGGTATGTGGGAGGGAAACTATTTTAACATGTTAATTCCCACGTGACATTTTGTCACTGTTGCTTAACTCGCATGACTAGAGTAATTGTCTAAAGTAATATATAGTGGCTGCTCGTGCTCAATTGAGGTTTTGCATAATGTTTAAAAATGATCTAGCCATCTTAGCAAGAGTTCGCCCTTTAATAAACTCAGAGTCTGAAATAAAGTTGATCCTGATAATGGAGCTCTTTCAGTCAGTTCAGATTTGATTCGTTTTTGGGGAAACACAAGCGCGAAGGACCGAAGGTAGCTTATTGTCCAGCTGCCGTAATTAATTAATAATTGTCCTCTTTCACCTGAAACAATTTTGCCCACAGTTTATTTTTCTTTAGGACTTTGGGCAATTTGTTGGTCACAGTTAGGATACCATATCAGACTCGTCCATGTTGTATAAATGGTGTGGCAATATATTTTTTTTATCTATGATTTGTTCATAGGTGCTTCAAAAATAGCTCAGCCCTTCTATTGAAGTCAGTAACAGAAGCAAGATTTTAAAAAACAAATATAACAAGAATAACACATATAAAAATTTTAAAAATGTGAAACATGTTTCATTCCCATGCTTTGTGTAAAACTTTCAAAAAATTGCCAACATACACAGTTCCACCCTCGTCATTGGGAGAGATTCAATTAAAATCAGAGAAACCGTATACTACATCAATGCATAAATAATGATTTTGTGTATTATCATTGACTTTTAAAAGTATTAAAATTCTCACTTACCAATATTTTCATAATTTTAACAAAAAATAACAGAAATAGAAAATAAAATAAAAAATCTATAAAATAACATAATAATAATAATAATAATAATAACTTTATTTAGTTAATTAATAACTAATAACATCTTAAAATTGACATCATGTTATGTCGAGTTTTACCTTTTTACTTGCTTATTTACTATTAACTACTTACTAAAATTTGTTCTTGACATATACTTCCGTTTCGGCTTTGAAAGCAGACATAGAGGTACTATATTTTATTTCGTTAGGCAATTCATTAAATAACTTTAATCCTTTATAGTATAATGAGTTTTGGCTACTAGTTTTATTGTATTTTGGTAATCTAAAGTTGTCTCTCTGCCTGGTTTCATAGCCGTGAAATTCGCGATTGTGAAATAAATATCTGTTTAGGTATTCCGGTAATTTATTATGTAGACATTTATAGATCAAAACAAGTACATTAAATACAGTATTTTCCCAAATGCTGAATAACCCCGTTTTTTCAAGCATGTACTTTACATTTGTTAATTTTGAGCATCTTAATATAATGCGGAAAGCTTTGTTTTGCTGTTTTTGTAATTTATTTATTTCACCTTCGTTGCTTAAAAAAATTATAGTACTACAATAATTGAAATAAGGCTCTATAATTGAACGATATACTAATAGTCTAAGATCATATCCTAATTTATTCGAGATTCTTCCTAAGAAGTTTATTTTCCCACTAACTTTCTTTATTATATATTCTACATAATAATGAATAAGTTACTAAAAAATTGAAGTTAAAAATAAAAAAATTGTCTTACCTTACTTTTGCCACATTCACTCGTAGGGTTGCGACTACAATCGGCGTTGATGTCCACTGAGAAATATTCGCTGTTGTGGTCACATTCAGTGTGTAGTGTGCCATCTAAAAAGTGTGTCGCATTATCGGGATTCAACAAAATGTCGTGGCGCCATTAAAAAGATTATTACTTTATGGTTTACATAAGCTTCTGTTGCTTGTTACATCGCTGATTATACTTCATTTAAAAGCAAAAAGCTTTTTTCAATATACATACATATACTTCTAGAATATTTGTTTCGTTTAAGTTTCAATGTAAATATTAAATCTATGTCGATGACACTCACTTCTATAAATCATTTCCTTGTGAGAATGTAGATGTGGCATGTAATATAGGTAGGTAATTGATCAAGTTTTGGCAACACTAATGGATCTGACTTGCGTAGTTAAACCGTTGAGTGAGAAATAGGTAAGGTCGTTTTAACGTAGGTCCTGTGGTTCTAAAACTGGTCTGAAAGTTGGGTCTGAGAGTTCACTTTCTCACTCAACGGTTCAGTACCGATACGAGTAAGAGTGAGACAGCAATAGGATACGCCATTTTGCATTATAGTTTCGCCTCTTTATACTTTTCATTCAATGGTTAAACCCAGATAAATGCTCTTATCTTATGTTTGGTAAGGAGAGTTTATAGAGCCAATTTTACCATGTAGTAACATTGCTTTAGAAAGAAAAAATGTGATTAAAAACCTTGGCTTATATATAGAAGTTGTCAAAATACGGGCCTATAAGGTCTGTGTATGATGTCCTCCACCACTTAGGAAATTTTACTCTCTTTTTACTACTAATTAGTACAGCTTCTTAGGCAATAAACTGTTCACTTTTGAGTAGAAGCAAAATCTTTGTAAGGTTCATTAAGGACATCATACAGATATTTTTAAGAGGGAGACCCATCTCGGCATTGTCTCCCCTCGCCCCCCATTCGACCGCAAAGTTGCAATTCACAACATGTGGTGTATTATTTTTTTGTGCGAAAAGTATAAAACATATCGACGTGCAGATTACATTATAATGTTAAAAATAGATGTAGTTGTTCGTGATATTTTTTAAATTAGCTTAAAATATTGTATTCATACTAATATTTAACATTAATAATAAAAATTTACAATTTGTGGTTCGGTTTTTTGAGTTTAACTCAGATGGTATTATGCTACGAAAAAACTTGTCAGAATAAAAAAGAAAGTGCGCAATATAGTTTATAATAATCCAAAATTTCAAAACTTTACGTCAATTCGATAAAAACTAATGAATTTTTATTCAATGCTTCTACGGGTGGTTATGATACGTACGAAGAGCGTACCTAAAATAAATTCTCGTAATATTTTCACTAACACTGATACTGATACCATTAGTTGCAATCCTTATGATAAGAAATAAATATGTCAGATATAAACAAAAGATTGTGATTTTTTATTTTTTTGATACCTACACAAAATAGAATACATATTTCAATGCATAGTTAACGAAACTAAAAATAATTTTCATTTACATATTATATTTATATAGTCACAACTGAATTAGTACATATTTGGTTAAGAACAAGAAAAACTATAATGTATGAGGAACAAATTATAGTCTAATCTAATAAATTCCTTTCACATGTGCCACTACATTTGCAGAAAGCAGTACAAGTCAAATTTAATTTCCTGCATTTGCATCTCGACGCGCATTTTTTGCAACTGCATTTTATTAACTCTTGACAGCTCACTTGCGCTTGCGGAAGATCAGTCCATATTGGTTGAATGGTTGCCATAAATTTTTGATCAGTTTCCAACCCCACTGATCCGGTTCGGTGTTTGATCATTGCGGGGTTAAAGTTTGTCCCCATATAATCCCTCCTTGATAAACAGCAGGTTTGAGACGAAGAAAAGGTAGTATAAAAAATTGTTTTGACTTTCCCAAGTATGAGAAGTTATTCTCTGATCATTTCTTAGTAAATTAATCATAGGTTCACATTTTGTGGTACATTCTAAAGTAGCTACAATGTCTGTAAAAAATTAAACATTACCTGCATCTTCAATCGTCAGTTTCTCATCGCTGTTTACAGACAAACATACGCGACAAAGTGTTTTTTATAACAAATTTTGTAAGCTTTCAATTAGTTTCTATAAAAGTTTGTCGTAAAATAAATGGAAACGAAGATATTTAAGAAAAACTGAATACAAATATACCTTTTAGTTAAATTCTGTGAAAATATATTATTTTCAAAGATGTATTTTTACAATAAAGTGCAACTTGCGAACGATTTATTGTATTGTATTACCTTTGTATATACCTATATAAAGTACCTACTGTAAATAGGATAAAACCAATTTTTAACAAAAATTTAACGGCCATTTTTTAACGCAAATCGGGATTCTTAATAAAATGTCAATTATTGAGTATACCTTTAAACAGCTGTAACTAGCGAACTATTTATCGTACGAACTTCTGCCGACACTCATTTTACAGGTACATTAATTTTAAAAAACTATTAGACACTTTACTGTCTACAAGTAGTAAAAACATAGTGTAACGAAACTTTATTTAAGAAACCAAGTCGAATATTTATTTATTTACACGCTAATTATTAATCACTTATTTCTAATTACGAATAGGTACTTAGTTGTTAACTTAAGAATTAATCACTTTATTTACACTAGAGGTTCACTAATTATTTTAATCACACTTAATATTTAATCACTAAAAAGTCTAACCTAATCAACGTTTAAGGTAATCACATTTAAACTTCGCGAACGCGTTAAACTGTAAAACTGTGAACTATCAACTGACTCGTAATAATTGAGCGGCATTATTTATACAAGTCCGCATTTGCTCTCGAAAATTCTAGAAGGAACGGTAAGTCATCGCGCGCGGCTTTCTCGAAACTTCCGGCGGATGAGTCATACCCGCCTTAACCAATGCAATCTTTGTAACATTGCCCCCTCATTAAAACCAATTTCGTCTCGAAATTCATTAGCTATCGTTGGTAAACCATGTCCAAGATCGCGCAACGCTGTCCGCCGACAATCCACCGTTCCCGGAGTGGGGATACTTTTCGGGTTAAACCTGCAAACCAAGATTTGCACACCGGTTCCCTGGAATATCTCCTCCAGCATATTCCGGACCTTCCTCCACTCGAGACCATCTAAACCACAGCCAATTCTGGGCATTGCGATCTTCCTTATGCCACTCCATAACACTCTTCTTTTTAGATCAAGCAACGAATTCCACATTTCTCGATAATCAGGTTTTCCAGACGATAACTTCTTTGTCACCAAGTAGTAAATGAATCGTTCTTGATCCCTTAACCATAGCACTCTTCCGACACGTGGACCAAACTCTCGCAGCTTCTCTACTTGACCAAACTTCGCTTTGAAAACGGAAGCAATTCCACGGGACATGCGGAGATCGGCCGCCACACAATGAGCAAGTGAATATTCTGACGACAGAGTGAAGAGGTCTTGTTGTCTCTCAATGGTTACGCCGAATGAAGCCACTTTATTATCTCCATACATCCTCTGAAACTCTTCGTATGAGACTTCCTTCTTCTGTTCCGTTACTCTGCGTACACCATCCGCATGGTTGTTCCCGTTATAACGTCCTAGTCTATTAAAATGGACAACTCTCGGCTTTCCATTTGGCATTTTACGAATACGATAAATGACATCGTTAATTCGTTTTACCACTTTGTATGGACCCTCCCAGTTATTCTGAAGCTTGGGGGACAAACCACGACGCTTTTGAGGGTTATAAAGCCAAACCAAATCTTCTTCTTGGTAACCCCCTTCTTGAGCTCGAACGTCATAATTTTGTTTCATTCGGTCGCTTGCACATTGAAGATTTGATCGTACTAGGTTATGAATGCTATCCATTTTCCTTCTTAAGCCGCTCACGTAGCCCTCGCCAGCCAAATCTTTACCAGGTTTACTACCAAAACTCAAATCACACGGCAAGCGGAGTTCTCGACCAAAAATGACGTTAGCAGGTGTTTGCTTAGTGGATTCATGGATGGATGATCGATACGCCAGAAGGAAGAAGTTGAGATGTTGGTCCCAGTCTCGTTGATTGGCAGATACCACTTTGGACAAATACCTGTTAACTGTTCTGTTCATTCTTTCGACCATTCCATCTGACTGTGGGTGTAAAGCCGTCGTTCTGGTCTTCTTGATGTCCATGACTTTGCAAACTTCCTGGAAAACAGCAGACTCAAAATTTCTTCCTTGGTCAGAATGTAATTCTAGTGGCACTCCAAAACGGCAAATCCAGTCATTAACCAATACTTCAGCTACAGTAACGGCCTCTTGGTTAGGCAAAGCGTAAGCTTCAACCCATTTGCTGAAGTAGTCCATCGCGACCAGAATGTATTTGTTGCCGCGTTCACTTTCAGGGAACGGACCAGCGATGTCAATTGCAATTCGCTCAAATGGACTCCCCACATTATACTGCTTCATTGGAGCTGTTGGTCGTCGATGCGGTCCCTTGCTAGCGGCACAAACGGTGCACTTCTTGCACCACTCATCTACATCTTTCTTGCAACCGACCCAATAAAATCTTTGGCGCAACTTTTCCAACGTCTTCTTCGATCCAAAGTGACCTCCACCAACTTCCTCGTGAAGTTGCTTCAATACTTCCGCGACCCTGCTTCTCGGAACCAGCAATTGCCTTTTCTGCTCTTGCCCATCGTCACTCTCCAGGATTCGTTTAAGAAGACCATCCTCCATCACCAAGGAATCCCATTGTGCCCAGTACGCCTTAACATTGGGGGAATGTCGCGCCACCTCTTGCCAATTTGGTCTATCTTCATTCTTCTTCCATTCCACAATCGGTTGTAGATCAGGATCCGCCTCTTGCTCTTGAGCAACGACAGCAGGTTGCCAAAAGTCATCCACCAAAGTAGTAGCACAAATTGACCCCATCTTTTCTTCTGCTCGATTACAATGGTTGCAATTTAATCCGCAAGGTCTCCGAGACAATGCATCTGCATTTCGATGACTGGTTCCTGCTCGGTGCTCAGTTCTGAAGTCGTACTCCTGAAGTCTCTCAATCCATCTTGCAATTTGACCCTCTGGACTCTTAAAGTTCAGTAACCATTTCAAAGCTGCATGGTCTGTTCTTAATAGGAATTTTCTCCCATACAGATATTTATAGAAATGCTCGATGGACTTCACAGCCGCCAGAAGTTCTCTTCTCGTCACACAATAATTACGCTCTGGTTTTGACAGAACCTTGCTGAAGTACCCAATCACTTTTTCCTGCCCATTTTGTTTCTGCGAAAGTACGCCTCCAATCGCAACATTGCTGGCGTCCGTATCCAATATAAATTCACCCTCGGCTTGAGGATAGCACAAAATCGGGGCACTGATCAGTCGCAACTTCAGCTCTTGAAACGCCGCTTCACATTCCTCGGTCCACATAAACGTTCTGCCATCTTCAGTGAGACGGGTTAGCGGTTTAGCGATGGTAGCAAATCCAGGCACATAGCGACGATAATAGGTGCACAGTCCCAGGAAGCTTCTGATTTGATGTTTATCTTTTGGAACTGGCCATTCACTTACGGCTTTGGTTTTCTCCGGATCAACCGCAACACCTTGGTCGGAAACGATATGTCCCAAATACTGGACAGCTTTCTCAAAAAGGTGACACTTCTTCGGGGAAAGCGTGAGATTGGCCGAGCGAAGCCTTTGGAATACCTCCTCGAGATTCTTCATGTGGTCTTCAAACGTCTCCCCTACCACAATTATGTCATCCAGGTATACCAGACACGTTTTCCACGATAATCCTTTCAATACGGACTCCATTAGCCGTTCAAAGGTGGCCGGAGCGTTGCATAAACCAAATGGCATTACTGTGAATTGCCATAATCCAGTTCCAATTGTGAATGCCGTTTTCTCACGATCTTCAGAAGCTACGCCCACTTGCCAATAACCACTCTTCAGATCAAGGGTAGAAAAGAACCTGGAGCCAGACAACGTATCCAAGGTGTCATCAATTCTCGGTAAAGGATAACTGTCTTTCTTGGTCACGTCATTAAGACGACGATAATCTACACAAAATCGCGTCGACCCATCCTTCTTCTTCTCTAATACCACCGGTGACGCCCAAGGACTGTTCGACGGCTCGATGACACCTTCAGATTCCATGTCTTGTATTATCTTCTCGGCTTCCTCTCGCTTGGCAAGTGGCAGCCTTCTAGGTGACTGTCGGATAGGCTGTGCACTCCCAGTATTGATTTTGTGCTGCACGAGATTAGTTTTTCCCTTGGAGCCATTCTTGCTTTCAAATACGTCTTGGAATCGAGCTATAAATTCTTTCACCCTCTTCTGCTGCTCCTTTGATAAGCGGGAATCCTTTGGCCAAAGTTGATTCAGAATTTGGGATGCACCGCTCTTATTAACCGTGTTTCCAGTGTCTACACCGCTAACTTGACGAATCACGCACGAAACACTTGAACATTCTCCAAGAACAGTGCCTTTCCGCAAAGTCACTGGATGATAGTTGACATTCATCACACGAACCGGAATTGTCTTTTTACATCGGAACACTTCTTTACCGACTAAAACACCGCGACCGACCATCTGTTCATCACTCGCGGGCTCGAGAAGCATAACACTGCCCTCAGTAAAGTCTCCGTCCAAACAACCCGCGACCATAACTTCGGTTCGGTCCTTTAGCACTGTGTCCTTGCACAAAATCACTCGCGATTCACACTCTTTTTGTGGATGGATCACCAGTTCCTCATTATTAACATGGATCACTCCTTGTTGTAGATCCATCCTAAAGCCATACTTCGTCAAGATGTCCATGCCCAAAATGAGTTCACTCTGAATCTCAGCTACCAGAACCTTTTCATTTATGCAAAAGTTTCCAAATGCAATATTCACAGTCACTTCTCCATAAATCTTCACAGCATCTCCAGTTGCTGTACGCAGTCCCCATCTGGTAGTTGAGAGTTTCTTCTTGACGACATTTGGTCCCACGATAGTTCTCGTAGCTCCAGTATCCACAAGCATCCTAACTGGTGAACCATCCACGAAAGCATTTACAACAATCGACTTTGGAGTTATGTTATTTAAAAAAGATATGCATGCTGTTAGGGCTCTATTATGAGAGGTCGGCGTTTGCCCCTTGACACCGACCTGTTTTAGTTTTCCCTGCTGTTCCATTGAGGGACCTCTGCCATAGCCTCTCTTGATAGGCTTTTTACAGAGACTTCGGATATGGCCCACTTCACCACAATTCCAGCAGCGGACTTCCTTGTTGTTTTTCAAAAGATTCACGGTGCCTTCTAGCTTCTGGAACCTCTTCTCGATCATTTCGGTCATAGTTGCAGTTATTTTCTCTGCCAGCTGGTCAGCATTTTCCGATTCCACGGTTCTGACGTATCCATGCCCTTTAACTGCCTGTATAGCCGCTTGCATCTCCAGCGCTTGAGTGAGCGCAGCTGTTAACGTCTTAGGACGGCTCAAGAACAAAGCCTGTTTTATTTCGGGATCACGCAATCCATCCGTGAACCTCTCTACTGCCCATTCTTGCAGTACAGAATCAGGTACATTATTGTACACGATCTGACTCAGACGGGCAACATCCGCCTCGTACTCTTGCAAACTTTCTCCAGACTTCTGACTCCTATTCCGGAGCTGCATCCTAAAAGCTCCTACCATATGAGCATGCCCATACCTAGTCTCCAAACGTTCCACTATGTGGCCGTAGCTTTTACGTTGTGCAGGAGGGAGTGTCTGAAGAACATCCAGTGGCTCTCCGCGCAAGGCGACTGTCAATGCTACAGCCCTTTGGTCGTCGTTCCAGCCATTCGACACAGCAGCAGCGTCGAACTGGATGAAGTAGTTTTCCCAGGTTGTTTTTCCATCAAATGTAGGTGGCTTTACTGCTGCATCCAGTCGTCGAATTGTGGGCTCATGCACTTCACTGATTCTACTTACTTGTTCCTCACCGTTGGGCGCATCAGTCTCCATTATTTGATGCCTCTCGGTTTCAATATGTCGACTATCCAAGCGTCTCTCCAGTTCCCGGAACTTGTCGTAAAATTCTTCTTTTATTGCACCTATTTGTTGGAAGTTTTCCACTATTTTATGTTCCAAAGCCGCCGAATTTTCCAGAACTGCCTCGATTTTTCTATCGAATTTAAATTCTAATATTTTCGAATTTTCTTCCATTTTTCTCTCGATCGTTCTAGAGCTTTCGGCGAGTTCCTTTAATTCTTCCTTTAACGCCGTGGAACTTTCTTTTAATTCTTCCCCTAATGCCGTGGAACTTTCTTTTAATTCTTCCCTTAATGTCGTGGAACTTTCTTTTAATTCCTCCTTTAATGTTTTCTCGATGTTTTGGAATAATAATTCATTCTCGGACTGAAAGTAATAATTTTCCGGATCATTTCCATCATTGATTATTGCTTCTTTTAATCGTTCCACAAGATCGAGTTTTACACCGGTAGTGTCTAATCCCCTGTCTTCCAACTCTACTTTCAATTCAGCAACCTTTAATTGACTTAGCTTCTTCATTTTAACCCCACACCTGACACCAATTGTAACGAAACTTTATTTAAGAAACCAAGTCGAATATTTATTTATTTACACGCTAATTATTAATCACTTATTTCTAATTACGAATAGGTACTTAGTTGTTAACTTAAGAATTAATCACTTTATTTACACTAGAGGTTCACTAATTATTTTAATCACACTTAATATTTAATCACTAAAAAGTCTAACCTAATCAACGTTTAAGGTAATCACATTTAAACTTCGCGAACGCGTTAAACTGTAAAACTGTGAACTATCAACTGACTCGTAATAATTGAGCGGCATTATTTATACAAGTCCGCATTTGCTCTCGAAAATTCTAGAAGGAACGGTAAGTCATCGCGCGCGGCTTTCTCGAAACTTCCGGCGGATGAGTCATACCCGCCTTAACCAATGCAATCTTTGTAACAATAGTTATTTGCAAAGAAACGCTCGAAAATGAGAATTTTTCATTATTTCTTCCTCTATCGCCTTATTACCAAAATGATATTTCGTGTATTCATATAGATTCAAAATTTAATTCTCTACAACTTTCATTATATGCACTAAGTACGTAGAATCAATAGTTTTCGACTTATTATTGATTTTATTATGCAAAACGAGCAGCGATTGCGTCTTAGAAAAAGGTTTAAATGATTATATCTCTGTCAATATTAATCGTATGGAAATGTTTAAAAACGGAAATTGTTCGTAATTAAATTCTCTACAACTTTTATTTGAAGCATTTTGCGATACAAATGGCTATTCTCGAGATATAAGCGAAATACACGCGTGACGCGTGCGCGCACGTGTTACCGTTTCGCCGCAAAACAGTCGACATTAAAAAAAAATATACCTCGGCTCCTATTGGTCGTAGAGACAAAAATAAAACATGAAAATGTGCGTAATTTTGTCAGCTACAATTTTCTTAACGTTTTTGTTTTTGATAAAATTGATACTTTTTCCGTTATTTAGGAAAATCTGTTTTTTTGACACTTTTTCGCCCCCCATTTCTCTCGGAGGGGGGGTACGGGGATGGGTCTCGCCTTTAAAACATTCTGTATGAGTTCAGTAATACACGTTAAAATTATTTTGCTTCTACTACAAAGTGAACAGTTTTGGTAATATTAGCGCCTAAGAAGCTGTACTATAATGGAATAAGAATAAGTTTGACATAGGGATATATAATGCTCAAGACACAATTATTTAAAGTTTAAATAATGTCACTCTCTACGTAAACAAGTAATGACGGTAGATGAAGGTAGATTATAAAAATTCCATGTAAATTGTCATTTTTGTATTTATCTTCGTAAATACTTACTGTATATTTTAGACACAAAATTCAAATTAAATTTTTAGATAACTAGAAAATGAAGTGTAATCATAAAAATTCGACTTTAAATATGTAAAATATTTGTAACAGTTATAAAACTTAAATAAAATTAATTTAATACTAAGTTATTGAATAACACTATAGCAGTAAACATATAAAAACTTTAAAAAGTAGAAAAAACAAAGTATAGATATCTAAAATGAAATAGTTGAGCTTATTTCGATCAAATATTTAAGATCATTAATACATTGCTTAATTGGCTACAAAAGTTGACTTAGAAATAAAATTAAGATCACAAATGAGAAATAATAAACCAACGGACAGTATTAGTTTTCATCACAATTCATAGGATTTGCTAAATAAAGACTCTTCCAGTCCTGATGTTCTTTTTTATAGCACAAAAGTGGTATAACAAACACTGAAACGTCATCCACAGATGCCTGTTTTCCACATTTCAGTTGCCAAGAGTGTTCATTAACTAAACTTCCTCTTGCTGAGCCAACTAAACATGTAGCGGCACTAACGTAACGTTCTTTTTCACTAAAAATGCTTAAGGCTTTTGAAACAACTTGGGCAGCTTTAGTTCCACTAATTACATCCCATAAACCATCTGTTCCCATTACTAAAACTTCATTTTGTCGAGTATTGTCGAGGCGATGTACTTGAACTTCTGGATGAGGAGACAAAAAAGGTTTGATAGGAATCTTTTCAATTTTCTGATATACTGCAATAAGATCATGGTCGCCAAAACCGCGTGTAACACCTATCGTTCCCATCACTCTGCTCTGTAATATAATCATAAATTTATTGAAGCGTAAGAAGAATTAACACACCCTTTTTCCGTGACCAGTAATCACAGGTTTCTTGATATCTTCGGCTTCAACGGTTTTGTATGCCCATCCTTTCATATGAGCATCTCTATACATCACTGGTTTTCCCAAGTCCATTGTGTTTGGTTGTCTTATGTACTCACGAAATGTAAATTCTTTACCTGTAACAAATTTGTAATAAAATCAAGCCGAAAAGTTTCATATAAAGCACATAAACCTCAAGGAGATTTCAAATGTTGCTACAAAACTACTACTTGTATTGTACTTTCTAAACAACTAACTAAAACAACTTTAAAATAATCGCCCAAAAATCTTTTCTTTTACTTAAACACCACCCACCATTCCCTCTCATTTCCTTTCTCCTACCTACTCCATCCAACCTAATCGTTCTCCCAGAATCTCCTTTCAACCCCTTCACCCCTTTCTTAGTTCATCACGCTGTTCCACCATATGCTCAATATTTTACCTGCCTTCCCCACATAATCTGCACCTTCTATCCTCATCCTCCCTCCAGTATTTGTTGTCTCCTCATTACCACACCTGTACCTCCCAATCGTCCCCTTCTTCTTTATGCTCAAATCCACTCTACTGGTATTTCGGACCCCCCCCCCCCCTCTCCAGTCCATCCTCGTACTTCATCTCTATTTTTCTTGTCTGGACTCTCAGTTTTTCTCCTTTCACCTCCTCCAGTAGAATGTACCTCGGAGTTTCCCTCTCCAGACCCAATACCCATCTCAAGTACCTCTCCTGCGCCCTTTCCAGCACTCCACCCCATACGTTATTACACTCTTTATCAACTTCTCAAATAGGCATCCCCTCTTCCTCATGTCTTTGCCGAAGAATCTCTCCCCTATCTGCCATATTTGTCCTAATGTTTCATTTCCTTTCTTTCCTAATTCTTTCACACATGCATCTTCCTTGTTGTCTTACCTCAACAGGTACCCCAGATACACTTCTCCCACATGTTCTATCTCTTCCTCTCCCCACCTCCCCATCTTTTCTGGAACACTAACATCTTTGCTTCCTCAACCCTTACCTATAACTTCCTTTTGCCCAGAAATCCCTTCACAGTCTTCATCATCCCTTTCATGCCCTTCTTAGTTTTTGCCAGCACCACAATGTCGTTGGCGTAAGACAAAGTCCACACCTTGCCTCCCCCCTATCATAACACCCTCGCACTGCGCATTCCTCAGTCTATTCTCCAAGCCCTCTATATATAGCGAGAACTACTTGTTAAACCCATTCAACAAAAAACATATCATTTTCAAAATTCAATAACTGGATACGTAGTTTTAGTTGCATTATAATATGAATATAATATGAATGTCAATTAACATGGTCTACAAATTACTTTATTATATATTAACATTTATTAACAACTATCATTTGTGTAAAAAGATGAAGCCTGATTATTTTTAATGTTACTATATATTTGCAATAATATTTCCTTTCCTTCCTTATAAGCACAGCTCTGGTTGAAATAATAAAAAGTTATGGCCCTATTACTTAGCTGTACAATTACAGCCACATAATCAGTAATGGGTATAATTAAATTTTGTGGATTACACAATAAAACTATTTGAAAACATGCATACTTGGTACGAATGAGATTAATTTTATTCATAAATACCTACCTAATAATGCAGGTTGCTGTTCTGCTAATCTCCTAATTCTATCTCTTTCAATTTCTGGTGTAAAATCTATTGACATTGGGTGATATTCTTCTCCATGACAAATAACAGCCCGTGAATCACCCGCATTTGCCACATATAATTTACCTAAGATTATTAAAGCTACTAGTGCCGTGCAACCCCCAGCCGCTTGATATTTATTACGATCTTCAGCTATTAGTTGATCCTTAAAAATAACACGCAATACTAAAAAAAGTTACGAAAATTAAGTCACACCATTTCCTGGAATGCAGCTTCTAGTGCACCAATAATTAGTAAGTCCCGAGATTTTATTTGATGTTCCCCAGTGAATTCTAACCAAATATCATCTTGTGCATCGACTAATTTTTCCTAAAGAAATGATGTTTTCCAATTATAACACTATTGAAAGGTAAAAAGACTTACATGTAATATATGATGTAACTGATTGGCTGCACATAAAGCTGCCCCCACACCAGCATGACCATCAAAAATTCCATAATATGTGTATGGAATGTTGTATGTTTTAGGGCCCAAAATATCATTTGTAGCAACCTTTGTTAATACACCTAAACGATAAACTGCCTGGTCCTCATTCCATTTCGATTTACCAGCATTTACACATTCAGCATAACCTGCATAATAAGGTAACTGACGACTTGGATGAATAATGGGTCGCAATTTATGGTCTGCAGACATTTGAACTTCGTCATCTTCGAGGTTTAAAAAATGAGGGCGCCTATAGGGAAACTTTGGAGCTAAATGATTTTTTTGATTAATGTCTGGACCAGAATTGATTCCATTCACTTCTAAACCAGTAACAGCTCCAATAACAACACTTTTAAACCGATTCAACATGTCTATTTGAATCGGTTCTTTAATTTAAAACTAAATGTATTTAAAAAATGGTATTTTAATTGTCAAAGTAACTATAAAATTTAATAACAAAAGTGAAATAAGGAACTGTCGACATTCACTACTTTCATTCATTGCTACCAACATAAAGTAAAAACAATAACTTATGGCTACCAACATAAAACAAAACGGTAGTTATGCCAGATGCCACAGATTTCTAGCTTCCTTGAACTGTTACGTATATGCTTGAACTCTTCGAACATATAACAAAAGGAAGGAATATCCCTATAGTTTAGTAGATGGTACAATGTAACGGAAGTTACGCAGGCTTTACGTCACAGTGACGTAACAGTAAACCATTTGCGATTGGTCAAACGGGTGTAGCGTGCAGTTTGTCGATTTAAAATAAAAAAATTACCAGTAGCGTAGAATTCATTATACGGTTAAGAACATAGAGAATGTGCAAAAAATTAGAAATATGCATACCAAATTAATTATGTTTAAAGGGCAATAAAATTAAAAAAAAATGTATGCATTTTATTCTGTTTACAGCAGGCGCGTAAACATACAAATGTTGGATTTACGACCCTGCTTAACAGTACACCAATGACTCGACGGAATACGTCACAGTAGGTAGCCATATTGGTAAACCATTAATGTTACTCATTTTGCCATATACATGTTCCTTCCTTTTGTTATATGTTCGAAGCTTGAACTATACACCAATCTGTGAGTTATGCAGGTCGCCTACGACACACCATATACGGGGAACTTTTAGAAAATCGTGGACCACAGCGAATACCTAACTCACAATATAAAGTACACTGTGGCACAGTATATAAAGAAAGAGTAGCGAAACTGAAAGTTCTAAAATTTCTTTTCGCATGCGCCATTTGGTACGCCAACAATATGGCGTGTTTTACTACTAACTGTTTTTTTGTAGGAATAAATGATCTTTTAAATGCACTGTATTTCATTAAATTATGATTACTAATTACTGAGATTACAAGCTTCTAAAGTCAGGGTATTGAATAAAGAATAGAGAGGAAGGAGAGTATCGTATCGTTGCTGCATAAAAATTAGTGACGGAAGTTCAGCCATTTGTACACCACTGTTGAGTCATCTTTGTTTACATTTTGGTCGTGTTGACAGTTGACCATAACCTGCAAAATTTGAAATATTTATTTGTCGATTGTTACTGTCACTGAACTCCAATTAGAGTTATAAATATGGCAGTTGTTTCTGTCAATTTCTATGTAACAGGAAACACGTTAGTAGCCATTTTGCCACCATTTTGATTTCAAGGTCGAGGACATATACTCCTTCCTCTCTATTCTTTATTCAATGAGTCAGGGACCTTTCATTTTTACTCCGATAGTAGGTACATAAAGTTTGTGTAACTTTACCTATATATCACATTGTTGTATGTTTATCTTATTTTTATATCTAATATTTGTACTTATAAGACCGAAAATTACTGCCAAGCAATTCAAAAACAGCAGTCCCTCTCTTTTTTTTATTTTTATAGTTCATTTTTTATTCATTACACGGAAGCGCTGTAACAATAACAACTGTTGTCGAGGCGAGGAAGTGAATAACCAAAATCTACTAATTCACTTAAAAAGTTCATTAAATTTAATACGGTTTACTAAACAAGCAGCATTGGAACTAATAATAATAATAATACTGTAGTATCCACAGTTGGGTTACCTATATTTTAGAGATCCGACAACATGTACAAAAAGCTGAAAAGTAGTGGCAACGTCGATACTTTTGTTTTACTGTAGGTCCCTCTGGCGGAGGAGTTTTTGGTGTAAGGCGAGCTTCCGAACGTGAACTTTGAAATCATCTGATTGGAAACCGCGAAGTAGTAAAGATCGTTTCATTTGGTTTTATTTTTGGTGACTCCATTTTAGTGCTTTCTGCAGGTGAAACGTTTTTGATTATACATTTATATCTGTCTAGTTGAATTGCATTGTGTGTTATTATGAATTGGTCTTACCCTGAATCTGCATTGCCCCGCTTTTCAACGAGAGTATTCAATTAATTTGAATCTCAGATTGGGAGCGTTCGTTGATTATTTTGATGTCGTGTGTAAAATAGTAGAACTATCTATGTATTATCCATTTGGTTTCATTATATAAATATGTGTTTGAACTTATGGGATTTCCGACATTTAATCATATATGTGTGTAGTTAGAAACAAAAATATGAAAACAAAACAAACAAATGACAAAAAAATATGAATACCTTAAAAACAGACAGTCGCAATTGGGGAACACCCACGGCTGATTCTGACTTCGATATTATTATGATTATGTGTGTAGTTAGCAAATTGTATTATGATTTCTCCTATTTATTTATGTGTCTTATGATTAATTGAGGGAAATTACAAATGAGTTCAAATTGAACATAATGTATTAAATATTTGTGGATAAACAGAAAAGGTGGCTCTATTGTACTCGAACCGGACCTAACTGTACCCTTTGTGTATTTTTACCTGAAGTTGAACCCTTTTTGTAACTTGTGTACATGTCTATCTTTTTAAACTCTGGACCCTTTTATTTTAATATGCAATGTTAGTTTGATTGGATTTGATTTGTTTAATTTGATTATTTATTGTACTATTTACAACTGCTGCATAAAGTATTTAAATCTGATCGAAGAGTATCAACAATGAAATTGTAAATGTTTTGTCTTGATATTATTTAACAGTCTTGCTGCTATAATTTTGTATTTGAATTGATGTCATGTATGTAATTATGTCAAAGGAGGAGTTTTTTTAGTGTTCGCACTTTTTCTCCTCCGAATCGTCGAAACTGTCAATAAATGAATGATTTTGTTACAGTTAATGTTGGTTTTGTTTCTCCTTCCCGATCATAGTTCACGACCAGTGTATACCTATTACACGATAGAGGGCCTGCCAGACGATCACGAGCTACAGTGACTTTATTACAAACAGTGACGACAAGCGGCGATTATCCGCCATTAAGAGGCAAAATTGTGGGCGGGTTTATATGAACTCAACGGTGGTATCCTAGCAACTTGCTAAATCAAAATAAAAATCACACGCTGATCAAAGGTAAACACAGTCAGGCCGCCATTAAGATGCAAAATATACCACGGCCAATCAAAATCGATACCACGCTTGTCGTCACTGTTTGTAATACAGTCACTGTATCACGAGCTTGTGTCATTTTTAGGGTTTGTTTTGGAGGGAAAGTTTAAATTTTGTAGGCCATGTTTAGGGATTCCCGCTCCTTTTGAATTAATAACGTAAAAGGGGGTGAAGTTAGCTTCTTCGATTCGTAAATTTTAGTTAGTTAGTTAGGTATAGGGGGGTACATTACAATACTTTAATAATAATAATACAGGGATGCACAAACCGCGGCCCGCGGGCCGCTTGCGGCCCGCCGTTGTTTTTCTGGTGGCCCCCCCCAATCTACATGCAAATAACATTGAAAATTTTTCCAAACAACAAAGTACAAAAACCTTTATGTATTTCCTGGAATGCCACAACAATTGACCCAAATATTAAAGAAATTGTTAAGTCGATGCAATGTCACCCATCAAATGAAAATATTTAAGTAGTTTTTTTGTAAAAATTGGCACCAATATAATAAATAAACATTTGTTTGATTTGAAATTAAGACCTTTTCTAATTCCTTCATCGATCATGATTCATGGAGCTTCTAGCTAGGGACTTTCTTAAAATAAATAATTTTTTTGCGGCCCGCTCCTCAATAATATTTAGTATATGTGGCCCTTGGTCTGAAGAAGTCTGTGCATCCCTGTAATAATACTTTATTGCCCAAACAGTAAAATACCAAACCGGACAAACGTACATAATGTAATGAGTATTCTGTGAGCCGCATAAAAGAAAAGAAAAAAAAACACAATAGAACAAACAACAAAAAAATCTATGTTAACATTGTACTCAACAGAAATTGTCTTGAATAATGATTTACACAAATATATAATATAAACCAAAAATAATTACTCTATTAAACTCAAGATATGTGTAATGCTATGCAAAAATATATCAGTTTGTGCTGAAATTGCATTAAAGTTATTGCACATGACAAATATCGGACATGTCTTTAATAAATTTGTTTTACATGTCGAACAATAAAAAGTCGACACTGTTCTAGTACTTGTACGAGGAACATGAAACTTAACTCGACCAAGTAGGAAATTACAATCTACATTATAATAATTTTACGCTCATCTGCTTTCTTCTAATATGCAAGGATGAAAGATTGAATCGATTAAGCATTAGTTCTTGTGATGTGCCACGCTCAGGGTAGAAACCATCACACATATAGCATAGAAATTTCAAAAATCTTCGTTGGACCGACTCCAATTGTTGTAATGTAATGTAATGAGAACGGTATAGGTTTATAACATCAATTATTTAGCGTAACATCACTGTGGTGCAGGTTGTTTGTAGGTGTTTTTATATATTTTGTAGTCTTCGCGCTGTAAATAATTTCAGTTAATAAGTTCAGTTAAAAGTAACTAAAGTAAACCTCTAAAACGTTTATTTACAATACTTGTAGTTTTTATTTTATTAATGAACTTATTTATATTATAAAGTTCAATGAAACATATGGACAAATAATAAAACAATGTTATTTAACAGCTTACTTGCATTTGACAGATGGCAGGCAACACAACATGCATCAAAAGCTTCAGGGTAGCAGCATTTATAAAAAATGTTTTGCTACTCTACGAGTGAGGGCGCCACACGTAATACTAATAGATGGTAAAGATGTGAATGCACGTAAGTACTTTTCATACATTTAGAATAAAATATTTTTATTGTTCAATGTTACCCTATATTCATCTCTCCGATGGATTTAAAAAAAACTTCATTTCCCTGTTTTCATTTATCCTGATCTTCAAAACATGTCATCAGTGAAGACAACTCCTGCATATAATTTTCATTTACAGACTTTACAGTACATAACATTTCCGGCCCTAGTGCAACAGGGTTTACCTATTATTTAAAGGTGCTATCACTTGTGAGATTTTTTGGTTTTACCATAGGCAGAGATGAAGATTGTTTAGATTTCTCGAATTGAACATGACTTCACAATTTTTATTTAAATAGTTAAAAAGTTAGTTAAAAAGGTTTGTCTCTGGTTAATAAACGATTCGCCATGGGGTTTCGTCTTAATAAATAACAATATTGTCGGGATTTTATACTTTATTATTTATTATGGATTGGAACCCTATAACAACGCAATCTAGTAATTCGAAAATGATCAAAGATAAAGATCTAATTCTTTTTGCGAAAACTTTTGCATTTAATTATCTCGATTTCATCCCAATATGACGAGGTACATATTTTGATAACCTTCAGTAGTTGCCTTCATGTCGAAGTTATCAATACGTAATTTGCGAATGGTCAGTTATATTTTAATTATTTACACACAAACTATTAATGAAACCTAAAAAATAATTAAATCACGAAATGCGTACTTGTTGCGAGTACAAATTCTGGAATTTTCAAAGTGATAACTCTCTTAGTTAATTACGTAGGTCGTAGAGTTATGTCTAAAGAAAATGCGCATTTTTATTTATCACAAAAATTTACATTTTCGATATTTACAAAAAACTGTTGTATTAAAATAACTTGTGGTCATTCACTTTTGTTTTAATAGCACTTAAAATTCTCTAAAAGTTGATGCGCATTTCATTAATTTTTAATGAAATTTTTTTTTTCAATTTAATCCCGCATTTACCCTTATAATCTAAAGCATTTATCGCACCTTTTCGGTCAAGAATTTTAAGGAAAATCACGGATTCGGCTATTAGGATAACATGAACTAAAAGAACAAAATGCCATAAAATTTATTCGGATTTTGCGCCATCTGTTACAATGAAGCCTAACTACTAATTAAACTAGCCGATTATGCCTCTAATACCTAGATGTCAGAGTGATCGCTCTTAAACCTCAAAACAAAAACTTTAATTATTTTATTCACTAAAACTACTGTATATTATGTAATATGTACTTATAAAATAATAACATATACAAAGACGATTTTCTTTCATCTAGTCGTAACACAATAGAATTTGTCGATTTATATGAAATGAGAAAATGTTTGCGGCGACATCTATGTCTTTGTCTATGTCATTATAAGAATTTTGTATAATAATGATGAATAGTCAAGTCAACAGATTATATAATCACAAATATATACACTACATCTGCCCCCAAGGTGGGGTGCTGTCACCACTTCTGTGGAACTTAACTGTAAACAGCCTGCTCTGTCGTCTCAACGACAGCGGCTACTATACGCTGGGCTATGCGGATGATCTATCTATCCTAATAACCGGCAAGTTTGAGGCTACTCTGTGCAGTCTTATGCAAGCAGCCCTCAGAGTAACCGAAGAATGGTGTAAGGAACACTCCCTGTCCATAAACCCGACAAAAACGGAGCTAGTTCTATTCACAAGGAAAAGGAAGACTCAGGGCCTTCGAGCTCCTCTACTCTTCCAAAAACACCTCCAGTTTTCAGAGTCAGTGAAGTATCTAGGTATTACACTTGACAAAAAACTGAACTGGAGCAAACACATCCAGCTTAAAGCGGAGAAAACAAATAGGGCCTTCTGGCAATGTCGCCGCGCAATGGGAAGACTTTGGGGTCCATCCCCAAAGGCTGTCCTGTGGCTGTACACCGCTGTGATTAGACCTATGTTTTGTTACGGAGCAATTGTCTGGTGGCCTAGAACCAGACTCTCCACAACCATAGCACTTCTTAACCATGTGCAAAGACTAGCGTGCCTTTCGTGCACGGGCGCAATGCGAACGACCCCCACAGCCGTCATGGAAGCCCTCCTGGGTCTGCCTCCACTGGATCTCCACGTGAGAGAGCAGGCCACGGTGGCAGCCTTGCGTCTGAAAAATAAAGGGTTGTTGAACAGCAGAGGTACTGAGGTGGGACACTCTCGAATTCTGGGTGAGGCAGTCAAGCGACTGCCTATATTAGAAGGACGATCTGACTCACTCATCCCTCGATTTATACTAGGGAAAAACTACCGCATCTTTTTTGATGCGGAAGTGGCATCCCAACCAGACATATCCATCTTCACGGACGGATCTAAAACAATGGAAGGAACAGGCACCGGAATTTATTCCAAAGAACTGAACCTCCATATCAGCCAACCACTAGGCAAAATTTCGACTGTCTTTCAGGCAGAACTAGCAGGAATAACGCTTAGTGCAAGAATAATTCTTATGCACAGCATAAAGAATAAAAGCATTAGAATTTCCAGTGACAGCAGAGCCGCTCTGCAGGCACTAGGTCAACACAAAATTACCTCCAGGCTGGTTTCCGAGTGTCACCAAATACTGGAGCAACTGACAAACAGCAATACCCTTGAATTGGTATGGGTTAAAGGGCATGCTGGAACAACAGGCAATGAAAAAGCCGATAAGTTAGCCCGACTGGCCTCAAAACAACTGTTTTATGGTCCAGAGCCGGCTCTTCCACTTACAGTATCAACTGTAAATAACTTAATAACTCAAGACACCCAAGCCCAGCATAGGGTTAGGTGGAACTTGATGTCAGAATGCCGTCACGCGAGAGAGGCCTTCAGAGGACCATCTCGTAGCCTGGCGCGTTTTTGCACAGGGCTATCCAGAAAGAACCTGCGGCTACTTGTGGGCATACTTTCTGGGCACTGTAAACTTAACAAGCACATGCACCGCATGGGCTTGGTTGAATCACCATCCTGCACAGGATGCTACACAGAAGATGAGACGGCGCAACACATACTTTGTGAGTGTCCCGTAGAGTAGTTTCAAAATCTTGTGGCACTCGAGATGCGAGGCGGGATTTATTTAAACGCGATACTACGACATTAATATCAAGTTCTATAAATAATTACACTTGTATTTATTTACTCTACATATTTAGGATGGCATTTTACATACCGATGTTTATTGACGTATAACGTCGTGCCTACATTTCGAAATTGTTTTAAATCCCGCCGCGTAACTCGAGTGCCACGAGATTTTGAACCTACTCTACTTGTCGAATTAAGACGATCCATGTTGGGGGACTCCTGGCCGGACATGGCTAAGATTAGAGCCGCTTCCCCGTCCAGCATCCTCAGGTTTATCTCACGTGTGGGATGGCTTGAGTGATGCTGCGGGGTCGAACGACTCTAATCAGGGAGGCAGCACAAAGGGCCTGAATAGGTGGCCTAAGTGCGCGTGGACTTTTGACCACCCTCCCATCGTAATCCAGATCGAGTAATCCAGATCACAGATCATCCACAGAATCCAGATACACTACATCAGACACATCTGTGATATATCGAAGGTGATTAAGCGACACAAATTGCTTCTTTTCAGCAAGGAATACCATTAATTCGCAAACACTTTTTGCTTCCGAGTCCTTTTTAAGTTTTAATAATTATGTTCCAGTTGTGAAAGTTTTTCATACACAATTTGCCGATATAAGTTGTGTAATATAAGGTACCTACTATAAAAATGATTTACACCGAAATTCTTAATTAGGTCCATCTCAAAAGTAATTAACGATGAAAGGTGCCCTTATCTATTCTCCCTACAAATTTTGAAAGTTTCAAAGTAACAGGTTTATTAGTTAATTTTATAGAATGAGTTATGTATATGTCATAAGGGAAAACGGTTTTTGCCCATCAACAAAATATGACATTTTTGTCATTTACAAAAATCAGTTCAAATAAAAACAAGTGCGGTTATCCGCTAAACAAAATAAGGGAGCTCTCAATAACGGATTATGTTCTCTTTACCTAAGAACTGTTTAACTTGCAGGTCGTGTATGAAGGTTAGATAAGTAAAAAATGTAAATGATTAATGATGTACTTTTAGTTTAGTTAATCGGAGTTGAAATTGAAATTTTGAATTGAACGGTAGGAGCCGTGTGAGAAATGTTAAAGTGGCCTATAAAATGCGTACTTAAAAGATCAAATGGCAGGCAGCACAACATACACCAGAAGCGTCATGGTAGAAGAGGCCTACAAACGTTGCGCTACTCTAAGAGTGACGGCGCAACACGTAATACTAATAGATGGTATAGGAATAAATCCCCATGTAAGTACGGTTCATTACTATGAGATATTTTTTACACATAGCTCGTAAACCACAAACACCTGTTTTTACAGGAGAGCAAAAAAACTTTCACACTCTGAAAGAGTACAGTGTTGCAGGTAAAACATCGTTAATATCATTTTTAAATTTGGTCGTTTCTATAATTACTAACATAAAAATATCATGTAAATTAAATTTAGGTGGAAAAGGTGGGTTACGAGCAATTTGCTTCTAGAAAAATAATAAAAAGTGTGGCTTACAGGCTTACATTCCTAAAACTTTATTAAATTTATAAAAGCGCCGCTACGCGCTGGTTGCTTGTGGGATACATGATTTTGATTTCAACGGCAATCACTAGTAACCCACAAAAATGGCGGGAAAGATCTGGCTTAGGTGATATTGCATTTTTATTGGTGGGATACGAGATAATATTACTTCTTAAATACTGGATTATTGCAATAATTTGTGGCATACAAGATTTTCCACATACATAAACTGAGATCCCACAAGTCAGATAGTGCCGAAATCTGAATTTGGCAAAAAGTGTGGGTTACGAGCTATTGCGTCAAGCGACGATATGTTATTGTTATTACGTTCGGCAATCGGCCTCGTCTTAATTTATCCTCATCTTCAAACTTTTTCTACATTTCATCATTTAAGTCAACATGTTAAACATATTTTTTTCATGGCGCCGCAAAACGTAAAACATCATCTTTATAACTTATTTAATAATAGAACTTGACAATCTTTTCTCCTTTGTCTAAATGTATTCGTTGAATCACTGACTTTGTACAAAGTCAATGGTTGAATGAAGGGCATGGGTGACAAGTTAGATGATGGTTCTTGTAAAATCATTCTATTTGTAGTTTTTTAATGTTCAATTGGAAATCGCTTGGAACACTAAACAAAAGAACGAGTAAATATAAACAAAATAAGAGGTGCTCTCAGCAACGGATTATATCCTATTTACCAAAGAAATGTCTAACTTGCAGCATAATAGAAGAGGGCTTGCAGGTTGTGTATCAAGGTTAGATAAGGAAAAAATGTGAATGATATCCTTATAAAATAGTTTCGGAGTTGAAATTTTGAATTGAACGGTAGGAGTCGTCTGAGCATGTTAAAAATGACCTATAAAATAAAACGCTTACTTAAAACAACAGATGGTAGGCAACACAACATGCACACGAGCTTCACGGTAGTGGTGTCTTACTGAGAGGTTCCGCTACTCTAAGAGTGAGGGCACTACACGTAATGTTAATAGATGGTAAAGCAATACAACCTTGGTAAGTACTTTTCATAACTTTTAAATGCGATATTTTTTACATGTTTACCTTACGATGGGTACTCTCTATCGACTCTCTCCTCATTCATATCTTCAAACTTGTCATCCTTGAAGCCAATATGTTTAAACTTATTTCTTTTTTGCGTTACAAGACGTAAAATATCATCTTTAACTCATTTTAATAATAGAACTTAACAATCTTTTCTCCTTTATCTAAATATGTATTGGTTGAAGATGGGCGACAGATTAATTAATTAATTAATCATCTAATAAGATGGTTACATAATTATATCGGCTAATCTCTAATCATATAATAATTTCTCTCACATGCATTGAGCATACTTTCTTAAAAGTCATTAATGACTGGCCTATGTTAATTTCCTCAGGCAGTTCATTATAAATTTTTAAACCCTTAAAATATAAATTGTTCTGTGAGGAAGTTTTCTTCCTAACTAAAAGTAGCCTAAAACTATTTAAATCTCTAGCGTTACTTAGTTACATTGATGTATATCCTTATTAAAAACACTAAATTTTTGCATGTAGCTACCTATCTAAGTAACCTATTATTAAATATCTTATATACCTATATTATATAAACACGACCAACGTTTTAAAATAATAGCCACTGTAATGCATTTAGCATTGTGTCATTTTACGGTATCGTAATACGATTCCCATTGCTTTATTCCTTTACATGATGGTTATTGTAAAATAATTCTATTTGTAGTTTTTCAATTGGGAATCGCTAAACACTAAAAACAAAATAAGGTGACTAGGTGAGCTCTCAGCAACGAATTATGTTTCCTTTAACCATTATTATATGGTCTTTGCTTTAACTAACAAATTTCTAACTTGCAGGTTGTGAATCAAAGTTAGATAAGCTAAAAATGTGAATGATAGCCTTTTAGTTATTCAGAGTCAAAATTTTGAATTGAATGGTAGGATTGTAGGAACCGTGTGAGAGAACATGTTAAAAATGACTAAGTACTTAAGCCTATAAAACACTTTGTTAGGTTTCACTGGTAAGGATATTAAGATTTACATTGCAATACTTGTAGTTTTTCTTTTTATTTTATTAATGAAGTTATAATTTTTGTTACTAGTTATGCAATTAACATAACGAAGAATGATGAATAATACATAATGATTACTCTTTTGACTACCTAATATTTACAGCAATTTTATAATCATAAAACAATTAATAAATTAGTTGACAATCATACATTTATAGTTTCCTTAAATATAAACATAGACAAATAATAAGTTATTTAACAATGGTATCTAACAGCAACAGCTTACTTACATTTGACAGATGGCAGGCAACACAACATGCACCCGTAGCTTCATGGTAGAGGTACTACCTACTAAACAGTTTCGCTATTCTACGAGTGAGGGCGCCATACGTAAAGCTAATAGATGGTAAAGAAGTGATCCCACGTAAGTACTTTTCATACATTTAAAATGAAATATTTTTTATTGTTCGGCTATTCGTCTCTACGGATTGATTTAAAAAAAACGTCATTTATCCTGATCTTCAAAACTTCTCATCAATAAAGCCAACATTCTTAACTTATTTGCTGCATATATAATTTTCATTTACAGCCATTACCTACCTGACTTTGTTTTCGTTGTGTTGGAATCTTCCGGCCCCAGTGCAACAGGTTTACCCGTTTACCTATTATTTAAAGGAGTTGATATCCCTTGCGGGATTTTTTGGTTTTACCATAGGCACAGATGAAGATTGTTTAGATTTCTTGAATTGAACATGACTTCATGCAACTCCTGCCGCAATTGCACGTGAATATTTATTAATTATTCCATTAATTGGTCGCCGCCATTTGTGATCCATGGCCCATCTCTTACATCGTTCTCATGACAACCATGTCTGCAAGTATACAGTGTGTCCCCGGATTGTTTGGACGACTCTTGTAAATGACAAAAAATTTTCTAGTTGAAATTTGAACTTCTGGGGTCCAGCCCTGCTTGGTTTGAAACTAATTTGTGACATAATTTTAGTTTCGAAAAATCAACTATGCCTTGGAAATTTTGAAAAAAAGGATTTTTCACACCAGTAAAGTGCTTTTTCTGTTAAAGTTACGACAAAATGTTATTAAGAAAAGTTGTTCAGAATCAAAAACTGAGTAACTGTACAAAATTTTAAAATCCTAAGCCTACTTTAATTTTTGGTATGTTTTGTAATTCTGTTATTATTACTATTAAAAGAGATATCACTCAGTTTTTGATTCTGAACAACTTTTCCTAATAACATTTTGTAATTCCTTTTTCTTAAAGAGCACTTTTGTACTTTTCCAATAAAAAAAGGGCCAAAAATTAAAGTAGGCTTAGGATTTTAAAATTTTGTACAGTTACTCAGTTTTTGATTCTGAACAACTTTTCTTAATAACATTTTGTCGTAACTTTAACAGAAAAAGCACTTTACTGGTGTGAAAAATCCTTTTTTTCAAAATTTCCAAGGCATAGTTGATTTTTCGAAACTAAAATTATGTCACAAATTAGTTTCAAACCAAGCAGGGCTGGACCCCAGAAGCTCAAATTTCAACTAGAAAATTTTTTGTCATTTACAAGAGTCGTCCAAACAATCCGGGGACACACTGTATATTGGGGAAATACGATGATGTAGAAGATTTTTTATATTTTTAATTTTTATCTTTAGGTATTCATCAATTTCACTTTCAAGTGGCAACACGAAGAAACTCGTAAGTACAATTAATAATAAACCACTTGTTTGCTGTTTGTTGTACTTTTAAGGATGTCTTTTATAATGAATTGAACAAAGATATTCGTGAACTCAGTGTTCTTCATTACACCGATTGGGTACCATGGTAATTTTCTCAACTGTTATAAGATACCCTCAACCTTTATATATGTATACCGGGTGCTGATCCGGCCGCTCGGTTACTCGGTAATAGCATTTTACATGTATAATCTTGTCTATGCAATTTCCTGCTCCCCTAATTGTTTTAGGGCCAAAACTTTAGAGTACAAAAGTCTTCAAAACTAAAAATGCTACCTGAATGGTATTTTTTCTCCGACCAAAATTCTTCTGTAAGAAAGAAAATGAAGAATTAAATGTTGAATTAGAATTTACAAAAATCACATTGCCATGACGGCTGTCTTTTTGAGTGTTTACTTTTATGTATCTTAAAAATTCCCGTTAATGTGTTCGAATTAGCTTTTTATTGTTATTTTCTTTGATTCTTATTATTTAAATTAAATTCTACTTTAAAAATCATTAAGTAGGTATTAATTAAGTTTAAATTTATTAAATTCAATTTATTTTGTACTTCCAGTACCTACCAATGAAAACGCCAAGATTCTACACTTGTTCATAACGCAATTATTATAAAATCATGGCAATGCGATTTTTGCAAATTCTTATTCAGCATTTAATTCTTCATTTTCTTTCTTGCAGTACAATTTTAGTCGGAGAGAATATACCATTCAGGTAGTATTTTTAGTTTTGAAGACTTTTGTACTCTTATGTTTTGGTCCTAAAACAATATTAGGGGAGCAGGAAATTGCATAGACAAGAAGATTATACATGTAAAATGCTATTACCGAGCGGCCGGATCAGCACCCGGTATATGAATAATATTTACTGGTATAGTATATTGTCACCTATTTGCAATTTTCATGTAAAATACTTTCTTTGCAAAGTTCTGCACCAATCCGCAAGACGGAACTTCTACGTAACCCGCCAACGAAGATTGAATCCTGTTAACTTCATGAAACAGTTTCATTTTTTATATTTCTTGTAGAATTTATATTGTTTGATTTTGTAAATATATTTTATTAATTATATAGTACATACAAAACACAGTTTTATATTAATGCTTACCAATCCCGTCATCTAAGGACGAAACACCTATCGTCTATAGTGCGCAGTAGATAACTTCTCAATTGCTATAGTTATCTGTTGTGCATTACAGATAACACCAAAAATACCGATTAAGCACAACAGATAAATATAGAGGCACAACAGATAACAACAAAAATACCGATTAAGCACAACAGATAAAAACAAAATACCGATTAAGCATAACAGATAACTATAGAGGCACAACAGATAACTATAGAGGTACAACAGATAACTATGGAGGCACAACAGATAACAACAAAAATACCGATTAAGCACAACAGATAACTATAGCACAACATACCTATTAGAGCACAACAGATAACTATTGAGGCACAACAGATAACATTAGATACCGATTAGCACAGATAACAACAAAAATACCGATTAAGCACAACAGATAAAAACAAAATACCGAATAAGCACAACAGATAACTATAGAGGCACAACAGATAACTATAGAGGTACAACAGATAACAACAAAAATACCGATTAAGCACAACAGATAACAACAAAATACCAATTAAGCACAACAGATAACTATAGAGGCACAACAGATAACTATAGAGGTACAACAGATAACTATGGAGACACAACAGATAACTATGGAGGCACACCAGATAACTCTGGAGGCACAACAGATAACAACAAAAATACCGATTAAGCACAACAGATAACAACAAAATACCGATTAAGCACAACAGATAACTACAGAGGCACAACAGATAACAACAAAAATACCGAATAAGCACAACAGATAACAACAAAATACAAATTAAGCACAACAGATAACTATAGAGGCACAACAGATATCAACAAAAATACCGATTAAGTACAACAGATACTGTAGAAATTGATAAGTTATCTATTGTGCGCAACAGATAAAAAAACCGAAGTTGCACAACAGAGAACTTCCACGACTGGGAAACTAGGGTTCGACAGTGAAGCGGGAAAACTTAAAACTGCTGTACCCACATACATTTTTATTTGAACGTCAATGTATTTACAGTTTTCGCCGAAGATAGACTTGCTATTTTATGTCTTAATAACAATACTTGACCAATGGGCAGCATTAGGATCTACTCATTTTTGTAGTCTTGCTCGAACATTTTCCATTACTCGCCGTACCATTTCCGGTGTAATACGTGCAACTTCTCCTTGAATGAATTTTACAAATTCGCTAAGGTTTGCGATTGCTCAACACTTTGCTCTTGAGCCAGCCCCAAATAAGTCGCTACAAAAATACGTGGTCGTCTCGAATTTCAGAGTACGTTTTTAGCCAGAAAAAATACCAAGTGGTTAACCTTGCTTTTTTGCCAAAAAGTGAAGAAATTTTTTGTTCGAAAAAAGTGCAGAATATGTTAGTTTACTTCATAAAAGACAGTTTAAAGTAGAAAAAGTGTACCAACGTCCACCTATAAGTGTCTCATTTGTACGATAATGGAGGAAAGGGCTCTGCGAAGGGACCCTCTATTTGGATCTTTAAAGAGCGATATCTCCGAAACGGTTCGACTTAGAATGGAACGGATTGGAATTATTTAAATGGCGTCTAATGATCCAAAAGAAACAGTCGTTACTTGGTCGAATTTCGAGAGTTCGTTTTTTAGCCAGAAAAAACTCAAAGGGGTTAACCTTGCGTTTTTGGCCAAAAAGTGAAGAAATTTTTTGTTCGAAAAAAGTGCAGAATATGTTAGTTTACTTCATAAAAGACAGTTTAAAGTAGAAAAAGTGTACCACGTCCACCTATAAGTGTCTCATTTGTACGATAATGGAGGAAAGGGCTCTGCGAAGGGACCCTCTATTTGGATCTTAAAAGAGCGATATCTCCGAAACGGTTCGACTTAGAATGGAACGGATTGGAATTATTTAATTGGCGTCTAATGATCAAAAGAAACAGTCGTTACTTGGTCGAATTTCGAGAGTTCGTTTTTTAGCCAGAAAAAACTCAAAGGGGTTAACCTTGCGTTTTTGGCCAAAAAGTGAAGAAATTTTTTGTTCGAAAAAAGTGCAGAATATGTTAGTTTACTTCATAAAAGACAGTTTAAAGTAGAAAAAGTGTACCACGTCCACCTATAAGTGTCTCATTTGTACGATAATGGAGGAAAGGGCTCTGCGAAGGTACCCTCTATTTGGATCTTTAAAGAGCGATATCTCCGAAACGGTTCGACTTAGAATGGAACGGATTGGAATTATTTAATTGGCGTCTAATGATCTAAAAGAAACAGTCGTTACTTGGTCGAATTTCGAGAGTTCGTTTTTTAGCCAGAAAAAACTCAAAGGGGTTAACCTTGCGTTTTTGGCCAAAAAGTGAAGAAATTTTTTATTCGAAAAAAGTGCAGAATATGTTAGTTTACTTCATAAAAGACAGTTTAAAGTAGAAAAAGTGTACCACGTCCACCTATAAGTGTCTCATTTGTACGATAATGGAGGAAAGGGCTCTGCGAAGGGACCCTCTATTTGGATCTTTAAAGAGCGATATCTCCGAAACGGTTCTACTTAGAATGGAACGGATTGGAATTATTTACTTGGCGTCTAATGATCCAAAAGAAACAGTCGTTACTTGGTCGAATTTCGAGAGTTCGCTTTTTAGCCAGAAAAAACTCAAAGGGGTTAACCTTGCGTTTTTGGCCAAAAAGTGAAGAAATTTTTTGTTCGAAAAAAGTGCAGAATATGTAGTTTACTTCATAAAAGACAGTTTAAAGTAGAAAAAGTGTACCACGTCCACCTATAAGTGTCTCATTTGTACGATAATGGAGGAAAGGGCTCTGCGAAGGGACCCTCTATTTGGATCTTAAAGAGCGATATCTCCGAAACGGTTCGACTTAGAATGGAACGGATTGGAATTATTTAATTGGCGTCTAATGATCCTAAAAGAAACAGTCGTTACTTGGTCGAATTTCGAGAGTTCGTTTTTTAGCCAGAAAAAACTCAAAGGGTTACCTTGCGTTTTGGCCAAAAAGTGAAGAAATTTTTTATTCGAAAAAAGTGCAGAATATGTTAGTTTACTTCATAAAAGACAGTTTAAAGTAGAAAAAGTGTACCACGTCCACCTATAAGTGTCTCATTTGTACGATAATTGAGGAAAGGGCTCTGCGAAGGGACCCTCTATTTGGATCTTAAAGAGCGATATCTCCGAAACGGTTCGACTTAGAATGGAACGGATTGGAATTATTTAATTGGCGTCTAATGATCCTAAAAGAAACAGTCGTTACTTGGTCGAATTTCGAGAGTTCGTTTTTTAGCCAGAAAAAACTCAAAGGGGTTAACCTTGCGTTTTTGGCCAAAAAGTGAAGAAATTTTTTGTTCGAAAAAAGTGCAGAATATGTTAGTTTACTTCATAAAAGACAGTTTAAAGTAGAAAAAGTGTACCACGTCCACCTATAAGTGTCTCATTTGTACGATAATGGAGGAAAGGGCTCTGCGAAGGGACCCTCTATTTGGATCTTTAAAGAGCGATATCTCCGAAACGGTTCGACTTAGAATGGAATGGATTGGAATTATTTAATTGGCGTCTAATGATCTAAAAGAAACAGTCGTTACTTGGTCGAATTTCGAGAGTTCGTTTTTAAGCCAGAAAAAACTGAAAGGGGTTAACCTTGCGTTTTTGGCCAAAAAGTGAAGAAATTTTTTGTTCGAAAAAAGTGCAGAATATGTTAGTTTACTTCATAAAAGACAGTTTAAAGTAGAAAAAGTGTACCACGTCCACCTATAAGTGTCTCATTTGTACGATAATGGAGGAAAGGGCTCTGCGAAGGGACCCTCTATTTGGATCTTAAAGAGCGATATCTCCGAAACGGTTCGACTTAGAATGGAACGGATTGGAATTATTTAATTGGCGTCTAATGATCCAAAAGAAACAGTCGTTACTTGGTCGAATTTCGAGAGTTCGTTTTTTTGCCAGAAAAAACTCAACCTTGCGTTTTTGGCCAAAAAGTGAAGAAATTTTTTGTTCGAAAAAAGTGCAGAATATGTTAGTTTACTTCATAAAAGACAGTTTAAAGTAGAAAAAGTGTACCACGTCCACCTATAAGTGTCTCATTTGTACGATAATGGAGGAAAAGGCTCTGCGAAGGTACCCTCTATTTGGATCTTAAAGAGCGATATCTCCGAAACGGTTCGACTTAGAATGGAACGGATTGGAATTATTTAATTGGCGTCTAATGATCTAAAAGAAACAGTCGTTACTTGGTCGAATTTCGAGAGTTCGTTTTTTAGCCAGAAAAAACTCAAGGGGTTAACCTTGCGTTTTTGGCCAAAAGTGAAGAAATTTTTTGTTCGAAAAAAGTGCAGAATATGTTAGTTTACTTCATAAAAGACAGTTTAAAGTAGAAAAAGTGTACCACGTCCACCTATAAGTGTCTCATTTGTACGATAATGGAGGAAAGGGCTCTGCGAAGGGACCCTCTATTTGGATCTTAAAAGAGCGATATCTCCGAAACGGTTCGACTTAGAATGGAACGGATTGGAATTATTTAATTGGCGTCTAATGATCCAAAAGAAACAGTCGTTACTTGGTCGAATTTCGAGAGTTCGTTTTTTAGCCAGAAAAAACTCAAACCTTGCGTTTTTGGCCAAAAAGTGAAGAAATTTTTTGTTCGAAAAAGTGCAGAATATGTTAGTTTACTTCATAAAAGACAGTTTAAAGTAGAAAAAGTGTACCACGCCCACCTATAAGTGTCTCATTTGTACGATAATAGAGGAAAGGGCTCTGCGAAGGGACCCTCTATTTGGATCTTAAAAGAGCGATATCTCCGAAACGGTTCGACTTAGAATGGAACGGATTGGAATTATTTAATTGGCGTCTAATGATCTAAAAGAAACAGTCGTTACTTGGTCGAATTTCGAGAGTTCGTTTTTAAGCCAGAAAAAACTCAAAGGGGTTAACCTTGCGTTTTTGGCCAAAAAGTGAAGAAATTTTTTGTTCGAAAAAAGTGCAGAATATGTTAGTTTACTTCATAAAAGACAGTTTAAAGTAGAAAAAGTGTACCACGTCCACCTATAAGTGTCTCATTTGTACGATAATGGAGGAAAGGGCTCTGCGAAGGGACCCTCTATTTGGATCTTAAAAGAGCGATATCTCCGAAACGGTTCGACTTAGAATGGAACGGATTGGAATTATTTAATTGGCGTCTAATGATCCAAAAGAAACAGTCGTTACTTGGTCGAATTTCGAGAGTTCGTTTTTTAGCCAGAAAAAACTCAAACCTTGCGTTTTTGGCCAAAAAGTGAAGAAATTTTTTGTTCGAAAAAGTGCAGAATATGTTAGTTTACTTCATAAAAGACAGTTTAAAGTAGAAAAAGTGTACCACGCCCACCTATAAGTGTCTCATTTGTACGATAATGGAGGAAAGGGCTCTGCGAAGGGACCCTCTATTTGGATCTTAAAGAGCGATATCTCCGAAACGGTTCGACTTAGAATGGAACGGATTGGAATTATTTAATTGGCGTCTAATGATCCAAAAGAAACAGTCGTTACTTGGTCGAATTTCGAGAGTTCGTTTTTTAGCCAGAAAAAACTCAAAGGGGTTAACCTTGCGTTTTTGGCCAAAAAGTGAAGAAATTTTTGTTCGAAAAAAGTGCAGAATATGTTAGTTTACTTCATAAAAGACAGTTTAAAGTAGAAAAAGTGTACCACGTCCACCTATAAGTGTCTCATTTGTACGATAATGGAGGAAAGGCTCTGCGAAGGTACCCTCTATTTGGATCTTAAAGAGCGATATCTCCGAAACGGTTCGACTTAGAATGGAACGGATTGGAATTATTTAATTGGCGTCTAATGATCTAAAAGAAACAGTCGTTACTTGGTCGAATTTCGAGAGTTCGTTTTTAGCCAGAAAAAACTCAAAGGGGTTAACCTTGCGTTTTTGGCCAAAAAGTGAAGAAATTTTTTGTTCGAAAAAAGTGCAGAATATGTTAGTTTACTTCATAAAAGACAGTTTAAAGTAGAAAAAGTGTACCACGTCCACCTATAAGTGTCTCATTTGTACGATAATGGAGGAAAGGGCTCTGCGAAGGGACCCTCTATTTGGATCTTAAAGAGCGATATCTCCGAAACGGTTCGACTTAGAATGGAACGGATTGGAATTATTTAATTGGCGTCTAATGATCTAAAAGAAACAGTCGTTACTTGGTCGAATTTCGAGAGTTCGTTTTTTTGCCAGAAAAAACTCAACCTTGCGTTTTTGGCCAAAAAGTGAAGAAATTTTTTGTTCGAAAAAAGTGCAGAATATGTTAGTTTACTTCATAAAAGACAGTTTAAAGTAGAAAAAGTGTACCACGTCCACCTATAAGTGTCTCATTTGTACGATAATAGAGGAAAGGGCTCTGCGAAGGGGACCCTCTATTTGGATCTTAAAGAGCGATATCTCCGAAACGGTTCGACTTAAAATGGAACGGATTGGAATTATTTAATTGGCGTCTAATGATCTAAAAGAAACAGTCGTTACTTGGTCGAATTTCGAGAGTTCGTTTTTAAGCCAGAAAAAACTCAAAGGGTTAACCTTGCGTTTTTGGCCAAAAAGTGAAGAAATTTTTTGTTCGAAAAAAGTGCAGAAATATGTTAGTTTACTTCATAAAAGACAGTTTAAAGTAGAAAAAGTGTACCACGTCCACCTATAAGTGTCTCATTTGTACGATAATGGAGGAAAGGGCTCTGCGAAGGGACCCTCTATTTGGATCTTAAAAGTAGCGATATCTCCGAAACGGTTCGACTTAGAATGGAACGGATTGGAATTATTTAATTGGCGTCTAATGATCCAAAAGAAACAGTCGTTACTTGGTCGAATTTCGAGAGTTCGTTTTTTAGCCAGAAAAAACTCAAACCTTGCGTTTTTGGCCAAAAAGTGAAGAAATTTTTTGTTCGAAAAAAGTGCAGAATATGTTAGTTTACTTCATAAAAGACAGTTTAAAGTAGAAAAAGTGTACCACGCCCACCTATAAGTGTCTCATTTGTACGATAATAGAGGAAAGGGCTCTGCGAAGGGACCCTCTATTTGGATCTTAAAAGAGCGATATCTCCGAAACGGTTCGACTTAGAATGGAACGGATTGGAATTATTTAATTGGCGTCTAATGATCTAAAAGAAACAGTCGTTACTTGGTCGAATTTCGAGAGTTCGTTTTTTAGCCAGAAAAAACTCAAAGGGGTTAACCTTGCGTTTTTGGCCAAAAAGTGAAGAAATTTTTTATTCGAAAAAAGTGCAGAATATGTTAGTTTACTTCATAAAAGACAGTTTAAAGTAGAAAAAGTGTACCACGTCCACCTATAAGTGTCTCATTTGTACGATAATGGAGGAAAGGGCTCTGCGATGGGACCCTCTATTTGGATCTTTAAAGAGCGATATCTCCGAAACGGTTCGACTTAGAATGGAACGGATTGGAATTATTTAATTGGCGTCTAATGATCTAAAAGAAACAGTCGTTACTTGGTCGAATTTCGAGAGTTCGTTTTTTAGCCAGAAAAAACTCAAAGGGGTTAACCTTGCGTTTTTGGCCAAAAAGTGAAGAAATTTTTTGTTCGAAAAAAGTGCAGAATATGTTAGTTTACTTCATAAAAGACAGTTTAAAGTAGAAAAAGTGTACCACGTCCACCTATAAGTGTCTCATTTGTACGATAATGGAGGAAAGGGCTCTGCGAAGGGACCCTCTATTTGGATCTTTAAAGAGCGATATCTCCGAAACGGTTCGACTTAGAATGGAACGGATTGGAATTATTTAATTGGCGTCTAATGATCTAAAAGAAACAGTCGTTACTTGGTCGAATTTCGAGAGTTCGTTTTTTAGCCAGAAAAAACTCAAAGGGGTTAACCTTGCGTTTTTGGCCAAAAAGTGAAGAAATTTTTTATTCGAAAAAAGTGCAGAATATGTTAGTTTACTTCATAAAAGACAGTTTAAAGTAGAAAAAGTGTACCACGTCCACCTATAAGTGTCTCATTTGTACGATAATGAGGAAAGGGCTCTGCGAAGGGACCCTCTATTTGGATCTTTAAAGAGCGATATCTCCGAAACGGTTCGACTTAGAATGGAACGGATTGGAATTATTTAATTGGCGTCTAATGATCTAAAAGAAACAGTCGTTACTTGGTCGAATTTCGAGAGTTCGTTTTTTTGCCAGAAAAAACTCAACCTTGCGTTTTTGGCCAAAAAGTGAAGAAATTTTTTGTTCGAAAAAAGTGCAGAATATGTTAGTTTACTTCATAAAAGACAGTTTAAAGTAGAAAAAGTGTACCACGTCCACCTATAAGTGTCTCATTTGTACGATAATGGAGGAAAGGGCTCTGCGAAGGGACCCTCTATTTGGATCTTTAAAGAGCGATATCTCCGAAACGGTTCGACTTAGAATGGAACGGATTGGAATTATTTAATTGGCGTCTAATGATCTAAAAGAAACAGTCGTTACTTGGTCGAATTTCGAGAGTTCGTTTTTTAGCCAGAAAAAACTCAAAGGGGTTAACCTTGCGTTTTTGGCCAAAAAGTGAAGAAATTTTTTATTCGAAAAAAGTGCAGAATATGTTAGTTTACTTCATAAAAGACAGTTTAAAGTAGAAAAAGTGTACCACGTCCACCTATAAGTGTCTCATTTGTACGATAATGGAGGAAAGGGCTCTGCGAAGGGACCCTCTATTTGGATCTTTAAAGAGCGATATCTCCGAAACGGTTCGACTTAGAATGGAACGGATTGGAATTATTTAATTGGCGTCTAATGATCTAAAAGAAACAGTCGTTACTTGGTCGAATTTCGAGAGTTCGTTTTTTAGCCAGAAAAAACTCAACCTTGCGTTTTTGGCCAAAAAGTGAAGAAATTTTTTATTCGAAAAAAGTGCAGAATATGTTAGTTTACTTCATAAAAGACAGTTTAAAGTAGAAAAAGTGTACCACGCCACCTATAAGTGTCTCATTTGTACGATAATAGAGGAAAGGGCTCTGCGAAGGGACCCTCTATTTGGATCTTTAAAGAGCGATATCTCCGAAACGGTTCGACTTAGAATGGAACGGATTGGAATTATTTAATTGGCGTCTAATGATCTAAAAGAAACAGTCGTTACTTGGTCGAATTTCGAGAGTTCGTTTTTAAGCCAGAAAAAACTCAAAGGGGTTAACCTTGCGTTTTTGGCCAAAAAGTGAAGAAATTTTTTATTCGAAAAAAGTGCAGAATATGTTAGTTTACTTCATAAAGGACAGTTTAAAGTAGAAAAAGTGTACCACGTCCACCTATAAGTGTCTCATTTGTACGATAATGGAGGAAAGGGCTCTGCGAAGGGACCCTCTATTTGGATCTTTAAAGAGCGATATCTCCGAAACGGTTCGACTTAGAATGGAACGGATTGGAATTATTTAATTGGCGTCTAATGATCTAAAAGAAACAGTCGTTACTTGGTCGAATTTCGAGAGTTCGTTTTTTAGCCAGAAAAAACTCAAAGGGTACCTTGCGTTTTTGGCAAAAAGTGAAGAAATTTTTTATTCGAAAAAAGTGCAGAATATGTTAGTTTACTTCATAAAAGACAGTTTAAAGTAGAAAAAGTGTACCACGTCCACCTATAAGTGTCTCATTTGTACGATAATGGAGGAAAGGGCTCTGCGAAGGGACCCTCTATTTGGATCTTAAAGAGCGATATCTCCGAAACGGTTCGACTTAGAATGGAACGGATTGGAATTATTTAATTGGCGTCTAATGATCCTAAAAGAAACAGTCGTTACTTGGTCGAATTTCGAGAGTTCGTTTTTTAGCCAGAAAAAACTCAAAGGGGTTAACCTTGCGTTTTTGGCCAAAAAGTGAAGAAATTTTTTATTCGAAAAAAGTGCAGAATATGTAGTTTACTTCATAAAAGGACAGTTTAAAGTAGAAAAAGTGTACCACGTCCACCTATAAGTGTCTCATTTGTACGATAATGGAGGAAAGGGCTCTGCGAAGGGACCCTCTATTTGGATCTTTAAAGAGCGATATCTCCGAAACGGTTCGACTTAGAATGGAACGGATTGGAATTATTTAATTGGCGTCTAATGATCTAAAAGAAACAGTCGTTACTTGGTCGAATTTCGAGAGTTCGTTTTTAGCCAGAAAAAACTCAAAGGGGTTAACCTTGCGTTTTTGGCCAAAAAGTGAAGAAATTTTTTATTCGAAAAAAGTGCAGAATATGTTAGTTTACTTCATAAAAGACAGTTTAAAGTAGAAAAAGTGTACCACGTCCACCTATAAGTGTCTCATTTGTACGATAATGGAGGAAAGGGCTCTGCGAAGGGACCCTCTATTTGGATCTTTAAAGAGCGATATCTCCGAAACGGTTCGACTTAGAATGGAACGGATTGGAATTATTTAATTGGCGTCTAATGATCTAAAAGAAACAGTCGTTACTTGGTCGAATTTCGAGAGTTCGTTTTTTAGCCAGAAAAAACTCAAAGGGGTTAACCTTGCGTTTTTGGCCAAAAAGTGAAGAAATTTTTTATTCGAAAAAAGTGCAGAATATGTTAGTTTACTTCATAAAAGACAGTTTAAAGTAGAAAAAGTGTACCACGTCCACCTATAAGTGTCTCATTTGTACGATAATGGAGGAAAGGGCTCTGCGAAGGGACCCTCTATTTGGATCTTTAAAGAGCGATATCTCCGAAACGGTTCGACTTAGAATGGAACGGATTGGAATTATTTAATTGGCGTCTAATGATCTAAAAGAAACAGTCGTTACTTGGTCGAATTTCGAGAGTTCGTTTTTTAGCCAGAAAAAACTCAAAGGGGTTAACCTTGCGTTTTTGGCCAAAAAGTGAAGAAATTTTTTATTCGAAAAAAGTGCAGAATATGTTAGTTTACTTCATAAAAGACAGTTTAAAGTAGAAAAAGTGTACCACGTCCACCTATAAGTGTCTCATTTGTACGATAATGGAGGAAAGGGCTCTGCGAAGGGACCCTCTATTTGGATCTTAAAGAGCGATATCTCCGAAACGGTTCGACTTAGAATGGAACGGATTGGAATTATTTAATTGGCGTCTAATGATCTAAAAGAAACAGTCGTTACTTGGTCGAATTTCGAGAGTTCGTTTTTTAGCCAGAAAAAACTCAAAGGGGTTAACCTTGCGTTTTTGGGCAATAAGTGAAGAAATTTTTTATTCGAAAAAAGTGCAGAATATGTTAGTTTACTTCATAAAAGACAGTTTAAAGTAGAAAAAAGTGTACCACGTCCACCTATAAGTGTCTCATTTGTACGATAATAATGGAGGAAAGGGCTCTGCGAAGGGACCCTCTATTTGGATCTTTAAAGAGCGATATCTCCGAAACGGTTCGACTTAGAATGGAACGGATTGGAATTATTTAATTGGCGTCTAATGATCTAAAAGAAACAGTCGTTACTTGGTCGAATTTCGAGAGTTCGTTTTTTAGCCAGAAAAAACTCAAAGGGGTTAACCTTGCGTTTTTGGCCAAAAAGTGAAGAAATTTTTTATTCGAAAAAAGTGCAGAATATGTTAGTTTACTTCATAAAAGACAGTTTAAAGTAGAAAAAGTGTACCACGTCCACCTATAAGTGTCTCATTTGTACGATAATGGAGGAAAGGGCTCTGCGAAGGGACCCTCTATTTGGATCTTTAAAGAGCGATATCTCCGAAACGGTTCGACTTAGAATGGAACGGATTGGAATTATTTAATTGGCGTCTAATGATCTAAAAGAAACAGTCGTTACTTGGTCGAATTTCGAGAGTTCGTTTTTAGCCAGAAAAACTCAAAGGGGTTAACCTTGCGTTTTTGGCCAAAAAGTGAAGAAATTTTTTATTCGAAAAAAGTGCAGAATATGTTAGTTTACTTCATAAAAGACAGTTTAAAGTAGAAAAAGTGTACCACGTCCACCTATAAGTGTCTCATTTGTACGATAATGGAGGAAAGGGCTCTGCGAAGGGACCCTCTATTTGGATCTTAAAGAGCGATATCTCCGAAACGGTTCGACTTAGAATGGAACGGATTGGAATTATTTAATTGGCGTCTAATGATCTAAAAGAAACAGTCGTTACTTGGTCGAATTTCGAGAGTTCGTTTTTTAGCCAGAAAAAACTCAAAGTTTTTGGCCAAAAAGTGAAGAAATTTTTTATTCGAAAAAAGTGCAGAATATGATAGTTTACTTCATAAAAGGCAGTTTAAAGTAGAAAAAGTGTACCACGTCCACCTATAAGTGTCTCATTTGTACGATAATGGAGGAAAGGGCTCTGCGATGGGGACCCTCTATTTGGATCTTTAAAGAGCGATATCTCCGAAACGGTTCGACTTACAATGGAACGGATTGGAATTATTTAATTGGCGTCTAATGATCTAAAAGAAACAGTCGTTACTTGGTCGAATTTCGAGAGTTCGTTTTTTAGCCAGAAAAAACTCAAAGGGTTAACCTTGCGTTTTTGGCCAAAAAGTGAAGAAATTTTTTATTCGAAAAAAGTGCAGAATATGTTAGTTTACTTCATAAAAGACAGTTTAAAGTAGAAAAAGTGTACCACGTCCACCTATAAGTGTCTCATTTGTACGATAATGGAGGAAAGGGCTCTGCGAAGGGACCCTCTATTTGGATCTTTAAAGAGCGATATCTCCGAAACGGTTCGACTTAGAATGGAACGGATTGGAATTATTTAATTGGCGTCTAATGATACTAAAAGAAACAGTCGTTACTTGGTCGAATTTCGAGAGTTCGTTTTTTAGCCAGAAAAAACTCAAGGGGTTAACCTTGCGTTTTTGGCAAAAAGTGAAGAAATTTTTTATTCGAAAAAAGTGCAGAATATGTTAGTTTACTTCATAAAAGACAGTTTAAAGTAGAAAAAGTGTACCACGTCCACCTATAAGTGTCTCATTTGTACGATAATGGAGGAAAGGGCTCTGCGAAGGGACCCTCTATTTGGATCTTTAAAGAGCGATATCTCCGAAACGGTTCGACTTAAATGGAACGGATTGGAATTATTTAATTGGCGTCTAATGATCTAAAAGAAACAGTCGTTACTTGGTCGAATTTCGAGAGTTCGTTTTTAGCCAGAAAAAACTCAAAGGGGTTAACCTTGCGTTTTTGGCCAAAAAGTGAAGAAATTTTTATTCGAAAAAAGTGCAGAATATGTAGTTTACTTCATAAAAGACAGTTTAAAGTAGAAAAAGTGTACCACGTCCACCTATAAGTGTCTCATTTGTACGATAATGGAGGAAAGGGCTCTGCGAAGGGACCCTCTATTTGGATCTTTAAAGAGCGATATCTCCGAAACGGTTCGACTTACAATGGAACGGATTGGAATTATTTAATTGGCGTCTAATGATCTAAAAGAAACAGTCGTTACTTGGTCGAATTTCGAGAGTTCGTTTTTTAGCCAGAAAAAACTCAAAGGTTAACCTTGCGTTTTTGGCCAAAAAGTGAAGAAATTTTTTATTCGAAAAAAGTGCAGAATATGTTAGTTTACTTCATAAAAGACAGTTTAAAGTAGAAAAAGTGTACCACGTCCACCTATAAGTGTCTCATTTGTACGATAATGGAGGAAAGGGCTCTGCGAAGGGACCCTCTATTTGGATCTTTAAAGAGCGATATCTCCGAAACGGTTCGACTTAGAATGGAACGGATTGGAATTATTTAATTGGCGTCTAATGATCTAAAAGAAACAGTCGTTACTTGGTCGAATTTCGAGAGTTCGTTTTTTAGCCAGAAAAAACTCAAAGGGGTTAACCTTGCGTTTTTGGCCAAAAAGTGAAGAAATTTTTTATTCGAAAAAAGTGCAGAATATGTTAGTTTACTTCATAAAAGACAGTTTAAAGTAGAAAAAGTGTACCACGTCCACCTATAAGTGTCTCATTTGTACGATAATGGAGGAAAGGGCTCTGCGAAGGGACCCTCTATTTGGATCTTTAAAGAGCGATATCTCCGAAACGGTTCGACTTAGCAATGGAACGGATTGGAATTATTTAATTGGCGTCTAATGATCTAAAAGAAACAGTCGTTACTTGGTCGAATTTCGAGAGTTCGTTTTTAGCCAGAAAAAACTCAAAGGGGTTAACCTTGCGTTTTTGGCCAAAAAGTGAAGAAATTTTTTATTCGAAAAAAGTGCAGAATATGTTAGTTTACTTCATAAAAGACAGTTTAAAGTAGAAAAAGTGTACCACGTCCACCTATAAGTGTCTCATTTGTACGATAATGGAGGAAAGGGCTCTGCGAAGGGACCCTCTATTTGGATCTTTAAAGAGCGATATCTCCGAAACGGTTCGACTTAGAATGGAACGGATTGGAATTATTTAATTGGCGTCTAATGATCTAAAAGAAACAGTCGTTACTTGGTCGAATTTCGAGAGTTCGTTTTTTAGCCAGAAAAAACTCAACCTTGCGTTTTTGGCCAAAAAGTGAAGAAATTTTTTATTCGAAAAAAGTGCAGAATATGTTAGTTTACTTCATAAAAGACAGTTTAAAGTAGAAAAAGTGTACCACGTCCACCTATAAGTGTCTCATTTGTACGATAATGGAGGAAAGGGCTCTGCGAAGGGACCCTCTATTTGGATCTTTAAAGAGCGATATCTCCGAAACGGTTCGACTTAAATGGAACGGATTGGAATTATTTAATTGGCGTCTAATGATCTAAAAGAAACAGTCGTTACTTGGTCGAATTTCGAGAGTTCGTTTTTTAGCCAGAAAAAACTCAAAGGGGTTAACCTTGCGTTTTTGGCCAAAAAGTGAAGAAATTTTTTATTCGAAAAAAGTGCAGAATATGTTAGTTTACTTCATAAAAGACAGTTTAAAGTAGAAAAAGTGTACCACGTCCACCTATAAGTGTCTCATTTGTACGATAATGGAGGAAAGGGCTCTGCGAAGGGACCCTCTATTTGGATCTTTAAAGAGCGATATCTCCGAAACGGTTCGACTTAGAATGGAACGGATTGGAATTATTTAATTGGCGTCTAATGATCTAAAAGAAACAGTCGTTACTTGGTCGAATTTCGAGAGTTCGTTTTTTAGCCAGAAAAAACTCAAGGGTTAACCTTGCGTTTTTGGCCAAAAAGTGAAGAAATTTTTTATTCGAAAAAAGTGCAGAATATGTTAGTTTACTTCATAAAAGACAGTTTAAAGTAGAAAAAGTGTACCACGTCCACCTATAAGTGTCTCATTTGTACGATAATGGAGGAAAGGGCTCTGCGAAGGGACCCTCTATTTGGATCTTTAAAGAGCGATATCTCCGAAACGGTTCGACTTAGAATGGAACGGATTGGAATTATTTAATTGGCGTCTAATGATCTAAAAGAAACAGTCGTTACTTGGTCGAATTTCGAGAGTTCGTTTTTTAGCCAGAAAAAACTCAAAGGGGTTAACCTTGCGTTTTTGGCCAAAAAGTGAAGAAATTTTTTATTCGAAAAAAGTGCAGAATATGTTAGTTTACTTCATAAAAGACAGTTTAAAGTAGAAAAAGTGTACCACGTCCACCTATAAGTGTCTCATTTGTACGATAATGGAGGAAAGGGCTCTGCGAAGGGACCCTCTATTTGGATCTTTAAAGAGCGATATCTCCGAAACGGTTCGACTTAGAATGGAACGGATTGGAATTATTTAATTGGCGTCTAATGATCTAAAAGAAACAGTCGTTACTTGGTCGAATTTCGAGAGTTCGTTTTTTAGCCAGAAAAAACTCAAAGGGGTTAACCTTGCGTTTTTGGCCAAAAAGTGAAGAAATTTTTTATTCGAAAAAAGTGCAGAATATGTTAGTTTACTTCATAAAAGACAGTTTAAAGTAGAAAAAGTGTACCACGTCCACCTATAAGTGTCTCATTTGTACGATAATGGAGGAAAGGGCTCTGCGAAGGGACCCTCTATTTGGATCTTAAAGAGCGATATCTCCGAAACGGTTCGACTTAGAATGGAACGGATTGGAATTATTTAATTGGCGTCTAATGATCTAAAAGAAACAGTCGTTACTTGGTCGAATTTCGAGAGTTCGTTTTTTTGCCAGAAAAAACTCAAGGGTACCTTGCGTTTTTGGCCAAAAAGTGAAGAAATTTTTTATTCGAAAAAAGTGCAGAATATGTTAGTTTACTTCATAAAAGACAGTTTAAAGTAGAAAAAGTGTACCACGTCCACCTATAAGTGTCTCATTTGTACGATAATGGAGGAAAGGGCTCTGCGAAGGGACCCTCTATTTGGATCTTTAAAGAGCGATATCTCCGAAACGGTTCGACTTAGAATGGAACGGATTGGAATTATTTAATTGGCGTCTAATGATCTAAAAGAAACAGTCGTTACTTGGTCGAATTTCGAGAGTTCGTTTTTTAGCCAGAAAAAACTCAAAGGGGTTAACCTTGCGTTTTTGGCCAAAAGTGAAGAAATTTTTTATTCGAAAAAAGTGCAGAATATGTTAGTTTACTTCATAAAAGACAGTTTAAAGTAGAAAAAGTGTACCACGTCCACCTATAAGTGTCTCATTTGTACGATAATGGAGGAAAGGGCTCTGCGAAGGGACCCTCTATTTGGATCTTAAAGAGCGATATCTCCGAAACGGTTCGACTTAGAATGGAACGGATTGGAATTATTTAATTGGCGTCTAATGATCTAAAAGAAACAGTCGTTACTTGGTCGAATTTCGAGAGTTCGTTTTTTTAGCCAGAAAAAACTCAAGGTACCTTGCGTTTTTGGCCAAAAAGTGAAGAAATTTTTTATTCGAAAAAAGTGCAGAATATGTTAGTTTACTTCATAAAAGACAGTTTAAAGTAGAAAAAGTGTACCACGTCCCACCTATAAGTGTCTCATTTGTACGATAATAGAGGAAAGGGCTCTGCGAAGGGACCCTCTATTTGGATCTTTAAAGAGCGATATCTCCGAAACGGTTCGACTTAAAATGGAACGGATTGGAATTATTTAATTGGCGTCTAATGATCTAAAAGAAACAGTCGTTACTTGGTCGAATTTCGAGAGTTCGTTTTTAGCCAGAAAAAACTCAAAGGGGTTAACCTTGCGTTTTTGGCCAAAAGTGAAGAAATTTTTTATTCGAAAAAAGTGCAGAATATGTTAGTTTACTTCATAAAAGACAGTTTAAAGTAGAAAAAGTGTACCACGTCCACCTATAAGTGTCTCATTTGTACGATAATGGAGGAAAGGGCTCTGCGAAGGGACCCTCTATTTGGATCTTTAAAGAGCGATATCTCCGAAACGGTTCGACTTAGAATGGAACGGATTGGAATTATTTAATTGGCGTCTAATGATCTAAAAGAAACAGTCGTTACTTGGTCGAATTTCGAGAGTTCGTTTTTTAGCCAGAAAAAACTCAAAGGGTTAACCTTGCGTTTTTGGCAAAAAGTGAAGAAATTTTTTATTCGAAAAAAGTGCAGAATATGTTAGTTTACTTCATAAAAGACAGTTTAAAGTAGAAAAAGTGTACCACGTCCACCTATAAGTGTCTCATTTGTACGATAATGGAGGAAAGGGCTCTGCGAAGGGACCCTCTATTTGGATCTTTAAAGAGCGATATCTCCGAAACGGTTCGACTTAGAATGGAACGGATTGGAATTATTTAATTGGCGTCTAATGATCTAAAAGAAACAGTCGTTACTTGGTCGAATTTCGAGAGTTCGTTTTTTAGCCAGAAAAAACTCAAAGGGGTTAACCTTGCGTTTTTGGCCAAAAAGTGAAGAAATTTTTTGTTCGAAAAAAGTGCAGAATATGTTAGTTTACTTCATAAAAGACAGTTTAAAGTAGAAAAAGTGTACCACGTCCACCTATAAGTGTCTCATTTGTACGATAATGGAGGAAAGGGCTCTGCGAAGGGACCCTCTATTTGGATCTTAAAAGAGCGATATCTCCGAAACGGTTCGACTTAGAATGGAACGGATTGGAATTATTTAATTGGCGTCTAATGATCTAAAAGAAACAGTCGTTACTTGGTCGAATTTCGAGAGTTCGTTTTTTAGCCAGAAAAAACTCAAAGGGGTTAACCTTGCGTTTTTGGCCAAAAAGTGAAGAAATTTTTTGTTCGAAAAAAGTGCAGAATATGTTAGTTTACTTCATAAAAGACAGTTTAAAGTAGAAAAAGTGTACCACGTCCACCTATAAGTGTCTCATTTGTACGATAATGGAGGAAAGGGCTCTGCGAAGGGACCCTCTATTTGGATCTTAAAATAGCGATATCTCCGAAACGGTTCGACTTAGAATGGAACGGATTGGAATTATTTAATTGGCGTCTAATGATCCAAAAGAAACAGTCGTTACTTGGTCGAATTTCGAGAGTTCGTTTTTTTAGCCAGAAAAAACTCAACCTTGCGTTTTTGGCCAAAAAGTGAAGAAATTTTTTGTTCGAAAAAGTGCAGAATATGTTAGTTTACTTCATAAAAGACAGTTTAAAGTAGAAAAAGTGTACCACGCCCACCTATAAGTGTCTCATTTGTACGATAATAGAGGAAAGGGCTCTGCGAAGGGACCCTCTATTTGGATCTTAAAAGAGCGATATCTCCGAAACGGTTCGACTTAGAATGGAACGGATTGGAATTATTTAATTGGCGTCTAATGATCTAAAAGAAACAGTCGTTACTTGGTCGAATTTCGAGAGTTCGTTTTTAAGCCAGAAAAACTCAAAGGGGTTAACCTTGCGTTTTTGGCCAAAAGTGAAGAAATTTTTTGTTCGAAAAAAGTGCAGAAATATGTTAGTTTACTTCATAAAAGACAGTTTAAAGTAGAAAAAGTGTACCACGTCCACCTATAAGTGTCTCATTTGTACGATAATGGAGGAAAGGGCTCTGCGAAGGGACCCTCTATTTGGATCTTAAAGAGCGATATCTCCGAAACGGTTCGACTTAGAATGGAACGGATTGGAATTATTTAATTGGCGTCTAATGATCTAAAAGAAACAGTCGTTACTTGGTCGAATTTCGAGAGTTCGTTTTTTAGCCAGAAAAAACTCAAGGTAACCTTGCGTTTTTGGCCAAAAAGTGAAGAAATTTTTTGTTCGAAAAAGTGCAGAATATGTTAGTTTACTTCATAAAAGACAGTTTAAAGTAGAAAAAGTGTACCACGCCCACCTATAAGTGTCTCATTTGTACGATAATAGAGGAAAGGGCTCTGCGAAGGGACCCTCTATTTGGATCTTAAAAGAGCGATATCTCCGAAACGGTTCGACTTAGAATGGAACGGATTGGAATTATTTAATTGGCGTCTAATGATCTAAAAGAAACAGTCGTTACTTGGTCGAATTTCGAGAGTTCGTTTTTTAGCCAGAAAAAACTCAAACCTTGCGTTTTTGGCCAAAAAGTGAAGAAATTTTTTGTTCGAAAAAGTGCAGAATATGTTAGTTTACTTCATAAAAGACAGTTTAAAGTAGAAAAAGTGTACCACGTCCACCTATAAGTGTCTCATTTGTACGATAATGGAGGAAAGGGCTCTGCGAAGGGACCCTCTATTTGGATCTTTAAAGAGCGATATCTCCGAAACGGTTCGACTTAGAATGGAACGGATTGGAATTATTTAATTGGCGTCTAATGATCTAAAAGAAACAGTCGTTACTTGGTCGAATTTCGAGAGTTCGTTTTTAAGCCAGAAAAAACTCAAAGGGGTTAACCTTGCGTTTTTGGCCAAAAAGTGAAGAAATTTTTTGTTCGAAAAAAGTGCAGAATATGTTAGTTTACTACATAAAAGACAGTTTAAAGTAGAAAAAGTGTACCACGTCCACCTATAAGTGTCTCATTTGTACGATAATGGAGGAAAGGGCTCTGCGAAGGGACCCTCTATTTGGATCTTTAAAGAGCGATATCTCCGAAACGGTTCGACTTAGAATGGAACGGATTGGAATTATTTAATTGGCGTCTAATGATCTAAAAGAAACAGTCGTTACTTGGTCGAATTTCGAGAGTTCGTTTTTAAGCCAGAAAAAACTCAAAGGGGTTAACCTTGCGTTTTTGGCCAAAAAGTGAAGAAATTTTTTGTTCGAAAAAAGTGCAGAATATGTTAGTTTACTTCATAAAAGACAGTTTAAAGTAGAAAAAGTGTACCACGCCCACCTATAAGTGTCTCATTTGTACGATAATAGAGGAAAGGGCTCTGCGAAGGGACCCTCTATTTGGATCTTAAAAGAGCGATATCTCCGAAACGGTTCGACTTAAAATGGAACGGATTGGAATTATTTAATTGGCGTCTAATGATCTAAAAGAAACAGTCGTTACTTGGTCGAATTTCGAGAGTTCGTTTTTAAGCCAGAAAAAACTCAAAGGGGTTAACCTTGCGTTTTTGGCCAAAAAGTGAAGAAATTTTTTGTTCGAAAAAAGTGCAGAATATGTTAGTTTACTTCATAAAAGACAGTTTAAAGTAGAAAAAGTGTACCACGTCCACCTATAAGTGTCTCATTTGTACGATAATGGAGGAAAGGGCTCTGCGAAGGGACCCTCTATTTGGATCTTAAAGAGCGATATCTCCGAAACGGTTCGACTTAGAATGGAACGGATTGGAATTATTTAATTGGCGTCTAATGATCCAAAAGAAACAGTCGTTACTTGGTCGAATTTCGAGAGTTCGTTTTTTAGCCAGAAAAAACTCAAGGTACCTTGCGTTTTTGGCCAAAAGTGAAGAAATTTTTTGTTCGAAAAAGTGCAGAATATGTTAGTTTACTTCATAAAAGACAGTTTAAAGTAGAAAAAGTGTACCACGCCCACCTATAAGTGTCTCATTTGTACGATAATAGAGGAAAGGGCTCTGCGAAGGGACCCTCTATTTGGATCTTAAAAGAGCGATATCTCCGAAACGGTTCGACTTAGAATGGAACGGATTGGAATTATTTAATTGGCGTCTAATGATCCAAAAGAAACAGTCGTTACTTGGTCGAATTTCGAGAGTTCGTTTTTTAGCCAGAAAAAACTCAAAGGGGTTAACCTTGCGTTTTTGGCAAAAAGTGAAGAAATTTTTTGTTCGAAAAAAGTGCAGAATATGTTAGTTTACTTCATAAAAGACAGTTTAAAGTAGAAAAAGTGTACCACGTCCACCTATAAGTGTCTCATTTGTACGATAATGGAGGAAAGGGCTCTGCGAAGGGACCCTCTATTTGGATCTTTAAAGAGCGATATCTCCGAAACGGTTCGACTTAGAATGGAACGGATTGGAATTATTTAATTGGCGTCTAATGATCTAAAAGAAACAGTCGTTACTTGGTCGAATTTCGAGAGTTCGTTTTTAAGCCAGAAAAAACTCAAAGGGGTTAACCTTGCGTTTTTGGCCAAAAAGTGAAGAAATTTTTTGTTCGAAAAAAGTGCAGAATATGTTAGTTTACTTCATAAAAGACAGTTTAAAGTAGAAAAAGTGTACCACGTCCACCTATAAGTGTCTCATTTGTACGATAATGCAGGAAAGGGCTCTGCGAAGGGACCCTCTATTTGGATCTTTAAAGAGCGATATCTCCGAAACGGTTCGACTTAGAATGGAACGGATTGGAATTATTTAATTGGCGTCTAATGATCTAAAAGAAACAGTCGTTACTTGGTCGAATTTCGAGAGTTCGTTTTTTAGCCAGAAAAAACTCAAAGGGGTTAACCTTGCGTTTTTGGCCAAAAAGTGAAGAAATTTTTTGTTCGAAAAAAGTGCAGAATATGTTAGTTTACTTCATAAAAGACAGTTTAAAGTAGAAAAAGTGTACCACGTCCACCTATAAGTGTCTCATTTGTACGATAATGCAGGAAAGGGCTCTGCGAAGGGACCCTCTATTTGGATCTTTAAAGAGCGATATCTCCGAAACGGTTCGACTTAGAATGGAACGGATTGGAATTATTTAATTGGCGTCTAATGATCTAAAAGAAACAGTCGTTACTTGGTCGAATTTCGAGAGTTCGTTTTTTTGCCAGAAAAAACTCAACCTTGCGTTTTTGGCCAAAAAGTGAAGAAATTTTTTGTTCGAAAAAGTGCAGAATATGTTAGTTTACTACATAAAAGACAGTTTAAAGTAGAAAAAGTGTACCACGTCCACCTATAAGTGTCTCATTTGTACGATAATGGAGGAAAGGGCTCTGCGAAGGGACCCTCTATTTGGATCTTTAAAGAGCGATATCTCCGAAACGGTTCGACTTAGAATGGAACGGATTGGAATTATTTAATTGGCGTCTAATGATCTAAAAGAAACAGTCGTTACTTGGTCGAATTTCGAGAGTTCGTTTTTAAGCCAGAAAAAACTCAAAGGGGTTAACCTTGCGTTTTTGGCCAAAAAGTGAAGAAATTTTTTGTTCGAAAAAAGTGCAGAATATGTTAGTTTACTTCATAAAAGACAGTTTAAAGTAGAAAAAGTGTACCACGTCCACCTATAAGTGTCTCATTTGTACGATAATGCAGGAAAGGGCTCTGCGAAGGGACCCTCTATTTGGATCTTTAAAGAGCGATATCTCCGAAACGGTTCGACTTAGAATGGAACGGATTGGAATTATTTAATTGGCGTCTAATGATCTAAAAGAAACAGTCGTTACTTGGTCGAATTTCGGGAGTTCGTTTTTAGCCAGAAAAAACTCAAAGGGGTTAACCTTGCGTTTTTGGCCAAAAAGTGAAGAAATTTTTTGTTCGAAAAAAGTGCAGAATATGTTAGTTTACTTCATAAAAGACAGTTTAAAGTAGAAAAAGTGTACCACGTCCACCTATAAGTGTCTCATTTGTACGATAATGGAGGAAAGGGCTCTGCGAAGGGACCCTCTATTTGGATCTTAAAGAGCGATATCTCCGAAACGGTTCGACTTAGAATGGAACGGATTGGAATTATTTAATTGGCGTCTAATGATCCAAAAGAAACAGTCGTTACTTGGTCGAATTTCGAGAGTTCGTTTTTAGCCAGAAAAAACTCAAAGGGGTTAACCTTGCGTTTTTGGCCAAAAAGTGAAGAAATTTTTTGTTCGAAAAAAGTGCAGAATATGTTAGTTTACGTCATAAAAGACAGTTTAAAGTAGAAAAAGTGTACCACGTCCACCTATAAGTGTCTCATTTGTACGATAATGGAGGAAAGGGCTCTGCGAAGGGACCCTCTATTTGGATCTTTAAAGAGCGAAATCTCCGAAACGGTTCGACTTAGAATGGAACGGATTGGAATTATTTAATTGGCGTCTAATGATCTAAAAGAAACAGTCGTTACTTGGTCGAATTTCGGGAGTTCGTTTTTTAGCCAGAAAAAACTCAAAGGGGTTAACCTTGCGTTTTTGGCCAAAAAGTGAAGAAATTTTTTGTTCGAAAAAAGTGCAGAATATGTTAGTTTACTTCATAAAAGACAGTTTAAAGTAGAAAAAGTGTACCACGTCCACCTATAAGTGTCTCATTTGTACGATAATGGAGGAAAGGGCTCTGCGAAGGGACCCTCTATTTGGATCTTAAAAGAGCGATATCTCCGAAACGGTTCGACTTAGAATGGAACGGATTGGAATTATTTAATTGGCGTCTAATGATCCAAAAGAAACAGTCGTTACTTGGTCGAATTTCGAGAGTTCGTTTTTAGCCAGAAAAAACTCAAAGGGGTTAACCTTGCGTTTTTGGCCAAAAAGTGAAGAAATTTTTTGTTCGAAAAAAGTGCAGAATATGTTAGTTTACGTCATAAAAGACAGTTTAAAGTAGAAAAAGTGTACCACGTCCACCTATAAGTGTCTCATTTGTACGATAATGGAGGAAAGGGCTCTGCGAAGGGACCCTCTATTTGGATCTTTAAAGAGCGATATCTCCGAAACGGTTCGACTTAGAATGGAACGGATTGGAATTATTTAATTGGCGTATAATGATCTAAAAGAAACAGTCGTTACTTGGTCGAATTTCGGGAGTTCGTTTTTTAGCCAGAAAAAACTCAAAGGGGTTAACCTTGCGTTTTTGGCCAAAAGGTGAAGACATTTTTTGTTCGAAAAAAGTGCAGAATATGTTAGTTTACGTCATAAAACACAGTTTAAAGTAGAAAAAGTGTAACACGTCCACCTATAAGTGTCTCATTTGTACGATAATGGAGGAAAGGGCTCTGCGAAGGGACCCTCTATTTGGATCTTTAATTGCATTCTTTGAAGTTACGGGGAAAATAAAAAAAAAGCTCCACAATTTGGAGAAACTATTCGATACTGCGTACAATGTTAGAACATATAAGTGTACATGTATCTTATTTCAAAATTTACTCCTGCAAGTGTCATAACAGAATAAGTAATTTTCCGTTACTTTATACTTTGTTCAATAACTTAAAAACAAAATAAGTTTTATAAATTTTATATTTTTTTTGTTTATTTTATCTACTACCTACTTACAGACACAGAGAAGAAATTGTGGTATAAGTTCTATTATTAAATTAAATTTGTTATAATAGTTCAAAAAATCAAAATGAAATTTTACGTTTTGCAGCAGCATGAAACAATTAAGTTTAACCGTAGAGTGATTCAATGGTTTAAGAAAGTTGGCTTCAATCACAGTATGGGTAGTGGGTACCTATACCACAGTATACACACGATGCTGTGGGTATAGTATGCTTTAATGATTAGAACTAGAAGTTTGCTGGCGAGTGAGGATAAATAAACAGAGAGAAAGGAAGTTTTTTTTAAAAACCATAGGTGGAGATGATAGTGTAAATACATAAAAAATATGGTAATTTACAGTTATGAAAAGTACTTACGGGAGATTCACTTCTTTACCATCTATTAGCATTACGTATGGCGCCCTCACTCGTAGAATAGCGAAACTGTTTAGTAGGTAGTACCTCTACCATGAAGCTACGGGTGCATGTTGTGTTGCCTGCCATCTGTCAAATGTGAGTAAGCTGTTGCTGTTAGATACCATTGTTAAATAACTTATTATTTGTCTATGTTTATATTTAAGGAAACTATAAATGTATGATTGTCAACTAATTTATTAATTGTTTTATGATTATAAAATTGCTATAAATATTAGGTAGTCAAAAGAGTAATCATTATGTATTATTCATCATTCTTCGTTATGTTAATTGTATAACTAGTAACAAAAATTATAAGTTCATTAATAAAATAAAAACTACAAGTATTGCAATGTAAATCTTAATATCCTTACCAGTGAAACCTAACAAAGTGTTTTATAGGCTTAAGTACTTAGTCATTTTTAACATATTCTCTCCCACGGTTCCTACCATTCAATCCAAAATTTTGACTCTGATTAACTAAAAGGCTATCATTCACATTTTTAGCTTATCTAACTTTGATTCACAACCTGCAAGTTAGAAATTTTTTAGTTAGAGAAAACTTTTCGTTGCTGAGAGCTCACCTACTAGTCACCTTATTATTACTTATTTTGGTTAGTGTTCCAAGCGATTCCCAAACCCAATTGAACATTGAAAAACTACAAATAGAATTATTTTACAATAACCATCATGTAAAGGAATAAAGCAATGGGAATCATATTACGATACAGTAAAATGACACAATGCTAAATGCATTACAGTGGCTAAGTGTTAAGCAACGAGTTTATTTTAAAACGTTGGTCGTGTTTATACAATATAAGATATTTAATAATAGGTTACCTACTAAGATAGGTACATGCAAAAATTTAGTGTTTTTAATAAGGATATACATTATACATCAATGTAACGCTAGAGATTTAAATTTAAATAGTTTTAGGCTACTTTTAGTTAAAGAAAACTTCCTCACAGAACAATTTATATTTTAAGTGTTTAAACATTTATAATGAACTGCCTGAGGGAATTAATTAAGATAGGCCAGTCATTAATGACTTTTAAGAAAGTATGCTCAACGCACGTGAGAGAAATTATTATATGATTAGAGATTAGCCGATATAATTATGTAAACAGCTTATTAGATGATTAAATAATTAATTAATCTGTCGCCCATCTTCAACCAATACATATTTAGATAATGGAGAAAAGATTGTTAAGTTCTATTATTAAAATGAGTTAAAGATGATATTTTACGTCTTGTAATGCCAAAAAAAAATAAGTTTAAACATATTGGCTTCAAGGATGAAAAGTTTGAAGATATGAATGAGGATAGAGAGAAATGAATTTTTTTTTAAATCCATCGGTAGCCATCGTAAGGTGAATACCTATGTAAAAAAAAATATCGCATTCTAAAGTTATGAAAAGTACTTACCTGAGTTGCATTGCTTTACCATCTATTAACATTACGTGTAGTGCCCTCACTCTTAGAGTAGCGGAACCTCTCAGTAAGGCACCACTACCGTGAAGCTCGTGCGCCTATTGTGTTGCCTACCATCTGTTGTTTTAAGTAAGCGTTGTTTAGGTTATTTTTAAGATGCTCACACGGCTCCTACCGTTCAATTCAAAATTTCAATTTCAAACTCCGATTAACTAAACTAAAAGTACATCATTAATCATTTACATTTTTTACTTATCTAACCTTCATACACGACCTGCAAGTTAAACAGTTCTTAGGTAAAGAGAACATAATCCTTTATTGAGATCTCCCTTATTTTGTTTAGCGGATAACCGCACTTGTTTTTATTTGAACTGATTTTTGTAAATGACAAAAATGTCATATTTTGTTGATGGGCAAAAACCGTTTTCTCTTATGACATATACATAACTCATTCTATAAAATTAACTAATAAACCTGTTACTTTGAAACTTTCAAAATTTGTAGGGAGAATAGATAAGGGTACCTTTCATCGTTAATTACTTTTGAGATGGACGTAATTAAGAATTTCGGTGTAAATCATTTTTATAATAGGTATATAAGTACAACCATTGTATTTATATAATATATACAATATGGTACAACTTTATCGGCAAATTGTGTATGAAAAACTTTCACAACTGGAACATAGGTAATTATTAAAACTTAAAAGGACTCGGAAGCAAAAAGTGTTTGCGAATTAATGGTATTCCTTGCTGAAAAGAAGCAATTTGTGTCGCTTAATCACCTTCGATATATCACAGATGTGTCTGATGTAGTGTATATATTTGTGATTATATAATCTGTTGACTTGACTATTCATCATTATTATACAAAATTCTTATAATGACATAGACAAAGACATACCTAGATGTCACCGCAAACATTTTCTCATTTCATATAAATCGACAAATTCTATTGTGTTACGACTAGATGAAAGAAAATCGTTTTTGTATAAGTTATTATTGTATAAGTATTACCAAAGAGCATATAATAGGTCTCTATGGTATTACATAATATACAGTAGTTTTAGTGAATAAAATAATTATAGTTTTTGTTGGTAATTATATATTATAGGGGACCATGCACCAACCCGTTTCAACTTTTCCCCTATAAGAAAGGATTACTAGACAACTAAGAAAAACTATAACATAATGGGCGCAAGTCACTCAATTGTTTAAAAATGCAATAAATAAATAGTAGCAATTTAATAGCTTGATGTAAAACTTGGCTGATTTCTCTATAGGTGGCGTTACCATAAAAAATGCAAAATACAGTTCCACATTAAAACGGATCGATATTTACAAGGCAATATTACGGCGCATGCACGCACGCCACCGATCAAAAAATTGTACGAGGTTTAAAATATATATGCGCATGCCTGCCTTACACAAATCGTCCATAATTAATTAATTACTAAGTTGAAGTAGAAGACGGTAAAAGCGTCGAGTGAAAACAAAAACGGAAATATGACACTAAACGGCGTTTGAAAATAAGAAAGTAATGCTTACGACAGCGTAGATTGTCACGAAAGCGCTTAGGTTATTGCAGGTTTAGTATATATTTTTCCAATTTTGCGGTCCGATAATACAAAAGAACCGTTATTTTTCTTGTTTATTGTTACTAATAAAGCTTATATAAGGGAAGATAGGTTATAGGTTATTTTTGTTGTTTATTATTACAAATAATACGAATTTAAACAGTCACAGTTAGTTGCTAGTGTGCAAGCAAGGTAGTGTAAACCACAAACCACTAACATTAGTGATTTGTGGTGTAAACATAATATTATACACGTGTGCTTATTGATTGAGTACTATTTTACTGTCACAGCGGAGGTTGTCATCGTCAGACCCCTAAAATAAAGCGACTTCCGTAGTTGGACCGTGTTAAACCTGATGCAATTTAAATATACGAATTAATACCTACAACGCCACCTATGGAAGAATAGCATGTACCTCTATAATTCCAAAATTATTTTTTTTTTAAAACGGCTGTTTTCCGCCAAATTGTTTTTTCATTTTTTCTATAAGGGACCCATTTCCTATCATTCCTAAAATTTTTTCCCCGAAATAAGGTTGGTCCCCTATACTATACTGTTACCTTTTTGTTTTGAGGTTTAAGACAGAGTCATATTAATCTACTGACTCTGGTTTAAGAGCGATCACTCTGACATCTAGGAATTAGAGGCATAATCGGCTAGTTTAATTAGTAGTTAGGCTTTATTGTAACAGATGGCGCAAAATCCGAATAAATTTTATGGCATTATGTTCTTTTAGTTCATGTTATCCTAATAGCCGAATCCGTGATTTTCCTTAAAATTCTTGACCGAAAAGGTGCGATAAATGCTTTAGGTTATAAGGGTAAATTAGAGAGAATTAGAGAATTTTAAGTGCTATCAAAGCAAAAGTGAATGACCACAAGTTATATTAATACAACAGTTTTTTGTAAATATCGAAAATGTAAATTTTTGTGAGAAATAAAAATGCGCATTTTCTTTAGACATAACTTACTCTACGACCTACGTAATTAACTAAGAGAGTTACCTATCAGTTATCACTTTGAAAATTCCAGAATTTGTACTCGCAACAAGTACGCATTTCGTGATGTAATTATTTTTTAGGTTTCATTAATAGTTTGTGTGTAAATAATTAAAATATAACTGACCATTCGTAAATTACGTATTGATAACTTCGACATGAAGGCAACTACTGAAGGTTATCAAAATACCTCGTCATATTGGGATGAAATCGAAATAATTAAATGCAAAAGTTTTCGCAAAAAGAATTAGATCTTTATCTTTGATAGTTTTCGAATTACTAGATTGCGTTGTTATAGCGCTACAATCTACAATCCATAATAAATAATAAAGTATAAAATCGCGACAATAATATTGTTATTTATTAAGACGAAACCCCATGGCGAATCGTTTATTAACCAGAGACAAACCTTTTTAACTAACTTTTTAACTATTTAAATAAAAATTGTGAAGTCATGTTCAATTCGAGAAATCTAAACAATCTTCATCTGTGCCTATGGTAAAACCAAAAAATCCCACAACTGATATCAGCACCTTTAAATAATAGGTAAACCCTGTTGCACTGGGGCCGGAAATGTGATGTACTGTAAATGAAAATTATATGCAGGAGTTGGCTTCACTGATGACAAGTTTTGAAGATCAGTATAAATGAAAACAGAGAAATGAAGTTTTTTTTAAATCCATCGGAGAGATGAATATAGCCGAACATTGAACAATCCAAATATTTCATTCTAAATGTATGAAAAGTACTTACATGGCATTCACATCTTTACCATCTATTAGTATTACGTGTGGCGCCCTCACTCGTAGAGTAGCAAAACATTTTTTATAAATGCTGCTACCCTGAAGCTTTTGATGCATGTTGTGTTGCCTGCCATCTGTCAAATGCAAGTAAGCTGTTAGATAGCATTGTTTTATTATTTGTCTATATGTTTCATTGAACTTTATAATATAAATAAGTTCATTAATAAAATAAAAACTACAAGTATTGTAAATAAACGTTTTAGAGGTTTACTTTAGTAACTTTTAACACCTGATCTCACACGGCTCCTACCGTTCAATTCAAAATTTCGACTCCAATTAACTAAATTAAAAGGTTATCATTCACATTTTATGCTTTATCTAATCTTAATTCACAACTTGCAAGTTGTATTGGGATCTTAGATCATACAACTCTATTATCGAAGAATCTTTTTAATTTAAATATAATACGTGTTAAATGTTCCGTAACTATTTATCACTCATATAGTTAAGTGGCAAATTTACTCCTGAGATTATTCTATAAACAACAGACTGCGTCATACCGGTCATACTTGGTTTGCAATGCAAAAGAGCAGTAACCGATAACTTTTTAAGGGACGCTTTAATTAAATTTAATTGCAGCATATAAACAAACTGCGTACAGAATATTTTTAAGCGTTATTATTACAAATATTCAAATAACAGTCAAATACAATATTTCAAACATGTAGATAGGGATCAAAGAATGTTACGAATAATGTACCAAGCCAAGAGAGGAATAACTGTAAAAGTGTAAAACATACTTAAGTACCTACTTCTCCTCAGATGAACAATGGTAGTCGAGGGGGTTTAACTGAAATTATTTATAGCGCGAAGACTACAAAATATATAAAAACACCTACAAACAACCTGCACCACAGTGATGCTACGCTAAATAATTGATGTTATAAACTTTGTACCGTTCTCATTAGTTCCAATGCTGCTTGTTTAGTAAGCCGTATTAAATTTAATGACCTTTTTAAGTCAATTAGTAGATTTTGGTTATTCACTTCCTCGCCTCGACGACAGTTGTTACAGCCGTTTTCTCTTATGACATATACATAACTCATTCTATAAAATTAACTAATAAACCTGTTACTTTGAAACTTTCAAAATTTATAGGGAGAATAGATAAGGGCACCTTTCATCGTTAATTACTTTTGAGATGGTCCTAATTAAGAATTTCGCTGTAAATCATTTTTATAGTAGATACCTTATATTACACAACAACTTATATCGGCAAATTGTGTATGAAAAACTTCCACAACTGGAACATAATTAAAACATAAAACTTAAAAGGACTCGGAAGTAAAAAGTGTTTGCGAATTAATGGTATTCCTTGCTGAAAAGAAGCAATTTGTGTCGCCATTTAATAGAATATAAAATCACCTTCGATATATCACAGATTTAGTGTAGTCATTGATTATATACACGAAGTATATAATCAATGGTGTAGTATATAATATATATTTGTGATTATAATATAATCTGTTGACTTGACTATTCATCATTATTATACAAAATTCTTATAATGACATAGACAAAGACATAGATGTCGCCGCAAACATTGTCTCATTTCATATAAATCGACAAATTCTATTGTGTTACGAATAGATGAAAGAAAATCGTCTTTGTATATGTTATTATTGTATAAGTATTACATAATATACAATAGTTTTAGCGAATAAAATAATTAAAGTTTTTGTTTTGAGGTTTAAGAGCGATCACTCTGACATCTAGGTATTAGAGGCATAATCGGCTACTTTAATTAGTAGTTAGGTCAAGGTTTTATTGTAACAGATGGCGCAAAATCCGAACACATTTATGGCATTTTGTTGTTTTAGTTCATGTTATCCTAATAGCCGGATCCGTGATTTTCCTTAAAATTCTTGACCGAAAAGGTGCAATAAATGCTTCAGATTATAAGGGTAAACGCGAGATTAAATTGAAAAAAAAAATTTGATTAAAAATTAATGAAATGCGCATCAACTTTTAGAGAATTTTAAGTGCTATCAAAAGTGAATGACCACAAGTTATTTTAATACAACTTTTTGTAAATATGTATCGAAAATGTAAATTTTTGTGTTGGACAAAAATGTGCATTTTCTTAGACAGAATTTACTGTATGAAATGAATTAATAGAGGAAATGAAACAACTCAAAACCTCCCCTTAACAATTTTAATGACGACGATGAAACGATGATGATGATGGTGGTTATTTCTTTGTACTTACTTAAAGTTAAACTACTACCTAACAATGCAAAATTAGTAGGTGGTAAAATGTTGAAATTGGAGCTAGAGACTAAGAGACTGTGGTGAAAACGAGAGCAATAGTAATGAAAAATCCATTAAAGTTCAAATTGAGGAATTGTGCGCTGGCTTACTGAAAGCCTTAAAAAAAATAACCACCATCATCATCATCGTTTCGTCGTCGTCATTAAAATTGTTAAGGGGAGGTTTTGAGTTGTTTCATTTCCTGAAATTATTACCCCCTTTGTGAGTATGAACCTATCCACGACTTGAATTAATAGAGTTATCACTTTGAAATGTCCAGAATTTATGCACGGAACAAATACGCATTCGAGATTTAATTATTTTCTAGATACATATAATTAACAGTTTGTGTGTAAATAATTCATATAACTGACCATTCGCAAATTACCTACGTATTGATAACTTCAACATGAAGGCAACTGAAGGTTATCAAACTAACTCGTCATATTGGGATGAACTCGAGATAATTAAATGCAACATTTTTCACAAAAAGAATTAGATCTTTATCTTCGATTTTCGAATGTATCACAAATGGCCGCGTCGCGACCTATTAATGGAATAATTAATAAAAATTCACGTGCAATTGTGGCAGGTTGTGGTCCAGGCGACGCAGCCTTGGGGGTAAAGATTAGAAAATTGACGCAATCGCTGGTGACTAATTTAGGGGCCACTGTACGTCATGATATCTAAGTATGCAATTGTAATATGTAATTAAAATGACTACAATTGTTCTTGTAATTGCGATAACAAAATAAATACAACTGAAAAAACACCAGTACTTTCAATGCAAACTTTAGTGGAGAAAATAGCACTGTAATAACAATATAGGAAGCAGTCAAACTTAATAATATGTAAATGATCATCATCAAAAAGTAATTATTTAATTATTTTGAAGTATCATCATTACAAAAATATAACGTGGAGCAGTTTAACGTTTAACCAACAATTAAATGAAGAAGAATAAAAAGGTTCGTTCAGTCTTGTGAATTTCGAATTTGGTAGTAGTTCCAATGAAATGGCTGGTAATCGGCTTACAAGATGTAGAAGATTTAGAATTGAAAATTGAAATTAAGTAGGGTCAGGTGTCCAAAATGCTAAAGTATTGACTGGGAAAGTCTGCACTCAAGACAAAAGTAGATAAAGTTAGGTATAGAGACAGTATACATATAAGAAAGATTTTAAGGGATGCGGTAAATCATTTTGAAAAGTCAGCGAACAGGCTTTCACTTCAAATTAGATAAATGTGATAAATAGATATAAAAAATAATAGTTTACATACTTTGCTCGAAAATATTAAGGTAACCGAGTGTGAAATAAATTTTAAGCCAGATACACCAGGGGCAGATGTAAATCTTTACCATTAAATGCTTTTGGAAATTGTGAATAGGAAAAATAGTATTACAGATCAAAATACAAGCATTTGGAGGTACCTACAATAATGAAGAAAACTATTAGTGAGGCTGTCATGCTGTTTAAGTTGAATCTACTTAAAAAGGTTGATTGATAAACAAAGTTGTGAACAAAGATTTTATGGCCATCACCTTCACCCACTTGATTGAAGAGTGATGACTATGAGCATTCATATATGCAATGTTTGTAATATGGTAATTTTTCGTAAATATACCTAACTATCAATGTTTAAGTTTTGGAACACCGAACACAATTACCCTGACTCCTTGAACATACAACCTAATATTTATTGCTTTCTGTAGCTATATGAAGTGTAGAACGCTAACTGCAAAAATTATAAGGTGTTAGTAGCTACTTACCTTTTAAAATATTCAGTTCACAATTTATTGTCACTATTTCAACAAAGAATATTATTATGTTTCCATAAACAAACTTATTGAATCTATTGCTAAAATGTAGTGGAAAACGTCAAACTTTGGAGTAAAAAGAAAAGATTCTCATAAGCAAATTATATTTAACTGAAGTAACATTCATACTCAGATTTATAATTAAATTTTTAGTAGTAAAGAAATAAAGACAAATGGGAAGAATTTGTCCAATATAATAATAAAATAAATTGTTTAAAAAATAAATATTACTTGCAATCAAAAGATTTAGGAAACAAGGTAGGTATGTACACGAAAGCACCATTGTAAATAGCAATAAAATACATATTAAATTTCGCGTTGTTGATTCTTACGAAAGATGTTTTTGTTTAATTATATATATCCTAATTCAGTAGAAAATTGAAGAAAAAATGGCACAAATTTTGAAAATAACGCGAATACTTGTAAAAATTAAGTATCAATAGCAAAACGATAAAAATTAATAAAGATATTGAATTTTTATCTCATTTCTATTTATTAAAGAACTTCCACTCTGAAAGGGGAGCCTGGAATATGATCATCACCCCACTTGATAATAATAATGTAATCGCCACGTTCTCTCACAACATAAGTGACTTGATATTGATTATGACCTTGATGTTTGATAAAGACCTCTTCACAAGGACCCTGGGGTCCGTGTACTCCAACAAATAAGATGTTTGTACCTGTAAAAATCAATCGGAGATGGATTTTTTAAAATTATATTACTAACCAGCTGTGTTAGCAGAAACGGTAAACTGATTTTGTTTTCCTATGTATGCCTTCTTCAAGCCCATACCTTTTGAAGTAACTTTGGAAGCGTCGCTTTTAAAAACTGGAAGTACTGACGCCTTTACGCCACCCTCTTTACTTACTTTGGCAACTGTTTCAACAATAACTGAAGAAGTTTCTTGTGTACCGATGTCAACCATTTTGGAATCACCTGAACAAATAAATTTACGTTTCTAAGCTCATTTAAAATATCTTCAACACACCTGTGCTGTGAACTTTAAAGGGAGATCCGACAATGTGATTGTTGTTATATTTTATACTAATGTAATAATCCCCAGGGGCTAATGGTGTATAACGGACTTTATAACCTTCTTCAACCTCTGTGCAATCCATTGACACTTTACTTGGCCCATCAATGGTTACCGCTAATGTGCCCGCTCCAGCATTAAGAGTATCGATAATGAAATCAGTTTTGACACCTACAGTAAAAAAAACCAATTCAAGCAGTTCGCTATAATAAATAAATGCTAATTTACCCGTCTTAACATCTCTCAAACCGTTTCCATATGCATGAACGGCTGCAGGATCCGCAGTATCCTTTCCAACTTTAATTTGAAACGGAGATCCAGGAATATGGACACCATTGTACTTCACGTGAATTTTATGAACTCCATTTTCTCTAGGCATAAATCTGACGGAATATTCTTCCGCATCAATAATTTGAATGAAGCAATCATCTTCATGCCCAGATGGTCCAATAATCTAATTGCGATAAATAATGTTATCTATTTATTCAAATATTTCACAAAAATTACTTTGCCGTCCAAATCTCCTTTTCCGGCACCGTTCCTTTTCACGATGAAATGTGACGGTGTATCAGCTTGAACACATCCTTGAGGGAACTGCACCACTTCAAGTAGATGGGCGTCTCCAACGGCATGTGAAATGTAGACTTTATAGGGGGAATCGGGCACATGTTCATCATTGAATTTAATTCCAATTCGATATTCACCTATTTAATGCCAAAAATTAAACCAACTGGCTTTTAACATAGGATTACATTTCAATACAATATGGCATAAGTCACCCACACTCCAATAATATACCTGGCGCTACTTATATTTATAATAATATTATATAAATAAAAAATATTTAAATACACACTCAACAAGGTCAAGACGATGGACTCGTAGGTCTATTTTTATAAATTGTAGTGTACTGAATTCAAAGGAAAGTTTTATGTCACAAAAAATTATAAATTAAGCTACTTTCTATAAATAAACTTGTCCTTAATCAATTTTTGAAATGATTCGTTCTTACCTGGTTCTGAAACTTTATATGCAACGTCACAGGATCCGTCTTTACGGTCCGTGAATTGAATTTCGGCTTTACTCGGCCCTTCAACAGAAATTGCTAACTGACCACTGCCAGCTTCCCTTGTCCAAACATTAAATTCGTTGATCTCTCCTTGTTCACCGCGTTCCAAACCGGCACCTCCGGCCTTTACTAAATGAGCCCCATGATCTCTTAGAGGTCCCACAGTGAATTGGAATGGAGACCCTTAATTTAAGATTAATTTCCAAGGTGCAGAAAATTTGCCAAATTACTTACCAGGTATATGCATCTCCTTGTATTTTACTGAAACAGTATGAATGCCCAATTCCTTAGGAACAAAGTGAACAGCGTACAACCCATCTTTAATTTCATTAATTTCCGCATCTTCCGTTACTCCTCCCGGTGATGTTACATTAGAAGATAATTCAAATGATGTAATTCCTAAATAAAATATTGATTTGGATTATACACGTTTTTAAACACACAGTAAAGTAAGTAACACTAATGCTGTGACCCAAATTCGTATTTCGCAGCAATTTGACTGGTATCAATATGTTGTTAAGATTTATTATTTACCTGGCATTTTGAATGTCAATTTACATTGACTTCCAACTTCCGTAATTGGAACAGCTTCACGATCTCTCTGAATCTTTTCACGTTGGCGATTGGAACCTTCACCAGTCACCTTTGCAGTAAATGGAGACCCTTGTACATGATGATCGGCGAATTTTAAATTAATGATGTAGTATCCGGGTTCCGTAGGTTTGTAAGAAATATTTAAGGTTCCATCCTCTTTATCACTGCACTGAATTTCTGCTTTGCTAGGGCCTTCGATAGAAAGGGACAAGCCTCCAAAACCTGCATTCCGCGTATCAACAGAAAACATATTATCTACTTGAGTCTTTCCTTCTTTTAATGCGCTACCGGAGACTTTCACTTTTTTGGCATCTCCAACTTCTCTTTCGCAGACATTGATTTTAAAAGGCGAATTTGTGATATGTTTACCCATTTTTTTAACGGAGACAACATGTTCTCCAATTTCACGAGGTGTAAATGATATTCCTATGTTGCCGGTAGGCAGCCTTTTTAAGAAACATGGTTCCTCTAATCCACTGGGAGCCTGAATCGACGCATTCAATGCGCGAATGTCGTCGTCGGATATTTTTCCTGGTAAGGAAACCTCACTGCACGATCCAACAGATATTTGGTTACGTTTACGTCCTTCTCCCGTAATTTTGGCATTAAATGGCGAACCTTTAATGTGCTTATCTCCAAACCTTACCGATATTTTGTATTCTCCAGGTGCGGTAGGCAGATATGATACCGACACAGTTCCATCCTTATTATCATGGCAACTTATTTCAGCTTTACTAGGTCCTTCCACGGCTAATGAAAGACCACCTGCTCCAGCTCCTTTCGTGGAAATAGTAAAGTTACTAGGTTCTCCACTTACGCCATGAGTAAGTCCAGGACCATAAGCAGTTACATAGCCGGAACTTATCGAATCAACATGAAATTTAAATGGAGAACCTTGCACATGTTCACCATTGTACTTAACAGCTAGCTCATGAAGTCCTTCCTCCCGTGGATCATATTTAACGCTGACAGTTCCATCTCGATTGTCTTCAATTACAGGTTTGTCTATGTTTCCGCTTGGCATTTTGATATCCGCTATAAAAAATTTTTATTTAGTCACATAATTTAAAGTAATTACGAACAAAGAAGCCTCACGAACCATAAGTATGTTACGTTAAGTACAAACCTTTGTGGGTGTGGATAAAATAGTTAGATCGAAAAATCAAAGGAGCAAAATTAATTCCAAATCCTTCTTTAGCAGCAATAGGATTTGATAATTTTTTAATATAAAATACAGATTTTTCTTCGTGATCAATAGCAGAATAAGTAATACATTTGTAATATTCCAAATATAATGTTGAAATTTCCGACCAACTTGCTTGTGTAGGCTTTTTTAACCACGAAAACATATTCTACTAAACATAAATATAAAAAAAGGTAACGCCGTTTAAGATAAATTATAAAACTGTTTTTTTTTATAAAAAAACTTTGAGAACAAATTCTTATATGGAGAGTAAAGTGACACAGGTCACCACTGTGGGGATGGTATTAATGAATATGTCGTCCGCACACCGTGAAATCTCAACGCTACTGATGTCAAAAATGTAATATTCAGATTAGATCCATCCCTATCAAATACTTAATAACTTGTCATACCAACAGCTGCACGCGAAAAATATGAAAAGCAGGTAAAATATGTGACATCTAAAAATATAAAATGTTATGAGGTAAAAGTTGGGATCATTCCAATAAAAATATTGACGATTAATTAATTTTTGAATTGTTATTATGTTTGGAGTTTTTAATTGTATGCCCTTAATTTTGATTTGTTTCTGTAAACACAAGCTAAGTAAAAACGTCATTTGGAATGTACGGAAGTATGTGAAACTTGTTATGAAATTAAAAATGGTTAAACATGAAGGGAGAAAACACGTAGTTGCAAAAAATATGGAAAAACCAAAATTAACTAGATGTCTAGTCATTAATCGAAATTTTCTTGAAGTTGTAATGCCCCATTTACGAACTTGGCATCGATTTTAAAATAGAAAATAGTTACAAGTTGTAAGAAATTTTCAATTAACTTAAGTTCCTTTATCTCATTTACTAAATTAAAGCTGATGCCATTAACACTTTAACAATAAGTGTTTCCGATTTATGTCACTATTGTACCTATACCTATGCTTTAATAAGACGATTTGTGTTGATAACGTAACCCATTAATTTTATTTAAAAGAGGATGAGAAAAAAATAATCATATATCATAATGTTACCCACGAAAAAATACATTAATTTAAAAATAGAAATTTTTCTAATATCCTCGAGATTAGAGGAGATATTTTTGCAGCTTCCATGGTTCTTTCAATGTTGAGTTTTATTTAATGTATGATTAGAAAAAAAGAGTTAAACGCTTTATGGTTGACACTGCCTTATAACGAATGCCTGAATGAAACTATCTCTTTTAATTATAAAGTAGAATCTAAGATGCCAATTGCGACACGATTCAAAATTAATGATACTCAAGAGTGCCTATCTCATGTTGTAAAAGTGCATAGTTTTCCATATTAATTTTATTAACATGTGTTAGAAGCTGCTAGGTATATTTTGCCAAGTTATAATTTAATTTGCAAAATTAAAAGATGTATTCCCTCGCATCTGTTTTTTGCTAATAAAATTGTAATAAACAAGATTTAAACAATAGGACCATAATGTGGATTTATCTATTTACTGTTCTCTTCTTTTGATGATATTATCTTAATAGATTTTTAATATTAAGAATGATTAAGATGAATATAAAAATACAATATCGCCGGTTTTCTTTGGCAAGTTTTTTTGTATAAAAACGCTTAATTAATCATTGGCCTATGACAGCTTGTTTAATAGTTGGACGCAAGTAAGGTAAGTAATTTGTAAACTGTCAGTCATTTTAAGTGATCTATTTCTCATCTATAAACTGTTCATGTTAAAAAGTGTAATATTTACACAAATTTACCAAAGACAGGTGGTGGAAATCGTAACTACTAACGATCGGCCACGTTTTGGAGCCGCATAAATAATAACTAACAGCAAAATATGTTCAAGGACGATTAAATCATAAAAACTAATTTTTATTTTTATAATGCGTAATGCTTTGGTATAACGTCTTACATTAATAAAAGGCTAAATGCAAGGGATATATTTTAATGAAGAGTGGCGTCGAGGGTGGTATAATTTTATAATCAGTCATCAAAAACTGAGTGAAGATCATAGTTGTTGAAATATAAAATTTGCGTCTGAATAAGGCGAACTGATCTTTTATCACACACCCTTTCTTCAAATAGATAAAACACGTTGAAAATTTCACACCCACCCCCACTCCCAGAGATATATTTTTGAGTAGGTATATTGTTAATAAGCACAATGAAAATAAACTGATCCCTGTGGTATTTATTACCTACTAATATTGTCTTACTTTATTTTACTACCTACAAACATACTGAGCCAAAAGAAACAACTATACACATAAAAACACAACTAAAAAACTGTTAAACATCGCATTTTATACTTCAAATTAGTATCATACGGAAGGAGCTGAGCCTCCAATGATTTTTTCCTTCATACATATTACAAAAACCAATAAGTTAGTATTGCAGGTTGCAGTAAATAAAATATTAAAATCCAAACTGTTTAAGGAAATAAATACCTACACGGTTACTCAAAAGCTATTTGAAACCAAAAAGGTAGATAATAATAATTAGGCACAACTGGCAAAAAGGTAGGTAGTACATATAACTTTTCATAATGTAAAATACCTACTGTAAAATATTGTGCTGGGTATTCTACATACACAACTGTAATGCCACTAAGGAAATATAATGAGGATAACTAGTACCAGTTCCAGACCATACAATATTTCCAGCAATCGCTTCAAAATACCTTTAGGGATTAGTTTGTTATAACTGAAAACCTACATTGGAATTTAAGCAGAACACTTAAAATAAATTGAAATTGTTAAAGAATTAATCTTATGTTTTATCATATTTCTGTGTAAATAAAGAAATTCATTTTCATTGTAGAACATATACCCACATTACAATATTCCGTCTTTCCGTCACATTACTGCACCCGCTCGATTTTATTATTATAACAATTTGGAATAGTATGAATGTAGTACAAGATTTGAATGTACCATACTTATGCAATTGCGATTGGTATTTAATCATATATAATAACCCCTTTCCTAGATTTGATGTTCCAAAAGTAACCAAAAAGTATAGCGACATACCTGTAACGTGTCCTCCTGTAGTAGGCAGAGGAATATTATCAAGATTTATGACTCTATAGGACGGTTGCTTCTGAAGAGGAGCAGTAGTCTTCTTAACTTCGGTATGGGTACCGGAATAGGTTTTTTCTGTTTGTGTAATGTGTTCCTCTGCCTAAAAAAATCAAAAATAAATTAATGTAGCTACACATTGCAGTGGAATTAAAAAAACTGCAGAATCTATTTTTCAAGCAAGTCAGTAAATGTGGCCATTTATAGGATTTCAATGATTTCAGTTTTATATATAAATAGATTTGCAGCAGTTGGTAAAATCACGCATAATATTTCCTATTACTATTTGAGAAATGTCGCCAACGACGTCTTTAATCACAACCGGGAACCCACATAATATAATTTAAAAATGAAATTTTAAGTGCCATGTAAATATGTTTGATTTATTCTAGGCGAATCAAATTTTTTTTAAAAAAAAAAGATCATTAATGTTCACATTTAATAGTAAACGGAAATTTTTTTAGTAATTAATAGTTCCTAAATCTTCACGGTCTAAAAATACAAATAATCTTCTTCTTGGAATCGTCCGTTTATCGGTATGTACTGCCAAAATTTCCACTTTATAAAAAAAATGATTTTACGAAGATCGATGTGTATTAGTAAAGGTAATTAATAAGTAAGTAAATAAATGTTCAACGATGATGTAAAACTGTCGAGTTGGTTATAAATATAATTATTGTGAATGTAAATGAGATAAAGTGCTTGTGTACCTACTAATTAATCCTAATGAAGCATTCATTAATGAACAATTTAATTGCCAATATAAATAACGTAGGTATGTATAACAAGCGTAGTATCGTGAAGTGTAGTTTACTGTATTTTGAAAAAAAGCGTTGAAAGCAGATGTTGATAACACTATTAAAATTTGGAATGCAAACTTTTCTAGTATTTTTATTTTAAACTCGCCGCCGCGAGCGTGCAAGGTGTCAATATTACTAAGCTATGTTCTTTTGTAGTATTGTTGTTTTTGGCGCGTGTTCCATTTTTTTATAAATTATTACATTGTTAGTCATAATAAAATCAAATACTACAAACCTTAAATTTTAACAAATCAATGACCATGAATTCTACATTTTATAATTTTAGATTTCAAACGTAAAATAATTTAAATTAGATAGCTATGCCAAAAAGAGCTAAAGAGTCTAAAACAATGCCTTGTAACATTATAAGACCACCAACTACGCCAAAATAGTTATAAAGTGTGGCCCAATTTGCTAGGGATATATTGCAGCAGGTGTGTAGACTTAAATAATTTCAACTATGAATTAATTATTTACACAGTAAACACTCATGCAATTTATCAATCAACACACCATACGAACTGTCAACTTTTACTGTAGAAAACTGGTTAAACAGTACATCCCAACTTGCATATTTTTATCAATAAATACTAAGAATTGTTAATATGGTTAATATGGGGATAAATTAAAAAAATATCTTCAACAGAATTTGAATACACTTAACCAAATGCAGTGGGAGTATTTTGCTTATTTTATAATTATTTGACTACGTAATTGTCTACATCTAGCGCCAAATTACAATAGGCATAGTTTAAATTTGAATACGTAGGCGGATAAGAAAAATATAGTTAGTATGTACGGCAATTAAAATACTTGGAATTGTTTGTAGTCACTAAATTGATTACTCCCAAGAGTTTCTAAACAACGCCAATACAAATTTAAATCGGTGGTATGACAATGAATAATAAAAAAACATGTCAACACACTCCTGTATTCTGCAATGTCTGTGGTGTGTAAACTGTTTTATGTCATGAAATAGTAATTTGAATTTGTTGTTACATTGCCATAGATGATACTAGGGCTAAATTAAATTTGAAAATCAACTTCAGCTTACCTCACTTTCAATTGTTTCAAAATTATGTGTTATTTCATCAATTAAAACTAAGAAAAAAGATTTATACAATTTTAGTAATTAAACAGGATTTTTTTCAATTGATGATAACCCTTTTTGTTTATTAGATATGATAGGAAATAAATTTATAAAACCCAATTTATGCCAATCGTTGAAACTTTCAATGTAGGTAAAACACAATAGACACCGTACTACTTTTAACACCCTATTTAATTTACACGGTTAATGTAATAATATATTCTAGTGCCAAGGTAACTTAAAAGAACATATTTTAACCTACATAATCCTACAAAATGTACATATACACAAAATATTAACTCTGGTCCTGTTTAATCAATAATCGCATGTATAAATACTGTCTAAATTAAAGTAACATCTCGTTAATTATGGGGAGCATCAATTGGGAATCTATTTTGGTGCTGAAATTATTACACAATTTTCGCGACACAAAACTATTTTGAAAATGAAACAAATAAAAATTCAAGAAAAATAAATTTCGCAACCGTTTTGTATGTGAGAATTTGCGAGAGGAAGTAGTTATCTTCCAAATGCACTTAATTACCTGCTTAATGAGCTAAATGTATTCATTTTCTGTTACTGTTTTGTTCTAAATCCTGGCAGAAGCAGAATTTAAATGTAGATAATATATGACAATTTGATTTATAATCACTCAATGTATAACAAAATTTGAAATTAGGTATTCATTATTTTTATAGGTATTTTAAATTGGTCGAAAAAAAATGAGCTTGTGTTAAAAAAATTTGGGAAAATGCAACATTATACTAATAACTTTCCTTTGGCAAGTGTGTGAAGTAGTAATAAATGTCACATGCTAACTGCGTGAAATATCTTAAAATGCCGTTAATAAAAATCTTAAATTTGAAGGTAAGCAGTTAATAAAGTAAAAAACGTAACGTCGATCCTTCAAACGTACCTTCTTGTGGCACGTATAAATCCACGGGGAAAACGAAACACCACACTAAAAGTAACTGAAAGACAATGAAAACTTTCAGAACAAAATGCCTTAATTACAAAAAAATAGATGTGTCACGCCCTCTAGTAGGGTGGATGCCCAAAAATACTCATAACATTCGGGATCTGTCGATTGTTTTCGTATAAATTACAAATTGCGGAAGAAACAATATTTTTAATAATTTAGAAAAAAAAATGTGTGGACTACTTCCTATGTTTAGGTGATAAATTACGAACATGTTTCGCGTTATATTTATATATTAAGAAATATCTTTCATCTTTCAAGTTTACGTAAATAACTGAAATTTAAAATACAAGCGAGTTAAAAAAAGAATGGTACACATGACTATTACGAGGGAAAATCGCTTAAGATATTATATACCACATATTAAACATTGAACATTTATTACCCGTTATTATATTCAGAGGTTCATCAAATAAGCATAATTTTACTAATTTTATTTTAGATATACATTGAGGTGAATTATGTTGGTCTATCTAACATAGAAAACATAAATAGACAATCTTTTTGGTAGGAGGAATTTAGAGTATTTCGTTTCATAAATTCTGTGATAATTATAGTTGTGAAAATCTAAAATGAAAGTTTATGGTAACAACGGCGTATTATGCAATACTTTTAACCGTAGCCCTTAAATGGAAAAAAGATGTAGTAAGAATACAGTAACGTTATTAGCTAATATTGTTTGCTGATACAAGTTGAGATGTATCTAGTATTAATACCAACAATTAAAAATATCTTCATGCTCAAAAAAAACACCACTACTCTTCATACTCTTTAAATTTTATGCGATTCGTCCAGCTCGTGCATATTAGTAAAAGTTCAAAAACGCTTTGGTTAGTGTGCTACTGTACTCATCATTAAGTGTACACTTACCTTTTAATAGCTGAGCTGTACGAACCGCAAAAATTCGAACATACTCCTAGTATACAAACACGCGCTTAACACTATAAGTGTTTATCCGCAGCTAATCGTACACGCCGAAATAGGAAAATCAATGACAAAGTACTCTTACAGGAAAATTTACTGATTTCCGCATTTATACGCACGTAGTTTTGTAATTATTTATGTCCAAAATTAGATGTACGTTGAAATACAAAATATTTGCTACACAGAATATAGCAAATGCCATTGGATTCGCTTACACAATGAAAATAGTGTTAATAATTTTAATCAATTTCTAACCCATTTTCGAAATACATGCAATATAAAAATGAACATTCGTTAAATGTACATTTAAAAGGAATGAAAGAAAATACATTAACTATTACATAGATATTATTGAGAATACCAAATACACAAAACAAGGCACATGCATTATGGTTTCATTAAAGGTTCTTTACATTAAAAAAAGTAGAAGAAGAGATAGTTTCCTATTAAAACATTAATGAATAATTACAAAAAATGAAAAATGCATTCAAAATGTACAGAAGAGAGCATGCAAAGTAAAGAAATGACTATAAAATAACGTGATACAAATCATTACCATTATAAACTTTATTACAAACACACCACGTCCTTATTTTGAATCCACTACTATTATTTCAAAATAAATTTTGGTAACCATACTTCATTAGTAATAAAATTCTGGTGCAACCTATTTTCAGTTCTGCGAAAACATTGAGGATGGAAGCTGTAATTGGTAGTCGTTCATTTGGATGCATTTTCCATATATTGAAATACTTTAGAAAATATTAGCTTTTACCCTCAGGTTTCTACAGAATTTTTAAAAATTGTCTTAGTCCACTATAATAATTTTAACCATGATACCATAAGCGAAATTTTATACACAACTATCTAAAAAGGTAATTAAGGACTGAAGTATGTACATATTTTATGAAATGGCACTACAAGACATTGCGGTTATCATATCATGGATGTTTACAAACACTATTGATCTTTATAAAAAAAATTTTCATTATCACTTACAGTGAAGGTGTAGAATCCTCCGGCGACAGGTTGGCCACCAAATTTTATGCTGACGGTGTAGTCACCGGCGTCTTTAACATTGTAGTAAATACTAAATGTTCCATCGCCATTATCAACTATGTCAATATCCAAATCACTGAAATAAAAAGCAACATTTATTAAATACGTTTGAATGCAAAATAGATTGTGAAGTATACAGGGGGCGCAAATAGTGAAAAATCTTTCAAATAAAATCTACTTAAATACTTAGAGTTAGTTATTTTAAATATTTCATTTTTGAATTCTACGTTCAAAAGTTAGATAAACCAATAATGTATCTAAACTGAATCATTTTCAATTTGCTCGGATTTTGTAATGATTTGATATATACAGTAGAACCTCACTATTCCGAACTAATTGGGACCGAACCCTGTTCGGTTTAGCGAGAATTCGGAATAGGCGGATTTCATGAATAGTATCAACATATTGATGATGCAATGGCGGTAGGGCTGTCAGAATCCGGATAATTTGAGATCCGGATCTTGGAAAGCAGATCCGGATCTGGGTCCGAAATCCGGACTTCGGATCCTAAGTTCTGGATCCGGACTTTCCGCGTATAAATTTTGATTCTGATTTTCTTATACAAATCCGGACCCGGACTCTGGATCCGAAGTCCGGATCCGGCTTCTGGAAGGTCGGATTCGGACTCTGGATCCGAAGTCCAGATCCGAATTTGTATAAGAAAATCAGAATCAAAATTTATACGCGGAAAATGATCTTTCCATATCGATTAATAAATGTATTAAACGTGCAGTTTAACTTTAAATTAAAACTTTAAACTTAAACTGCAAGTTCAGATTCAGCTGACTTCAGATATTTCTTAAAATAGAAGGGATAAAGGGTTAAAGACCCTCCCAGTTGCATTGACAAACCTTTAAAACGGGTAGGCTGCTAAGCTACTTTGAAGGTGATACATTGTAAACAACCATTGTTAATTTCTTAGAACTAATAATAAATAATAATTTACTTCAGCTAGACCTCAAGGGTCCCTAACTCCCTACCCCTACTCCCTATAATCGATTTGTGAAAGTTAGGAAGGGAAGGACACATTGTAACAGAATTTAAATTTTAAACTTCTCATGAAATAAGATATCCAAATAAACGGGAATAACATTCAAAATCAAATCAGCACTAAATAGGCAATTCGGTATATTTTTAGCACGCAAAAGTCAGAATCAGCGCAATAAGCATTTATAACACCAGTTCATTTTCTTTAAAATTATTTGAAATGGATGTAGATTTACCTTGGTTTTTTAAGTTTTTACTTTTTAGAGTTGTATATCTAATATCTATCTAATACAAATAAATAAGCGTTTGCTTAAAAATCCGAGGTCGATTGATCCCTAGACTCAAAGTAAATTGCAAAAGTCAAAAACGCGTATTGAGATTGACGACATTGTTGAGTAATGAATAATGATAATGAACATAATGGCATAAGACAGTATAATATTATATGATAATCGACATTATCGAATATTTTTAAAGTGCTAACTGGTCAGTTTTTATCTTTTTATACGGGTTTTATAGCTACTAGTGACTATAACTAGGACTATTGAAGTATGTATCGGTATCCGGACCTCGGATCCAATATCCGGATCGGGACAACGGATCCAACATCCGGATCCGGACTTCGGATCCAAGATCCGAATCCGGACTTCGGATCCAAGATCCGGATCCGGACTTCGGATCTAGGATTTTTGCAAATCCGGATCCGCATCCGAAATCCGGATCCGGATCTCAGGCCTAGGCGGAATATTGCATCCTCAAGTCAATTCAATGGCCTTCATCAGAAAAAAATGACTAACTTTACTTTTGAAATGTGCAGTGTAAATTAGTTATAACAATATATAAATGTATGTTTTTCCATGAAAGTCTTTTAAATTTCTCTTGTTTTTAAGTTAAAAGAATCTGTATTTTCTGTTCTTCTTCTGTTCGGAATAGGTGAATTTTCGGAATAGCCGGGTTCTACTGTACATATATCTGAAATAAGTTTTATATAAAAAGTTTAGCAAATATATATGTATGTGGTTTTCGTATTCAAAACTAACAGTTATGGTACCCATTTAATATTTGTCGCGAAAAGTTTATTGAAAACATAAAAATTGCACCTAACCATTTCCAGCTTCGTATTTTTGCAATTCGGTATTCGTTTCTTATCAAGGTCTACTATCCAAAACGGCTCGAAATTTTTGAATATAAAGAATACAATCCATAAAACAGAAAATTCAAAAATTTAAAAGAGAATTAGAATTATTAAAATGTTAAAAATCAAATAATTGACTATTTTGGTACTAATCTGAGCAGCCTCAGTATAAAACACACATTGTTCCCTAATCAAATTTAAGATGATTTATTTAATGGTTTTGGATTTATGGAGACACTAATTTCTAATTATAGCTTAGTAGGATTAAGGACTAAGGAGGTTAAACTACGATTCCGCACTATTAAATAAATGTAATATACCAAACACAAAGGAATGTTCTAGTTCTCGAAAAACAATAATAAGCTCGAATAATTAGAAGCATGGTGGTAGTATGAAGGATCGAGGTACAAATTTGGAGTGGGTCAACGAGAGTGTACCTATATAGTAAATTCAGCCCTAAAACCTTGTTAGAGAGAATGGTTTTTATGAACACGAAAGTATACCTATATAAAATAACAAGATAAGCACCTAGCCGCGCCGAGATTTCTACCATTAAATATTCAGTATAAATTGTAATAATAAATAGATACCAGTAATTCCACTACTCTTTATTTAAAATTTTTTTTTAAATATGAAGATTGTTGGTCGTTGTGACCAAGAACTCTTGTGTTTGCCGTTGTGATCATGACCACAACGGTCTTAAATCTTTGTTTCCAGTAAAGAACATAGCTTAAATTTACAAAAAAAATCACTTTATTATTGTGTGTTTGATATAAAAACCAAATTTCCGTAAACACCACCGAAAAAAATGTTGTCTATTGCCTAGATGAGAAAATTACTTCTTTTTGGAAATCATAAAACAAAAAAATTATGTAATATAATGAGATCAAATCACATGGATCATTCAAACACTTTTCTTTATAAGAATATTATAAATAAGAGTAATTTAAACAAATATCACTGGGTGCTCCTACTTTAGAATAGGAGAGCAATAGGCAATTATCTATATCGACTTGGTTCATTTTACGAGATGATTTACGGCTAACTGTTACTGCATGGTCGTTAAATCAACTTTCATAAAAACTTACAGATTTTAATTGAAATAATGCAGTTATTTTATCTTAATGGCTCCATTTTCTTTAAAATAAATTTAAATTAAAATTCTTTTTAATAACAAATACCGATAGGTGCAATCAAGTCATGAAACGCCATTTGAGGTCATTGAGAAGGATCAAATACATATTACAATCGTGAAACAGTTACTCCTCTATTTCTATCGAGATTTGGTTTAAAAATCCTTCGAACTAAGAGTTTGTTAGAGAAAAAACCAAAAAATGTTCGCTCGAAATTCGATAGAAATATAGGAATAGGATTTCCTTTCAATCATTGTTACATTTTCAGTCAGTTTCACTCTCGCCATAAAGCACAACGAAGAATGATGTTGTCCATTGAGTTGAACCTTTTAAGATCGAGCATACTACAACGAATGAAGGAAAATAATTCCTAGCTACTGATACTGTAAAGCAGTGCTCTTTTTGTCATGGAACGCTTGGGAACGGCGTTCCACCACCTGTTTTTGACGGATTTTTTTTAAATAGCTGTTGGTCTAAATAAAATCGCCCTGTTGAGCAGAGCAGATCGGATTTGATTTTCAAAAGCTCCATTTAACCTACGCTGCATTTTGGTTGCCTAAATACTGAACGCAGCATAATGCAAAAATCGTCCGAATACCGGGCACATCCCGCATACCCTGGAATTATATTATAATGTATATTACAATTACATTACAATTATAATTAATATTATAATAATTATATAAACTTTGCAAAAAAAACATTTTTTAGCGTCCCACCACTTTTTCTTACAAAAAGAGCACTGCTGTAAAGTATTAAATCCTCTACTGTCTTACCAATGCAAATCCTATATCTGCCGTTCGTATTATACTGCAGACATTTTTGTAAATGCACATCTTATCGACAAATATATACCGTATTTAGCACAGTTTACTAACCATCAATGTTTCCCAGTCTTCTTGTCTGTAATTCGAAAGAAGAACGGTCTTTCTTAAAATGAAACTGTCCCGTTAACTATTCATTATACTCCCCAATCGGAAAAGGTTTGACGTTTTTGTTAGATATTCATACTACATAGCTGTGCAATTTTTGCGGCCTCTTCATCTTTTTTCAATATCAAAACATGGAAAGTCGAAAAAATTTTGATAAACTGGACAAAAGACTAATAATGAAAATTCGTGTAATCACTATCGCTTGGGCCGACAATAGATTAAATATAGAACAAGGGTCCCCGAATTATGCACACGAAGGTTGCAAACCTTTCCTGAAAATATTTCAGCTTTTCGCCGACTTGAAAGTTATGTAGTGCAAAATTTTCAACAATGAATTAAGCAGCATCAAATTTGTTAAGCCGTGTCCACATTATGCCGATCGACAAAGTCGATCGACCCTGTCGCTCGACATGGTCGACTTTTGTTAACGTCCACATTATCTCAGTATATGTGGACTAGTCGAGCGACACACCCAATTATGAATTGAATTTAAATATAAAGGTTTAGTATAAATAAGTGATTCAGAAGAGACTGCTTGGCGACTGCTGCAATTATTATTGCAGTTGTTGAAATGCAGGAAGATCGTTGCCGTCGCCGCCGCCCAAGGAGGTTTTGGGTAAGGCCCAGTCTTGTCCGAGACAGAAAAAAGTACAGTATAGAGGAATTTATGAAAGATTTATTGCTTGATTGATCATGAACTACAATATTTAAATGCACAAACAGAACTGAACAGTATAATATGTAAATATTTCGTAATTCTTTTAGTTTACGATTAGCAGAAATGTAGAGCAACATGTTCGACACGTCCCCACTACAGCTGTCGATTCGACTTCCTTTGATCCGTACCGACTTGATTCGGGTTGCGTTCGACTCGACAAGTATGGTTCAACAAAGCCGGGCGACGCGTACACATTTGTTCAACATTGTCGATCGACCGTGTCGATCGACACCATTCGGCATAATGTGGACGCGGCTTTAGATTGTACAGTATGTGTGCAGTAGGTATTACTGTATTACAAAGTGAATTATACGTTTTTAATTCTTCAGATCAGGCATAAAAATATAAATGAAAAATACTAAAAGATCATATCCCAAATTCTCTATTACCTACCTCTTAAAATCTATAATCATAATCAGTATCAAGTGACAACTACAACAATTGGCATTTTACTTTACACTATTACACTTCCGAAAAATTATACCTACTTATTAATTTTTGGAGTTTCAAGGAATTTGAACACCAAATCGTATTAGATTTAAATTAATTTAATTTAAATCATAATTAGCTCTGTAGTAAAATTCAAAAATGAAGTGTAAAATCAGTGCCGCCTTTGAAAATGATAAATTTACTATTTTGTCAAAAACTTAAATTTGTTCACTTAATAGTTAGAAAATCTTAAAAGTGCAAGAACACAATATAGCAGAAATTAACGGTTTGCATGCTGAAATACGCACTTTTTATTTTAATACCCACCTGCCAGAAGTCGATCGAATTCTGCACGTTACAGCTCCAACACCTGCATTTTCAGCATTAACAATAATGCAACATTCTTCTCCACTAACCAAATTTTTTTGAACTCCTTGCGTAATTTGGCATTTTTCGGCCTAAAGATAAACTACACATTTTTAAAGAATTCACAGTTCAAAGAAACTTACATTTCCCACTGCATACACTTGCGCATAGAGAGGAGATCTAGGGACTTCTTTATCAGCGTATTTAACATCTACCTTATACCTTCCACAGTCGTCAGGAGTAAAGGTTGCTCCAAACGTGCCATCTAAATTATCCGTGATTTTGACTGGCCTTAAATGACCATCGGGTCCCTGAATAAAATCAAAAGTTTAAATATATATCACGTTTTCTCATTGCATGATCTTACCAGAATACGAACTTCTAAATCACCAAATCCTGCGTCATTAGTATCAACTTGAATAGTTGTAGGAATGGATGCGGGTACAGATTTCTCTGTTATGCAAGGTCCGCTGAGTTTGACTTTATCTGGCTCAGCATAGGGGCGAACTCGAAGAGGAAATGGACTGAAATAAACAAGCTAAGTACTAGGTTACGTCATGATTTTGAGATATTCACCTATGGGGAATATCTTTCCCATTGTATAAAACTTGAGCTTGTAAATTAGCACCTTCGTTCGGAGGAATATACGTTACGTCGTAAGTACCATCACCATTGTCAACAACTTCGGGTTTTTTGGGCAACGCTCCCTGATCTGATCTAATATTTACGGACAACGGAGCTCTACCTGACTTCGACGTGTCGATGGTAAACTTTGTTGGAACGCCAGTTCTACATTGTGATGGATCTAATCCAGCGCCATATGCAGTTACTAAATCTGCATCGACCTCATACTCAATATTCACCTACACAAACACATCAAATTGTGAAAAGCAAACCTAAAATTACGTACTTTAAACGGTGAACCGGTTATATGCTCATCGGCAAATTTGATTGTGACATCATACTCCCCAGCTTCCGTTGGAATGTATTCCACAGAACAGGAACCATCACGATTATCGGCACAAGTCATTTTAGCTTCAGAAGGACCCTCTATAGCTAACCCTAAACCTCCAGTTCCAGCACCTAAAGTGGCAATATATTATAAATAACACATTTCAGTAAATTCGATACCAACCTTTTGTTTCTACAGTAAAGACATTAGCTCTGTTAACAAAACCTTGTTCAAGACCAGGTCCAAATGCTCTACACTTCTTTGCATCACATCCTCGCCTTACGTTAACTATAAATGGCGATCCAGGGACCGGCATATTGTCGTAAAAGATGTCTATTGTGTGTCTTCCTTCTTCAAATGGGGTGTAGCTAACTTTGTAAGTACCATCAAGTAATGGTGTAACCAATTTTTCGGTTTGGGCACCTGATGGATTTGTAATTGTGCACGTTACCTTACCATCGTCTCTTATTTTTGGAATTCCTCGTGTATCGACAAAGAAATCCGTCGGAGAATCAACATAAACACCTGAAAAATCTAGATTAATCAATTGTTCATAAAACAATACAAAAACATAAAAACATGCAAAAAAAATTATCCTGTGTCATTCCATTCAACTAAAAGGAATTAAGTTTATTGCTGTTGAGTTGTTAGTTGGAAAAAAAACGCAAAAAGTGTTCCACGAATTTGTTAGCTACCATGCGAAAACATTTTTTAAATTGTGGCACACCCATTTACCATGAAATTGGATGCCGTTTCCAGAAACTTTAATTTTAGTGAAGTCTACACCTGGTACTATAATAGCTTGATAAGGGCTTCCAGGTATGTGATCATTATTAAAAGTAATGTTAATAACGTAATCACCAATTTCAGTAGGAAGATAAGCAACTGAACATGTGCCATCTCCGTTATCTCTACAATTAATAGCAGCTTCACAAGGTCCTTCTACTGTTACACCAAGTCCTCCTTGACCTGCCCCTCGAGTGTCTATCATAAACTCTGCCGGTTTGTTAACGATTCCTCTATGCAAACCAGGACCGGAAGCTTTCACTTTCAAAGGATCACTTCCAGTTAAACAGGTCAATCTAAACGGTTTATGTGAAATTGGTTCTCCCCCAAAAGATATGCCAAGTAAATATTCACCAAGTTGGGTTGGTGTAAAATTAACAAGAAAACCTTCGTGTGTTGGAATGACGTGTGCTTTAACTTTACTCCCAGATGGACTAGTAATGGAAACAGCAAATTCCGCTTTTCCAGCACCGTGTGTTATTACGCGGAATTGTTGCAAACTATTCACTGGTGCCGCTATGGCCCACAACAGAGTCAAAACATTATTGTAAAATTAAATATATCATTTAGTTTAGAAATAATTATCCCAAACCATCCCTATCTTGATTAGATTACTGTAAAATACTTACTTGGTTCCAATCCATCGACTTTAATCTTAGACACATCTACATTTGGTTCAACTGTGAATTTGATAGGGGTGCTAGGAACTTTAAAACCGCCATATTGTAGCATAACAGAATGATTTCCGGACTGTGGAGTTTCATAATCTACAGTATAAGTTCCATCATCATTGTCAACAACGTTTACAGGAATTTCTTGTCTAGTGTCTTCATTTTTAAGTATCACATCTAATTCAGCTTGGCCTGCTTCTCTATAACAGGTATAAATTAGTGATTACGTGCTTTTATTATATCTAGCTCACCTGGCATCTATATTGAAATGTAACGGTGTGTTGGTTTTTACTCCATTTTGTATTCCAGGACCAAAGCAATGAACTTTTGTAATGTCCAGTGGCTCAGAAACAAAAACTCTGTATGGAGAATTGTTGGTTGCAACTCCACCGTAATTAATTTGGACTGTGTGCTTATTTCCAGATTTGGGTGTGTAACAGCCATCAATAATGCCATCTGACTTTTGTTTTAAATTTACATCTAGTTTGTTACATTTGGCATCTATGACCTATAGAGAATGCATTTATAAAAGTTCAACAAACTTTGATAGAAAACAACCTGCACGTCAAGGGGGGCAGATCCTGCTTTACGCGTGTCAACGGAAAAAGTAGCGAGCTTTCCTTTGTGTACTCCAGTCGCTTCAATGCCAGGTCCATATACCTCTACTTTATCCGGATAGTAATCAGTATTTGGAAAAATTTGAGCAATATATGGACTATTTGGAATGTCTTCATTATCGCAAAGTATATGTACCGCATATTCACCTGCAGCTGTAGGGTAATACTTAATATCTGCAGAGCCATCTCCGTTATCGTGGCAATCTATTTTGGCTTGTGAAGGGCCTTGGATGCTAAATCCTAACAGTAAAATGCATAACGAAAGTGTTTATCAATATAATCCAGTACCTACCTAGAGCACCCGTCTCCCCATGAGTTTCCACAGTAAATAGAGCTGGATGACCTGTCACTCCTCCCATTAAACCTGGGCCATATGCACGAATTTGTGTTTCTTTATAAGGTCCAACATTGACTTCAAAAGGAGATTTATGAATTTCTTGCCCAGAAAATGTGACCATCACAATATATCTTCCCTCTTTTTGTGGTGTGTACACTCCTTGAAAAGTTGTTCCATCAATCTAACAAATTAAAATATAGTAAGTACTTTAATAATTGATGTGAATTAGACGTACTTTCTGTAATTTACAAGGAATTGCTACAGCACCAGGGCCGATAATTTTTACTTCAGGATGCCCTTCGCCAGCACCCTCGGTGTATATTTTAAACTCTGCGCCGTCCTTCACTCTAACTCCTTGTGGTTGTAAACCTCTACCGCTTGCTCTGACCTTTTTAGCATCAGATACTAAAAATGACGTGCATGGGACGAACCGAATACCACAATTAGTTACTTACCAGGTGATATACGTACACCATAAGGACTGTTTGGAATGGATTTCCCAGCAAAAAATATATTAACGGAATGTAAACCAACAGTCGGTGATACATATTCACACATCCAAATATCTGGAGATGTTTGTCGAACTTTTACGGGAACCGAATTTTTATTTCCTGACGGATCTAATATTATTACTTCTGGTACTCCTCTGCCGGCATCTGCATTTTTCGTTGATTAGTACGAACAGAATTGATTATAGGAAATCAATATATTAGTACATATGCAAGGGTATACCTTTAGTAGAAATATCAAAATACGTTGATCTGTTAATGCATATTCCATCAGGTTGTAAACCAGGTCCTGAAGCAGTTACTTTATTGGGATCTCCCGCATGTCCTTCAACTGTAACTTGGTATGGGCTCTTAGGGACCTCCCTTCCCGCAAACTTTACAGTCACTTTATGAACACCCTCTTGTTTAGGAGTATAAGCAATTGAGTAAGTTAAATTCCTGTCATTATTGAAACGCACTTCTACCGGTTCTTTTAGACCAGCGCCATTTTCTACTGCTACATCAACTTGCCCCTTTCCTGCAGAAAAGGTTTCTACAGTGAAATTTGCGGGGGCTCCAACAACAGGTCCTATCGGCTCTATTCCCGGACCATAAACACGAACTCTAAAACAGTTCATAAAACAAACAAATAAATATTGGAAAACCATTTAACATTCGTCAAAAAAAGCCACATAGGTATTTATAATACTTAAAAATACTTTCAGATTCAACTGTTGAAATAAATCATAGGTCCACAACATTAAAAATTATTGTCAACACAAATAACACAATGTTATTTATTAGTGTACAACAGGTGAACAACCACCAATTAGGTACTATAGTTAATATTCAAGCTATATTTTTAAACTTACCGAGGTGGGGCAATACTGATATAACAAAGAAATACGTTAATACTCTTTAATATTAATAATCTACCAAAATAAGTAATAGATTTTAACTGTTAAATAATTAATTTAGATGCGGAGTTAACGGTTAATTGCAGAAGGGTTGCACGTATATAAATAAACATGTAGAAATATTACGCGAGTACCTAATTTCGTTCTGTAAATGTACAGGTTAAAAATCACAGCATTAAAAAGTATTGTTTCGCAATTATTTAACAGTTAAAATGTCAGTTAGGCAGCCAAAGTGTTGTCGCGATGAAAAATACCTACTTCAAGTTTCATTACGTGCTTTAAATTTTATACATATTGGAAGTGAAATTATAATTCAATTGCTTTCAGATTTGGCCACCTTACCTATATCTAAAGGCAGAGTTCATTACAAATAGTGCTAACTTTACTCGAGCACATAACCGGCTTTCTTTAGCGACGACAAAATTAAGTGATTCACGTTTTGAACAATTAGAACTGTTTGAACTCGCCTAGTAAGACACAGTTGAATGACAGAACCACAGTTACCTGTTAGGATTAGTTTTTGGTCTTAAGGGCGCACCCGGTTTTATTTTTGCATTTGGATACTGAGATAGATAAGTCATCATTGACTGTTCATCAATATTGGGATTGACCATTTCTTCCGGTTTAATCAATTGAGGAATACTTAGCCAATCATCTGCCAGACCCATAGCTTCAGCCGCATTTTGTACAGAATCATTTGTATTCCAGTCCTAAAACGTATATACTTAGTACATATGCATTACAAAGCGATTTCATTATACCGTCCAATCGGGGCATAATCCTGGTGCAACTGCATCAACTAAAGCTCCAACAGCTTTGCCGCTAGACCAATCTGTAGTGAAATTTGTAATTGGTAAATCTGGCACTTTGTTTTGTATCCAATTTAAAAGTCTAAAAATGTTTTATAAGTAATTAACTACTTAATGTTATTAAAAAATTAGAACCTTTGTTTCGGTGTAGGCCCTTGCCCATTGCTTACTTCGTCCTCCCCCTCCCACATAGGCAGTGAAATTGAATAATGTAAAATTAAGGTCCATATTAATCCTAATATAAGTTTTAATTTGCAGTCCACTATGTGTGACGAGTCTGAAAAGAATTCATATTTCACACCTTTGTAAGAAAATCACGTACGTTCGTAAATACGAGCAGAAACGTACAACTAGAACGAATGTGTTTTGGTTACTAACGTGCTAAAATTTGATTTAGAGAAGTAGGTATGGATAATGGGTATAAGTGGTATCAAATAATATATAATATATACTTTTATATACTAGTACCTAAAATAACTAGTTTATTTTAAAATATTTCAATAAAATGAAACTTTATATATCTACGTGAATAATGTATTAGAACGTTACAACATTTATATTAATCATAATATCGTTTATTGAAAACAACTATACAATCATAAAAAATGGTTCGAGATACATGTAACTGCACACTTGTTCTCAAAAGAAGCGAGTTCAAGTGTCTACAAGAAGTAGAGACCTGTTCTTCCACTCAACCCAGCTAAATATTCATTATCTTATCTTATATTGGTATCTTTAAATAGGGAACAACGATATAACATTACATTAAATGGGATGCATTTCAAGATCATCATAGGGAATGCCGGAACGGAGTTTATGCAGCAATCTAGTCCATTAGAAGTAATTTATGCAGCTCGTTTTTAAATTTTCCATTTTAATTTAGCGAGTACTATGTTATAAATCATTGCCATTATGAAAATGATCTTTAAAAAAGAGAGGATTTATGAAACTGTGGAATAATTAGGTTTTTGTAACGCAAATTGATGTTATTTATATAACCTATAACGGAATCTAACTCTTCAGTAAAGATACTTAGGCGGGTTATAATATTACTCACAATGTTTAGTTATTGAATTTGAAGATCCTAATAATTAAAATTTATTATTGAAGTTGAGACTGCTAATGTACACAAATCAGATTCATATGACAACATTAATCTCGAACCAAAAAAAGTATTATTGAACATTCAGAATTGACATCAGTAAAAATTTGGGTGCTTTACATAACATGTTTTTTTGGCAAACAACAGCAACATTTATTCATTATCAAAACGACACAAAATCCAATCATTAATAACAATATTTCACGCAAATATTTAAACTGTTTGTCACCTACAATTTGACATTTTGATATTTGATATTGATATTTTGTATTCTAATTCGATCTTTCAAATCATCTAGTTTTCTGGCTGTTAAAAATAAACTCGTGAATTCAATTCACCCTACAAAAACAAATGAAATTGTGTTAAGTCAGGCCATGGCGATGGTCTTCATCGTTCTATCCATTTATTTTAGGCCACGTAAAGTCAAGAAACTGACGGCCTTCATTTCCAAAGTGTGGAGGTGATCCATACTATTGAAATCGCATTGTCTAATGAGTCAATAGGGAACTAATTCAAAATCTAACAGAAGTAAAATTTACTTTAAAAAACAGAGCCCCTTAAAACGATCTCGTATTATTTCGGCCCACTGTTCATTTTGAGTGACTGTAAGACACTTGCGGAGATTTCCTTGTGACCAATACCTAAGTGACTTCATTAGCCGACAGTTAGAAGTATGTCGTACATAATGCGCCCATTTGGCTATGGAGGTTTCTACTGCACCAAAAAAATGTCTACTCAGTGATATGAAAATTGCAGCACCAATAATAAATACGGATTTTGTTAATTAAACCTGATACACATTTTGCCTGACAATCAGTAATCAATTGATTAAATCTTGAAAAGTGGGAAGCTCTTTTTTCGATTGCAATTCATCTGTTTGGCGTATTATGGAGGTACTAATGATGTCTAGCTAGGTTATGACAACGCAAAAACTACTCCCATCTGAGCGACGCAAAAAGCGAACCTGGGGTCAATGACGGACAATTACCGTTTTTAGTTTTATAACGTATCGCTTACATCTAGTGTTACTGAAGGAGCTATGGTATGGCGTTGTGTTGCTTATTTATTTGGTGTCCATCTGAAGAAGTTTAAGAACTAATTCGATATTATGGTCGTCTACACCCCCTGACTTGCCCGGACAAACCATCTATTCTGCAACGTATTGTTTGATGCCGAACACGTGCAAACATACATGGATAGTGTTTAAAATTGCATAAAGTTAAGGTGGAAGGGATCATTTTTACAATACATATAACTTTCCTACATTTATATGAGAGATGAAGAAATTTGTATGTTTAGTTGCATTCAAAAAATTATAAGAACTGTAAAAAATAAAAAAAGTGCTGATTTCTTTTTGTAAAAAAATTAACCCACTTGCCCCGTTACCTGCCCCTGGAATTATTGGATCAACTCTAAGCAACCCAATCCAAAAGAGATGAAAAATGTTTTTAGATATTAATAAAACAAGCATTTTTCGTTGTCGGAGATATTTAATATATTATGTAGTTAATATTTTGAATCACGGAATTACTTAAATTTTGTACAATATTAATGAGTCATCCTGTATTGCTCACATTTTTAAGCCACTCACCGTACCACGAATGACGAAATCTATCAAATCAATTAAAACCAAACCAATAGGGTCGTTATTTTAAAAAAATGTTGATGTCATCGCCGAACATATTTCTGTGTTTCAAGATTTTGTCAGTAAAACTTTATCGTACTCAAAATGTTAGCATAATTAATATTTCGAATTCAATTTATTATAATATTTGCACTCTAATATCAACATTTGCGACTTCTAATTTAAAGATGACCAACAAGTCACATGGAGGAGAAGAGAAATAAATATTGATTCAATGATTCATGATCAAAAATACAGTAATGTTTACTTTCTGTGATATAAATTTCATTAAAAGATCATCATAGGTAAATATGGACTGTGATAAGTGATAACAGTTTTATCTAAATTGGTAGTACGCTGTCACACTAGGACCGTTATATTATAGAGTTCACTGCTAGGACCATATACTCGCTGTTTTTCACTGTGATTTTTAGCTACACTTTTCCTGTTTATAAATGATTGACTTTTCATACTTTTTAAATCCACTGCGTGAGATGAATTTCGCGTTGCTATAGTAAATGAATGTTTTCCTTATGACTATATCTAAAACGAACTCTTATCTAAATATATCGTATGCTACATTTTTAATAGTTTATGGACAAATTAACCGCAGCCTCCGTTCCGGTTTTTTATTCTACTTCCTATTTCAAAATAAAAAAATTAAAATCTAAATTTACGAGGCTATAATTAGTGGTTCAGCAGTACTAATTAAAAAAAATATATGGGTCAACTATCTGTTTTAGTTGATTGACTTTCTTACACAAAATAATTAGAAAGGAATATCTTAAATATCAATAAAGACTATCTATATGAACATTTTCAGAAAATTAAGTCACATTCAATTAAAAGAAACCAACTTATAAGAAAAATTAGAAAATGCGAATTCGTTTATTCAAAGACCTCACGTTTCATCAACGTGTATTAGATTACATGTAAGTAGGTATATTGTATGAAATAAGACAATTTTGGTAGTTAGTAAGCATTCTCATTAATAAGTAAAGAAAACCTATTATCTAGTGAATAAGAATGACAGTATTTCTTCACACGACAACTTAAAATATAAAAAATGTTTTAAAACAAATTAGGAACATTTCCATTGTACAATGACCTCTTTCTCCAAAACGAGAAATGTAAATATGTAGTAGGATTACGAACCCATGTAGAACCTGATCCATCTTACACGACGATAAAATAAATTGGTCTACACTACAACTTCTTCGGTAGTTTCTGCTTAAAATCATCAAAGCAAATTTAAGGAATGCAACGTATTAAACTTGTTTTTTAAGGATGGAATTTGCGTTGTGTAATATCACAGATATCTGTGGTAATATGTAACGATGGTCACTATTTTTATATAGGTAAGGTAAGATCCACCATCCCTTCGGTTTTTTTTTCAATTTAAAATTTTAAATGTACCGAACTACCTTTTATGGGCTGAAATTTTTCTGCTAGTAAAACGATCGTGTAGAATATGCAGGTGTAATTTACGAAAAAAGCGAATCTTTGAATTCCTCCTAGAAACAAAAATCGGAGAGACAGAAGTGAAGTGTCCTAATATCACAAGGGTACACACGCATTTCGTCATACATTTTTGTCGCCGAAGGTGATTGTAAATATTTTAGAGTTGACTTACCTATGTATCTTATCGCTTACAAAAATATTTTCACGTTCACTTGAGATAAGTTAAGTAGGTAAGCGGTAAGGTGACTAATAAGGTTATAATTCACTTATCGTGACGGCACTAATGTCCTTAAAGCAGAACACAATTGAAAATTTACTCTTCAGTTGCATTTAGAAGGATAATTTGTCATAATTATTTGGTGGTAAATGAAAGTTTGGCTTTTACAAAATAAGTTGAATCAATTTCATTCCACTGTGCTCAAGCAAAGTGATTTTTAAAAATAAAAATTACGCGTTTCTCCCCTCAAACAAATACCAAATCCGCTTCTATAACATAAAGATTATGAATCCAGCATTATAGATGAACACACTGAATAATTCCACCGCTAATAAGTTTCTGTCAATTGTCTAAATGTAAAATACACTTGTTCCATCACACAGTGGAATGACTTCTTCACTCAATCGTTCAGTGTCTGAAGTATTTTAATCTTAACAACTGTCATCATCTTATTAAAGTTAATCTAATTTTCCTTCGCATTAATTTTTCTCATTAAACGATCAGGATAAGTAAACATAGGAAAATAAACCACAAGGATAGGATGAAAAATTTCTTAGCAAAGCCTAAGGAACCTCAAGTAGACCACATCCTTTAGAAGTCATTTTCTAAAATAGCTAGAATTATGTCATCAGTTATAATTGAATTGTTTTTTAAAAGTGAGAATTTATTAAATCAAGTTGACGCCTATTTCCATAACATGTTTTAAAAGGCATTTTTCTAAAAAAAAAATATGAAACTGTTGAAAAATATTTTGTCAAAAATGTTGAAATATATGTGTTTGCAAATTTAATCTAAAGCGGAAGTTATATTTTGCAGGTTTATTCACTTCCTGGTGATAAATGGTTGAAACTGAATGAAAATAACATATTGTAAATGACTGTGGTGAAACAGGAATGTTACCGTCATCTTATAAGAATGAAACCATTATGGTTTACTAAAGTTTACTGTTGAATTATTGCACTTTACGTTATGACTAAGAATGTTAAGGTGAGCATGACATAATTGGATAAAATTTAAAATCTGACATCATCAGCTCAAATTCACCGATATTATACACAGTAAATAGTTTTTTAACAGGTGTCCTTGCAAAATACAGTTTTAATTATTGATGTTCTTTCAACCGAAACTTGCTGAAAAATAATTTCATTTTACCTATTTAGTACACTTTTGCTATCTCTTTGTTATTGAGAGATAAAATAATCAATTTCACGACCTAGTTACAACGATCACATGGTGTTAACAATTAGCTGGTTATGGTTATCATTACCTAATCAAACCAAATCTAAGAACATACTCATTATACCTATTACATTTAACTAGAACTCAACGCTACAATTTATTGAAAATGAACACAGCGTGAGTTACTGGCGAAACTTAGGCAATGTGATTTTATTGCCAGTTACGACAACTAATTAAAATGCAATTGCAAATAAAATAAATGAGCTGAATGTAAATTGTCTGCATGTTATGGCATTAGCGATTACCGAAAGACATTGGTTGAAATGAAATTGAAATTAGGTAAGCCTAATTTTGCCATGTATAAGCAAATTTAAATAAAAATTAAAAGGAAAACTATAATTAGGATTTACTTATTAAGTTAATTTGCACCTTTCAAATTGGGAAAATAACAGTGAGTGGGTTTATCATTCAAAACAACTACAATATGGATAAGTACCTTATCAAACCTACACTTCTGTAATTAGTTTGTGTTCTTATCAAATTAAAATATTTGATAGAACACTTTCTCAGTTCAATAATTGAAAGTAAGTGCAATTTCTCCGGCCCTTGGCAATTGCGCTCCTATATTCTTTAACGTAATTATAATTAAATCGTACTTCACGTTTTTGTACCTATTTGTTTAACACGTGCTCAATATTATAAAATGGACAGGTAAAAAATTAACAGACGTTAAGTAGGACCTGCGCGTTTCAAAAATCCTCACGTAAAACAGGTTAAATTTCAAGGTGCAAAAGGCCTTGAACTTGGAATTAATTTTGAATACTACCTATCAAACAATTTATTGAATAATAACATAGCACTTACCTATATTTACGATTCTTATTTTTTCATCTTCTTGCAGAAACTTGAGAGCCACTGATACGTTTTCCAATTTTTGTGATCGAAAAGCCGGTCTTTTCGTATGTTTTGGAAGTTTGCGTCCCGAAAGTACTTCAATTAGTGTAATTAAACGTAATCCGTCACTTAGATCTGTTTCCAAATTTCCTATGTGTTTTTGTACCGTTTTCAAATGTTCGTTTGCCCACCTCGTGAAGGTATTTTGTTGAATTTTTTTCCATTGCGCGTCTTCGGCTAAATCGCGCTCCGCGGCTACCATCTCGTCCTCGTCATCAACTTCGTTATACTCGTCTAGGTCGCGGGGCGATGCCAGCGAGCCCAACCCGCCTTTATATCCCTGCTCCGCTGTAGTAGTCATCTTGCTTCTACTGACCAATTTAATTCACCTCTGACCTACTGGAAGCATTTTCATAAGTATTTTTTACAAGAAAAATGATTAATTATTAAAAATATTAAAAACGCTAATGATTATAATAGATAATTTTGATAATATTCGCAAATGAAATCACGGTGCACTATGCATTTTTTATGAATGATGTCATTAGTGAGAGTCATAAATAATTATTCATAATCTAATCTAATGAACACATAGCATAAGCAGCTCTCACCGAGGTATAAAAATTTACTTCATACTTTCCAGCAATTTTTATATCTTTTTTAATGATTAGAATTAAATCGTAAAAAAAATTGCCCATTAATTATATTAATGATGCTCATATTTATTATCACCCTATTATATTCAGTGCCCAGTGAAACCTAATTATGTATATGTAATTGAGCACGAGACTATGCAACTCAATACACTTATCGGCGTATAAGGTTTCTCATCTTAAAAGCTCATTGTCTAGATTCCACACCACAATGTGGCTTAAATGCATAATTAAACACAAAAGCGTAAATAAGTTGAAGTAAATCCATATTGTTAATTGTTCAACAATAGGAAAATGAAACGTTTCAGAAAACTATTGAGGTGAGTAAAATTGAATAAACAATTCAAGGCAAATTCCAAGATTTCGCCACATTTAATATTTGCCTATAAGCTTTTTCTTCGTTGACAGTCAGCAATAATGAATAGTTTATTTTAATAAATATAGGACGTTGCTATATCGCATGTAAATAAGAAGCAAACAATATAATTATCAAAAACCTTTCTTTCCCTCACGATCATTTTATGATTGCACAAATTGTAAAAACATTTTCAACTATTTAAACGCGGCACCCTTTCATTTTAAAGAACACTGTACACAATTAAACAGATTTAGTAAGACGACGAAAATGTTACCGTGAACCATTAAAATACAATACTAATGAATATGGCCACGTTTTTATCAAATGAGGCAAAGCGTTTTAATCAACAGGAATTTGTGTTTAGGTACTGATAGTTAGTTGGGATTTGACACGGATATTAGGTGAACAAAGCAACTGGGTTAATTCTATATGATTATTAAAGATATTATGCTTGAGTTTTAAGTTCACAAAGATATCATCCCCCAACCACTTTGTTGCGATACAGAACACCAATTTTTGGAATAGCATGACGTTAAAAAATACTCCGATGGACATAAATTAGGTACAATATTGTGCCATCATGACAAAAGTTCTTATAAAATAAAAATAAACCATAAAGCTCGCTAACTAATTCATAATCATAAGGTATTGGTTACAATAAAAGAGAAAATTGAAAATGAAACCAAGATTATTAAGTTAAAACGATACTTGAAGTAGCATGCCGCGATTAACACGTTCACTATTAGAATTAGGTCTACTGTACGTCAATCACATGGAACAAAATTGCACCGATGGATGGGGACATTACCTTAGATGCCGATGATACTCTTCAGTAGTTCTCTAACATAAATAGGACAGTATCTTAGAAGGAAAGTGCAATCGAGCACTAACTAAGTTGGTTTTCGGCAAAGGATTTGCATTTAAACCCAAATCAAACAAAGTTTACGAGGTTTCACTTACCACAGAGAGTTGTTCAAGATACTGGTCTGAAGATAAATAATAAACAATCATCCAAAATCGAAACTATTACATTTCTAGGCATAAAATTTGATCAACATTAGAACTAAAAAGGACATTGTACGAATATAACATCAAAAGTTTATTACATTCCAAACGTTTAAAAATCAAAAGCAGTTTAATCACATTACATGATGCCGAAATATCCTTTAAGGTGAGATACGGAATTTGTTACAGGGTGTAGAACTACACGATTCAAAGAAGTATTTACAGCACAAATAAAGAGGGCGATTAGGCAAGGTGTTGGTGTGCCAACAATGCCTTACATTATGGGACCAACCCTCTACAATCACATACTAAAAATGTTGATGCAGAACTACGTATATATAATATTTCAATTCTTATATACATATCCAAGATTAAGGGATTAAGTAAATATTATTATTATTATTACTTTTGTGGCTTTGTGGTGTTTTAGGTTAATAATGTAATATTGCGTGAAAGTATAAATCGAAATTAGGTGAAGAATAAGTGACAGGTGTTGAAGTGGACGACCATCAGGCATCAATTGTGGAACGGATCGAAAAAGTGGTTCATGTTCGAGACATTCGTGCTTTTGGCTCATATTTAGAAAAAGGAGGGACCTACCCAAATAAGCCAAACAGTGGAAAGTCAAAAAATTCTAATAAAAATGTTCCAGAAATGTTTCCATTTCTTGTGGCAAAGTGTTGTCTTGGATTGCAACTCGTGGTTTGAGATGCTCCTGTGTTTTATTGAATAGTGAAGGAAATACTGTGTCCAGGTCCAGGCGAAATCTTTGTAGGTATATTTCCATCGGTGTTCCCCAACAATTGCAATTGAATAAACACTCTCTCATATTTGACAACACGTTTTAATGTCTAAAAATGATTTTCACCGGTACTGGAAATTATGGTGCGACTTTCTTCCTTCAGCAGTTGACACCTGCCACTAAATTATACTTTATACAAATAATATGGACTACAGCATTGTTTCGTAATCTATGCAACAGCAAATTAACACAATACAAATGAAATTAAACCATTTGGAAGAAAATGAAATTTTGACCCTTATTTTTTAAAACGAAAAATTTTGTAACTGTTTTTACAATTAACATTATTGTACTCTATTTCTCAAAATCGATTTGATCATAGCCTAAAATGTATATATTGAACTTTTTTTTTGAACGAAATTGGTGCATAAATAACGATTTCTTACAAGTTTTTGTTATAATTCATATGATCACCAAAAACGAATAAAATGCACTTATTGGGCACAGATGTAATGCGAGTTTCTACATTTTAATAATGTACCTGGTTCACAAATGACAATTTTACATGCCTTTGTCAAAAACCATGGAAAATGCATGAAATTAGCTTATTGGGCAACGATACAATGCGTTTGGACGTTTTTCCCACGAAATCGGTGCATAAATAACGATTTTGGGTAAATTTTGCTACGTAACTTGTGATCTGGGCCACGGATGGGAATTGTATTAAACAGTTGCACACCTAAGGACCATTAACTACAATCTAGCAAAAATCGTGATCTACAATACTCTAGATCACGATTTTTGCTAGATAATTAATTAATTCTAACTAAAACCTTGCCAGTCTATTTTTTACCGTTTCCGATTCACACACACCCTTTTAACATTTGCCCATGCTGGCTTAACGTTTACTTACAATAATGATATTTTTCCATTAGTGATACTGTTGGAAAGGACCTTTTCGCAGATGTAAAATATTGCCCTCTATGAACAATTTCCAAAAGGTGGCAGACTCCACAAAGCCTTACAAGGAGAAACAGAGGGTTGAATTGGTTAAATAAAATAAACAAACACAATGTCAAAAATTTGTAAACATAACAAAATAATAATTTTGCATTAAATATGACTGGAAAATGGACTCGCTTGTTAAAAAGTAGGCAGAGAATTTAAATAAACTTTAATTTTCTGAGTAGGTTTTGAGAAGAGGTCTGTTAATCCAACAAAAACTAACCTCATTCTCTTCCCACGAAGAAAAAGGCCGACAAAGCTAAAGAACATAGCAATGTAGGTCACCAAGCTACAGGTAGTGGGAGAACGTAAATACTTGGGCATAGCGTTAGAGAAGATAGCGAACAAAGCCACAAAGTCTTTGTGGGCTTGTAGGCGAGCGTTCGGGAGCAAGTGGGACCTATCTCCAAAGATGACCCACTGGAAGAACGTACAGATACTTAGCAAGCTGCAGCGCAGGTCCTTCCTTCGAAATTACAGGGGCAATTATAACGACCCCTACGGCAGCTGTTGACGCTGTCTTGAATCTACCACCTCTAATCCTAGTAGTTAGAGTCGAAGGTCTCAGAGAGCCATACCTGCTGAGAGTAAACAGCGAGGAGAGTGGGGGATTCGCTCATCTTCTTCCATCAAATCTTCACAGATAAAAACCTCAGCATGATAACTGAGAAGATAACCAAATGAGTTTGTCCTACTAAACTGTTTAAGACAACAATCCCCATTCGGTATGACTGGTAGAATAATTCCAGTGAAGTAAAGCTGAATAGAATCGTGTATTACACAGACAGCTCCAAAACCAATAAGGGCTCTTGAGTGTACAGGAGCAATGGACAGGGCTGCAGAAAACGACTGTGCTCCGAGCCGAGGCCTCACATCAGCGGCTGCTCAGTTATTACAAAAGAACCTTTCCAGAATTAAAATTTGTATAGTTACAGACAGCAAAGTGGTGGTTTCAGCAGTAGATTTATATGAGATAAATTTAGGGCTAGTTCTTAAATTCACACGAATGCTAAACGCAGTTGTGACACAGTCACATGGATACCTGTTACAGGTTGCTGACGACCTTGCGAGAGCTGCAAGCGAGAAACCACTCATAAGACCGGAATCGACCTGTGGAATTACATATAACACAGCCAGAAAGTAGATTCAGGCATACACAAAGGCACTTCTACTTGGAAATGGAAAGATTACACATGAGGAAGTAACGAAGATTCGCCCTACTAAAATCCTGGACTTTGTTAAAGATACAGGTATTCTCGAAGGGTAGACAACAGCGGGGAGTACAATAGACCAAACGGTCGTGGTGTAGGAACAAATCGCGACCACCTCTAGAGAGAATAATAATAATAATAATAATAATGGCCGTTGTCGATTCCTTTAGGATTTTTCAAATAGCATCTGATAATTCAGTTCCATTGCTGGAGTTAAAAAGAATGATCGTCCGGCAGTATCTTCGCTGCCAAGAAATGCCAGCCAATCTAATAGTTTCTAAGAACATGTTACAATTACAAAGTGCAAAAAATGCTGCATGTGGCCATTTTCCAGAGAAATTTGATAAACAGCTTCAATGTACTGTGTATCATAGAAAAGCGAGATGGGATTGTTCAAAGGGTAAAGCGACTGTTTGTCTAGAACGGAAATGTTTCGGAAATTATCATTCATAATTTGGTTTTTGGTATTAGATATTATTTTTATTATTATTCTTTTTCCTGAGAGTTTTGGTTGGTGTTAATGTCTTTAATTTCATTAACTCTTTAATCTAATGTGACCATATATAAATGAAATCAATGCGGGACACCGGGAGCCCCCCCCCCCCACACACAGAAGGGGAAGTCCATAAATCGGTAGTAGGGAGGGATGTTTTGTGTTTGAAATCAAAATTAAACCAACGCACCCAAAGCAGTGTTATTACCATGGATTATACACACTATGACATATGTATTACAATTATGAGGGACATTTTGCGGGACATTCTCTCTGCGGGTTTCTAAATTTCAAAACGGGACAATCCCACCTAATGCGGGACGAATGGTCACATTACTTTAATCCATTGTCCCCATTTGAGGACATGTTCAAATTCAAACCCTTTAATTTTAGAGCATGGCTTATATATTATTTACTTTTTTACTTCAATTTGTGTCCCTAGTAAGAATACATAAACAAAAAATTGTTTTTTTTCAGGTTTTAATGGGTTAAAGAATAATCAAAGGAAGATAGTAGTCAATATTATAGGTAGGTATCCTGAATCCTGAATGAATTGAGCTGTAACAGCAACTCGTTGTATTTAGAACAAGAAAATTTATGTTAAGTGCACTGAATGTGTCTGGACAGTCGCTTTTATCAGGTTAGATGTAAAAGCACGCGACTTCTTTCAAATAACTTTATTCTAATCGTTTTCCATGCTTAAATGCATTCCAATTATAGATAGAAGATATAGCTTTAAAAATAACAAGGGTATCAAGGTTAAAGAATACGATGCAAGTTCATTACTCCATTTAAAAAACAAAAGAGAGACTTAACTTTAGCGAACTAAACATGTTATTTCGCATATTTCCGAAACACGTAACCGTATGTACTTGAATTTTCAAGTAGGTAAGGGGTGAGTAATACTTCTCACAAATTTGTCATCAACGATTAAAAAAATTCTAAATACGAAGATTACTGGGTACCTACATTTTTATATAAAAAAACTAGTGTGATTTACTGGTTTATGGTTTAAAAATAAACTGAGAATTTTAATAAATTTAATTACCGCGATGTTATGATGATGAGTCTCAAGGTAGATAAAATTTTATTAATATTTTAAACTCAGGTGAAGATCCATATAAAGATACGCTTAAAATAAATTTTTTACGGTCACAATTTTGATAAAATTAAATGTATTTTTTAAAAATTCTAGTGTGATTTGTCATGTGGAAGAATATTAAGATAATTGTACATAGTCTAAAGACTTACCAGTCTTATCATATATGCCACACAGTTCTGAAGATATACAATAAATGCATTGCACTATTAAAATGGTTTTTCAATAAAAATGATTGAGTTAGGTACAACTTCCAACTTAAACACACACGTCTCGCAAGTCACCAAGTTAAAGATATGTACGATACCTAATAATAGCACTCTCCTGTTCGCGGCTTGGGATGTACATATAGCTTTCCGTCATGTTTAAACCCCACTTTTTCAAATGATCCTACCACAATCTGTCTCATATATTAATATTTTCAAAAATATCCATAATGTTTTCAAATTTTCTTTCATTGCTGATAGTTTTTTTGGTTTTTAATCACATACGCATCACATAAAGTCACGTAGTCGTTCATACCTTTTAAAATAACATTACATTTACGTTAACAATCAATCAACACATGTCAAAAACCTGACATTAAATTAGAAGCAAATTCTCAGAAAATTATCAACGCACTATTAACTTTCGTTTATACCCATTGAAATGTGTCCAAGAAATAATTTCAGTGATTTAAGAGTATGATTTAGTCGGTACCATTACCATTTTTGCGATGACGTACAATGAAGAATAGTAAAGGGGGCCTTGCACTTAACACAAACCTAATTATAAAAACGCAAAGCTATGTTTTTGCACCAAGATACATAGATTGTTTCATGGTAGATGTTCACGGGGTTAGGGACAAGGCACTGGATTTCTTTGGAATCGCACGCAACGCGTTTGTATCCATCAAGAAGTAAACGGTGAATATGTCTTTCCATTCTGCAGTCACTGGTTAAAGGTGTAAAGATGAGAAGTTACGTATAGAAGGAGAGCGATGGTTTTCGAAGAAAGGATGGAAAGAAGGGAGGAAGGAGGGATCTTAAGATGTGTGTGGAACGAGGTGAAGAACGGTAAAATAAGGCAGGTGCAGGAGGAAAGAAGGAGATATTATGAAAGAGGGGGATATGCAAGAGAGGAGGTAAAGTGGAAGAGAGAGGCGGGGCGGGATATAACCTCGGAAATAGTAAGGAGAGATGAGGATGTACAAACTCAGGAAAGGAGGATGAAGATAAGAGAGGGAAGGTTCAATGAAAAATACAAGATCTTAGTGACGGAAGATTTGCCAAGATACCTAAATGGAATGGGTAACATACAGAGCAAGAGGATAGTGGCTCGATTTAGAGTGGGAAATGAGAACGATAACAAATATTGGCTGGTGGAGGAGAAGAGGCTGTGTAGACTGTGTGGAGAAGACAGAGAAAATATAGAGCATTTTGCGAAGAACTGTGGGGAACTAAAGGAGCATGAGGGGGGATGGAGAGCGCTGCTAGGGGAGGATGGAATGGGGAAAAAATGGATGGAAGAGGTTTTAGAGTGCAGAAGAAGCAAGAGAGGGTATTAATGTGTGTGTATATGGATATAGTTAGGCAATAGGGATAGTGGGTTTATGTTGGGTGGCTGGGGTATTGTATGGGGGAAATAACCTGTTTAGTTTGGTTTGTTTGGCTTAGAAGTTAATCCTTTGTTAAATTTTGTATATAACAAATAAACATACAATTGATTGATTGATTGGTTAAAGGTGTCTCACAGGGTTCTGTATTGGGACTTTTCTGTTCGTATTATATGTAAAAGATCTTTCGCTCACACTATAGGTAATGGGTCTGTTCTCTCTATATTGTGCGGAATGCAACTAACAGTAAGGTCTCCAAGGCTGGTCCAAAATGGTTCATTGGTACGAAGAAAACTCGTTGACTTTAAATGAAACGAAAACTAGAGTAGATAATGCATTTCAAAATTCCAGATAACAGCATTTAATTCAAACTCAATTCCAAATCTATTTCCACCTCCACATACTTATATAAAATTCCTGGTAGCTCATATCGACTACAACCTACAGCTTTGCTTAAGGCATAGCTTTATACTAATTATGCTCAACAAATCAGTCGTGTTATATAATTCCAAATTTGAGAAATGATGTCAATCGTGAAACCATAAAAAATGTATCATTTCGCTTATATCCAGATATTGTTAAATTGTGGCCTCTCATTTTAGAACTCACAAGAGGATAGTTAGGATAGGTACCAGCCCAGTAGACCACTGTTCTTACAACTTGGAAATATGCCACTTTCCACACTATACGCTTACAATTTGGCTGTTTACTAGACGTAATTCTTGCGGTAAAAACCCATTGTGCTGTCATGCTGCGAATTCTCTGCAGTACAGCACTTATTCAACACTTGAAATTGCACATTATCAACATCTCATACCTTTCTTTACCACTACTTTGAACTTAACTATGTCGAAAATCCGTCTGATCTTGGAGATAGTAATAATTGTGAAAAAAATGATTGTGAATAGTGCAGTTTAGACCTATCCGAGTTGACTGTCGTTCATGATCCTAAACAAACAAATAGCAGAGAAATAGCAACATGTGACAACATAATCTCAATTTCTCATTGGGACACACGATAACGTAACTGGGTGCAACCAAACCTTCTAAATCTAAAATGATGTACTTGCATTTGATAATTACCTTATTAAAAACTTTTGATTCTATTGTGGGTCTCAATTCCCAAATAACAGGTAATGCAGTATTGGTTTTATAGAATTTGAAACGATTCTGGTGGAAATGTTGTTTCTCAACACTTATTAATTTCGAGTAAGTATGACACATATATGTTAGACAACGATGCCGGAACACTCTACAGTTCAGTTTTTGACTGTTGGACAAAGGCATTCACAATTGATTCAACCAGTATTTTTGCTGTTTGATCTCAAATAGCGTGATCTCACATGATTTGTCGGTTATAAATTGTTGCTCAATCCGTAGGAGGCGATGGAAGCATCAACCGAAAAGAAAATCACCAAAAGAGCCAAGAAGAAAGGTTTGAAAAAGCTTTGTGAAGGCAATTCGGAAATCTTATTTCTTCTTATTCACGATCAAAATGTTAATTTGCACACATCTACTATTATACGCTATTAAAACATAAGCTTTTTACAGATTTGCAATACTGTTATCATTATGATTATGACCACAAATTATGGGTGAAACGTAAACAACAATAAATATATTGGCAACTATCGTGTATGAATTTGTGATTTATGCTGCCTAAAATAATGTACCCAGGATTAGCCATTACAGTTCCATCCAACTAGAAAAAAACTTACTTGTTAAGGTTTACTACTTGCCATGCCATGTTAACATACTTTGTTGTACACTGTAAGCCTACAACATTTTTGCTTTAAGACGGTGTGACACAAATGAGCAAGAATCGCCAAAAATATGAACGCAAATTAAATCGACCCAATTAGAAGTGTCTAGACCAAACCTCAAACGTTTCAAAGTTTCAAAAACAATATCGGTAAAAACACCAACAATCTGACGCCCGCTAGTTTACAGCAATTAATGGCGAATACAATTAAAAAAACACTCCTCATTGCATCAATCTCTTCCAATGCAGAAGTGATAACGGAGGTGCAAAAATAATGCTGTAGCCAGACTTTTCCGTAACGGATTTGCCCAACTCTGTTGCGTAAATCTATTGGTGTAAATGGCGATTATGTGGAAAAACAATTATATCAGTGGATAGAGGACAGTTGGTACCATCATGTTCTTGTTCCTGAAATTTTATTTAGTACATATAGTTACAGCTCATCTCAAAAATATATCCTGTGTGCAATGAGTCAAATCCAAAATATTAATATACGGACAGAGTTGCAGATTTTGCGTTCTTTGAATTATACAGCTACTCATACACAGTTTTTCATATTTGTATATACTTTACTTGCTTAAAAGTCATTATTCTACTGGAAGTAGGAAAAACTCGCACGAATTACTTCAAATGTTGTTTGGCGAAACGTTGCAATTTGATAAAATAATTTTTAAACCTTGCAATTAACTGACTTCAAGGAACTGTACTGTGGAATTGGAAAATACCGTACAAAAACCAACCTTGATGTAATGAACAAACTTCAAATTATTTCATGATTGATATTTGTAGTATTACTTACATACAACCTAAACCTAAACTTGTAGCAAATTAGCAGAGAAGTTGGAAAATATTAATTTCTCTCTCATCTCCCTCACCAGAGTAACGACGTTCTACATTTTCTATATGTAAATGTGACTCAAATTAAAGTGCAGCATTTTGGTTGGAGAGAAACAAAAATGTACCTCTTTGTACTGTCAACAATGTACTCTCTTCCGTCACTTAATCATACAGTTAGTGGAATGTATTTTTTGTTGTTGAATTTTCATGAAAATTATTTAACTTTTCCATTAACAAATCTCAGAATTTACTGGCTGTATAAATAACTAAATTTGATGCTGTTGGAATTAGTCTACCAATATAGGTCCTTGTACAGATAAACAGCCACACAGACAACATGATTTTTTCGGGTAAGTATGGTAAATGGAAAATACATTTCCGGTAAGGTTGAACTTGCATTGACCAGGTTATTTGCTGTATGTAACTCGATAGATTCTATTAGATAACTATAGGAGCATTTTTTCTTTTCCTTCGTCATCGGCAGTAACAGATCCAGGAAGAACAGAATCTTCTGTACGAAACCAATTAATACTACATAAAAGCAGCATCCTTAATGGGAAGATGTTTAACAAATGGTTGGTACGTAAATACTTCTGCATCGAAAAAAATTCATACAGTTTCAGATGATAAATTACTAATTTAAGAATTATTCACAATAAAATTAAAATACATATTAGCGACCAAAGGTACTCACGAGTGTCATTACATTATTAATAATGATATGCGTTTTTTAAATGACAGATAGCGTTTTTTGGATAGGTACAGGAGTTTTCCCATTTAGTCTTATCTTAGTTGGCAAATTCTAAGCTAGTATAAGCTGTACTTATATAGTAAATATAAAAATTACAATACCTACTGGACTTTCTTCGCAGCCACAATTTCTTTCCTAATGGTTAGAGTAATTCAAATTATTGCTTTCTGTTTTTATATACAAGTACATACATATCAATTACCTACGTTGTGTAAAGTAAGTGAGGTCAAAAAAGAAAATCGAATTTATTAATTATAATCTTTAGAAATCATGGTTAATAACGTAAACATAGAAAACGGTCGGTTACAAACCAACTCCAGGTGACAAATATTTTGAACTCTTTAGAAGCGAAACACAATGCTCGATAGGGCTTTAAATTGTGCCTAAATAAATAATTTAACAATTAAAGGATCCTTTTTAACACATTTGAAGATTTTAAGGCTGAACATTTTATAGTAACATATTTTTCTATCACTTTCCTGTGGAAAAATTGTCAGCTGTGACCAAATTATCGTTTACATTAGAAGTAGAACATAAAAGAATTTATTGGCGTAACCTTGCCTTTTACGGTGTAATCTGGCACAAGCAAAACCGAAGAATATTGCATAATTTCTTTTGAATATCTTTATATGGTAGTGGATTGAATCATATTCCTTGTAAAATCACGTTACAGAAGAGAGCAACTTTCAGTCCCTGCATGATTTCAAAACGTATTTTAATGTATGCATAAAATGCCTGTAATCGATCTTCTGTTTTATAATTCCCAGATATTGCATACAAATTCATTAATGTTTTCATTTTCTACACAAGTGTCGAGTTAGTCGCGTTAAATTAAAACTCATAAAATATATAAACGGATCATTGCTTTTGTATGATACGCTATGCCTTAACACAATACAGCAATTAGAAATTTCCGGTAATTTGACGTACAATGGCAATAATAAAAATTATTCTTAGAACGGCTTAAGTATCTTGTATGAATGCAAATTGAATGAATGTGATTTAATAATTGTCTACCAGGCTATTCCAGAAATGTTTAGCACAGCATATTTTATTTATTTATTATCAGTTAAGTAATAGTTTCCAGATTTTTTCTACATTTTTAATTTGGGTGAGGGGGGAGCACCTTTTGTTTTGTGCCAATGTAAAATATTTCCGAGATATGAGTGGAAAACAAAAAGTAAAACTCATTGGATTTCGTTCTTTTCGTAAACCCATGACTTTCGGTAAGTATATATCTCCAAATCTCTTTTTTGAGCATTCATTGGCCGAACCAGCAATTTTTTTCCAATATTATATTACACAGTAATTAAACTCATTGTTTTAAAATATGTATTGTTAATTTGGTGGCATTATGAACAAAGCAACTGTTATTGCAGTGAAAAATCTGCGACATGTGTCCTCTCAATAATCCTAATCAAGGGGAGGACAAATTTTTGCCGCCATACTTTGGGGTTACCAATCCTTGGGGGTTACCTACTTTGAGGTCAAAGCAAAATGTACGGGTTAGGGAAGACAAGCTTCACACGATCGCCATTCAATCGGCCCTCAAAGCTACAGTTTGGTTTCTCTGAGGAAAACTTGAAACTGCTAATTAGCCTCTTAACCACTATGATAGATAACATAAAATTATGTTATCGAAACTCGTTGAACTGGGTGGTGCTTTGTTTAATCAGGACGCAGAACATCATTGCGCTGGGTTGACATGTTTGCACACAGGGCCGCCGTGAGGCACGTGCAAACGGTGCACCCGACCTCGCGTTTTATAGGCCCCGCGCGCATCAATATTTTAAAACGATTACTTAAACGTTTCGAAATCCGCTCAGGTAAAACCGACAAAAAGTTTTTCTTATACTGTAGTAAAAGTTTATGACATCTTCAATAAATTTAACCTACCCTTGACGGTCAAAACGGAAGTAATAAACCATTTGTTACAGAGACGAAATTATTTACTGGGGTTAAAGGGGGGGGGGGGGGGGAGTTAGGGGGTTTGAACCCTTCTCGAAATAAGTTAACATTCTGCGCTAAATTCTAAATCACATGGTGAGCCGTAAATTTTCTCATTACTGAATTGGGGATAGTTGACTCGACCTGAAAAACCCTCATACAGACCCCCCCCCCTCCCCCCATCAGAAAATTATCTGTAGCTACGTCCCTGCAAAATCTTGTTTATTTTGTGCCAGTATGTTCCAAGAACGACTGGTGGGTTTGGCTATGTTAGCAACAGAGGAGGTTGGACGCGAACTGGATACATCAAAAACCATTGATGCGTTTGTTTCAGCCACAGCACGAAAAATCTATCTATGAATTTTTCTTTTACTAACTTGTTTAACGTTTGATGTTTTTTATTATTTTATTGCCGCCAAGTTAATTTTCAAGAGTAAATTTTTATATTCCAGCCTCGCATTTTTATTTTACACCTGGCCTCTAGTAAGCTGTAGTGCATTTGGTATTGAGCCGAAGTAATCAATCAACTACTTCAAGTACAGCATGGTATTTTTGCTATACGAGCGGCACATCAGTTTTCAATAATAAGTTTTGCAAATATCGGAAATATAAAATGAAAATGGCGCATCTTTCATACTAAGACCACCAAACAATAGAAGACCCTTTAAAAATGACCGCGTTGACAATAGGAAACCCCCCAGCTAGATACTTCGGCAAAGGGTTCATAGGCGTCGAAAGTGGGTAATTTGTAAAAGAGTGAACAATAACACTCCATACAATTAATAAATTAGAATTTATTTACAATATATAGTTTTCTCATCTACTACACTGAAATCTGCTTTGACAGGCTGATTTATTACTTCGGCTCAATACCAAATGCACTATAGCGCCGGCCCTGTTAATACAATAGATATTGCAGTTGGTGAGGGTTTTGCAGAAACCATAAAAAGGCGTCAGATTTCTGTAAAAATACATGTAAGTCGAATTATATGAAAGTTTTTCTTTTATGCAGGTTGCTACGACAGTCTATAGCCAACTCCATCGCAAGATTAATACGTGACTGTAAGATTGATGCCTTTAATTTTCCATTTGAGTTCTCAAGACAGGCTTTGGAACGATGCTACTATAGAAATAGCATCTTGATGACTTAGTGCCTCCTGTGCTCTTGTTCATCCTGTACAGTCATTTGAGGATTTGCCTAAGGTGTCATCGAATTAAATTTAATTGTAACCGTAAAGTTCATTGGTCTTACAGTGTGAGCAGGATAGGGCAATCTAAATCTTACAAGAAATTACGGTTTTAAGAAACTGTAACACAAAACACACGATATGTACCTACATCTTTTGTGAAAAGTATACGATTTTATGAAATCAATTAGCTGAAAGGTTTTAAAACTGAATAATCGTGTTGAATAAAAGTCTCCATTATTTAGCTTCAGGTTTCGGTTTTTATGCCATCATCAGGCTTAGCTAAAATTACATGTAATGATTGGTGTTATGTATGATTATGTGTTACCGTCTGGTTAGTATTGCAATTGGCAGGGGGTGCTGAATCGATGGAATTATTCTGTATTCACCAATCATTACATGTAATTTTAGCTAATCCTGATGATGGTATAAAAACCGAAATCGATCGCTACAGAAAACTAATATTAGCTTAATTTCTACGACAATTATATAATTGAATAACCTTGCTTTATTTCAAGCATCTATGACTCTATCATACTGTACCCCATAAAAACCTATACTGTCGGCTCTGTGAGGAACGTAGTTTAGATAAACAATAGCATTCAGATCACTACATTTTGTCTGGAAAGGAAAATCTGTTCATTTGAGGTTGCAAAAACACGTTTCTTTTACTGCTAAATTTGTTCGATCTGCCCCCCTCCCCGGCCCCTTGTGCTTTGAAAAATAGTTTAAAAGCAGCAGTTTCAAATTTTTTACTTTATTCGTAAAGGTCTTTTTTCGGAAGATTTTGTACACTACTGCCAACACCCGTTTTAAGCTTTTTTCTGCAATTAACTAGCGCTAAAAAATGCGTAGTTTCACAAAATCATTTACCTCCATAACTGAAATAAAGGGTCACATTACAATGAAGCATTCGCAACATATTGGACTAACAAATATGTTTCTAATAGTAATGTGTTCTACGCCAACATTGCCTAAATCATTAAAGCTTTATCAAACCAAAATCTTTATATAACATTAATACGTTTTAATTCGATTACGGCAAAAATCTTTACCTCTATGGTCCTAAACCAAATTGTAGCGCTTTCGTTTGATGTTAAGACGAGTAAAATACTACATTCAATGATCCTTTTGGTGTTGGAAACTATTTTTTAATAATAATGTTCAAAGTATTTATTTTCATATCAATCATGATCGATATAGAACGTCTTTGTTCATTGCGAATAACACTGATTGTATCGTGCATACAACAAATAATTAAATAACATATTATGTAGGTACTGCTGAAAACCCGCATTGTTTACACAAGCATTTTTTACTATTTTCACTAGTTTTTAGGAGCAGTATAGGTACACCATATCATTGTGTTGTACGTTCTGGTTACATTTTATACATTTTGGGTCTATATCACAACGGCCACTGATCATAACGGCCACCTTGATCACAACGGCCACTAATATTATTTGATCATAACGTGAACAAGGTGGCCGTTATGATCAAATAGTATTAGTGGCCGTTGTGATCAAGGTGGACGTTATGAAATAACAATAACCTAGGTGGCCGTTATGATCAGTGGCCGTTGTGATCAGGTCCCTACATTTTCTGGCTGTGATGCATTGAACGATCTACACTGGTCCCGACGTTAGTGTTTCCACTTTTCCAGCAAGGATATAGAACCAGAACTGCACAGGATGATATCATTTTCTCATATGCGGCCGGTTGTCCTATGAATGTTGTAAAGCATTAAGAAACACCGCCGGCCCAGTGCTTTCAAAAAGGGTAGGATGCATTACTGCACAAGGGGGTGCCATCTATTGGAAAACGGCCGGTTGTGCTGATACAGGTCATAAAGAACAAAGAGGCACTAACGATTTTCATGGGTCCCGACGTTAGTACTTTCAAAAAGGGTAGGACGTCAGCACTGCACGATAACGGTCGGTCGTGCTGGTGCAAGTTAGGACAAGTAAGAACGTTAAATAATTACTTATAACGAAAACAATTCCTCGCCTAAGATCCGTGGATTGAAATCGATTAATTGTTATACGTACCTATGTAACAATTTAGCACTAAACATTAATTGTATATTTAATATTCTTTGGCATAATTAATCCCATTTAAACCTTCTATGTCGCATTCAACCACTCACACACAATTCATAAACATGTGCAATCACAGAAAATATCACTTACTTACTATAAACAAAACAAATCTAAACCTAACAAGGACGTAAATCCGTAGCCAGGAAATGTCAAAGCAATCGGTACTATTGTTCTCCGTGCTTATCTAACCTGCCGATATAATGATAAAGTCAGTGGGCCAAAATAATAATACCTAATTATTGGGTTTTCCAGTGTAAGTAAAACATTTAATGTTGGTGAAAACAAAACACCGCGACACCAAAAAAAATATGAACGTATAATACAATAATTATATTATACACCAGACCATTGAATAACTAATACTTGAAGAAGTGCAACTATATAGGCTTATTTTAAGTACGGACGATATACCCTACGCTTTAAAGCGCTAGTGTAGGCCTCCTATAGTCGGGTACATTAACTACAAGCAGTATAAAAATACAGGATTCTTACAAAACTAGTGGTGCAATGAACCATTGATTACATACTTCAATGCCATGAGTGGAAGTGAAAGTATAGTCGAGTATTTTTGTTTAGAATGAGATAGGATTAGCAACAGGTATAAAGTGCACCTACATAAATACAATGTCGAATCTGAAAAGGTTTATTTGCGTAACCCGTAAAGAATGACCAAAAATCCTTTTCTATAACTTCATCATTTAGTTCTACGATTATGCAGTAATTGACTTTGAGCAAATGTGCGTACATAACATGAATTATGTGAAAGCATATTATTATAATTTTTTGTTTTGCAGTTGTGTGTTTGAATTCATTTCGGATTTACATTTACTTGGAGAATGGAGAGGGTATTTCCAATAAATTGGTAACAAAAACATTAGATTCGGGAGAATTGAACGATGGAAATAACGTTTCAGTTTCAACTGTTTGATCATTAATTTTTTTTCGCTCGTATGTGTTTTGGTGATTTTGATCGATTTAAAATCATGCCAGGAGAAGATAGTAATGAAGTTTTTTTGGTAGATGCAGCTTCTTCTGTTACTAATTTTCTTTTGCGACAAAGTGATTTTTCATTTCCACAATAATTAATTGGAATTGCAGTTTTAATTAGTCTTTTATGATCTGCATTTACAAAACGGTACAAAATCCATTCTTGAAAACGAATTTTATCAATAGGAAATTTAAAAAAGTTATATCTATTCTTTTTTTGCATATTAAAACAGTTTATATAAACACACACGTGACTTGCGACACTCATCGTTAGAATCAAATTTAGATCACTTGTTTATAAACAGGGCTACTATCAATCCGAAAGACAAAAACCAAATCGTAAAAAATATCCGTAATTCCAAATCAAAGTTCAAATCAAGGTGAAAGTCAAAAACAAAGCAAAGCGCTACCATACAAAAACACAACCGAGAGCAAAGTAAATACAAGTAGGTACTAATGTAACCGGAATTCATTGTACAAAAGATTTGAATTTGCATGACTTCTTTGAAAATGTTTAAGAAAAGCAGGTAACAATGGGTTAATGTAGTTGTTTACAAGTTCCATGATTCATAACAGGTAGGCTTGTTCAAATCTTATTGTTATTAGCGTAAGACAGGATGTAAGTACATGGTATGTACATGTATACAAACAATGATAGTCGAAAGGTATGTAGGTGAAGATGACAGATGTCGATCAAATATTGACGGAAGATTTTCGAATTTTTTTGCAAATTAGCTGTTTTAGGTGTACATACTTTAAATAAATACCTACAAATTTTTTGGGTAGGTACATACTGACAATATAACATTATCAAACTTATTAGATTTTATTAATGGATTTCAAGTAGTATTTGTCCTATTCTATGAAAACTTGAAAAGTAGGTAGGTACGTACGTACACCTTTAATCTATTTATATATTTACCTATAATTATGTACGAGTATAAATTTATACATTTGCAAATTTACGTTAGTGTACAACTTGTTTTGTTACTACTGTTATAGAACAATAGAACAACATTTTTCTATAGCTAATCCGATTTATGTACTTTGTCCTAAAGAAAGTATTCATACCCTAGACGCCAGGTAAATAAAAATCTACCTGAGCAGTGTACGATTTGTTCCGTAAAGATAGACGCAAAATAAAATGAGACGAAGGACGACTGGAACGTATATTTCTATATTTTCCCGCAAAATGTTAAAGGCAGCATTTTACAACTTCTAGTTTAGGGGAAAGGGCAAGGGGGGGTAGGGCTGAAATTTTAACATTGAGGTTGCACTTCTTCAAGTATTAGTTATTCAATGACCAGACCCAAAGGCGAACTTCGGTTAAGAACACTCCGGTTCTTCACCGCTCTTCCACTTAACCTCAAAGATGTTAATTGCTGTGAAATTTGCTGTATCCCACGTATTTATAGCATGCTACTCATGTTAATTTATTAGATTAGGCGCCTGGTCTGATCGGCAGTAATTGTCGCATTGGCGTAATTTGCGAGATGGCATGGCGCCCTTAGATTTTAACTGAACATCTCCGTATGACGATCTAATTAATATAAATAATACCTACTATCAGTGTTAAATTCAGAATTGATTAATCTTAGAGAAACTAATGCCACAATTGATTTAACATTAATAGCGCACATTTTTGCACATTTCCATCACATTGTTATTTAAACTATTAGAAGGAGAGTATTCATGCCAAATTATTAAAATAACATTTACCTGGACCTATATGTATACAAGTATAAATAATTAATAGAAATACTATTTAATAAACAAGAATAAGTTTAATTTTCATACTATATATTATTAATGTAGGTACTTAATGCGTACCTACGCAGAATGAATATTATTAATATCTAGTGGAACATTCTTACTGATAATAATAATCTACTGTGATACTTTTACAATAAAGGATTTTGTATGAATATAGGGTGTTTAGCAAACTGTTGTGCACTTGGAAAACAATGAATAAATCAATTGATGAATAATTATCACATAACAATAAGAACGAAATGAAGATCTCCATAGCTCCCGACGTTAGTAGATAGGACGTCAGCACTGTACATGGGGTGTAATTTTCTCGAAAATGGCCGGTCGTGCGCTGATGCTAGTTGTAAAGCATTAGCTAAATTTCTGTGTTTAAGGGGTCAACCAAACTTCAAGTGTCCCGGGGTCCCCAAGGTCTAAACCCGGCCCTGGCAAGCCTCAATGTATTCATTTTCGTTAGCATTGGCAGGTAGACCACTACCTTCACAAAACAATGTAAAGTATCTAAACGGAGCTGAATCAAATTAATTATAGTTGCATATAAATTAGCGCGAAGTGTTTTTTACATTGTGCTAACAACAAAAATATCATATGTTTTTGTAACTTATTTTGAATTTAACTCTAATTTATATTAACATAGTGATGTGAAATATATTTTTGCTTTAAATATTTACAAAATTCCATCATTATACATACCTACTTAATGTCACATTGACCTATTTAAAATCAATATAGTCCATTTCAGTTTGGTACTATGTAATTGGTTGTTGTATTCTACGAAATAAAACAAATGCTTGTCAACAATTTCAATATGTGGAGTCGTGTCCATGATGCTCTGGCCCATTCCCATGGATGTGTAGGTGCTCGACAATTTGATGGTTACTACTATTTCTTGCAGAATGTTTGTTCACCATACGCTTATTTCATTTTCACCATACCTGGATATGACGCATGTAGCAATTATTGTAATGTTCCCTCTTCTCCTTCCGTTACATGGCATTATTATAGGTGTATCCTATAGAAGGCAATGTTGATATGTGGATATTTTGACGCCTGAAGTATGATTGGTAATTGGTATTTTCCAAGACGACCATCCTCTCTATTTCTACAGTAGGATCTTGGACAATACCTATTCGATCTTTCAACGTTTCGGTTGCAATTTCTTTTGCTGTAAGATTTTTTCCGGGACTTTTTCTAGCATGGGCAGTGCTACCGCTGCAGGTGGTTCTGGAGTAGCACCTTTAGGCGGAAGCCTCAAAGCAGCTGCATTCCCCACTTCTTTCCCAGGCGTATACTGCAAGTCGTAATTGTACGTACGAGTTAATAGGATTTCTGGGGTTGGTACCTTTTCACTTAGTATGCCAAGTATTGCTTTATGATCCGTAAATTATCATTTTCATTTGCCCCTTATATGTAATCGTGGAATTTTTTGACACGCGTATAATGATCGCCAATACTTCCCGATCGATTTGGACAAGATTCTTCTCTGCGCTGGACAGAGTGCGGCTGTGTTAAGCGATGAGTGTTTCCTAACCGTCGTTGTTTGTTTGGCTCAAAACGCACCCAACTCCAAATTGGCTGGGATCGCAAGTCAATGTCAATGCCTTCCATTCGTCATAGTGATTCAATATTGGAGATGACGTTAACATCCTCTTCATCTCCTCAAACGCATTATCATGTTTGGTCTGCGCCAATGTCGTTTCTTGTGTAAGTTGATGTAGCAATGGCTGCCTTGCCTTTTAGAAACATGTGGTAAAAAGTCACAAGTCCAAAATGCTTGTAACTATCGGTTTGATTAGTGGAAGCAGGTACTTTATAAATGGCATTTACTTTGTCTTTTAACGGTTTTTATTTTATTAATATTGTGCAATGGTCTTGTGTTGTATTTGTAATTGATCTATATTTAATTAATAATTGTGTAATTGAAAAGTTTCGTGCTAGTTCTTTCTTTTCGATAATCGTCGTTGAACCTTTCGGCTTATGCTACGAAGCAACTAAATTTTAGGGAAAGTTAAATAAATGCGTTTTTGATGTTTAATGTTTTGTTATTGATTCTCCCCCCCCGATTGTAGTTCACTGCCAGTGTATTCATGTCTTTTAAATAATAGTGGGGCCTACCAGACGATTGCGATCACGTGCCAGCGCCGTGGGGTTATCGGATAACTTAATTTTTACCGCGTTTGTTCAAATTAAGGATGGGTTTATTTTGAAGTTTGGAGGGAAAGTTTAGTTTTAGCGGCCATTTTTAAATATTCTCTCTCTGGTTTGAATTTTGTAAATACGTAGTGGGAAGTTAGCGTAGGGACCTGGGGGTAAGAACATTACAATGTAATAATTGTTATACTTGTTTGAGGCTTTTGTATGTATACAGGATTAGGAATATCTATTATTTACAAATTTACATTTAAGATGAATAAATATTATTTATATTCATTGGCTGGGGGCCGTTCAATTATTACGTAACGCAAAAAGTGACCGCTTTTGGTAACCCAACCTCCCCTTGTAACGGCACCGTAACGGAAAGGTCATTGGCACCCCTTCCCCAGAATAACGTAACGCAAACCCAATTACATATCAAAGGTTATTATTATCCTCTAAATTGGTTTGTACATAAAAACTTATTTTGAATCACTCAGCGACAACGTGATTTGTGACTTTAGTCACATCCAATTTTAGGTAGTGTGCACGCGTTACGTACAGGGAAGTCTGACTTACCTCCCTCCCACCGTAACACAAGCGTAACGTTTTAAGTATACTGGGTACCTGGGTACTTTGCGTTACGTAATAATTGAATGGCCCCCTGTCCGTGTGCAGCCACTGTGGTCTCTGGCGAATCAAAATCTTGACACCGCGCCGTAAAGGTTTCTAAAATGAATAATATTCGCACTAAGCAATTAAAAATTGTAGCAAATCTGATTTAAACTTAACAAATTTGTATATTAAATACACCTTGAGGTTCATTAATACATCCGAGCACGCTACTGGAATTTTTATGTTGACGTTAGAATAATGGTGCCGCCAGGGTTGGATTTCGTAGTATAATTATACTACTTGTACCACCATTTCACGATTCGTAGTATGTAGTATCGTAATATCAGAATACTACGCGATAATACCATAATTTTAACCTTTTAATGTTTTACTATTCATTCGTTCAGAAAGAGCAGGATGGATGCATTTATGTTCGAATGTAAGTGAGTGTAATATGTAGAATTTATGCCGTCTGACGACATGTTACGGCTTGTGAATGCCAAATCGAAGTTCCGATGGACGAATTGGCTGATGTTGAAGTTCAATTTGATTAATTTTTTTTTATTCAGTAAGTAATTTGTCAATTGATAAAACATAATAATTTTAGTATTAAATAAAACAAAATTTTCTTTACTCTACGAATGCAATTTTATTTCAATCCAAAACAAAATCGACATAAAACGGAACGTAGTATAATTTTATTGCAAGTAGTAGGTATATTTTTAATTCCCATAGACAATAATTTTATGAGCGCCTGAATCCAACCCTGGGTGCCGCTACCTAACCTCAAAAGTCAAAGATAAACAGCAATCTGCTTTTATTTAGTATTTATTAACACCATTGTACCCTTTCTCTGTGATTAGCACTTATTTAAAGAAAATACTATATTAACTGCCTGTTTGATGTTATTTTTTGTGTTCAGTTCGCTATTACATTGTGAATCATTTATTTTTCTTATAAAAGTGAATAATTGCAATGTTTTTCCTATTTATCCCAGTTATTTTGTGTTTAATAATAAGAAAAGTATTATTTCCTAGAAGTGCAAAGCAGTTATTGAAAAAACATGTCGTTATAACTGGAGGTTCAAGTGGTATAGGGAAATCTGCAGCAATTTTGGCTGCAAATCGTGGAGCAAATGTAACAATTCTTGCAAGAGACGAGCACAAACTAAAGTTGGCCGAATTGGATGTAAAAAATGCATGTACAAGCCAAGAGCAACAAGTAAAGTATTTTTCAGTAGATGTCACGGATAGTGATGCAGTAACAAAAGTTTTTGCTAAAATTGAAGAATGCTGTGGTCCTATTGATGTGTTAATTAATTGTGCTGGAAAAGCAGTGTGCAGGAAATTGGAAGATATGAGCATCGAAAATATTACAGGAGTGTTAAATTTGAATGTGCTGGGTACCATCTTTCCTATATATTGTGTATTACCCAAATTTAAAGCAAGAAAAGAAGGCATTATTGTTATTACGGCATCACAAGCTGCACTAATTGGCATTTTTGGTATGTCCGTTTATTCTGCAAGTAAATTTGCACTGAGAGGGCTTGCCGAAGCTATTGACATGGAAGTTCGTCCATTCAATATTAGTGTTACTCTTGCATTACCTCCTGATACAGATACACCCGGTTTAAAGACTGAAAATATAGGAAAACCTGAAGAAACCACACTAATATGCGAAAGTGGTGGTTTGTATAATCCTGATGTTGTCGCAAAAAAGTTACTCGACGATGCTTTAGTAAGTATTTTACATTGTTACATTGACAATAATTTTATTATTTCAGGATAAAAAATTTTTCAGTTATATTGGTTTTGAAAGTTTTGTCAATACAACAGTATGTGCAGGATTGTCACCATGTTCTTCTATCTCCGAAGGTTTACTACAATTCTTTTGTATGGTACCTTTTCGTATGATCGGTTTAGGTTATTTGGCATCTTTTCATCGTATAATTAGAAGATGTCTTGAAAAATCCAACAAAGAGAAATAATAAGTGTGGAATTTGAACATTCTGCATAACAGATTGTTTTTTTTTTTATTTAAAAGTATTTACTTTATTTTTGTGTTAATGATAATATTCCACTGATTTTTGTTGTTATATAGAAAAAGTGTAATTCACAGATTATAAGCTATTTTATAATATTAATAATTACAAGCACTGCAAGAATTTGATGTAAACTATATTATTAGTACTTGTATAACCCATATATGTAGAATTGGCTAGTATTATGAGTAACGAAAAGATTTATATGAATGTTATAGTCAGGCCCGGACTGGTAAGGTCGGCTGGTCGGCGATTGCCGAGGGCCCCCGGCCCAAGGGGGCCCCGAGAGGCCCTCAAAAAATGGATATGCTATTTTATGATTGTTAAATCAGAGTAATTTGATTATTTATTTCCCAGTAATTTGTTTTTGGTAGCCTACGTAGTAGCGACGGAAGAGGGGTGTTGGTTGACTCATCGCGTTTTGTGCACTGCTCATAGTCTCAAATAAAGAGCGTGTTGCGACCAAAGAACTTAAATACAAACAAGTATTGAAGTTTTGCTGTGAGAAACCTGGTCTTTCTTGATTGTTCAAATCCAGAATGCGCGCGCAGGTCAAGTAATATAACTAACCTCTTTGTCGCGACGCTCACTCGCTCAGTCTTAGTTTTTTCTTTCTTAATTTGCTGTGTCTGCACCAAAGTATTGTAGAACCATTTTTCTTTTTGTTATAAAATATATTTTACAATTTGTAACAAGTAAATCACAATTAGAGAGGACATTGTTTTTTTCAATATGCTTGGTTTTTTATTACCGTTGTGTACCTTTTTAACATCTACAAGGTATTACAGTAGGATTTAGATTTTTATGGCTTCAACCGTGTGATTTGGTTGCCTAAAACTAAAAATATTACTCAATCTCATTTTTAAGTACCTAATAAACCACTCTTAATTAATTAGTATACTTATTTTTTCTAGCATGGAACTAGTTTAGGAACGGTATATAAAAATTATACCTTGTGTCCCACGCTAGGGGTACCCCATGAGATTTAACATGGGAAAATTGAAATTATTTTTTTCCTGCTTCCCAAATTAAAAAATCGCAGATTTAAAGTGGCACTTAAAACGTTTCTAAAAACAATTTGTTGATTACAATTTGAAAATTAATAAATTAATTACAGGCATTTGAAATTCGAAATTTTGAAGGTTTTTCGCGCATGCGATTCAGATCGGCTATCTTCGGTTTTTAAAGCAATATGGATGCTAAAATTAAATTGTATCAAATTATAATCAAAAAATTGTTTTTAGAAACGTTTTAAGTGCCACTTTAAATCTGCGGCAAAATTTTTGCGATTTTTTAATTTGGGAAGCAGGAAAAAAATAATTTCAATTTTCCCATGTTAAATCTCATGGGGTACACCTAGCGTGGGACACAAGGTATAAATATTTATTGTGAAAGTAAGTAAAATACAACAGAAAAAGCTTACTTTTTTACTCAACTACTTTCCGAGTGGCAAAATAGCTAAATGTGGTTTTTAGGCATGTAAGCCTAATTTTCAAAAGTTAAATAAGTATTCTAATATGTATTCTATTCTCTCTAAATTCCCCGGTAAGGGGCCCCTTTTGAATTCCTAGCAGAGGTCCCCCAAAGGAGCCAGTCCGGGCCTGGTTATAGTAGCAGTAATTTAAGAAGTTCAACAATAATGTGCATTGAATTATATTCAAAAATGTATTTTCTTATTTTTTAAAAATTGTGAAAGAGTGATTCTTCAAAATTTGATTTTTGCTAAATGTTGAATGATAATTCCGATGATAGTTGGTATGTAGTTGTGGATAGTGATCACTTGATCGGGAAAAGCTTGATTGAGTATTATATGGAGCTTGTGTATAAAGTGTCTGATTACATGCTTCACTTTCTAATATTAACTTTACCTATTTAATTTCAAAATCATGAATAATTTTGCTTATGGTGGCATTTGCTCATCCCTAGGGCAAAACTATCACATCCAATGAATAAATAGTGACACTATTTTTTCATTGATCACATCTTTCATGCGCAAGTGGCATCGCAACCAAACATATCCATCTTCACAGATGGATCTAAAACAATGGAAGGAACAGGCACCGGAATTTAGTCCAATGAACTGAACTTCCATATCAGCCAACCACTAGGTAAAATTAGGTAGAACTAGTAGGTATGAATAATGCCTAGTGCAAAAACAATTCTTATCGTATAGGAGCCTTAAACGACAAGGACCAAAAGGGGCTGGGTCTTTATATTTGAACTATAAAAGAACTTGTACTTGAACTACAAATTTGGCATAATGAGTTAAATTATTTCTCGAAGACAAACCTCTACCACATATCAACATATTAATACCATGTGTTTTGCCAGAGATGCAGTATTCTAAGAAATAAAAGTAGGTAGGTATTCAATTACAGACTAAGCAGAGTTGGACGTGTATCGCAGAAACTGCATTCAGTATATTTTACCGACAAGGATCAATCAGTTGACTGAGTTGACAAACGTTTCTTAATGAACTTCTAATGTGTTACTCTAAAGCAGTGAACTCTATCCTAACGTAGAGTTCACTTCTCTAAAGACATAGATGTCGCCGCAAACCATCTAACAATATTTCCTCATTTAATATAAATCGATAAATTCTATTGTATTATGAATAGATGAAAGAAAATGATCTTGTACATGTGTTTTAATGAATAAAATAATGCATTTCCTATTTCACAGATCGTTCTGACATCTAGTGAGTAAAGGAATAATCGAATACTTTGAAACAGATGGCGCAAGTATCGCCAACTTGAATTCTGTTGTAACTTGAAGCGTAGATATACACGTAGATAATAATCAATGGTTCCTGTAGTTCATGTTATCCTAATAGCCTAATCAGTGATTTTCTTACAACTCTTGCGATGTTGGTGTATTAAATTTGCGGCAAAAAAATTTTCAATAAAAATAAATGAGATGCGCATCAACTTTTAGAGAATTTGTGGTGACCGCAACTTCTTTTAATAAAATAGATTTTTGTAAATGACAAAAATGTAATATTTTTTTGATAGATCAAAATTCGCGTTTGCTCATATACCGTTGATTGAAATATTTATTTAAATCAACGCTCATACATAACTCGAACTATTAAATTAACTAATACAGCAATTACTTTGAAATTTTCAGAGTTTATTTTTATACCCAGAATAAGTACCCATTTCTTCAGTTAAATACTTTTCACCATTTCTATCTAGAGAGAAGAATGAAACAAAACCCAGTTCCTGAGAGCAATATACATAATTAATAAGTATAAAATAGCGACAATAATGGTTATTTATGGTCAAAAAACTCATGAAAACCTGAAATTGTCGTGAATCCGAGTATTTCATGTAAAATAAACTATCCTGATCTTTCGCCAAACATTTTTTTTGACATTTATCAAAAATTTATTCTGAACAAACTTTTCAAAATTTAAAAGAATTAAAAATTAAATTCAAAGGAAGTGCCGTGTGAATGAATGACGTGAATAACTTATTTAAAATGCTTTCAAGCATGTTACTTAAGATAATTGGAAAAAATCGATTGACCATGTGAAAAAGAGGAAACTTGGTGTCAGAACGCATTAATTATTCACTTTATTTAACACGCTGAATATATTATTTGACTTGACTTTAAATGGGTTTGTTTTGGGGAGATATCGGAGGTAAATTATAATTTCATAATGTACAGGGTGTTACAAAAGAGGATTAAGAGGAATCGAATCAAGTTGTGTTTTTTTTAAATAGAAAGACCTGCATATCATTTCATTTTCCGTTCCAACGAATAAAATAAGTTCGAGAATTTTTAAATGGGCAGCAGGGAATTGGGCACAAAATCACTCGACTTGACTTCACCAGATTTGTTTTTATAAACACCTGTTGTAAGTTTTTCATTATTCATTTCCACTCACCAACACGGGTTTATGGAGCAGAGATCTACAACCACTAACCTTGCTCTCTTAACAGATTTTATTGCTAAGGAATTAGACGCGAGAAGTCAAGTCGACGTTATCTACACGGACTTCAGTAAGGCTTTTGATGTAATCCCGCACGACCATATTATGGCTAAGCTCTCTAATATTGGTTTTCATCCCACCCTTATTAACTTCTTTACATCCTACTTTATGAGCCGAGTGCAGCGGGTTGTTTACAATAACCACCTATCAGACAATATTATGGTCACATCTGGGGTTCCTCAGGGCTCCACCCTGGGACCCCTGTTATTTCTTTTGTATATTAACGACCTTCCCGACACGATATACTGTCATAAGCTGCTCTTTGCTGACGACCTGAAAATTTTCTCTTCTGTTCACTCGACAGCGGATTGCGTATCCCTTCAGCAACAGCTTGACCTACTTGGGCAGTGGTGCAGCGTTAACAGTTTGCCCTTAAATATTTCGAAGTGCAAGGTACTTTCTTTCTCAAGGAAAACTCGGCCTATCGAGTATGTTTACACGTTGGATTCTGCTCTACTCAATAGATGTAACCTTGTGAAGGATCTGGGCGTGTACTTTGACACTAAACTCACCTTCGCGCATCACATTGACACACTGTCTCGTTCCGCACTACGCACGCTGGGTTTTGTTATACGTAATTCTAAATATATCTATGACATTGATACTCTTAAGACTTTATACTTTTCCCTCGTTCGCAGTAAGTTAGATTACTGTAGTACCTATTATATGGTTTCCTTTCCTCAAGACACATATTGGATTGTTGGAGTCTGTCCAGAGGCGCTTCTTAAAGTTTTTATATTTTAGAGAAGAGCGAATCTACCCAGTCAGAGGCTATTGCCACCATCTCCTGTTATCGAGGTTCAGCTTTCGCTCGCTCGAACATAGAAGACGTACAGCATGCTTAGCGTTTCTTTATAACCTCTTACACAATAAATTGGATGCACCAGACCTACTTTCTTTAATTAATTTCTATATTCCAAAGCATTACATTCGACATAACGTCGCGTTTTATCTGCCCACACCTCGCTCAAATATCTTAGGTAAATCTCCAATTATCCATGCATGTAAAATTTGTAACCAGCAGTGTCCTAACCTGGATATCTTTGTTTGTAAGCTGAGCGACCTCACGACAGCCCTAGTCTAACTAACATCTTATGCATGGTAATGAATTAGAATTAGAATATGAGTAGTTTAGGTATATTTGATTTTGAGTTCTGTTATGTAGATTTTAATCTGATTAATTTTTTTGTTTTGTTTTTGTACGTTTAGGTTAGCTTATGTACTCCACGATGTGTTTTTTTTCTCTATTATTACGTTTGTCCTGTAATTGGAATGTCTATTCTGTTGGGCAATATATATTATTATTATTATTATTATTATTATTACTAGGTAACTAATTAAGTTATCAGTGTGCATCATAAAATTCAAGCAATTAGTACGTTCACACGTATCGCTTAAAAAAAGAAGTAACGAAAAGTGAAATGGGGACTGGACATTTCGCCGAATGACTAAAACGCCCACACGATTTTTAATGACCTAAATGCCGACCTTGGCCAAAACGCCGATCCAAGGACCATTTCGCCGACCGTGTCCAAAACGTCAACTAGCACATTTTGCCGAATCTAATATGCGACCATTATGTCGATCGTGGACAAAACGTCAATCACCATTTCGCCGACAGTACCCAAAACGTCAACCAGGACCATATCGCCGTATCTAATGTGCGACCATTATGTCGACTGTGACCAAAATGCAGACTCTAGAATTTGACAAGTACAAAACACCCACCCTACAGTGGACAAAACCCCATCGAACAAGCAAAATCTATTTTGAGAAAAGTAAATGATAAATTACAAAATATTTATGGTATAATAAATTCGTTGTGGGTTGTAGTTCTCCTTTAGCAAGCGCTGGATGATTCATTATTCTACTACCGTTCATCTTCAATGAAACAGTTTCCTTAATTTGTAATGTTAAATATGAACAATGTAAAATTGCATCAAAATGAAAGGCAAATTATAGTTTAATTATATATGTAATTTAATCACATGCAACAATCATTTTTCTTCTTGGTTCAGTACATTATATTAATTAAAGAGTGCGCAATAGATTTGAGTGAGTGTCATCTGTATGACTGATCTGCATAAACGTACGAATTTGCAAACTTGGAACGATTTTCAAAGTAATCCATATAAATTAAAAAAAGGTATCTACTCCTGGTATTATTAAAGTGTAAATTGTTAACAATATATTAAAATCGCTCAATGGATGCAACCAATTCTTCAGAATTGTGATGAATTAAATTATTCGATACCCTTCTACACAAACTTTTAAAATGCAAACATTCAGTATCTTCTATCTAAACGTAAAATATTATTTTTTTAAGTCTAGTAAAAAGATATTGTTTCGTATGAAAGGTTGCATACACAGCACAACTCCTTTAAGAAATACCTATTTTAAAAATATCGCAATGAAATGAATATGTTGTAAATTACTTTGTTCATATATCCGAAACATTTCAGGTTGAAATAAATATTTCTGAGATATTTCCTTGAAACAATGGCGGCTCCTGGTCAATATTTTTAGGTGTCCTGCAATTTTTGCAAAAAAATTACTTATTTTTTATTAATGAGATCTACAAAAGCACAGGAAATATTATCCGGATTCTCGGAAGTACCCATCGCTCCCATCATGTCCCCGAAGAGCCAATTCAAAAGCTCCACAAAATTTAAGGCGATTTATAATTTCTGATAAACTATTCTTTGACATTTTTCATTATGTCTCTGTACATCATTAATTTATCCAATAAGCAGAATCTAACTGCGCGATAATCATAGTTGACCCTAGTAACGCAAATTCCATACAATGATGAAGATGGTTTTAGAGTTTTCGTGTCTTTTTATCTTCAAACTCAAGTGCTCTAGATGCTAGATCGGTGACCCCTGTTTCCATTCAAGCTTTATCGCCACCAGTGGCGTACCTAGAATTTTTGCCGCCCGGGGCGGTCTCCAATTTGCCGCCCATTCTAGTCAATCAAATGGTGGTTTTTATAAATTAATAAACATAAATAAATAGTTGCAATTAAGATGAACTATAGGTAGGCAACTTTTTTACCGTTGCATGCAATATTTTAATTAGGCAGTAATGAAGGAAGCCGCATGAGGCATAAATGCAACCTTTATAAAAATACAAGATCTTTTTTAAAGGCCACAAGAAACTTACGGAGGCCGAAGGTTCCCCACCTATGACACAAAACCTAAGTTACAAAAAATAATTACCAGTAAATATTTTTTATTTTATATTTATAAATGCCTGCGTATTGTCGGTATCGGTATAGGACATGCTTTTCACACACACCGATAAACAGTATGTCGAAATTGGAACAGCAGTTATATCTTTGTTAGCATCACCAGTGCCTTAATATGAAGAAAAGAACCACAAAAGAACCATTGTCGTTACTGTATTTATTATATTTACGAAAGAAGAAACTAAGAGAAGGCAATTAAATTTAACAGCACTCATAGTTGATTACATTTGTACTGAGACAACACTGAATTCAGTGAAATGCAAAAGCCAGCACAACGATACCGATGTGTTGGGACCACTGAACTCTAATTGTACTGGAACGCTCACTAAGGCCGCCGGCCCGATGCGAGAGAGAGGGCTCGCAAGGGTCATCCCTGTCCTTCTCTCGACAGTACATTTAGGTTAGTGTGTTTTTAGTTTAACGCTGTCTGCTCTCTCACTCACGGTGCATACAGGGTGTCCCAGGCGGAGCTTACGCTAGACGTATCTTGAAAACCGAATGTCACAAAAATTTGAAATTTTGGGGCCCGAGTTACTTTTTCACTTACAATCGACTAAAAATATTTGCAAGGAAGTAGCACTTCCGGTTATACCGGAAGTAGACCATAACTTCGTTATTTTAAATGGCAACCCCGATTTTTTTTCTCTGATTCGAATTACCCCTTTTATTTGGTTTCCAAATCACCCTACATGTCAAATGTCTGCATGGCCACCTTGACTTTATAAGTGATTTAATGGAAATTTTGTGGAATGCAGAGGTTCACGTCAATGGCTGTAACTTTTGAACACTTTAAGATAGAAATGCATGTGATACATGGTTTTATAGAGGAAGAAGTGCTCCTTCTAGTCGTACCATAGCTTCTTCAAATGAAATGTTCCAAGGTCACGTTTTGCCTCCTTAAATATTCGACATTTCAAATGATGAAAACTCCATTTTTTTAAATGGCAACCCCATGGTTTGTTTTCATCATTGAACGCAGAATTTCACCAGCTTTCATTCGGTACCCATAAAGTATGGTGCGTGGAAAACGTTTGTCAAAATAATCCAACTCTGTATGTTTAATGCGATAATTGAGTAAATATCAACCCAGCAATGGAAAACAAATTTTGACAAAGGTTTTCCACGCACCATACTTTATGGTTACCGAATGAAAGCTGGTGAAATTCTGCGTTCAATGATGAAAACAAACCATGGGGTTGCCATTTAAAAAAATGGAGTTTTCATCATTTGAAATGTCGAATATTTAAGGAGGCAAAACGTGACCTTGGAACATTTCATTTGAAGAAGCTATGGTACGACTAGAAGGAGCACTTCTTCCTCTATAAAACCATGTATCACATGCATTTCTATCTTAAAGTGTTCAAAAGTTACAGCCATTGACGTGAACCTCTGCATTCCACAAAATTTCCATTAAATCACTTATAAAGTCAAGGTGGCCATGCAGACATTTGACATGTAGGGTGATTTGGAAACCAAATAAAAGGGGTAATTCGAATCAGAGAAAAAAAATCGGGGTTGCCATTTAAAATAACGAAGTTATGGTCTACTTCCGGTATAACCGGAAGTGCTACTTCCTTGCAAATATTTTTAGTCGATTGTAAGTGAAAAAGTAACTCGGGCCCCAAAATTTCAAATTTTTGTGACATTCGGTTTTCAAGATACGTCTAGCGTAAGCTCCGCCTGGGACACCCTGTATATGTATTATAAAGCGTTACGAAAAGGACAGGAATGACCCTTGCGCGATATCTCTCTCGGTTCGCGACGTTTTTATGGCAGAGATAGGCCAGTGAGCGTTCCAGTATAATTAGAGTTCAGTGGTTGGGACTGGTCTGTGTGAATCAGTGTATTTGGTTTGCATTGCGTACTAAAACCGAACGATAATTTACTGACCGATATCACCAGAACCATCCGACATACACATAATGTCGGATACGACAACCAACATTTTTACCGGATCGTTGGCTGTGTGAGGCAGTACCATTTAAAACAATACAGTATTGATGCATCACGATACCGATACCGACACCGACAACGATAATATCGGCGTGTGTGATGCCGCCCTTATGGTACTTGCCGCCCGGTGCGGACCGCACCCACCGCACCCCCCTAGGTACGCCACTGATCGCCACCAAAAAGTAATAGCTAATAGCAGGGAAAGCAGTAGCAGTATAATGTATAAAGCATTTTTTTGTTACATCCACAATCACAAATCCATTCATTTTTTAAATAAATGTCTCTAATTTATTACATTTTTCAATAATAATTTCTGGTAAGGGTCTACCTTTTCCTTTTAATTTTACCTTTTCTACATAAGAATATTTAAAAAATTTCTTAACATTAAAATTAAATTAATGGCCAATTCCATAGTAGCATCATTGCATTGAATAAATAAGAGATAGTAGGTATTTTCAGCAAGTATGTACCTATTTAATGTTTTTAAACTCGCCGTAAACTAAAAAGCCGCGTAAAAATTCGATTCTAATCTACACGTGTTCCGCGCGAAAATAATACGATATCGCTGAACTTAATGCAGCGCATCTGTCAGCATAAAATCTGATAGCATTTAGTGCGGTCAAGGAGGAAGACGATAACCGCACTTTTGTTTATGGAGCTGACAGAGCACCATGGTGTGGCCCAGATAAATAATAACTCAACTACAGCGTGAGTCGGTAATGTATTCCACTGGTCGACTTTACAACGCCTTTCGAGAATTGCGGAGTATTAATTTGCTTATTTTAGTTAGATGACATAATTTAAATTTAATTATTATTTTTTGGAAGATGTTTATTTTTTTGGGAGCTCTGCAGACGCAGCGCTGGTGTATCCGCCACTGCCTTGAAATATGAAGTGAATTATAAATAAGTAACAATCATTATATTTTTGCAACACTACGGATATACAGTGCTCGCCAAAAAGTCGGCACCAAATAGATTTTTTTTTTATTTTTGATTTTTTTAAAAAACTTTTTACGGCAATAATTTGTGCTTGTCTGAAAACCTATTTAGCCCCTATCAGATATACCGAGTGATTTTCACTTAGCTAGAAAATGGCGTTTTTCGAAATTGTCTAAATTCAAAGTGTGCTATTTTTCGTAAATTAAGCAAGATTTCAATTAGATTTTTTTATCGTCTGTCAGTTTTAGCTTGCCGAACAATCTCAAGACCAGAAAACATTTTTTTTTTCATTAACTTCCGCTAAAACTAAAGTTTCAATTTTTTGCAACATTTTCAAATTTTCTCATACCAAGACATGATTTCAAAATTCAATTTGATTTCGTTAAAAAGTGAAAGGTTTATAATTGGGAAAAAGAATGGAAATTGCTCATTATTCCTTTAGGTTTGTTATTTATTTACAGAAAAGTAGGTAATATTGTTGCATAATCTTTACGTTTTTAGTGCAACATACTTTATGAGAGAAATGTTTTTCAATGATAATGAATATCTATTTACGTGGCTTCTAAAAACCCTAATTTACCCTTGCTGATTAATTACTTTCACAAAAATCCTATAAATGTTCTTTTTCAACTGCCTAAACGAGGAGATTTTTCTTTATTCAGTTTACATGATTCAGTCAATTAAATAGTAAAACAATCCACAGCCGTCTCATATTCTGCCTACTTAATTGACTGATACAGTGATACATGTAAACTGAATAAAGAAAAACCTCCTCGTTTAGGCAAATGTAAAAGAACATTTACAGGATTTTTGTGAAAGTAATTCATTAGCATGGATAAATTAGATTTAGAAGTCACATAAATAGATATTAATTTTCATTGAAAAATATTTCTCCCATAAAGTATGTTGCACCAAAAACGTAAAGATTATACAACAACATTACTTTTCTGTAAATAAATGACAAACCTAAAGGAATAATTAGCAATTTCTATTGTTTTTTCCAATTATAAATCTTCAACGATTTTAACGAAGTCAAATTGAATTTTGAAATCTTGTCTTGGCATGTGAAAATTTGAAAATGTTGTAAAAAATTAAAAATTTAGTTTTAGCGGAAGTTAAAGAAAAAAAAATTTTTTTCTGGTCTTGAGATTGTTCGGTAAGCTAAAACTGATAGACGAGGAAAAAATTTCATTGAAATCTTGCTTAATTTACCAAAAATAGCACACTTTGAATTTAGACAATTTCGAAAAACGCCATTTTCTAGCTAAGTGAAAATCACTCGGTATATCTGATAGGGGCTAAATAGGTTTTCAGACAAGCACAAATTATTGCCGTAAAGTTTTTTAAAAAAATCAAAAATAAAAAAAAATCCATTTGGTGCCGACTTTTTGGCGAGCACTGTATAGGTATAATACTGTGGGCACAGAACAATTAAAGTGCCGTAATTAAAGGAATAAATGATTATATAGGCAAAGAGTATCTAAAATAAGAGAAACAGTGGTATAGGATTTATGCGTATAGGCTATAAGAACTCGTCCGCTAGGACTCCACGATCGGGCCCTCGCGTAGACGTAGCCAGAACTAGGCGTCCCTTTAAATGTACTTTAAATATTGTCTTCCATTGAAAATTTACAGAAATCTTTATGGTAAGTCTGTTAAAAGTATTTGCAAGGTTGCCACATTTAGTTTGCTTAATGACTAATGGCTGGATAGCTCTGATAAGTTAATTGTACCCTTGTTTATATAAACAAGGGTTGTACTGAACAAATTGTAATTAGGTTTTAAGGAATTATTAAAATGTTATTATTAAATTTATTACATTCCAACATTAACCCGGAGGTGGTCTCGAGAATTTCTCTCACGGTCTTTTTCTAATATTTTGTATATCTTTTGAACTTTTTTCTACCGAGTTTTTAATATTGAAGTACATACTGCATTTTTTAAGTATGTATGTATGTTACGTACTCTTTGTATAATTAAATTTGATCTTAATCCTTTGCGCTGTGTCCTCTCTTTGAGCATTTGTCTCATGGCGAGACCAATGACATTTGTAATTTTCCTTTTAAATGATTTGTTTTTTTGCTCATACAACCCTATTTATTTATAAACTCGGTACATTATCAGGTAAATTCCTAGTTGAATTATAAGGTGTACAATTATTTAATTACCTGTTTTAAAGTACCTACCCCGAAGTACTATTCAGCTTTTTTTATAAAGTTGACGTAAGTACTTCTTGGTGGTTGTTGTTTTTATTTTTAGTTCACATAATTATTTTAAACATTATGTTTAATTCGTGTGTGTATATCAATTGCGAGTTAAATCGCCGAAATGCGAACGTATCTAAGTTTTTTTCGATTCCCCACTTATAATGCATGTTGTGATAAGTGGTTACAGAATTGTGGTACTCCAAACTTTTTCTTTTAACACGAGTGCAAACGTTTTTAAAAAAGCCGTGGGTCAATGTTGTTAGAGTAGTACCTAACAACATTGTTAAATTTTTTTTGTGCGCATTTCAAAGAACATCAAACATCTTGAAATTTTATGAAAAATTTAATTGTAAATATTTATATATATTTATATATTGTAAATATTTCAGAACCCAATTGGTTGCAAGAAGTTAATAGTTGCCACCGCCATAAATTGTTTTTAATTCGGCCTTTAATGAAATGCAAGCTATACAAAACTCTGAAACTTTTTTCACAAAATTTAAGAACATCAAAACCCCTAGAAACTTTAAAAAGCAAAAAATTAAATCATTTTAAGAGGAGCGCGTAAAAAATTTTAAAAGTTGTTTTTTTGTACGAACTCATAGGTACAATTTTAAAACTATTATTTTGATATTGTTTTGTTTTAAATATTTCATTACAAGCTCCGAAATTTTAAACAAAGTACCTAAGTATCCAAAATAAATATCGGGTAGCAATAATAATGAAGGTTGCAGATTTTTGTATAGAAAGTTATGTGACAAAGATTCGGCAACATTGAGATATCTTTGCTTTAAATTTCAAAACTTCCAGGTAGTTGTCCTTTTTGTAATTAAACAGTTATCGCCTCAGGTATGTGGCGTACAAATAAACGTTGTAAATTCGATAATATTTTGTTAGGCAACACACCTTACTAAGCTACAGTGTTTTTAATGGCGTTGCTTCTCTTATTTTAGATACTCTTTGATATAGGTACAATCATAGTGTTATGACTGTTATGAGTTATGACTATAGTATAATCATAAATTCAATGATACAATGTAGAAAAGTTTCAATTGTGTTTTTTCATAAAAACAATAAAGCATGTTGAAATTCCGAAAAGCGATTTTTGAATGGCTGATCGAGAAATACGAAAAAAGTACAGAATACAAAGAGCAAAAAGTTGTGAGTCATCAGACGATGAAGATGTTAATGAAGACCAAGGCTAATCATTTTCCGTTGCTCCCAAAATCAATAAACATCCAAAATCTGGAAGACACATCCTCAACGAAAGAACAGATGAACAGATTCAGATAAGCTTAATTGTATAGTATTTGACTTCATTGTCATATTTAAAAGGAAATACGAGAATCAACTTGGTATTAAGTATTACAAAACGATTCCCCTCACTTTCGCCTAATGTATTTTCGCCAATCCACATTCGCCAATGTCAATTTGGTCTAATCTACCTTCGCCAAAGGTAATCTTGCCAATACCACATTCGCCAAGGGTAGTTTTGCCAAGTGTATTTTTGCCAAGTAGAATTTCGCCAATGATATGCTCGCCAATAGCATTTTTGACAAATGGACACTCGCCAATTTGAAACGGGAGTTTTGAGATTGACGAACGGTCCCAAAATGATTTCTATTGCATCAGCAATTAACATTTAAAATTCTATTATGGAAATAGTCAAGTTTTCACTTCGCAAAATTAATGTAACGCTTTTCGAGTTTGCAATAAAGATTTGTAAACAGATTTTAGCAAAGTCAAAAATGATTTTATTTGTCACTGAGTGATAGAACAGTATAACCGCCGCATTTGTATCGTTCTTCCACTCATCTCTCAAACAGCGTTGTCCGTATTGAATCAAAGCATGAGGTTTATGTACTGCTTTTTCGCTCACTGATGGGTTGACGTGTTTGAATCATTTTGGCTATCTCAGTTAAAAATGTCAGTTTTGGCGCTTATACTGTTCTTTTATTCACCGATTCAATTGCATTTTTAACATTGGCGAAAGTCGATTTGGCGAAAATGCAAAGGGCGAAAATAGTTTTGGCGAGAGTGTTCTTGGCGAAAATGGATTAGGCGAAAGAGGGGGTAGCGAATTTGATTTTGGCGAATTTACATTTGGCCAGATTGGAATTGGCGAAGGAGTATTAGGCGAATGTCCATTGGCGAAATTCCATTAGGCGTAAGTGGCGTACATGTTACAAAACAACTTGTAGAGTTTGATAGTGATTTTGAAGTTGATATTAAATTATTGTATTTTGTTAATAATTCGGTAATTAGAGTGCCTTAATCTTGCAGGTTGAATGAATCTTTTGAAGAAAGTGTATACATTATAACATTATCATCGCAGCTAGAGGTTCCAACCAATCAAATAAAGTTTAATTTCCTTTTTACAAACATTTATCGTTTACATGAATTTGAAAATGGGTTGAAACATCAGACGTCTTTTCGGAAGCTAGTACGTTTGTTTTACTTTGCTAATCATTTTAACAGGATTTAATAAATTTTTATTTTTTAGACAGCATACCTAAAAGGAATGGGACAAGGCAAATCTGTAATCAACTGTCACAACCCTAAAGCGTATTGTTTCTAACGAATTAGCACTTCTTTTCAGATTTGCTGGGTACAGGACGGGAAAAGAATGTTTTAAAAAACCTAACTTTTCACAAGGTGGTTTTGAATAAGTTTCCCTTTAAAAGTGTTATTTCGTTATGAGGTAGATAGATAGCATGTTGAATCTACTTCTTTTTCCTTATTTTGAGAAGTTCTGAGAATCCACTACCCACAAAGTTCAGAACAAGAAATAAACAAGACAACTAAAAACTGGCTCATACTTGTAAGTGTTGCATATAGAGCTCGAATAAAACAGTAGATAGCTTTTAAAGACTATTATTTTACGAAGTATCCTCCACGAAGATCAACGCACTTTTGTATGCGCTCGAACCAATTCTGGAAGCAGTTATTCCACTCGTTTGTTGGTACAGAGAAAATGATGTTTTTGAAGGCGTCGACTACTTCTTCTGGCGGCTGAAATATGTGACCACGCAGTACGTTCTTGATTTTCGGGAAGTTAAAGAAATCGTTGGGACTTAGTCGAGACTGTAGGGAGGATGGTTTAAAAATTCGACGTTTTGTTGCGTTAAAAATGCAATTGTCTTGCGAGCTGTGTGCGAACTTGCATTGTCTTGGTGGAGGACGATTCGTCGTTCCGGGTTGGTTTTTCAAAGCTCAGCGATGACGTCCGGCAAACCAATCGGCAGTAACAGTTCTTTGATCTTGCAGAGAAATTGTTGCCACATGACCTGCTTTTGAGTTTAAAAAAATTATGCGGAACGGCGTAACTCAGAAACAATTGCAGATCACAAAAATTGAAGTATTCCCAAGTATAAATAAAAATTACATAAACAACTTTTGTATTGAACAATTTTTCCTAAAATGAATATTAACGACAATAAATCGCCGTCTCCATACTTTTTAATAACCCTGTATATGCATAGTATACAAAATGCTGGAGTCACATACTAATAAAATGAAAATATTTAAAAATAAGTTTTTGCTAATTGTGTCAGTTATATTTCAACGACCTTCATAAACCAAGCGATAGTTGGAAAACGTGTCCTACAGACGAAGTGGTGTCTAAAAGCAACGTGTCCACGTAACACGTTCACATCAAGCAAGCAATCACAAAATTTAATAGTGGACCTCCACTAAAGCAATTCACGCCAATAAAACTAGGAATTGGTAACGATTTGCAAACGATTTCAATGTAAATGAAAGGAAGGGGTGAAATCCATTGGCAGACATCTGAGGTAAACGAGCGATTAATTATACCGGTAATTCTTCTACGTAATCTCCTATTTGCAGCGGTTGTACTTGCATGACTAACAGAAAAAATTACATGACATGCCAAATAAGTTCAAAGGCAAGGGTGATTTTAGTAACAAATTTCTCAGAACCAACATCATTTTGCAATACATTTATGAGAGGATTTGATCTATTAGATTTGTAATTATAATAATAACATAAAATTTGTGGAGTTCCACAACCAAAGTTGAGAGAAAATTTAACTTGTTGGTTTTTGAGGTATGTACTGGTGTATATGATCTATCAGGAAATAAAAAAAAACGGCGGGAAAAAGATTTTACACACTGTCGACATCAGCTACAAATGCCTGCACGTTCCTAAAAGACTTGAAAGGTACAAATATTTACCTAATGGTTATGCGAGAGGTAAACCAGAGGAAAGAAGAAGTGTTCCCAACCCAAAAAAACGCCGGGAAAAAGATTTTACAAACTGCTGACAGCTGTTAATATCAGCTACAAATGCCTGCACGTTCGTGAAAGACTAGAAAGGTAAAAATATTTACCCAATACTTATGCGAGAGGTGAACCAGAAGAAAGAAGCGCTCTAACGCTACCCTAACTTATTGTAGTCAAACCGTCCGCGTCCATATTGTGGATGGATCAAGCTAAGAAGTTGCCTCGGTGATAGACAGATATTCGAAGCAATACAAGCGATAGAGCAGTAGAGTACATATCTTTCCGATTCCCGAAAGAGTCTACCTCCCTTTCCATAAGAAGGGTAAAAAGTCCAAGAAAGAGGGATAAAAAATATAAATTGTTTGTGTACGATTTAGTGTAGTAGCTTAAAATAATGTCTCGAAGCAGTTTATAATTTCCTTTGGTTTGGCGACAGCAAATATTAAGAGGTAAGTAGACGAGATTCGGCTGCAAAAAACCGAAAATCGTATACAAGGCAAGAGAAATTGGAAAGACTGCAGAATGAAGGGGATTAACTACTACGTGTGGGACTTGCTATGTTATGGTTATAACAAAAGAATCGAAAACAAAAATGCGTTGAAAGTATAACACTGCCTTCCAAAAAAATTCTGAAATCATTTCTAGCTTTGCTTTCTATTCTTCTGAATAACTCTTTTTCTTAGATTACTGAAATACTTTTTCATATCAAATGAGGATATACGTCTCAGCAAAGAAAGTGGAATGTGCGTCATACCGTAGGTATTTGAGATTTTCACATACTCTTGAATTGAAGTAAAAAGCTTTCATAATCAAGTTTGAAGTTACATAAGTACAAGAAGGAAGAGACTGGCAATAAAATTCCTTCATAACTTATTGCACAATAAAATTGATTGTATCACACTCCTCAACTACATTTAAATTTCAGTGCCCAGACTAACTTCTAGTCACGTTCCCATATTTGCCTTTACCCAAAACTACTATATTATGGAGCATTCACTAATATTTATTATGTCACATATATTCAACCTTCTTCTTTCAAACAACGCTGATATATATTTAATGCTTTCTTAAAAGAAATTCTAGATTTAGTTACTCAGTTAATGCACGTGTTATTCTTTTAGGTATTCTATAACAAGAAATTATTACCATTATTATTTTCATTATTAAAATAATTTCACTGTATCTATTTGAACACGTGTATCCGCATATTCCCAAACTTGTTTGATAACCCAAGATACGCGGAAAGATTTATTGCGGTAGTTACATTTTGTCACTGGGCAATATTTTTTTAATAATAGAGTAATCAATAAATGCGTCGGCTGATTGACTATTACCTAACTAATATGTATTTGAAAAATTAACATTTTCTATTTGTATTTCCGTTCATCATATTTACTTCCCGTTTAAAAGAACTTTTTTGTTAGATACTGTTTTGTTAAGAACTCAACCGTATGCTAACCAAACCATTCCAATTGACGTGTTATTATACTATCTTCCAAATTTTTAGTTTCTAACCACCCCGTGATTGAATTATAGGCAAGATCAAATTTAGGCATAATAGTATTAGTTACCTTAACGACAGTATTGCGTACAGACTTGCTCGCCATGGTATACATGAGTCGAACATTTTCTTCTTCCCTTGGTCTCGACATAGTTCTTTTTCACAGTTCTGATATGAGGAGAGGAGCACATACACACACGCACTCTGAACGATATTTATTTAAGACTACCTTCACTAGTAGCGAAAATGTATATATACTTATCAACATAGAACTAGTTTGGGTGCACCAGTTTTATCTGTCGTTTCAAGGGCCGGTTCCGCCTTTTCGTTACATACAAAATAAAGCGTACAGGCGTTGAGTGAAAAGTATAATACAGGTTAGCAATTGTACCAATTATTATACTAGGTATTTTTGCATTTTTTCAAGAAAAATCTTATTTGGTAAGAGTACCACTGTAAGAAATTTTCTTTGTGTTTATACGGTTTCAGTATCAGAATATAATATAGGTACATACCTCAATCTCCTTTGTAACAGAAAGTGTACTATACAGAATAAGCTTCGTTTCCACAATAATTTTGAAGCGAATACTATAATTGAACACTTTAACCTGACATATTTTGTTCCCATCTGACAAATTGGAAATTGTGACATACAATAAACACTCTGCAATTCAATAATTAGAAAGACGATTCAACTAAACACCTCTTGTTTACGCCATTATTCCGCGGATATAATAGTGTTTAGTAGAGAGTTTAGGTATTGCGTCTGATGTGTCAAATGTCAAATCCAAAATCGAAACATTAACAGTCAGTATGTTGGTAATTGAAACCGCGTCCTGTCTTTGACAAGCTATTACGTACGTTAATTGAAATATTGATTGTATGGCTAGTGTTTGACGGTGTGCATTCAGGGCGAGTGAGCACCGCTTGTTTATATAATTTGTACTCAAACATCCATATAATCAGCGGTTAATCTCACAAATGTAAATGGTCGGATACGCAGTGTCGCGTTATTAACATGATTAATTGTTACAAAAGTACAAAAAGTCAATTTAGTTTCAATACCAAATACCATTTAAAATTATTACACTTACGCTTTCACTAACTATATGTACATTTATTAAAAACATTGCTTAACTTTGTCAATTTAAAAAAATTTATAGAGCGTAAATGGGCTCATTTACGATTTTTTTTTATTGGCTCAATCGAAAGATTGTACAATTTTATGAGTCCCTGCAAAAAACAAAAATTTTTCAGGACGTACAAATAACTTTAAAATAATAAAAACCTGAACGCTCGAGCTTCGCGCGAAATTGCACTGTGACGTCACTACATGGAAATTCATAGTTCGGCAGCATACGATACGTGAGGTTCGTTATACCCTTGTTAATAAACGTCGACTGTTTCTTATCGAAATTAATTTTTTTGTTATAAAGATTATCTAGGTATTTATTGGATATTGCCATGGCAGATACAGGAAGAAGAAAATAGTTATAAATACTGTATTCATCAAATCCAAAACTCGTAATAACTTCAACTTAGCGCCTAGTACATTTTAAATTTTCTCCTACGTAAAATGACTACCTGCACATTATAAAAATCCAAACAACTTTGTACCCTATCGTTTGCGAGGTTTGCAATTTGTTTAGTACTTATTTACATGTTAAAGAAAAATTTTCTAAGGTCTAAATAACTCTGGGTGGTTACTGGTTAGATTATACTATTCTGCAAGGATTTGTTTCAATACAGTTTTTAGTTTACTACTATAAGCTTTGTTTCTTAATAATGAGTGTATTTTACCGACAAATACGTTCTCACGCTGTCTAAATTTAACTACCTACGTTGATGTAGCCCTAGAGTAGATAGCGTAGAAATCCAAAAATGTACCAGATTGTGTGTAATGTTAACTCCTATGCAGCTATGAATATTTTTTAAAGATTATATACAACTTTGCAAGGTTGAGGTGCCGTGGAGCCATTATTTACTACGGGACAAGAAATCTAATTTTCAGCTTTAACTGTGACATAATAATATGTAAAATATTAACTTAGTTTTACATTTTAACTCCTCTCATTTCTGTACTTATAAAATCGTGACTTTTATTAAAATATTCCATGACCATAAATAAGTCTACTTCCGGTAGATTTGAAGAGTCACCTTTAATAAAATTTGCTTCACACATGTTTCTTAAAACAAACAATTTATTATAAAATACAAAACCGCTTCGAAATGGCACAAAAACGATGGCTTGTGATAATGAAAATGCGTTAAAATGTACAGTTGCAATACCTGCGATTCACGGTCAAACATTTTGTGACGTCACAACTCTCGGCGTCTGTACCGAGAAGCGCTCGTATTTAAAATGTAATAACTTGTGAACGGCTTATCGGATTGATTTGAAATTTTCAGGATTATTTAGTGTTTAAGGACTTTATATGTAAAACAATTTTGAGCCACATCCACGCTTCATTAAATGAGCCCATTGTTTCAAAGGAAAATATTTTCTATGTAAGGTCCATTTCTCCGGCGAATTACGTTGAAACTAGGGAACATTTATTAAATTTCAGATTTATTTAAATGGAAGAAACAATTTACTTAATCAGTAATGCTACGGATTTACGGAAACAGAACTTTAGAAGAAAATACATTTTACCGTGAAATCATAATTAGAATGTAATTATTAAAATTTAATGGTATCCGTACTTCACGGTAATTATTTTTCATCATTTTGCTTCTTGATATTTCTTTAGATTCCAATTTAAAAACTTTATATTTCAGTATATAAGTACGCTCTTTATATCATTTTTTATTCACACTACATTTACGTGACGAGCTTTGGGAATATTTATGTATTCCACCAAAAAAATGTATCATTATTTATAATCCACTTTCGAACCAATTTTCCACAAACGAGAACTGTTACACATAGCAATTCCTCTATTATTCGCATGCTGTCAAGTTATGATAAATTACACAAATCGCAATGCATTGATCTGGAGTTATTTGGCCTGTCGTCACGATTTAAAAAAACGTTATCTTTATGGAGTTAGTAGATTACAGATGTATGTACTTATTATCACTATATATCTAATTTTAAGTTGGAAATTGTGCGCAAAACTATAAACGGAGTAATTTCTCTGTTGTTTGAGGAAGAGTGAAATAAAGAACTAAAGAAAATGTGTACTTATTTTACAGCAAATGAAATTAAGAATTTACCACGTCTGTAAGCTTCTTTTCGACGCTTTCTCAAATAGAAAAAATTGTGGACTACTAACAAAAGAAAAAGCGGGTTTAAAAAAAGCAAAAATCTTCCAAGCACGACGCTTCATTTAGCATTTTTTAAATTTCAGAGGGGTAGATAGAGAACATGAAAACAAATGAAAGACAAACGTTCCAAGGGTTACTGAGGATCCCTGTGAATATAAACATGCCAAAACGTAAAATTTAATTTACCACCATGTACTGAACGTATAATAGTGCACTGTTCTACATCCATTGAAAACTTAATTAATGTGATCATTTGAGTATTAAACGGCAATTTCAAAGAAAAAGTTGTTCTGTTATTAAAAATTGAATTATAATGAAGCATTATTTAACTAGAACCGTAAGTAAAGCAATTTCGTACAACTAAAGTAAACCTTTAAAAAATGTTTGTCGGAGATTTGGATAGTCGGAATTTTGGCCTCAATGGACGGACCGCGTTTTGTCCACGCTCGGTATAATGATCACATATTTTATTATCTTTTGTGACACCTTGTACATTGTGAAAATAATTTTAAGATGTACCTATCTAAAGACCCTTGACGCAGTAATGCCGTTTATAGATTTGGTCTTACAAAAACAGAATTAATAATACTATAATTTTAAAGATCATTACTTTCAGTTTCATTTGGTGACTGCAACAACTTTGATTACTGTTTTCTGCGTGGGAAAGTGTGTCGAAAAAATGTATTTCCGTTTTTAAACATTTCAGTATATGTACTATATGTTTTTGGAAAACTGTACGAGGAAAAATCTCAATAAGACTGTATTTATCCTTTAGTAAACAGCACAAAATTTTTATTTATATATTTATTACAGAAAAGAAAATTCGCTGCCAAAAGATGCATAAATTTGAAATAGAAATTTTTGTCTTACTTTTATCTTTGTTTTTAATAAATATTTATATTAAATTCTCTCACTAAAGATATTAATGGCATTACGATGTAGAGACGCACTCTGTCATAAAGGAAACGAATTATTAAAGGTGTTTACAAAATAAAAAATGCTACGGTTTACTACTTGTTGCGTAGGATGGGTGGGTATCCTTATCGACTAAAATAGGGGTTGTAAAAGTGGATGTGAGTGCGCAAAAGCAATTTATCCCAGTATTCAGTATCATCAGAGCGTCAGTGGTGTTTGTGAAAGCGTCGCCTATTGTCTTAGAAGAAATGTATGAAAAGTTCAAATACATATGAATGTTACCTCATGTATTTATCATTTGCATGTTGCATGAAATATCCCTTATCTTTTTCTAAATTTTCTACTCTTTTTCTCTATTTTTTTTGCACTTCGATGTTCACAAATTTAATACAATTATATGTTAGTCAGACACGATTGATATATAGTTAACTAATTAATTATAAAGTGTGTATTGAATTTGACAAAAAACTACTAAGTACGCTACATTAGAATCGGTGGAAATCTTCTTAAAGAGAGTTTGCCATTTACGTCAGAGGGATAAAATTTTCTGCAAAAAATTAATTTTCTTTAAAATGGATTTCTTAATTAGCTCTCTTAGTGTATACAAATTTGATCAAAAAGTTAATTTAGATTTTCCTTCAAGAACTGTTGATTTCTATAATTAACGAAATGAAAGTGCTGTCGATTTAAACGATAATCGTTTAATTAAAGCTTTTAAGGTAAATAAACACTTGAAACCCTCGATTTTAAATTTTCTGTAAAGAGATCTCACTACTTAAAGTTTTGCATAATCTCGAGATTGCTTTGTAGCTTCTCCAAATTTGTGTTGGTTGAAGAGAAATACTTTTGCGTATGCACATTTGTATTTCTATTGTGAATGTAAGTGGGAAAGGGTTCAAACAGATTAAAACCCTTTGATCTCGATTCAAATTTTTGGCTATTTTTCTGTGCATTTTAAAATGCATAAGCTTTCAATTTTATTTCGATCAATATAGGTAACACATTTGAATGATGATAAAGTTGAATGTTTTACTGACGTCACGCAATCACCCCAAAATAAACGTGAAAAGTTGCTTTTAAATATTAAATTGCCGTTGGATATTCGAGAGTCGAGAAGTACCTTAAAGAGAAATATTTTATTTGAGTGGAAAGTACATTTATTTCCACTTTCATGACCACTTAATTCGTATGATTGCCTTTTTCGTGTCTAATCGTTTACTTCGCTTTCTCTTTTGATTCAAGCCGATCAAATCTAAAGCATGTTATTGTATGGTATTGAAGTAATACCTTTCCGAAGCTGTTGGATTTTTAAGGTAAAAGAAAATGTAATCCAGAGAAATGTCATTTATTATTCAGCATTATACCTATCTTCTATATGAGTTTTTGTCTTGTACGTTCAGAACGATCACTACGTGTGAAAAACTTTCTATTCTCCAAGGTTTCGTTTTTAAGAAATGGTAGTCTGTGAAAATTGGAAAATTTTGTAACCTACGAGTTCTCTATATTTTGCCCTTTTCCTATGAATAAAATGTTTGCAACTTGTGAACTCTGCAACTACCTAATTTAAGTTTTTAAATTACATTTGGGTGTGTCGGTGGTTTTAATTAGAGATTTATTCCAATTGTAGGTACTATTCCTGCAGTACACTTTTATAATGAGTTTCTTCTAACGCTAATTTATACACGACGCAAGAAAAATATTGACACCACTACCGTAGGGAGATCATTATCATGCGACCTTTGAGGTAGAAAATACCTCTTGTTCGACCGTGTTTCAGTACAGAAGTAATCTAAGGAAAAGGAATACATCTAGTTTTATTAGCTCGTATTTATTTTCTATGAACGATGTTTTTGATGCATGAAAAATGCTTTTCACAATTACAATTGCTATGGCACATAATTTCTAAATGATTTTAAATTGGGGTTTGTTAACTGTACGTACTCAAATTTATGCGAATACTGCCAGAATGTCTTTACAAATATTTGAGTTGGGTGTGGCACTTTAATAAAAACGCTACGTCTTAATTTGTCTAATGACAACTAATGAATAAGCATGAATAACTATATCACAATTCACAGTTCTATAACCAGATTGCTTAATGACTTCTATAAGAACGAATGATGCTTTTCAAGCTTTTGTTAGTTGCCCATGTTGTGTACATATCGTGAGTACTATTCATGAATATTTTTGGCTTATGTAAACGACCGATCAAATGACACTTGAAAGGAAATAGGACAAAGAATTTTTCTTGTTTCGCAAAGACACATTTCTGTACCAATTCAGTTATCTAAATCGACGACCGTAAAGTAACTCATCGTGTTAGGATTTCGTAGACTTCAAAAGAATATTTTTCCCCTTTGAAATTTTAAACGCTGACGAATATCTGTCGCTATAATACTCCGTATCAGTAACCATGACACGAGTCAATTATGTAAATGAATATGCGATTAGCACCTGTTGTTACCCACATTTACGAGAGATGTTAATATCATCTTTAACTGTATATCTACTGTATACTGTTTATACAGTTTGACTTCTGCAAAAAAGAAATTGACCTTCTCATGTGCATATTTCATACGTATTTATGTTCATGTGAAGAAATATGACCAATAATTAGCAATAATCAGAAGTGAAGCTCGAGAAGCAGTATTTGGGTAATTCAGTACCTTTATTTTATCAATCCGACGTTAATTAAGTTCTATTTTGGCCTCATTAAATGAAACCTTCAGGGCTCAATTACTTCTCCTGATTGTTATACTTATAAAGGTAGACTTGACAAATAAGAAAAAATACCGTACGTAAAGCTCATGATTTTAATTGGATCCTTAAAATAGCGTGTATCTTTTCAACCTTTAGCCATCGAATAATTTGTATTTATATGACCTCTGACTTTAAATCAGGAGAAATTTCGTCTTTTAGTTAATTAAACGAAATCTACTACCTTGCAAAGGAAATTTGAGAGTCACAATTTAAATACAGATCATTTAAAGTATCGATTGTCTGGCAAGAAACTGATTCTCCATTTGGAACCATCACTCTGTTTACGAAAGATTATAAATTATAATACTACAAATTGGTTTATTGTTTCTGTATTTTTTACATGTCTCCTTTTTCCTACTCTCAACTAGAAATTTTGCTGATTAGGATGAACATTTTTCACCTTCATCATTTTCCAAAGAGTGCATGTTACTAAAATTATAACCCTGCATGCATTTGATGAAATAACATAACATATCTATGTTATAGCTCGAAGGGTAGCTCATCCCAGTAGATTAACTAGGTCAACCTGCAATTGACATATAGTAACATCTAAATTAGGAGCATCGGAAAGCAACCGTAAATTGTATATGATCACAAGCACATACCTGTGACGTTATTCACTTCCTGTATATTAAGGTAACGACTTGATTTGTTAATTTTTCGTTTTGATACTTGTAAGCAATACTCCCGTTAGACCGTATGAAAGATTGTTCTTTTTTTAATATTTTAGGTACACAGTTAGTTGAACAAGTTCCAAAATGCAGCGGACTATCCGAGTAAACGAAAATCAACTTGTTATGATATCAGAACGCGCTCAAAATGACAATGCACAATCAGGATATTTGCATAAACGTTCTGCGGATAATAGCAAATGGCAATTACGATGGTTCGTGCTGTACCAGGTAAGTACAGTGAAGTAATAGCTTTATAGTTTATACAATAGTAAAATGTATGTGTGCATTGATAGTATAGACTTCTAACCAACGAATTTATTCATCCGTGAGGTAAAGAAGAAACGATGGCATAATATGGCAGACGCATGTCAACATAAATTTGCCAAAAAGTTGCAGATTTTTACTCTTTATTATTTATTTACTTTATTTTTATACACACGCCTTGATTAAATCACAAGAATTGACCTCTTTTAGTCTTTTCTCTTAAAACGCAACCTTTGTTTTGGTTTGTAATTTCAGTCACAACCCAAATCCCATAAATAGTGAAATATTATTACTATTATTATTTATTATGGTATTATTATTTCTCTAGGAGTGATTCCGATTGGTTCTTGCATCTTCTGTTCTATTGTGCTCCACGTTCTTCATTAGTTCCTCTTGTGCGATATATTCATTTTCAAATACGTGTTCCCTTGCCTTTGTGTATGCCTCACATTGGCAGATGACGTGGTATGGCGTTTCATTCTCCTCATCCCAGTTCTTGCATAACGGTATATTGGTCAGTTCCGTGTTGTGCAGGTGTTTATTCAGACGGCAGTGACCTGTAACTAACTCGATCACAAGTTTTATTTTCGTCCTACATAATTTTAAGATGGAAGATCTTGGAATCGTTCTGTTGGAATTTTCTACCAATATCTGCAGTGCTCTTTTGTGAATATTGCCCGAATCTCTTTTTTGGTTGTACATATTATGTATTTTCATAGGTCGGTTCGAGTCCTATAAGTGGTTTCTCGCATGCAGCTTTTATAAGCTCGCCAGGGTGAAATAAATCCCAACTAAAAGTGAAAATGTGACATACACACGTAGAAAATTGGCCGTGATTTTGGGGAATTGGGGTGACGTACAATTAAATTCCCATATTTTTAAAAATTCGCAAAATGACATTGTTATTTTAAACTACGAACACAGGGAGGATCAATGCCGACTTGTGACGACACTTGCAAAATTTTTGGACCGCTTGAAAAGGTTCTCCACTGAAATATAAACCTTGTAGGTAGGTACGTTAAGTATAGGTATTACAATTCTTTTCAAAAATTTTCTATACTATTCCTTCTTCAGTTCTGTTAAACTAATCTGTAATCAGGGACGGACTTTAAAACGGCCCAGGCTAAACAATATAGCTGCTATGGCTACTTAAAAAAGCACTTTATTCCATTGATATCCTTACGAGATCTGTTATAACAACATATTTTAATCAGTATGTAAACCTGTTGTCTTTATGTTTTATAATAACATTACACTCTTTCAGTAAGTAATGTTGCTACGTTGAGGGTTTTCTGAGCTAATTTAAAATTACAATGAGTACAATCCAAAAGCTCATTCTCTACTAACATTAATATACATGCATGCAAATTTGTATTTGACAATGTGTTCCATATTCCTATTTTTTTTTATTTTATTACGACTTTTTCCACAACTACATGGGGAACGATGTTAATAAAGTCACCAAATATTCGTATAAAAAAACGGATTACACGTGCCCTTGAAAAAAAGAACGTCGTTTTGCAGCTCTTTCGATCAAGTTCCTCGTAATTCCAATTGATTTATCTTTTAATCATCGAAACCCAAAACTACTAATAAATCTAATGAAATTATCTTCTCAATTTTTAATGAATGGAGAAAAATAGATGAAATGTGAAATAAATGTGACACTTTTATTACTAATTAAAGCAGAGCTTCCTGATGAATAGGAATTCATTCATTCGATAATTTGCATTTCAAATTTGAAAACGTAGAGCGAAGATCAAGAATACCGTGAATCGCTAATAGAAAGTAAGGGAGACATCCATGCTGCAGTTGGAAATTGGAATGCCCATATGAACGTTTTTCAACGTGCATGAACTTTTAGACAATTTCCATTTACAAACTAAATCATTTCAATAACATTTTTATCATATATTGTTTAGACAAATTTTCTGATTTGAATTATTAAATGTAATTTTCAAAAGTGCGTTACCTTTGGGGCTTTGTTGACACAACGCTACCTTAAAATTTATGCTAGTTGGATTCGTAATTTTAATAAGGTATATTTTCTAAACTAAATAAACGTTTTCTTTGTCTAGATTTTTTTGTTTTTTAAATGACATTTCCTCAAGTTTTTTGGTCACTACTAGTATAGGTTGAACGGTCCAGTTTGATCATAACGATTTGTTAAGTAATACCTATACGTTAAAGTCTCTATATCGCTTTCTATATAACAGTCAGCAACAATTGCAAATCTGCATATATGAAATATAAAAATCATCAGAATGAGAGCATCATTCCAATTTAAGTGTGTCGAAATGAATAAAGCTTTGAAAGAGAGGATTCCACTGAAAGTGACTGAAAAGTCAAACTATCACTTCCTATCGAACTCATAGAAATTGTATGAATAATGTACTTAGATGTTTAAAAATAAATACATCGTTGGATTCTGAATTTGTCACCTATAACTTTTTTTGCTAATTTTCATCTGTACACGCGAAAATGCGGCACAAATGAACCTTTTAATTTATGAAAGTTGCGTTTTGAGCGACAGAAAGTCGATTTTGTCTGCTTCTAGTCATTTCAACAACGACAGCCCGCAGATAAAAATTAAAACATTTTCAGTATCTTTGCAAAGAACAAAAAAAGGTAATAATGAAATTAAAATTAACAACTTTTCGAGATAACATATTTTTTTGAACAAACATTTTTTGATTAACAAGCGGTTTTGACAACTTGCTTTCCTGTCATTCAGTTTTACAAACTTGGAACAAACGCTGCTTGAGGAAAAAATCCTTGAATATCCAACAAATTTATACGCAATTACTAATATGCGTTGATTTATAAATTATGACCCGCATATCATAACTTTTCAATTGTTCTTTTTATAGGTACCAATCTGAATTTGTTAACATGCTTTTAGGAATATTTTTTTATTTAATAGATTTAACCATGTACGAGGATAATTTGACGAGACGTGAGACTACTCACTAGATGCTTAAATAGCCGTTGCTTTTAAATTGACTCCTTTTTAAGATGACAATTGATAATTCGTTGTTTTTTGACGTCTAGTTTAAAAAGTACGACTTTTTAAAAAGACGAATTCAGCTGAAATTTTCGTTGCGAAGTTAGCTAGGATCTTAAATATTTTAACAGAATGCATACATTACACTTTGCACTTTGAATAAGCTGTCAGCAATGTCAATTTTTTGCGTTGTTTTGTTATTGTCGAAGAATTACGGCTCAACTATTATACTCCGGAATTAAAACGGCAGTCCTCTCCCAAAGAAGAGTAGGTAAGCTGTTTCCGCCGGGTGACGAAGTGACGATCACGATTTTTGGGGATACACTGGGGGACACTACAAATTAACTACTTTACAAAGAGCCAAACTATAAACGCTACATGTTATGATGCCCTTTTGGACAAACTGAAGGCAACAGTTAATGATAAGAAACCGCGATTACTTCAGAAATGCGTCCTATTCGCCAGACTTTCACCTGTTCCCAAAGCTGAAGGTTTTTCGGAAAGAAATTTAATTTTCTAAACTCGTTAAAGGAATAAGTTTCACGAAAAGAATCGAATAATTCTTTTTCACAAACGGTTGACCTAAATACGATTTTTTGGCCTTCTTATAGTTTTACTTCCACTAGCTTCTGTCGATTTCATAAATCTAATAATTCTTTTGCTACTTTACAGTTTCCAGATGTGACAGAAGATTTGTTATGACGTTATGAGTAGGTAATTATCACGCATCTCCAATGGATCTTTCTCATCTTTCTGTTGAGTTGGAATATTCTTATCTACTCTGTCCTTTCTTCAGTAAATTCAATAAAGAAAAGTTTTTCAAAAGCCATGGAGCAATTTTTGCAATATTACACAAAAACTCTTTACATCGTCTTCGTTTTGGTATTACACATTTTGGCAAAAATTCCCATATAAATAAGGGAAATATAACATTTTCTTGAAGAACGAAGAGCATTCGATAATTAATAAAGTAAATTTAGCTCATAAAGAAAATTTTGTTCATAAGATTAGATTTATTAGAAAATATTACCTACTCCATTCCATTATTCGTTTATTTGTAACCTTTCGTCACACGAGTCTAATAGGTCCCAAAGAACGAATTCGTCGATTTGCCAACTTCATGGAAATTCGTAGGTGTAGTAAACCTTTTCGTCTCTTCAGCTTTTCTAATGTGTGTGTGTTACTGTTATTACAATCTTGCCGTTAACGGTCAATCACCAATTTTAATCCTAGCTAAACTAGTTATTCCGAAGAGCATCGTCGAGAGCGTTTGTGCGTCTAGAACACTGAAATATAAGCAACCTGGAACGCTTACGCTTAACTTACAGCCGAGCCGACAGAAAGGGAATTATTGTAGGGACATTCGGTCTGTGTCTTACTCATTTTTTTTTATTGTATCGTATACGTAATAAAAAACTAGTTTGATTAATCGTAAAACAATGAAAATGCTTCAACAGCTTAACTGTGAATGAGTACAACAAGGACACAATGTCCCTTCGTTTTGCTATCGCACGCTCGGTTTATTTCCTACAGGTTAAATGCACCGTGCGCGTTCCAGGTTGCTTATATTTCAGTGGTCTAGAATATCCTGGCCGTTTCCTTTCTAAACATAGAACAATAAGTAGCAACACTACGTTCTGCACGATCTGCATGATCACGAATGGATAATTCGTATCGCAGACTCGTAGCTAATTTTTCTACCACACAAACATACCTTCAAATGTCCGAGTTTCAATGCACTGTAACGAACAAGATATTTTAGAGCGACTCTCAAGTATGCTGTGTCAAAAATGCAAACAAACAAGTTTATAATTTTCTTTAAACGTACTTTGTGGAATTTCATAAATAATTATAATAATAGAAACAAGTAATTCTACTCAAATGTTATATTTTAAAAACAACCCAACGCGTTTCGATATTATGTGTCTATATCACAAGGGTAACAGATTATGACAGATTAAAATTAAACAAAAATAGAACATTAAGGGAAATCTTTGGTGTATTTATTCTAATCAAAAATCTAATAAAGAACAACCAAGTTCGCCCTTTTTCTTGTATTTTTGATGTGATGAGAATATGTATATCACAGATATGTTGTATTTTGGAAATCCTTGTTTAATTTTAATTTATCTTAATCTCGGCAGAGAAAATGGTGTCAAAATGCGTTGTGTATTATTTAAAATTAAAATAATTCGAATGAAATTACAAATTAATTATAATAAAACAATTTTCTTTGTTGTTGTTTAAGGTAACTCTATCTTACTGAAATTTTTACCGTTTTTTAGTATGCATTAATTGCATCAACACAAAATTTAATTAAAATATTCAAAATAGTGTAGTTCATTTATTATGGAGGCCAACATCGGTTAAATTCATCCAATACATAAATAAAAGTAACAATGTCTGTGCGATATCTTGCGTTGTAAATGCATATATAATCTAAAACAAAATTGATTTTTTTTTATGTTCTTGTTTTATCTCTATTTCAAACTTTATATGTAAGTGTATCAATCGACTGGAAATTTTATATTCTTTAGACATTTATTGTAACAAATTTTTCAATATTAAGAAAAATTGTTCATAATTTTAATTTAGGGTATAGTTTTTTGCGATGCCGGTTTTACGTCAATCGTTATTTTCACCGACCTAGGAATTTAACAATCGTTTGAGCTTTGTCTTGTAAGGAATTTACGCTTACCTACAACAAACATTTTCAAAAGAATGCTAACTTCCGGCTTTGTATCGTTTTCAGAATTTAATGTTCTACTACGATTCAGAACAGTGCCATAGACCAAGCGGCGTGTTATTATTGGAGGGATGCTACTGTGAACGGCTTGTAGCAGCGGGCCAGACTTCAAAAGGGAAGGATGGCATCGATAAACAGGTATTTAAATTTTTATTAAACCCTATAAAATGCTGACATACATTTTAATTTTAATGCGCAAGTTATTGTTTCAATACATCATATGTTATGTCCACGAATAGAAAATACATTCAATATAATTAATGGGGATGTAAACTTCAGGTTCGCAAAATCAATTTCGAATAATGAAATTATTCTGTAATGAATTCGGAAAGTGCTTTATTTTCACTTAATTGCATTTATTAGTAGCAGCTGGCTTGCGGGAGTTTAATTAAGTTACGTGCGTACTTTATGGCAATAATTAGTGCACCTAAATTACTACGCTAGAAATGGGAAAATATGAAAGTTCATAAGTACGTAGTATGCTGGTAGTTAAAAAATACAGTAAATGATGTATACCATAATTAGTAACTTTGAGAGTAAGTATGATGAACTTCCTAAATTGCCGAGTGTGTGAAACTAAATTTACAAAATTAACATGTTCAGCTACTTCTGTTTTTGGTAAACATAAAGTTTATACACAACACTGAAAACACCAAAAACCACACTACAAATTTAACAAATCGAGCACGTTTCGATATGGTGTAAGACCATATGGAATGTATTAGTCAATGTGAAATTTGTGGAACCATCAATCTGCCACATTTACACTGAAATACAATACATTTTAGACACTCTGAAACGTAATCTTTTACCTTCTGTTTTAGTTTCGGAAACCGATACAGTTAAAATATCGTCCATATACACGATTAACATAAAAAGCAGTTTGATTCGTATTCTTCGATAGAAGTAATAAAGAACTCTGTATACCCATTACCTATTCTATCATTATAAAATACAATTTAACCATTTAAAAGTGCGATTTATAATCATAATAATTGGAATCCGCCAAGTAAAACAATTTTGTTTAATTGGACAAAATCAATACACTTTCATAAGGACCATCATCCTTTTAACAAGAACTGCTTTAGAGTAGGTAATATTCAGACATGCTAATAGAAAATTTATATCCGTTATTCATTTACAAATCAATTTTTTTTTAATTAGTTCTAAATCGTTCATCCCCTCTAATTGCATTTTCACAGCATTTTCGATCTCCTGTACATCCTCAATACACAGAGAAAATTCTATTTTTAACTTTAGCTCATTGCCAGGATCAATAGTGTCTATTAATAAAACTTCGTTTCGGTTTGTTTTATTGTTTTTTTTTCAGTGGCATTCGTATTGTCGCATTCAGTTGCAAGTTTACTTTGGTAATGTAAAGATCACAAATTCTTTGATTTTTCACCCTTTGTAAGACCTATTATTTATTCTAAGGGATGCCGCAGTACGATAGACAAACACAACAGTAATTATATCGGTCTACTAGGTATATTGAGGAGGTTTAGTATTTTATGCTCTCAAAAACTTAAAAGGGAAAGTTAAAGCTGACAAAAGTCACTTCCACATATTACCTAGGAAATGGTAAATTTTTCCTCCAACTTCCTTTGAAAAATTTTTCGTTCTAGCGCTTCAACTTTTAAGACGAAGTTGTAGAGAATTATATTGTCTTCAAAATGAGGTGTCATTTAATGTTTTACTATCAAGTGATCAAAAGTTAACGCGATTTGAAAATTTTCAATTGTTGAATAAAGTCACTTATAGTTTTTTCTCGAATGGGTCATGTTACATGTATTACCATTGACTAAAGTGGAGAGAAGGTTTAATATGTAATCAGTTGCCAAGATTGCAATTAATCATAATTATTTACTGATTATAATAACGTTTTGTTGTTTTTACTCTTAGGGGCAAGAAGGTTTCGGATCTGCCTCAGTAGAGTCGCATTGGTCTACTTTTCTGTTTATATTATCTTCACCTTGTTTACTAATACGGGCATACCATTGTGAAAGGGAAAAGGGATTTGAAAATCAAAAAAGGATTTCTTCAGAAACTGCAAAATCCCCTCATACTAAATAATAAGTGGCTAGAAAAAGAAGTTTGTCAGGAAATATAGTTTTTCAAGAATTTGTAATTTTCGATTTCGAATATCTCGAAACCTGTGAAGAAACTTGATTCCATTTTGAATGGTAGGTATAAGCTTTTGAGGTATAAGCGAAGAGTAAAAAGTGACGTTTTTCTTACATTGTTTTGATTCTGTAATAGTTTAAAAGTGTTTAGGGAGATCTGAATAATTCAGTAATTTAACATATACCTCATCTGTTGGAACACTCCTTAAACGTGGTTACATTTCTAATATTTTGCTAAGCTTATGTTTCCTAGTCAAATTCATAAGTGCCTCTTGTGAAATTTTATTGGGAACTGCTTTTGTAGCTCGTAATTATTTCATGTAACTCGGGGGGGAGTTACAAAAGCAAAAATTAAGAGTGCTTTACCACAAATACAGGGTGGACCAACGAAAAGGTAACAGACGAGTTTCTGGCTAGAGAAAATTTTTTTTTGAGAAACGCAAAAACACGTCAATTTTTACAACAAGGGGGATAACTTTTGCTATGAATTTCAACTTGAAGTGATTTCATCCCTTACCGCTGTGAGAACAACCCCTAAAATTTAAATAGGGATGATGGGGCAAGTGATACGTCATTTGAAAGCTCTTTCGTTTCTGATTTGAGTGCACTAGTTTTTTTTTATATTTTTTTTATTTTTAACCAAAAAAATTGAAGTTCCAAAATGGAAAATGAGGAAAGAGATTGAGGCATTTAAAAACTCAAAAAAGCTCGGACAGGTCAATTGTTTTTTTCTTAGAGAAGCTAGGTACTTTTACTGCTATTTTACAACATTGTTTCACCCCTTGGGTACAGGGTAAACAACCCTTACATTTTTAAATAAAAACAAGGGTTAATTTTTTCTTGTGCTAAAATAAAACAAGTTTATGAAAATTCAACCTTAATTTAATAAATGTTCGAAGTGCCTGCCTTCAGCTTCCATGCAATAGTACAAATTTTCATTAAATCGTTCCCGTACATTTTGCAATATTTCAGGAGTGATCAGGCGCCATTCATGTACTATACGGTCACGTAACTCCTCCAAAGATTCCGGACCAGTGGCAAAAGCTTTACTCTTTACATGACCCCATAAAAAAAATCTAATGGGGTGAGATCAGGAGGAACGATTTAATCAAAATCTGTATTATTACATGGAAGCTGAAGGCAGACACTTCGAACATTTATTAAAATAAGGGTTGAATTTGCATAAACTGGTTTTATTAATTAGCACAAGAAAAAATTAATCCTTGTTTTTATTTAAAAATGTAAGGGTTGTTTACCCTGTACCCCAGGGGTGAAACAATGTTGTCAAATAGCAGTAAAAGTACCTAGCTTCTCTAAGAAAAAAACAATTGACCTGTCCGAGCTTTTTTGAGTTTTTAAATGCCTCAATCTCTTTCCTCATTTTCCATTTTGGAACTTCAATTTTTTTGGTTAAAAATAAAAAAAATATAAAAAAGCTAGTGCACTGAAATCAGAAAAGAAAGACCTTTCAAATGACGTATCACTTGCCCCATCATCCCTATTTAAATTTTAGGGGTTGTTCTCACAGCGCTAAGGGATGAAATCACTTCAAGTTGAAATTCATAGCAAAAGTTGTCCCCCTTGATGTAAAAATTGACGTATTTTTGTGTTTCTCAAAAAAAAAATTTCTCTAGCAAGAAACTCGTCTGTTACCTTTTCGTTGGCCCACCCGTATAAGAAAATTATTGAATATTTGTGTCAAAACACCTTGAAAAGATATATGTACATATTGCTAACTTCACATTAAATGTGCAAAATAATTGTTGGAATCTTATTGCTTTACGCGGGTATTATGAACTATACTCAATTCGTCGTTTATGTTACTAGTATTTATAAATGAAAAGTTCATCAAACGGGAAAAAAATGTTATTACTTGGGTATCCATTCGTCTGTCAGACAGGACCCATTTCTGTGATTTTGAACTAATCTGCAGAGAATTCCTAATAACAAATTCACTAATACTTACATCAAAAAGCACATGTTACAAACTCGCTCGTATCACCGGCGCACCCAGAAATTTCCGCTAGGGGGGGCTTGGTAACAATAACACCTGAACAAACAGGGTTGTTTAGGTATAAATTGTTATAATGTGTGATGTTGCGAGTCCAAAAGCGCCGCATGCGATTTTTTAAAGGGGGCGTGGCCAACAGAACGCTTTTTAACAGCTTCTGAAAATATTATGTGCAAATAAATAAGATCCATAGTTAAGTTACCACTTTTTTTTCTTGAACTAGTCTTCGTTCGTTCGTTGAAAATAATATAGGTACCTACGAGCGTTTGCAAATTTAATAATATGTAAGAGTGTATAGGAATAATAGCAGTATAACTATAACATAATCCATATTATATATTATAATCAAAATCAAATTTGATTATGCGGGACATTCTGTAAATAGAACTAAATACGAAAAAAGCTATAGATACCCTTTATATCCATGGCTATACCTAAACAAAAACAAGATTCAATAAATTGAAGATATTTTCTAGATGTGGATTGACTAATTGTATTCGACCATATTTTTTCAGGCAAAATTACGCAACTTTGGAATTGATCAGTGAGTTAAAAATTTCCTTTTTTCTCTTTTTTCCTCCAAGACTTGAGGTTCCAGAAAAAAGGGAAATTTCCCTCCAGAGGACAACACTGCTTTAGGCTGTTCTTTTCCACACTTCTCAACTTGTTAATTATATTATATCTATGGCCAGGGGGGGGGGGGCTATAGCCCCTTTAGCCCCCACCCCCCGTGGATGCGCCACTGGCTCGCATAGTGATTATTAGGTACACTGTTTACGCTTGTAATTTTAACAATCTCAATTGTGTAATTTTCAATCTTACGTTCATATTTTAAATTTTTTGAAAAGCTTCAATAATAATTACATAATCTAAGTATGAAACTAATGAACCATGAACGTTCCCAAACGATATCAGAGGTTCGTGCATTAACATTTTCATTTATTGAGTAAGAACCGCAAAAAATCAATATTTTAGATTTCCCGTAGCACATAATAATAATAATAATAATATTTGTGCGGGCTAGGAACCATTTTTTTCTTGTAATCGCAAATCATGGCATTATATTAGATACCTACATTAAATTGTAATTTATGATCATTTCTAATTTTCTGTGACTAGTGAGACTCTTAAGCTATTAAACTCCATTGTATATGTATATGTAGGTATGTATGTATTGGAAATTTCGAAAGGTGTTATAATTTTATATTAATATCCGAAATATCGATAACCTTTATAAATTGATACATATTTATTAGTCTCCGAGGATTTTCTATAGAAAATTACCTTTCTCCTGTGAAATTATCGAATTCCAATTAATTTAAAATATATTTTTAGAACCATTAATGAGCAGTATCATGGACGTATAGGTTGTAGGACGAGTTTGCAATGTGACGTGTGTTGAACAATTCTTGAGTATAGTACGTACATAAAACCTTTAAGGTTTTGGTGTTAATATACTTTATTTCTGTATTATAGGAATGGTTTAACCTACGTAATGTATTTATTTTCCATTTCGGATAGTAATTACTAATTATAATTTAGGCGTTTAAAAAAAGGCCCGTTAAATTAACATTCTGCTAGTAAAATAATTTTGAGCTAATACTACTAACACTTGCAGATTAAGATTATATCTCGCACGAAATCTAAATAATTTTGCGCTGTAGAAGTAATTATTTATTAATTAAGAACGTGAGTAGAACAATTTTTCTTCAAACATTGGTTTATAACGTTAACGTAAATATTGTATTTATACGTATTTAAGTGATATTTTCTAAAGCAAAAATAAAGACTAGGCCGAGTTACTTCCAATTGAGGATCATATAGTTTAGACAATATGGTAGTTAAGGGAGAACAGTAAACTGGTGAAGTTGTTTGAAAATTTTAGGAAAGAAGTGTAGGGGATGGTTTTGAGGAGAAACAAGCCAACGAAGATAAAAGGACAAAGAGCTACATATTATGAAGGACTAAAAAAGGAAAATACGGGAGATATGATAAAAAGGCAGCAAACAAACGTAGAAATTATTCGAAGGTGCTACAACGTAATAATTTCCATCGATAAGGTTTTAAAACCATTCAACTGATATAACATGTCACAGGTTAAAATCGCCAGATGGGTGGTTAAGAAACGGCCACGGTTTTTTGTAAATCATCAGTGGAATATATTATACAGGGTGTCCCAATATTACGTGGACATAGAGCTACAGTAGGTTTATGGGAACAAAAAAAGTCGAATGGGCTAAACTTACCTATATACTAAAGTACTTCGGTAAGCCGTGAGAGGGCGTCAAACTTGGAAGAATATTTTTGTTTTATTTTAATAAATCGGAAATTCTTTTATCGATTTTTTTTTAATTTGGTGTGGGCACATATCAATGAAGGAACTACGTTTTTAAGTGGATATCAATTTAACTGAATTCCCGGAAGGGTGAAAACTACCCCTACCGTTCGATACATTTAATGGTAACTTTTTTGTGGGTCGTAGGAGTGCTTTAATTTTTTGTAAAAAGGAAGATACATTAATTATCTGTATTTTTCGTCTCTTACAAAAATGGTGTATCTCTTTTAGTTTTTGAGGGAATCACACAATAGTCACAATAAATGTTCAATACGACCACCACCTCTTCGACCCTGCATAAATTAATTCTACGCAGGAAACTGAAATTGACTCTTCTCAAGATGCTGCGAACTCTTTGCAAGACCAACGCCTGTTGAGAAGAGTCAATTTCAGTTTCCTGCGTAGAATTAATTTATGCAGGGTCGAAGAGGTGGTGGTCGTATTGAACATTTATTGTGACTATTGTGTGATTCACTCAAAAACTAAAAGAGATACACCATTTTTGTAAGAGACGAAAAATACAGATAATTAATGTATCTTCCTTTTTACAAAAAATTAAAGCACTCCTACGACCCACAAAAAAGTTACCATTAAATGTATCGAACGGTAGGGGTAGTTTTCACCCTTCCCGGAATTCAGTTAAATTGATATCCACTTAAAAACGTAGTTCCTTCATTGATATGTGCCCAAACCAAATTTAAAAAAAATCCATCAAAGAATTTCCGATTTATTAAAATAAAACAAAAATATTCTTCCAACTTTGACGCCCTCTCACGGCTTAACGATGTACTTTAGTATATAGGTAAGTTTAGCCCATTCGACTTTTTTTGGTCCCACAAACCTACTGTAGCTCTATGTCCACGGAATATTGGGACACCCTGTATAATACAATAAAAAATTGAAAGACACCAAAATAAACAAGGTGTGTCTACTGACAGTGCCCAATCCTACACGGGGTGTAGATCTTGTCAGAACTAACTTCAGTAACTCTTTTTCGTTTGAGCTTTAGTTTATCAATTATCGCGCTTTTGTTTTTCAAGAAAATGTCATATTGCCTTTATTTATATGCGGATATCGATATGTTTTAAAATTCGCTAATCTACAACTTTTGTTGATCTAAACGTTTTAGAAAAAATGTATATCTATAACTCAGCAGTAAACTAATGGGGTGTATTTGTGTGGAAATAACTACAAGGTGAATTGATTTATTGGTTTTTGAATTATAAACTAAGTACCTACGGCAGTACATAAGTAAAATAGATTATTAAATGAATTGGAAACACCTCAGTTTCATGAAGAATGAATTTGAAAAGAAAAGGGAGTAGTATAGTGGTTAAAGTGCTACTCTACGACGCCGATGGGCGGAGTTCGATTTGCGACCGTGTCAGAAAAAATTTGGCACTTTTCCTCCTCGAGCCCGACTCAGCTTCCATGAAATGAGCTGAATGTACGGAAAACAAACAAAATTTACAAATTAACAGTATGATAATGTAAACAGTTCCACTTTAGGAAAGAGACTAAATACATAGTGGAAATCAAATGATCAAAACATCCTAAATTGTAAAGGTAATTGGCTGCCCATCATTATTTCACATAATCGATCCTCTTTAGAATCCTTTAAGAGCATTCTACAATTCCAACGCGTACCGAAATCATGGGAGATCATTTGATTGGAACGTTCATTTATAATATTAAAACAGAATTTTTTTTCGAAATAACCTTATAGAAACGTTGCCTTTGGTAACGCAGCGTAAAATTTGCTTTACGGAACATTTTTCGCCCCAACTTGCAATATTGGAAAATCAATGAGAGCATAGGAGAAGCAGTCGCTTGACCTCATGAATGTAAAAACAAATAAATAACATGCTCTATTCCAAATGGCATCAAAAAAAGTTACCTTTCTTTGTGGAGAAATGGTAGGTACAACAACCTTTTGTTCTTTGTTCTAGCCAATGCAAAAATTACAAGAAGTGTTGTCTCCCAAAAATGTAACTTCTGTTTTTAAGAATGAGCATCTAAATAGGTTTTTAGAATTCGCGTCATTTGAGTGCTTTAATAGATCCTATTAAAGCACTCAAATGACGTCATTTGCGTGCTTTAATAGACATTTGGGTGTTTTAATAAAACCGGTACAATTTAATTTTACTAAGTTGGTATTTACCGAATTAATTCATAGCAAATACTGTAGTTAACCTTTAAATAAATTTTAAATTGACAATTTGAAAAGTAGTATGTAGTTCCAATCTCTAAAAAATTCCCTAGATTTTGATAATGTCAAATATTTATTTAAAATTGCTTGCAAAAGGCGCAAATTCTAAAAAATAGTATAAAAAACTCATTCATAAGGCTTTTATGGCACTCATCATTAAGAAAACTCGTGGCTGCGCCACTCGTTTTCTAAACTTTGATTCGTGCCATAAAACGTACCTTATGAAACTTGTTTTTTAATATACTATTATAACAAAGTCATATTTCACAAAAACCTCAAGAACACGTCTAATCTTATAAAATACTATCTATTGACTTAGAAGGAATTAGCATTTCGTCAAGAATCTCTACTATCACTTTCTTTTTAAACTAATGGTGCGTTATACAATCAAAAGGAATTTAAAAAAATTATACAGTAATTATTATTGGCGCGTTTTTCTCTATAGAATCCGAATTTACAGGGATTTGGAACTAGCTCGAAGCGAAGTCAAGGAAAATACTTACAATTCAATATTTTGTGAATTAAAGCCTTAATAATCGGCATGGGAAAATAACAGGGCTCGTATAATTTGCTTTTTCAAAGAATTTCCTAATCATGTTCCTTAGAGCTTTGTCCTTTTCTGTCATTCGATACGGCCGCGGCCTAAGCTTGTCACAAGTTCATTTGATAGATAGTGATACTGTAGAGACTATCAAATTCTTTAAACAGAGAGGGACTAAATTCTTACAGTAGTTTGTAAAGAATTTAGCTCGGTTGCGGATAAATTATCATGAGCAAAGTTAAGGTTCATATGAGGGTTGAGAAATTATTGCTATTTTGACTTAGGTATTATGGAAAAAGTTTCTGCTTATTACAAAATACTGAAGAAGTGCAACCTATCGACTCTTAGTCACATACTAATAGTAATCTAATAAGTCATTAGGTAACGATGCAGTAAAAATATTTAGGAACAAATTTTTGCTAATTGTGTCAGTTATATTTCAACGAAACGATAGTTGAAGAACGTGTCTTACAAAAGAAGCGGTGTTAAGACAAAAGAATCGAAAACAAAAATGCGTTGAAAGTACAGCACTGCTTTTCAAAAAAAATTTGAAATAATTTCTAGCTGCTTTCTATTATTCTGAATAAATTTTTTTCTCAGATTACTGAAATACTTTTTCATGTCAAATGAGGAATACCTACGTCTCAGCAAAAAAGTGGAATGTGCGTCTTAACGTATTTGAGATTTTCACATACCTACTGTTGAAGTAAAATGCTTTCATAATAGAGTTTGAAGTTCCATAAGTACAAGAAGCAAGAGACTGGCAATAAAATTCCTTCATAGCTTATTGCATAATAAAATTGACTGTACCACACTCCTTTACTACATTGGAATTTTAGTGCCCAGACTAATCTCTAGTCACGTTGCTATACTTGCCTTTACCCAAACTAAAATCATGGAGCACTCACCAATATTGATTATGTGTCAAATATTCAACCTTCTTTCAAACAACGCTGACATATTTAATGTTTCTTTAAAAGAAATACTAGATGTACCTACTATTCTTTTAATTCTATAGGAAGAAATTTTATATGAAGCTATATCTTATTATTGTAGGAACTCTCCATATCTATGACAATAATTTTTCTTATGTTTGGTTTTTCAGTTTGGAGAATTATTATTTCGATATCTATTATTATTGTACTTCGGTTATTATCGATACTCAGGCCAAGCCTGCGGTTAACTAACCGCACGGATCGGAATCAAGTAACGAATAGTCCTAATCTACCTATATACAAAATAAATTTGAAGTTGCTGTAAAAAAACATTATCATTATGTGTTTTGAAATAGAATTATGTTTATTGTGTTACAAAGATTATTACCTAATTAACATTGTACTTCGGTTTTTATCGATACTCAGGCCAAGCCTGGTTAACTAACCGCACGGATCGGAATCAAGTAACGATTAGTTCTAGTAATACATATACCTATATAAAATAAATTTGAAGTAGCTGTAAAAAAACATATGTGTTTTGAAATAGAATTATGTTTATTGTGTAAATGTTTGTTGCTTAACTCGGCGCATAGGTTGCACTCGAGTGGGTAATGTGTTGTTTATGTTTTGTGCTAATTGTGAGTGTATTGTGTGTTTGCGTTTGAGTGTATGTGAACAAGTTAAAGATGTCACATGAGTGGTTATTGACGTGTTGTGTGTTGGTAATGGACTTTCTGTAATGCTATGTTGTGTATGCAACAGAGTTCAAATTTGTGAAGGGGGGGTTGAGTGTTGTGTTTCATTTAGTGTTTGAATGGTATTAGTTGAAAGTGTGTGATGTGGTTCTGAGTGATGTGCGGTATCTTCCGTTATGTTTAGAAATATCCCAATATAGTTTGTGTGTGGTGTTTTCAAGTACAACTTGCGGTGTATATTTGTAATAGGGTGTATTATCAGTAGAAGGTTGTGTTTTGTGGCGAGTTTTTTATGTATTATCTTAGCTACTTGATCGTGTCTGTGTTTGTATTTTATTTGTGCTAGACGTGTACATGCTGATATAATGTGTCGTATGGTTTCTGGTCTTTGTGAACATTGTCTACAAAGATCATGTGTAATTGTCCTATCTTTAATTTATTATGTGTTTTCTGTAAGTACCTAATTTCGTGTGTAAATGACATGATCTTATATGGCAAACATGAAACCCTCTGACTCTGGGAAAATATCACATTTGGTTAACCAAGCATGCGTTGCTAGTATCAACACAGTCTCGAAAAATTTATTAATATCACTACATTTTTTAGATAACTGTTAAGTTTGTTTGTAAGTAATTCAAAATAACATTTGTCCTACAACAAAAATGAGTCCATCCAATGAATATCAAGCTGATTTTTTTTCTGTAGCTTAGTAAATATTTGCATAATTAAATGCCCACTTTGTCCTACAAATTCATCAATTTTTTGTAATTTCCAAATCAACGTGTTTTTCCCCTGCGCACCCTCGTAGGACCCATTTGAGAACATTTTCGCAGAGAAAAAAGGTTGGCGTCTTGTTAAAATAAAGCCGCTCACGAAGTATAAAAAGTATACTAATTGATTGCAAAAAACACGGCCCGCTCCCGGACTATAATACATACGACCCCAGAATCATATCATTTGGCACAGTCATTGTTTTCTTTTTTGTTGTATTTTACAAGACTTTGATGAACACGAAAAGAAAAGTGTATTGAATGCAACTACTATTATTATTGTAAATTGAAACATTCATGTAAACATTTTTTACTAAAAATAATATTAGAAAGCTAGAGATATGCACAGAACACTAAATTTAATAATAAAACAATGACTTGGCCAAATGATATGATTCTGGGCTCGTATACCTATATTAAATTTGAAGTAGCTGTAAAAAATGTGTTTTGAAATAGTATTATGTTTATTGTGTAAATGTTTGCTGTTTATTATTATTGTTGTTATTATTAAAATAATTTCACTTTTTCTATGTGTATCCGCATATTCCCAAACTTGCGTTTATAACCCAAGAAGCGCGGGAAGATTTATTGCGGTAGCCATATTTTCAATACACAATTTGCATCGTTGGGCCATATTTTTTTAATAATAGAGTAATCAATAAATGCGTTGGCTGATTGCCTATCAACTCAATATGTGTTTGAAAAATAAAGATTTTCTGTTGGTATTTCCATTTATCAAATTTATCAAATTTACTTCTTCTTCTTTCTTGTTAGATACTGTTTTCAATGATCTCGACTGTATTGCAAGCATCCCAATTGACGTGTTATTATACTATTGTACTAAATTTGTACAGTTTCTAACCACCCCGTGGTTGTATCGTAGGCAAGATCAAGTTTAGGAATACATAATAGTATTACTTACCCTAACGACAGTATTGCGTACAGACTTACTCGCTTTGGTATACATGGGTTGAATGACAAAAAATGATGTACCACGAATTCTTTACTTTCTGAGGAAGAGCGAATAGCGGCAGACGATGAAGAATATTTTCTCCCTTGGTCTCGACATGATCCTTTTCACAATTCTGTTGTTAGGAGAGGAGCACACACACACACACACTCTAAACGATATTTATTTAAGACTACCTACCTTCACTATGTAGTCAAAATGTACATGTACTTATCAACACTGAACTAGTTTGGGTGTCAAGGGGTCATCCTACACCCGCCTTATCTGTCGTTTTAAGATCTGGTTCTGCTTCTTCGCTACATAAGTACAGAATAAATCGTACAGGTTAGTAATTTGAAATTAAAATTGTTACACGAAAAATCCACTTCTATAAATCTGCCACTGTAAGGATCTTCTTTGACGGTTTCAGTATCAGAATGTACAGTACACACTTCATTCCCTCTTGTAATAGAAAGTGTAGTTACAGAATAAGTTTCATTTCCACAATAATTTTGAACTGAATTTTATAATTGAACACTAACCCTACATATTTTGTTCCCATCTAGACAAATTGGAAAATAGGACATACAATAAACACTCTGCAATTCAATAATTAGAAAGACGATTCCACTAAGCACCTTTTGTTTACGCCATTATCCCGCAGATATAGTGTTTAGCAGAGAGTTTTAGGCATTACATCTAATGTGTCAAATCCAAAATCGTAACATTAACATGTAGGTAATTGAAACCGCGTTCTGTTTTTGAAATTGAACCTATTACGTACGTTAATTGAATTACTGATTTCATAGAGTGTTTCAATTCCTGTTTGACGGTGTGTATCAGGGCGAGTGAGTACGCGCTTGTTTATATAATTGTACTCAAACGTCCATATAATTAGCGGTTTAATCTCACAAATGTAAATGGTCAGGATACGCAATGTCGCATCATTATCATGATTATTTCTTACAAAAGTACTAAAAGTCAATTAAGTTTCAATACCAAATACCATTTAAAATTATTTCACCCCGCTTTCACTAATTATACATTTATTAAAAAGTTTGCTTAACTTTGTCAATTTAAAAAAAAACCATAGCTAAGACATGTAAGTAAATGAAATTGCAAATTGCGTTTGAGATACACATAATTATTAATCAAGCGTAAATTGTGTCAAAGGAAAACATTTTCTGTGTAAGGACCATTTCTCTGGCGAATTACGTTGAAATTTTACCATGAAATCATAATTAGAATGTGATTATTAAAGTTTAATGGTATCCGTACTTCACGGTAATTATTTTTTGTCATTTTGCTTCTTTATATTTCACTTTTATTTAGATTCTTTGGGCTTTGTGGCATGATGGCTCTTTCTATCATTTTCTATTCACACTACATTTACGTGACGGGAATATTTATGTATTCCACCAAAAAATGTATCTTTAATTATAATCCATTTGCGAACCTATTTTTGTGAGCTTTGGAAACATTATCAACTGCTCACAATCTTGCCACTTTCCTATTTCTTCATTGTAGGCGACCTTACACAACTATTCATGAAAATTAATTTATAAGGACAAGTTCTGAGCGTCTAGTAATATAAACTTGCTTTATTTTAAACGAAATCGCTAAAGCATACGTGTAACATGCGATAGTGTCAAAAGTTGTATGTATATATTTAATCATCACCTTTCCACCTTGCGGTGTAAGGATTACAAACATTTTATTCTTTGCCTTCTTTTTAGCTTCTGCCCACTCAGCTGCATTTTCCTCAACACATTTGAGACCTCCTCGTTCCACAGATTGTTTGGTCTTCCCCGTTTCTTAATTTTCTCGACCCTCGCTACCCACCACTCACTTTCATGTCATCGTTTATCCTACACACATGTCCAAACCCTTACATTTGGTTTAATTCTATTACCTTGTGTCTACTTGTAGCTCTTCTCGCACTAGAAGCTTGCCGTCGTATCCTGTACAATTTCAAATAAATGCGGTTCTGTATTATATTTACAAATGGTGTTAAGTTATCACCACGATTTATAAAATTTTTATCACCGAGGTGAGAGGCCACCCGAATCAACTCCTCGAAGGTCATTCTCCTCTCGTACCCAATTACTTTATTACGTCTGGATCAATTGTGATCACACTTTATATTACTATTTCAACAGATACAAATTTATCCTCGAATTTATCTAAAAATCTATTTTATTCTCTTTGGCATAATCTGAAGTTTTTCCAATAAAATTTATTATTAACACACCTTTTCGAAAAGAAAAGAAATGCCCCTCTACACTTTCCATAAGTTACGCATTTTTCGTCGTATCGTAATCCTATACCCATGCATCAGCGAGTCATTATCGTTCTCCATTTTCTATTAATTTCTCCTCCACCCCGCGTTTCTTAATTGGATGTTGAAACTCTTGGGTTGAAAAGTTCGGAAGCTGAAAATATTGACTTTCAACATTTACTGTCCAATCAAAATTAATCACAATTTGTAACAGATTTTCTTTTAATCACCGTTGACAGATTGTTATAAACTTAAACCCGTGTGTTACAAACAGCTTCTGATGCCAGGTTATTTTCATCGATGAACGATAATGCACCAATCCGAAAACGAAGACCAAAAGGCTCTTTATTGTAAGAACTCCAGAAATTGAGGAAATTGTCCTAAACGAAATTGAGGAACATTTACAAATGAGCACAGGGAAAAAAGCAATAACGCTCAACATCAATCACCAAAGTAAATGCTAGCAAACGCTAAATTTTCAGTGAATTTTAACTGAATTTAAAGACTGAATTTGTCACCTTCAAATGCTGCGACAAAATCTGGATCGATGAAATTCGCATGCGATCGTTGAAACGCATTTTCAAGATTATCGGCGATTTCTGGCCCTTCGAAATACAATATGGCTAATGTACAATGGTACTCCTGTACACTTTAGTTTACTGGCTCGTAAGTACGCAAGCCAACAATATCGTAATAAATCAATTAGACCTTTGAGAAACTAGGCGATTTAATGAGAAGAATATTGTAGTGAATATTTTCAACACTTGTCATTGTTAAACTAAATTGTTTTCCTTTTTTCTCGTTTTATGCTTCTCTTCTAATTTTTTCCATTATTTGGGATTTCGATTTTAGTTTAGAAACTGTAACGATTTTTCTTTATGTTTCTTCCATAAATTCTTTACATTTTTATTTTTTGGGACCACCATAATGTGCATTTCTTCTTATTTTTTACGCTTTTTATACCACACACCTCTTTTACACTACCCACTGATGTTTGTTAGACAGTTTTTTAATTTTTTATTTGTGATATGTTCTCTTTTTCAAATGTCTTCTTTGTACGGATTTTCATTGTTTTCTTCTCCTAGTTTATGTATATTAATATAATAATCCACTTCAGTAAACGTTTCTTTTGAGTGTTTTGTTACGGCCATCTTTATTTTGACTATTACCATACATCTTTGATCTCACCTTGATTTATATTGATTTGTACCCTTAATATTGCAGACTTTACATAATTTCATTACGTTTTTATGAATTAATCAGGCTACTCGTCTGGTTTTGTCATTAGTTTTACTTCACTGTATATTAATGCATGTTTATTCATTATTTTATTACTTTTTCTTTTCATACGTAATTCCTTAAGTAATTTTAATTTTTCGCTTTTGATTTTTCTCTTTTCCATATTCGTTGTAGTTTTCTTTTTTGTATTTTGGTTGTATCTGTTCTGTATTAGTTTTTTGCAATGGCGACCGCAACGTTCTTTTCTTGTCACTTGTTTCTATCTTCTTGTTATTATTTCTCTCTTCCTAACAGTTTCAGTATTATCGGTCGTATCGTTTCTTGTCTGTGTTTACCCACTCCCTGAATTTCATCGATCTAGATTTTGATGTTTAATTTCACTTTAAATTATTTCGTTTTCTCTACCCTCGAATCCTTTAATTACCAAGTTTTTTTCTTTTAGAATAGTTGAATAAAAAATGTTTTACAGCTTCTATAGGTACGTGTTTCTAGTAATACATACAATCCTGATACCATAGTCACAGACTACTAAATTTTATTGCGATCATTTAGAAATCCGGCGCACAAATTTGTTCGTGTTAAATCTAAATTATCATATTACTTTTTCAATTCCTACTATTAGTTTACACTCTCCCTATATACATATATTTATCTTGTTCAAATTTTCAATCGTTTATAAAATAATTCTTGCTATTCATCCACTCAAGTTCAAATACATTTTTTTTATACTTGTAGTGGATGACACTTGATGTTAATACAGTTTTTTCAAGAAAAATTTTGACCTAAGTAGAAATTGACTTAAAAATTCTTTTTTACATTGCTTGTTTTACATTACTTCCATAATCTGCATTTAACATTAACGGTATACAACGATATATAAAATAAACTTTGTAGAGTAAATTTGAGCACTTAAGTACCGAAGTTTAATAATATATTAAACATTAGATGTTATTCTTATTAAGTCCTAAGTGCTGTACAATTGTTACAAAACAAAATAATAAGAATTAAGTGGGATCTTCTTTACCATTGCGAGGCAGCACATAACTTAAAAAGAATATTCCAATAAGAAAGAAATGCAACAAGCAAAACTGTGTTCGAACATTGAAAAATTTTAGAAAATACATCAATTTTTACGAAGATTTAGATATTTAATTCCTCAAGTTTAAATATTTGAGGTAAGTAGCTTATGTTTTACGTTTCTTTAATGAATGCTTACCATGAATAAAAATGTCAAAGTAACTGAGCCTCTTTATATGTGATAGATAAGTACCTATAGAGACCTCTTACATCCTTCAGTAAAGAATTTAATATTACAGTAAATGGTGGAAAGATTAGAAATTTGAATTTCATCGCTTTGATTATCCGTACGTTCTTTTTAGGATTAAACCTTAAGCTCGCATCCACGCATCTTTCATTGCTTGGAAAATATTTAAAATGCATTTATTCAAAGGGAACTTCTTTTCCCTGTAGACCACTCCGGCAACCGGTTTGGGTCATTCTAGATGTATCCAAAACCAAATTCACTCAATAACATCGCAAATTTATTGAAGAAGCAAATTAATTTTTAATATAGATACATCCTCGATCTTTACGAAGACAACTAGTAGCGGTTACTTCTACTGTTTCAAATTACACCAAATTCGAATTTTTATAGAAAAAGGTTTCTTTCCTAAAATATTACTTAAAATGTTGCAGTGAAATTTTCACAAATTTTAATTTGGAGAATTTATTAAAAAATTCCACTTTCTTTGTTAGTAACTGGTGGAAAGTAAACTTTTAGAATGTGTGCATATTTCGGTTTGAGATGATAAGGTACTAGTTCAATGATTGATCGCTTATTGCACCAGTTTTTAATAATTAGGTTGCCTTTGATCATGTTTTTTGTAGGATCACTTTTGATTTTACTGTATGTAAGTATACATACTTATATATTCCAATATGTTTTCATTATATTGGTTTCCAAATACGTATTACTTGTTCCTCTAGGAACTTTTTGTTTTAGAATAAATTATTTTTGGAACTTATGGTTCAAATATGGTAAGAAGAATGAATTTGAAAGTCGAAAACAAGCAAGTGGATTAATTGAATTATTATGATTTTTCATACTGCTTAAGTTTAGGAAATAAATTTAATTTTCTATCAAACACTATATTAACTATCCTAAAAGTCGTCAGAAATATAGAATTAAATAGTATTGAAGGACGAAAGAAGAACAGAAATGCCATATAAGAGCAAATCCAAGATCGTTACTGTTAAAACACAAAGAATCTTATATGGAAGAAAAACAAAATAACTTTTACAGAACAATTCATTCTAGAATTTAAAAAATGTATAAACGAAAATCCAGACATTGTAGTGCTTTCTACAAAGGACAAGGTGTTTTCTTTTTGGAACTAATTTTAATTAAAAAGCTTTAAAACACCTATAAGTGATACTTCACACCAAATCTACGAAAATCTTTTATCTAGCGCTACATCCGTTTATACTAACTTCCCAAAACATTTAATTGAAAAAATTTGTAACGAAAAATGAAAAGATATAAAACAATTTAGAAAACTCTCAAAAAATCTATTCAAACCTTTCTCAAACTACAGGATAATTTTTACAAATAACATTATAATTGTGCGGTGGGTTCTCATATTTCAGCTACAATCGCTAATTCATTGAATTTGCGTTCAAATTATAGGGTTCTTCGTGCATTTTTTATTACTCGCAAGGAATAAATAAGGACGGTGTAGCATACGTGTTTGCAACAGTTTTGATAGTGTTTCTACCGTGTAGTTTTAAGTATACTGTATAAATATTGTGTGCTTATATTGCGTTTTACTTGTGCATATTTGTAAGATTCATTCTCGTTCATGGATCTTATAAGGTCACCATGTTCTAACTCAAAATCTACAAATTCTCTCTTACCAGCAGTGATGTGTGAAAAGTAGATAATGGAAAAATTAGCTGGGTATATAAGAACGGAAAATTTTTAGAAAAATTTATAGTGAAAAATGAAGAGTTAAAGAGTATAATAACGGACGGGATGTAATAAGTGCAAGAGCACATAGTATAAGGATGAGACAGGGAAAGGTGATCAAGGAAGTAGTAGAGCACATCAAAAGAGGAACAAGAAGAGAAGGAAGAGTAAGGTCAAGTTGAAGGAAAGAACTAGAAGATCTGAGAAGCATATGGGGAACAGGATGGAAAAAAGCAGTGCACGACAGAAGAAAATGGTAGAAGATAGCGAAACAAGTCATGGCCCTGCAGAGTAATGCCATTATTTAGTTTTTGAATTAAAGCAACCAACCACGTAAACTGTACATTTGGAACAACTTATATGGATTATAATGGTATTTGTAATTTGTTTCCAGCAATAGTTAACTTAAATCGGGACACAAGAGGATGGATGCTGACACCAATTTTATAAATTTTGTGCAAGTTAGCATAATTTGTGAGAAATTCAAGATTATAAATGAAATTTGTAGTGCAGCGTTAACTTAGTACTTACTTTAAATATACGAGTACAACCTATCGCAACTTTTTGAACCCTGTATGTGTGCGTTGCAGTGCTGTGTTAATTGACCCAAACTCTTCCTCATTCACAACATCAAAATCAGAAATATCCAAGAATGAAGCAGCAAAATCTTGTTGCAGTAACATCTCTGTCCGAATTTTTTTATAACCTTTGAAAAGTACATTAACACAACATGAATCAGAGGTAAAAGTAAAACCCAAAAGTACAGATTTGGTAAAACATTTAATCGAAATTAACAACACCGACACATTAGATGTAGAAGACAATTTCAAAGACGGTTCCGTTTAGAAATGATGTAGGTACATTAAAATTAACAGTAACAACGTAAGTAAAAATAAAGTTTTTATGATTACGCCAATTAAAGTACGTTCTATTTTAAATAAGAAACTATAATACATATTTTTTCTCACCTAAATTTGCACAAAGGGCTGACTACTACATATGAGCAAAACGAATTTAAATCTATTTTTATATTTTTCAGTAATAGGCGAGTAGGAAGCACATATGTACCTATATACATGTGATTTTTCCTCCAAGTGGAGGCCTTCTAGGGAGTTGTCGAAGGGAGGGTTAGACGCTACACGTACTTTATTAACACCAACGTTACCGCATTCAATAATTCACAGACTAGTAACGGATCTAATGAGTGGTACCTGTCGGTTCTTGACCGCTACTAATTCTTCAGGTAAGCGTTCTGTAAATGCCAAGAATTCAAATATCTGATAACGTTATCATGTACTAATTACTGTTTCCAATAAAAAGAGCCTTGATAAAAACTGGACCAATTCCAGTCGAAACGTTGGCGTTAATGAAGTACGTGTAGCGTCATTAACCCTCCCTTCGACAACCCCCTAGAAGGCCTCCAACTTGGAGGAAAAATCATATAGTTCGCAACAGGAGTCTTCTACGTACTATACAGGGTGTATAAAAAGATCCGGCAATATTAAAGGGGGCGATTGCCCAGGTCATTTTATACAAAAAAGTTCTTATAAACATAACTCCGCAAACGCTTCGTTACCGATCTACAGCGTGTTGAAGTTTAATTAAAAAAAAGAGTAAAAATTAGATTTTTCCAAAACGGCTTGAGATATCATAATGAAATTTTAGGCGTGTTAATAGCTGTGGGGGACACCTACTTTGCAATACAACACGATGTTTCAGTCGTACCAGTTGCGCGCGTATTGCCACGTCACAGGGTATTTTTCAAGAAAAAAATAGGACGCCGCTGTTTCTCTAAAAATAAAAATATGTTTTTATTCTTTGTTCAATTGTGCAGAAAAAGCTCTCTTAACTTTTTATCGTACGACGTACCGTTTTTTAGTAAAAAAAAAAACATTTTAGTGCATATCCATTTATCATACGTACAAAAATATTTTTAAACAGTCCTGTTTTTTTCTTGAAAAATAGCCGTTGTTGTATTGCAAAGTATGTGTCTCCCACAGCTATTAACACGCCTAAAATTTCATTATGATATCTCAAGCCGTTTTGGAAAAATTTAATTTTTACTCTTTTTTTTTTAATTAAACTTCAACACGCTGTAGATCGGTAACGAAGCGTTTGCGGAACTATGTTTATAGGAACTTTTTTGTATAAAATGACCTGGGCAATCACCCCCTTTAATATTGCCGCATCTTTTTTAAACATCCTGTACAAGTACATGTGCATGAGGGCAATAAGCAATTTGACACTGATTTGCGCTGACCTTTTAATTTGAAAGGACCTAAGAATACGGAAAACAAATTCCATTCCCTTTATTTTAATTGAGGTACACGTCTGAAAAGTTTCACTTGATGCAGTGAAAGAAGGTTTTACAATATCAATGGGAAAGTTAATTAAAAAAGATGTCGCGTTTCCTTTCTCAAAAAAAAGAAATAGATTGGAAATAATTAAACATCTAATTAAAACACTGTTTTGGGTCAATTAAAGTTCACGCAAATAATCTTTTAATGACGGCCTCAGTTGCTTTTCTTCTAAATCCATCAATTGAAAACCAATTCAATGAATTAAAAGCAAAAGGATTTAACCTTTAATTAGTAGCTAAGAAGAAATAAACCAAAAATTAAAAACATCAGAATGAAGGTGGAATTTAATTTTGCGATTTTTATGCTGTTCTTTTATTTTCAGTATTGCTTTTCAATAACGTATCGTAAAGAAAATCAACGCCAGTATGAACTACGAGCCTCAACCGAAGCAGAATGTAAAAACTGGATTGATGCCATTCGTGATGCCAGGTATGTAATTTAAAATTCAAATTAATTAACTCAGTTACGCTTTTTTACTTTTACATTACACTTGTGTCATTTGATGTAGGTATTAATCACCCAATCTTTTTCTTATTGAATATTTTATACATTCTAATTGTATTTATTTTACGCAAAATAAAATACACCAAGTGACATTAAAGCTACTACGTCTCATATTCCAGGACCAATCCCTAGGGAAATTTTCTTCGAATTTTTTTAGCAAAAATTTGTTCGTGAAAGACTGTAAACTGAGATATGTGGTTTCCAATGGTGCTTTCCATTAGGTGCGTAGTTTCCCACTTTATTATGTAACGGATTGTGAACAAACAACATTATGACTTGTACTTATATTGAAATATAAGCAACCTCCAAATATTTTTATTTTTATTTGGCATAAAATTAACGTAACAATGAAATTGAAATTTATGATTCGAAACTAGGACGCGCTCAGAACAATTTGAAACCGGTGCTCATGAGGTTTCAAATTTGCATTCGAGAAATGAAAACGAAATTGTTAAATATTAGTTTGCACTCTCGGGTTACTTAATTGGATTATTATTTATTATTATTATTAATTTTACTTTTCCGTCACTATTATAGGTTGACCTTATCAACAGGCCACTATCGCCTGAAAGTTACTAATATGGGTCGGCCATTTTCACATATGTATAGATATAGTATTTACTTGGATATTTCTTCATGCGTTGCGGCGTAGGTCAACTTCAGGAAGATTACGCTATTCGCTATTTGCGATGTTTTTTATTTTCTTAATATACCATTATGATAGTATTAATAAAATATTTTTAATACTATATTTGTTCATTGAAGCTTCAACAAGCTACTACTTCAAAAAGAAGAATTGGAACAAAAACATATTCATCTTTTGCAAATATTCGAGTCACAGAAGACTGAGAAAAGGCAATATGCTCAACAATGTGAAGAACTTGCTTCAGAAATAAAGAAATTACGAGCAGAGGTAAATGTAAGTATTTGTAAATTGGTACTGCAATGAGTAATTTATAGCTCTTCGCCTTGAAAAAGGAATGGAGACCTACTTGTGGATATCAGTCAACGAGAAGTTCAAGCTCTAGTCAAGGTACTCCGGCATCAGAGAGTTGCCTTCTAAACAACGTGGAGGAAGATTCTGCCGAACTCCGAAAAATTAAAAAGGTGCAAAGCTTCTTCAGAGGATGGTTATGCAGAAGACGGTGGAAACAAATCGTAGAACAATATATCAAAAGCCCACATGCGGAAAGTATGAGAAAGCGTAATAGTCTTGTCTTCCGTATGGTGGAAGCTGAAGAGGAGTACACTGAACAAATGGAAGTTCTCATTTCGTGTTTCTCACGGCCGTTTAAGATGGCCGCGTCGTCAAAAAAACCCCCTTGCTCACACGAAGACGTAAATTCAATATTTCTAAACAGTGAAACCGTTTTATTTCTTCACCAAATATTTCTCAAGGGGTTGACTTCAAGATTAGAAAGTTGGCCTACTTTAGTGTTAGGTAAGAAAAAATCATTGCGAAATAATTTATTGTAACCAACGGTGCCTTTAGGCGATTTGTTTTCAATGCTTCTTCCAATGTTAAGTATTTATCAAGAATACGTTCGAAATCACCATTACTCCCTACAAGTTTTGACTGAATGTAAACAATCACAACCTTTCGCAGCCTTGTTAGCACGATTGGAGAACAAACCGACATGCCACGGTAGATCTTTGGAAACATTCCTTACGTACCCAATGCATCAGGTAAAATTGTTTTATAAAATACAACAAGTCAAGTATGCATATCGTAGGTTCCTCGTTACATAATTACTCTGCACGAATTACTTGCTCACACCCCCCACGATCACGTTGAACGTAAAAGTTTACAAAATGCACGGCAGCAACTAGAAGATCTATCTCGTCAAATGCACGATGAGGTAGTACAGTGATATATGTATACATATGCCTTATATAAATGTTATCTACTTAGGTATCTGAAACAGAAAATTTACGAAAGAATCTAGCTTTGGAACGTATGATTGTCGAAGGATGCGATATCTTATTGGACGTCAATCAAGTTTTTGTAAGACAAGGTAATTTTCGTGTTGATACGAGTTAAAAGATAAATGACTCGTTTTTTTTATCAGGAACCCTAATTCAAGCCTCGGCTAAAACACTTCGCAGTAAGCTCAATTTCAAAAGTGAAAAGGAACATTTGAGACAGTGTTTTCTTTTTTCGAATCACTTAATCATTGCTACCAGGTAGGTACACTTCCTTGGTGTAGAAGCCAATCCAAAGAGACTTATATGACTTGGACTTTGGATTATCTTCTTATTAAATTCGTGAGAGTGTTTACATGGTCTTAAAAGGTAAGAATGTAATTTGGACAAAAGTAAGCGCGAAACGATGTAAAAAGGTTGAAGCAATGGTGTAAATTTCATCGGTCCTTAGAGGATTTGCTCTCTACAAACTTGTACACTTTTATAGGAACTAAACTTTATTTGGGTTATATTGTGGAATAAATTATTCCCGCTTTGTTAAACTTTTTTTGGGTAAATTTTCGTTTTATTTAAGCATGTCTCTTTATTAGCGACCCGCTTCTTCAACTTTATTCTTTAAAAGGTAATTCTCAAAACTTATTTGGAATCATCTGACACTTTCTGTCCATTATTGTTGTACGGTAGTAATGACGTGCAAGTAAAGAAGACCAAGTAATTTTATTTGATTACCTATATTTGGCGAAAAGTTTTTAATTTCTAAAAATTACCCTCGTTCAACTTGATATAAAATATTTTGCTTTTACTCTCCAAAATTTGGCATTTCAGTTTTGGTATACGAGAATCGAAAAACACTTCAAATTGTAACTGTGCCTTTCATATAGCAAAGCTGTAGCAAACGAATGCAAAATTGTGTAAGAAATATTGTAGGCTAGAATGCACTAATGTTTTCGTCTCGTTGCAAGTCACATTAGTGAATAATGATTGGTTTTGTGTTAATTTGGAAGTATGTTAGTACATCGTCGGATTTCCTTCCACAGCACCACAAAATTTTATGTTTTTGGTGAAAATCGAAATGTAAGGGAGTGAAAGGTAATATGTAATCAAGATTGTGCAAAGAAGGAACGATAACGCCACATTTAGGATATTAATTTAAATTCCTAATTTAAAATTACCTAAACTTTTTGGGAAATTTACGTACCTATTACGTGGATTGTCAATTACGCTTCAAACTGAATTAAAAAGTTGTGAAATTGGAAAATAATACAAAGTTGTGTTTAGATCAGCAAGTGGAAAATTACATCTCGTTCCGGATATTGGCAAAATTTCTTTGGCGGACACACAGTTGGTAGAAGATCCCAATGAAAATCCAGCAGAGGATGATGGTACGACCATTGTATTTTTTTGTAAATGGTAAGGCTTTAACATTTGAAATTATAGAAACTTCAGTTTGTTCGGTATCGAGTCATTCTTCAAATGTCAGCGATGTCTCGGCAGTAGGTTTTCAAAATCGAGATTTTAAGTTAGTTGTGGATATAAAAACTGGTGCTCAACCTGGGCAGGTAGACTATATATTGCAAAGCAAATCTCTTTTTACATTCGGAGTCCACCTTCTAGGTATACGTTCATTTAGTCGCACCAACTATTCAAGAAAAAACTGCATGGGTCTCGGACATCAGTCAATGCCTAGATAATGTTCAGTTTAACGATATGATTCGACCATCCACAGACAACAGCTCTATCAGTCTCCCACTGTCAATGAAAAACGATCCGAAGTTATTTAAAGATGAAGCCGATATTCGATTTAGCCGAACACTGAATTCTTGTAAGGTTCCGCAAATTCGCTACGCTACCCCCGAACGACTGCTTCAAAGATTAACTGGTAAATTAAATGGACAATGATCTTTATGTTCTCACATCTGTTCATTGACTGGTGTTAAATCCTTATAATCTGGGGACCAAGTAATTCTTTCGTTATCATTTACTCTCACTTTTGAAAATGCATGATATCCCAACCCCCTGACCAACTTTCTACACAATCATTAAAGGTACAAGAAAATATTCCCACAGTTTTTCCATAAACATTGCAGTTCTTTTCAGATTTGAGATTCCTCTCGATAGACTTCCTTAATACCTTCCTGCTAACGTATCGCGTGTTTACCGACAGTGTTACTGTCGTCGAAGCTCTCAAGAGGGTTTTCTACAGTTCTGATTTGGAAGCGCAGGGCTCGGTAATATCTTTAGAAGCGTTAGTGCAAAAAGATGAATCTAATTCTCAGTTACTTCCTGATGACAAGAGACACAGCAACTTTTTTCCTAGACGAACTAGTGGAGCTAGTTCGGTATCGGGTTATGGATCTGAACTTAGTGAAAGAGATCGCTCACATAGCTACGATTCTCAAGGTCATAGCCATTGGCGATCGACATTACAGAAATGTAAGTATTCATCAAATATTTCCCACAACCAATCTTGAGTATTATATATATATATAACAGATGACGAGGGTAAAGAAGATGATGGAGTTCCAGAGCAAACTCATTCTCGTACGAAAAAATTAACCCCTCCAAAACAGGGTTATATAAAGTTACAGGAAACTACATCTTCTCCAGCTCCAAAGTGCATTTCTATTACAGTAGAAGAATCAAAAGATTCTCACGAAAATAGCACGCATTTATCAATTCCAAAAGTTACCGCGTCCAGCAGTAGTGAAACCCTGACAGGTGAAATTACTAACTCATTAGCACAATTTGTTAGTCATAGAAACTTTGTTTAGACTTAACCGTACTTAGTGCACCCTGTTCCCCTAGCAACTTAAGTTCGGTGACATTGATAGATACGAATGTGGATCAAAATGTTTCTCAAGGAACTCAAACTACCCCACTACATTCACCCTCTGCAGAAGTACAATCTTCATTACAAAATCGCCCGTCCATTCCTAAGCATGAAGAGAAAAGTGCAGAAAGAGCAGTATCTGAGGATATTGAAGGTTTGCACACGTTATGATAAATTAAAGGGTTAGATCTTAGTTTTACAGATCAATCCGACGAATTGAATTTATTGTATAAGTCAATGCATAGGGCATCTTCTGGTTCAGCACGTTCTGCATCTATATCCGCAGCTAACACAAGTGCAGTATTGCAGGTACAGATACGCCATGTTTCAGTAGAGATAAAGATACTATGTTAATTTAGAGTTACTACGGTTCACGACGTTCCATGCAAGAAGGAGATTCTACTACTCCCCGATCAAGTTTCCAACATGAATCGCCGCAAAAACCTAGCAAAGCGGGTGTTGTAATCACTTCCTTTCGACAATCAAAACGACGGTATGTGTATTTTAAGAGCACGGTGAAGATATATAACTTCGCATGTTTCAGAAGCAGTACTTCCAGTGCGGCTGCGGCTTTTGCCATTGCAACATCAGGGTCAAGCAATCCAAGAGACCTTTCAGCTGGCTCTCGTGGAGATATGAGAACGAATATAAATGAAGCACAATATGAGTTTACTACAGAAAGGATCAGATCCAAAGAGAACATTATCTCTACAGCGTGCACAATGAGAGTGCTAAATGTGTTTAGGTAGGGAGAAATTGGATTGCCCTAATTTTCAGTGTTATCGTTTTAGACATTGGATATCGAAGCATTCCCAAGATTTTGACAACGATCAACGTTTAAAAAATTTAACTACCGAGTTTTTAGAAGACGTCATCTATAGTCCAAATTTATTGCCAGCTGAACATAAGGCTGCTGCTCAACTGTTGCGACTTCTCACCAAAGAAGTCCCGGAAAGATCGAAAGTTGATTTATGTGCTTTGCTGAGACAACCCACCGTAAGTAAGTAAAGTGAGAATTTACTCCTTTACCACTTAATTGTAGACTCCAACGAAAGAGACTATAGAAACGTTGTCGGCTCTTGAAATAGCGGAACAACTGACGTACCTTGATCATCAGATTTTCATAGCGATAGCTGGCCAGTAAGTTGTGTTTGTCAATATTAGTTATCTAATGTGCTACAATTTAGTGAATTCTTGGGGCAAGCATGGATGAAAAGTGACAAAAGTATTAAAGCGCCCCATATAATTCTGATGACAAAACGCTTTAATGATGTATCATCCTTGGTAGCTTCTGAAATTACACGAAGAAGAAATATGGAAGCGCGAGTGGCGGTTATTGAAAAATGGGCAGCTGTAGCGGATATATGTAGATGTTTACACAATTTTAATGGTGTTTTACAAATTTGTTGTGCTTTCATGAATGCTTCAGTCTATAGATTGAAAAAATCGTGGGACAAAGTATCCAAAACGGTTGTATATTTTGTAATAACCTTATAAGTTGGACTTAATATAATTGTTTCAGACAAAGCAAACGGTAGAAAAATTAAACAATGTAGTAGCCACTGAAGGCCGCTTTAGAGCACTACGTGATGCTCTTCATCGTTGCGATCCTCCATGTATACCTTACGTTGGATTATATTTGACTGACCTTACTTTTATCGAAGAAGGTACTCCAACTTTTACGTCCGATGGATTACTAAACTTTGCAAAAATGAGAATGGTAATGATTAAGCTAATTAAGGTATATCTGCAATTTCTTTTTCGTTTAGATTGCGCATGTCATACGAGAAATACGCCACTTTCAACAAACCCCATACAAAATTGACCTAATTGGAAAAGTTACAAACTACTTATTAGATACATCACTTCTGATGGAAGAAGAGGAACTGTACGCGCTTTCATTAGAAATTGAACCCCGAATTTTGCGCTTAAGCAGTGTAAGTAGCAGTCCACATCCAATGGATGATGCGAATAAATAATAAACATATTTTGAACAACTTTCACGTCCTTCAGCAACTCAAGACAATCTTCTTAATTTCCTTAGTTGTAATTCATTTACTAAACCTGCATATACAATCAATGTATTTTCACGTGTCAATCTACCTAATGTTAGTTGTTAATAGGTTTAGATGAGATGCAATCAATTTTATCATAGAAATAAAAGGAGCAAGAGAAGTTGTTATATAATAAAAACGCTAGAATTAAATAACGGAGAACGGTAATACGAAGCACTATCAAATCAATTGTTACAATTTTACAAAAGAATAGATAGAAACAAAACGCAAGAAATGTGAAATATTTACGATATCTTATTTTCATTTATTAGGTTAGTTTAAATGCCTGCAGCAACTGGCATTAAATAAATAACTTTATGGAGAAAATTTGCTGAAATCATGCAGGTCTTTCAATTTGTAAATCAATGTGATAATAGACAACCAATCATTATAATAGCTATACAATTTTGTAAAATTACTTCTAAAGCAATCTAAACAATATGACTATTTTGTTCATACTTTTACATTTCTAGATTAATTCTAAGGGGTTTGATATTATGCAGTACCTATAGCACTTTTTTCAATATAGCTACCTCAAATATCTTTACCTAAGGTGCTCAGAAACAACTACTTCTTTAAAGTATATTTGTAGTAGTGAAATCCGTCTTGCCGCAATTTTACATACCAATCTTTCTTTGTGGATTGAAAATGTGAGGAGTGGCTCCGAAGCTTTTTTTAAACTGGGGGGACTGAAAATTGGTAGTACTCCCTTCCTCCTCTATGCACTCTATGCAGGAAGAGGAAGTATAGACATAACTACAACTAAACTGGAAAATGTGAGAGGCACTTTGAGACCCTCTCTCCGCCCCTCTACCTCCCACGGCTCCGGAGGCCTCTCTAGTACAAATGTGGTAGATCAGGATGAAGATTTTATAACATGTTGTGTTTTAAAAAAAGTTTCTATATAGAGTTTATTATGCGTTATATATAGAAACATTAATTATTATAAGCGCTTTTGAAAACATTCCTAGCTTATTTCTTCTTTGTACCTACATGTTAGTTACGAAGTAGGATTGCAAATGTTTGCAATATATGTCTTAATATTCGTTTAATATTTTGTTGTAAAATGTTAAATAAATGTATACAAATTGTAGCCTTGTCAATTCAATTTTACTTGGTATACATTGACCTGACCGACCTTTAACCGCAAGTGGTTGATTATAGGAAGCGCCGTCAAGCATTTAGACCGGTAGCAGATGTTCGCCACCTTGATACTGCAATTCTGCAATTAATATTTACTTATAATTCCAATACTGACAGCGACATTTGCATTTACGGACGATGACTTACATTACATCCACCTTCCCATTTGCCATATTTTATACATACAGGTAGGTACAGTATTTCACCAACTTTTAACTCACTTTCGCACATAATATTAACTTGTTTGCGAGTGTGACTATTCCCCCCCGTGTACAGTACCATCTTGCACACTCGAAACCCATAACCGGTACCAAGGTAAGTTAACGACTGCTCATTCACGTTTCTATCTCCTGTATTGTGCGAGTAAGCTTTTCCACCGCATTTTCTAGTCTGTTGTCTATGAATAGGTACTACAATATTATATCGTCCGCAAAACCTCCTTCAACTCTAAGCCCCAGAACGCCATCACGTTCTAAAGAGTAGGATCCAAAACCGACCGAAGAGCAGCTACGTTTCTAGAGGTCTACTCAGACTAAAGTTAACATTCCATAATCACTTTGAAAAGCTAACCATTAATTTAAGTAAAAACTTATGTGTTAAATTACCAATATTATGTCTAATAAAGTTTTAATTAATACATACTACACACTTGTCAAAGCGTACTGTTGTATAACTTACATGGCTGGGAGTATTCTCCTCAATTAAAATGTACGTTTAAGCTCCAGTGTTTCACTATTAAAATTGTGGCTAATACTAGACACCGCAAGGACTGTCGTTCCAGTTTCCTTAACCTATCATGTTTGTTTATTAAGGATCCTCAGATTTTTTATAGTTTTGTACTGTTATCCGTGTGCGCTATAACTCCTTTTAGAGGTGACAAATTTCTTCGAAATTTGCTAACCGGGTTCTTTATAGGTTAACAAAGGGAACTATTGAGTTTCAGGTTCTTAGGCCAACAGACCCAAATTACTTTTGTCTCTGTTGGCCTAGGGGTTCATGTAGATCAGTAACAGTAAAAAAATAGACTGCCAATGTTTCAGAATTATTAATTACTCAATTCTCTAGATCTAGATCACGTATCGACTCCGATTCTTTATTGTGGGTTCTATAATCACTTTTTTTACCCTACCTCTCTACGACTCACCGTTCCTTAAATAAAATACCGGTGGTCTCATTCACTCAGTATAAAGAGCTTAGAGACTAAATCATTTAAATCTAAGGCTTTTCATTATGTTTAAGAATTTCTTCAACATGATATGAGCACATTGTATATCACGAAATGAGGTCTTTAGCATTATGCACTCTTTCAAGCTAACATAAACCATTTTCTGAATACAGTACTTTCGCCCTCTTATATTTTTAGGGTTTAATTCAATGGGCCTTGTTTTTTGGTGCTTCTAAGATTCTAACAGGTAAAGCTTTACTTTTATACCACACTCGTGGAGATTCCCTAAAATAAGTCCATACAGTTCCTCATTGTTTCATTTTTTCATTACCAGAAAGGAAGTTGTTTTCTCCACTTTCTTATTCTGGAATTTATTAATTTTATTTCAATTTATTAATGGTCAATAAACTATTAAAACTGAAATAAGACAATCAACAATTTTAACTGCAACTCGGAAACGAAAATTAATATTAAATTCTAGATTTTATTTTTACATTTCCAACAAAATATGAACTACATGGACCAAATAACTGACGGGAATGAAACTACATTCAGTCTTAGAGGGGCTACAAGAACAATTTTGGAAATGGGTATTGGGACTAGATAAGGAAATTGCAGGGTACCTATATTGTAAGAAGAAAAACAAGAGTAGAAGCGAGAAGCAGGGCAATAAAGTATGAGGAAGGATTGAGAGAAAAAACGCAATGAAAAATATTATAGGAATGCCGGAAAGAGATAAAAGATGGGCGAGTGATATACGGACAAGCATGAGCGAAGTTAGGTGAACAGATAATACGAGAAGAAGTATGTAGCTAGGGGGGCTAAATTCAAGATTGGGAGGGCGTGCAGTCTACAATTAAACTTTTCAAATTTCCCTCGTAATTAAATTACAAGGTGCGAAAAGAAGCGCGCAAAATGATTGATCTTTACTTCATGTCGTTTATCATTTTGATTAATGGCGATCGTTTAATTCAATTGAAGTATAGTTAAATGCGTTAGGATAAAAATTACTCAATTACGTTTGTATTATATAAAATAACTACGCATTTGACACTGAAGGTCCTTTAGTAATTTGAAGGTTTGAAGTAATAATTTCCTTTTTAAATAAATACACGAAACAAAAAAAGGTTTAGAAAAGGACAAATTTAACTCAGTCTTGTCGCTACTCAATAGGAACTGCAGTGTGCTAGTATTGACATTATGAAAATTAATGCGGTACGGACCTGCACAACATAATTTTAATATCGGTAGCAACGAAACAGTCAGTTTGGTTTTGATCGCGGTTGGTTATGTAGCACATTAATTCTTTTAATTATATCAATTTAAATTTTCTGTATATGTGTATACATATATTTTTAGTTAATTTATTATTATGATATTTTCTCGTGCACAAAATTAGTTAAATATGAAGTGCACTTATCACGTAATGAGTGTGTATATTGTGTGCGTTATTTTAACGAAACCGTCAGGTAATTAATGCTTTAACTGCCTTATTTTCCAAATTTTGGAATTAATTTTTTCATTTAATTTTTTGGATTTTTCCCAGTTGTTATAAAACCCTTATTGCTTAATTAATGTAACTTATTGTACATTTTATTTACAAATGAATTTCTGTAATTTTGAGGTCTCACGTGCTATATATCGATTGGTCCTTATTCGCCCTTTACATACCGCAATGCATCGGGACGAGGGAAACTTAATTTTGCTTTCATAGGTTCTCCAGAAAGTTGCAATTTCTTTATGTGACCAAGAAACCTATTTTCTCTCGAATTGATTACCATTAAAAAGTTTTATGTTTAAATTGTTGCGAACTTGACATTGAGAAACTGCGCCATTTATTAAATTATTTATTAACGATCTGCGTGACCAATTAGAAAGGAATCAAAATCAAACATTTATGATGTATAAAATATTTATTGCCTTTTTAGCATCCTTTTTTGTTCATAATTGTGCATTCCTATTGACTTTGTTCTTTCAAATTTTAAAATTTTAATTTTGTTTTTATGATACCGATTTTATTAATGCTATTGTCATTTACGAAGAATAACGTTTCAGAACATTATTGTTCATCCACTTAAGGAATATGGGATAGGTACTGCAGATAATATTCGGATAAAATATTATTATTCAAATTATCCAGTTGATTTAATATTTAGTACATTCGGCTGCTTGTACAAAAAACAGGAATAATTAAAATTGGTTTGAAAAGTAGCCTCATCGTGTAATGGAAATTGGCAACTATTACACAATACCTCTCATTAGCAATTATTTAAATTAATGATTGAGGTAACACTCTTCCAGACATCATTAGAAATACCAAGTGCAAGAAATATCCTACATATTTTAATTCATTCTTCGCAGCAGTTTTCCTAATTGGGAAATTCATTTCTTGGACATAATTCTTTTGTTTTTTCACTCGTTGAGTTCCTTGTTGTATCACTAACATCCTTGGGGAAATAATAAAATGAGCTTAACTTCTTCTACGCTAGTTGAATTTGCATTTCTCTCCACATATCTTTGGCTCTTCTTTTCTAATTACGGTCCAAACTAAAGAATCGAACGCTTTCCTTTTTTTTACTACAATTTAATAATTTGTAGGCAGACAAGGATTGCTTGCAGTTATTATAACGTCGACGTAGACATCAGGTGCTTTGTTTTACAAATTTAAAGGGAAATATTAGGTCATTTTGCAGTGACAGCCACCATTTCTTGCGGTGAAATCTGACGTAAGTCATACTTTCGCGGGGGATGCCAACATAGGCGGAACGTCTATACCAAAAGCGCTCGTGCACATAATTGTTATTAAATGCCCACAATATCATCCCACTTGCCTCTCTAAACTAAAATTTGCGGTTACTTGCGTCATTCCGACGCAATTCCCTTGTTTTTCAATTTTGGTAGGTACCTACCAGAAATTTATATACAGGTATAATCATCACCTTTCCACCTTACGGTGTAAGGCTTACAAAGATTATTACCTAATTAACATTGTACTTCGGTTTTTATCGATACTCAGGCCAAGCCTGGTTAACTAACCGCACGGATCGGAATCAAGTAACGATTAGTTCTAGTAATACATATACCTATATAAAATAAATTTGAAGTAGCTGTAAAAAAACATATGTGTTTTGAAATAGAATTATGTTTATTGTGTAAATGTTTGTTGCTTAACTCGGCGCATAGGTTGCACTCGAGTGGGTAATGTGTTGTTTGTGTTTTGTGGTAATTGCGAGTGTATTGTGTGTTTGCGTTTGAGTGTATGTGTATGTGGACGAGTTAAAGGTGTCACATGAGTGGTTATTGACGTGTTATGTATTTGACTTTCTGTAATGCTTTGCTATATTGTGTATGCAACATAGCCTGGCCATTTCCTTTTTATTCTTCCCCTTCTTTTTAGCTTTTGTCCACGACAGCTGCTTTTTCCTCAACACATCTGAGACTTCACCGTTCAACGTTTTCTTTGGTCTTTCACCTCTCTTATTTTTCCTACCCTCGCTTCCCATATACGTTTCACTTGCCTATCATCGTTCATCCTTCACATGTATCTAAACCATTTCATTTGGCTTTGCTAATTCGTTCATTTACTTCCTTTTCAATACTTCCATCCCTATCGATTATTATTACGCCTAGATACTTAAATTTTATTTATTTAATTTTATGTCTAGCATATTCTTTCCTCGCCTTAATATCATCACTTTTGTCTTGTTTGTGTTTATTTACAGCTCCACTGTTAACTATGGGTACCTAATATAATGCCAATTTCCCAGTCCTTTGGTATTGTGCCAGTGTGCCATGCGTTGTAAAAAATTTCTGTTAAAATTTTTATACCCTGTATTCCTAGATTCTACACTACAGCATATTAGACCGTTTGAAGGAAACCACCCTCTCGACATTAAAAACGCATATTAGCAAGGTAGCGTCGCAGAGAAGTCAAGAGATTACTTAGCTTTCCTAGCCGTAGATTGTTTCCTTTTGGGAGGATGCCTTTTGGCCTGCATAACGCACCCACTACGTGGCAAAGACTTACGATTCATGTACTGGGACCAAAATTGGATCACAAGGATAAAGAGCGTGTGTTACGAGATATTTTATCGAGAGGGGTGTTGTCTTAGATTCTATAGATGAAAATAAGAGTAACGATTTATGGTTACAGAGAATGATCCCTAAGGTAATCATCAAACCTAAATTACTCTAACATTCTATTGGGCGAAAATTCGCAATATACAGGGTGTTTCAGACCACCCGTACCGGCCAAATATCTCGCGAAATACAAAACGTATTGAAAAAAGAAAAAATACGTCTAAACAATTTTTTAAGGCCCTATTGTTTGATAGTAATAGGATGTCCCCACTCCCACCCCCGGGGGGTGGAGAGGGGGTAACTTCGTAATCTTAAATAGCACCCCCCAGTTTATTATGCAGATTTGAATTCTGCGTTAACAAATAGGAACTTTTTGTTTGAAACATTTTTTGAAGTTCGTGACAGATGGCGCTATGATCGCCGAAAGAAGTTTTCCGATTACCTATGCAAAATTTGTTGTCAGTTTTGTTAAGTGATAATAAAAAATGTTAATGCTTTGTAAAAGGGAAGAGGGGAGCTTTATTTACTCTCCCCCCTTCCCCACACCGCCACTTCACCCCTAATTTTAGATTTAAACGTATCTCAAATGTCAATGTGTTCTTTACTCGTGAAATCAAAATATTTCAAATTTTTTTTCTATTTTCCATCAAAGACAAAAAAATTTACAAAATTTAACTTCTTCAATCGTGGTATTGAACAGTTGTTTAAATCTAAAATGGTTGCGTTTTCCCATCCTAAGTTATGGGCCGTAGGGGTGAAGTGGCGGTGTGGGGAAGGGGGAGGGGTTAATAAAGCTCCTCCTCTTCCCTTTTGCAAAGCATTACCATTTTTTATTGTTACTTAACAAAACTGACATCAAATTAGCATAGGTAATCGGAAAAACTTCTTTCGGCGATCATAGCGCCATCTGTCACGAACTTCAAAAAATGTTTCAAATAAAAAGTTCCTATTTGTTAACGCAGAATTCAAATCTGCATAATAAACTGGGGGGGGTGCTATTTAAGATTACGAAGTTACCCCCTCTCCACCCCCCGGGGGTGGGAGTGGGGACATCCTATTACTATCAAACAATAGAGTCTTAAAAAATTGTTTAGACGTATTTTTTCTTTTTTCAATGCGTTTTGTATTTCGCGAGATATTTGGCCGGTACGGGTGGTCTGAAACACCCTGTATATCAAGAATTGTGTTGTCTGCCAGAAACTGAAACAGAAAAAGCCATGGTACATGGTTACTCGCAGTGTTGTTGGTCGCCCTTGGCAAATGATTTCTATGATCACGCGAAACCCCTTCTAAAATCATCTGCTGAATAGGTACATGAACATTCTAGGCGTTTTTGATTATTTCAATAAATCCCCTCTGTTTTTTTCCAATACGCTCGCTTACAACGAAAATGGTTTGTAAAAACATAAAGAAGCAATCTTTCTGTTGTTCCGCGTTCCACAGGTGATCATTACAGACAATGGAGTCCAATTTACCGGTATAAATATAAACTTTGAGAGCTTCATGCAGAAATATAAAGTTCAACGTAAGAACATAATATTATTACCCAAGTGAATGGGTAAACCGAGTTCTGAATGTATATCCTTATATCTTGATGACAATCATAGGGAGTAGGTAGGATAAATACTTACTCAAGATTGCCATACGTATGACACAGAATGAAAGAACTAACAATAAATATTCGTCTTATCGATCAAGTTTTGGTTGAAAATAAGTCCTAAGGGGTGAAAATTCTGAGAAGAAACTAAATATAAATTAAGAGGTTACCTATGCACGAGAATTCATGTTCGTAGCGTTAGAATCTCAGCTCAAGATGTTTAATGATGTTCGTAGTCGCTTAATCAAAGCATACAAACAACTACAAAACTAATTATGAAAATTAGATAAATTTATTTGAATTTACTCCCTGTCAAAGTAGGGTTCGACATTGCTTTATGATACATGTTTAGAGGAATAGCTCTAATTTCTTTCTCAATTACTAATTTCAGCATGTCAACGTCTTGTGGTTTCCGGGCATAAACACGTTAAACTCACGTCTTGACCGTCTTGCAGCCTTACGATCATTAGCAAACGTTATTGTCCATGCAGCAATTGTAATTTGCTGTTGCATATTCAACGCCATTTTGACTAATGGCGTAAGTTCTACACTGTTTTGTTTTATTCCGTTGTTGCAATATGAAGAATTGCCTTTTCAACGATAATTTCATATTTCCTGTAATGGTAATATTTTTATCACACAACGCGATGAAACGTATAGCCATATTTATGATTCACCCCGTAGGTTGTATAACTACAAGACATTAATGAAAGCTAAATAATTTTTTTACAAGTCAAACTTGTCTGAAATACAAACGGTTTCCCTCAATTCTTTCTCATGTATTTTATAGACTAAAATAGTTTTAAATGTTTTAGGTGGAATTGAAGAGGAATGCACGGATTTCCAAGGCCACACAGTTGCACACGGGATGCTATATGTACCGGGACCTGCTGTTTGCACCATGTGTGTTTGTTATCATTCCGAGCCAATGTGGTGTAAAGCAATATATTGCGATCCTCCTTATGTAAGTATAGACAATTTAGGTTTTTAACAACTGTTCACACTTTTCAGTTTTGCAATAAGTTTAGAGTAGGAGAAAGATGTTGTGAATTTGAATGTTTGGATCCCCCTGGAGAAGAAGCTGCTAAAATGCTTGAAAAATATCGGAAATCAAGGCAGCGCGCTAATAGCCAAACATGGAACCATCATTGCGCTTTACCTTTACTCTTTTCAATAATAACTGGAGTCCTTCTTGTGACTTACATGATTTAATATAACTAGGTACCACATATTTTCAGTAATTTTTCAATTGAGCTAATTTTTTTCAGAAAATACCTATATTGCCAGAATGCAGATCTATCATCTTCAATTTATTGCTACACTGAATTTTACATATTGTTATCCACAACGCCTACACTACATTTTAGATTTTAAGAATTAATGAAATTGTAGCATTTAAATCAGTTCATCTTTATACATTTTGTCACTGTAAGTATGTTATTCCACTATTTCGTAAATGTTTTAATTCCGTTTCAGAATTGGTGCTCTTGAGGATCTTAAAAGTGAAACAAATATGTATGGTATTTCATGGTACAACAGAGTGAGTAACAAGAGTAACATATCCACTGCAACTAAACTGCTCAGAAATGACACCAAATCTATAAGCTTTAATTATCTAAATAATTCATATTCATATTCCATCAAATCAGCTTCAGTTTAAGACTTAACTTGATATATATTACAATGCCTGCAATTAATGGTTGAATACAGCACGTAATTGACAATTTGTACTACCTGGAGAAGGCAAATCATTTTTTGGACCAGTCGTTAAATATTCGTAGCGTGTTGTTAAATGTATGCAAAAAGGATTAGAATCTATTTTCCTATTCTATATCGATAAAAATTATATAATTTTATTTAATATATTCATACTATTATGTCGTTACAAAATAAAGTTTATTGAACAGTTTGATTGAGATGTGCTTTTTTGTTACCCAAAGGTAATATTTGTAACCACCCAATTGTTAGCACTATACACACTTTTTTATTTCTTAAATTGATAGGTATATTTTACCATATTACAAGGTATTTTGCACAGTTCGTTTCAAAATTATCCACCATTCGAAAGGTGGTAATATGTATATTCTCATTTGTCGATGGAAATTTTGTACAAAGTATCAGTGTTTAACGCAAAAGGGAAAACCTTCACAAAACTTTTATAATTATATAATTTGGTAATTGTAATTTTAAAGTGAAAAGATAAATAGAAGTAAATTTAAATCGTTAAATTTTGATTTATAGTTCAGATAATCCGATACCGTCCTGAAGGGTAATTTCAGAATAAGAGAAATAAGTATTTTTACCATCTATATATCTATGGTGCTAAAACCTCTACTGCAAAACTAACAAAGACGTTAGTATGGGACTAAGTAGAAAGTAGAAGGCGACGTGGCAAGAAATAAACCACCCAAAACTACATGATCTGAAAAGAATTTTTGAAAGTAAACATCGGAAGAGATACATTCAACATGTAATTGAAGAAGAAGACGATGGACAATGCTATAGAAACCTTGGTTAAGCTATTAATGACAACTCTATCTAAGGAAATCAATCCCAACATGACCAATATTTACATTTTTACATCCATAACTCGATCAAATTCTCCGTAAGTAGGTACATGAAAATATCTTGGACAAATGTCAAAACATTTTCGGTTTAATACTGTTATCAAAAATCGCAAAATATGTTATTTTCGTTTAAATACAACCTATATAAACTTGCTATATCTTTTCTACGTACCCATAATATTTGGGTTCGTTATTATCATGAACCAAATATGACAAACAGTTTAAAAAACACGGCGACAATAACAACCAAATGACTTACCCTGTGTCATTGTGTTACCTGTAATACACATATATGCATGCCAAAATATTCAAAAATCATTTCAACAATCACATACACAAATTTTTCGAATAGGTATTCATTTCTGTACTCGCATATTTGACTTCGTTATCATGAACCCAACTTATAATAACCAGTTCAATAAACAGCAAAAATAACAAAATCACCTACCTTGTGCTACCTGTAATACAGAAATATTCACAAACAATACATTCAAATAATATACATAAGGAAATTATGAACATGTCCTAATAATCGATTACTGTGCATTTAATAAATGAATTCAGATTAAAATCTTTTAGCAACTTTTCATATACAGTGTGCCCAGTAAGCTATGGTGACGATTGTAGAATCAATTTTGTCCAATTAAAGATTTGAACGTTACCTTCAATAAACAGCGTTTGTTTTAATAAGAAGTGCTATGATTAGAGTTCATTTAATTTATTTAAGTTGTGGTTATAATATAGTTTTAGTTGTGCTCAATTGTGTTACCGCTAGCAAAATAGTATCATTATATATAGTGTAACTTGCAGAAATTTATGTATGTATTGGTAAAGGGGGTTCAGGGGGAAGAACAGCGATCCAGTAGGGTTAGCTGACCCTGTACCCATTGATTATGGTGTAGGTACCAAACTAATAATCAATAAAAGCGATTATTATTATTATTATTATAATCCAACGAGTAGGTGTTTAAATTACTCAAATACAGTCCCAGTCACCTAAGAAAGCGAGCAACCGATGCAACCCGATTCATGGTTCCGAAAGCCGAGTAGGTATTGTAAAAATACAAGTCAGTGGTGTATCATATCTTCATTTTTTTATATATTAGGCATTTCTGTGTTTTATTAATTTTATAGCACCATTTTTAGAATTTGAAATATATTTTGTTTGTCATAAAGTAATTATATTTATTGTATCTACTAATGTATTTAAATACAATAACTTTTTTTGAATAAACATATCTACAAAACCAACATGATGCGACGTAAATTCGTCGTTTGCGCGTTGCCGCCCTCGCCTTCTTAGGTGACTAGGACTGTACCTAAATGAGATGATTTTTATATATAGATATGTATTTGCGTTTGCGCTATGTGTGTTGCTCTACGTAAATTCCCTAGCACCAATAAATATAAAAAAAGATTAAAATTTTGTTACTTGTCAAGGATGACCAATGTCTTTATTTACAATTTTGTACGTACTTCCTAATCTTCGAACCGTAATCATCAATTTTATGAGAACCTCACAAAAACCTAGTAGGTATGCTACCCATACGAAAACGAAAAGTTGGACAAAAACTATTAATAACAAATGAAAGATTAAAGGCACTACAGTCATAGTCACATAAGAAGGCGAGCACCGGCGCAACCCGATTCATGACTCCGAAATCCGAGTACTGTAAAAATACAAGTCAGTAGCGTATCATAATAAATGCATTTAAACACGTGCATTTCTTTCAATAACTTATTCGAATTTCATTATACATTCCTGTAATTCTAATTCAATAAATAACATTAATGTTCATATTTAGTGATGAATAAACATATCTACAACAACGTGAAACGACACTGACAAGCAGCGTAAATTCGTCGTTTGCGCATTACGTGACTACGCCTGTATTTTAGTTTTCACATTTGGGGAGTAGATTTTAAAATTTAACCAACTTTAAATCTTTTAACCGACGCGACCGCAATATTCGCAAGTAAGTAATTTTAATCTGGACACACTGCGTTCTTTTCAAAACACTCAAAATATTTGGATTCATCACCATGAACCCAAAATTAGGCAAATCAAAAAATATAAGAGGAATAACATCAAAATGAGTGACCTTGTCGCCTCTGTTTCGTATGCAATGGAAAAAGATGGAATTTAGAAAGGTAAGAAACATTATTGTAATACTCACTTACCCTTAGTGACGCCATTATCTGTTTTTTTCCCAGGCGCAGCACTTTAATTAAACAACGTTTACGATTTAATTAGTAATTTCACATGCACAAATTTTTAATCTCGAAACACAAATGCGACAGAAATTTATTTCACTACACTTCCGGCCGCCACGAAACTCAACGTACTGATCGGTAATATTTTCGAAAAGTTACAGGACGTCGTTTATCGTTACCACACGTGTTTATAAAAACTAGTTACTTTCACATTTTAGCAAGAAGTGACCTGATGTCGGTGATTCACGTAAAATTAAAGAATTTTGAATCAGGTGATAAGATAGTTACACGAAATACAAATAATTTTACCAACATTATTAGTATTATTCTACAAATTGAAGGAAAGCGTCCCCGGTGTTAAAATATTTCGAGATTGATCTTCGACGATTTCATATTATCAAGTTTAAAAATCTGTAATGAAACATCTTTGAAGATTTCGGACACACAAAGGGGTTGAATTGATAATAGTAGGCGAAAATAACTCACAGTCCCCTCTTAATGCTTCTTCATTAAGTTTCCATTACATTACTTAATGTAAAGTTTTCCCCATACCTTTTTCATCGTTAAGAAATTTATTGACGTTATTTAATTGTAAATTGCTTGATCATGGGAACAGCTGTTTCCCGAAACATGTCGCACGTTTAACTTTTGAAATTGATCATCATTTAATAAAGAAGTGTTAAGGGGAGGTTGTGAGTTTCTTCGCCTACTCGTAAATATTAAATCATAACCACGGAATTAACCCGCTTGAATTGCAGAAGAATTATATTCATATTCCCACTAGATATTTTGGAAAATAAATGAAAGTGATAAAAAAATAGTATGGACAAATACTGCACAGAAATGTGTAGAAAAATATAACGACACGGAACACACAATTACGAAATTTACTCCAAAATACCTCTTGGAAGGTGAAAATGTTAATATTTTACCACTTGAATTGAAATCAAGATGCACAAAAAAAGATCTGAAAAGAGATAGGAAACTTGCTCTGGAGAACACAATAAAATCTCACAATTATAATAAAAAAATATTCGACCGGCATAGGGAAGAATATAAATTGGAAGTGGGAGACAGAGTCTACGTGTAAAACGGAAATCGGCTAAATAGGAGAGGATTGAACCATACGAAATTCTAAAGAAGATTTCTAACTCAATCTATGAAGTTGACACCGGATTCAAAAAGAAAACGAAATCAAATTTCTACCACATTACCAAAATATCTCCAGTGTTTGTTAGTGAATGAACAATTACCTACATAGGTACAGGTACATTGACACATGCAATTGTTACTCTCTGAAGGGGGGATATGTAAAGAAAACCACTCCACGCATATACGAGCGCTTATCTTAAGTTTGTCCTTGCCGCGGAATCGGCAAGGTGTCGCCACTGACGGATGTGACATTTAATGAAGTTAACAGTTAGTTGTTCAATAAATTCTGTTTAAAGATAGAAAGACCTGAAATATAAGAGTTTTAAATGTTGCTTCTTTAATTTTTATAGGCGAGTGAATCGTTTGCTAACAGATATTGTAATTTTGTAAATAATACTTAAGTACTTTAATTTTTATAGAGAAACGCAATTAAGTATTTGTTTCAAAAAGCTAAAACTAAACTAAAACAGTTGTAGTTGTTCGGCGATGATTACAGCATCGCTGTTGGTATTAACAATTTTGTGTGGTTTTAGCCCTTAATTTCATTGTTCGCCTACTTCTCAAATTAATGCGAAAGGTCGTATTAATAAGATCTCATGGTAAATGTGTATAATAGGATAGGTGTTTAATTTGTGGGTTAGATCATAATTTAGGAGCCAAAGAGCTGGTTTTAGGGTGTTGATCAATGTATTCTCCGTATATCAAAGAAAAAACTTATATTGTCGATCGATCTTAAATTTTTACTTGTTTCCTCTGCAAAAAGTAGTTTCTCTTTTTCACTTAAGACAGGCAGAACACCTGTTCCATAGCACAATAAAATGTTTCACTTTCTTACACGGAATCTGGATTTTGATTGAAGATGAAGGAGGAGTCGAACATTCCCCTTAGAGGTGACGGAAAATTAGCTTGTGGTTTCATATAATTATATCGTGAGATTTCACTTTGTAACAAAACTTTAAATAACATATTACACCTTGATACAAGAAAAAGGTGCACTTAGAATATGAGATTTATACCTCTTTTCACACCTACTTATAGTAGTGTATTACTGGTGATGTTTGTGCTTCCTTTGGCAAATTACCCTGTAGGCTTGTCTGACCCCAGTGCCGGACCGGTTCGTTTTCTTTAATAAAACGGCAACTTTGTACAAGGATACTGCATACAAACAAAGTCATTTTCACATATCTGACATCATAGTAATCTTTATTGCATCAAGATTGTAACATTATAAACTGCAACTGTGATTTTTAACAGATATTGTACTCTATATACATAACGTAACGAACACATTGTGAAAACGTACATTATAGGTTATTGTGCCTTGGTACAATATGTTTGTTGCTATCCAAAGAACAAAAAGTGAAAACCTTAAAATATAAGGAAGAAAATTGGTTTTCTGTCGCTTTATACCTACATCATTAAATAACAAGAGATATTTAGTATTATAGCTGTATAACAATCTCTAAATATAATTCCCCGATATTTATGTACAAAATTGACTAAATGTTTGAAAAAAGAACTTTCAAACTCCAAATGAGCCGTTTTATTCAGGAGTTCTCAGCCGTCAAAAAAATTGGCAGTGCGCCTTTCTTCAAAACATGGAAAAAGGAAAGTTGCACTTTGTATTCTGAATGAAAGCTTAAAATTTGAAGGTTGAATACCCCCGACTAGTTTCAAATCAATCGATATAAACAATATAAAGATTTAACAAACATGCAAATTTCTCTTGTCCTGAGGGATAACTTTCAACAAATAAATTTTATATCTACTAATCAATACTTTACAACAGTAATATTATAATCTAAGTTATTGACTATTCATTTATTTGTATTTGCCAATTGTGTTGCATTTGTGTTTGTGGGTTATTATTTATTAATAATCATAACAAACTGATTAGTTAATACAGTCGAGCTTAAATGCAAATTGACGTAAAATTATAAGATGCCAGTTGCAGCGAACTGTTAAATATCATGACCACACCTTAGTTCATTTAAATTAATGCATGCGTTACATGTAATGCCGATATTTATTGTACAGTTACGGATACAGGCATTTTTATTTTATTGTAAAAGAGGAAGTTACGTAACACTTATGGAGCTAACCGCAGAAAAATGTGTCGGCATTACCTTATCGTTCATAAAACTACCTACGGTTGATACAGTCTATCACATTTCTACTGCATATCAACAGATCCCATCACTTAAAAGTGAAATTTATGGTAACAAATAGGTATCTAACCTTTTCGTTGCCTTACGGCATCATTGAACATAAAAAAGTTGGATCAACTGAGGCAACTTTAGCCGTAAGAAACGCATGCATACAAAATAACAAACTTTGCAAAATTGAACATTCCAGCTCCTGAAACAAATAGAAATAATATTTCGCCTGATAAAATGTAAACCGACCTTTGTTTCTATCGCTCTTGTTTCAACATCTTGGAAATGAAGCTTTAATTTCGATTTACCATCATCAGAAGATCCACGCAGCTGGGAAAATTTGTACTGCCATACAGGTATTTTTGATTCAGCTTCGTGTAAAGAAAATCCTAAATTCCAATCTAAAGTCAATCCAACTGTTTTACCACCATAACTCACTGTAAATGTCTTGCTCTAAAAATAAACGTTCAAGGTACTTTTTTATCGTTGTTTAGATTTCGTCAGTTATAAACGAAACCATTGTGACAACTTGTGTGTTAAAATATTTTTTGGTATCTCGACCAACATTCAAACAAAGAAAAGTTTTGAGTTAATTCTTTATAGCAATGGTAGGTAATGAATGCTATCTTGAGTTACTTTGTTCACTTGTCGTAATGGGTTATTCTATTGCTTTACTATAAATTATTTTGACCCTTTAATCCGATTTTGTTTAAAAAGATATTCAAACTATCTGGTTTAATGAGTTCAGTGCGGAAATGAAATTACTCTGAGTGGACTACACCTTGGAAGGTTAGAAAAATGTCGTATCAGCGATACCAAGCCAGAAAATAAAGGTTGTGAGCAATGAGCATGACATGTCTACACGAAATTGCTTATTAACTGAATATCGATAATTCAACAGTGGTTCGACACCTTCAAGTGGAAAATTTAGATAAATGACCCATTCCTTGACCAGAATATGACAAGACTTTTTTATTTCAAGACAGTTACCTATATGAAATTTTAATACAGGCACGCCTAATATAAGTAAAACTAGTGCCTTTAATAAAATTAGGTTTGCGCATGCCCAGATATACTTTTTAGTTTAACATATTTTTCGCATTCTGTTATTATCGTCGGGAAAATGTCCAATTTTTTTGTTAGCATGATAGAGACTCTAAAATGCCTACAACCATATTGAATTTGAGCACAGCATGCAGAGAACTATGTATATTTTAGACAGTTTTTTCAATTTTATAAGAGGTCCTTTAAACTAAGATTGGTTTTAATCGATTCTGTAAAGTTTAATATGGCAGAAGCCACTTTTAAAGGGCAAACGCGGCAAGTCAAGTCAAATCGAAATTATTTATACAGCATTGATTTACACTCAAAATTGCCAATGCAGTAAAACTAATATTATAGGCTACCTAGATTTGATTTTTTAATGCAGTATCAAAATAGCCCATAAACAGCAGAATTGGTTCTTTTTTTTTAAGATTTGTTCTTTCTGAAAGGAACCGTTTTCTTGTAAAAAATTATCGTCCTTTAAAAATGAAATGGAGAAAATATTTATGCAAATTTTCAAACGTTCCCTTGAAAAGGTTTGCTTCGTTATATAACCACATAGATCGTTGGCTGGCTACCAGTTTTCAAACACCTCTACCATTTTTTAAAGGGATCCCAAAGTAGATTCCGAGAACATATGACTTCCAGAAGCTGGTAGAAGCCGATTGAGATGTAAAGAACCTGTCACGTGTTAATCTTTGCGAATCAATCGAATTAATAGCAGATCAAACCCTACTTTACGTTTAAACAAATTTTTACGGCGCTACTGAATTGAAGGTAAAATGAATCGTTCGCGCAGATTGACTCACGTGACAGGTTCTTTACATCTCAATCGGCCTCTAGTTCTATGCGACCGGCTAATTTTAATGTTGTAATCGGCCATTTATTACGCACCAGTCTAATAATATGAAGAAAAAAGGAAAAAACGATCTTACCCCCAATTTCATCACTGCAGTGCACACAGAACAGTGCCATGCATTTTCGATTCGAAGTAATTCTTGGCGAGTTTCTACTGATAAATACCTTGAATCTTGACCTGAAGTTTGTACCAAAAAACAATGCTGCCTTTCATCCACGTTTTCCGATTCCTTAACGACTCGAAACATTGTTTGATATACTTTAAATATCAAAGGACATTTATCCCAATCCATCACGTTTAACTGAAACAAACACTACCTATGCATTTTTGAGATAATATAAAAATGGCAACCAGGTTCAATCATCAATCTGCATACTTACTGGAGGAGAATCAAACAACATTAAGTCGGCACCCTTAAGAGCTAAAAATCTCGGTTTGTAATTTTGCCAAGGGTGATTGTTATTTATAACTCCTTCATTTACCCAACCCATGTACTCAATTCGATCAGACACACTAAAATTTCTGTTATAAAGTTTCATCTGAAAACACTGGTTTCGTAAATATTATTAACACTATCGTACCTATTTACTTGCAAATGAGTAAGTCCAATAATATTATCAGAAATATACTTTAACCATTGTGAAAGTACAGCAGAATCATCGCAGTGAATAATTCCAGTGCTCAGTCCATTAAGACCTCTTACTTCAAAAGCATTTGGCCTTAATTTATCGGTCCCAAAAATATACCTAGTTACGTAAGCCATCATTAATGGTAAGGTGACAATATCGACCCATCTCGTCACGGGTTCTTGTTCATATTCAGAGCAAATGGAACTTGGCCTACTGCTTGAACTATTTGTTATCAAAAGAAGGCTATCTTCAGATGCATCTTTCTCGTCACTATTGCTGTCAGTCTGCTGATTTTCTTTTTCTTCTATTAAAAAAATCATTGTGAATTAAGGGGACTAAGATACCATAAACGCGAATGAAAATGGTGAAAACCTATGCGAAACAATATTGTCTTATGTATTTTTTAATATGTAAATGAATAACATTCCCAACACATTAGATGGGTGGCCGGATACTTTTGGCCCTTTACAGCTCAGCAGTGGGACTAGCCAAAATTGCGTTTGGTAAGCAACTAAAACCTAAAATAGGGCTCATACAAAAGCTGAAGCTTATTACAACCCCGGTGTACATCTTTCAATATAATTCCACTACTGAGATACAGACTGAAAATGTGCACGTTCTGGTAACTTTCAGGCATTCACCAAATTTTTAGCAAAGGTTATTGAATAATGAGAAATTGAAAAATTTGAAACCTGTGTTTGTTTTTTGGAACCATAGTGAATTTTATACTTTTGAAATAGTACTAAAAAATGATTAATCACGCACATCTGTTGCAAACAGTACAATTGCCTTTGATTTAGTTTAGGATATGAGTTAACCCAATAGCATGGTTGTTCATTAAATCGCTGCACGGCGATCTCTTCATGGGGGAACATGAAAAGTTTTGCATTTTATTCCTAACGGGGGGAAGTGAGGCTTTTCACATCCTCTCCTGCCAGATGTTAGAAATGTAGGTTTAAGGAAACGGAAATTGATTTGGGAGAAATGAAGTTGAGCATAATGAAAATCGATCCTTTGACCTCGTGAAAACAGTAGACCACCTCGTGGTTTAAGAGAAAGCAAGTTTTAGTGTTAATTAGTAGCAAATTTAAACTGGATAATTTATATAATACCCATATTATGTTAAATCGAAAATAGAAAATATGACTCTACGTCTACACGGTATAGTACAGAAACTTTATACCCCGTTGCGCGATACTAAAGACATTATTCACGTCTCTCGATCATAAGATGTTAGTATTTAAAACGTCACAAATGCCATCTCTGACAACATTGTCATGGTCTCCATGGAGGTAGGATGAGAAGAATTGAATTTTGTTACTGTACAAGTTCTGCAGTCCTGTTATAGTCGATTCATCAATTGCGCATCATTTGAATGGAGAACAATGTTTTCAGGTCAAAGTAAATGGAGATTGTATCTGTTGATAGACATTGTTATTCACCTAAAGACATCTGCGGTAATAGACTTCTAGCTAAATGGCTGTTTCGTATTGATGATGGCTATGCAATCGCGGCGTTTTTGAATGTCGATTTTACCCTTACGATATTTGACAACTAGATAAGCTCTTATGTTAATATTAAAAGGTATTTGACGACCTTCACTAGATACATACAATGTTTCGACGTAGTCGGCTTCTTTGCTTGTATTTTATAAGGCCGGAAGTTTGCGTATGATGGTGGGAATCTGATCGTCGCGTCGCGTCGTTTAACGATACATGCTCAACATTAACAAGCGCTTTATGCAAAGCTCATTTAAAAATCGCTAACCGCTAAGCAAAAACACTCTACAAGAATTTTCTTATGCCCATTGATGGCGACGGGCGCGACTGGACTGGAGACGAAAGTTGGTGTTATGATCCTGAGACACGATGGCAGAGGAAGCACTAAGCAATGGGAAGAGGCGGAGGAATGACAATCCTCAAAAACCACCAATATCGTGACCACAAATGAAAACAATGTTGATTTGATTTTTTGACATCAATAGTGTTGTCCTCAACATCAAACTCTAAATGTAGTGGTTTGCTAAGTTCAAGTGTTCAAACGGATGCACTGGGTTGCACGGATGGCCGGATGGGTCTGAACTCGCGCAGTCTTCAAGACGATCGACATCGATTTGATTCGATAGAAACCATTCAGACCCTTTTGTAGGACTTAACTTAACCCATTACCTCCCAAGATTCGAAAAATTGAAAAATTGCTTTTTCCCCACTATTTCTTATTTAAAACAGTCTCCTTATGGTAATTTAGCAAAAAAAAATAAAAAAAATAATTTGATCACAATGAAACTCCATGATGCGTTTACGCAACATTGGGAATATATGTGAACCGGAATAAAACATTATTTTTAAACTAAATTGTTTAATCACTTGTAGAAGTCGGAGCTCAAAAATGTAAACAAATGACGGTTGTTGTCTCGGGCATATTTCAATGAAAAGTTCACTATCATGTCAACTAACGTATTGTCAAAAAAAAAAGATAAAATATATCTAAAGGCATTTTCCCACGTAGTTCTTCAATTATGGAGTCTATTGATTCTTTTTCGAATGAGTATAATGAATTTCGTCAATAATCCATTTAGGTTCATTGCAAATTTGAGCAGTCGATGATAACTTGGGTTTTTTAGAATCTAACTGTTCATTTGTGTCTTCAGAAAAACAAGGCAACTGCAATTCGAACGTCTCGGCAATGTCGGCATTTTCTGTATTATTTTCAGGGTCAAGATTTTCATGATCAAAATTCTTTCGTCTGTGAGTTCGTTTACTTCGGGGGGTATGTAAACTGCATCAACAACCACATCTCTTGCTATTGCTACTTCTTCAGTCACCTCTTGCACAGCTAGTTCTAATTCCCTTTGTGTTAAATATTTTGTTAGTGCCATTTTCAAATAAGTGCAGGTTTTGACCACTCTCGAACAGAGTTATCGAAATAATAATGTACTTTTATAGACAATTCTCCTTTACGAATGCAATTATTAGGGATTCTCAAATTGTAATACGTAAGTACTTTACGTAAATAAAATCTGATAAGATTAGAGACAAAAATAGTGGAAAAATGTAATTTTATATTCTATTCATTGTAGGCGATTACATTCCTTGTTATCTGCATTCATAAACAGGAAGGAACTCATAAATAATTAAATGTTTTGGTAGTAAGCAAATTTTACACATCTTCCCAATGATGCGTAAACGCAACATAAAACTTTATCAATGATTGTACTTTTACTGATAAAGATATTTAAATATTTTGTATACATAAAACATACCGACAAGTCTTGGGAATAAAACTATTTTAAAACTTTGAAAAAATATGATATGCGAAGTATTTTATTGAATAAAATATACGCAAATGTTTTTACGCCATGTTTTCCTACAAATTGTTTACGATGCAAATCAGTTAGGTACTAACAATTAATTCTTTAATAAATTAAAATTATGTTTTGGTAACAAGATTTGAAGCAAAAATTTGGTTTAAAGTTACTTTTTGGAAATATGCGTCATACGAGATGCCTTTATTTACGTGTAAATAACATAGCATTCAATTACTTTAAAATTTTCTAACCCAATGCCAACGGAGTTATTGAGGGAGAACGCTCTCGTGTTCTGCGCGATTGCCTATGTTGTAGAGGAAGGGGGGCGGCACTCCCTAAAGGAACTACCACATTTTATTAATGTAGCATCCTAAAATGATATGTCCATCTACACGGATGGATCTAAAGCAATGGACTGTATTACTGGAAGAATTGGTAGAAATGAACATAAAAGTACTAGGACACTATAAAATTACTTCTAGTCTGATTTACGAGTGTCACTCCACACTAGAATAGGTAGTAAACAGAAATTATCTAGAGCCCGCATGGCTTAAAGGGCATAGGTACTAGAACAAAGGGTAATGAGAAAGCCAATACATTAGTCCGGCTCAAAGCAAGTGTTCAGAGCTAACTCATAACCAAAAACCAACTGTAAGCAACCGAATAACTCAAGGTACAAGGCTAACTTGACCTTGATTTTATACTGTCGTCATGGGGAGAGAGGTCTTCAAGTTCAAGGGGTCATCTCACCAGCTTTGGCGAGTTCTGCCAGGGTTATCAGGCAAAACCTTTTGAGCATTGTTAACTAAACAAACACAAGCACCATATGTGCTTTGTCGAAGGGGATGCCACACAAACAACAAAACCGCGTATCAAAATTCTTTGTGTAAGCCTTGCACTTATCCAACTGAGACGATCCACGTTGGAGTTATCCTGGCCGGACATGTCTATAAGTGTAAGTATAAGTATCTACGTGCGCGTATCTACCCACCTACCTCAATCCAGAATCCAGAAAAGCCAAAGTTGTTTTTCATGGCTATTTCGAAAATGTAAAATACAAATGTCGTAATTCATTAATAATATGATATGGTTAGAACATACTCTTTGGTTAGAACTTTATCAAGATCATTTTTGTAATTCTCATTACCCATTACCTTTCGCCCTAGAAACTGGGTCAATGTCTGATAAATAAAGAATCATTTTTTAGAAATTTTTCGTTTCAGTCTATTAAGTAGTTCAATAACAGGCTAATTCTTGAAAATCCTTTCCCCAGCTTCAAGATGTATTACATACAAGAAAATGATGGTGAAAAAAATCATTTTTGTAAAAGCATTTGCATTGAATGTAGATAAAACGTATAAAATTACAGATGTCATTTATTTCTAAACTGTGAAGAGATTAATTAATCATGTTTCATCCTAGTTTTGATTAAAAAAATCAGTAATCGTTCATTAAAATACTTCGATTGCAATGAAGGAACTGCGTCACGAAATTAACGGTTTTCCTGTTTTCTCGACGTAATTAAAACATCGGATAAAATAAGGATCTAATAAAAAATAAAAGTGGGCAACTATTAAATGAATTAAGATGAAGAGAAGGTTAAAAGTTAAATATGTCTTTACTTATCCTGAACAATAGTCTTACCCTGTTTTTGTAAAAATGGAGTTGCTGCAGGATAATGCTTCACAGTAAGGACGACTAAATCACCGGCGTTCCGTAAAATATTGACAGCATCATCATGTGGACATGCAGTAATGTATTCCCCATTAACTAACAATAATGAAGAACAAAATATGTTACTGGTTTAAATAATAGAACGATTACCTTTAATTATTGCATCTCCCACAAATAACTCTTTCGTCTGATGTGCCGCCTGATTTTTATATATTCTGGAAATTAATATGGGAAGTTTATGCTCTGCTCCCCCTTTAATACTTAACCCAAGTCCCCCAACTTTGTGACGTCTAATTTGTACCATTCTCTCCTTGGAAACCAAATTTTTATATATTGTGTTAACCGGCATCTCTTACTTGATAATGGATATTTTACCTTGCCGTTTATTGGTTTTGGATCTGGTGGAACGATTTCTTCTTTCTGTAGGCGCAAAACCTCCATTGACAGGTGTAATTGCACAGGAATGGGCCTACTTTTTCCGTCGCTAACTGTAACCATTCCTGTGCGTACTTTGAGCTTTTGGTCCAGCTTTTCCTCAATTGGTGTAGTCATTCTTGTAGCGTTTATCTTCATGTTGAAGCTACCGCGATAATTTCAATAAATTATGACGTTAAACCCAATTTATCACTCACCCACGTAGTTTCATAAATAAGAAATAATTACAATGACGAGGTTGATGCAAAGACTATAATTCTAAATGTAGGTTAACACCTTTATTTTTGTGTGTATGTGAGCCGTCCCGTGTTCGGCCATTTTTAACGGATCAGGATATTATTGGAGATATAAAAGTCGGGGGTGCTTTTAGTTGGGGTGAATTCAAGGCGCATTAAGGTGAGTTAGAGTGTGGAATGGGTTGGAGTCTTTACTACACGAAATTACAGAACGCTTTTGTTTAATATTGAACATGTGTACAGGAAGCTTTTATACAAATACTATGGATTCAAATTTTTATATAAAGCGGCATTAACCTTTGAATTCGTTGGTTTATTAATCGCTTTAGATATAAACTGACCAGCGTCAATTAATAGATTCAGATCTACGCCTGTATTAATCCCCAGTCCTTGTAACAGATAAACTAGATCTTCTGTGGCAACGTTCCCGGATGCACCTTTAGCGTATGGACAACCCCCTAATCCCGAAACAGAAGAATCCACCACAGAAATTCCTAACTAAAGACTTTACGTAGAAATAACCATACACAGAGTATACTTACATCAAGTGCAGTGGTAATATTTACTAGGGCTTGTCCATAAGTATCATGGCAATGAATTGCTAATTGATCAATAGGAGCAACTACCGATACAGCTTTCAGCATATCTTTTACGGTTCTAATAGTGCCAACCCCTATGGTATCTCCTAATGATATTTCATAACAACCCAAACTAAGCAAAGTTTCGCATAACTTTGCAACTGCCGACGGTTTAACAAAACCGTCGTATGGACAACCAACAACACAAGAAACGTAACCGCGAACTTTAATGTCGTTCTTTTTCGCAACTTGAATAACTTCTTTTGTACGATTTAAAACTTCTTGAATACTTCCATTTGTATTTTTTTGCGAAAAACCTTCAGAAGCTGACGAAAATACTGCAATTTCCTTGACTCCCACCTTTACCTACAATTTTTGAAATGAATTATACTAAAGTATCCAGTAAAACCCACGCTTACCGCGCTTTCCAAACCCTTAATATTTGGTACCAAAACTGGGTAAGAAATACCGGTCATTTTATCAATAGCCTTAAAAACCTCCGTATTATCGCCCATTTGTGGCACCCATTTTGGGCTAACAAAACTGAAACATATTCCACCTTGAATTTCGGCAACGTGATATGAAAAACGATTACCTTGTAACTTCTATACTTTTTAAACCTGTGCGCGATAGTCGATTAATGAAATCTACTTTAACGGCAGCAGGTACGATCGATTTTTCATTTTGTAGTCCATCTCGTGGTCCAACTTCGACAATTCGAACGGTGGACGTCGACTGAAATCAAAATGGGTTATTGTAGTAGGTACTCTAAAATTTGAATTCTTACATGTGTGATGTTTCGTCGAATGACGCCATTTAAACGAGATAAAAGTTTACGATTCATACTCATCGCTCCAATTATTATCACTAAACAGCTTCTAACATTATCAAGGTTACATATAGTGTGTAGATTACAACACCGTGTGTTCACACGAGCACATAGATGGCACCAGAGTACTCGTTGTATGTGGTAATAATATTATTAGACAAGAATTCGCCATGAAATTAATCTTGTTGAAAAGATTGATACCTATGCAATTATAATTATAAACCTATTCAAAGAATTGTACAATTTGTTTACTTTCTCAACAAGAAAAAATCGCTCCCCCAAAGAAAAGTTGCCGACGCATTTATTACCTGCATCATATCTACTCATCCTCATGTTTCACTCTACTCTATAGTTGTACTTTTGATATGTTTTGTATTTTTGTCTTTGGAAAAAGGTCCGCCCCCCTATTTTTTCTTTGTAGACCTTGAAAGGTAACAATAATTTTATTTTAATAGACATCATCATTTCGACTTTTCATTGTAGGAGCACTTTCGTACATAAAATTGGGAGCAAGTTCGTACTATCGAATGCGCTACATGTGTCCGAGGATGTCTCTTCAGCTTATTTTCTACAATCCAAGTGATTACGAAGAAGACAAACAGGGAGAAATCCCTAGGAAAAGCTGCTAGTGACTTTAATATCAAAAGGTCAACTCTATTTGATAGAGTAAAGTTAAAGCACAACACAAAAATGATGGTAATCACTCAGGACGAAACAGTTCCGAAAAAAAGCAGATCTAAATATGTCACATTCACCGTTCACGAAGAAAAGTCGTTAGAAGAATACCCAAATCATTTACAAAGGTAAAATATGAGCCAAACACCCAGAATTTAACTTTTGAACATGCTTAACATAGCTGATAAAAAAATATGGCAAATCAAATAAACTGGAAGAGATTGGATGTCAACTTTTATGAACAGACAGGATTATTATATTACAGAAAGCCTAGAAACACGAGGCAAGCAAGAACCAGTATATTTAATAAGTTTAACGTGCAATAAATTATTAAACATACAAAACAAATACAAATGTTCCCCCTAATGGGATATTGAATGGGTACCGACGAGACGGGTATCATAACGATATTACAGGCTCCTTCTGGTCAGAAACCAGGTTCTGGTGAACGTGGAGCTTTGGTGCTAGAGCTAGACAAGAAACAAACAGATGTCATCAACAATCCCAAAAGACAAATTGGTTACCATGAAGACCTAAACCAAAAATACAAAGTACCATCAGGCAAAGACACACAACACATTAGAATTCTCTGATTCAGCACTTACAGCACAGAATTCCTCAAATTGACTTTGGCACGTGAGCTGTTAGACGACGAAATTATAAATCAAGGTGATTACCTACTGGGTAAGTTACAATTAAAAAAGGTATTAAACATTGCATTTGTAACGAAAATCTGATTCAATAATGATTTTGAAGTAAAAAACAGCCAGTTTTCTCACTTGATGACATATCTAGTTACTGTTCAGCGATTGGATGTGATTTGGAAACTGCTACCTATCACAGCTAAAGCCACATCTCGAATAATCATAGCTTGTTAAATTTGATGATAATTTGTTCAATAACAGGTACATTGAACTTAACAGCTTTGATCACTGTTTAGGAAACTCCACTTAATCTTTGCTTTCGTCATTTAAGTGTGACTTGTCGCGGCCATTGACGGTTTCCGACAATTTTGGTGAGGAGGGGAAGGGGCATCCCAAAGGGTATTCCTCGGTGAAGTGAAGGCGCTATTGGCTGTTGAACTAAATCAGAACACAGAGAACACCAAGTCACGGCAAAAGTTTTCTGATGATGACAGATTAAAATGTTTGCTTTTTGTGATTGTACCAATTGAAATTTGAACATCATAGAGGATAAAAAAATGTCTCTTCATTTAAAGTTCCATTTAACAATGAACGAGATAAGAAACTGGTTCTAATTGTCGTTATCGAAATGAGACCAAAGAAACTCGGGAACCATATATAAGGTGAAAGTTTTGTCCTAAGCTATCTGAAACGTTTGAATGCCAATATTTCATTTTTTGCCAACACACTATCCAGACATGACAATAATTACTACTCACATGTATCTTCAGTATCATGATAGTAAAAAAACTTATCCAATGTAACGTGGCTGATCTGTTAAAAATACGATGGTATGAAAGTAAGTTAACAAAATTAAGAAATCGAATTGCTTTATTAATCGGCCTGTTTACAGTTCCTTTGTGAAATACTAACAAATTTTGTTATTACGATGAGATGAGTTATTGGTACAATTTTACCGTATCTAATGATTACAAGTGTTGTTGGCTAGGTGTAATAGAAATAAAGGTAACTTAATTCTAATTTATACAGTAGTTACTAAGATAAACGTATCACGATTATTGATTCAATTTGATGACACTGAGAAATGTATTAAAAATTATTACCACAAAATTTTATGGCATTTATTAACTGTATTTGAAAAATTTTTAAAGCAATTGCATTGCATTTATGCACATTAGTTAATTATGTCACAAAATTTTATTGTATCGTGCAAAAGAGCTTTCAGCACTAATTAATTAACTGGACGGATTGTACAAACTAGTAATTTATTATTAGATGATAGATTTGTACATTTTATATAAATATTAAGCTGAAATTGACGCTAATGTGCAAATATCACAAGTTTTTAAAAATTTGTAAAGGCACTAATGCACTTCCTGTCCAGTATAAGGAACATTTTCATAATCAAAATAGATTAAAATTATATAATAAATACGTTAGTATTATCTAATGTTGAGCGATAGACTAATTCAGTTATGTTAAGTATTAGAAAATATTCTTAATGATGAGTGCCCAATCATTGAATAAAAAATTGTGCTAAGAAGCTTGGACTAAATACTTGCAAAAGGCTGTCTGTTTTTTTATATATGAGTATAACTACAAATTTTAGTCCGTTAATATTCTCGCGTCACATCAAGTATTTGTTTGGATGACAGCTTGTCTCACAAATGAGTGTAGTCCAACCCTCTGATCAGATCAAAAATATTGCAAATTTGTGCAGAATATATTTAAATGTTTAACTAAGTAATTATTAAATAAGTATTTACTGTACATTACAAATAAATTTAAATATATTAATTTAAGATTTATGAGAAAAATATATACAAAGTATATTTTCAGTTACGGCATTCGATGCAGCCATAATAAACATTTTCTCCTATAATTTGGATTTGAAAATAACTATAAATATTATATTTAGTTGACTAAATATAGAAATATTTTACGACTAGACTTATTAAGTTGACTAAATACCATTATTATTATTATAATCTAATAGATATCGTATTTCTTCAGGTAAATGATGGTTCCACAAAATTTCCAAAAATAATTACTGTATTATTGTAAAAAATCAGAAGATATTGCACGCATATTTATTTTGCTACAAACGATTGTGTGACAAGGCTTTCGTTTTCTAAACCTGGGTACCGTGTTTTTAAATCACGTTTGTCATTGTCCGACGATTATTCAACTATTTTTGCTTTTAAGTTTTACATATTTTATGTACAGATTCGTATTCAAAAAATCGTAACACGATCTAATTTCACAGATATACATATCAATATGTGCACAGAGTAATTACACTAATTGACTCCTAAACATTCATGAAATATTAAATACAGCTTTAATCGTCAGCCCGAAATATAAAATTTTTTAATCAAAATTTTCATAGAGAACTCTATGCACATATTAAAAACGTGTGAATTTTTCTTGCAAAAATATATTTTGTATTATAGAGTTACGTTACATTTTAGTTTGTCTTTTCTATTTAAGTTAATATATAATAGTCCATTATTAACGTCACAGCAGTTAATGTAAGTATCTAAATTCTAAACGAACATATAAAGGTAGGGAAAAAAGATGAGATATCCAAAAGTTGCCACAATAGCTTTATGAAGAAAGTAATACCTATTTGTCATTACTTTCTAATACGCACGTCTGATAACAAAAAATGTTAAAATTAACCCGTAATTATCGGCTTAACGTTTGTATGTGCTTGTTAGTATTATTGTTTTTTTTACGCTCGGGCATTAGAGCCAGCAGGACTGGTACCACCTTGTAGGTATTTGGTAGATTTCCTACAGATGAACTTAAAAAAACATCATTTGGTTCGGCCATTACACAATTTGTGGAAAAACTATAACCTAATGTGTAAATTGTTAATATGTAGTAATAATTACCAGTTGTTTATAGTTAGAAGGTATAACCTTTTACGTGATGATTATTACTATATTTGATATGAACATTTTACACATGCGTAAATAACTAAAATTTATAATATCAATAATTTTTAAGTACTTATACATATAAACGTATAACAAATATTCAAAGGTGATTTAAATTTGAACAATATATATAAAATGCAACTACTCTATTAAAAATGGTAACATAATTTATTGTAATTTATTTACTGTAATCTTGCATCTTGTAAAGTTTGTGCTTGTGCAGCTGTGGGGTACTGTAACCCAGAAAATGCCCCTGCCGTAGCCGCGGATAGTCCAGGAGTTTGAGGTAGGGCGGCATACGTATAAGGCATATAACTGGGTGTGCCTATGCAAGAAATGAAAGAAAATATGGATTTAATGGCTAAAGTGACATACCGGCTGCTCCAGTGTAAGGCGTGTAGGCTTCAAAACCGCCCGCATACTGGCTAGGATAAGGAGCGGCGGCGGCGGCGGCTACAGCTGCAGCATTTTGATATTCATAGAACTGAGATGTTGCGGCTGCAACGGCAGCGGCATGAGTCAACTGTGTAGCCGGTAATGCAGTTACCAAACTACCTGGTGCGGTCGTCGCCAAGTATGGAGACTGGTATAGGTATCCTGAGGGAACTCTGGAAAATCAGTTATCATCTTAGTAACAGTATAACACAACATCAAAGACACTGCACCCAACACCAGAGAAATAACACTAACACCCTGCTGCATTTTAAACTCAGTTTACTGACAGTCGTGCCATTATATTTCTCTGGTCAGCTACTAACCCATGCATTGTGCTGTTAATCTATACAGTGCACTTCAAGCGATGGGACATTAGTCCAGTTACATAATCGTCTACATATTTTTACCCGGAACGCCTACAATTTTATAAATGGGCTTTCTATTTAACGATCTCGCTAAATTAGTCTTTAAAGGTACATGTACGCTTTGAAAAAATGCGTCGTATAATAGCTTTCTAATTTCATTAATATCACCAGCGTGATTACGATTTTGTCGATTTGTAGAAACAATATCCCTAATAATAACGTCGCTGTAACTACCGACTACTTTCTAGGACACACGCGTCCTTATCATTAGCGGGTATCTCCACATGAGCTTGCTTTAGTAATATTACCTACTGTACATTATTGATGAACTGTACTATGTATATGCAGTATATGAACTGAATTACTGCCATTTGGTGTATTTTTTTTTGTGAGAGTATTGTTTAGACTTAGACAGTCGATAAACAAGCCAGTACAACTTAGGTACAAAATTACCAACAATGGGAAAAGTTAAATATGCATCGAACAGAGTGTGAAGCTTTTAATTTATGTATCATTTGCATGTTATATTGAAATTGATTTTTGTAATGTCACTAACAGACAAAATGATTATAAGTTAGTACAAGTTTTTCGATTAGTTTGCTATCCAAATATTCCACAAACAAATAAAATTCAATATAATATTAGAACAAGGTCATGGTAAAATATAATGGAGCTTAGTCGTGCGAATTATGAATGATCATAATAAAATATAGATTTCGTGGTCAATATATTGTACTATTCACACAAAGACATAAGTATATAAACGCCCTTCATTCCCTAATTTCAATACTTAAGTGTTAGGTTTTTGTACCGTTGGTTATTTACAAAATCGATATTTCTACTCAAACATATTCATTTCCCCTTTTCCTCCCTTTTACTATGCCATCATTAATTATGCAAAATTCGTCGAAAAGTAACACTGAAATAAGTAAAAACTAAAAATTACACTACAAACATCGTCAATCATTTTGCAGCATATAAATTAACCACCCCGAAAAAATGTAACGCCGAAATGATTACCTACCCGGAAGTAGTTTTTTATTCTGCTAACAATGATCAAGGTTAATATAATAAGCAAAATCTACTGCGTTTATGTAGATATAAGCTGCATGTGGAAAAAGTACCTATTACACGTCTGGAAGCGCCGAAAATTTTATAATTCAAATCTACAACCGTGAACTGGAAATAATTGTAAGTACCTGTAACTCAATAATTACAAATTTAAAATGCGCAGGGTGTTATTGTAACCTCGGGAATATGAAACCAAACGAAAAGTAAGAAACAACATTATACTCCAGTACATGAATCAAACAAAAACTTTATACTAGTCAATCGGTTACTTAGAAAAGTGGCTCTCTACACCAGCTTAGTCAACCGATGACATGAACAGATACTTGCAAATCTTTGAGGAATTTTCATAACCAAGTATTAAGTCACTTTTACGTACAGTTGTAGTTAAAAACTATTATTATTTAGTAAGGGGGAGTTTTGATAATCACTAGGTACTAAAAATCGTGTTTTCGTAATTATAAATACTATAAGGTTATTCAAAAGTAAGTTTCCAGTTTGAAATGGTCATTGCTCTGCTAATTTTTGAGATTCTGAAAAAAATAAAAATACCATTTTACTTGTAAAGAAAGGAGATTAAGAAAAAAAAGATGACCACCTCCATGCTCTTCAATGAGATACCTATAGCCATAGCCGTTCTTCTATGTTATGATTTATGAACTTTATTGTGTTGTGAAATGCATTCCGTGGAATGTTTTCAATGATATATGATAGGTTTGTCATCGCCAAATGTGTTACAGGATTGTGTATGTGAAGAAACTCCATTTCTTTACAAACACAATGGTGTTTTTATTTTTTCAAAATGTCACAAATTAGTAAAGTAATTTCAAACTGGGAACTTACTATTGAATAACCTTATAAGCATTGATATTCCACAACTAATCGTGAGTATTTCCCTATTTTTCTGTGCTCCAAAAAAATAAGAAAAGACAAATAGATTTGGTAATAAAACGTACTTTTTGTTCAAAATAAGACATTATAACGACTTATGAGATTTTAGGCGAATTACAATGAGGAAGTAGATACCTTTCTACAATTGTACACAAAAAATAAGTATGTCGCTTAAAATGTTAAAATCACCTAAAAAAATTAGATTTCATCGACCCTTAATTGTGAAGAAATTTCACTAGACGTAAATCGTAACCGTACGGAAATTTCCAATGTTCAAATTTGAATAGAAAGTATCAGAAATTGATGAAATTTTTTTTAAAGAAAAGGTGCCTTTGGGTTTGTTATGGTGATAACCGCGTCTGCTCAGCTCAGGTAGAAAAGAAAATACCGATTTATATTTCCAAATCTACTGAAATGCATAAAAATAATGATAGTAAATTTTAAGCAGTTTTCAAACTTACCTAGCCATGCTGTAAATGTTTGAAAGGACGAAATTACTGGATTCCTAGTAATTAAGGAAGCTCCTTAAACCGGAAGCATTAGACAAAACAAAAGACACAACGTTTTTAAACTCAACCAAAACGTAAAAAGATGGCACACACCATTTTAACCCTCTGTGTACTATAATGGGGGATACCCTCATAAAGGATTCTTGTGAAGGGGGCGCTGAAAGTAAAGGGGATTGTGATCATGACCTATATGTGAAAATAAATTGACCCGTTTTTTAGTTTTTGAAATATTATTATATAACGTTAATGTTTGTACCAGCAAGCATAACAACTACGTGCATTTTTTGTGTAACCCTGTAACTATCAATTTAGTGGCATACACATTAAACTTTTTTTTGTAAAACAAGCGCGCTCCAATGTAAAGTGAACACGGGATCATAAATATAATGATTTATTGATTTATAATATAGTAAGTAAACACTCAGTACCTCTTAAAAATGGTTTGAGGGTGATAATTTCTGGTGTTATTTTTAAAGCAATGAAAGTTTCAACAGATTGGGTGGATATTTATTTATTCAATAAACCTGCGGGCGATTTAAAATAGAAAAAAAAAAGATTATGCCTTTAAGTACCTACACCATTTGATTCGTTCACTCTACATTCCTTTTACATACTAAGATAGGGTAAACCTAAATTCGGAACAAAACCGTGTGCAATAAATGCAAACGTTGCAGAACGAGATGTTAGCACTGATGATGATGGTAGCTCACCCCTAAATGTTAGAAGTAGTTATGTATTTTCCCTAACGGTTTGAGCCAGTTCAAATATTATTCGAATGTCTACCGTAACGACAAATATTGGATAGCACTGATACTTAAATTATTATTGAACAATAACGACCCTGACTTGGAAAATTTTATTGTAGTAATGGAAATAGATTAATGTTCAAACACGTCTAAAACTTCATATATACACGTAGGTATTAAGTATTTGAAAAACGAATCGGAAATCTAATTTTTAGATTTATATATAGATTTGTAATTATCCTGTCAAGTATAAGTTGCTTTCTGTTTAATTACGTTAAAATACAATTTAAAATAACCTCCTAAGATCATTAGAAACAATTAATTACCTTTACGCTTTGTGATATTTGGGTTTGAAACATCAGTAGATTTGAAAAGGATGAGTTTAGTGTGACGTCGACATTGACGCATTCAAGTTAAAACGTAATTGGTTTCCCTAACTAAAACTCCAAATTGACAGTTGATTGGTTTACCTAACTCAGTGTAGTAATTTTTTCAATGACCGCCACAGCTTTCTAGTGTAAACATAAGAAAAATCATTAACGCCTCATTTCATTTTAAGTGAAAAGCACCAATGAAGAACAGTTCAAACAATAAGAAATATGGCAGAAAGTTGAACAATCCAAAGCACTGGTGGTATCTTGACTACATTTAGTTAACGTACACAATTCCTATGTCCTACCTACCAAATAATTTTTGAATATATGTATCACATTTCACAATTGATATATGAAAGACTCAATTATTAATGGCAGTTTTCCCAATTTAAAATAATTTTTATTAAAGAATGAGCAAGGGTCCAACTACCATAATGTTGCCATCTAGTGTCTCATTTTAAAATCCTCAGTAAGATTAAGGAAATTCCCACAATTATTTCTGAAACACAAACAAGCACTTTGAAAAACCTACAATCTTTTAATACTAGAAAAATATACTGAAGAAGATTCTGTATACTAACAGAAAAGTTGCGAAATGATCTTACTTTTTACAGATGAGTCAAAGATCTCCCAAAAGTGGGTACTTTATCTTTTTTTTTATATTTTTCAATTGCAATCCATAAGAGAAATGCTTTGATAAGAAATGTTTAAAAACTCCACCAAAAACTATCGTGATGCGATTATAGTAATAAATGGATGGGCTCCTGGAGAAATATATGAATGCTTGGCTATTGTCTAAATACCATCAAAAAATCAAAAAGGAGAAGGTCGATTTAAAAAAGACTAAGATACGATAAATAGAAGAGAAGGTAAAGGCTAAGATGAACTGCGCCCTCGACAAGAAAAAAATTGTAAAAAATGCAATCAATTCAATTTTGAAAGTTGGAATCTGAAGATTCTGTAGGTTTCATGGTTGCGTTGCTCATTTGTTAGTACTGCAGCAGCAGATCGAATAATAGTGCTTTAAATGATATTTCATAGAGCTATGAAACATTATAATCAGTTACACAATTTACCAACTATGCCATGGAATCTGAAACGAAATGGTCATTTTTGTATAGTTTGTTGAAGTTGAAGTGTTAAATTCAAAGTATCGATCTTTTTACCGAAGAAAGATTATAAAAGTGGTAGAATTTCTCCACAAAAGCTAGTGTTTATTTAATAGGTCATATTGCTTTTCGATCCTATTGAGACAAGAATTGTAGCGTTCGTTGGTGGAATACACCGTGAAACTGAATAACTCGTTGAATGACCAATAAAATCGGAATATGCGCGAAAAGGAGTAACGATCCAAAGAGGTGGTCATTTTTTTCGTGTCCACAAATTTGCAAAATTAACACCAACAAGCTGAGATGTAAATGAATGGACCCTTAGAGAAATTATCGCTGTTGGGTTATATTATACATAGAAAGGTAGCTTACCACCACAAAGTTGGAATCGAATTGTAAGATTGGCTTTGGGTAGGATTGGAACAAAGTACTGTTTTAAGATGTGTCGTTTCTTGCTTGTATGGATCAGATGGGGCTCCCGTGGTTGCTATGGGGGTGTGACATTTTCATATTTATACATCATGCAGCGAGAAATGCAATATCTAGATGAGATGAGAATTACGCGATTTCATTGGTCAGCACTTACTTAAGATATTAATCGCATCGAACACGTATGTATACAGTGAATTCACACTACGTATACGAAGACACCAGCTCCACGAACTGCGCAGGAGCTCTGGTTTCTATTGTAGGAGTCCTTCCTATAATAATAAGCTAAAAATACTTTGTAAATGTTAGTTTTTCTGCTTTTTCTGAATTGGAATAAAAATCACAATAATGCTTTCAGATTCAATATCGCATATTAAATTGAGCTTATAATATGCAGTAAAATCACTTACAACTTTGCAAATACAAAGTTAACAGAGAACATCACCATTTCAATAATACCTAAATTTTCTGCTGCTCAATGCATTCCGGAGTACATCGTAGGTATAGGTACATTTGTTAAAGTTTCGCCAAAAAAAAATATTTCGAAATTGACAAATTTTCCAAATTATTGACAGTGAAGGAAAATTTAGTAACAATACAACGACCGTCGAGGATTGGATTGCAGAAAATGTTAGCTGGCATTCAAAAGTAATGTTTCTTTCTTATGATCTGCAGAAATCACAACTTCCACAGGAGTAATGAAAACAGAAATATCTCCAACAGACACTATATGGAACCCTAGCTGATTTTGATGAATATTTTTGACCCAAAAGTGCTGGGAAAAAACTCGAAAACTCGAATACTTAAATTGTTAGTCAATTTGTTAAAAATGCATTGTGAAATCGTATTTTTGAAAAGGTTCCTTTAATTTTTTCGAAATTCTTTATACAGGGTGTCTCCAAAAACACCTTACAACGCTTTAGGGTAGACTTATGGGGTAATGTTAGACCGATATAACCCAATTTACCTCTATGCAAAAGTGCACCATTTCAGAGTTACAGCTCTTCAAAGTTGGTGTTTGAAAAACGTTTATTTATCATAAATGATAAACCGTTTAAGATAGGAATTTGAATTTTGGAAGAATAATTACCCTTATCAAAAGCTATAATTGTACAAATTTTGGGGAAAAAAGACATACAAGAAATAGACCATCCAATGTTTAATTGCATATTATCTAGTAGCCGTAGACGCAGAACCAATCGTCTAAAACTTTCGGATTTGAAAGATTTTTGTGGTTTCGTATGACGAAAGCGATAAGGGCGAAATAAAATGCACTTTACGGGAAAAAGACTTCCGGCAAAAAACCCAATTTATTGTTATTCAAAGTAATTCAACATCAATCGGTCGAACTTTTATTTGTTATTATGTTTGCGGCTACTAGATAATATGCAATTAAACACTTTTATTAGAAAAACCTAGCGTTAATTTTTCCTTTTATCTGGAAAACCAAATAATTTACGATAAAATGTGAAGAGGCGAAAGTTATTAATTTTGAAATTTCCTTTCATCTGGTGCAGCGAATTTTACATTTTAGTAAAGAACTAAAAAATTATTCTACTGTTAACAGTAACGATAATGCGGATGGTCTATTTCTTGTATGTCTTTTTTCCCCAAAATTTGTACAATTATAGCTTTTGATAAGGGTAATTATTATTCCAAAATTCAAAGTCCTATCTTAAACGGTTTATCATTTATGATAAATAAACGATTTTCAAACACCAACTTTGAAGAGCTGTAACTCCGAAATGGTGCACTTTTGCATAGAGGTAAATTGGGTTATATCGGTCTAATATTACCCCATAAGTCTACCCTAAAGCGTTGTAAGGTGTTTTTAGAGACACCCTGTATAGGTAAGAACTATTGGTCGTTCCACAATGACTTAAAGCGGAAACTTTTCTGCAAGAATTAGGACAAAATTCGTTTTACAGCCGTTCACTATGCTACAAGGCGTTGCGATATTGGAACACATTCGACGAATAGTAGCGAAGCTCCTAAGGTATAGTAGAATTTTTACTTTGCAATGACCTGCTTGAATTTATTTACCCGCTTTGTTCGCATTACAATGGACCCCCATTACCTTTCCGACTTTTCTACTACAGCGTACCAACCATTACACTGGTAAAATGGGTGTAGCTGTAGGGCTTTAACTTAATTCCGGATAACACTATTTTCTAACATACAGGGTAGCTCTCGAGAGATATATGGAAACGCAGTTTTTTAGGTGACAAATGGAGTTGGGGTGCATAACTGCAAATAGAAACATTTTCTTGGTGATACAGTTTCATAATTTAACACCCAGTATACTACCGAATTTTTGAATGACGCAGGAACGGTTAGTTCGAAAATCACATAATTTTGATTCTGTAATATCGCAATCTGTATATTACTTAAATTTGACATTTTAGAATACCTAACTTTTTCTCACTGAAGTAATCTCGCCTGTAAATCCTCATGCTTAAAACCAAAAAAACACGTGCAGTTACCAATTATCAAGTAGATATTGTAACTATCATATTAATATCAGCACTAATCAACAGATCATTTGTCACATTATTACGATTTAATGGTTTAATAGTCTCAGCAAGCTCAAAAAATAAATCACACAAAACAAAAATTAGTCAATTTGATTATTGTATTGGTAAATTGTGAGTTCCAACAAATAAGATACATTTTAAAGAATTTCGAAATCTAAATCACAAAAAGGAATTTAAATCTGCGGGGAAAAAGTGGAGAATAGGAGTAAAAAATCGAAAAAACCCTCATATAATCAGAAAGAAAATTGGTGCAGAAGTCAAAATATCTCAACAGAATAATCTTAAGACACAAATTTCATCCATATCGTATCGAAGACCCATATGATGATTATTACCAAAAGAAATCTGTTATGTTGATGAATTTTTTCCCCAAATAATTCCAAAATGCTCCTGCTTTATTGCTTCATTAAACTTCATCTGCATGATGGGTGCTTTTCTAATTTAAATATGCTCGTGAGCGACAAGATTTTATAGACTAGGTAATCATGTTCACGCCAAAGGAGTCTCTGGGTAAATCAAAACTTGGTTCTCCAAGACACTTCGATGAAAAGGGTTCAGATGCCAGCACTAAGCATTCCAATAACGGAGTCGTCTTTAGGTATATTATTTATGTAAACATCATTTTAAAGAATTAGTGGTTTACTACGCCGAAGTGGGATACAACACAGTCCCAAAAAAGTATTCAATATACAACGTGCCGAAGATAAGCATGAACAGCATGGGGATCTTGAAAACGGTAAGAGATACGAGGACGGTTAAATTAGAGAAAAGTTGTATAATTTGGAACATGTTCATATGTAGTTCGCAAAAGTTCATTATTGTTGATAGTTTCCGAAATTTAAAACAAAATGCGATTTTTGGGTTTTTCTTTTTTCGTAATTCCTTCGTTTATTTTAAAAGATTTTTAAAAACCAAAGATAACTTTGACATTGTGAACATGCCGTAAATTATACAACTTTTCTCTAATTTAACCGCCTTCGTATCTCTTACCGTTTTCAAGATCCCCATGCTGTTCATCCTTATCTTGGGCACGTTGTAGATGAGAAAAGCTGCAGATTGACGCTTTAATATCACAGCGAGTAGGTACTAGCTCAAAAAGATGTGAAAGACTGCATTTAGTTGAAACTCATCAGGCAGAAAACGTTACGGTAGTTGCTTCTGTATGAAGAGGAATCTGCCACATTAATGGAATATCCGTTGGATTTAGAAGATGAAATTTCATTGGCAAATTTAATGTGTCATGTTTGTCGTGTTGTGGTACTTGGGTGTACGAATAATGCATCGGACTAATAAAAGAAGACAAGGAACCGTTCATTTGCTCTGAATGCATAACTTAAACATTAAAAAATTCAGCTCTATTGTCTGCCCTTAAATTTATTCAGCTGCCATATTACCTGCCCATACTGATAATAACCCCAAAAGGACTTGCTCTACTTTTTGACAATTTACCGATTGTAACTTATCTTTTGTAAGAAAGGAGAGCGAGGATAGATGAGGGGAGGTATAATGAGGGATATCGGGAGATTATGGTAGAAGGCAAGGCCGAGTACCTGTTGGGGGATATGGGACTGAAGAAAAAAAGAATAGTGGCGACACTTAGGTGCGGGAATGGGGAGAATGAAAACAGACATTGGTGGGAGGACGAGAAAAGGGTTTGTAGAATGTGCAGGGAAGGGAGGGAAAGTGTGTGTCATATGATGAGGGAATGTGAGGAGCTAAGAGAAGAGGTAAGAGAGAGAAAGGTGATTCTGGGAGAGGAGGGGGTAGGAGTGTGGTGGATGAAGGAGGTGTTAGAGAGGAGGGAAGGGTGAAACGTAGGGGGCAGGAGTAAAGAAAGTTTTGGAGTAGTAGTTTTTAGTGTTAGGTTTGGGCGTTTTTTGGTGGGGACTTTATGTATATGACATTATGTTTAGTTTGTGGTTATGGAGCGGGAATAAGAATCCTTTGTATATTTTTACAAATACAATAAATAAATATTGAATTGAATTGAATTTATCTTTTGTATTTGTATTTACAATAAAATTATTTTTATTTTGGTTACATGAAAATATTTTTCATCAACCGACAGTACCTTATATTTCCAGTATTATTTATTGAGGATGCTAACATACGAGAACATTACTTCACTAAACTGCATAGTAGCTGTAGTGGTTGTTCTTGCTGGTTCATTTTGCTAAGACTTTTATTTGTTTATTATTGATTACTTTTGTTTTTGTTTTTCTTGTTCTGATGAAGCCCCTCACGAAAGTGAGCGAAACGTTGACTTTTCGTTCAACCTTGACACGATCCTCGATTTTATTTTAATCACACAACCTACATATTATATTCGAACTAACTTTTCATGTATAATTCAAAAATGCAGCAACATGTACTGTGTGTTCCCATTTAGAAAACAAACTTTCAATTTAAATAAGCTCTATTTCCCCCTTTACCATAAAAATTGCCAGAGATTAATATTAGTAGAGTGTTCTAGTTGGTTATGACTTTGATGTAATACAAGGAAAAGTTGTTGACTAATATCGATGCATTTACGCATAATACTTTCTGTTTTCTGTTACATTTCAAAGAAATTAATGTAGAGATGAGTGAAATAATTTGTGTGCTTGGTCACTAGTCACTCGAATGTACCATGAACGGAGGCAACCCTCTAGATCTAGACAATCATTTCACGGCTGAACCAACCGGTTTGTTCGCGAAATCAACATAATAAAAAAAGGATTAATTTACTTCGATCATTTCTTCATAAAATCTGTCAAAATTTTTTTGTTGTAGCTGTGCACGATGTGGATAGTATTGATTTTGGTTGACATGCTCTCTGTATTAAAATGCGACTAACACCTAACTGATTGGTTCATACAATTGTGGGATCCTCTGGTTAATTTTCTTTCTTATGGCAAGTTTTTGACCTTTCGGGATATCTCTGGTGGTATATTAGAGAAGATAGTAAACAATTTTTATCAGCTGAACTAAACGCATAAATCATATCAATCATCCCTTGCATTTCAATGTTGATTATAAGAAATTACACTTACGAATTGTAAAGTTATTTCTTTAAAATTTAATCTGAGGGTTTAAAAATATTATTATCGATATTAGTCAACAACTGTTTATTATATTATGTTAAAATGGTAGCCAGGATGAACTCTAGTAAAGTAAAGAAAACAATACATTTAGGTATCGCGAATGCATGATAAAAATTAAATAAAACTATGCGTTATGAGATACCTTGTAGAATTTGTAATAGGATCCCTAATATTTCATATCACCTGACTTTTGGACTTTGAACACCATTTCGTCCAAATATAACCTCAGCTCAATCTACAGTATTGATATTTAATTTAAATTTAATAATATTAATTAATATTTCAATGATGTGTTATCAAATACCTTCAAAACAATTGATTCATAACACATTCTACACATTTTTGAATTAACTTTTCAGTTCGACTTGAAAAACACGTCTTCATTACTTTGGGACGGAATTTAATCATTATGTATATTGTTTTGTTTAGAGAGGCCATGTACTGCATGAAGGTATGTAGTGTAGTTTGATTATTATGAATGTTACAAGAAAATGATCACGGAAAAGTGTTGTACATTTTCACGAAGAAATCAGTATGCTTCTTGGAAGTAAGAGCAAGTTTTGGAGGAAACGAATTTTACTCATTGCCATGAAAATGAATGACGAAAAACTACGCTAGATGTAGGAGAAATTCAGTTGAAACTGTTCGTAATTATACGGAAGAACATTCATGACAGCCGCAGCTCCACCAAGCGTGTGTTAGCCATCCAAATGACATAAATATCCACAAAATGAATAAAACGTAATATCAAAGGAGATATGGTGAAGTGACTAAAAAAGATTTTGAATTTTTTCAAAATGGAAAAATTCATCACATTCCTGAAAGATGATTTTAAGTTATCAATGGCTCTTGGACAGTAATTGGATATATCGACGTACATATATGTTTTGAAATACCTATTATGATAAAAAAAAACCGCAAATGCAAATTTTATTAGTAACATTCATTTCCGTTAGTGCATCAAAAAATCGTTATACAAGGACAACAAATTTTCAAAATTGATTTGGTATAAATGTCTGTTTACAATTTTCAGATACTGACCCTCACTTTTATATTAAAGTTTTAGTTGTGGAACGCAGCAACTGAGTTTTCACCAAGAGGATCACTGGAGGCATTCATTTGGAAACCGGAAGAAACTTAGAAGCTTTTAGCACCGCCATAACATTAAAAAATTTGTTCATATTACTGAACCAAAAACCTAATGCGTTAATTTGCATGAAAGAGGCAGATAATCAGGCCACCAGATATTACTTCGCAGATTTTATTACTTGGGGGTCTATGTACTGTACATGCTCTAAAATCTTTGGAACGTTTTGAAGGAATTGTTTCAACGGTTACAAAATGTTATGGCGAGATATTAAGAAAAGCCCAAGTTTGTATACAAAGTAACGGAAGAAATTTTATGGGGGTATTATAGAATTAGATTTTTTTATCAGTAATACCTACACTGATTATTTATTTCTATGCCACTGACTTCTTCATATGTACATACAATATTTTTTCTGTACAAGTAGGTATAGAGCATGATAGCATAATAGACAGTTCTAGAAATTTTACAGTACTAGAGTAGTTGATGTTGTTGCCATATAAATTCAAGATTCTTATTTTGAAAGTGAAGTCTGGCCAAGTTAGTTTTTGATGTGTTTAGGAGCAGAAAGTTACACGAAAACCATTGATGAAGGATGTTTAAGGTGTTATTAGGTATTAGGTACACGTGGAGATGTATCGTCGGCGTAAGGTGTACACTTTATACAAGGGTTAAGATAAGCTTCAATATCATTTATATGTAAAATAGAAATAATACAGGGCCCAACACTGAACCCTGTATCCAGTACCTACTAAAAGCATGGAAGATGAAGTTTCGCAGTTTACACGCGTGTTTATTAAAAAAAAACAATATAGTGATTAAATTCCGCTTCAGAGCAGGCACAGTTTTGTCATTTCACCATCACTGTCATTTCAACAGGTTGCTAAATTCAAATTACGAGCAAGATAAATAAGCTACTGTGTATACACTGTGTCCGAAATGCGATGCTCAACATTGGTATCTTGGAAACGGTAAGAGATAAGAATATGGAGACTTACTGTTACTGTTATTATCATTTCTTTTAAAAATATGAATTAAAATCTGCTTCGCACACGTGCCTTCAATTTTTCTCTTTAAACTACCTATGAAAAATGCCTAAAACCTCGTATCGTTAAAAAAAGGAAACACGAGCATTTTAACCTTATTAAAGTGAAATGTGTTACCATTTAAAAAAATTTAAATTATCTACAACATTGTTCCTTAACTTTTGATACGATGAGTAGCATGGAAAATATTTGAGTTTAAGCAGACGAGATAAAGGCCTTTCATTTAATCGATACCTATCATTTCCAAGATAAGTAATAATAGCATTGAATAAAGAAGTTTCACTCAACGGTAATAGTGAGAAGCGAATTTTGGAGCAGTGTGTACCTATAGTAATTACGTGAGTATGTAATTAAAAATGATTGGTGACAGAAAATTAAATAACATATGAGTCAGTCTGCAGAGGATTCGGAACATCAAATATCCTCAAAACATATCATTGAGCCTAAACGTTTTGGAGCTGTGTAACACAAAAATTCGGTAATATACTGGGTGTCCGATTTAGGAAACACATCTTTTGTTGCCATCCTGTATAGGCATTAGGCACCCCGTGTGTGATGAAAATATGTTTATACGTTTGTGCAAAAAAAACCTATCTGTCATCTAAGATAACTGTGTAGGTATCTCGTTTTTACTTTTGTTAATAACGACACTAAGTCTATATTATGTTGATTAGGTGTGTAATTAAAATTTGTTGGTAAAAGGTTTCACAATGCGTATAAACTACAGAAATGTGAAAAATGTGCAAGTCACGAAAACATCGCATCTCTGAGTCATTTAGTTTTAATTTTTATACGTGAATTGCGGGGTTACAATAAAGTAATGTATAAGCAGTGCGATTGGAAATATGGTGGATTTGGAAAAAGTGTCACGGTCCTAAGGTGGTTTCTTGTAGTGGTCAAGGAAATGCGTCGATTTGGATTTGAAAACCGGAGGCGCGCATACGTCTTTAGTTAGCAACATAGTCCGGATTTGCGCGGGACCTCAACCAGATTATCCAATAGAAATGTGTTATCCGTCTGTACCCGCCTTCTCTTCTAACTCTGCTATTCGTTTCCAAGTTTCCACTAAAATTTGATGGCAATTATTGATTCGCGATTCAAAAAATGGACGAAAGTTTTTTTTAAATCGCTAATTAAAACCCACGTAACGCTACGCAGAAATAGTAATCCTAAATTCTTTCTGATAATTTGTTGGCTCGGAAGTGATGCGGAGGCGTCGCGACGCCGTCCAAATGTCGCAAATGACAAGGAAAAGAATCTGTAACAGCTGCTTATGTTCCCTGACTAGTAAATATAGAAAAGCCCGTGATCCAGCAGTTATTTTAGTAGGTATTTGATATAGAAATAAAAGAGTCGAAATTTTGTTAGGCTTAGGTACAATTGGTAAATTCGTACAATTTGAATGCTTTATTACGAATTTACGATACTTTAAGCACAGGTGTTGGGTATATTACGTTTCTAGGCATATAAACAAAGTAGAGCATTAAGCTTTAATGTAGGACATTTAACGACCCAACTATTTGGACATGTATGCTTTGTACATATTTACGTGTGTATACGTCAGACTACGTATGTTATCGATTACCGATGCTTATGGAAAAATAATTGAAAATATTGTGAAGGAAACCGCAGCCGTAAGCCTAGGTATAATAAAAAAGCTCGCGTTGATTTATTCGGTCGATTTTAACGATAATTAAATTTAGGTTATGGTTGAACACATTGAGAGGGCACAACTAAGTGGTGTACACTAACTCTAGATCTACAAATGCATAATCTACAAATAATTGTGATAAAAGGTATATGATAAGGATTTGCATTACAATTCTCGCGTCGCGACGGTGCGCCTCCGCGCAAGCCAGACACACAAACACTCGCTTCTACACCGCCACCACCGGCTGCAGTGTAACACGCCCCAGGTTAATGACAATAAAGCACATCGACATCCTGTTAGTGTCGCGTTAGTGTTACATTGCAGTCGTGAGTTACAGAAAAAGGAACGAACATCAAAGTAATCAGCACCAAAAGAAAACGAAAACCTCACAGCAAACATTAAATCTGGGTGTCCGCCGTACGATTGGGAAGGCGGACTCCACCGTGCAAGAAGCGTTTGTGGGGCCGCGTTCATTTCTGTTGAGGTACCTGGGGATTTGGGTATGATTTCGCGGCCCCTCAACCGCTATTTTGGATATTTAATAAGTGGAGCTCAATACTAATCAAATTAAAATCCCACACACACGCACTCACAACACTCATCGAAGTAACTTTAAATCATTACATTTGTATCTTTGAGGCGTTACGAACGATGGTTCGGGATACGTCTCAGCCAATTCCTAATCTGCAAAGCATACGGAATAACGAATCATCATTTGCCCTTAGGGACAAATAGCTAGAAAAACATATTAAATGTTGGTTACGATATAAAGAGCTACGATGCACACTGCGATAGCAGTGTCCATCGCGTGCGGCCTCAACATTATTCGAGGCCATCAAGCTCGGATTATCTAACACTTACCCATATTGTCCCGGTAGCAAAGTTGGGTAGCCGGTTCGCACTCCAGGGAATGGAAACCCTGCAAAATACAACATTAATAGTTTGCATGCCTACTTCGATAAGGTAAACGGAGTGTCGGTTCGATGGCGCGGGACGCATGTCGCTTCCGGATATGCCGGATATAAAGGGAAACGAGCAATCAACGCGTGTTCACCTATACACTTAAAAAATAATACTAACAGCTACAAGCCCACACTATACATTCGTTAACAATAACACACCAATATTACTTACCCGTCTGTACATTTCCCCTGGGTTTAGCGCCAAGAATCGCCAAATTGACATTGGCCTTTCTTCCGTCAATAATCGGATTGGGATCTTTGCATGCTCTTTCTGCGGCCGTTCTTTCGCCCATTATTACCTACAATGTTGAAGCTCTTTAACTTTGTCTCAATTGAAGATATAAAACACTTACGAATCCGTATCCCCGACTTTTACCAGTTTGTCGATCTGTTATTACTACCGCTTCTTCAATATCTCCGTAAACCGCAAAATGTTCCCTCAAAGATTTATCGCTTGTGTGATACGGGAGTCCGCCAACGAATAATTTCGTCCACGTAGTATCCTTACTTTGCACTCCTGTGCCATTAAGGGTGCTTGTAGCCCCCAACATTCCCAATCCTCCTAATCCGCTAACTAAATTTTCCGCGTCGTTCGCAGCACCAATACTACTACTCGGCATCAACATTTTCAATTTCACTGTTAATTTAGTACTTTAACGTTCAAAATAATAGTAATTTATTTAATTTAAAAAAGAAATTATAATCCGTATAACTTAGCACGTGTATGACTACTGCGAGCTTTAGCTACCAGCTTTGGCACCCGCCAGCTACCAATACTAAATTTAACTCTGCAGCTGTATGCTTCCAATGTACACCGGTGCGGGATTTATTTATTTCGAACCACGTTTCGCGTATGAATCAAACTCACTAACGTACGCTTCGACGTATGAACTTATAATATACGTGCCGATACTTTTCATCATATATGACGAAGCTACATCGCCGAAGTTCGCGTACGCCAGTATTGTTAACGCGCCCCCTGGACTGTCACCGATCGCCTGCAGGTGGGGACTATGAGACACATATATGTGAACAATATGTGATCCACAATGCGAAAGTTTCAACACCAGAATCAAATTTTAAGAAAATTCGTCAAAAATAATTGGAACGTTAATATTTAAAAAAAAATTATTATAGCGAAATTAACGACCCTGCAGCATTAAACGGTGTATTCTTGCACATCTGCGCGTGCTAGTAGGGTCGTGTTACCCCCCAATGCTCTTGTTCCACTTGACGAGTGCAACAATATTGTACCGCACACCTGGTGAGGTTCATATACCCCCACTGATAATCTTATCCGAAATATTAAAATCTTTCCAAAACGCTAATTAAAATCAGTACTCCATAATTACATACAATTACTACACACGATTAAAGCAGTTAACGCGAAAACAGAAAAGAAATAATTGTATAAGCATAATTGATATCCCCCTTTGAGGAGTAGCAGCTGTCACTATCGTTACATATGCGTGCCGGCTGGTCCTAAACCAAACTAATTCTGTTTGAAGACTAAAACTACAATCACCCTTATAAAAAGTCTTAGAAAGATTAATCGTTTTTACTGTAAAGGAGCGTCAAATTTTACGCCATATCTGAATCGCCTATAAATATTTATGTTAATCGTGTTCAATCGTATTTTCGTTCATTTTCTATAAATAACGAGAATTTCAAATCAGTTCAATGCCGCCTTAAATAATCAAAGGTTGCCCGTAACCAAATAAATGAGCAATATTCAAAACTTAGTGCACAGGGAACACAAGATTAGCTGTTTCCTAATAAAGAGAAAATCAAAGTACAGGGCAATTGGAATTCTTCAAGTAAAGCACCACTTTTCCTTTTCATCTTTATATAAAAGTTGATATTAACAACATAAAGTTTAACAATTCGTGGATATTATATTAATAGATTTTGAAACTATCGTGCCAAGTATATGAACAAAAGAAGACGATTGTCCCTATTCCCACTCTTCACAGTGTATTAATGAAATTAAGGCAACCGTAGTCTACTTTATAAAAGTATTGTGCTTGTCAGAGCAAACAGGGCCTAAGCTATATAGTTTAGTAGATTTTTCGTAAAAAGAAAAAAAATTTTTTATCGGCACAAAGTCAAAATAGGATTTTTATTAGGAAAAAAAATCCTATTTTGACTTTGTGCCTCTTTTTCCGCATTTTTCACTTGTTGTAATGGATTCTGGATCGAGGTAGCAGAGTGGATGTAGTTCTCATATCCAGCCCCTTTGTGCTAAATCCACGATTACTCGCAACACCATACTTATCAATCAACAGTCACATCCGAGGATTCTGGAAGGGGAACGGATTCCAATCGTAGCCATGTACAGCCCACGAGCAAGGGCGAGATTTTCCTTGAGATTGCGAGATGGCTCACCATCGTTTACGTCAATGTTTAGCGATTGATCAAATGCAAGTTGATCTATTCTGTTGCAAAATATTATTGAGCAGTGAAGATGATTTTTGGCTGAATAGAGACAAGCAAAATTGCAACAATTGAAGTGAAAAGAATTCACATTCGTATTTGAAAAGCTATTGCAGTAAAAAAAGTGCATGGAAGAGGAGGAGGAGGGCCCACCACAGCACCGACTTGTCTTGGTCAAGCCGTCTAGATTTAGCGATAGATCAAACTAGGAGATTGGTTCAATTTTAGAGGGATATTCGATGCAGTACAAGCGATGGCAGGTAGAGTACAGACGACTCTTGGTTAAGAGTTTGAGGCACTTACCTTTCAGTTTATCCCCATAAGCGAGGTTAAAATCTAAGATGGCGGGATAAGGATAGACTTTGTTGGGCAGAATTAACTGTAGTACTAGGTGAAGAGTAAGTAAACTCAAACATAGTCGATTTAAAAAATTAAAATAAACATGGCTAACCCCTCCCCCCCCCCCCCAATGATTTTCTGAAGAGGTGTATTAACAATCGAAAAGTTGATATTATCTACGCACATTAATTCATTATTTATATTCTTAGTAGTAATTTGCCCACCGTATTGAACATTTGCATGAAATGATATTTCGTCAGGTACCTACTTATTTTAACTTCAGATTGTCTTTTAGTTTTCAGTTGAGGTACTTCTGTTCCTCCGATTTTTACGAATACCGTAGCTTTTGGTAGCTATAACAAAAAAGAAAAATTGTGAACTTGTTATGTTTACCACCTCCTTGATAATGTGAACACTCTGCAAACTTGACTAATAATTTTTTCACTGACTATTTACAAGAAGCACATTTGTATGTTCATTTTTTGGAGTATCACTTAGTCTTAAGGTAATGTGTTACCCAAATGGGGGGATTAGCTGTCAAAGACTAGTCTTTGCAGTTTTAGTGGTTAATACCCAAAAACCTCCACAAACACATTTTTCTTTAAATAACAAAGTACATGAAAGAGAACCATGATAGTAGTTTTTGCGTTCTAATTGCATGGTCATTCATTTCCTGAAAGATCGACTCTGTAAATCAAGTAATATTTGCAAAATTTCCGAAAACCAATTTTATAACCTGTAGTTGTAACTTGTAACATTCATAGTATCTCGGAGAGTGATACTGTTACTGTTAACAAACGGGAATTTTAAGGTGAAAGAGTTTTACTACAACTCTGCCATTCAGTCTGTGGGGGAAAAAGGAATAAACAAATGTTCTATTTTCCATTAAAAATCTTTCATTTTTTGTAAACAAATTATTGTGTTTTAGGCCTTTTTTTCGCAAGAAACAGTTGTACAATGTGATATTCGAATAATATGTGTAGGTACATCAACTTGAAGTAAAGCTATTTTCTTCAAAAATTCACAACTACTTAAATTGGTACTGCTGATACAACAAAATATATAAGGAAAGCGTTTAAAGCTTTATTGACAAAAATTGCATTTTGTGACAAATGTACAAATTAGACGAATTTGGCGGTGGCAAACGTCTGAACTGTTTAGGGTGAGGGTAGAGAGTGCGACCAAAAAATTAATTGGAAGATTTCAAAATCAAATCTAGAAAATTTTAATTATCTCAACGCCCGATTGTAAGATTTTGATTTTTTTTAAATGATGTAGCTAGCATTTTTCATGGCAAAAGTATTTTCGATGAATTCACAATGTCTGGATGTCCGTTGCATTTTTCCTGTAGACATTTTTGACATTCTGTCTGCGATTTCTTGTAAAACATCAAAGTTTAAGACATTTTTGTATCGATCATTTTTGTTTATCTCATCGAGAAAGTGGTTAAAATGGCCGTCGAAAATAGTGTTCATCATGGCAATGCGAGCTTGCGCATTCTCAACTGGTTTTAATTTTTTATTTAAATATGCAAAAGAATTACAAAACGTTTACCTTAAACTAGTTCTCGTCATTGCTAACTTTAATATTTTGATCTGTTTCAGCAAGATTTCCCGCAAGCACGTACGGTTGCTTTGCAGCCTGTCTTATATGAACGTATTTGCTTCAACATTTGCTCGGACATGGGAGGATATTTTGTTGCAACAACAACCATTTTGTCACTTCCAGTTAGTGACTGAAATCTTTTCAATTCAGATTCACTGCTGAAGCAGAGGTAAGGATGGTACGCATGTTGCTTAGCTGCGTCTTCCATATAAGATTTCGCTTTAGCCCTATTGGATTGGAGAAATTTCCGATCATGCATATACACACGTGTAATATACACATAGGGAAAGTAATGTAATCGAAAAAAAATCAAACTTAAGGTTTTGATGAATCTCGACGTTTTGAGTTGCCCTGAGTCCAAAACCACAATCTTTGAAAAATGTTTGTCTGTGGGTGCGTGGGTGGATGGGTGAATGAGTGCGTACCTTATGGTTGTGGAGCCTAAACTACTAGGCCGATTTTGCTGGAATTTAAAAATAAGACCTACAAAGAAACTTCATCGGTAAAACAAGCTTCTCATCAAAATCGGCCCAAAGGGGCCCAAACTAGGGGCGTTATTTTGGGAGCAAACATTCAAATTTTAACTCAAACTAATTTTCCTTCGTGAAAAGTTAGTAGACATGGTAACAAGTAAAACGCTATTTTTCTTTTGTTTCTAAATTCAAAATGGCGACCACGGATTTTGACCATCAGTTAGTGTCGATTTTCCAAGGAGTAATATTGTATTTAAAGAAATACATTCTTGATTCTGGATTCCTATTCGGCTATAATCATGGAGATCTCTGACCAAGATACCCTCAACATCTCTAGTAGTAATGAAAGTTCAAATGTTCAAAAACCTTGTACTAGTTTGATTCCTTGTCATTTGCGTAGTAAGTGAGGTTTGACCTATAGGAACTGTACACTTTTGAACTAATGAGTAGACAGTGCAGTGACACAATACAGCTTTGTGACGTCATCCTGTATACAATGAACATATTTTTTCTTATACACAAATCTAGAATAAAACACTAACTTGAAATTTTTGATGAATTTTTTGTTATAAAAGTGCACATATATTATCAGACCCCTGTAATAAGAAAAACCCTATCAAATAGGAGAAAAGGAGTACCTATACCATTCCATTTCTTTAAAAAGAAAAACAGCCTCGGTTAAACCTGAAGTAAATTCTTATTTTTAATATCTTATTACTTTTATAAAATTTATATAAAATAAAGTTCGTATCAACAATACACATGGATCGAACAGTTACTAAGACTCACTGCACAATTTTAGATGAATTACATGAATTACATCTTCACGAATTTTTACAATAAAAATGTTAAAACGTAGATTGCTTTCAACTTTCAATATTTTATATTATATTTTTATTTGTATTAATCACTTAGACAAATTCCACATCCACACGTTTTGTATGACTAGGATTAATAATAAATACATCATACTAGTAATTTACTAGTTTTACTAACTGCTTGTTATTATGTTTATCCCCGTAAATCTTCCATAACGATCCTTTTCATGCACAACAATTCAGTTTTAGAAAATTTATACTGTAAACTTTGTGATGATAATAAACTTTCGACTACAGGGTACTGTAACTACCCACATGTTGATAACTCATTGAACACCACGTCAAAGTTGTTTTGCAGTTAAAGGGTTGGTTAGAAGTGGTTACAAAGGTTTAGGATGCACGTAATATGAACAGTAATTGCCAGATTGATCAAATTTCGTATAACGTTTGCAATCTGATTTATGTAAATAATAGACATAACCCTGAATCCTGATTTTGTTTAATATAGGGTCGTCAAAAAAAGTAGAGTGGATTATGTAGTAATTGAGCCTTATGCATCACAGCTCCATTAGATCGACTTTAAACAGTTGCACGGTGCATAAATAGATGAAGGATAGGTATGGGAAACTTAAAATCTCAGTAGAGTCAAAGTGGAAAACCTGTAAGTTACCTATCTCAAATTTTATCTAGAACAGTTTTTTTGGTAAATTTAACTACTACTATACCTAATTACTTTAGTGTCAAAATGGCATCTAGTTAATTTTGGGTCTCACCCCTTCGCCCTCTTCTTTGAAATTTCAAATTTTGTAAAAAGCACGAAATTAGTCGATTGGTTTTAAAGGTATAGGATTAAATTCAACGAAAGTGTTGGAAAAATCAAATCATTTCGTTGTTGGCAAATCAAATTTGCCGCTCTCATTCTTCCAGGGGTTTGTGGGGTGAAATGATACGAACATTACAAAGAACCTCATAACTGAATATGACACCGACATGAGTTATATACCAAAATTTGGTGCTAATTTGGTACCCAAAAATCAAATCAAAATAAAAAAAATTAAAAATCCAATGTCAGATTTCTAAAAGCTTAAAAAAATGATAACAAGTGGAAGTGATCTAAATGCGCCTTAAATACATCTTAGGGTGCGGGTCATGTTATTGTCAGAAAACCTGACAAATCATTAAGATTCTGCCTTCATCCTCGTAATTTAAATCTCTTAATAAAAAAAGATAATTAAAAATTACTCACAAAAGATAATTATAATACAATAATAACAATTTCAAAACGTAATGGCTCAAAAATTTTCACTACATTAGATGGCACTATAGCAGTGGATTCTCTAACATGCCAATAGACGCGACAAGTGGTAATTTATGTACTATGTTATTTGGTATGAAAAAATAGCCAAGAACAATTTTAAATATTTTTAATTTCGAAGGAGTGGAAGTCTGACAAATCAACAAATTTCTGGTAAAAGTCAACAAGAAAAGGTAGTTGAAATTTCCAGAAAAGAAAATGTAAAATACAAATTAAATAAATGCAAATGTATAAAATAAGGAAAGAAGCTGGAAGGTATCTAATAAGAAATAAGTTTTTTCTACAAACGTCAAAAAATGACAAGGTTTGCGCATCGATAACAATACGCGAAGTGACCCTTTTTTTCACTTACCTACGTTACCATGACAGCGTGCCCGAAATGACGACGCCATGCGCGAAGTACGCACTGCACGCAAACTAGATGAGAGTTTTGTATTTTAACTTTAAAATAATAATTGTCAACTTCTTCATGTTTGTAGAAAAAATTTTGTTTGCAACTCGTGCGCGAAATACCTTTGGTGATCTCGACTATTTTTTTAACGAGGCTGCGCCTCGTTAAAAAAATCAGTTCTCGATCACCAAAGTGGCATTCGCGCACTAGATACAAAAATAACTATTATATTAAGGTAACAAATGGCAATAATAATTTCCTTCCATGTACAATTGCATCGCATTTCATAGCTGACACGTTTCCAATGCAAAAACAAATGCTTCTAGTGTTGAGAACCAAATGGAAATTAACAGTAATAGTAACTTTAATCTTGGAAAATGAAGAGATATAAACATTGACTTTAATTAAAGACAATGATATAAATAAAATATCGAGAAATAAAAGTACCTACTAATTACATGTAAAAATTATACCGTGTGACAAGTTTCAAAGCGGGACATAGCCGAATAGCATGGGAAATCACATATTTGCAGTTTGTTGCTCACCAATTATATCTACAAGAATGGTAATGATGTCAATCGAAAGAGCATTATTTTCTGAGCCTGTTTATACCAAATTGTTTGGTATACTTACTAATTCACTGCTTTTTTAATTAAAAATAATTTTCAAAAGTTAAAAAGTATGAGCAGCCATGACATGTCAAATTCAATAATGTTTAACATTAATTTTTAGACCTGTTACCTATTTAAACACTCGTTCCTTGTTATAATAACTATTATTATCTATCATTATTCATGGTTAAATTTTTCAGGAAAATGCCATATTACATAATTGAAAATGTTTGATTTGATAATATTCAAAATTATTCGAATTTGACATGTCATGGCTACTCATATTTTTAACTTTTGAAAATTATATTTTCCTAATTAAAAAGTAGTGAATAGGTATAAGTACCAAATATTTGGTATAAACAGGCTCAGAAAATAATGCTCTTTCGATAGACATCATTACCATTCTTGTAGATATAATTGGTGAGCAGCAAACTGCAAATATGTGATTTCCCATGCTATTCGGCTATGTCCCGCTTTGAAACTTGTCACACGGTATACTTATATGTGTAAATGTATGCATAACTACAAACTGTATACTGGTATGTGTTTTATGTTAGCAATAAAGCTCTCTCCATTCCTGTTTCTATCGTGTTCACATCTAACATAAGGACAATCTCCTCTTCGTCAAAAAATCCTATATTTCCCTTTTAAACTGCTCAAGTTTCTAACATAGAATTAGCATTAGCGCATATACTCGAACTGCTTTCCACTGCAAGAACTTTAACTCGCGCCAATCTTTGCAGACTATCAGTAACGGATGATTTTTTTGCTATTTGGTTTTGACAATTCGCGCGTGATAAGTGTCATATGTCAAAGTCAAAAATGTTCAGTTTGCCTTGCCATTTCATTATGAATAAACTGACAAACGAGCAACGCTTGCAATCATTGAATTTGATTATCAAAATTCATGCTCTGTGAAAAATTTGTTTCGCAAGTTACGTCCATTTTATGGTCGGTATAATCGACCCACCGAGCAGGCTATTCAAGCCATTGTGACCAAATTTTGCACCAGTTTCACTCTATTGAACATGAATTCACCAACCCGTATCCATAGAATGTGTATCGAGGAGAATATTGCTGCTGTATCCGCCAGTGTTAATGAAAATCGCGAAATGTCCATCCGTCGCCGATCGCAGCAATTGGGTTTGCGTTATTCGACCACCGACGTCGGTCTAAAGCCATAGAAAATACAGCTGGTGCAGGCGCTGAATTCAAGCGACCTACCACAACGTGGTCATTTCGGTTAATGGGGATCATCACCTTTTTTACCGAAAAATTATCTTCAGCGACGAGACTCATTTTCGGCTCAATCGGTACGTGAATAAGTATAAATCCCGAATTTGGTCCGAAGAACACCCTGAAAAATGCACTGTTTGGTGCGGTTTATGGGTTGGCGGCATCATTGGACCGTACTTCTTCAAAGACGATGATGGCCGCAACGTAACGGATAATGGAGCAAGGTACCGTTCGATGATCTCGGACTTTTTTTGCCCAAAATGTCAGAATTGGACATGGTAGACATTGTGGTTTCAACAGGACGGTGCCACATGCCATACTGTACGCGATACCATGAACCAATTGAGAGGCAAGTTTGGTGACGAATTAATCTCACGTTTTAGCGCTGTCAATCGATCCAAATAAATATTTCATTCACTTTTACAATTTTCTTGTGTTTTCTTCCATTTTCAAAAACCAATCGCTTAAAAAATCACCATTTATATTATTAATCTCTAAATACTCCCAAACGAATATACAGCTTATCTGTAATAAATATCGCATATACTCCATACGCTCGGCAATGTCCCTTTTCTCATTAAGTCGTAAATCAAATCTCATTTATAACGCGATCGATAGTTTCATTCAATATGCACCTCTAATGCAAAGTAAAAACCAGTTCCATACGGGCGAAAGTTGTTTAAAACAAATCTTATGGAAACTTGAATACAATAGAACAATAGATTTGAACTACCTAACTGGCAGCGGTTCTCAATAGAAGATACACTAGTTTCATTATGAAATTGTGATGTTTGTGTTAATAATTGATATATTACTTTGTAATGAAACTATTGACAACCGCTGACTAGGTAGGTAGTTGAAAACTATTGTTCTATTGTATTCAAGTTTCCATAAGATTTGTTTTGAACAACTTTCGCCCGTATGGAACTGGTTTTTACTTTGCATTAGAGGTGCATATTGAATGAAACCATCGATCTCGTTATAAATGAGATTTGATTTACGACTTAATGAGAAAAGGGACACTACCGAGCGTATGGACTATATCTTAAGTTCGTTTAAAGTTCGATATTGCTATTACATCTTCAGCAAACTGTCAGAGTCTTGATAACTCCTCCTCTTATTTATTAAGAAACTTCAGAGTCGATAGCTACGAAATTGTTTAATACAATACGAAAACTTGACATTAGAGTTTTGGGTAAAAATGGGACAGATTTAAGTAACGCTTGATCCCTTCGATTTTAATTTGAAGAGGAACTTGTTTTTCCCTATTTTTAACATTGTCACATCAATTTCCGAGTGGTGCGGTAAACAACCCCTAGAATTTGAATAGCAAAAAAATCATGCCTCACTGGAAACCCCAATCAATTACCTAATCAGTGGATTTTTAATTTAAATGAGCAATTTTCCAAAAATACTTTTTTATATTGTCAGTTTTAACCTGTTTGATATTTAGAGGAACGAAACGAAAAAAGGCTACAAGCTAAGAAACAAAAATGTTCAGTAGTTAATTAGGCAAAGTGATTTACATTAATCTTTAAAAGGACCTTGGTGTATGCAATAGAAGAGGACGCGTTGGGATGATTGCTCTTTATTATGAAAGCAATCGACTAGTGTGTTTTACAGTTCATTGCAAAATTCCACGAAACTTTGCAAACAGAAATCAAACAGCAGGAACATTATAACCAGATGGCGTTACTTCGGGTTTTGTTCCGACTGTTCGTCAGGATTTGGATCAACGTATTTCAGACCATTAGATTGAATGAAGCGGTGGCTACCAGGATCATCAGATCTTGCGCACTTGGATTCTTTTCTATGGGATCACTTAAAATCTCACTTCACCTGCTTTGTTAGAAGATCTCCGCTAACCAACGTCCATCAGAAATGCTTTAAAATGTACGAGAACGGTTGTAATACAAATCAATTGTCCAGTAACATTATTTGTAGTGTAAATATCAAACAGGTTTCATCCAAAAATTAAAAAACTATTATGAAAAGGGTTCATTTAAATCAAAATTCTACATACTACTTATTAGGCTTTCTAATAGTAAGGTGCCTCAACTCCGTTTTTCTATTCAAATTCCATAATGAGTTGTTCACCAAACTGTCTTCACTTGCACTCAAAACCATCGTGTTAAGTTTTCGTTAGGCCACCTTGTACATAAAATACCTTTATAATACAAACTTCACTGTATATGCTGTGCATGACTCCTTTCTCGCAAAAATAAGATAAATAAATAAATTCAATTGAACTGAAGGGCTAATTTAGATTTTACATAGGATTTCGTACTCGTGGATTTCAGAAAATCTGATAAAGGAAGAAAAATTACTGTTGCAGGAAAATAGTTCTGTTTTCTGGTACAGAAATTATTGCAGTCATTCTTAGCCTATTTAGCACATATTAGTTAAGGAACTTAGTGGAAGTGATTTCAAAACGAGCCAAGAAATGAATGAGGAGAGAAGTGGCAAGATGCAATATTTAGGTATAACCTGATATACGAATTAACCTCAGATAAAACACTTTTCTTACTAGATGAAGCACTAATTCGGAAACGAGAGCACTAAACAGCGTCCATAAGCCTCAACCCACTCAAGAATAGTTTGACGACCTTTCGTCTAGACTAATTTATTTTTGTTACATACCACAAAAAAATTGAATTTGCTACAAGTTACTTTTGACATGCTTTAAAAATTTTCAAGTTGTTTGTCAATTGACTTAAACACTTCAAGTAAACAAAATGTCTAAAATAAGCTTAAAATAACTTATTTTACGTAATATATGGATCTGTGATAAACGCCAAAGGACACAATATGGTAGATATTTTTAATAGTATATACGTTGCCAAATTCGACATCAAAAAAGTAAATAACATTCTATAAACCACTATCACGTAACTAACTGTATAAATAAAAATAGATCACTTAGAGGATTCAAAGCATAATTTAATGACACTTTTAAGTTATGATCCTAAACGAAGTCAGATTCAATGTTTTATATAGTGGCAACACTTCCTTATACTTAATGTCTAAATATTTAAATAAAAGTGTACATAATTCTAGACAGGGTATTTTTTTAAACCATCCTTTAAAGTTTGCAATTTTGCAACTCGCCTTTTGGAATAGTTTCCTCTCATAGAGGAAAGGAATGAAGCTGGAATAATGCTTGGAAAATCTATTAGAAGCATCTATAAGTAATTATTCTAACTGTAATGGTTCAGAAAGAAACTATATTTTAAGCTAACATGCGTATATCGAGCTTTTCATTGGAACGTTCATTACCTGTTAATCGTTAACGCAATTGGTAGCACAATTACCACACACAATGATTAACCATAAACGTGTACTTGAAAAAAAACGGTTAAAGGGTAAAGAATTTTCAGCATGGAAAAGGTTATGAAAAATCGAGTTATTGACGGAAGTGAATGGTTGCCAAATCTTGATAGTGGAAAATTATGTAAGTAATACCAGTCAGTCAGTATTGTGTTCCATACTTCAAGACTAAGCCATTGGAGATTCTCAATGAGAACTGACATTGATATTTTCATATACTGATCATCAATGACGAATTACATTGCCATGTAAATTGTATAAAGTTTTAAAAGGAAGAAGAGTTAATAATGAAAGGTAATGATGAAAGTATACCTTGCAATAACGATATGCAAATTCATCGAAGAAGTTCGTAACTCATATGTGTTCTTAGGTGAGACCATGGTGTACATATAACACCGTGGGTGAGACAAAGTGTGATGTTTTTGTCAACTTAAGTATTTTTTAAAGTTTGTTATGGTATGTAAATTTCACCAAACCGCATTTCTTCGTGAATACAAATTTCTGAAATTTCTGAGTTCGGTTATTATTCACCCTAGGAAATTCTAAATAATTCTAATTGTTTGACACATAAAAGGGACCAAACGTATTCTATCTTGTGCGATGTTGGCATTAGACTGTGTTGTGTATTTTATTTTTCTTCTGCTTGTTATAACACAGAAATATGAACTTTTCAGGAAAGTTATGCGTTGATGCTTTTCACAAAAGGAGCTTGAACTTTCATTATGAGACAATTCTGATGTATTCTTATGTCATCGAAATTCATTTTTCAATAAAACTTTCTCTACTGAGATAGATTTTGAATATAAGTGTTAGGTTTTCTTCTTATGGACAAATAATGTAATGATTCCCTCTGGTTTTGATGTTGTCCAATGGATTCGAACTGGCTACTGTATCGATGAATCGCTACTGTCTACTTCTAAGTAGGTATTTATTTTTTGTGAAACCACAATTTTAAAAATGTAGAAATATGCTGAAATAAAGTTGACATTACTATTCTGTGAAGAGCAGTCTCTTACGTAAGCTCTGCTGAAGTGGTTTTCTCGGTTCTATTAAACACAAAACCATTTTATTTTACCTTTTTTCCGCACTTTCACCCCACATACAAAAAGTGGATGTGAATTCGAGAACCACCCCACACAAGACACATATACTTGAGGATGCTCACATGGGAAGCGATCCTTAGTAACCATGTCCAACAAGGATGTCAACAAACATCTTCTCAGTCGGGCGAGTGTAATAAACACGCAAAGAATCGTCTTCATTGTAACATTCTACACAATTGAGCATTTCAGCCAAACGCGTAAGGTGTATGTATGTGTTCCTCTAATCTACAGTGGTAAAAAAACTTTATCCGCGAGCATAACCAAAATAGTAGCAAATAAGTACTTAATGCGCAACAATAAAAGAAAGCCACGGTAAAAACGAAAAACTGGAAATTCATCACCTGAAATAGATATACCCTATTGACGGTCCAAACCATGAGTTTTGGCTTAAATTAAGGTCGCGGACAAAGGTCGGAGCACAAAAAGTTACATTTTCGAACTTTGTGAATAGTAGGTACCTATCTCAACTTTTTAAATAATATTAATACTATCTACTACTAACTAATGAAATTTTTATTTTGACATTGTAAATAAAATTTAAAATGTTGATTGGAGTTGTTTTAGGTCCTCAAAATCACAATTTGAAGAAGGGGTGTTATCATATCTACATTTCTATAATTATTTGTTATGACTTGCTTTAGATTATAAATTCTGAATTACAATAGTTCATGCGCACATAGGCTTCATACCCAGGTTCTTTGTGCTACCTCTCCGATTGGAGTCGTCCGACCAAACAAAGTAACTGAAGCCGTTCCACACGTGAGATTTATCTGAGGATAATGGAAGGAGAGGCGATCGTAGCATGTTCAGCCGCCATGGATCCTCTCAGTTTGACACTCACAAGTCACAATAGTATATTGAAAAACAAGTGTGACAATGAGACTTTTTCCGCACGAAGACCAGGTTTGCAGACCGACTGAAAGGAGGTCTGCAAAGGGATGATATTTACCTATAAAGTTCTTTAACTTTGTACAATTTATAAACTAACGTTTAAATATCCAAGTTAACTGTAATGTAAAGTAAAATAGTCTCGTCATCAAAAAATAATAATGGTTTGGTTGACAGTTAGTGTTGCAAACTTAAAAAAAAATTAAATCCCTGTAACAGTACGGAATCAGAGCTTCTTTCCGTATCGTTTTCAGTACGGGTATAAAGCTATAACCGTCGCGTAATAGAAAAAGTATATGGTGTATCGTCTCGCCTGTATAGCATCCTCGATTCTATGAGATGGTGATTGATCATGCGCTTGTTTTGTTTTAGATACGTCAGATCGGAATGCCACTATATTTGGTATTTGTTAGCCTTCGAGGATATTGATTACGTCAGCTAGCCCACCTGCTTGGTTTTTAGATGGATCAAGTCTCCCACTTTCTTGGTCTCAAGCCCGGATATATGAAAAAGGTCTAGCATCCTGTCTACGGTAAAGAATGATTTGATAAGATCCTACAACCGGCCAACAACTTACGAATCTAAGAACTGAACCTACCAATCCTATTTCATTTCCTTCAAACAGGTACCAACATTTTTATAGTTTTTGGAATTGTGTTACTGTCTACTAAAATCCTGAATACCGTCATCGCGGGGAGACCTATAGAGGACATAGGGGTCCAGCCATCAGGTGTCGCTGTCACGCGTACCGCGGGCATACAGCTACTATAACATGAGCGTAAAATTTGAATTTAATATTTACGATACTTCAAAGCTAAGTTGAGCTAAAGATGGCTAAAATTAATGTAGCACCTCCCCCTCCCTCTAATGATGTTGATTCCCTTCGATTTCTGTATGCTTCCAGTTAACATTAATTCTAAAAGTTATTTATTAAATTATAAATCAAGTCAAATAGCTCTTCGCTTTAAAATCTTATGCTATCTCAAAAGTAAAAATCGAAAAGAAACTCATTAACAAACACGCTCAGAAACAAAGCTAAGCGGAACACAATATATTCTAGCTGTAAAGAAATTTTCAGAAGACTTTAAGAATGCTACCATCATCCTGTCATTTAAATGTAAAAATAAAGGGAACTCGTACTTGTCAGTCATTAACCTAGTTCAATAGTTTTCTATGTTTATTTTGAAAATCATTATTCGTAAACAAATAATGGAATGGCTAAAGTCAATTCGGTTACTTAAACGTAGATAAATGTTTATTTAGTTTTTCAGTGCCTATTCAATTCAAAATTTATGTGAGTTAGAAAAATTAAACTATCTAGACAAAACAATGAAAACGTTTGAGTGGCTGAAAATCTTTGTATGTATCTCGCCGGGTTATTGCACTGTTCTGACACGCTGAAACCTAGTTTATAAATGTTTCAAAAGTCGTCAAATTAATGAAATTTTCATTTTTAAATTTGGCTTTATACTGTAATTTACTAATTTTATTAAAATTAAAGCTTTCCTTTCAGGAATAATATTTTCTTATTTCACAATTAGACAGATTTTTGGAAGTATAAAGACGTGGTGACGCATCACAAATTGTGGCCTTCTGAAAATAACTTTTAACTTGTCGTTGATTATACAGATGAAAACTGTTTGTGGGATGCTGAAATTCCACTACACTTAAATTCTTGTTTTTCAGTTGCACGTGATTATACTTTCACAATATTTTTTAATGATCTTTCATTTTTGTAAGTAGAACGCTTATTGGTTTAGATCTCTAAAGCTTTCTATTGTTTTTAACAGATCTAAATTTAAACCAAAGTTGTTGGCCAGAATCTCTTCCGTGGTCGGCTTCGCAAATGTCACAATCGTATCTCAGATTTAAATTTAGAACGTTCACTTTAATTGGATTATTTTTTGAAATTACCTAGACAAAGATGTGTGCGATGGCTATTCTTTTATAGTGTAGAGATAACAGTATTAGAAAAGCCGAGGAACGATTTATTCCTAATAATTCAATTTAAAAGAAAAGGGTAAGGCTACTCCTTTGTGGTACGGTAATTATTGAAATATCACTCAAACATTAAACAGTAGCAGATCTATCTCCCTTTACTTGTTAAGTCCTATTAAATAGTATTTTTATCACATCTTTCCTATTGTTGCTATATGAAAACTCATTACTCAGTGATCCGGCACAAACAAATTCATACATACACCACGTTTGTGCTTCTTTGTGTCACATATTTCACTCTCCCTATCCTAATAAAGAGATTGGCATTTTAATTACACTCGGCCAATCACTTGCAATTTGAAAAGGCAATCTTTTTACTATAGACGTTCATTTGTGCTTTTTTTGTGACCATTCGTGCGTCATAGTCCACTATAATTTTTAATAACTGTATTTTGTTTATTGAGGGATTAGCAATCGGAATTACAATTGATTCTATAAGCTTATTTGCTAACTTAAGAACCACACAGTTCTACATTCCACTCCAGGAGGAAGACTTCTCCAGTCCAGTCCTCGCTTATCTCTAGCAAAGTCAGTTGGCAAGGTTTTCTTCCGGGAGTTCCTTTTGTTAGTAGTTGTGAGAGGTTATTGGAAAGTCCTCATTTCTGTCCACATTTCTGGTGGTGGTGCTTGATACTTTGTTCTGTAACGGGATTGGTATCTTTGCCTTACCAATGTTCCTCCATTGACTTTAAAATCCATGAAATATAATAAATTAGTAATATGATAATAACATAACTGCCATTAATAATTTCATTGAAACAATCAGCAATGGCTTTGATCAGAGCAATTATACTGCAGTACTCTTTTGAGATTTACAAAAAGCTTTCGATTGCGTCTCCTGGGAGATACTAGTAGCAAAGTTAAAGTAGTATAAATTTTGTCCTAGGAGCACAAGTTTAATTAAGAGTTATTTAAGCGATCTCCCAGCTATTGTAAACTATGCAAATACATCCTCTAAAATGTATAAAGCAACCTGCGGGGTACCACAAAGCTCTTTGCTTAGGCCCACTCTGTTCCTGATCTACATAAATGATGTGTGTATCCCAAACACTGAACTATATGTGTACGCTGATGATACAGTGCTAACGGTGTCAGATCATGCACTTCAAAATGTGGAAAATAACATTAAACTTGCCCAGGATGATTTAAAGAACTAGTTTCTAGCTAACAAATTTAGCTTAAATGAAACTAAAATGCGTATGATGATCTTTAGTCTTCGCAATATGGATTCAGTCACTCAGAAGGAATGCACTAGATTGTTGAGAGTATCGGTCGATCCAAAACTAACATGGCACGAACACGTTAATGAGGTAGCATCCTCTGTATCCAAACAAATCTTTGTATTAAGAAATATAGCAAAATTTACTGATAGATCAGTTGCCTTAACTTCCTTTCATACATTAGTAATGCCCTACCTAACGTATTCGATTACAGCTTGCGGTCATTCCCCAGCCGCTGCACATTTATTCGGTTTAAAACGTAGAGCACTTCGAATAGTTGCAGGATTGCCATACGATCACGACTGTCAAAAAGCGTTTCTGACACTGGGTATATTAACAATACCAGCAATATATGTGTATATTACTTACCATGAAAAAACACTAAACAATACGCCACGCATGAAATGACACATGAATATAATACAAGAAATAGAAGCAATATTATAATTGATTTTAAACGGTGTACACAACATAAGAACAGCTTATAATTATTACGAGCCTAAATTTATTAATAAGTTACCTAACGTTGTAAAAGAGCTGCCTACAAATAAGCTTAAAACCGCAATGAAAAGATACCTAGTAAAAAATCCTTTATATAAAGTAGACCACTATTTCTCCTTACATTTCCATAATTATATCCGATTTTAATCTACATATAATATAATTAAAATATAAGCCTCTATTGTAATATAAGTAGTACCTATATGTACCTACCTAGTTTTTTAAGACGAATGTAGGTAATGCTTTATGTATTTAACATAAAATAAACTATCTAACAAAAAACAAAAATTTGGTTGTAATGATAGAAGAAGATACGTGAGTCGTCGTCCGTCGATCTGGCACGCAATAAAATTGTTTATACATAGTTACTAATTAACAGAATTTTTTGTAAATGTAAAAAAAATTGGTTAACCGAGGGTTTAGAAAGCGTAAGTAAAAGCTATATATTGCTCATTTCATTATTTAATTTCGTTGTTTACAAATTTTAGCTTCTTTCGATCAGTTGTAATTTTTTCTAATAAATAAAGGCGCATATAAGGGTAGTAATGGGAACCATCTATGCTCAGGTGAAGAAGGACTATCAAACTATGAAGCGATCTCTACTGCTCTTGTTTTAGACTAAAAGTACTCTGTATGGATTTTGAGGTGTTGTCTATGTTCAATTAAACATGTACCTAAACTCAAATTTATACAACTCAAATGGTACATAGCTCATACGTCATGCAGTTAGAAAATTTGTTAGACGCTGGTGTAAAACTATTTCGCCTATCCTGTATTGTTTGGAATTGGCAGATTTGCATAAAGGAATAAAGCGATCTTTATGACTCTGTTGAACAGGTTTGTAAAGCCGAATACATGTAATTTGAAACTGAGTAGAGAATAAACAATTAGTTACACGTTACACCAGAATAACACATAACGAGTCATCAATGTTATTAATTTCAAGTAAATACGCCAGTCAAAATTGAAGTAATGGTGGAGAGCTTTCGATCTCTTAATGAAAGTTGCGTTGCATGTCGAATATCATATAAAAAATGGAACAATGTAAATAACTACAAATTATACCTTGCTTTCGAAGAATAAATAGTAGAAACTTAAAATTTCAGTTCTAAACTGATTCGCGGTAAGTATATAAGCTTCAGCTATATTTAACGTTGCTTTTATGTTTCGTATAAACGTGCCCTCTCTATTTACCCGACAGTTATTGAACACTGATGTCAATTTGAGGTAATTGATTATTATTCAGCAAGACTTGAAAATGACTAACGAGCTTCAATTACTTACAATGCATTTGACCAACTGTCTTTTAACTAACTACTTGTTACAGACTTTTTTTAAATTTCCTCGATTCTTTATGGCTGAAATATTATTGTAATTGGATTGAAACTTCCTGGGTAGTTTCCAACATGAAAAGTGCTTAGCAGGTGCAAAGGTTGTAAAATATTCATTAGATAAGTGTCGCTAGGGTTGATGATTTTTATGTTTACCCTCCCTTTAAATTGATTGAATGTATTGGGTTTATCAGGGGGTTATTTTTTTAGTGTGTGGTTTGAACTTTTATGTTGCATTACTTCTTTTTAGCTTGATAAGTTGCTTCGATAACTATGTGTATCTTTTCAAGTCTACGAAACATGCATATTTAACACGAAAGCTATTTTGTACAAAGTTATATGATTCTCATGCGCATTTTAAAGTAGAAATATCGACGAAGGGGCGTCAAATGTGGATATAAGTATTAATGGACCTTTACTAGTGACTTCTTTAATATCTCACATTAACGAATCATAATAACTGCAATTATATTTCACCTAAAGCCGAAGCTTTGAAAGTACCCCCCACCTCTATGAAAGGGACAGTGTAATTGAAGAGTAACAGCACATATAACTGCAATTACAGTTACAGAAGTTAGCGAAGAAATTAAAACGAATATAAATCCCATTAAGGCAGCAGGGTACGAGAACTTATAACTGAAGCAATATTGCAAGGGCTACCCAGAAAAGCAATAGCCAAAATCGACGTTAACCCTCGTTCGGGTGCGTACTTTAAGTTACAAATAATTACTTATGTTGACCTGTAGATAAAGTTTAGGTTAATACAGATATCAATAAATTTTTCAATTCTATATATGCTCCCCGTTATCGTCTACCCCTCAAGGATTCCTGTATTTTTAACAAAGTGCTGGATTTTAGTGGAGCGAATCTTCCTTACTTCCCTTTGCATAATCTTTGCAAGTAGGTGGTTTTCGCTTGCAGGTGAAATGTGTACTAGTGCCTGGTGCATTTAACATTTATGTAGATTCAAAGACTAACGCTGAATTTATCATATAAGAATCGCCTACTGCCTTAGAAACAGATATTTCGAAAATAACGGTTTACAGAAATTTGAAAATTGGGCAGTACCATTTTCCCCAAAGGTTATGCAAAAATTGAAGGATTGTGTTTTTCTTTTCTAAAAAATTCGAGCAGGGCTTTCATTTCCATTTAGATGTCGAAGTGTGTTTCTAGGAATAATATATAGTGTTCATTTAAAGCGAAACCCTCGATAAGACATTAAAAATACAATAAAACATAAGGAACTAAATTAGGTGATAACCTGTAATTCCTTTAAATTTAAAAATAATAATTAGACCAATACCAATAGGTATTTAAAGCTCAATCCTTAAAATTATGATCAAAGCGACATCTTATAATACTTTAATAGTCAATAGTAATGGTATAAAATTAAAAAAAATATATTTTCATTGTTACATTGTTATTAAACTTCAAAATAAATACGAAATTATAATCTGTTTCAGTCTTTACCTTTTACCTTTTACTATTAAATGTATCATTGTCCCATTTTCAGAAGTGAATCCAACTGAAATCTCGGAGAGACCGTTGTGCAGTTCGGAGAAACTGCTCTTTCAAGGACTTGTGTGTGGGGTATGTTGAGATAAAATTAAGGAAGGTAGAACGAGCTCTAGAAGAAACTCAATTAGATTTCCAACCTAATAAGAGGAGTAAACGAACTTATTAAAACGAGTAATAGATAAACAGGGGATCGGAAGTTCTGATGAGAGGTATACGTGGTTCATAAAAAAACGCTAATTATGAAAGAACAGGACAAGAAGGTCAGACACTTTCGAAACAACGCAAAAATTCAAATAAGTCGCGGCAATCGTAGCAGAAAATTAAAAAACAGAGGAAGAGATTAAAGAGAGGTTAACAATTGTTAGAGGCAAGCTGCATTAAATATTCATTTCGGTGAAGGAAGGGAATCCCAAAGAAATGAAAGAAAAAAGTCCTAGAAGAAGTTGCGACTCCAATAACAATAGAGGAATACATGGACACTATAACAAAAAAACTTGAAAAGGAAGAAAAGGAGCACAAGCTACAGAGAAAATTTCATAAGGTCAATAGAAGAAAATAGGTATAGAAACAGGTCAATTATAGTGGGATGAACACGTCAATAAAATGATTGATGGTGACATTTTTTAAGCCAGAACTACAAAAAACGTAGCTGCAGAAAGTAAAAAGGGCAACGAATAGAAGGGTAGTCATCTGGGACAAATCTCAGCAAGCCATAAAGGAAAAGGCGAAATTCAAAATTTAAAAGCCTCAATCCCTCTCCCGACTTACACTACGTAGGCATAAGGATTAAGGTAAATAAGCTTGCTTGGCATTTAAATATTCTAAAAAAGATAAGATTACTCATGCAGATGTTACAAATGTTAAAGTGAAATTTGGATGAGCCTTCATTATTAATACTAAAACCAATGATACTGGTTACGCTCCCCGCTAAGTTAAACATCGCCTAAGTAGCATAAATGTGAAAATGTGTCGTCTATTCGGGAGTGAGAAAAATTCAGTAAAAGACATGTACCTTTGGGAAATTAAGCATAATCGAATATTACATTAACCATCGAATAATTGTCAAAAAATTAAGGAAGTAACATCTATTTGTAACGTTATTTTTAATTTCCTTCTGCAATGAAAACCTTCCGTGTCCTACCAGCAAAGCATCGCCTATACGAAAGTAACATATTCTAAGAAAACAATCACTTGGACGTTCTATTATTACAATTCTACGCGATGATAGAATGGTAACTATTAATGAGATCTGGCAACATTCCACGAAATAAGGGTCCATGCAATGGGTTTAAAAAGTTCCCAAAAGCGCAATTTTCAAGTAAAGTAATGGTTACAGTTTTCCGGGACACTAGGGGGTTGTTCTCCTAACTGAGAATATCCGTAAAGAGACTACAATAAGGGGAAAGGCAAAATTGAGAACTTGGACGACTATATGCGAAAAACGACCCCATAAAACGACTTCTGCACAAAGCAGCAGTTGGCTTTGAGCATCCTGTGATTGCTATCTCTTTCTAAAGCTCAAAAGACCTGAGACGCCGTCGATATTTATCGAAGGACACATTATGTGGCCGTATTTTCACACTTAGGCAGCACAATAATTGTATTTGAAAGGCATAGCGATATTAAAAAAATGTTAGAATACCTGTTAGTTGAACAACAGAGTTTTGATACAAGAGATCAAGCACACAACATCGCTAAACCCTTCAGCAGTCCAAATTATGGTAGTCTGCTATAAAAGGTCTTATTGTGGTTGCTTTTTAAAAAAAAGACGTACGATTAATCTTAATTTTTCTCATTCGATCAAGAAGACGGGAAGAATCAATCAGAAGCGTGATCCTCCTTCAGACCTTCACGACAGCGCGCGTTCACACTCTTCTTATTTGCAGATTCGCATTAAGAACAGCTTCCTCTTCCTTCCTATAGCCCTTACCTCTATCCTTGCGATTTCCATGTGTTTGGACTACCTACTTAAGGAAGCGAATGACTTCGATATGAATAACGAACATTATAAGGAGAAATAAACTGAAAAATGAGTTATAGGCATCGCCAATAAATTAGTTTGAAGTACTGTAAACCTAATTTAACAAGTCTACAAAGTCAAAGTTCAGAGAAAAATTAATAAGGAATTATCAATAATTTCATGTTTTCATTTAAGGAATAATAGATAGCTTCTTTCATATTTTTTTCGCTTTCTATATATATATAATTATGTATGAGTGGCGGGAGTTCAAGCCGACAATAAGTAGGTCATTACGGAAAGCCTTTTTGTATTGATTTATTATCTCCTAAACTATTTTAATATATGAATCTAATAAACTTGTACGTTGAATTATTAATCAGTAATTTAATTACCCCAACAGAAAAGTAACACATTGGGACTCGTTCAAAAATGGCAACTGAACTAATCGCGTTTGTAAAAATAATGCAATTTTTTACACATAACGCACCTGTTTCAGCTGTCGTTGATAAGTCTAATATAAAAATAGTTCGTTCCATTAACCCAAAAAATAAAATTTAAAAACGAAATTGTCATTATTTTAAAGGTTTTGTAATATGCCATTTCATGGTAGGTTAAGAGTGTTGATAAGTGTAACGCAAATTTGCAAATAAATAAGTCAAAAATTCCCATTACCTTTAATTAATATCATAAAAAAAATAGGATACAGTGCATGCAAATGACCTTTAATTTACAAAATAATGGTCATTGTGAAAGATGTTTGGTGTTTGTGGGAGAAAATGGTTGTCCATCTGACCGTAATACGTGAAATAATTTTCGTTCAATGCTGGGGGATAGGTAATACTGATATTTTCATTTCCATTTGAGGGGCCGTATCCGTTAAAATCGTCCCAATTGTGAGGCAAGTCAGTTGTCGAAATATTAGCCAAATGCGGATTTTCTGTTGTTGAAACGGTGATTTTTGTAGTTGTCGTGGTCTCTGTTGTGGTCGATACCGTAGATGATTCGGTTGTTGATGTTTCAGTCGTTGTTTCCTCTTCACTACCCTCAAATTGATTTTCTAATTCTTCTTCGGATTCTTCACTGTCGTTATTGCTTATTTTTATGTAATACACCTTTTTAATATCGGAGACAGTGGGATTCTTCCTTCGTTGTGGGTCTATATAAATCGCTTGCACCTTTTTAAGTTTTGGATTATCAATGCTTTCGGTTTGTGAATTAAATTTATGTTTCATTGTCGATGATTTTGTTTTCGTAGTTGTGTTGACTTTTAACTTTAACTTTATATCATCTTGTTTGAAAGCTACTTTTCTAGGGTCAATTCTCGATTGTCCTACTTGTAAATCATTATCGAACGATTGCTTTAATGCTTCATGCTGATAATATAACTTTGGAAAGTACTTAGTATAAGGGTTGATGGGATACCAAATAGAGGATCCACCTTGCGGTATATGCACACGAGTTGGTTGTTCAGAGAAAATTACACGAGTTACACCATGAATCGGAAAACAATTGGTAAATTCACTGAAAACTATTAAACTAATGAACGTTACAATCGCAGAATTACTCATAATGATTGTTGTTTGCGAACCACGTACAGAATGATGTTCAATTGTTAACTAAGTGCTAATAGCAAATAGGTATAAAAAAGTGGCTTAATATGCGGGTATAATGATAACATAGGGTATATTTCGAAATATGAGAAATTAGAAACTTTTCATTCGCTCTTCATTTCTGATGGAGATGTACTAAGTCGCCACCTATTGCCTATTGGGTGCATTTACATATAATAAAACTGTAACTTTAAAGCGGACGGAAATATATTCTATATATTGGAATGGTTTGATGAAACGATGAATTTTAGCATAGAGCTTAACCAGAATAATACACTTCCTCTTTATATACGAGTGTGTAGGTGAAACACTTTCGTATATTCTATTTACATATTTAGTAAAGAAATTTTTAACATTTTACACTTTGTTACATTATCCAGATAAACTCAATACTTTTGTGGACTTTTATAATACTAATTCACCTGAAACAAAGGTCGAAGACGCCCAAATTTGTCATTAAGAAACTGAATTTTACACAGAGTTGTTTAAAAAAAAGTGAAATCTGGAGTCGCCGCCTGAAAATATTGACAAACGTTATGTTAGTGAAGTACTTATTAACTTTAATAATATTATTAACTTTAATAATAAAGATGAGTTTATTCATAGTTCCTTGCATCCTTCTAATAAGCTGCATTCTTATATTCTCATATCACCGCCTTGTTTATCAATCACCTTCAGTGAGAAAAATTTATCATTGAAAGAACTGCCTACTGAAAGAAATGGCGAAATGTACTAAAGATTGGTCATTTAACAAAATCTTTGTTTCATTTTTTCCTTAAAATGCTTGGTAAACGTCATTATTTGACTTTTTCAATTAAATTTTACATACAGGGTGGTCTAGCAAGGTACATATCTCCGGAAGTAATAGTCACAGAGCTTTGTGGAAAAAAAATTCTAAAGAAAAGGGACCTAGAGAAATTTCTGGAGATAATTTTTTTGAAGTTCCTAATTTTACGTCCGTAGCCGTAATTAAGTACTAGGGTCATATGAAGGAAGGCAATTTTCTTACGAGACAATTCGAAACAGTCCGGAAATCTTTGAAAGAATTTGCGAGAACTTGTTGCGAAAGATACAAACGTGCGATTGCAACAGAAGATAATTGAATGTTTATTCTAATTTTTTTTTAATTAAGTATTATGTAGTTACACAAGTTTTGTTTCAACGGCGTTAGATTTTTATTTTAGTTAAGCAACAAATAGTAAATTGTTTTAAATTTGTTAGCCATTAACATTGCAACTAAATTTGGTATTGAAATTGTACAATAAATCCAAATATTTCGATCGGAGCGGAATTTCTATATAAATTTAATAAGGTAAGGTAGCTACGGGATACACGCAGTCCAAATAAGAAAATTCGCTTATGGTAATATGGCTTCTATGCCTAAGGTACAGAATTCCAGAAGTAGCGAAAATCTTTCAACTAGGAGTCGACGCACAGAAACCTTCAAATGCAAATATGCCAAAACGGTTGCATGTTACGATACTTTTAAACTTTTTTGAGAGAAATGAACGGGCGATTCTAAATTTAGGGAGAAATGACGATTTTGTTCGTAGAAGGTTTGGGTTGAAATGGTTTTCGCTTCTACGCTACTGGATTATTAAAAAATGATTATTTATGATCATAAAGATACTTTAATGTTAATTTACCGTACAGAGTTTAAAGCACTTATCGTTTCTCGTTAAAGAGATGTTTAAAATAAACTATTAACTTTTATAAAATTTAGCACTCTGAATCTCCGAAACGGTTGAGTTTTCGACATATCTTTTTGAGTTACTTTGATGAGAAGAATTTGTACTCCGTACATGTTAATGAAAAAGTCATCAAGTCAGATAGATTTCACTCACTGCCGGAGCCCTGCCCCAACATGCTCGAAGAGCAGGTTAGGAAGCAAATGTCGCTCATTGACATCCCCAATGCCGAGGAAAAAGGAGAATACATCTTGCGTGACTATTTAGGCGTTACTGACAACCGAATGAAAAGAATGTCGCAAATTGTATGAACTATTGTACATTTAGGTGCTGATATCAAAAAAATCTCATTACCATATCCACACCAACATCCGCAAAATACCAGAAAACAACAAACCGTTGTAGTTATTTGGATATTCTATTAATAATTTGACTTTTAGTTAAATGTATCAATATCTACAAGAAAATGTTATCATTTATTATTGGCATCTTTATTTACAAAGCAAAGCTAATGATGACAGCTTTGCTCTCGAAACACGTAGAGTTGTTAACGTTATCTTGTGGTTATTGGTGTTTGCTGAACTGCGGTTTGCGTTTGCTTGAAGAGTTACAAGTGTACCAGTATTTCCAACTATTATTTACATTAGAATTTGGAAACAATTTGGTTACCGTTATCACTATTAAATAAGGGTTGAACCCTGAGCGTGCAACCCCTCGTACCCCCGCCCATCGAACAAGGGGTAGGTTTCTGTGCTGCTATTCAGAATCCCTTTCTTGGCGTAAGTAAGCGCTACATCACATTTGTTACTTTCTTCACAAAAGGCAGTCGCTTCAGTTGTACCGCATAGACAACACCTTTAAATTTTGTAATTATTCAAAAATGTGCATGCGAAAACAAATCAATACAATTAAGAAATCATCTGATGGGCCGTAATTTTTATTTCTACGTGTATTAAATAATAATTCTAATGAATGAGGTGAGGACTTTACTATAAATTTTGTAGCCGACATGACATTTTTGAAGTGTAAAGGATAGATCAGAGCCATAGGAAATCATTTTTGGCAGGCTGACTCAATCCCGAGAAGGAAAGGACCAAAGATAATTAACACATTAACGAAATTAATTGAAATTTACGAGAAGAAACCTACAAAAAACAAGAATGAATAATTTTATGGAGAAAAATTTGGAAATTCGCACATTGAGATGGTACAAAAGATGGAAGAAGATCGATGGCCAATGAAACTTCTAAAATGGATTCTTCCAGGAAAACAAAGGATAGGTCGACTATCAACCAAATGGAAACACATATAGAATGAACAATGAACGACAAGAAAAGAACTGAAATAATCCATCTTTGTAGGAATTAGCAAAATTAATAAATGCATTCCTTCGAAGCTTATTAAAATATCGCAGAAATGAACTAAGGCTTATATATTGTATCCTTTTCCTACAAAAGGAGACTGGATTCTGGATTAGGATGGGAGAGTAATCAGAAGTCCAGGCGCACATAGGACACCTCTTCGGGCCCTTTGTGCTACCTCTCTGATTAGAGCCGTCCGATTCAAGTCATCCCATACGTGAGATAAACCTGAGGATGCTGGAGGGGGAAGCGGCTCTAATCATAGGAGAAGGAGACATAAGAGACTCAACTTGCTACAAATGACTTAGTGTCCTAAACAGGATGAGTAGTCTTTTTAAAAAAATCTTAAATCACCTAACCTTAACGAGGATATCACGAGTAAGTAGCGAATAAGAAAGTGGGTACATAAAATGTTGATTGCTGATAACCACATGCTAGCGTTCTTGACGAAAGTTAGTTTAACAGATTGCTTAAATGGATTCCTTTGAAGCCGGCAAAAGAAGCTATTGAACAGGAAAACAGAAGAGTAGAAAGGTTTGGAAAGGTGCACTGGGGAGGCAGCACGTAACTACACATGGTGCCAATGCGAATGCTGTCAAAGTTATGGTCGAGGTTCACGTAACAATAATAAAGGCCACCAATATAATATAGGGGTTAACTAAAATAACTACTTGGAAGATGCCGCTGCTGCTGCTGCTGTGAAGGTGATCAAAAGAAAACTAATTTTTTACGTACGTGTAAGCGCTTAGAAGATTATTTTGTGCACAAGGCCAAACAGGAAACTTTCTCTTGTTTTTCCGTGGACCACATTTGGAAGCTGAGTCCATCTATTGTAGATGAGACCCTGATCTATTTACGCAAGTTTATATCGGTCCTAATTAAACCATGGCATGTGCAGACTAAACCCACTTAATTAATATGCCATTGAAAAGTGGAAAAATTCACAAGAAAAATTGATTTTTAAAACAATAAGAGACATTTTGGAAACAAAAATTGTAATTCTTATATTACACACTTCCGACACGTCGGACAAGGTATCAGTATGGAGTTGCTGAGTAAAACCAAAGACATACACGTAGAAACTTAAAACCCCAATCTGATAATGCGTGAAGAGGTTATCATTTCAGTTGATGAAACGGCTTTTCGGTAAATAATTCGACAAGAAGTGATGTAATACGAGGACATAAGTATAATGGTCCGAGTGTGTTTACAGCCGCTTTCATAAAAAATTAGACAGGAGCACCCCAATTCTTGGTGGACCACCGGTTGGAATCGCTTCTTTTGGCCCAAGAATCCGGTATTGCTTTTAACAAACTTGTAAGTTAAAGTGCTACAGTTGTATAAGTTTACCTATCTGAAACCTCCTATTATATGCTGTTAAATTAATGATACATAAAGTTTATTACATACCTATACGTAATAATATTCTCATACTTACTTGATCAATTAAGCAAAGTTTAGAAGTAATTAATTAAAAACACGAAAACCGTAACAACGACGCGGTACGAAAAATTTTAAATTTTTAATCCATGCAAGAACTTATTTTTCATCTTTCCGTCAATTGCAAACGAGAACCTTTCTTTATAACGGAACAGAAAACGTAAAACTTTAAATGACTACCGCAATATTATAACTTATTGTTAAGATAATCCTTAGACTTAGAGTATGGTGCCAGGACCTCTACAGCAAAACTAACAAAAAAGGTTAGTATGCGACTATGCACTCATAATCTATGGGTTCGTTATTATCATGAACCAAATTTAACAAATAGTTTAAGAAACGCGGAGAGTATAACAACAAAATGACTTACCCTGTGTCATGGTGTTATCTGTAATACAAAAATATGCATTTCCAAACTGTGAAAATATTCAATAATCGTTTCAACAATCACATACATAAATCTTATTCATTTCACATATTTGGGTTCGTTATCATGAACCCAACTTATAATAAGCGGTTCAATAAACATCAAAAATAACAAAATCACCTACCTTGTGCTACCTGTAATACAGAAATATTCACAAACAATACATTCAAATAATATACATAAGGAAATTATGAACATGTCCTAATAATGGATTACTGTGCATTTAATAAATGAATTCAGATTAAAATCTTTTAGCAACTTTTCATATACAGTGTGCCCAGTAAACTATCGTGACGATTGTAGGATGAATATTGTCCAATTAAAGATGTGAACGTTATTTTCAATAAACAGTGTTTCATTTAATAAGAAATGCTATAATCCAACTAGTAGGTGTTTCAAATACTCAAATAGATACCTAAATGATCCCAATATTTTTTGTATACAGGGTGTCTCACGGTGACCGTCGGTTAGAAGTATATCAAGAACTGTAAAAGCTAGAAATTTGAAATTTTGCATATGCGACATGGAGTGTTTAATCTATTAAATAAAAATATTTTCCAAATGGCAGCACTTCCGGAAATACCGGAAGTGAGCATCAACTTCTTTATTTTAAATACAAACCAGGCAATTTTTTTTCACATTCTGATGTGTCATAAAATGTTTAGTAAGTATGCTTAAAATAATCGGCGTATCAATTTTGATTGTTGAGAAAAAAAATTTTTTTCACTGAAAAATGTCAAAATCTTGTTTAGGAAATAAAATTGAAAGTCGAAAGTGGTAAAAGTTAGGGAAATGGGATTTTAGGTTCTCAATGTCAAAAGATTGAGACACAATTGTCTGTCATGGATTATAAAAAATTGCCCGCGGTTACGTATCTACTTGACGTTATTTCCAGACTTAAGAAAATCTTTAAAAAGTCTCTTTTTTTTAATGGAATGCCTATTTAATTATCGGCCCATTCGATGCAGAAATAAATTTCCTTTAAATTGATATACCATGTTCCTATACCTAAAATCAATGATTACAAAGTTATTTACATTTTTCTAATTAAATTTATAATTACATACTTCACAAAACATGGTTGGCTTTGAAAATTTTCAAAACATTTTCATTCAATTGTTTCTTATGATGACAGTTGTCAGTTAGCTATCAGTTTGAAAGTTTACGCTACATTTACGTTTGTTATCAATGTTATCTGTTTGAATTTTGATGTTTGCGCTTAATATTTGTTTTTAATTGGGAAATATGGAATACACAAACGCTGATATTCTAAATTTGTTTTACATTCATGGCGAGTCTGCTCGTATTACTTTTCGGACCTGCAGAACCTTTAACCATTGAATAGAGAATCACTAAACACTTTAACGAAATATATCCGCATTTACCTACAATGACAGAACCAAAAATCAGGATGATTGAAAAGAATATTCTAAATTTGGGCGAAGTAAATGCGCCAAGAAATTTGGCAAAGCCAATTGTGCCCAATGACGCTGCAGAAACCAATGTATTGGGATATTTTAATGTTTTCCCTGAAAGTTCTGTTCGTTCGGCGGAAAGAGACCTTGGATACTAAAGAAGTTCCATAGATAGAATTTTAAATAATCATAAAAGCATAAGAAACATTTGAATAAAATTTTTTTGAAAATTTTCAAAGCCAACCTTGTTTTGTAAAATAAATTTAATTAGAAAAATGTAAATAACTCTGTAATCATCGATTTTAGGTATAGGAACATGGTATATCAATTTAAAGGAAATTTATTTCTGCATCGAATGGGCCGATAATTAAATAGGCATTCCATTTAAAAAAAGAGACTTTTTAAAGATTTTCTTAAGTCTGGAAATAACGTCAAGTAGATACGTAACCGCGGGCAATTTTTTATAATCCATGACAGACAATTGTGTCTCAATCTTTTGACATTGAGAACCTAAAATCCCATTTCCCTAACTTTTACCACTTTCGACTTTCAATTTTATTTCCTAAACAAGATTTTGACATTTTTCAGTGAAAAAAATTTTTTTTCTCAACAATCAAAATTGATACGCCGATTATTTTAAGCATACTTACTAAACATTTTATGACACATCAGAATGTGAAAAAAAATTGCCTGGTTTGTATTTAAAATAAAGAAGTTGATGGTCACTTCCGGTATTTCCGGAAGTGCTGCCATTTGGAAAATATTTTTATTTAATAGATTAAACACTCCATGTCGCATATGCAAAATTTCAAATTTCTAGCTTTTACAGTTCTTGATATACTTCTAACCGACGGTCACCGTGAGACACCCTGTATAGATATGTATTTGTGCTACCTATATGTGTGTTGGCCTACGCAAATTCCCTAGGTGTACTAGCACCAATAAAATACAAGGTTGCAACTAAAAAATTAATTATTCTTTTAACATTATAAATCAGTGAACTCAATTTTCTGAAATGAAGAGACAATGAGAATTTTAAAAATGACCTCAAAAAATTGTATACGCGTTCTAGATTTAATGTACTCATATTCAAGTTATGGACGCCATTTTGCGTTTTTGCATCGTTACAATTATGATAAAAAATACTTCCCATTGATGTATCATATGACTATGTTTAAAAAAGGGCAGGTACAAAAAATACAAGATCATGATTTAATGAAGGTCAAAAAATTAAAAATGATTCTACTAAAGCAATCTTCTGGGAAATTTTTGAACCGGTATAGAGGGTGTACGTCATAATTGAGATTTAATTTAATTACAATTAGAAATATGTACCCTAACCAGTTTTATTCATTCGTCGGTAACATGTATAGAATTTAATTGTTTTTATACACAAATTTTGTTACTTGTCAAGGGTGACCAATAACTAATTTACAATTTTGTACGTGCTTTGCAATCTTAGAACAGTCATGTGATAATCAATCCTATGAGAATCTTGCAAAAACCTAGTTTGGTATCCATAAGAAAACTAAAAGTTGGACCAATGAAATATTAAAGACACTATTTTAGTGTTCACATTTGGGGAGTAGATTTTAACATTTAACCAACTTTAACCGATCCCAATATTCGCAAGTACAATAAGTAATTTTAATGTGGACACACTGCGTTCTTTTCAAAACACCCACAATATTTGGATTCATCACCATGAACCCAAATTTAAGCAATTCAAGAAATATAAAAGGAATAACATCAAAATGAGTTACTTTGTCGCCTCTGTTTCATATGCAATGGAAAAAGATGGAATTTAGAAAGGTAAGAAACATTATTGTAATACTCACTTACCCTTAGTGACGCCATTATCTGATTTTTCCCAGACGCAGCACTTTAATTAAACAACGTTTACGATTTAATTAGTAATTTCACATGCACAAATTTTTAATCTCGAAACACAAATGCGACAGAAATTTATTTCACTGCACTTCCGACCGCCACGAAAGTCAACGTACTGATCGGTAATATCTTCGAAAAGTTACAGGACGTCGATTATTATCGTTACCACACTTGTTTATAAAAACTAGTTACTTTCACATTTTAGTAAGAAGTGACCTGATGTCGGTGATTCACGTAAAATTAAATTTTGAATCAGGTGATAAGATACTTACACGAAATAAAGATAATTTTACCAACATATTGGTATTATTCTACAAATTGAAGGAAACTTGTGATTCTAATACAGCATTTTACTCATTTTGGGGCTTGGTTATCTCTTTGCAACATCGAAATAAAGTATCAGCTATGAAAAGTTCTTTACTTCTCTTATAATTTGAAAGTATGATTTTCAAGTTTAAATAGCATGCATTAAAGTCGTGAAGGGATAGTTTAAAAATTTCTGAAGAATATTTGTTAAGGGTTTATTATTAGTTACGATATTGATTTTAGTTTCATAAACAAAATTGTGAAATTCTTAAGTTACCACTAAAATTCTCAATGATTCTTTTTTGCATGATTTCCTAGAGTTAGTATTTTTGAAGTACATAATACCTTTATTGCAGTGAGTTGACTTGCTTGTAATAATACAAAACCTCGTGAGCAATCTACAAGTATTGTGATTTTCTCATTAATCGTAAAAAGATGGTGCTGGTGAGTGTTCACTGTTAAAAGTTTATTTAAAAGAAAACTTCCAGAAGTTTTCTACTAACTAAACTTTTTCTCATTAATGTTAAAATATTTAAGAACATGAACGTTTCATTTAAAAACATATTTATCATACCTTCATTTTTTTGAGCTTCTTTGAGGGAGCTGTTAGCGTTTGATCAAATTCATCAAAATAGATCTTATAAACTTAATGCTACTTAGATCAAATTGTCATTTTTCCAAGTCGAATTTAACATTATGTTCTTAGCTAATTCGATGACAAAAATTTGCTGTTAAAAAATAACATAGGTACATTGTCAAGCTTTATTGTGAAATATGAAATCGGTGAATTTAATTATCTAAGATGATTATGACTTATGAGTAACTATTTATTTATTTCTATATTTTTTGGTTTGTATAAAAGTCTCATTACTATTTTTCTTACAAAGATTTCGGTTAATCTTGTGATATAAATAATAAAAAAATAGTTTCATTGCTCAGAAATAAAGTAGGAAGGTTGATTCTTAAGGGATGGCTCCCTGTACATGTATCAAATATTTTGTAAATTGTGGAGCACGAGTACATCTTAAAAAAAAAGAAGGAAACATGCGCTATAATACTATTATTTTCGTATGACATAACACTTTCTAAACCGTTTGATAGAGCTTACTAACTTATTTTGTGTGTAACCGGACAACCCTTTAATAAAGTAATAACAATCCCGATGTTTCAGGGTTGTAAAATCTAATTTTAATGCCATTAGATAGCCATTAAGGTTATAGTGTAAGGTATAATGCAAAAACGTAATTTTACTTCGAGTTTGCTTCTATTAAGGGGTGATGGAGTTGACTTTGTATTCTCGAATTAAAACGAACGTTTAATTGTAGCAACCATGATGCACATAGTGAGGTAATAAATTGCATCCACCTACATTAGTTTCTAATTTGAATGTGTTTTACATAAATAAATTAGCTGGTATGAGCTCTTCATAAAGGGCATAAAATGATTGCAAAGTGTAGTAATGTCTTGGTATATTGTGCTCCTTATTACGCAGAGAAGAATTACTATGTATGCTAAATTTCCATACTTCATTGGAAATTTTAAATATTATATCTTATATCTGTTTGATGCAAAAATGTTTGATGCGGTTAAGTGAATTAGGGTCGGATCAAGTGGTAGGTAATTAATTAAACTATATGAAGGACCACCCAATATGACTTGGGTTGGGATGCGAAAACTGTTTTGTATCTTTGTGCACTTACCGACGAAACTGCGGCGCTGAGTACTTGCGGTAATTTTACAATAATTGTTTACTGTCTTCTGCGGTGGTTGAACGAATATTGAAATATTGCGAGAACCGGATATTCCGCACTCACTCACGTCCCTTCCAGGTTTAAGGGAAACTCAAGGTAAAGGTCAGTAAGGACGGAATATATCGCCCACCGAAATTACCAAGAATAGGTAATTTCTTAACTATGCTATGAACTATACAGGGTATACCACGGAACCCGTTCATTAGAAGTTTCTGGGGTCCCTTAATACTTATGAATTTGAAACTTTCAGGTTAAGGATAACCCATAGCCTTCTTTTGTTCTAAAATATTGTCGATGTTGTACAACTTCCGGAAAGACCAGAAATCGCCATTCGTCTTCTTATTTTAAATGGAACACCCTGTATATTATTGCATTTTTGGATTATACAATCGATTCTGCGTTAATCTGTATTAGATTATCCTATACCTATCTTCAACTGTTTTTGAGATATTATGATTTTTTTGAAAAATTTGCGCTTTGCGGAGGGATGTTTAATAGCCCACCATTTGCTCTTCTTTGATCGCAAAACATTCATACTTTACAAACACGAAGTAAAACCATAAGGGTTCACAAAATGTATTTGCAAACCTATCACAGATTATACAGGGCGTTCAAAATTAGTAGCAAAGTTAAAAAACTTCAAACACCAAAAAGTCATTTTTTTAAATCGAACACCCTGTATATTTTTACATATTTGGAAGACTATTTAATTTAGGCATCGATAAGCTATAGGTATCCCTATACCTATCTTTAGCGGTTTTGTAGTTATTAACACTTTTTATCTAATATTGATAAAAACTGCACTTAAAACCTGTGCACATTTGAAAGTAGGCTGTGAGTATGACAACAGGAAAAACAATTACTTTTACAAAACGAATTTAATGATCTTATTTATACAACAAACAAATAAAAAGGACTATAAAATGGATATAGAATAAATTCAAAATATCAGTATTGGAATATGCGTTAACTGCTTCCATTTTATAAAATTGTTTACTGTTTACCACCTGTTTGCTTTAATGGGCATGACATCCAGATAAACATTCGTTTGTCTAATCATACTAATAATAATAATAATAATAATACTTACTTGATTCCGATCCGTGCAGTTAGTTAACCAGGCTTGGCCTAAGTATCGATAAAAACCGAAGTATAATAATAATATCTTTTATTGAGAGCAAACTATTAAATTACATAAGATTGTTCAAAATACGTTAAAACTGCACACTTGTTCTCAAAAGGAGTGAGTTCAGGTGTCTACAAAAAAAGTAGAGACCTGTTCTTCCACTCAACCCTCATTACCATATTTTATTTTCGCATACTCATAGCCTACTTTCAAATGCGCATAAGTTTTAAGTGCAGTTTTAATCAATATTAGATAAAAAGTGTTAATAACTACAAAACCGCTAAAGATAGGTATAGGGATACCTATAGTTTATCGATGCGTAAATTAAATCGCCTTCCAAATATGTAAAAATATACGGAGTGTTCGATTTGAAAAAAATGACTTTTTGGTGTTTGAAGTTTTTTAACTTTGCCACTAATTTTCAACACCCTGTATAATCTGTGATAGGTTTGCAAATGCATTTCGTGAACCCTTATGGTTTTACTTCGTGTTTGTAAAGTATGAATGTTTTGCGTTCAAAGAAGAGCAAAAGGTGGGCTATTAAACATCCCTCCGCAAAGCGCAAATTTTTCAAAAAAATCATAATATCTCAAAAACAGTTGAAGATAGGTATAGGATAATCCAATACAGATTAACGGAGAATCGATTGTATAATCCAAAAGTGCAATAATATACAGGATGTTCCATTTAAAATAAGAAGATGAATGGCGATTTCCGGTCTTTCCGGAAGTTGTACAACATCGACAATATTTTAGAACAAAAGAAGGCTATGGGTTATCCTTAACCTGAAAGTTTCAAATTCATAAGTAGTAAGGGACCCCAGAAACTTCTAATGAACGGGTTCCGTGGTATACCCTGTATATAAATGGAAACAAAAAAAATCCATAAAATTAAGTTTATACAGATTGCAATATGCGCAAGAAGTACCTATACATAAACAAAATGAGATTTAAAAAACTATAGATTACTGCGTAGGCAAGGCACAAAGCTTAACCATTGGCCTTTTGTATTGGCAGTCAATGGCTCGAGAATCAAGAAATGTCCAGGTGAAAGGATGCTTGTCATTTGGATCCGTTGATATACTACAAAGAGGGCGCGACTTGAGCAATGCCTCAACCTGTATGCAAACAGTATTGAATTCCTCATATGTGAGGGTTTGCATGCCTATCACCCGACGGAGATGAGTTTTGACGGCCTTGATACCGCTCTCAACCAATCCAGAAAAATGAGGCACGGAAGGGGGGGGGGGGGGGGTGTGAAAACTCCAGGTAATTCGAAACAACCTAACTGTAACAAATTAATAAGCTGGTTTCGTAATTCCAAGACCGACGAGAGGTCTTGACCGCCACAGACTAGGTCATCGACGTACAAATTTGATTGAAGTGCTTGCGAAGGAAGCGGGAATTCGTGTCTACCTTCTTTAGTCAATTGAAGAAGGCAGCGAATGGCAATGAAAGGGCTCGAAGATACCCCATAAGTCACTGTATTTAGGCGATATGTAGCTATCGGTTCCTCAGGAATAAATCTCCAACGGATTAATTGATAATGGCGATGCGGTTCCCAAACTGAAATCTGTCTGAACATTTGACGGATGTCACACGTGAAAAAAAAATGTAGGTACGAAAAGCCAGTAAAATTGCAGCCTGAAGTTTAGCTCCACTAAGCAAGTAATCATTTAGTGAAACATTGTTCTATGCCTTTGCTGATGCATCAAAAACCACACGAGTAGCTTTTGTGTTATCGTTTGTTTTGAAGATACAATGATGCGGAATAAAATATGAATTTGGATCTGCTAATGTTTCCGACACCTTTGACATGTGCCCGGATTTTAGATAATCATTCATAAAATCAACATACGAAGGACTTTCTTCCAAATTCCAGAACTTCTTTAATGTATCATCGAGATAAGGTTCTGTTCACACGAAAAATGAATGAACTGGTGTGGGTGCGGACCTTGTGCCCAATAAGGCATACCCAAAAACTGTATTTATGGCTGCTGGGTGAACACCATCGCCGGGAATAAAACCATCTTTAATAATATGTGCGAAGGCGTCTGCCCCTAATAGTACATGGACTGAACCCGGCAAAAACCACCGTGGGTCCGCGAGTTTTAAATTAGAACATGATTGCTGATCAGGAAGCGGAAAACTTGGGAAACCCTGAACAAATGTTAGGTAATACCATTGAGGGAAGTGTAAATGAAAAATCTGACGATTCCACTGGACGAATTTGACATTATATGGTTCCATGTGAAGAACATACAGTGACTTGACCTAATCGCATAATAGGTGCGGCAGCTTGTCCTAAATGTTTGCGGCAACGATTAGTAATAAAACTTGAATGACTTGCAGAGTCACAGATTGCTCTGACAAGTTGAAAATTGTCCAATTTATCTTTGACCTCAAAAACAACAATGGCTAACAAAACTGTGTGATTAGAATACAAATTGTTTAAGAATACAGTCGAAGCATGGAAATCTGTGCGGGTTGCGAAGTGTTTCTCCCTGTATCACTCTCTGTGGAAGGTGTAGTGGGAGCAGCGTTTGAAAAATGCAATAGCGAGTTGTGGTTAGCCGAACAGCGCCTACAGGTCGACGTCGACCTACACGACTTCGGATAATGCGACGAACTGAGACAAACGTGCTGATTTTGCAACATTGAATCGTGCGGTGAGTGACAATTGCAAAAAGGGCACACATTTATAAATTGAATGTGTTGTGGCTTTGCAATGGGCGCACATTTGAGTTTTGGATCCTCGCTGTTTGTAGAGGCTAAAAGTACTTGAGGACGATCCTTAATATTTTGGTTATATGATGGTTTGCTAGCGGTACTACTAGTGTTGGAAACACTACCCAATGAATTATTTTCTAAAGCACGGCACCTGTCTGTTAAGAATTGTCTCAAATCTTCGAATGCGGGAAATTCCACCTCTGCGTGTTTTATTTCCAATGATTTGCGAGTGGAAGTGTCTACTCTTTGTATTAACCAATTAAAAAGTGTGAATTCCCAAAGATTTATATCGTTATAACGCGAAAGTGCGGTTAAATTTTCATTGAAAGTGTTTAGTAAATTTCGCAATGATTGGACTGAATCATTGTTACATTTTGGTGCATTAAAAATTAATTGCCAATACAAGGTAGCTAAGGCACGTTCATTTTGATACAGATCCAGAAGCGCCTTATATGCGATCAAATAATTTCCCGAAGTTAAGGGTAAATGCTTGACAATGGATAAAGGCTCTTTTGATAAAGAACTGATTAAATCCCGAAATTTAGACACCGGCGATAAGTTGTCATTATTGTGGATAACCGTATACGTATTGAATAAATCAATGTATGAAGGCCAATCATTAAGTACGCCGCTGAAATGGACGAGATCAATTTTAGGCAATCTTACATTGTTGCTAGTTGGTGGAATTACCGATGCCACTGATTCTACGGAATTAAAACGTGAAACTGTCCCTTGCGTTTCCATCATTTGCAAGCAAACAAACACGATTTTTCATCTGTGAGTTCCTAGAAAGGGTTTACTAACATACTTTTGTAACTAAATAGCAGGTACAAGGATTTGCGATGATGACTCACGAGGTTGCCAGTTATTTTCCTAAAAGTAAGAATGCTGAATAATTTGTAGCTGCACCTTATTGCAATCTTAATACACTCAATTTGTATGTTTCTCAAACAATTAAGCAATTAATGGACTGTAATTAAATATAAAGCGGTATCGGGCACGAGGACCAAAAATGTTTGATGCAAAAATGTTTGATGCGGTTAAGTGAATTAGGGTCGGATCAAGTGGTAGGTAATTAATTAAACTATATGAAGGACTACCCAATATGACTTGGGATGCGAAACTGTTTTGTATCTATGTGCACTTACCGACGAAACTACGGTGCCGAGTACTTGCGGTAATTTTACACTAATTGTTCACTGTCTTCTGCGGTGGTTGAACGAATAGTCATTTTTTTGTAGAAAAATATTGCGAGAACCGGATATTCCGCACTCACTCACGTCCCTTCCAGGTTTAAGGGAAACTCAAGGTAAAGTCAGTAAGGACGAAACAATATCCCTTACGACTTACGAGGCTATCTGTTGCCAAATTTCATTATTTTACATTTCTTAAAAAAATTAGATACTTTAATTGGTGTTAGAGAAATTGATTGCTACTGAATGTTTCATCCTAAAAAACAGAATTACTTATTTACTTCTGTTTCCAATTACATATGAATACAATTTTAACTATTTCCGATTGTATTTAATTCTTTCATGTAAAAACAATCATTCCGAAAAATAAATTCTTGTTGCAACCGAAAAGCACTTTATATTTGAAAATAGCAACTACAACCACAATCTACGTCTGTACACATTTAGAAATGAAACAAATGATTCAAATTAATCCTTATGAGATTCAGCTTTTTCAGGTGTCGTCGTATTTGGAAACCATTCCAATTGCAGAGATGATTATTGCAAAAGAAAAAGTAATAACGAGAAAAACCATATACCCTTACTAACTAGTTGTAACATTTACGCACAATTAATCAGGTTAATAGAAAATATAGCCCAAAAAGCAGGTAGGTTAGTTACTAATGACACCACAAACTATGCTGAACGTCACGTCATGTCTTTGGTGGCAAAATTTACTGGTGAGAAAAGAATTAATTTCACACTAAGAGGATCTTACCACAGAAGATGCATTGCAGCAGGTTTGGTGATGGTGATGGCCATGTAAGTTAGAAGAACTCTCGTCGGTAAACAAAATATTTTCAATAAATCTTTCGTTTTCATTAGCCCGATTCATAATATCTTCACAAAATTCCATACGCTTTTGATGACGTTTTGGAAAAATTTCTTGGGTAGGTGTTTGCAACTTATAGCAACGGTAGTTATTCCTTTTCAAGATATTGCGAACTGTTCTTGGTTCAATTTCTTCATCAATTTTTGTACTATTGCACGGGAAATTAGTTTCTGCTAAACTACATACTGCAATTTCTCGGAGTTCCCGCTCTTCGTTTACGTTACGACCAGGATGCTCACCATCATTACCATCAATGCTGTTGCATGTTTAACAATTATTTAAACATCTACATCTTTCCAATTTACCAAAAATACGCCTAATCGTAGTTTCTGATGGAATTGGCCTGGTTTCAAAGAAAAAAGCAAACCTGCCCACTATTTCTTGTGTAGAGTGTTTCTTGAATAATACCACTTAATAATCTGTATTTTTTCCTCAGTGGAATACATTGTCTCGAACAAAAACACTGATTTTCAATTCTCGTTGACACTAGCAATTAAATGTGTTATTAATACCAGCCTACTCAATAGACGCATGTATGGCATTAGCGCTTGTAGTTTTTTGCACTAGTGAATTCATTGCACTGTCTTTGTTTTACTTATTATAAGGCAATCCACCGATAATATTTTTCCATAGCTGTATACAATAAGATAAAGATTTTGCAGGTAAACAAGTTTTATAATTGTTTACATAATTTAGATAGACATACTCACCTATTGTGCTACAAGTACGGTGGAACGGTTTATTTTCAAACAATAAGCAGCTTTGGACTGTTTTTGAGCAGGTAGATATTGGAAACTAGTTTTGTGTGTTGCCTAAAAGATGAAATAACTTTTAAACTATTGCTGCGACACCAGACGGTGAAAGTTTTCGTAATTACGGCTATACCCTTAACAATTAAAAAGATGGCTGTATCTTCTCAACATCTAAACTAAACATTTTACAAACTCCATTTTTAATTCAACTTTACAAGTTGCTAAGGGACAAAAAAGCTTCAAAATAGATATTCCATTTATAATCCAATTTTATACTACAAAAACGTTGGGGTGGCAAAGGGATGGTGAGACACCTACAAAAATCGAGAAAAAGCTAATTCTGCTTTTATTTTTATTTGTCATAGCATACTAATAACCCATTATAAATTTTTATTAAAAAATACCGTTGTAGCGCAACATTAAAAAGTTTGGTTTTATTTTGTAACTTTAACACGCTGTATAACTTCTTTTGGGTGCACTTATTCATGTAGGTAAATTAGACCAAATCGACTTATTTTCGCCCCTAGAAATCGTGGTATAATTTATGACCAACTAATTATGGCACCCTGTATATGTCGAAACTTTAAAACTGCGAGTTACAGGTTTCGGCAGTAATTTTGAGATTTCTATTTATATGTTGAAATTCTGCTGCAAATTTAAGAAAGTATTAAAAATAAAACATTTTGAATTTGACCTTTTTTGGGCTTCGTAAATTTGTCTCTTTATCAAAGCTGTTGCATTAACACGATCCAAAACTTGGAGATAAAAGGCGAAACATGTATATGGTAACAGATAAATTGAATTACTCTATATACAGTAAAGGAGAATTGCAACTTGCCGCTTTTACGTCCAGACAAATTTTAATCTCCCGTACCTTTTATGTTGATTCAAAAGAGTTGATCGTGGAAACGGGAAGCACCGTTTGTGGAGGTAAATAATGTCGTTACCTCAAAAGATATCACAACCATTCGCGTGTTATATTTGAATACTATTTTTTTGTGCCTAGCTGCAGTTTCATATAACTAGTAAGTATAAGAGAAATTAATTAAAATTGAGTGGTTTATAAGAATCCTAGATTGGGTGTAAGTTCTATTTAAACTTACATTATTTGTTGCATGTGTATATAATAAACCGAGAAAATCGTCTTTATAAAAAGTTACCTCAAGTACCTCCTGCTTCCTGAAGGCTTAGGTCTTTCAATAAAAAGTGGAATATAAGGAATTAAAAATAAATGGAAACTTTTTCCATAAGTCCTTCCAGATTACAAATAATGAAAGCTCGGCTCGCATTGCGTTTAGAGTTTTAATAGTCTTACGGCGCATCGTCCGGAATTAGTCAGCATGGCAGAAGTATCTCGGGAATATTTACTCGTTTTTCCAAACGACTCGGTCCAAGACAATGCTTGAAGCTAAGGACGCGCTCGTGATTTTGCTTTAATCCTCGTATAATGGTTGCGTAATTCTTCCGGCTCGAATCCAGCAACTCTTTCGCCGATCGTCTAATGTATTCAGCGAGAGAGCACATGCCGGTTCGCGGCGTCGATTTGTTCGGTTGCTTAATATTTTTAACAGCCTCGCATTAAGACGTCGTATCAGGGGTCGAGGATTAAAATGTAATAACGTTGTTACAGGCCCAAATTACATTTTTAATTTAAATAACTTATTTTTCGTGTTGATTTAGGCATTTGCAAAACATTGGGTATGCTAAGACGTGCCGTCGCGGTAAAAATTGCGATTCTGAACTAAAGCCAAGTGTATAATGGCAAAGATTGGGGCTTAAAAAGTATAATGGGTCGAAGGAGGGTTAAATGATGGCGGGGGTCTTGTCCGCTCTGCGGTTCTGCCTTGGCGATCTTTAGAGTCATAGGCGCCATACTTTATTTTTTTAAAGGATAAATTTCAAAAGACTTTTGCACAGCTTAGAATTTCTAAACGATGCAATCGCGCCACCTATTGCTATCACTGAGCGTCCAACCTTTAATTGAGCGCCCTTAAATATCTGGATTATTTCTTAGAAAATCTTCAATATCGTGATCATTGGATTAGTATACTTTGCCTTTGATGCCATAGGCGCGGAATTACAGTGCGATGTTTCTTAGAAGATTATTACCTAAATAAAGTACAAATTTAAAAAGAGGATTGCTAGGGGAGGATTTTCTATAATCGTGGTCATGTAAAATATAATTTAAGTAAAAACTGTTTTAAATTGCTATTTACCCTAGAAAGTCCCTTAAATGCCGCCTATGTTATAAACGTGGATGAAATCTGATCACGTTCTTCGACTTGATCTTAGCACGTAATGAAAAATTGCATGTTCGTTAGGAAGCACTTAAAAATAAAATAACTGTTAAGAAAAGTAGATGGCAATGAGGACGGCCGGGGAAATGACTGATCCCGTTTAATAACATTTAGTGCAAGATTAAACATCCTTATACCGCCCCCATTTTTGCACGGCTTGATAAAAGCAAGAGCATACGATCAATTACCGGAATGAGTGCGCACATGATTGGATATAGATACACGAACTGGCTTTGATGCTTTGACAAGAAATATTTTTATTCCTCTCGAGTGGACATTTTGCGGTTTACCTTCTGCGGCAGCTATGTGTATTTACGTCAACTAACTCTAGCAAAGTAAATATTGGTCCGCGTCGTATAGAACTTTATTAGCGAAATTAACTTACCGCACGCTCCGATGTCATATAAGCGGCGGCGGGAAATTAACCGAGTATAATACATAGATCCGACCCTTACTTCTATATTAATATTATTAATATTCTTGAACGTACATGTACTTCTAAATATAGCTATATACTTCACGAAGCTTTCAGTTCGCAAATTCACTGTTTATTCGACGGCGTCGGAACATGTAACCGTTCTAACCCCTAATTTTCGCATAGTTGCCGTCTGGCGGGAACATGCCTTTCCCGAATTAGCCGAGTGTGTTTTCGCTTATTAGGCATAATGCGGCGCTGATCCGAATTAATTCTCGCTCCCTTGCGGTGCCGAAGCACGGTGAAAGCATTAGCATGATCGTACCTTGTCTCCATCTTAACCCGATGCGTGTCGCTCAACGTCTTAGAAGCGGTTCAAATAGTCGCCACAAGCGGATTATCGGATGCAGATCAGACCCAACCGCGATCCATCAACTCATCTTGCCACAATTATACAAATAATAAATATTTATCATGGTCCTTATCCTCTTATTTCTGTTCCGATTCTTCCTTCCTGTTGCTTTTCCTCCTCATTACGTTTAATCCCGGCTCTCCATTTTAGCCGCGAATGACATTAGCGTCATACCTTATTTAGTCCACTATATAAAACTTACATTAATGCTTCGCTTTGTAATAATATTTATTTTCGGTAACGTCGTGTTTAAGAACAGAATAGGATAAAGCTTACGAGTATAAAGCAAATTAATTGAAGACGTCGCAGTAATGTTCTCCGCTCATGGTTGATGTCTTTATTTCCGAGACTGCAGGCTTAAATATGGCAGCAATTATTCTAAATACGGAATTAAAACCTTTTAGATAGCTATTCTTTCCAGACCACGAAGCCAGTAATACCGCCTTTCTACTGGAAAATAGAGCAAATACAAAAGATTGGCTTTATTCTGTCGCGACCACGAAAAGAAGTCTCTTGATGAGGATGAACGATAAAGGCTTGCCGTTGAACAGGTGGTGATTTAGGCTCGCTTCCCGTTTTGCATAACAATCGCCACTTAAGAAGACCGTATCATTGCATTTTCTTTTCAGTTATTTACGAAGTATTCTTATAAAACCCTCCACTTTCATTCAAATTATTATGTATACCTACGCGCTTATCGCCCATCCCGTTTTCCAGATTAAAATGCCGGACAAGTCTCATTTTTGATATATTATAGGTAGAAGAATTAAATGGAAAAAGTTTCGCCAAATCTCTAAGTCCCCTTTCGTTTTGTTAAGTAAACGACTATAAATCGTGTATCGTACGATACTGTATATGCAAGACAGGGATGATTTAAGAATACCGCTATAAGGAATGTATATGGCTAGTTTATTTTCGACAATCCAGATTAGCGCCCAAAGTTCTCAAATTTGCTTGACGAAACTACCTCCTATACGTATAGTCCATGTTCCTACTTCTGTAAACTTAATTCCCCCAGGTGTTCATTTGCTTGGTGCTTTGAAGGGATTATGTAGTTGCAACCCCCGAGAGTTTATTCAATCAGACACTTTATAAAGGAACATCTCTTAGCCTTACTTTATAGCCATTAACATACTAATAATATTCCTGCGACAGGACAGAATTAGCCGATCAATACGTTTATACTTTATAAGTGAAGAACCGATACAGAACTGACGATAAGATCAATTTACCTTCCTTCTCTCGCTTGCTACGTATTGAAACACATAATAACGCTTCTTTTGAACTTCAAAGCTTCTCAAATAATCACTAATAAGGGTTACTAATGATTTGCCGCGAATGAGAAAAATTTTCGAACAGAAGCAAAAAGCGTAGATGTGAATACTTTGAAGAAACTAATTGCTAAGATTTCAGTTCGCTGCACTCCGTCATTTAAAATTTGTAATTCACGTGATATACAATCCGATTTGCTTCGAAAAAATGGTACCACGAAAGAGACCCTAATCTCCCGATTCGTTTAATAATTATAGGTATATACTTATTTGATCTTTTTACGATATTTGAGACATTTTTAAGTCTGCCGCTTTCAGAAATTTTTATATTAAAACTTTTATCACATTAATGAATATTTATTTATAATCAGTACTTTCGTATAAATTCAATCGCTTGATTTGTTTCCAATCCTTACATAAAATAAACGTTTTCACTTCAATTAAATTTATTTCATCAACAAAAGCCGTTTGTTCCTCTCACGATTTCTTATTCAATTCCAAAAATACTTCTTTTCAAAGAATTTTATTTAATATGCTTTAAGCATCTTGTCACAAATTGGTCGATCGGTTAAATAAACTTTACTTGAAGTTTTCTATAAACCGTTGACCATATTTCCTACCATACCTGCTTATTGGCACACAATGCTAAAAACAGACGTAGGAGTGATTATGATTAGCCTTGTAATGCCTACTTGTGTATCCAGACCTCGTCTACCATAGGGTGCTAAGGTTTTGGTTCTTCCATTTTGTTCTATTACCATGATTCTTCTGATGTCATCCTATTTACTATTTTCTTCCAGTTTTTTTTGTACTCATTTTGATCATCTCCACCTTTTTTTAATTGCGATCTTTTCGTTAAATTACTGCACCTAAGTTTTTCAGGAGAGGTCTCTTAGCTTTTCCTTTTGTTTTTCCTACTGAAACTGTATTCATTATTCGATTGCAGCGCTACTAATTTTTGTCTTCAAGAGTTTTAACACTGAGAATACTCTGCTTTCTTGCGTACCAAAATTTGCACACGTCGCTAACTATCACCTTTAATCCCTCTCTTTGAGGACTACACTCGATCAGAAATAAAACTTGTAAACTGTCGCCAACTGAGTGGCATTGAGAAAGTTTTCCATGCTGTGTCTTACAATTAAACACGTCAAACCAATTGGATTTTATGGGAAAATTTTTGACTGTGAATTTGATGTACCGGGTGGGTCAAATTAGACATTTTCTTATGGAAACATCGTTTATCTTAAGAAATAGAAAAAAATGGACCTAGGTGTCTTGAGCTCAATTTTAATGAGAAAATCACTGGCGTAAACATAATTCGGCTATCTCTAATCGTTTGGCCGCTAGGGGGCGTTTCTCGAATTTAGTCGATTTCTTTAACGCTCCATAACTTCCTTATTATTAAAGATAAGTGATTTTGGAAAAATCTTTCTTAGAGCACTTTTTACGTAGAATCCATTGCGATGGACAATTTACAGGGTGTTTGGTTTTTTGTGTACGACCCTAAACTACATTTTTTCATACGGACCACCCTCGATATTTTGGGGTTTTTGAAACTCAAAAAACCAAACACCCTGTATAAAAATTGTCCATCGCAATGGATTCTACTTAAAAAAGTGCTCTAAGAAAAATTTTTCCAAAATTACTTATCTTTAATAATAAGAAAGTTATGGAGCGAGAAATCGACTAAATTCGAGAAACGCCCCCTATCGGCCAAACGATTAAAGATAGCTGCATTCTGTTTACGCCAGTGATTTTTTCATAAAAATTTAGCTCAAGATACCTAGGTCCATTTTTTTCTCTTAAGGTAAAAGATGTTTCCATAAGAAAATGCCCAATTTGGTCCACCCGGTACATTCATAGCTATTCTTCAGAAAGTAAACAGCGATCCGAACAATGGACAGCTTCTACACCGAAGAAAACCAAAACAGTTCAATCGGGGGAAAAGTTGAAATAAGTAATGCACATACTACCCTACAAGAGAAAATTCAAGAGAAACGATCCGGATTAGCGAAGAAGAGCGTTCTCTTTCACTAGTACATATAATACACTCTACCACTAGTCAAATACGCCACGCCCTCTATTCCCGGAATCTACCTCCCTCAGATTATAACTTGTAGATCCATCAAAGAGGCGATTCCTCTTTTTTGGCATTTTATGTACTTTGTCTGTTTTCTTCCTCATGGTTCTTCCGACGTCCATGTCTAGCATTATTTTTAACACTTGGGTGGTTTTCTATTCCAGGTGTCAGCTATTCTGTTAATATAACCTACCTATAATATTTATTTGGTGAATTTTGTTTTTTGCACGTGATGCTTAGATCTTCGTTTCTTATACTGTCACATAATGTTTTGCCATGTGTGGGGACCTAATTACTTTCATCATTTCTTTTGCGATAGTGGTGTCTGGTCTCGTTCAACCGGCCACACTGCTGTGTTTATTCTCGTCTTGTCGGTGTTCAAGTACTTACCTACTTCTTAACCTAACGCTCCTTAAGAAACGTAATATCTTAATTGCTTGATTTCCAACTTGGAGCCTACCATTCCTTGCGATTTCAGAGACCTGTTTCATTTTCAGAGTCGAAAACGTTGACGGAGTCATTATCGTCGCAGACAACCTTAAACATTCTCCATTTTATATCTTGTGTTTTTTGGAAGATTAGGACGCTATCCATAACCAAATTCAAAGTACTGAGAGAATCAGTAGCTTTTCAATTCATCCTGGTGTAAATGGTTTTGCCTTGCACCCCATAACTACTGTATCTGAGTATCTTTTCAGTTATGGTAAAAAGTATTCTCAGGATGGACATTTCACATTGATCGCATTGTCTTCTGTTGAGCCCTAATATTAGATTTACGGTTGTTATATGTGATGCTCTATCCTTAACATAGTTTGCACAGTTTATTGAACGATTTAAAAGTATATTTATGTATGGACCTTTCTTAGCGACCATTGTAGTTTCTCTGTTCCTCATTCCCTTGAAATAACTAGGAGTGCAAACAAATGTAACCCTGTTCTCGCACCACTTCACTTGAGTTTAAGATCATTTGCACTAAACAATCTTCACTAAGAGGATTTTGTATCCTCTTCATACTCTCTAAATTTGCACAAATTATATTAAATGTGTCTTGTTGTAAGAAGTCTATCCATTTTAATGCCATCTATACTGCGTATAGTTTGGTGATGTAGATTTCTGTTACAGATGCCTGGTTGCAGTGATCCAAGACAAGTTATTGTAGTTACAATCACTTTTAGATCCATAAGTATCGAACGCTAGGTAAGTATCTATAAAATAGAACAGATTGTGCTCGCTGGGAACAGGCACTCAAGGTAAGATTTTTGAGATGCAATTAACCAGGGATGGGTTTTAGAAACCTTTATATTATAAACTACGTTTAGGGTTATGTTTAAATCTTCTTGTATCTGATTGCAAAAAAATTTACTTATTGTTTTGATAAACATCATAATGCCAGGAGATAAAAACGTTATACAAGCCCATATGCTATTAAAGTTTAGTCATCTCCTATATTTCGCAGTTTTTCAGCACAATGGAAGATAAGAGGTAGTACGGTATGCACCACTAAGTGAACACATTGCAGCCTTCGTGTTTCCCGAGGTGACTGATTTCGCGTCCCAGTTTACGCTACCGGACGATTTCATGGTGTTTCTTCCATTTAGCAATTAAACAATTTTATATATATTTTGAAAATCTTTAAAATGTACTTTTAATTGACGCCGATCCACCTCCAAAATAAAAAACAAAAAAAGGCAAGTTAATATTCCGTACCCAATGATGTGAATAACCCTGTACAAAATTAAAAAAAAAACAAATCCCCGTACTATTGTAGATACATATATCGTCTTTCAAGGTATTGTGAAAAATAACTCAAGAATCCGTGTACAAATTTAATAATTAATACAACCTCGAGCCTACCATCATCGATTCATTTATAAGCCACTATCATAATACCTGTAGAAAGTGTACTATCGATTACTTTAATTATAGAAAATGTCTAAAGAAACTTTTATGGCGACGAAAAATATGTTTCAAAATTTTTTTCGGTCGTGTCACGAAAAGGAATGATCAAAAACCCTTTACTCATTTTGCTTCTAAAAGCCTTAAGTTTTAATTAAACCCGCAAGTGTACGCTGTGCGTTTTCGGGTAAAATACGTACATATATTAGATACAATCAATAATCAAATTTTAATAATTACGTCTAAAACGTGAATTTGAGGAGAAGAACTGTAGCTAATTGGTTGAATACAAACTCTCTTACATCTTAAATACAATATTTATTATCTGGTTCGAAATACGTTCCATAACGTATATAGCTATGAGAAGCATATTACAATATTTCAAATATTTAGTGGTGTATGCGCTTGGGTAGATTTTGTGGGATCGGTATGATTTGTTGTTTTCAAATGTTATTGCTTCCTATGATTGCGTCGTACACGAGTAAGCCTCTCGCGGACGCCGTTTCCATAATACAGCGCTGCGCCAGTTTTCCACTATTTATGTATATATGTGTAATACATTCTTAACCTAAACGATTCTTATTCTTCAATACAACCAAGAATATGAATCCCAAGATATTATATCGCTATTTTTCCCGAATGTTTCTCTATTCTCAATGTGGTCCTTTACGAAAAGAACGCTTACATATACACTTTAATCAATTTAACAAGGAGACGTGGGATGATGTGTAACATATATATATATACCTATCATTAATTAGAGTGATCTATTCTTCTCTATAAGACACTTTCGTTATTTCGTTTTAGCGATCGCTTTTTTTCTATCTAATTTACAGCAAACCGTCCTTTGGTGAATCAATATTTTTGTATTTTAGCATAATAAGATTACAAACCATTATGATTTTATGTTTATAGATACGAACTACCTATTAGGTAAGAAATAATTACGATTTGCTTGTTTCCTAGAAATCCTACATAAATTTTAAGCATCACCAGAAAAATACTTCCACCATTTTTTCGGTGTTCCTCGCCCTCAAATTGACTACTTTCGCGATTCGCACCATTTTCTCACGAACATTTTTAAACATTTCCTAAAAAATGAGTGGATATATTTTTGGAATTGATCCATGGTGTAAATTCTCCAAATACGTTTTAATATCAATTATTTTTCGATAGGAAATTGCTCCATTTACAGGTGCTCTATCATTCAAAGGAATCGGCTCTGTTGTTGCGGAGTATAATGCAGACACGTTAATCGTTTTGTCCTGCATTCTTTTGATAACATTGTCACCATCCAACAGCGACATCATGACCTTATTAGAAGATGTTGTTGAACCCTTTGACGAACGTTAAGTTGCGAAGTCCAGATTCCCCAATTGGGCATCGTAAAGTACATCATAATAAATTTTTCCGGAATGTTAGATGAAACTACCGCACAAATTATCACAAGGCGGTAATCGGTGGCTTCAACATTACGCCGAAAATCCTCTCCAAAATCAAAAGCAAAAAATCAAACATTTTTGACGATGGTGTCTTACTCCAAGTAACCCGAAAATTACATGAAGAACAGGTAGAAGACATAAGCTTTCCGTGGTCGGCAAGAACATTGCTAATAAGGAGGAACTTGTCTAAAGAAACGGTTAACATTGCGGAAAAATTAATTAGGGATGTACTTTACGGACAGAAATTCGCAACTTAACGTTCATCAAAGGGTTCAGCAAGATCGACCCAAAATTTCACCACAAGGCAACCGGTCCAAAACAAAATTACAATCCCCAGTCTTACATGTAATAATAATTCATATCATTATAAAATAAAACGATTTAATACAATCTTGTTAGTGTTATTTTCAACTGCACTTACCTTTTTTAAAACAAAATAAATTACCTTGCAGGTCTCCAGACCCAATGCTTGAGGCGAGATGATAGTAGAAAATTTCAAATTTTCATAACTTCTGACCGTAGCTATAAATCTTAAGGTAAGGTGTAAGTCGTTTGTGAGGTGAAACAGCTGCCTTTAATTGTGTGTTGTCTTTGGCAATTAAAAGAGTTTCGTAATCCATCCTTAAATAATTAAACCAATCTCCCGGTTCTAGTACGAATTCGTTTAATAACTTAATATGGGAAAAGTGATCTCTTTTCAGCAGCCACTCCTTCGCCCACTTCGGCCTTTTCTTTTTAGATTTCACAGCTAATGACGCCGCCGCGCCGCACTTTTTCATCGTATATCCGGCACTGAAGACCGCTAAAACAAAATTGTAGTCTGTTCATCGAACAAAATCGTAGAATAAGAACGCAACCTGTGGCCCAATTGAGTAAATGGAAGTCTTTGTTCAAGGTGACCTCAATGAGATAAAGAGTCCCCTAAATATAATAATGATGATGACTTTTATTAGCTTACGCACGTGTGCAATAATGCACCTATAAGTATAATTTCTACAAAAGGACTAAACTAAATTTAAAAAAAAAGTACGATAAAAAGGAGAAATGAAACAAAAAGTATAAGTACCCCATAGTGCGCAACCTAACTGGGCGAAGTTCAGATCCTAACAGAAAAATTCATTAGCGATCTGCTCTTGCACTTAACCCTATATCCAGGTTGCCAATGGTATATTGTCTCTATGCGGTTATATTAATGAACTATGAACTATTATAGAGACAAAATGTGGCAAAGCATATTGTGAACTAAAATCATATTTCAGTGCTAATCAATTGCTCATGAACGATAGCAAAACTCAGTGCGTCCCGTTTAAATCGGTCCGGTCAAATTTGATGGTTCCAATTAGCATCAACATAGGTGGCAGTGATGTACACTTCTGTGAAACAACAAAGTTTTTAGGTATCACGTTACAATCAAACTTAAAGTGGTCCGCACACATTAACGAATTATGTACAAAACTGAACTCCATTTTATACTCCATCAGAGTTATGAAACAATACGTTGATACTACCGTGTTAAAAGTTATCTACCATGCAAACTTTGAAAGTAGACTCCGATTTGGCATTGTTTTCTGGGGACAGGGTGCAGATCGTAGTAGGGTCTTCCTAATCCAAAAATCAGTGCTAAGGACTATGTACTCTATACAAAAACGAACCTCATGTAGGGGCCTGTTTAGAGCCAAAAAGATACTTACCTGCGTCGGTATATATATATATATACGAAACAGTGTTATTTATATATAGGAATAGAACATTAATCGAAGAACATCGGATTAACCACCAACACAACACGAGGAGTAACTTAACCACGTATAACCTGCCAATACATAAATTAACGTACACAGAAAAGGGATGCAAATATGCGGGGCTGAAGCTGTACAACAAACTCCCGCACGACTTCAAAAACCTGCAGCCGCCACAATTCAAAAATGCGGTTAAAGACTTTCTACTGAAAATCGAACCGTATAACATCGAAGAGTTCATGACCTTTCGTGAACGATAGGTACACTCCCTGAAGATGAACATGACAATAGTTGCTTCATGTGTTTGTATGTATGATTGTACAGATACATATTGCAAATAAATAAATATTATTATATGTACTTCGATTGTTATCGATACTCAGGCCAAGCCTGGTTAACTAATCGCACGGATCGAAATCAAGTTACGATTAGTCCTACTAATACATATATCTATACAATATAAATTTGAAGTTGCTGTTAAAAAGTGAACATACTAAATACTATACACATATTATGTTCATTAAATTAAATGACGTTGATAAAACCAACGCTGATCACATTTTAGATACTGTATTTGTTTGAGAAGCCTCGGTGTATTTGATCCCAATTTGTAAAAGCCACGTCCCGTCGACCCTCTTTCCGCGAAGGCATTAACATGAACGCAGCGTCGCGCATCAATAACAAAAAGAGACCCTATATTCCTAGGCTTCTCCGTTGGCGTCACTTATTCGTGACTTAGTGACTTTTTATAGAAAAGAAAAAAATGAACATAATATGTATGTTTTGAAAAAGTGTTATGATTATTGTGTAAGCGTTTTTTGTTGTTTAGCTCGACGCATAGGTTGCACTCGAGTGGGTAATGTGTTGTTTGTGTTTTGTGTTAATTGCGAATTCTGATACTGTGAGTATATTGTGTGTTTACGTTTGAGTGCATGAGAACGAGTCAGAGGTGTTACATGAGTGATTGTTGAAGTGTTGTGTGTTGGTAATGGACTTTCTATAATGTTATGTTGTGTATGCAACAGAGTTTCAATTTGTGAAGGGAGGATTGAGTGTTGTGTTTCATTTTGTGTTTGAATGGTATTAGTTGAAAGTGTGTGATGTGGTTCTGAGTGATGTGCGGTATCTTCCGTTATGTTTAGAAATTTTCTAACTATGTGACAAGTGTTGATAATGACTGCCTTTTGTAATTGTATGTATATGTTCTTATCTAACCCTAAAATGTGCAAACTGTAATGTATTGTTTTTGGTATAACTCCGGTTGCACTAAGAACAATGGGTATTGTAAGAGCAGTTCCCATTCTCCATTGCGCTTTAAGTTCCTGAGCTATATCAGTGTATTTCCGATGTTTCTCTGCGTGTGTATTGGCTAAATTGTTTGTGTTGGGAACTGCAATATCTATTATGTATATGATTTTTTGTGTTTTATCTATAAGTGTTATATCTGGCCTATTGTTATATACAGTTTTATCTGTGAGTAGTGTCCTATCCCAATATAGTTTGTGTGTGGTGTTTTCAAGTACAACTTGCGGTGTATATTTGTAATAGGGTGTGTTATCAGTAGAAAGGTTATGTTTTGTGGCGAGTTTTTGGTGTATTATCTTAGCTACCTGATCGTGTCTGTGTTTGTATTCTGTTTGTGCTAGACGTGTACATGCTGATATAATGTGTTGTATTGTTTCTGGTCTTTGCGAGCATTGTCTACAAAGATCATGTGTAATTGTCCTATCTTTAATTATGTGTTTTCTGTAATTTCGTGTGTAAATGACCTGATCTTGTATGGCAAACATGAAACCCTCTGACTCTGGGAAAATATCACATTTGGTTAACCAAGCATGCGTTGCTATAATATCAACACAGTCTTCGTTAATCTCCTGCGGATATCGTCCATGTAAAGTCTTTTGTGTCCAAGTTTGTATGTTATGTGTGATGTACGTATCTTTACTCATTGGTGGTGTGATGTTTCTATTACTCATATTTAAGGGTGTGTAAGATTTGTCTGCAAGTGTGACTGTTTTGTGTAGCGCTGAAATGTGTGATTTGTTATAAAAGTATTCTCGTAGTTTGTGTATTTGTGTTTGGTGTAACAGGGCTATGTCTGTTAAGCCTCTACCTCCTCGTGAACGAGGAAGGTATAGTCTTACTGTTGAGGCGTGTGGATGATGTATTCGGTATTTAGTGAGTAATGTACGTGTGTTTCGCTGTACCTGTTCTAAATCTGTATTGGTCCACTTTATTATTCCAAAGGAATAAGTAAGGGCCGGTGTAACGTATGTGTTAATAGCTTTGACAGTGTTTCTACCGTGTAGTTGTGTTTTAAGTATACTACGTAATCTGTGTAAATATTGTGTGATTAGATTTCGTTTTATTTGTGTATGTTTTATGTGTGTGTTTTGCTGAAAACCAAGATACTTGTAAGTTTCATTCTCGTCCATGGATCTTATATGGTCACCATGTTCGAGCTCAAAATCCACAAATTCTCTCTTACCAGCAGTGATGTGTTGTGTTTTGCATTTGTCAATACCAAACTCCATGTGTATATCATGTGAAAATGTTTCAGTGATATGTAATAAATGGTTGAGTTTTGTGCTTGTAGAGGCGTATAATTTAAGATCATCCATGTAAAATAGATGTGTAACGTTGTAATGTATTTCGTGATTGTGTTTTAAGTTATAACCAAAATTTGTGTTATTCAGCATGTGTGAAAGGGGATTAAGAGAAAGACAAAACCAAAGTGGGCTCAAGGAGTCACCCTGAAAGATGCCCCTCTTAATTTGTATTGTGTTTGTGATGAGTTGGGTATCATTTAGTGTAAGTGTTAGGGTGGTGTTCCAACATGACATTATGTGAGTGAGAAATTGTGTGATGTTGTTGCTAATTTTGTACAGCGATAGTATTTTTTGTAACCAAGAGTGAGGTACTGAATCAAATGCTTTTTTGTAGTCAATGTAAGCTGTGTGTATGTTTCTTTTATTGAGTCTTGATTGTTCAAGTATTACAGAGTCTATAATGAGCTGTTCTTTACAGCCTCTGGAATACTTGGTACAACCCTTTTGTTCCTCAAATAAAATGTTGTTGTTAGTGCAGTGTGTGTATATTTTATGTGTAATGCATGATGTTAGAATTTTATATATAGTGGGAAGGCATGTAATGGGTCTATATTTAGAGGCATCGTGTGTATTGTTATCTTTTGGAAGCATATAAGTGATTCCCTGTGTGAAGAATGGTGGTGTAGTGTGTGGTGCATCTAATATTGTTGTGAAGTGTTGTGCGAGGTGTATATGTGTACAGGTGAAATATTTCCACCAAAAATTATGAATGTTATCTATGCCTGGACTTTTCCAGTTGTGTAGGTGTTTGATGGAGTTGGTGATATCTTCTAAAGTGATTTGTGTATCATGCATTGGTATTATGTGCTGTGTACGTGTACTTTCCGAAATGATCCAGGGTGCATGTATATTATGTTCAATGTTTTTGGACCACAAATCGGACCAGTAGTGCTCTAGAGATTCTAATGTGGGTAATGAGTATTTTTGTTGAGTGTTTTGTTGTGTTAGTGATCTATAAAATAGTTTTTCGTTGTATTTAAATTGTGTGTTATGACGTTTTCTATTTGCCGCTTCCCTATACCGTCTCAATCTGTTTGTGTATACTGAAAGTTTTTGTGTGAGTGTATCTTTGTGTTCATTGTAATTCGTGTTTGGTTCTCGTGAACTGTGTGTGTTTAGTTTTCTAATGATGTTGTGTACCTGGCGTGTTAGTTTGGAAGAGGTTGTGCCTTGTATGTATTGTGTAATTCGACCTAAGTCACGTCTAATTTCATCTACACGATTCATTAGACGCTTCTCCCAGGCCGGAAGTGTTGTTTTCTTTGTGATGTGGTGTTGTGTTGATATTATGACCTTGGAGCCGTTACACCTTGAAGCTGCAACAGCACCGCAGTACATTTCGATACGGTATTTCCGACGTAACAACGTATTTCTCGACCTATCGTCTTAAAAGCATACTTCGACCGAGAATTCCAAAGCGGCAACAGTGAAAGAAGCAAAATACACAGGATTTTCGGCCGTTTTTTTTCCGTACGTTTTTTTTGCTGCAAATTTGGATTTAGTACTTACCTCGGGTACTATCTAAATCTAAATATTCGGTTTGCAGGGGTAATTAAAAATTTCGATCTCAGCCGTTCGTGGAATGGACTATTAAAAAAAATTTGCGTACCGTGTTTTTCATTTATTTTTGCAAAAAATGACAAAACGACTGTTTTGGTTTTTAATAGTTTTTCTAGATTATCTGTAAATTGTACTTTTGGCACATATCTCCTTCCACGCTTCAAATATCAAGAAAGTAAAAACAGAGCACGTAAACTCATTCCCCAATGCCAGATATGTTAACAAGTTGAACATGTTCAGGCATGCTGTGAGCATAATCCAGTATGAGTCAAATGTGTTGATGCCTGATGGTCATGCTCATGCAGCAAAAATTGTTTAAAAACCAATGAATTACCGAAAAAATGTTACAACTGGCACAATCGACTAATTACCGAGGATCGCTTGAGTAGATTTAATCCTAACTGTGTAATACTAGTAAGCTATGCCGAAATCAGAAAAAAAGAGGGTAAATAGAACGCAAATAATAGCACATTGCTTTTTATTTTAAAAATGCGGCAAAGTAAAGTAATGGTCAACTAATTGAGTACACTTCAGGAGAGAACTCCAAAACAGGATTAATCTCAAAATCTGGTTGAAATACAAAGGACAATTGGATATTGAAGCGGAAAAATTCATTCGAACAATTCAAAGAGCTACTATGACGAGTACCAAACCAAGTTGTGGTCATAAAGACGAATGGTTGTTGTGATCATCGTCGGTTGACATCGCATTTAGAAAGCGTCGGTCACTGTTGTGATCATGGTGGCCGTTATGATCATGAAGATGAAGGCTGTTGCCCGTTGTGATCATAGAGGCCGTTGTGGTCAAGATTGTTGACCCCATTTATTCATAAAAAATTCGAGGTGGCCATTGTGATCAGTGGCCGTTGTAATCAGTCCCCGATACGGCAATTGTCCTTAGGATGGGTGTACTAACCTATAATAATTTAATTATAATATTATTATACTTACTTTATTCTACACATTAATAGCTAATGTACGTATGTAGCTCAAGACCATTCTTATTAAGTCTCGGGTTAAAAAAATTGCGCAATCGAAAATATGTGATTAACTGTTAATTCTACAAATGAATCATTTTCATTTTCTTGTTGGTTAAAAATCAATATTGTCTATGATAATTTGAAGAAAATAAAATTGTAATGCCGACGAGACACTCGTATTTGTCGTATACGACAACAATAGAAAAATAGATAGATCGCCAGGACGAAATTATTATTTACAATTCCCGAGTGTGCCACTGCGATGTAGAATTTTTTAGTAACGAACACTGTAAAAGGTTGTGAAAAAAGTTAATAGTAAATTTTACTAAAGCGTGAACAAAGTATGTGAGCGGTATTCTAAATTGGTACTTAAGTTGGAATATAGGTAATAACTATCTACACAACATTAACCTACTTTAGGAGAAGGTAAAATAAAGAAAATAAGAAGAGGAAAACGTATCTACAACCTCCCCGAGTAATTATCTAGATAAAAGCTGAAGCAGAAGTTCTCAGAGATGCTCACGCACCTGATGGCTAGATATGGTCAATATCAATTTTCGGTAATTGAATTATGCCATCTTAAAGGGTCGAATTAGGAAAGGGGTCGTAGATCATTGACTGTACACGGGAATCATACTTTAACGTTTAATTAGAATTTTCTATTCAATTGCGCTAACGCGCTCTCTAATTATCTACGCACATAAGATGAAAGACATGCATATTAAAAAGATTTGATTTTGATATTACGTGGGATAATATTTCGCCGATTACATATTCATAGCGTTCTTATTGCGGCGTAGGATGTACCTATAACAGAAGCAGTAAATTGAGTTCCAGGTCCTAATGCTGAACCCCGTAGGTATAAGTAGCGAGTAATACATTTAGCCTATACAGCTAATTGTTGCACAGTATATAGCGGTAATAAGACTCGCTATGGCTCTTAGACGGTCTGAATCGCTCTTTGTGAGCTTCGGACATTATTATTGAAGGCTAATGGATTTTAAGAAGGGTTGACAGCCTTCGTTGTTGGCGTGAAGTAAAGGAGCTGCTTCAATATTTCAGTCTAAATACAGGTAACATAACATTACGTTTTTAATTACGACGCGTACATACATCTACTTTCTGACATGTTATTGGGTTAAATTTACCGTTTTTAATAAATTTACTGAACGATTGTTCTACTTCAATCAGTCCATCTATAATCGCTGAAGGCTTAAAAGTCTCGATATTGCAAACTAAGGCGCACTTAATTGAATTGCAAATACAGAGTGCGACTTTTATAATTCATTCAGATTTATTGTAACTATTAATTTACATAGAGCCATTCTTTATTTACACACTTAGTAGGTATACGTTTGAAATACTGATCTAACTTAGTCGTTAATTATTATTGGTTCAATGAAGTTCAGGTTGTTTTAAAAAAAATTGAATTGTAAAGATTAGCTCATATTAAAGAGTACCTAACTATTTTTAAGATGCTTTCTATTCTATGCATTCATCTTTAAATTGGTTGGCAGTAATATAAGTTCTGATACAATTGAAAAACTAAAAATGCACATTTCCAATACATTTAATTAATTATGTTAATCTAATTTTCCTTACCATTTAGAGCTTTATTTTTGAAAATCCTCCTCACCTTCGTGTATTCTCAGCTCTGTTATTGTAATTGGAGGTTTAATGAACATCTCGCTAATAACGAGTAATTGTATGTAAATTTGGCGAGACCTATTATGTTGTATTGTAGTTGCACATCAGTGGGAGAACTATTGTATGTGAATTTAAATCGATACATTAAAAGAAAGTACCTAGATACTAGTAATGTAACCGAGTAGCCCAAAGGGGCAGAGGATTGCTAGAATATGTATTACGTATCAGCCACAAGTGAACATGGATTAAGTATAAGTTGGAAATAATCAAATACATAATTCTTGTAAAGAGTGAGAGATATGTGTTTGTGCGTGTATCTGTATGGTAATTGACTATCGATTCTGTGTTTTTAATTTCAAACGTCAAAATGGTTATTAATTTAAAAAATTGTTCAAGTTGTATACTCATGAGTTACGCTGTTTAGGAAGACTATTTTTGATATTTTATAAATATAAAGATATAACCGGAAGAATTTCTTAAAAGCGTTTTTACATGACTCCGCATTTTCATATACTTATAGCAATATCCTTATTATTCGTTTCAGTAGTTTTGAAAGAATTTATAAGTATATCAACTGTTTCTCCAAAATGTTATACCATAAGGACCTAAACGTTCTAGAATACCTTTATCTAATTGTGATAATTATATAAATTTGAGTATTGGTCCTACGAATATTCATTATCTATGCTTATTTTCAAATTAATTAATTTTGCAATGCCTTCTTGTATATCTCTATATTGTTGTGTAGAATCATCCCACTTTTTCCAATAAACATTTTTTTATTTCTTAATTTCTTTTGTTGCTACCTTCATTGCATCATTTAAAACTGTACTTAGGATGTTTGGCCGCAAAAGTTATTTCGAAAGTATCTGCCTTTTCTTGTCATGTTCTTACATAATTAATAATAATGGTTTCGCACGCTTCGATGACACGTGGATAAAGACTTTGTACATCCCAATTGTGAGTTGTGTGATGCATAAAACAATTGCCTAAGGTGGCTCAAGAGATAAAAATCCACAGGATTGAGGCAATGGAACTGGTTCCTCTCTACCTACCCATCTGTCATGGCACATACCAGCCAATGTATTTTGCACCATAAGGCTAAAATACCCTGGAGCAGCATAATGTATAACCTCTCTTCTAATAAATCTTATGGAGTACCTATTCAAAATAAAGTCCAAGTAGGCATCACTTGTAAGACATTCTGGAAGAACGTATAGATTTACCGGACAATCCATACAATTCCTGTCGACGAATTAACCTTAAATGATGCTAATGTTTAGCATGTCTGTAAACAAAGCTGAAGAGAAAAACAAACAAAACCGTTGAACATAAAGTTGTATAAGGTATAAGGTGAACGAAACGATTCTATTGTTGAGTTAGACTATTACACATATTGTAAATAGTCGTCCAACGAAAACTTTCACGAGTAATTTCTATTGTTCCAAAAAATTACTTTCTTCAAACGCTCACAAAGTACTTTGTCAAATTCTAAGCCGCAGCTGATTAAACAATAAAAAAGTTAAAAAGTATACGAATATACTGATGACACATTTTAATAGCACCATCTAGTGGTCGTTTGTAACAATAGATATAAAGAGCAACTCTGGTGTTGATTGTTAAAATGGAGATACGAAACGTAGTGTTTTTCATTATAAAATTTGCAAGTAATTCAACTCAAACTTTTTCTTCAAATGCAACCCAGTACGTTTCGATGTTTCTGTTTTCACTTTCTCTAATGGGAATGCTATAATTTATTAATCTGGAATTACAGGGTAATTGCATAGTTATGATAAAGTGTAATTATGATTACACAAATATGATTGGGTAATAATAGTTTCAATTAGCTGCGTTACAAGGAAGAATTTGCTTAGTGATTTAACTGTTTATCTTACAATATGACCGTCTAACTCAAACGTTCGTAATAAGATTATTAAAATGTTTTGAAGAAGAAAAGGACTTTAATTTCTGTACTAATTTTACAAAAGGTAAGCCGACAAGTAATTACGCGGGAAGCTATTTTAAAAATTAAATGTTGTTGCGCGTATGTGTGATCACAACTGCGAACATAAAAAACCGCAGTAAACATTTATTCAATTGGACGCGTTTTAGCAGCGAAGCTGTCATGAGCATAATTTATTACTGTGTTTTTTGATGTTTGCAGTGTTGTGTTCGAGAGTTTCAGTTCTTGGAGTTACGTATGTGTGATGCTTTGTATGTCTGTGAAGGTACTGTGGTAGATATACTAAAGAAAATCCCATATTTCGCACACTAAGTAAATGTCACAACAAAATAGAGGAAAACTAGGAGATACCCTAAGATAAGTGATTTTGGCAAAATTTTTCTTAGAGCACTTTTTACGTAGAATCCTTCGCGATAGACAGTTTCTACACAGAGTGTTTGGTTTTTTGTGTACGACCCTAAACTACATATTTTCATACGGACCGCCCTATATATTTTGGGGTTTTTGAAAAGAGAGTAAAATTTCCGAAATTTTGATGTATATTTATGTTAAATACTTATTTTTATACATTAAAATATTTTGCTTGCAGACATCTAGGTTTCCATGGTTAACAAGAAACGGCAGCGTGATTTAAAACGAGAATGTGTTAGTTATTTGGACATTTTTATTAGCTCCAAATATTTTTAATTTGAAATAACAATGTATAAAATGCAATATTGCAAATAATATTTAACATAAATATTACAAGTGATACCTACATCAAAATTTCGTAAATTTTACTCTCTTTGTAAAAACCCCAAAATATGCACTGTGGTCCGTATGAAAAAATGTAGTTTGGGGTTGTACACAAGAAACCAAACACCCTGTATAAAAACTGTCTATCGCGATGGATTCTACGCAAAAAAGTGCCCTAAGAAAGATTCTGCCAAAATCAATTGTCTTTAATAATAAGGAAGGATTAAAGAAATCGACCAAATTCTAGAAACGTCCCATAGCGGCCAAACAATTAGAGATTCTGAATTATGTTTGCGCCATTCGTTTTCTCATTAAAATTGAGCTCCAGACACCTAGGTCCATTTTGTCGACTGTCAAAATAAAGGGTGTGTCCATAAGAAAGTGTTCAATTTGGACCACCCGGTACATGGAACAAATATCTTCCAACCAACTGTTGTTTGCTAATGATAACAGCTTTGTAATCAAAACGTGTCCGATTTAGTAAACTTTTAGGTGATTTTTGGTATTTGCGGTGTCCTCTTGAGCTTTAAAATTATTAAATGTAACCATAACTGGTCTAGCTCTATCTATTGTTATTTGATACCAATCAGTGAGCTTTTCACTATCTCTCTTTTGCATTTCATGCCGTATTCGTGCTGTATCATTTACTTTATCTTTGATTCTGTGCTTTCAAACCCTTCTGCTTTCTCTTTGATACTAGGTATACAAAACAATGTTGTTACTTCTAGATAATTTTACAGATAGTCAAAAACAAAAAACAAAAAATTTTCAATGCTACAGCGGTACTTATGGTTATACTGATAAACTCCCCACCACAGAAAAACACCTCTATTAAGAACCCTTAATAAACCAGTATCTAATAGAAGGGAGGACTCGTAGTATAAATATTAAGTCATGTGCGCCCTTCCTCTACTCAAAGGTAAGTTATGTTAGTTATTACAGTGGTATCGATATGTATTTAGTGAATGATATGATCACATTTGGGGCACTTTATTAGAACTTCAAAATATTTGTGATGCCGATACTTACACAAAAGCATTCATCTTATCTTCCGCTTTGCAGCAAACCCTGTGATTTGTGTCATGTAGCATCAGTTCAATGACTACCTACGGTATGAATCTACCGCAAAATTTAATTATTTATTTTCTGCTATACAAAAACGAGCACAAGAGAATAATTTTAAAATAAAATACCAAGAAAAGCAAATTATACAAGAGAACGTGTTCTAGAGACAGGTACCTTTTCTGGACTTCTTCCTTAACGAAGTTCAACGAAGATTCTTACTTCTTAAGTGTTGTTTCTTTGAAATTCCCTCTCCCCACGAATTGTATTAAACTTTGGGACGGTGATATAAAAAATAGAGCGACACTTTACGCAATCAATTCTCTATCGAAGATCAATCTATCCACATTATTATTAGTAAATTGCAAATCTTCCGAGGAAAAAAAAAAAGAAGAGGACAATCAAACTATTGAACAAAGTGCTTTTATTGAAAAATGTCGTTTTTCAATAGAATCGTAAAATTATCGCCCACTCTACCGGTATTTACAGCTTCAAACTCTACGTTACGTAAGTTTAAATCATATTCGCGCAGTATGCCGAACGGATTGCCATTGAGGTAACCAATTTTTTCAAATCATTTTTACTTATTTCAAGGAGAGAAATAGTGACTTGTTCGCCAATTCCAAATTTGGGAGCAAGAAAGAATATGAAAATATTGTTACGTCCTTCTATATTTTAGCATGAACAACAAACAATTATTCAAAATGACAAAAATACGCTCTATTAAAACAAAACAATGATACACGGGAATTGAATAATGCTATAATTTTCAAAGATGGAAAGTTAAGGACGTAAAATGAAATACAAGATTATCCAAAAATTTCAATGCTTTTACTTTATTGTCCTTATTTGAATACGTATACCATTATTTATGCAAATTATACCAAAATGTTCAGATATAATTTTTCATTTATTCTCGGCAAAGAGGGTAGAAAGCTTCTTCATTCAAATCTTAATGGGAATTAAAATAGGGTTAGATAGTGGAACAAAGCAATGGATTAGAAGGTTACTACATCGACAAAGCCTTCAAGTATAATCTGATGCGATTTACATTTCGGTCTTAGTTATAAATAGTTATAATATTGATTATCCAGTATTGAGAAAGTGTTCTTCTTACCAGCAGTGTATGTAACAATCGCATTGTTCCTTATAAGGCTGTTTCATGCTTAATCAACTCAAAATATTCGTGCTAGCCGCCGGTTCCTTAATATAGATCGAAACTGTCTATAATTTAAGCACTAGCAAATAAAGTATTTCAACGACCGAATACACTGTGGAGAAATGGAATTTCAGGTACATTATTAACGTTAGTTAGTCACTTATGATTCATTTATACGAGGGGAGATTTTTATGTAACTTTGCCAAAAAAATGAGATTCCTTGCGCTCATAAACTGTCAACGTCTGTCAATCTATTTTCTAAATTCTAAATTAATATATTGGCAGAGCTTTAATTCTAGCAAAACGATATCAGTGCACTTTGTCCCCCCCCCCCCCAAGTGATGCTTTCGCGATGGAAATTAATGCTCTCAGACCCGTTGCACGCTGCAAGTTTTTGTGACACTCCTTTTTATCCTTCAAAGGTCAAAAAGTAAGGGTTTCAATTAACGTTTTTGAAGAAGTTTGCTTTTCAAATTTTTTTGAAAAATATGCAACAGAAACAAACTTTTGTGCCATTTTTGTTTTTATCCATTTCTAATTGTATCCGACAAAGCCAAGTTAATGCCCCCCTTCACTTTTTGCTTTCTGAAATATTTGTATGAAGCTTATTGCTCCATATGTTACGAGATTAGAATTTTGCACCAACCTTGCTTTGGCACTGATGACTACTTACGTTTGAGAAAAAAGCCAACTTAACTTTTGGTTATAACCATTTTTTATTAATGAAATCAATTCTCGCCGTTATACGTTCTAATATCCCATCGTCATTTTAACTTGCTCTACATTATAAAATTATTTGTGGGAGTGAATAATATTCCTAGTGTTAATGGGGACCTCGGTGTCGGTATGAGTTATCGATGCTCATTCTGCAAGAAAACTCGGAGTAGTTAAGTCGTTCCCCACGAAAGAGTCGGAAATTCCAGAAATGGAAGAAAACTTTTTCCGCAAATCCTACTCTCACGTCTCCGAAAGGTGTATGCCACTTCACCACTGGATACAACACATACAGTGTGTCCCCGGATAGGTGAAACGACTCTTGTGAAAGATAAAAAATTTTCGATATAAAATTTCATTGTTTGGGGTTCAGCCCTGCTTAGTTAAAGACTAATTTCTGGCATAATTTTAGTTTTCTAAAATCATGTATGCCTTGGATATTTTCAAAAATCTGATTTTTGGTTCCAGTAAACTACCTTTGTTAGTGAAGATATAACAAAATTTGATTAATAAAAGTTGTTTAGAATCATGAAAGAGTCCTACTTCTAGAATTTCAAGCACCTAGGCCAACGTTGATGTTTTGGCAAAAACGACTTGTGAAAAATAAAAAATTTTCGATATAAAATTTCATTGTTTGGGGTTCAGCCCTGCTTAGTTAAAGACTAATTTCTGGCATAATTTTAGTTTTCTAAAATCATGTATGCCTTGGATATTTTCAAAAATCTGATTTTTTGTTCTAATAAACTACCTTTGTTAGTGAAGATATAACAAAATTTGATTAACAAAAGTTGTTTAGAATCATGAAAGAGTCCTACTTCTAGAATTTCAAGCGTTGATGTTTTGGCAATTTACAATAATTTAGGTGATATGACTCTTGTAAAAGCGATAAAATTCTAAATAAACAAAATAAATAAAAGAATTTCTTTAACAACAGTCATATCACCTATCCGGGGATAAACAATATTAAACTATCAGATAAAAATTATTGTAAATTGCCAAAACATCAACGTTGGCCTAGGTGCTTGAAATTCTAGAAGTAGGACTCTTTCATGATTCTAAACAACTTTTGTTAATCAAATTTTGTTATATCTTCACTAACAAAGGTAGTTTACTAGAACCAAAAATCAGATTTTTGAAAATATCCAAGGCATACATGATTTTAGAAAACTAAAATTATGCCAGAAATTAGTCTTTAACTAAGCAGGGCTGAACCCCAAACAATGAAATTTTATATCGAAAATTTTTTATCTTTCACAAGAGTCGTTTCACCTATCCGGGGACACACTGTATAGTAGATGTGCATGCATTAGGGTTTGTGAATGTTTATTAAATTCCGGAAACAGGTTTACCAAAAAAATCGTGGGGCATGCAAACTTATATAGAACCACTTTCATGCAGTAAAAAGCTTATGGAGACAAAAGAGAGTGTAAATAAGTGTTCCGGAAAATCATAGAACATAGGACAGCATTTACGAATCGTTGTGGCCCTGAAAACTGTGAAAAAGTAACTGTCAGGTACTCTTTGGAGACCATGGAACTCAATCAGGACAGCAATTTTGATTTGAAAATAATAACCGCTTTTTGGAGATTGTTTCATATTTCATTACTCTTGGTGCAATTCTTATCTTATCTTAGTGACTCTGGCCGTGGAAGCCTCCGATCTGACAGTAAAGAGGGGTACCAAAATGATTCCCAATGTTGCAAAACCATCAAATTTACTTATTTCTCATTACCACAATGCATTGGGATGTTTTCCAATAAAAAATAGTATATGTATAAATAGAGACAAAGTTTGGTTCCAGTCGGTTGATGTGTGAAAATGTCATTATCGTGTCAGTTGTGAAAACGGATAGGAACGATAGGATTTTTGACAGGTGCTACTATTTCTGAAGCTGCTAGAAGATTAAATGAAAGCCAAAAGTGTTACTTGTAAATACAAAACGTGAAAGTTTAATGCCGACAACCTTCTCGCAGTGGCGGATCTCAGATTATCAGTCTCATTTTTATCTAAACAGCTATCGAGAAGGGTCCTGTGATGGCCACTTGGTTTTTGGTAGAAGTGTATGGTATTTTCACGATGAAATCAATAAAATAGGTAAAATGTTGGTTTATATGAGTTTTGTAAGAAAATGGTACGTTTTATAAACTAAAATGACGATGAGTGCTGTATGAACTAGTCGCTGACTATAAAAGAATCCTCGTCAATGGAGCTAGTCGATTCCTTCAACGTTATTTTAAAGTGTAAGAGACTAAACAGTAAACAATAAAAGGGATTTTCGGGTAGATATTCAGTGGGAAACTTACAACTCAACCAAATATTTATGGTAGCGTGCTATGGAAACAATATTTGTTTACAGCTCTACTAAAAAAATTAGTGTGCTTTAATATTATCAACTTAACAAACCATCGAAAATTATCCGATTGTTTTCATAGTTTTTACTGATTTCTTGTGCAAATGCAAAGTTCTTCGTCGAGAGTTTTGGGGAAAGAATTTCAGCATTACAAACCGTAAGGAGGTGGGGGATTTTGATAATTCAGGAAATTTATAAAGTACAATCAAAATCCCTTAAAATGTCAAACGGATAACAAATCCGAAACAATCTCCATCAAGTCAATAAGTTGCTTTGAACATTTTCTGAACAACCTTACGACGAATTTTTCACTTTGAATTTGCACTTTTAACCGTAGAAAAGTTAAAAGACGAGTTGGTGTTGCTTACAGTGGGTATTTCTTATAAAACAACGAAAACCGGCGGAATTTTTTACTGATGTCAGACGAAGCTCACAAGCGGTTTTATATTTTGGTCCTATGTAAATCTACAACAGTTCCATGTAAGAGCCTTCATAATTGAAAAGTCACCAGTATGGAATGGGGGTTCGACATTTTCGCACTAAATGATGAAACGGTCACAGTAAATTCCGAAAGTGGTATCTTTAGGATCAAAATTAGGCAGAGTAGCGCAAGGTCGATTTCGGTTTCATCAAGGCAGTGCCACGCCACATATGCAACAGAACAAATTCGTATTGCACCTACTGCAGGGAATGTTTCCCGGTGTTTCTTGCTATGAGGATATCTGAAGGAAAAAGTGTAAAAGAGACATCCCCATACAATAAAAAAAATGAGTACTTTTGAAGAAATATAGGAACTACTTTTGAAAAATGTTAAACCGGAAGTGACCTCATCAAAGGTAATATTAGCATTTTTGCCCTTGGCCCGAATGCAATCGATTGAAATGCAAAATATTCGTATCACAGGTGTCTATTATTATAAATGTATAACAGAATGATATCCAAAGAAAAGTTGATACTTTTTGATTTCGCACATTAATTTATGCCAAAATGGTTATTTCTTGAAAATGATGTATTAAGCTTGATTTTGCACAAATTCTTTGAGTAGAGAACATGTGTACAAAATTTTTTGGGAGATAAACTGACCTTTTTACTTTAGATGTTACAGCCACTCTAATGGCATGGATCCTCAAAGGCATAAGGTAAGTGTGTAGGTTGTAAGCATATTTCCTGTTGTTTCTCTAAAAAAACATAAATGTTGGAAAGTGGAATTATATTGACATATGCCATTAATAACACATGCCTAAAGTAATCTAAAGAGGTTCAATGAAAATATGGTCCCAATGTTTTAAATTAAAACAGAATGTCACGAGATAGGAACTTGGTTTTTACTGCACGACAACGCCATTTCTCTACGCACTTATTTGGCAACAAAGCAAAACAATTTTTTTGTATTATGGCGATCCTTAGAGAATTGTGTTATGGGGATATTAATTGTGCTTTACAACCTAAAATTTACGCTCAGCTCATCAAAAAGATAAACTGAAACAAATATGACGTTACATCTCACAAATATTGCTGATCCCTTAAGTAAACGAAAACAAACCATATCTACAAACATCCCCAAAACCTTCGACAGAATTAATCACTATATATTGAACTTGACGTCTATACGTCATATATCAGTGCCAGGATTATCAAGGGGTTTCTTACACTTAACGAAAAAAATTCCTTATAATGCCACACCATAAATGGCACACGTGTAAGAAGAATCACCTCGTTTAGAGATTGAGGAGTTTCTTTAATACCAAACCCTCTTGTTCATCACACATACACTGTATTTATTCCTCTGCTACAAATATGGTTATATTTTTACATGGATGTAATAAAGAACTTGTACTCTTTGTTCACTCTAAGTAGGAATATTCTCTAACATACGAAACCCTTCTCGTCAATATTTTAGGAAAATCTACTGTCAATAGCGATTATCCACGTTATGTTTACGCAGTGTTGTAATGTATCGAGATACAAGTATCTAGATACAGTATCTAGATACTTTTTTGAGTATCGAGATACAATTGAGATACATGAAAAATTTTGTATCTGTATCTGTATCTAGATATTTATTTTGGAGTATCTGAAAGAAGATACATTCGGACTGCAAATATTTTTTACAAACTATAAATTATAAATATATAAACAAATTGTAAAAACGATCAGTGGTATCTCTTTTGATTCACACTGGAAAAGTTGCAGCATCACAACATGCATGATACTCGTAGTTAGAACTTGTTCTATTTTCGAGCACTTTAATCGTGCATTTCTAGGATTTTACAACGATTTATTCCTTGCCAAATGCAATAGTTAGCTGATGTTTGTTGTTGGTACTTCCGCTCTGCAACTTGTGCAATCTGTTAGTTGTCTGTGGGAATGTGCACTTCCATAGAAAAATTAACCTTACTTTTCTATGTGCACTTCTCAACACCAACGTACAGTTATAATTTGTGGAAAATTAAATCCCTGCAGAGATTTTCCCTTTGCATTTAAAAATGCACTAATGTGAATGCATATGAGTTGCTACATGAAAGATTTCAGCAAGTTCAAGGTCACGATGACGCCGCATCTAAAAATGCAGCATGGAAATGCACAAGTGTGAATACCACTTTATAACTTTTTTTTATTTTCATGTGGGTAAAGGTAAAGTATCTTCGTTGTATCTAGATACATTTTGTTAGTATCTATATATATATCTAGATACATATAACAAAATGTATCTGAAGAAGTATCTAGATACATTTTATTGAAAGTATCTGTATCTGTATCTAGATGCTGAAAAAAATGTATCTGTTACAACACTGTGTTTACGCCATGTGCTCGCCCTCTATCGATGAAAAGAATTATTATATAAGATACTAAATGATTAAGAAAATTAGTGCACTCTCAAATTTACTAAAAGTTCTTGCTAATGTGCCTCGGATGAGTTCTAGGCAACATTATACTTCCATTGTCAGTAAACTGGATATAAAACTTATATCTGTAAAGTTATTAAGAGCAGGTTACTAAGTCGTTTATTGTTACCAAAAATTTATTTACATTATACCACGGTGTAAAGCTGCTTATATTTTTGATATTAATGGTTATTCCAATTAAAGTGTGCCTGTACGATAGTTTTGATTGAGTTGATAGTAAAGTGTATTATTTACTATTGCTTAGTTAATGACTTGCAAGACTTCATAATATTTTCACCTGTCCTGGAGGTTCTCATTTTTATCTTGAAATTTTATCAAGTGACTACATAGCATGCCGGCCCTCTTGACGGCATCAGTGCCAAGGAAAAATATTTTCAAACAAAATTATGAGTAAATTCCTATAACAAAATATTGTTTGTTGATGAATAGATGGAGGTAATTCGTTCTTAAGTTATATTTACAGTGCAGTAACTTTATGTAATCTGTAAAAGTGGATATAAATTGTGGACATTTTATACTCAGCCACTTGAAGGTAGAAACTATATGTCATGTTGGTGTAATAGAAGAAGGATAATGAAAACGGAAAATATACCTAAAGGCTTTAATTCTGAAGTTAGTATGTAATCTTTGCAAATAATTGGACTCGACAAATTATTATCAAAGAATTTATATGCTAGAGAGCAGATATGACTATATGGCACTGATGCGCATTTATGAGTTGCTAAAGCATCATTCTCACATGTCAGTATAGTTTCATCCGCTACATACTGCACTCTACTCGTTTTTGGTAATTGTATCTTATTTCAACATTTTATAAATTGGGAATATTTGAATTTGGACTCTCTTGCATAAAAGATTCAATTACATTTTATTGAATGGTCTACTTCTAAATAACACAAAGTTACATCAAATTTCAATAGTACCTACTACTCAACAATTTTTTGAGGTAAATTTTTATAAAAAGGTATTTTATGTTTTATATTTTGGACTAGCTATTCGATGCATCTGTAACGAAAATAGAATACCATTTCGTCGAAGCAGAACCCATACTAAGTCGAAGTATTCCATAAAATGATATACCATAACCAGAATATGAAACATATTGAAAATGAATTGTTTGTTGAATCACCAACAATTGTCAGGGATGTGTCGAATATAAACACAGATTAATTTCTATAGAATCATATAAAGAAAGAAAGGCATTTTCTGCAGAAGGCAGTGGCAAAAGGTAAGTAATTAGAAATTTTATTTTTGTTTTAACTACATAGGTATCTATTTTGTTTTCATATCATACAATAACTGGAGAGGAAGAAGAGATGTCAACTAATGATAGATAACGAAACACATACTTCCAAAATTCCAGAAATTACACAGCGAACATATGTTAATGCTAAGTTAAAAGGTAAACTGAAATATTTCCGTTACATTTATTCATTCTAAAAATTAACGATGCAAATCGTCTACGAGCAACGATTTGGATTCTAATAGAAGTAGTGGCAGTAGGTACAATCATTTCCCGGATTCAGATTGATCGTCTGTTCATGATCCCTATTATAGCTCTAATGACGGTCTAAAAGATCCTTCACCTTAGATGGATTCAATCAAACTAAAGATCCAGATTACAATCATTCTTTTAAAAGTACTTAACTACCAAGAAAATGAAAAACAGCTTCAAGTGGGAAGAAAAAGAAGAGTTGCTGGAAAATCCATACCTCTGGTTACTGGTTGCGAAAATAGTACCTACAGAAAAGACAAAGACATCCTGAACGGCACAGAAAAATATTCAGAGGAAGATAGACTAAACATTCCTGAAGGTAGCGCGAAAAGTGATGTTTTATTGTTTACATCGCCCCTCAAAAAATCAGCTTGATAATTTTCTTTGAGTCACTACACAACCCACCCTTCAGCTATAATAATACTTATTAAGCAATATTTGCATTCAAACATAATTGGGCGTACCTACCTATAATTTACTCATAGAATAATAAGAAACTGGACATCTTTCCTACCCCATGGATAAATTCTTAGCATTAGAATAAAAAATATATCTATTTAAGCAGTAAAACAACCTGTTTTTGCATCTACCTGTTATTGTATATGCAAAGGGATAAACACCCAAGGCAGGTAGAATTAGTCATCTTTCTGCATATCTTCACTTACATCATTTTTCAATCAGCGTATGTTTACTTATTTAGTTGGCTCAATCGCGTCCACTTCCTTGGGACACATTTCTGTAATACGAATATTTTTAATATTACGCATAGAAGTTTGAAGAATTGCAATTATCAAAAAAGGTGTTAAAAAAGAGCAATGGCGATATATAATATCTAAAAATTGAAACAGATCTCCCGCACATGTAGAAGCAAAAAGTTTTGTAGATATAAAGAAGTCACTAGCTTTTCCTTCCACTTGAAACATTATTGCTGAATGCAATGAGAATTCAAAATTTTGTAAAAATACCATTAAATCTTAATCTTTTATTAAGTCAGAAATAATCTTGTAAGATAAAAACGTCTTAAATAGGATAAATAAATTTTAATTATATACACATGGCAATTTGTAAGATAACACTATACTTAATCTTATTTGTGTAAAAACAACAAATTTGTGCCTATTCTGTTTCTTCAAGGTAAGTTACACTCTAAATTAAGCCTAAATATGTATTAATTATGGTATTGTGTACCATTTCTAAGGACCAATTAAAGTTTTTTTACTAGCGGTAAACAGATTCAAAATGTGTTTGCCATCTAATTAATTAGTAAATGTAGTTCAAATTTGTTCCATTGATTATCGGTATATAGTAACTAGTAACTACTCGAACCCCCAAACCTACAAAGATAATTAAAGTGACGGTAACAGATTTAGTCACATTTACTGTCATGGGTACACTGCTAAAAACCTTCTTACTCTCTTATTCTGCTAGAGACGTTATGTATTATTAGTTTAATTGAATGCGTCGTCGTATTTTGTAAACCTAAGTGCAGGAGAGGAATCTATAACTGCGAATTACAATAAAAAAACCATTACATTATAAAAGTTTATGTTTGCCTGCGTTTACTTGTACCGATCACATATGGGACTTTGCGAAAAAAAGCTTACGTATCTTCTCAGAAAAAGGAGTACATATTTTATATTGCGGAAATCTGTAAGGATGAATAATTTGCTTGAACCCTTTGTTATGGGTAGGACATCCCTCTACTGAAACCCGCCTATCCAGACCTAACAACTCCGCCTACACCGTAATTTGGACGTCGCGGCGCATTTTCTAATACGAAAGCGCAAGCGTGATTTAGAAAATTTGCAATTCTTTTAAAAAAAGAACGGACTGTAGAAAATAAGTAAAGACGCGTTTCTAATTTTATGAAAGTTTACCGATTGTAATAAGGTAGATGCGAAAGCTCTGTGTAAGTTTTAGCGCTAGTGGAACTCTATGTGTGCGTCGTGCCAGTTAATAAAAAATCATTTTAGATCTGGTTGGTTAGTGGGCAGGCCAAATTCATTAAGGAATTGATGGTTTTTTTAACAATCTTTGGACACCAACACAAACAGGAAGGGGTGGCCCGTAGTTAACCTCAGAATTGATGCGCGGCGTTCTAGAGCTACCGGAGTTAGTTGGAATCGGGAGTTTGCGTGAAATGGTACATTGACGAGCTGCGCTCCACGCGTTCAGTCACGTTGTCACCGCGATGTAATGTACTGATACGGAAGCGTTTTCGTTTTTACAGAAAAAAATTAATGACGATGGACTTTCAGAGTGCAATGGAGACCTTTGCAGAGGCTTGGGTCGCCGCCAATACTAAAAGTGCACCGCTTTCAGACGTCAATGTGCAGGTATACTAATTAAACAAAATGTTATGCATTGTCAGTAGGTGTAAAACAAAAGTGTTGAGACAGTGATTAGTTTTCGCGGTCATCCCAAATATAATTGTATTTCCTATATTGCTTTCGGATTAATTTACGCTTTTCTATAAGATTTTATTATATAAAAGGCATTTCAGCCAACTGGGGTTCTAAGTCGAAATATACTCAAACTCAAAAGCCTGTTGGAAATCTGATCCGCGCATTCAGAGTTAATCCAGGGTAGTAAATCCGGGATCAGCTGTATGTAGAGGGATAGAGACAGAACGAGATCGATGAGATTGGACGTCTAGCGTGCATATCCTTTCATCTGAATAATTTCGTAGAAATAATTTATAACTTAAAATAGGTGCAACTTTTTCGGCGAATAATTAACTCCTCACTTTGATCGGTGGCGATTGTTTTGTAATTTAATACGGAACGAAGTACGCTGTTAAAATTGTAAGCACGTTCAATAACATGCCCAATTTTAAATATCGTATTGCATAAAGGAGATTGCGAATTGGAAACGGTCGTGTAAAACGTTTGTACAAAGTGCAAGAAAAAATCTTTGATACCATTACGTGCCAACCTGTTTCAACGGTAATTTTTTTCTCTTATTTTTTAATATAAAATTAATTACGTTAATCTGTCAAACATAAGTAGACAAACTGCTGTCCACAGACCGTAGGTCCCTTTCATTTTTTTTATTGAAATGCTCCATTATATACGTATTATTTAGTTTATTTGTACGTGCAGATATGGAGCGGGATTATACGTTTAGGTAGGATTAAATAACCCACAACGGATTCCCCAAACCAAGAGTAAAATTTAGTGCATATTCATCTTAGTGGTAATAACGTCATGCAAGTCAAATCGCATACTGTCTCGAGTAAATTTATTGGATTAACTACTGACGACCACTTGTGAATTTTTCCATTGCATGCAAGCAGATATTACGTGTAAATCGCTTTCGATTACTTTATGAAGAAAATTTGATTGTCAACGCCACTGCAAGAAAAGGGAAAGCTTTTTCCGTCCATATTAAGGACCTCCTCTGCTTACAAGGTATTTTATATTTTGCTAATGATCAAAATTATTACCTTTACACTTTATACTTTCAGCAGTACATTGGTACCCAAAAACAATCATATAGGTAAATGTGAGATTCACTCGCGTTTATATAATTCGTAAAAAATGTTGACTAAAATATAGTAAGAAATATCGATGTTCGATTTTTACACACTCAAGTCAATTTTTCTCTACATAAAAATAGTATACAAACACGAAATTAAACGTCGCCAATACACATATTAGGAGCAATGAGACATCCCCATAAAGTATAATGGTATCAATATCATTTTCAAATTTTTACAGATAATCACTGGCTAGATTATCAAAATTCCCGAAATGGACTTACTAGTGACAGCATCCCCACAAAGGATTAATAATAATAATATTAAATTATCTAACATTTCGGCGAGTTAAAACATTGATTACTTCAGTTCTAATTGCACGTATACAGGTATACTGTATTGACTACAGCGCATTAATAAAACGATTGGGAAAACGGCAATTTCCGTTATCCTTTTATTAAAGGATTATGACACCCTGGAAAATATATTTAATTGGAAATAATTGCAACGTACCTATTTTGCATTTATCTCTTGTATTTTTTGTCAATTTTTCAGCACTTAACTTCAAAATAATCGACGTTTGCAAAAAGGCAATGTAAACTAAGACCTGTTCAAAGTCACTTGAAATTTTAGTCGCCGCATTTACTCCCAAAAAAATTCCGAACATTATCCCTTAACAAGAGTATAATTGTTAACATTATTCATGTAGTACTGGATGCTAACAAGTTATTTATGTAAGGAGGGCGCGCTCTTCCTGCGTCCTTAGTCCGACGCTGAAGGAACTTGAGAACACCCCTTCATATTAAGGTATAGATACTACTTCGGATTTAAAGATTTCGAAACGTATATCTATAAACGAAATGGCATTTACGTGCTTACCCTTGAATGAATGGTGTATGCATGTAAAATGGTAATTACATTAATTGGAACTGGAACAGGCTACTTGATCATTAATGGTGTAATTGATTAATAATTCAATAATGATATTGTTAGCTAAGGATATGATTTAAAACCATAACATACTTTCTATACCTAGTATTTTTATATCATCCTATCTATTAATGGATACGTCGAGTTTATGTGGGTAACTTTAGTTCAATTTTGTGTTGTTGTCAACACTGAGATATAAATCTGTATACTGTTGTTTACTGCTTTTTGAAATGCTCTTCTGCGGATTATTTCATCCTATATATCAAAGTTTCCCAATCTTTTCGGTTTGCGGCTCCCTAAATAATCGGATTTTTTCCGCGGCGCCCTTAATACATCCGATTTTTTTCTAAATTTTTGACTTTCTTGAAAAATTGGAAAACTTTCCTTTTTAAAAACGATTACTAAAGCATGTGTGGGGAAGCCGTGCTTTCGCACTAGCCGTTTCGAAAGATGTGGATTGGAAAGAAAACAATGAAAGACTCGAAAGTTGCTAAATTCTTGGAATTTTGTCAGCATACATGATTGTTGGCGCAAAAATTCGAGAATTGGAAATTCCAAGAAAATTGCCCAATTGTTAATTGAATATTTTGCGGCGCCCTTATGGCGGCAGCGCGGCTCCCCACACTTTGGAAATCACTGCTATATAGCAACCCATGTCCCATGACTAAAATTCTTTCTGCATTCATAATTCCCCATTCAACAACTTTGACTATTATGCTCCCCAGATATTTAAAATGCCAAAATATGCACACACTAATTTATATGTAGGTAATCATTTTATCGAAAGCAGACCGTGCGGTTAAACATATATAGATAATATACAAGACAGTTCGAATTACAAGAAGTAAAACGAGGCTTGTGATCCCGCCTTTTCAACGGTGGACCCATTAGAAGTCAACCGAAAGAAAAATCAACGCGTGACCAAACCCGAAAGAATTTCAACTTTACATACAAGACAAGTGGATATATAATTTAATGTAATTTTATTTGCAATATATACAAAGTGCGATATGCCAGAATTGTAGTTTAGTCCGCATGAAATAAGCTCAATTAATACATTGTTGATATTTTTAATTAAACAAAACCCACGGTTTTTTTATACTTTAACGTTTTTAATCTTTTGCTTTACATGTAACACCTCTGTATCTTTAACATTCTTAGCTAAAAACTGCCCATTTTTTAATAAACTAACTTCTCCACAGAATATCCCCTATTTTCTAATGTAATTAGTGTTTGCTAGATAACAAAAGTTTGAAAAGCTTTAACATAAACCCTATTATTTTCTCAACACATGTTTGTCGGATTATTTTAAAGTTCCTTTAATGCTTTCAAAATTCTGCTGATCCACAAATCTGCATCTTGTTAATACAGAACGTGGAGGGACCAGTTGTACCATTTCCCTTAAATATTTTTACTCGTTATCGCACTTTACAAGGTGTTCTATTTGAAATTGCGAACGCGCGATAAGCTACATTTGGTCATATAACACTTTGAGTTCTTCTCCTGCTTTAATCATGTTTAAAAAATACAGAACTTGACCTACAATAGATTGTTATGGCTCTGTACAGTAAGGAAATTAGACGAAACACTATTGGCAATTACAGTTTGTTTTGTTAAGAGATGATTTAATTAAACTAGTGTCATTAAAATGTAAAAAAAATTAATTTTTTTAAACAGTTTATTATACGAAATCAAAACGTGCGACGCTGAGGTCTGAAAATAGAATCTTATCGTATTTCCCTTTTTGAAAACATTCAATGGTAGCAGCACCTGCAGCACTCTTTTTTTTTTAATCCAAACTGACTTTTTAAAAAGATCTGCTTACTTTAAAATTAATTTAGGTATACAACATAATTCCAAAAATATTGCAGAACATAGAGAGTACCTACTTAGGGGATGATTGCTACGGTTGTCAATTTCACCCTTTTTGATACAACCAATGCTGTTTTCAGCATGTTTGGAGAGATTTTATGTTTATACATACTTAGGTATGTATATGTCAGTAGTCAGCAATAAAAGGGTATATAAATGAAATTAGAAATAACTTAGACTCTAAGTAGTGAAAAGGAAGAATTTATGGAAGATTAATATTTCATGTATTTATCCGGTGGTGAAGTGGCAATACATTCAGTATTTTAGTGTTCAGCGGTTTAAATAATTCTATAAAAAATAAATACTTTAACATTCCAAGTGATGTTCCCAGTTTGTGGTTCTTAATTTTCAATTTGAACTAACGTTTTGAAGTAAAGATAAGATTCGTTCATATACCTTCCTTAAAATTTTTATTTTTACGGCTGCATGTTCCGTACATATCAGTTTTGTATAAAAATTTATAGGAAATGTTAAGTTAAAAATTATTTTTACTTACTCAAATGCACACTTTGGAAAATGGCATAACTCCGATTCAGCGGCCCCCTATTCAGCGGTCCCCGTTTCGGAGGTACCCCGTTTCAGCGGGCCCCGTTTTAACACTAAAGTGGAACTAGTTGCGTTTGCATAACATCGACCAAAAAATGAATTAACTTACCAAGTACTTTGGTTGTTCAGAAAAAAAGAGTAAAAAATGCAGCTGCCAGAAAATTAATTATATTCGATATGAATAAATTAATTTTAATTAGGTAATATGTAGTTCACATTTTAGTGTTTTGAAATGGCTAATAATGAATCAACTTTTTGATGAAATAAGGGGCGTCCTTTTTTCGGGGCGTTCTTTTCACGCGCGACCTTTTCGCCGAATCCTTTTTGTCGTAGACTCGGTTTGTACTGTGCATTCTGATTCAAATGGTGCTTAAAAAATCAAAAATTTCAAGCGCTTTTGAAGATAAACGAAGGAAACCGAAACATTCATTTTTGAAAAAAGTTATTTCATTTATTATGGAACTTACAAGAATTTTTTGATCTGAAAGTTACTGCTATTTTGGTAAATTGAAATACCTTTTGAGATAAAAGAAATAGTTATAATAAAAGTAAAGTAATTACAAACTAATGCATTATGGAATGAGGGTTGAACAATTAGACAGCTATTAGCTAATTAATATTAAATTATGGAAAACAAGAAAAACATAATGGAACAAATAATTTCAAACCGTGAGCTCCCCATCCTTTTACCCCCACAAAATAGTGCAAATGGACTGCGCAAAAGGTATACCGCCGAAACGGGGGCCGCTGTAGCGGGTCACCGCATAACGGGAACCGCTGGTAACGGGTCGCCGCTGAAACGGGGGCTGCTGACACGGGACCCTGAATCGGAGTGTAACAATGGTAAATCATAGCATGAAACCCGTTTTCCTTCGGTCGGTGTAAAATAAACTGAATTCTGCGTGTAACTCCTTGCAAAATTACACACCACGCTCGAATTTTGGAACAATTTCTGTTCGACCAATTCATACTCTTTTAGGAAACTCAAAATTCCAATTTTCAATCTCCGAGAAAGAATGTTGGAGCGTAAAATAGGCTCACGAAGGATGACGAGCCACATTACTTTTGGACTTTCTCGCTTTATCAACTCAAACCCAATTTTTCAAAATTAAATATACACATTAATCCTTCGGGTGAAGGTGAACCAAGCTTAGAGTTGATTATTTCATATATCTCAAATATAAGCAACTATGTTTACTAAAGTAAACCGTTGAAATCATTCTTATATGGAAAATCGAAAAAAAACCGCTCGGAATTCTTCCTTATCTGTCCAAAATTCTTGACCAGATCTAAACTATTTAGATTCAATTGCTTTGTCTTATAGTAGCAGGTGAGACTATAGTAAGTTGTGCCATTTCCTTGTTAAACGTCACTAATGATTAAAGAAAGGATTATATGAAAAATGCACATAAAATGGTTAATATACGTAAATAGGTATAAATAATTGCTATTGAAGGTAAATGAAACCTGAAACCAATTCTTTTTGCATAAGTTGCATATTTGGTCTATGTTTGCATATTTGAACTTTTAATCCATTTATTTGCAAAAATCCGAATAAAATCAATATTTTTTAAAAAAAGGATAAAATTTGAAAATTAAGGAATGGGTCTTAGCGAATCAATGACATTACTAAAACAATTTGAACACTTGTGCAACAAAGTAAGGCGTGAAGTGGGTAAATCAGTTTTAGAAAATTTTTATAGTGTACATACTGAAATAATAATGTTTGTTACGAATTGTTAAATAAAGGAAACAGTGTTTTAAGTGGTGACAGTGTGGAAGATTTAGAGCTAAACTCAAATATAATTGCAAAATTAGTAAAACACTAGACGTAGAAAGGTCATTTTCGATATATAAATATATACTTTCCGACAGAAAGCATAGATTCCTAGTACAAAATTTTGAAAAGCATATAGTTATAAGTTGATATTATAATAATATAAATAGTAATTAGTAAATAGGTTTTAATAAATTTGATTACCTATGTTTAATATTTTTCAGTTTGGGGAATTTGTAGGTACCTATGTGTTCGAAATTGAGCAACATAAGTGTTTAAAACTCGGTTTAAAAACTGGTCTATTAGTCTGCATATTTAAAAAAAATTGATGATTCAGGAGGAAATGGAAATATTTTAATGACATGTCCAGCAAGCTAAAAATAAGCAAAATAAGCTCATATGTTCAAATCCGATTTTCATTTTTTTCAGAGATAAATAGGTTTTTCTTTTTTTTCTTCTTTTCTTTTTTAAAAAGTTAATCAAGTTAAATTTGAGAACGTTGTCCTAAATGCCAATTTGAAACAAAATATTAATTAGGTAAATGTCATAAAACATGAGAGTTGTAGCCTGTAGGTAGTTGTTTTACGAGATTATAAAATGCCTCATATTTTCGGTCATAGAGAATATGCAGATATGGTGTTTGTTTATGGATTTTGTAATGGTAATTCTGTTCGTTCAGTAGAAGAGTATCGACGTCGTTTTCCGAATCGAATAGTTCCTAATAGGCAAGTGGTTCAAAATTTTTTGACACGTGCTAGCGAAACTGGATTGTTCGCAAGTGCACGTATTGCTTCTGAAAATCTTGATTCACTTTTTAAAAATAAAAACCTAATTATCTCTAAAACAAATGAAATTCGAATTTGAACATATCAGCTTATTTTGCTTATTTTAGCTTCCTGGACATGTCTTTAAAATATTTCTATTTCCTCCAGAATTACCCTGTATTTAACAAATAGCGTGCGTATATATGTGCATATTTTACGGATAAATCATTGCATATATTCCGTTCTTTACTGATGATATATTAATTGTAATAATATGACCAAGTCATTCCACTAATTTTATAAGATGTTAATTAGATTCTTCGTTAGAAGAAAAACTGAAACTTTATCCAAAATTGATGATAAAATAAAGATTAGTTCAATTACTTATTTTTATTATTACAATTAATTATAGAGTTCCATAAAAAAATTAATTCTATGATGATATATTACCAGCAACGGGTATTAACAGTGAACTATTCTTGGTAATACTTCCAGAAGACTCGAACGTGTTTTCACGATGTTCTCCTTTCAACTTTGTATTATTCGGGATAATTGGTTTAATTTCTGATCATTCAAAGATTATAGCAATAAATAATGTTCAATGTAGGTTGCTGCCTATATTACATGGAGTGCCGCAAGGATTAATACTAGGACCACACATAATATACAATTTTAATCTTAAATCATCTTTAAAATTTCACCTTTATACTGATAATATTGCTGTTTAATCTTAGATTAAACAGATTTCCTGTTGACTAAAATAAGTAGAATTTATTATTAGATTATGAAAATAGGAAGTAGGAAATATAATAATACGAATATATGTAGATTAGGTCAGACAATGCTGAGCAAGTAGGAAGTAAAACGCATGAAATGCAACTAAGCACATAGGCTAGGTAAACATGACCTAGACCGGGCTAGACCGTTAAATTATAGCAATACGTCATAGAATAAGAATGTATAAAAACTTATAAATATTGTAAATAAATCAGTCTTTGAATGAAAGCCATTTTGTTCAACTACTCAACGGTGGTGTGAGTAACAGTCTACAATTGGTACGAGTGACAGCGTACCCCTCACAACTAAAACCACCACCATGAATGAGAGAAGGGAGCAGTCAAATTATTTCTGCAGTAATTAATATCATTGAAATTTACACCATAGACTCATATTGGACTACAGTATGAAATTCAAGAATCACGTTACAAATCCTTGCAAAAAGCATTTTTCAATTTAAAGCTGTCAAAAAGTATATATTTGTCCTGTTCACTATTGTAATATTTAATGAATTTTCACCTCCGCTAATTCTTCCAAAATAGAAAACTTAGTGCACGGAGCTTCTGCTTTCTCCTTTGAACGTGTTGCCAGAATAAAATGAATTTTTGAAAGATCAAACTTTAGAAAGACATTTGGTGGTGCAGACTGCAGATTTCTAAAATCATCTTACTGACGGTTGTTAATGGGAAAAATTCCAATTTAAAACGATAATTATTATGTAACAGCTCTGTATCTTCTGTTTCAGTAAAATTCCGCCAAACAGTTGGAAATAGGAATAAAATTATTGTGCACAATCACTTCCAACGTTTACATAATAACCGTTTTAAAGTAGAATATTGTATTGTTCAGATCCATTAAAAGTCGTCCCTGCGTCGAACAGATTGGCAGGTATAAGGGCAAGCCCTGCTGGGTTGCTCATTTAATAAGATTTGAAATCGATACCGTCAAACTTGCAGATCCTTTTTTTTCAGAGAAAAGTAAAAGTTTTAATTTTTATTTTGGTTTGTTTAAACAATATCTGATTGAATTGGGCTTATTTTAAGTTCAACGTTATTATTGAATTTTTAATTGGTGATTGTCAAGTTTTGTAAGTTAATCAATTCAAACCACATTTTAGTTTTCAAATTAATGTAAAACAAATTAAATATACTTATGCTTAGTAAGCGATGAGGTCAGATTGTTTGTAGAACTCTAGCCTAAAAAGCTACAAAAAAGATTAAATGTCGAACATTTGAAATTCCTTTTATTGAAATTCTTCCACCATGTATAATGCTGTACACTGATCTTCTGAATATTGAAGTTACAAATATGGTAATCGAATGAATATCGTGAAAACGTGATCTTTTTTTGAAGATTTCAAGAATGAAAAGAGAATATTTTTCATAATGGTAATTATCATCTAGTTTTGAAAAGTGCAATTTTTCGTTCTCATGAACTGTGCATGTACACCGTGTGCAAAAAAATGTGGGTTTTTTGCCATTGATTAATGGAGAAATGTTACAGGTTTGAAGTACCAAAAATTGTTTTTAAGCAATTTTAAGCAGTCTTACATTTTGGTTTACAGAGAAGTTAAATTGCCAAACGCCTGAACACAGTTGTTCGTATATTTACGCGGTATTTTCTCATTTTGAAAAACTATTGTTTGTAACACATAGTCATTGAGACCCGATTACATCAGAATAACAATTACTGACGCTATTAAATTGCTAGAATCTTTCTGTGTTTATATCCAGAGTTCAAAAGAAGTAATCTCAGTTCAACCACACTTGGCATTTACTATAGTGGGATTTCGATATTGGACCATTTTCAATGTCTTTTTTTACTGAATTAACGATATATATCTTCTTTTTCTTCCTTCTGTCAGAATTTTCAAAATTCCTGGATATTTAATGAAAATTAAATGGAAACATACATTCCTTAAGTGACAAATTATTAATAGATAAAATTAATGCGCTTAATGCCAATTTAATAGTCAAATGAGTAATTTTCTTCTGCTACATATTTATTTGGTTACTAGATTGTTACCAGCGTGTTTGTTAATGGCAATTGCTTAATTACATTTAATGATTTATTTCACAAAATCAAACATTGAGAAAATTGTGTGATTTTAAACAAATTTTTAGTCTGATTGCACTCAGTTTGAATTCCGATTTATTGTGTCAATACTTGAAATAGTTATCAAAAAGTAAAGAAATTATTAAATTTAGTTTCTTGTTTGGAAATCCACAAGATTAAGGCATTGTGCAGGCCTATTAATTACAAATTAAGTTGATCTAATGCAAATACTTACAATATTTAATAAACGATTAACTAAATTAAAAATAAATTAATGCTACAAATATCATTAGTTGTTGATAATCAGTAAAGGCAGAAGGATTAATGTCAGTAGTAGTACGTTAAAAATCATCTTTATTGTGTTAGTGCTAGTTAAATAAAATTGTTTTGAAAACATTTTGTTATAAATGGTGCATACATGGGTAAGAATATAAGTATGTATTATGATAATCTTAATCAATGCGACAGAGAGTCTCTGAACAATATTTAGTTAGTTTCACAAATGTTATCTTTTGAATTTCGGACCCAATTTCACTTTATTAGTGCTTCCTAACTTTACACAATTACAGAACTTCATGCAATAGCTGGAGAAACTAAAGACGCACTGCAAAGCAATAAAAAACTAAAGCTTTCATTGAGGTTTCAGTTAAATCAATTGAAAAAATTTTGATAGAAAGCTGCAACTATCAACAACACCGAAAATTCTATTGACCAATCAAAAATACTTGGTCTTTTGGTAAATAATTTTTATATTCTTTTGCTGGGTTGTTAGGTAAGTACGTGATTTTTGAATCATTATCTACACTGCGGATAAGTTCCTCACCAGAGATTGGAATTATATTATTTGGCTAATTCTTAGGCGTAATAGCGCCTTATCCACTTACATGAGAATGGTTTTTCCACAAATTTCCGCTTATATGCACTGTGTACGTTATAAATAAAAATTGTATATTAAGTCCCTTATGTTCATTATTGAATGAAATTATTTTATATTTCGTAAAGCTACAATTTTGAAATGTCACTTTCACAATTTAAATTTTAACACGTACTAATATCATTATAACGTCTAATTGCAGAAGAGAATGTTAATCGATTAGGTAATTTTTGGGTCAAATTGCATGCGTCAATTGTTTGATTTAAATTGTTGGCACTTAAAGTAAGTTTAATTCCTTATTATATACACAGAATTGCAATGTATTAGTTATAAACTCGGGAATTTTTATTCGTTGATTAACAAGGTTGCTATTACTTATAACTTTAATTGATTGTAAATTTTATTCGGACTACATAATACTTAAACTGTAATAATATTAGCCGTTAACCAATGGTTGAAAAATGTTCAATATTGTATTTAATAAAAGACGCCAGATTTAAACGAAATTAATCTAAAAATAAACAACACTTTTGTTCTATTTGCACATTAAATACACTTTTACAAGTTGTGTTTGCGGTAATTGTGGCATAATGCTCTCCGTCGTGACTCTATAACACTTTTTCACAATTTCCTAAATAGTTACATCTTTTATTATCTTCTCAGAACTTTTTCTTTGAAATGACCATTTGATGATTTTTGCGATTATAGACGCATTCTGGAAGTAGAGCAAGATCAGACAATCAGGGTGTCTCTAAAATGCACCGACATGGCACAACTACACATTCTCGGTACCAAAATAATTTGAGACAACTCACCAATGTACAGGGTGTACAACTAAGAAAGGAGGCCGGCCATAACCCAGAAACTATTTGAGATAGAACAGTGAAATAAAAAATCTTATAATAAATATGGCCAAGAGAAAATGCTGGAAATTATTTTCAATTTTCTACCATTGAGACCAGAGGGCGTTTCACTGATTTCAATTTGAAATCCCCATTTTTAGGGCAATTTTCCTCAGTAAGGTATTTAAAAGAAATATACCTATTCATTGTAAACTATACCCTGTTCAAGTCACCAGCCGTTGCACGTCATAGCTTAAAACTTACTAAATCAATGACGTGTAATCAGCGTTGTCAAGTGTACGTGTTGTCAGACTGATTGCTCATACTTATTTTTAGGTTAGGAACTAATGTAGACATAAACGAAGTAAGAGTACTGAAAAGTACTGTTTTTAGTAAGGCAATTTAAAAAAAAATAGGTTAAGTGCGTACCGGTGAATTTAACAAAGTAAACAAAATTTGACGTGACAACATCGAGATATTTTATGAGTTTATATTCGCACTACGTTTTAAATTGTAAATACGTACTGCAAAGTGTGCGACAAGGATACAATATGGTCGCTAACCCTACAAGATTAGTGACTTTTAATACCAACTGTACTTACGATGACATTTTGGCTTTAATGCAAATTTTATTAAAGTTACTTAGTAAATTATAATTATAGTATTGGTACACGAATAATGACGTGCAACGGCTGGTCACTTGAATAAGGTATAGTGATCAATATGTAAAACTTTGTTTAATGAATTTTTACGATTGCTGCCAAAATAAAGGAAGAGGGATCTAAATTATGTGTTACTGGAAAAAATCGTGTAACTTAAGTCAAAGCTGTAAACTAGATAACAAAGTGTGTATTTCGGTTGTTGTATTATTGCAATATATCTCAAATCTCAAATAGTTATGGCCGGTCCTTTCTTAGTTGTACACCCTGTACAAAGATACTTACTATTACGTCAATATTCTAAAAGAAGGATTTCAAATTTGTGTAGACTACGCTTTGCCAAAGTTTGTCTTTGATGTCAAAAAACTGAAAGTTAGTAAAACACAGTTGTTCTATTGTAGATCGCGCACTAACTTTTGAATGTAAGTCTCAAATTTTTCCATTTATAAGTAAAATTATTAGTCAATCAATTATTGTCTCTAACATAGAAGGAAACAATTATCTTCTCATAGATAAACACATATTGAATATCGAATATAATCAACTGAATCAATGAGTGAAAAATGATGTAATTTAATACATTTTACAGTGCAAAGTGATTTTCGAAAGTGAAAATATGCAGAAAGATGACTAAATTATACCTGCCCGAGGTATTTATACGCTAATAAGGGAAGGTAGATGCAAAAACAAGTTGAATTTGTCCACTTTGGAAAAAACTCATTCAGAACCAAGCCTGGAGAATAATGGAATCGTTCCAAAATTTCAATGGCAGCATTATGAATTCCAACTCTTGAAGTACAACTCTGGATCATTATTCCGATGATGCAGAGCAGCATTGCCTATCGTTTTACTGCTATCGATCATCAACTTAAAAAATATTCATGGAACTCTGCTGTATACAAAAATCGCGCGAACTTTTTTGGTTACCTGATAACAAGCACGTGTTTCAGAAAAATCACAAACCAAGAGCTGCCGTTAGCGCTTAGACCTGAATGTGGTTTTTCCATGAGGAAGAAATTTTACTTTTTTCAAAACAAAAAAATTTCCGAGAAATAAATCACCTGAGGATATGATGCACTACTACCAGGGTTTGACTTGGATATTTATGATATATCATAGGAAACTAACTGAGTTGAAATACAAAACCGTGATCAAAAATGAAGTAGAAATAAATGAAGTAGGTTAAATTTTTATTCACTCATTAGGTACGTTCAGAAATTATGGCTAATCGGGATATTTTTTAGAAACGAATTGTCAAGGTTTTTGGTCGTGGAAACAATGGTTCAACACATTCCACTAAAACTTAAATAAAAGCAAGATTATCCTTATATATATTGCCCAAATTTAGTATTTTCTCATTGGAATTAGAATTTTTCTTGTGAACTCGTAACCAAACAGCATTTTTTTATGTATGTACACGTATCTAACATAGGTACTAGTGCGCCCCAATGAATACAAAGTTTAAACCAAATGGAAGCACATTTATTGATAAATCTTACTTTTCAAACATTCTTCTACGATACGGCACGGTAATCACGCCGAAAAGTGCAGAAATTTTGGCACCATTTCATAATTCTAGGAGTACACGCAACCGAAACTTATTTTGAAAGTAAAACATTTTTTGGAATAACTCAGAGTATGTATTTATATGGAATTTCTTTCCTAAATGGTCTGCAAGTATAAAAGTTGTTTATAAGCACTTTGACAAAGTTCGTGATAGTCGTGATACTGTAGAAGAATTATTCTAAACTAAGTACCTAAATAAATAAACTGGAGTTCATAACGCTTATTTGCTTGCTTCTGGTATATCGTGCTGAAGAAGTTAGAGAACACCAATTAGTTGTTACGATTAACAGGGCTGACGAAATATGGAGGGTCTTTGCGCTTTCTGAAAGCTTTTAGATAATCATATTTGGCAATTACTGTTTTTGAGGTTTAATTTAATGTACTATATGATCTGCGGATCTGCCAACGAATATTTCTCGAATTTCTTGCTAGAAGTTGTTGGTTTTCACTTATCATTATGGAGTCGAAAACATGAACCAAAGCATAGATGAATAACTACCTACTTATTCATCTATGACCAAAGTTGTGGATCCTTAAGCACTAACCACTTAATCAGTTTCATGTAGTGGACGACTAAAAGGTCAAAGTAACGGAATTGGCTGTTACCTACTCCTAAAAGAATTTTAGCTTGAAGTTTCAAAATATCACGCTTTGGCAGTAGATGAAAATTTAAACTATGCTACTACACTTAGTAAGCTGGAACTCATTTACAAAAACAAGAAAATGGAAGGACATCATCACTGATATCATAATGTTTCTCACCACCCTGATTTCAGTTGCTTCTGTCTATAATAGACAAACTTACTAAAGAAAGATTATGATGTCCCCTCCCCATAACGAAACTCATATCGACGAACAAATTGGTGGTGAAGTACATGAAGCCCTTATTACTCTACCGCAAAGAATAAGCAAGAATGTAGACATTTGATACGATATGTTTCCAAAAATTTAGACACACATTTCTCGATCTAAAAGACCGAAAGTTACTTTTTATTTAAATGCAGTTTATTTTATTCAAATTTTGTCAGAGATCAATAATTTCTAATTTTAGAATAAGCTTTGTGTTGTGTTTAATTTAATGTCAACGTTTCTATGAAGAAAATAAATATTTTATGATAGTTAAAAGATGTGAATTCATTCAAATGGACCATTCTTACATTTTTACCTAAATTTGTGCGCGTGTGCTGTCGTGAAAACAAATGCAGTACGATATTTAGATTGAAAATTAGTCTTGATAAATCGGTCTGATAGGATAAAAAATCAACAGTCATTTCTCTGATTCTTTTCTTTTACTCATTCTAGAATTCTTGGGCATATCAGGTCCTGGTTCTACAGCGGAAAATTGAATATTGTTTCTGGCTGTTTCCGTTTTGGAAACAACGAAAGAAATGACTTTTTTGTTCTAGACAAGCCTCGCCACTACTATTTAGCGGTGACAAAAAATTTCAATTCGGTCCTGATAAATTTTATGCGGTTTTATGATAGGTACAAAATTATTTTTTATTTAAGAACCCGTTTTGCATTTTCTCTTTTTCGTAATAATTTCAAAGTAGGAAAAATATCAGCCCCCTTTAGACACGAAAACATATCTAATTTTCCCATTCTCCCTTTCAAAACGAACCCGTCAAATAAGGGCAATCTAGTTAAGTGGGTTTTATTGCTAATTTATTAAATTTTTTGGTTTGATATTTCAATATTCCAAATTCCAAAAATAATTGGACTTGATCGCCTTCTAACTCTGGTGTCCAAATTTCAGTTTTTGGTGCAGACATCTAAATGAACGAAAATATAAAGATTTAAAGTAAATACCGTTTACGAAAAGGTTCAATTACGTTTTAGTACTAAAATCATAATATAAGTGCGCGAATGGAGCGATGACATCGATACATATCTTCTTAATTTTTGGATGAAGTGCAAGTAAACATCTCTTTGCAAATGCGTCATTTGAAATCATAATAACGTATTTATTAAAGAAATCTTGAACGTTTAATATCGGGCCTCAAGGTTTCGAATTATTGATAATTATTAATTAACGACGGGTATGTAACTATCGGCATACTAAGTGTATGCATAGGTACATATAGTAGTGCTGCATGCTAATGATCTTTATTATGTTATAATCCCCCGAAATTTTTATAAACAGCAATTTCTAATAGCGTTTTGCTTTTAAAATCCAGTGGTATATGTAAAATTTTGCTTGTAGGCAAAATCGACTCACTAGGTGTGGTATAGGTAATTTTCTTTTAAAAATAATAATCGCTAGTGAAAAATTGTATAAAAGCCTAATTAATTTGGTTGTGTAGTCGCTAGTCAACAGTAGTCAAAATCTGATTTAATGGTCATTTTTACGATGTCGTAAAAATGGGTCTCGTTAAATAAGTCGGCCCACCTATGTGAAACGATGTCAGGTTTCAAAATAAATATATATTAGTTCTAATTAGAATTTGAAGCTTAATAACACTCGACAGCGACACGCACTCGCTAATTTAATATAATCTCGTATTATACGGATGATCTATATATTAATTAACGTTTGTATAAATAGGACTGAGACTTGAGCTAAGCATTTACTTCCTAATAGAATAATCCCTAATTTATGGATTTACAATTCTCTCGTAAACGTCTTTTTATGCGAAGCTATAAGTACGTAATTACAAATTGTAATATTTTTGTCACTGTATTTCGAATTTACGTCACACAGTCGTATGAAATTGAAATTCGCTTTTTTTTATTAATTGAAAGAGGTTACTTGCTTCAAAGGTTGCTTATTGAGTTTTCGGTATAACAATGTCGTTAAGCAGAATCTAAGAGAGCTTGAATGTAGATGGTTTGTATAGACTATAGATGCTTGTTATTTTCGGATTAAGAAAATTATGAGTCATCCAGCTTATACTGTAGTATAGATCTTCTTATATATTTAATGCGGGTACTTCAAAGAGTATATCACAAGGAAGGGAGAATACAGAAATATGTTGCGATAGGGTTATTCCGGGGCCTCTCGTCTCGTAAAGCCCGCGAATGAGGACCCGTCGAATGTCTGATATCTATTGCGCTCAGGAATTCTGTAGCTTTTTGACCCCACTTAACCCAGATTAAACGCGCTGGCAACAAAACTGACCAGTCAACTGGTCGAGATTTGTAATTTGTCTGCTACGTAAGTTAAACGTATTTTATGTATTTGCAGAGTCAAGCCATGGCCTTGACAAGGGGCTGTAGAACACCACCTTCGATATCTACACCCGCAGCCGCAGGGGGTTCCAACCGGGACTCCGCTGAAAGAGCCTGTACTCCTGCTGCTCCTCGTTCTGCAGCGTCTCTCGATTCAGTTGTCTCTGCCCCCTCTATCAAGGACGAATTCGATCACTCAAAGTCTACTACCGGTAAGTCTATTAATATTAATTTACTTTACTTGACGATTGTTTAAAATGTAACCGCGTATGAGAATGAGTTAACATCGACGGCGTCGGCGGAGAATGTAGTTTATCCGTCCGTCAACGGAATGGTGAGCTCGTACTTGTTCATCCGTCCCCGCACCCTGTCGGATTGAAACGGATTGCGCGGCGTTAAGCAGATTATCTTCTCATGATTGATGAAACGGCTGCATCCTGGTACACCCCGACTTGAAAACATTCAGCGGCCGAAGCAGGTATGCATTCAGGCGTCCATATGGCATCTAGATATTCCAACGTGATAGTATACTGATGGCGGGTTGGTTAAAGCTGGATTAAGCCAAAGGTACGGAATTAGGGGAAGCAAGGATTAGAGGGACTCTGGCCTGTTCGGAGACGGGAAGCAGAGGATTAGGCAGAGTCGGGATTAACATTCACGAGGGATCAAATATGAAAAGAAAAATTGAAAATACTACAAAACTTTCATTTGCTTATACGGGATTTAGTATATAATTGAAGCGCGTAATTCCAAATTTAACGACATCGTTGATTGGTGACAGATTGGTTTACATCAAACCTTCGTTATTTTCGCCATTTTAATCATCAAAACCATTTCATTAAGTACCTCCTTTAATAACATCGCCAATAACGAAAACGTAATTGCATTCATTCATTCTCCTTATTTATAGATCACAGATGCATCCTTACGAATTAGCAATTTATAAACTAGGTTAAGTTTTATTATAAGCTCGTTATCCTATTTCTGATTAATGATACCTTCACTAAATCGTTCCCTACCACTTTTCAACAATTATTCAATTCAAGCTAGGAAACGAGTTTGAGAAAATTTTGCTTCGGTTATGTAGTGGAATGTCATTTCGATTTTAACTCGATAGTCCTTTTTTAGTAATTTAGAAGAGGGACGTATACGTCTAGGACTCCGCTCCTTTGATTTTTTATAGTTACGCTGTTTAAAGTCCAATGAATAATTCCAATTTGTAAAAAAAACGCGTCCAAGTATGTAGGAGGTTCGGAAGGAGACTCCATTAAGTAAGGGATGAAATTAAAAATTCACGGTCATGCCATTGCATAATTATTCAGGAAAAGTACATCTGCAACAGATATCACCTGTTTGCTCATGTAATGAAAAAATATGATGTTCATGCTGAAATATTGTAATGATAGGATTTCCACTTATGAAATTGTCGTTCACTTCTTCACAAAATTATATAACACAAATTGCTTGAAGGAAACTAGTAATTCTGGTGCAACCTTATTCTAATTAGGGAGGTTTCGCGGATTTCTTTTAAATTTGCAGCTGTTGTGGTGAAGTGTTTGCGAGAAGAGTTGAAATCGTATAATGGTGATAATTTTATTACAAAAAGTGATTGCTGAGGACGAAAAGAGCGTTTGATACAAATGTTGTCGACAGACAGATGAAACACCTAAGAACTTCCAATTGAAATGCAATAAATCACGCAAACGAGCACTTAACGTTCCTTCAACGAAAGGACATTTCAAATAAGCATTTACTGTTGTTTCCGCTGATTGCAGTGTAAATGAATTTGCAAATATTTTGGGGACAAGGATAAAGATTTGTGTAATGAAATTAAGCAAACAGGTCAATGAACCGTACAATCGAAAAATGGTCCAGCATCTGGAGAAGTGCGATAACACACATCAATAGCTAAACTTAATCCTAACCGGATTTAATCCTTACATTATTAGGATTAGCGCCAGAAAGTCAAGTAGGTTATATTCGGGTTTTAATTGGAGATTTGCGTGAAAATGAATGATGCATCGATCAAGAAATATGTAATGAATGCGATGGTGCGTATTTTCGACAATCTAATAGTTCGTTAATCACATACCGAAGCGTAAGCAACGGAAGGAAGTGGATGAGCGATGTGAACAAGATAGACGCACCGAACGGATTAGAGCGATACATTTGCAGTACCCGCGAATAGAGCTCTGGATCGAAGGGGGTTCTAAGGCCGGAAACAGATAAACGTTTGACAGCAACGGAGTGCGAGCAGATTACCAACTGTGTGATAGTGCACATCCGCCTTCTAACCGATATTCATTAAGCCGCACTTCTAAAACGCTTGTTGCATTTCTATCGACCGTCCCTTACAATTATTCATTTAATAACATCTTAGAATCAATCTTCTCGCCGTCCTTTTCCCAAAGCCCCATAGTTTATGACGATTTAATTTTTTAATCCACTATTCCCAAAAGTTTGATCAATAAATACTTCAAACGATTGTACCTACTACGAAACATGGTATGACGTCAAAAGGGCGAATGAGATCTAAAGCTTTTGTGCTAGTATTACTTAAGGAATAATCTCTAATAAGTGGTCGAACAAAACTTGGAGCGGTATATCGCGCAAAAACTCTCTTCGTAAGCTTTAACTGGTGTGCGCTAAATAGTTGTTGACATAATCTCGATTGTGGTAGCGATTGTGAGTTACTTAAAGTTCGCTCAAACACGGAAAATGACAATCGAGTTCAGCGAGGTATAGCAAAATGCGTTGTAACGTGTTTATTATTTTAAATCTTTCATGTTTACTAAAATGGATCCACACTTCTTGTTTAAGAAAGAAAAGTGCTAAGTCCAGTTTAAGCGTAGATATTTAATGCGGTCAAGTTAGTAGTCATTCTCGGATAGGTAGTTATTAGTGTCGGCGGTATTATTTATAAGGTTGCATTATTGATCAAGCGGGCGCGAACAAAGGACCGGAAGGCAATATGAACCCGAGTTAAGACGTTGGTCAGCTCGCCTGGATTAGAGCCCGTAGGATTAGCGACTGCTGGACTATACACAGCGTGGTAAGCCGGTGGAATTACGTCCGGGTTGGATCCGGCGGGCCGCTTACGAACTGTCCCCGAGATTTAGAGTGGAATTCGGGTTTACCGCATCTGCATCGTAAGACCGGTCAAGACGCTAACCTAATAACAAAAATAAATCCCGAGCTTAGAAATTAATTCTGCAGCTTAATTCTTGTGACGTCGCACACATAGTTCTTTGTATGGCAGCCGTCTAAGTAAGCTCAAGTCGAGCCAACTAATCCTTAAGACGCAGAGCTAGGTCTGGGTTGCTCCAGTTAAAGCTCCGTAATATGCAGAAACCTTCTTAACCTAACAAGATTAGCATAGACAAGCGTGCGCGGCCAGCAAGCTTAATACCTGCCTGTATAAGTTCATTGTGCTAATGGTGACGCTAACTCAGCTTCTTTTCAAAATTACGCAACAAAAGATACAAGCAGCCGCTAGTTTGTTCCAGTAAAAGATTTTGTCGTTTTTCAACTCGGAAAGGAAATGAAGAAATCTTCGGCAACGAGTAACGTTAAATGTCATCTCTACGCCGCTATCAATTGATCTGTCTGTCTTTCTTATCTCTGGATACTTTTCCGCTTTACACGTTTCCATTAAATTCGTAGTGACTGAAAAGATTTTGTATTTCGAACATCGCGGATCCGCTACGTTGCCCTCGGGTTCGGAACCGCTTAGGTCGAAGTATTTATCTACTCATCTTCGCGTAAATCTTACGAACATCGTTTAGCGGGCACGTGACAGCTACCGGATCATTCAGATATTACCAACTTTTCATTATAAAGTAACAACCCTCTAACTGTCACAAACGTACTTTCATGCTCGCATTATACGCTAATGCAAAATAAATACAATATGCATTTTGGATTTCTACCTTTTTCAGGAAAGTCCTTACCGGTGCACTGCATAGTAGAAGCTGTATCGACGATCGACGAAGCTCGTGTTACAAATCAAGGTCCATGGAAACGACGGCCCTTAATTGAAACTGACAGTTATGTTATCATACCGGCAGCAACTCCTTTTCAAGGATTGGTGCAAGCAGCCCTGTTGCGTTTGGGTTATTCCGCTGATAGTGCAGCCACAGCAAGGGGATCCGTCATTATAAAAAATTGGAAAGCTTTAAGCGTCGATCAAATCTCAGACGACCCCTTAGTTACAGTAGGCGACATTTTAGGTGAATTAACGGCCGTTGCGACGCTTCGCATCCAAGTAATACGAAGTCGATCTGCGGTGTTTGCGGACATCAAAGAGAAACTACTCCGCTTCTTTTTAACACAATCTCAGGGACTTCTCGTATCTGCCGGTTGTCCAATTGACGAGGTACGTATCTTTGTAATGTAGCGCTCATTTATTCAAAAGTAAAATTCGCTTAGTAAGTGTACATCTTGCTTAAGGAATGGATAGGAACGAATGTATTAAGGGTGCAGAGAATAGCAGTAACCTCGCTTTTAATAAGATTATGTAGAATTATTTTATGGTATTAATGAGATCAAAAGCCTTCTACATCCAGCAATGCTGAGCGGATCTGGGGCCTTGTGCTTTCATTGTGTTGCTTCTATTCTCAAATTGTTGATATAGTGAACTGCTATTTCTTCTGCACGTAAACCGATATAAAGTGTACTCGGGATTTAAGATTATTTACAGAATGAGAATTAAAACCGTGTATTTTCTGTAGAATATTTTATTACTGGCAGCTTTTATTTCGAAATTTATTTGTATTTTTTTATCGATATCGTTCTGTTACAGCTTCTTTTATCGCAGATATGCCGTGCAAGCTTTGGAAACGACACCCCCTCAACTGAGCTATCCGAAGAGTGTCGCCGTAAATTTGATCAGTGGTGGTCCGCTCAATTTTGCCCGTTATCGCCAAGTAGCAGAGTTCCACCTGTGACATCATATCCCTCCTTATATCCCGTTCCATTGCACCCATCAAAACCGTTAGACCGTCCCGTTCCCGATCCCTCCCATCCTGCAATGCAAAATGTGCACAACCAATTTCCTACTCAAAAAACTCGAATGCGTACAAGTTTCGATCCTGAATTAGAACTACCAAAACTACAAAGATGGTTTTCTGATAATCAACATCCTAGCAGACAGCAAATTCAGCAATATGTAAAGGAATTAAATGGTCTCGAGTCAAGACGCGGAAGAAAACCTCTCGATGTTAATAATGTCGTGTATTGGTTCAAAAATGCTCGAGCTGCACAAAAACGGGCCGAAATTAGAAATGTAACACCCGCATTAACCTGTCATATGTCAGTTAATGGCTACAATGACCACAGTCCCAATAACGGATCAAATATGCTAATGAACGACTGCTATATGAGTTCAGATTCGCATTTAAAGAACAACATTCCGACACCATACAGGCGAGGTTTTCACGCTACTCGTATGTCTGACGAACTTTCTAATGCAACTTCCGATTTGGAAGAAGAAGACATTATCGACAGTCGGCCACATAGCCCAATTGGTCCGCTTTCCTTAACTACGACTAAGCGGGATTCTAAAGACTGCAGTCCACGTTCAGTTAGCCCTTCTACTCACGACATTCAAGTAAGTAAGCACATTATTGTAATTGCATCGTCTTTAATATTAAACTTAGGTTGACAATACTAAACAAGAACCGAAAGATGAACCTACAAACTATCAATCGCCTAGTAATCATTCCCATTCAAACAGAATGGTTATGTCCGATGGCGAGGATGGAACAGATGGAAATGAAGAAACGCGTAATCGATTAAATAATCGCAGTAACCTTTCACCTCCGGATCGCGTCCTTTCTCAAGCGTACTGTGCATCCCCAGAGTTTGAAAGACACTTACACAACCGTGCTCCAAGCGATGGGTTGGAAAGGTTAACCACTGGTTTTCCATTGGTACCAAATTCCATGTTTAGTCAAAGTATCATGTATATGAGCCATTACATTCCCGGCTTATCGCACGCTGCTACGTCACCTACTAGTTCAAATGTTTTAGGAATGTCCGGTTTATCAGCGGACGAACGTCGGAAACGTAATAGAACCTTTATAGACCCAGTTACCGAAGTACCAAGGTTAGAGCAGTGGTTTTCACTTAACACCCACCCATCGCATAATCTTATTTTGAAGTACACCGAAGAACTTAACTGCATGGCTTATCGTCAAAAATTTCCTCGTTTAGAACCTAAAAATGTTCAATTTTGGTTTAAAAATCGCCGCGCTAAATGTAAAAGGCTTAAAATGTCTCTTTTCGATAATCAAGCAGCTGGACATTATCATCCTGCTGATAGAGAATGAATTTACTTCCGTAGTTATATTAATCCTATATTTTTCATATTTGCCAAAGAAATTGTGCATTAAGTTCTTCTTTTAGTTTATATGTGTGATTATATCAAGTAGTAATATGTAATACATTTTGGTGATACCTTAAAATATAATTAAATAAAACCTGTTATAAAATTCAGATGCTGTACAAATATTTAAGCGTCATTGTTACATGTGTAGTTGTAACCGTTGTATGCCAATACAGTTTGTATTTAATACAAAGTATGGACTTTATTTTCAGTTAAAACCATCGACCCTTCTAGCAAACAAATTGATTTTTAATCTAATACATTCTTTGTTTTGTGGATTTTATCCAAAGGGAAGGGTAGATAGAAATACAATCACCGACTCCGGCCGGTGATATATCGAAACACCCGCTTGAAATAGACTTACAGAACGTCTTTCAGATGTCCGCCTCTCAATTCATTAGATCTGATACGTAACAATGTAAGGGTGTGCGACAATGAGCTCGTCAACGAACAAGTTTCCAAGTCAACAGGAAACCAGAGGCAACCAATGATTATCTCTTACCGGTCTTCAGATAACGCCTATGTGTATATATATATACATAATTATATCTGTACCAATAGGTATAATGTGGAACAAGTTTGGAATTATCTAGAAACACACAAACAAATAATCCAGATAATACTTCTTCCAGGTATTTAGACTTATAACTTAAAACATTTTTAATTGAGAAAATCGGATTTTGCTCATTATCCTTGCTTGGAATGTAAGACAATCTTGTAGAGCTTGTATCAAAACAGCAATATCAGAAACAAAACATTTTAATATGATACATAAAAGCACTATTCCTTTACGGAAATTTTACGCTCAAGCGATTTCTTAAATGTTTGTGGAGTACTTAAATAACATGCAAACAAGTGTAATTGGGATGTGCAGAAAGGGTGAATCGAGATTCGAGACTGCTAAGCTTAAGGGCTGCGTTTTGTCCTTATCTTTGCTTTGTGATTTCTCTACAAAGCTTCAGTTACTTTATAAGTTACTATAGCGACATAACGAAAAAGGCTAATTATTTGCTGCAATTGTTTAACAGCTGAACGGATCTGTTACGTCTCGTTATGTTAACACCGCAATGTCTATAAATTATTGCGTAACCGAAAAAGGGGCTGCCGTTAAATTTTCGATTAATTAAAGATAAGGGATACAACGTCATATCAATTTTAAGTGGATTATACAATTTTCGTTTAGAACGCGTGGCACCGATATGTGAGGTTATACGATGAAGAAGGCGTGCACGGAAATCCTTGCCGCATCTCTTGATCACGTTCTTAAAGAACCAAGTTGTGATCCGATTAACTTTGCGGCGCCACCGTCGCAATCTCGGTAATGATAAAAATGGCAATAAAAATTAGGGATAATGGAAGGGACAGATAGATATTCCACAGCGACGATGTCACCACCAGAGCTAGGGATAAGCGAGAATAAAATTAGGCGGGGTGATCGATTATAGAAACAAGTCTCAATTTGAATTTAAAATCATTTAAGTATTGACTTTCGTTGAAGCTTTTGCGTTCTTAGCTGGCTTATCTCGAGTAAGTGGAAAGTGCGGTTCTCATCCAATCCACTTAAGGAGTAGAGAAAACACGAAGCACGTGTTAACAGTAACGTTTCCCACGAGACGCACTTTTTTTATTAATTTAATCGCTCTCGCCGTGAATGAGAGAAAAAGCTGATTATTTTGACGCTCTCTATACAGAACTTGGATTAAACGCGCGTCGAACTAGTGCACCGTAAAGTCGGGGTATAAAGACAAAACGTCGAGGATCTCTAACGTTTCATTCATATGGGGAGCCTCTTTAAGCAACGATACTGAATGCAGTGGGGTCGTCAAAATCTCAGTTTCTAAACATCACAATATTCTCAACACCAATTGTGTATGTTTAAATCGGTGTGAATACCTTGTAGGTGCAAATTAATCCTACATACTGAACAAAAATATCGTCGTTTAAACATGAACGAATTCATGTAAATGTCAGGATGAGAGAATACGTTTTAGAGTTTCAATGACTCGTTATACCTACTTGGTTATCTAAATAATTCGACTGTGTATAACGAAAAGTTATATAAAATTATCTGTTAACCGCGTAAAGAAATAAAAGACGTTTGGAAGAAATGAACGTTTTGGACGAAGCGATAACCCAGAATTTATTAAAACGAAATAAGAATGTGTCGTTATCAGAGTTGATTTGTCACCACACAGACCGCACCGGTAGGTTTCATTTTTGAGAATTAATTTCCTGCCAGCATTCTTTAAAAGGGGAGACAAGCGTACTGCATTTGAGCTAAACGCACATTGTTTGCTCTGCCAACTAATAAGAAAAACTGTAACTGCTACACCAAAGCGACTATCGGGTGTATATCTGCGGCGAGAAATTTAATTAAAATTCAATCAGAACGTTACAAGGCTGGCGTTGGCGTTTATCAGAGTGTTATCTCTTCGAAGCTCTTCCTAAGAAAACATTTTAAAATAGAAAATTGTCAGCACTTACGACACCGCCAATAGAATAATGTGTCTTAATGGAAACAGCGAAATATGTTTATCAGATAAAACAGTTTCCTTCGACCATTTGGCCGCCGATGTCTCGTAATTGTCATACAGCAAATATTTTCCGCCTTAATTTCCTTCGTATTGATAGCGTTTTGATAGTAGTTGTTAATCGGACTTGACGACACTGCTATTCATGAGGGTTGGTTGCTTGTGGATTAGATGACATCATAACGTAACGTATACTACTGACGACTACGCTTTAAAATTCTCACATTTCCCGTTTTGTATAATGGGAATAAATAAAATGCGCGAATGAGTTTCATCTTATTACATTCATGAACTTTCCTAAGATTTGAGTAAATAGCAGGTAAGTAGTCACAGTAAGTGATTTTGCCAACTCCATCCCTTCTCTGAAATGATGAAAGACGGAAACGACGATATTTCAGGATTATCCACACAGATTTGGAGGATTGTTGAAAAGCAGCAAGATCTCCATCAGTGTAGGTATTATAATTAATCATAATAATATTACAATTTGTATGTGCTATGTACAAACTTTTCCCATTTCTTTCTTTCTTTCACTAGTTGTTTCGCATTTTTTTCACGATAATTTTGGTTACTTATTGTTGATTATACCAACGATCACATTTACATACAGAAGTACTGGATCCTTATGGCAAAAACTGCAATAATAATTTATTATACTGGGCGCATTGCTACAGTAAAACTGTCAGCATTAGCGAACTTACTGTTGCTTGTAACACTCGTACCCACAGTGTTTATACAAAAATTATTTGATGACAGCTTGCAGCTAGGAATCGAAATGAAGAATATTAATTGTCCCTAGTTATTTTTATTTTTCAACATATTTCCCTTGAATATCAACGCACGATGGGGTAACCTTATACCAGTCTTGTCATAAACAGTTTCTTGCAGTTTGCAGTAATAACTCCCTCGTTCTCGTCCGACTTTCCGGCAAGGTAAAGCTTCTAGCTTCAGCTTTAGGAATAGGTGAATGTTACTTGACTTCTTTGGAGGAGGAGCCGCTGTTTTTATTCCATAGTATAACCAACGACGCAAGGAGTCAAATTTTCACTAGGTATTCGCACCTTCCCAGTTTTTCGCCAGTATTCGGCACTCACCTTGCCTACATCTTGAACATGCATGTCTTCTGTTGCAATGCCTTTAATTTTTCTTTTTACTTAAGTAATTCTTTATATTTTACTTCATTTCTTCTTCTATAACCTGGTTTTTCTTACATCAGTTTGGGAATTTGATGTGTCATACATTCCTTTTTCTTCCCTTAATTTTCTTCTTAAATCTTCTCCCGTTTTATATTGCTTCATTTATTATGGACTTTTTCGGTTTTGCCCTTTCTCTAATGTTTCTAAGATTTTGATTAACTTTTTCTTTTATTTCACCCACTCCATATTCTCCAATACATCCCTCAGTTTTAAACTTACCAACTGTAGCGTTGAAGTCACTTAGACATCCTTTTTTTGGGGGATGTTCCAACATTTTCTAATTGTTTATAGAATTCTTTAATTTATTCATATTGTGAATCCGATGTTGGTGCGTAAAGTTGAATAATGTTTTTTTTCTTTATTCGATTCACTATGATTCGGCCGTAACATAGGGTAAAACTAACTACCGATTTGTTAACTCCTTTTTCTACTATAATTCCAACACCACACCTATAGGTTGCGTCGTTGTTTCCTGAATAGTACAACGTACCGTTAATAGTTGGACATTTGCCAGATCCTCGCCATTGTACCTCGCTGATACCAAATACACTCAGCCTTAATTTTCGAATTCTGTAGTAACATTTCTCAATTTTCCTGATGCGTATAAGCTATTCGCATTCCAAGTAGTAATTTTAATATTTCTTTTGTTATTCGTTGATAACTTGGTTCTCGATCTCCCGGACATCCGAATATTTAGTTTTGAACGTTGCCATGATGGTCTATACCATCCATCTTTAATGCAGTAGTTTCCTCTTGTGTTCTGCAACCCTATGCTGTTGGGAGTTTCTCTGCCTTTGGGGACGATTTCTCAACCTAAGGGTGAGGTTCCTCCACCCGAAACCTTTGACCATGCACGGAAGGGAGCAGTCATTTGGTCGCCATTTTCTAGTAGTAAATGCACCGGATGGTTGAAATCACTTCTTACACACCAACACTTAACATACACTTTATTAATTTTGTTTTTAGTCCTCTAACATTTTCATAATAAGTATTTAAAGATAACTGAAAATAGTTAATGGTTTAGTACCTTATAATATCTTCTCTTGTTCATTTTTAAACAAAATATTCACTCAAATGGGAAGTATTAAAGGTTGTTTTAATTTTCTGATTTGTATGAATTCCTCACTATCTGTTTATCTTACAAATTTTATTATTTACCCTCCTAGGAACCCTCGTTTATGACTCCTTTTCACTCTATGAAATATGTCAATTTTCTCAGTTTGTTCACAAGTCATGCCTATGATACTCGTAGATATTATTAAACCATGCGAATCTTAGAATACTGAGGCCATAATGTTTTCGGGCGACAATTGCATCTTTGCTCCTCCACTCGGTTTCCTGGAGTGTAGTGGTGGATACAAGTATTATCAATTGTTGCATTTTGCATAAAGCACTGTGAGCGCACACTTTACCCATTTCCAACAGAACTTTCTCATGGGAAAAATGTTCGTGAAAAATGTAGCCCACGTTCCTTTAATAACTTTACAATGTCAGATAATTCACGTCACTTGTAAATGTGTAAAAGATGTTGTAAAAAAATTTGTATAATGCAATGGAGTTTCCCGTTTAATAATAAATAAATAAGTTACTTTAATGATCCACACCAATTTTGTACATTTTTTTTTGAGTAACCTTAGTAAGCGCCCAGAGCGTTCAGCACAATTTGTGCCCATACAGTAAATCAACGGTGCCTAGAAAATTTTGAAGAGTGGTGCAGACTTAATGACATTGACGTTAACCCTCCAAAGTGCTACACCAACTCTTTCCACCGTAAACAACACCCTCTGAGTTTCCACTACTCATTATTTGAACAAATTCTTCCTCGGAAAGAAACTGTGAAAGATCTTGGAGTTACTATGGATGTTGCGTTAGACTTTAGGCCGTAGGCGCCACATAGAAAGTACTGCTAAGAAAGCTAACTCAATCCCGGGGTTTGTATCAAGGAATGCCAAACAGTTTAAGTCGATAGATGATTGTTTTCGATAGAGCAGAACACTTGACATGTTATTTCTGAGCTTGAACGATAGTTTTGCTCATCAAGATGTAAATGTTTAAATAAAGTTTTGAATTTCAGTTACTCATTGAGCGTTATGTGAACAAACGTTGAAACTTACGAATCATACGACTAAAATAACACAAACTTTTGATGGGGTTCCTTCAGTTTTATGAACGTTTTTATATGATAACATTGATTAGGTATACACATCAAGTATCAAGTAATGACGATGAAATCGAATATTGTTGCAACTTGAATATGCGTAACGAAAGATCTTTTGTTAAGCACTATTACTGGTCAATAATAGAACTAGAAAACTCTATTTCTAAAATCAAAAACAAAAAATCAGCTGCTATTGATGGAAATTACCCAGAATTTATTAAGCACTTGGTAAATTTGCAAGAAATGCAAATTCGGATTTAGTACCTACCTGGGGTACTACCTAAATTTAAATATTTAAAGGGGATAATTAAAAATTTCGATTTCAGCCGTACGTTGATTGACCTATAAGAAACTATGGAATAAATATCTATCACTCAAAGAATTTTTTCCAATTTGGAACGATATACAATATTACAGTAATAGACTTTCTTCTAGAAAACTCTTTTGGAAAACAATTACGGAAATACAAAATTTTTTATGAGAAAATGACCGGAAACTATTTTGTACAAACGAAAAGGTCTTTAACATAACTTTGGTTATGGACCCTACTAAATCTCTTCCTGGATTCCATCATTCTTCTAGGAAGATTTGGATTACATTAAATCGTATACGTACCGGTCATGGGCCATGTAATTTTATGTTATTTAAATGGGGTATAGTGCAAAATCCATTGTGTGATAAGCTGATAAGTGTGATAATGAGGAATCTATAGAACATATTGTTGACCATTGTCCAGTGACCAGATTTCCGAGAGGTTTCACTGAATTACATGAACCAGAAGCTATCGATTGGTTACACTTAAAAATTTGTAGCTTGTTTTTTACAACCTTTATATTCGTATTGTTTTTATCTATCTCCTGTTTATACTTACTACATTCATAAGAGTAAAAAAACTGGTTCCAGCATTTTTTTGGATAGGTACATTATAAAATAAAACTTTCAGAAATGGTTCACTAATTTTTTGACATAAAAATGCCAATCACTCGGGAACTGTTAGTCGTAGACCCAATAGTACCTTATATCAATTTGCTGAGAATTTAACAAGGAATTCAAATATATAAAAATATACAGGGTGTTCCATTTAAAAAAACAAAAGTTTGGTATAGTGCTCGAAAATGCGGCATCCTGTATAAACAAAAACATTTTTACAACACGCTCCTCGTTCTTGACTAAAATGGTTTGCTATTAGAATTTTTTTTTAATCGACAGTATAGGTGTAATCTTCCACTCTCAGATCGTTGTAACACCCTGTACTGTATAAACAATGCTTAAGTCATAAGAATAACAGCATATAAATAATATCAAAACTAATTTCTATAGTGAAGACACGAACGTTTTGCAACGATTCAGAAAGTAATCTGTTTGTGTTTTCCTTATATGTAATTTGTAGGGGCAGCACTGCATAAGTAAAATAATTGCGTGGACTCCTATTCCAATCCAAAATCTTAAAACACGTTTGCTTAAGAAGTCAGGGGTTTGGTTGATCACTACGCTTAGAAGACTCTATCTTCTTCTTCCTCCACGTCGAGCGTACCATTATGGCGGTTCTAGTCATCTTATGTTTGTTTTATTTAAGTGATTAAAAGATTGAACCGCGTTAGTCCACAGCAATTTATACTGGCATTGCAGGAACATATGAGTATCTATTAATGTGTTTATAATTCGACAATCCTCAAATGTTATTTTACTGCTGAAGTTCTCATTTTTTAATTTAAGATTGATGAGTAGCTTTCACTGATTCTGTGGCTACGGTGTATGCTGGCCATCCGACGTTAATTTTATTAGTGTATTATGTACAAAATGTTGTCATGGGCAATTTCCTCCGTGCTTTCAGTTGCTGACAGCTACAGTAATTACTAATTAATTCAGCTTCGCGCAAGCAGTTAAGGAGACGACTGAAGGTCATGGTTGAGTACACCAATAGCTTCCTGGCACAGAAAATAGATTTTCCAATTCTATTCCACCTAACTAATCTCCTCCACTCTCTACTCCACATCCACCATTAAATTGAATCGGACGAGCAAGAATGTATTTAGGGATTTCATTATCAATTTTGATGTCTATTTATTCTCCTAAAGCGCCTATCGTTCCGCTTGACTGCAAGCAGAATAAATATTATCTCTGCCAACACATTTCCATCTATGCACCTTACATTTCTGTCTAAAATACTGTCGCATATTTACCTAGCGAGAACCATGATAGATCTGCCCTTTGTTTTATCTCACAAAACGCCTGTCCCCCAACCATCTAGAGGAGAGAAAAAGAGCTAAACAAAGGTAGCTGACCATGCTAGAATAATGTTGATTTGATTCGCATCTTGCTATAAATGGCTACAATGCTGCTTTGGCACAGGTGTATAAGTGTATAGCTGTAGCTCATTTTATAATCTAGTTTCATTATTTTCTTACAGATGGTCTTAAGTTATGATCATTGACTTTAGTAATGTCCCTTTGATACTGTGACTGTGACTTAGGCAACTAACATATCACACACTAGATGATAGGAAGATTGATAGATAAAGAACGGAATATGCTAAAACTAATCGTTTCGATTTCTTATTTATAAATATTATAAATACACGTTAAACATCATCATTCTACGAATCTACTATGAGATATGTTGGTTGCCTAAGTCACAGCATCCAAGGGACAATACTAAGTCAAACTGTAGATATACTGAACTAACTGCGAATAGGCACAGATAAGTTACTATTACTTATCTGTGGTATAGGTATGAGTATTACTTTTCAGTTTCAAATGACAAGGTTCCTATTTTAGACTCTAAAAGATTAAATCTGATAAATATACGTCGTCTTAATGAGGTATTGACGTTCAAAATGTAGGTAACGTTTGTAATAAAAATAAATAAATAAAAGTGTGAGACTGCTGAACTACTTAGTTCTCCAAAGCATTACCGCCGATACAAGGAAGCATGTTTTTCTTAATTTAAAAATTATAAATGGAAGTATCCTATTGACATCTTCAAGCAACCCTTTGGAGTAATTCACTGATGTTTTCCGCAACGTTGGACTCATTTAAGCTTAACGTCAACGAAAGTCTTAAGAATCGAGCTTTAATGTATACCCAGTTTTCCATATTTTAATCAATAAGTATGCAATACAATTTTTTAACTTCCTACTGTGTGGGTTTAATAATGCATCATTATTAACTAAAATGGAGCATAGTATGAAAAAAATGAATACCATTCTATTTTAATGTATTTAAAACATTTAGCATACTAAAAGTCATCAACTGATCTTTATACAATGATTTAAATTGTCTAAAAAAATAATTAACCAGGTATTTCAGAACTCGATTAAAATTTTAATTAAGAACCAGTAAACTATTGATTTATTTTATTTGTTTGTAGTTTTAACCTGAAGATAAGTAACATATTAATTTAAGGGTCGAAATATATGTTACTAAAGAATTTAGTCGGCACATCTTAAGCCTGGAATACATCTGACAAACGTTGTCATTCGTTCGCGTTGCCACCCTTCGCAGTTGTGTGCAGGTATACCGGGAACAAGAGCGAACGTTTGCTGGGGAGCATGATACATATGCACGCACGAGTGAGAATTTTGTCGTTCTCTGCCGTTCCATTCCTATCCTGTAAGTTTTGTCAGTGTGCCTGCCCACTTCGTAGTTCAAAAGTGAAGATGTCAAGCGAGAAGGTACCTTTATTAATATCAGTGTTTAGAAAAATGTATTAAAATTTCTGAAGATGTTTAGGGACGTTCCGATACTATTGATATGATTCTGGTATCGATGCTTTTCTTTCAATACCAGTCAATTTGGTATCGATAGATACTATCCTTTTGATATGATCAGTACTTTTTACTAAGAATCAAATCGTATTAATGTATTAAAGTATTGCCTAAACTTTTTAAATCCGTCCACATCTAAACGTTCGCAGGCATTCTTCACTTCAGATTTTCTTTGATCTTTTAGTTTTTACCGACAACCGATGGGAAACGTTCGTTTGCATTGGCAGCCGTTCGCACCAAAAAGAAATATCATTGATTCGTCGCGAATTCTAGTATACACTTGACAAATGCATAGAAACGAATCTTAGGCAACGCGAACGAATGACAACGTTTGTCAGATGTATTCCCGGCTTTACATTTTTATTTAATTAATAAATTAGTTTTTTAACTAAACTATCGACCATTTTTAAGGGGCTTCGTATCAAGGAGTATTGAGAACTTTGTAAATTCAAATAGCTTGACAAACATTTTTGTGCAACAATTTTTTATAGGTATTTAAGATTACATTCTACTGTATAAGGAATTGCCTATAACATGTAAAAGTTGGTATTAAATTTATTTAAAAAAATAGTGCTAATTTGCGAGGATTGCGGCAACTAAATATACAGTACTTACTTCATATTGCATACACTCGCTTTTCTAATAATATGTGCTTACATCCTGCGAAAACTCGCGTGATGTTATTTGTTATTCAGTTATTCTTTATGCATTTGTTTAATAAACCAGTGTTTTAATTAGACCATGGTAGTATTAATTACAATGTCAATTCAAGATGAAATATAAACCCAGGGGTTTGAAAATATCGTGACTCAACTAAGGCCTTATTTTTTTCAGATTCACGCCTTCGGCTAAATAGAAAAAATATGGTCAAGACTTTTAACGACAATTATTAATAAATTATATACTTACATATTTTACAATTACCAGCCGAGGATTCGCACGCAATTTTAATTTTTTTTAAATAATTGACCTTAGTTAATACAATTATATCTAGCTTCCTTATTTCACAAACTTACTCGATTTATTAAAAATGTTTATTATATTAAATTTAGTATAGCCATTCTTGTTTCATTTCATCACGCAACGAGCAGTGGTGGATTAACCATTAAGCACAATAAGCACGTGCTTAGGGCACCAGGGACAAAGGGGCACCTGAGAATGTTGTGTAACAGGCCTCAGATCGTAGACAGTGACTCTCATCACCATACAACTTCTTCTGTGTTTCGTCATTAGTGTGTATTTTTGTGTTGCCGGTTTGAATATTCGCACTCTCTATCAGGTGTGCTATTATTAGAAGATTTTAATAACCTACAATTTATATCGGGTCTACCAGAAAGTTCTGTCCGTTTATGGAATAAAACAAAATATAAATTTTCTTACCATCAATAAACTTTATTGAATAATTATCATTATTATTATGTTTTAATTAAAATGTTTCAAACTTGTAATAGAAACAGAGACAACTTTCCGGTACACCTAATATATTTACTCGCAAATTGCCACGGAGGTAGAGTGCAAAAGAAAATATTTCTCATTTCTTTTAGAACGAGATGAAATGTGTTCAGTTAAGTGGTGCACAAAAACGAAAACTGTCCAAAGAGAAACAGACAAAGACTTTAGACATAGTCTCCAAAACGGTAATTTATTAATATCTGCAGTGGGGCACTAATGTTTTTAAGTGCTTAGGGCACCTGAAGGTGTTAATCCGGCCCTGGCAACGAGTGTCGAAGGCAATCATAGGTTAGTGTGAGATACATTGTCTAAGAACTTTTTGGGTGAAGTATTGAGAAGCTGTGGCCTACGGCGACAGTGGAAGCTTAATTCTTTCCTCTCGCCTGGTACTTCCGGGATGTTATATCAGTCCCTAAAAACGGGGACATCCAATCACTATGCAAATACCACCTGTAAATCGAAGATTCGACAGCCAAAGCTCTTCTATTTAAGCAGAACCGCTTTGAATGAGGAACGCATCGTCGAATAGAGGTGTATGTGACATTTTTATTGTATTGAAAGTTTAGTCAGGACAACATCGAATATTTTTTGAAGAGATTAAAATAAATGGCGTGCATTTCACTCGCTCGGTCCACGGAAGAAAGTTGATAAAAAAATTATTCGTGGTTAAGCATCACATTTTAAAACAAACATCTGTTTTAAAACTGAAATCTCTCGTAAGCCGCTCTTGTGGTTCTCTTCTGATAGAAATAGTTCTTCGACATCATCTAGCGGGACAATTTTGGGTAGCCATCTTTGAATCCCTGCGATTTTTTGTGTGGTGTTATCTCAAATCACAATTATTGTATAATGCTCGCTGAAGGAGAGAATACATCACAAAGTTGCTACCATTACACCTCAGTGGCTCTTAGACATGAATAACTACCGTGGGAGGCTACATCAATAAAACAATAGCATCCATACATGTGATATTTTGTTCAAAACTCATTGATCTAAAACGGCATTTCGATTAATTTTCAGAAATAGAAAAATATTTAACGTACCTATCTTATTTAATTTTGAATTTATTAGTTCCCCAAATCGGGAAATTCTTCCTGCTGTAACCTTAGCCAGCTTTTACATGTAAGACATGGTGTAACTGCTTCACGATGGGCAGTCTGTTTATAGTTGTCCACTTCAGCATTTCTATAATTTGAAAATTCTATAATAATTGCAGATAAATATTCAGTAGAAATAGGTCCACAAGTGTTTCTATAATTGCTGTAAAGCTTGTGCTCGTAAGCATCCAATGTGCATCCTATCGTGTACTTATCAACAGCCCAGCTGTAGCGGCAACAACCTCTAACTGTCATCGCAGAAGATTTGATAGTACTTCCTTCAAGCTCTGTGGCTTGTCTTATGTGTTGTGTATTGTTTTCTTTGTGGTGTGGTGTTGTGTCGACATTGTGATCTTGGATCCGTTACGTCTTGTAGCTGCAACAGCGCAACAGTACACAATTAGGTGTAGGTAATGTAATAGATGTAGTGATATGGTGTTTGTGATATAATTTGGTAAAATATCAGTGTTTAGTATTTCAGTGATTTTGTGTAACTTGTTAGTGTCTTTTTGTTTAGGTATTTTATATCTATGTGATGGATCTATGTTTGTGAATTCTGTAACTGCAGTATCAAATTCTGTTTAAATTTTTAATTTAAGTGTGTCTTGTGAGTGTTGGGAGTTATTATCTACATCGTTATTTTGTGTATCTAATGTGCTTTCTTGTGTCATAAGTGGATGATCATTGTTAGTAGGTGTACATAATGTGTTTTGATTGGTGTTGTTTAGGTTTAAACATGTTTCTACTCCGTGTTTAATTTGTTCTCGTGTTTCTACTAAAAGAAGTGCGTTTTAGGTAATTACCCTGCATTGGTCTGCATTGCGTTGTTGTGTTAAATGTCATATGTGAAAGATGTGGGTATTGTGTTGTGAATGGTGTGTAAATCTTGTCCCTATATCTATACATCGTTTTGCCTGTTTCCATCTTCTTTGCTTCCAGGTACGTACGCAAAATGAAGCGATTCATCTCATTGGGCCATTTCATACGCTCCTTCGAACTTGTCCCATCCGTCAGGGTCTCTTCTTCATCTTGAGTGTATTCTTCTTCTTAACCTTCTATAGGCTGTACTTGTTTTAATTTTATTAAATATTAATAATCAATAATAATAATTATTATTATTTTTATTAAAGAACTTCTTAATGAAATGCAAACAAATTATAAATTGGGAATTCATCATAACGAGAGCGAATTTAAATGTATAGCATAATAATATGATTAGTTAGATGCAACAGTTTTAATAGAAAATGAATACGAAAGCACCCCCTACTCAATTCTGTGTCAAGTAGTTTCCCATTCAGTTATTTAACAACCCCTCGAGCTGTAACTCCAACGCCTTGTTGGGCAAAGCAAATCTATAGGGAGAAAAGATTGAAGCGTATATTTCATACAATACGTCTCACCTAAAATGCACTATTAACCCAAAAAGTTTTCCCGGTGCACGATGTACGCATGTATCCAAATATTCATAACGAAAAGTGATGTTAACATTGAAGTGAAATTATGAAAGGTTTGTTGTGAGCTTTACAGGAGAGTTGTATACGGCGGTATACAATTATCATTTTTCAGTGAACACAGATTACACTGCAACATAAAGCTCCGTAGCATCGAGTCTCGAGCGCCTGTACAGTCAGAACTGATAACGAAGAAGTAGCACATAAAGCCCACATACAAAATGAAATATGTTCGTCTTTGTCGCGAGCTACTCTCGAGTCTGCAGTCCCTAACTCTCTTAGCGGTTCCTTCGAGTGATATATGCAGTGGAGTATTATTTCGCCGGCCCGGTTAGACTTAGCTAGGCTATCTTTTGCTATGTTTAATGGTTATTGCCGATTGCGCGCCATCGTATATGAGAGATTAACGCAGATACGGAATAAAATATGAGTATACTTATGGTTGCTCTTGGGGCTGAGAGCGTCGCCGTCCTAGTTGGTGTCCCCGTTCCCGGATGGTCGACGGTTGTGTGCGAGCGTACTTGTACTACACCTGGCCTCGCATCCCATCGCTCCGATCCCAAGATGCATGGCCTACAAAATCTTAATTAATTGTGTAACCGTAATCTCGAGCAATTAAATGGCAATTTCTTGCAAGACAAAGGATTTTTGCGAAGAACAGCGAAGCGCGGAACCGAGCCGGGAAATACTGCCATAATTCATCTATCCTATAAGATTACTGATCTTTAATCCCCTTCCCTTCGTACTCCCCTTTCTGTACCAGGCCGCGCTCCTAAAAGTTGAGATTTACGGCGTTCTTGGAATTATATTGTTGGCTTGCACAGCAGCGTGCGAGCAGGCGATGCAGTTAGCTAGGAATTATTAAGATATATCTGGAGGAAATCGCTAGCACCTAGTATATGGCATCATTAGATACAGAGCAGTGCCGTGCGGGCTTATCTTGGCGCTCCGACGGGCAACCGGCCGGCAGTACGAAGCGGCTCACGCGGCATTACGCCAGATAGGGAGGATATAAAATATGGCGTCCTTTCATGAATCTTATTAAGATATCCGTAACACCGAACGATACCAAGTTATGCGCGTCGGAGAGAGACGCGCGCCCGCGAACTTATGAAGAAAGGAGTAGGTGTATAATCCTTATAGCTACACGGCTATATATCACACCTAAGTCCTGTAAGGAAAACAGGATAGATGTTTATAAGTTACGAGTCTCTCCCTACGAACTGTTTATTTAACTCAATAACCGTACATCATTGCGATTTCTTTCGACTTTTTAAATCATACGGATTTCAATGAAACGTTGTGCTGAATTTCAACACCTATACTTCGATACCCACAAAATAAGAATATTGACGCAAACTTAAGAAATAAGTATACCTAGGTTATCTACCAATCGATTTAAGACGTCGTATAGTAACTTAGTTCGAAGAAGTAGTCACCCGCTGCTAATCCAAACATCGCATAAATATGATCAAGTGTGAAGTTCGAGCCATAAGCAGTAAGCCCAGCTTACAGTTTGGCGCTTTCTCGCGAGCATCTGAGGCGGCGGTAGACAAGCTCGAAAAACTAGCACCTAACTTTACTACAAGTGTGTCTTTATTGATCACTAAATAAATTAGCGCTCTTTCTTTCATTTACACTTAAAAAATGGAACGTACCCTCGAAAAAAAGGGTACACGCGAAAGCGTTTCTAATTGAATCGCCACGCAACAGGTTACGTTAAAATAGTAAATGTCTCGGGATCAGTCCTGTCGAAAAGATTAATTCTGAGGGTGGTAATTTTGGTTTCTAACGCTGTAATTTCTTGATCTCATTGATAATTAACGTTAACCCTCTTTATCAAAATTTTCGTAAATTCGAAACAGACCGTTTTATGGTTGTTACGATGTATGTGGTCAAATTCCTCTTAGTCCGACAACCATCTAAAGTGAGCTTTACGGTTGCAACGGTTTAAAGTTCGGCGGTCATAATTGGTTGAAAGCATACTCCACTTTGGCGGATCTTAATGTGTATTCAGGTGAAGATAGTAATTCCATTTAAGTCAGTTTCCTGAATGACCACATCAACCGCATGTATAGACGGCATTATGCCAATTAAGAACATCTTTTCTAAAGTGTAAGAAGTTACGAGCTGTGTCTTTTAACATCAATTCCCTTGAGACGTGTACACAAAGATAATACCCCCGACAAACCGAAGCGAATGGGGTCGTCCTATATCCTTCCTGTTTGCGGTTCGATTGAAATGATTGGAAAGCTACTCCACTTGTCATCCACGAGCCCCCATACGCCATAAGAGATCGTACTGGAAATAAAGCCGCATCGAAGTAAGGATTACGTGTGTGTCGCGAATCTATTCCCTTCTAAAGGACATCATTTTATCCCAAAAGGCGCACAAGTTCAGTTAAACCTAGAATTGATATAATGGCAAACTTCTTAAAACAAAAGTAATCCATAGCACGGTATTTCTTATAAATTCGGCTAACCTCTACAGACGTAATAAATAGTATCTATATATCGTTTGTAATATTCCAGTCATGCACTCGATTTACCCTACGAAAGAAGTCGGTTTAGGGTGCAACACAAATTGAATTATCCGAATGATTTGGGCCACTTTCAGCATGAAAGTCATATCTGAAATCTAGATGACCATTTCAATATGAGATTTATAAGTTAAAATTTGCTGATATTGCTGATTGTTTCATATTTTATCTCTTATTTCTAATAAAATCCATATGTTATTTATTTTCAACAAGAGAAGGGAGAAATTCAAATCAGACGATATACAGATATCAACTAATTGTCAGTCATGCAAACACTCGTTAAACTTGTTCGAGACTAACAAATCTTTATTAGTCAAAGTGAAAGGTTTCAGTATAAATATTTAATAGCATTCCATTATGTAATTCCACTCGTGGACGTACCTACGGCAATACAAAAAAATAATCATTACATTTATTTTCGTTCTCTTCACATCGCGAAGCAGCGTATGTAATTTGAAAAAGGAATTGTTAGTTTTCTTTTGTTCCCAAGGTTGATTTTTTCAACTGCGCTTAAAGATATTGAGTTTTTTCTAAATAAGAGGATTTTTTTCATTTTGTCTAAAATTCGTATTACGTACATTTGAGTGGTTAAAATGATTACCTATCCCAGATCAAACTATAAGCACAATTCACAACATAATCTTGTGATACGTAAATACATGTTGCATATCGACGTTGAAGTGTCTAAATACCAATGAAAATAAATTCGTTTCCTTGGTCTACCAGCCAATCATTTACTGTGACATTGTATGAACATGAGTTCCACGAAAATGATCTTTTAAATGTGGAATTTTGCAGAACAAGGAAGTTGTTGTCAATTTCTTTGGTTGATAAACTGAATGCGTAATAGCTCGTAAAGCAGTCTTCTCTGTTTGAAAAAGATCACAAAGATCGCTTAAAACTTAATCAGTTTTAAATCATGAGGGAGTTCAGTACTCACAAAGGGGGGTGAATCGATTGGGAATAAAACACACAACCTTCCTCTTTACTAAACGTCTGCTTGTAGAATGTTAAAAAAATTTGCGATTAGTTGATTATATGTATAAGAGGGCGATATGTTTCGGGATAGGTACCCTGATCCCCATTTCTTAATAATAATAATAATAATTTTTATTTGTCCGAAATATCACATATTTGGATGTGGGACACGTCAGTTACATTACAGTATGAAAACACAAAAAGAAATGAAAAGGAGAAGCAACAGCAAAAACCAAAAACAAAAGCAAAGACCCTGGGTAACACAACCAATAATACATATACAGATAACAGTTATACTAAAAAATAAACTTATAAATCTTAGTAAAATATCTACAAGATTTGCTTGTTTACAATATTATAATCATTGTCGTACTTATACGTAGTTTACGACAAGATAAACCATCAACTTTGCCCACCCAGGTTTGTTGCTCACTTGTCATTCAAGTAATCGCTGCAAGTATAGAATGCTTTGGCCAATAATATAGTTTTGATCTTTTTTTTAAACTGCTGCAAAGGTAGTAGTTTAATGCTAACATCTAGTTTATTATAGAATTTTATCCCCGTATATAATGTTGTCTTTTCATATGTTGTTGTAGTGTGCTGTGGTAGTTTCAGCTGTTTGGACCTACTATTCTCACGACCCGTCGTTGTCACATGTCTATTCTTTACGAGGTATGATTTAACTAAACAGAGTATTCTATAAATGTAAACACACGGAAATGTTAGAATCTTGTACTTAATAAATGCGTCTCTGCATGTTGCTCTGAAGGGAATGTTGAAGATTAGTCGAACTATTCTTTTTTGAACCACAAATAATTTATTAATATTCTCATACCTCCCCCAGATTGATAAGTTGTATGCCAGGTGGGAGTATACCATCCCATAGTATATGTTTATAAGACCATTCAATGATAAATAATCCTTTAAATTTACGAATCGAAAAATTTTTTCGGACAAATCGTACGTAACTTCCGACGTAGAATCCCAATCTACGATGAAAAATAGGGGTTTCTATTAAGGTTTCAAATTTGCCGCCCGCCCCGCTCATAGGCACAGGGGGTGTTAGTGTGGCTACAATTTAGTTAACGGATGCTCGCCTCGGAGATATTAAAAAATTCCAGGTTAAATGACTCACCCGGCATAATCAACAAATCGCAATTTTTTTAACTTTCTACAACTAAACCTAAACGTTTAGTGAAGGAGAAGGTGGTGTGTTTTAATTATTCCCAATTAAGTTTTAAATGCCAAATTGTATTGGAACAAAACTTGGCATACATTAATGTCAAAGAACAATAAATTTACAAATTTTTCATGTGCATGTCCCGACTGATCTCAAAACAGTCGTTTTATGGTAGAGAGCCGGCCGTTCCACTTCCAGTATCAACTGTAAACAACTTAATAACTCAATACACCAAAGACCAGCACATGGCTAAGAGGAACTTGTGGCTATACTTCCTTGGCACTTTAAATTAAACAAGCACATGCACCGCATGGACTTGGTCGAATCACCATCCTGTAGATGCTACACAGACGACGAGGCGGCGCACTCCAAACTTCCTTAGGGTCCCGTATTTGTCCAACTGAGACTACTCATGTTGGGAGTATCCTGGCCGGGCATGGTTTAAGGTCCTTGATACTGACATTATAACTGTCGAAAAGCGTTGGGTTGCAGTATTGAACAAACTGGTGGAATAATTACTTGTTGTCCTTGCACGTCCCTGGAAAAAGCACACATTCGGTAAATTCTATTTTTAAATCTGACAACATATTTAAATTCGGTACTATTAAAAACACTAAATTTTATGAAATGCCTGTACTAATTGAAGTAGAAACGAGCTAAGAACAACTACAAATTAAAAATAATTACACTCAGTAGATCGATAATCAAGCATTTTCGGGCGTAAATAAACGTTTACGTCATTTTGGTTGGTAGAATACTTTAAAGTTTCACCAATATTATAGTTAACACCTTGTATACACACTGAAACCAGTAACCTAAGTGTGTGATGTATGTACTATAACTCAAAAAACATCTTTCTTTCAAGGGAAAAATTTCATTGCACTAATGAAAAATGAAGATAGTAAGGAGAATTGAGTAATTAATGTATTACTATTATCAAACCACAGATTGATAGACTTGCATTGTATTATCTTGCCACAAAATTAAAAAAAAATCTATTTTTCAGGGACCAATGGTGTTGATAAGATGGAATAAGAAGCAGGATACAATAAGTACATAGCAACATAAGCAAGTAAAGGTTTGGACGATCTTGTTTCCAAGGTGTTGCTGGGACGGAACAGATGTTGTTGCTGATCGAGAATAAATAGCTGGATAGGGCAGGAACATTCACGTTAAACTTTTTTCATAAGATTAATAATTACGAAGATATTTGACTCTTGATAACTTTCAGTTTTTTAAGATTAATTTCTAATCAGTTGTAATTTTTAAATTTTTCTCGACGGAATCTGAATATCAGAACACAAATCTGCACAACATTGCCCATTTAACTAAATCTGCATCTTTAATAATAAGAAAGATACTCATTATAGCCTACTCAATGTGAGACACATATATATACTGACACTAAATTTGAAAAAAAAATCGTTTTGAAGGTAACAGAGATATTTTACTGTTCTGGGATTTGAAAATTTTTCAGAAATTTTATCTCTGGATTACTACAAAAATTACTGTATTTTACCTCTGCGTCTTATCGTTTGTCACTTGTTATCTGTTGCATAAATTAGTTCCAGTTGGTCTTAATAATGGGCAAAATTTAGAAATTAAGTTTGACTAGTAGTAGTAGTAGTAGTAGTAGTAGTAGTATTTTTATTAACACCAAATAAATGGTACATATTACTTCATATAAAAAAATGTACGACAAGCATTAACACATAATAATATTATAAACAATATACACATAGTAGTTTATTTAACAATCAAATCAAAACATTAAAATTTAAATTGAAGAAACTCTTCCAAAGAATAAACCGCTTTTTTCGACGTAAAACCCCAAAACGCAACTACTAGATTTGGGACTTTATATTTTCTTCGAATGGAATAAATTTTAAAGCGAATTGGGTAGGCAACAAATTCTATCGTTAGATTATTAATAACTGTATAAACATTTCTAGTTGGCCATCTGAAAGAGCAAATCAGTCAGTTTTCTTTAGAAAAACAGTGCGACACTTTATTCATTCGAGGGTATAGTTTCAGTTTCAAGACTGTGAAATGACACACATAATGCAAAATTTGGCTAATTTTTGTAATACGAATATTTAGAAACGAGAGAGTTATAACAATTGCAATTTGATATGACAAAACAATGGAAAAGTTTGTTGAAATGTGTTTAATAACGTATGAAGGATGTACAAATTGAATATAAAACGTGCTTTTGTAAAGATTGTTTTACGATTTGGCAACGGCGGTTGAGCGGAAAGTAGCAATTATTTTTTTTTGAATGCAATTTGTTTTAATGTAAATATAAGTGCACGTAAGTTACTAAAATGTGAATAACTCGAAATCATTATCCAACTGGTAGATCAGCGTATCATATTAATGTTGCATTAACAATTTGTTATTCCATGCAGAATCACTAGCTTACCTTGATTGCACGCCACTGATATCCATTACAAAATAAAACCACATGCGATGATGATATGATATTATATCATAGACTTCAAGGAGAATTAGAGCGCCAAGGAATAAATTATTGTTATCATGAGTGCTTTCAATTATTGTTGCATTCGCACCTTGAATAGATAAATAGAATTATGTGCAAATTTGTTTATGAAAACTATTAAATAACCATTATCCGACAAGATCACATTTACAGTTTTAAATTTGCTCGATCAATGTTTTGTAAAATAAAAATTCATTTACTCTCTGCGTATGACAGGATAGCTTTGCGTCATTTTCAGGAAAAAAGTAACTTCTAAGTGGTAATAATTACCACTGGGCGTCATGAAAACAATATAATTAAATTTATCTGTAAGAAAACATTTAGAAATGCGAATGCGAATATATTTTTATTTACTACACGCGTCTCTAGACGTAAGCCGCTTTCTAAGGTGAAAATTTCAGAAAAAACCATATAATTATGTAATCACTATAACTAAGGCTTTATAAGTCATTATGATTCTAAAACTATAAAAATAGCTAAATGTAGATGGTAGCAACTACGCACAAATGGTTAAAAATAACCACAACTCGAAACCAACAACAAGGCAGCAGCCAAAAGCAAGAAATAAGAATGGCGACTATTAGAATAACAGCCTGGAATCCAAATGGGCTTCTCCAACACGCTCATGAACTCGAACTTTTCCTGTGGGACCAAAAAATAGACATCTGTCTAATCTCGGAAACACACTTTACTCGAAAAAATTACCTGAACATAAAAGGGTACAAGTTATATCACACCGTCGATCCAAACAATACAGCGAGGGGTGAATCCGCAGTAGTTATATAAAGGAGAACATCAAGCATGATGAAGATATCAACTACGAAACATGCAAGTTGTAAAAATCCACACAAAATGTAAAAATTATATAGTTGTTGCAATATATTGCCCTCCTAGGTATGCATCAGGAAAAGAGGATTACCTCAGGCTCTTCCAAACACTAGGAGAACACTTCATAATTGGAGGCGATTTTATCGCCAAACATACATTTTGGGGATCGAGACTCATCACCACCAAAGGTGAAGAGTTTTACGAGCAGTCAAGCAAGCGAAATGTGATTGTCACTCTACTGGCCAGCAGATAACAATAAAATACCAGATCTAATTGACTTCTTGAAGGGAAAAAAGTAAAAAAAGTAAAAAATACCCTTGATCTTATGCAAGGTTTAACAAAGTGAATAATCGTTTCTCTTGATTTTCTTCATTTGCTTTGGTTCTTCTTTTTAGTATCAAACTTCCATACCTTCTCTAGACAGTCTTCCTAATACGTATACTTTTTTTATTCCAACTTTCTTACTCTTGTTACTAGCTTAAACTTCTTTCGCTTTCTATAGGCCGCTGCCAACGTTTGCAGTTACATTTTTAAAAGAAAAGCTCACATAACATAAACAAAATTAGAACATATAATAAGTATGTGAATAGCTGAAATTTTCTGAAACATGCTGTATCCCAAACTGGCTATTGTAAATCTTTCAGGACTCTTTTCAACTAAATTGCTTCTTGACACTGAGTACAGTCGATGATACCTATGTACAATGCACACATCTGAGATTTGTGCAGTTAGCACTGCCAATTGAAGCACTAACGTCGGGGCCTATGCAGATGTTTAGTGCTTTAATAGTGCTTTATAACTTGCATCAATACCACTAATTCGAAAAAATGTTAGTGCCTATGAGTGCTTTATAACTTGCATCGGTACGGCCGCTGAATGCGAGTTTTCAATGCTATGAAATTTTAAGATAAATTGTCAGCTCGCACCTAGCAGCTACAGCAATTAGTAGACAACTACTTAAAATACAGAAGTTGGAGGTTTTTCAATTATCGCCATCATTTCAAAGAAACTATCAATGGAAAAAGAAACTTATTTTGCTGGCCAAAATAACCAAATCAATTTTGTTACTTGTGTTCGAAAATAGGTTTCGCCATACAAACGTGAGCAGAACTAGAGAAAATTACAATTTTAACTCAAGAGGACAAGCTCTTCCTTTCGTCAATCCTTTGTGCTATGATAGATTTTTTGGAGAATCTCCAGATAATTAAGGTTACCATATAATATCCGTTAGAACATTAGAGTAAATATAAGCTTACACGCAAATTCATTCTGTACATTATTAAAAATTTGGTCAAATATTACGAGGTCATAATTGACAATAAGAAAATTATATGTACGTGAAGAACATTTTTGATATGATCTTCAATACGAAAATAAATGCTGTTTTGGTGTTATGTATTTTGAAATTTAACTTAGCAAACTACTTAAGTAAGTTATTATTAGTCACTTAAGGATAATTGGTTAATTATTAACACTGGTCCATTTAATTTAATTATTAATTTCCTGTGGCTATTGCAAAAGATAAAGATAGCATATAATTTACAACGGTGTTCTATAATTATAGAGTTTCCAACATCGTATCTGAACCCTGGTAACAAAACACATCAATGTAATTAGTTTTAAACAAAATAATAACCGTAATTCATAAATCTTTAAGCGCTGCACTTTCTACTTAATTTGGTACTTTTTAATGAAATACTTATGAACAGTTTAACATTAAGTATTTAGGTACTAGAGTACTTGATTACGTGATTTAAAAAAAATCAATTTTCACAATTTTTCTATATATACCTACTGTGGCATAGAAATTGCAATTTTTTATTGAAACTTGGTAGATTTGTTGGGTTGACATTTATTAATAATAATTGATTAAGTTTTGAGATCAAGTGGTAATGTGATAACGTAACCTTTGACCATTCTTATAACTTTCTGCTAATTCTTTCTGTCTCCGTTTTTCGTACGATTTGTTGTTCTTTTTTTCATTGTTAATTAACATGATCTTGCCTAGAATATGGTAACAAAGACATTACAGTCTATTAAAGGAATTCGAGAGAGGTCGAATTATTGGTTTGTGTGAAGCTGATTTTTATTTGGGGAAATTTCTAACCGCATAAATCAAAATCGACCTACTGAAATGAGAGCGTGTCATGCATGGTTTGAAGATGATATAAGGAACGTCGTAAAAGACTTCTAGAAGAACGAATAAGCATCAAGATCGTCGCTTAAAACAACTGGCATTTAACGATCGATTTTATTCTACTCTTCTACTCTAGAATAGTTTATCGCCGAATCCGAAGTTTTTGGTTAACAACATCGTCCGCAAGATGTGCTTCCTTGGACTGCGAAACATTGTCAGCAACGGTTGTCTTTAGTGACGAATCTAGATTTTGTTGTGACGACGACGGTCGCATGAGAGTCAGAGGTGGGGTGAATTACGGAATCTTCAATTCACTATTGAAATATGAACTATTGTCATGGTTTGCGATTACTTATGGCAGCAGGTCTCCTTTGATGTTCATTCGCACAACGGTATATTGCGGGGGGGGGGGGGGGGGGGGGGTGTTACACATCTTCTGCCATACTTCTACCAAGAACTTGAAGGTTCATTAATCGAACAAGATAATGCACGTCCTCATGTGGCAAGGTTTTCCTTGAACAGGCTCAGATTCGTCTTTTCCTCTGACTGACTTTGTATTGAACATATAAGGACAAAATGGGTATAAGGTTACGAAACTTGCAGCGTGCTCCTTTGACTTTGGAGGCTTTGAGACATGAAGTGCAATTTGCATGGGAGGCAGTACCCCAACACGAGATAAACCACCTTATTCAATCAATGCTATGGCGTGTAAACCAATGTTTAATCAGAGAAACCAGTGATTTGGAAATAAATTCTATTGTTAAAAGTGAAGAAGTTTTGTTTTGAGCAACTTACATGCTTGGTCCGATAAGGAAAAAAAGACAAGCATCTCAGAAATGACTTCAAGGCATTCGTTAAATAAGACACAAGAAACAAATTAACAATATCGAAAGAAACTAGTTGGTCGTTATTCGATATGTGAAAGTTATATCTATCTATAGTATCGTAAGGAATGTGGTATTGAGTGATAGTAGATCTTTATTTGAATGACTTTCCCATCTTTTTAACAAAAGCATCATAATAATATTCAGTTTTGAATTTATCTGACTCAACCCCATTGAGGTATTGGTTTTATTAAGTATCACCACCGTGTTACCTTTGTCAGCTTCAGTGATAATAAAATTCTCGGTTTTAATTTTTTTGTTGTTTAATGGTATTGATATTCAAATTGCATTTAATGAAATTAATTTTTTTAATTTATTGTGGCTCGATGGCTCTCAGGTTCTTCCGTTCTAATTAAATTAGAAGCTAATAGATTTAATAGAATGAGACAGGGAGGCTTTCTCAAAGTTTTTAAGTTTCTTTAAAAGATCGGCACTTCTACTTCGTCTTTAACATTTTAAATAGGGCAATCTAGTTCGAAACTATTAAGAAATTTTTGACAAATTACACAACACTGAAAACACCAAAAACCACAATGCAAATTTATCAAATCAGAGAAGCTGTTATCATGAGCGAACGACAATTGTTGTGTAATTCAACGACCACAAGAGTTCCTGTTCCTCCAGAGTGATATAATGCTTTAAGTTTCTTTCCTTCTTGCTACAAATGGTTAATTTCTGATTTACCCTATATTTCTTTGCCTTTTTAATGGCGTGTAAAGTGCTGGATGTGATATAGTTTGTTTTGCGATGGATGGAGTTAGGGATATATTTTTTGAAGGAATAGCTACCGAATCAAATGTTGAAGGCTATCCCTTTCAGACCGAGGGAAGGCTTCTTGACGGAATGGAGCAGTTTAGCTCGGTGTATCTTGAAGTTTCTTGGGAGAGATAAAGCGATTTGTCCTTTCTAATCATTTTTGCAGATTCTACTTAATCAATATATCTTTTAAAGTAAAACATTTCTTTGAGGAAAATTATGCATGAGAGAATAGATTTCCATTGTTTCATATTTGGTTAAATCAGATTAAATACATTTCGTGAATTAACTAGTTATAAATAAGTGGAAACTAGGTATTTATTGCACCTAAGTTTAGTGTATTATGAAAATAATTATTAGCTTACTGGGATGCCTCTGCACCTTTTGGTTCAAGGTATCTAGTACGAACCTACAAGGCTAGCGATTTTCAAATACGAAAAATGCATGCCATTTTCCTTTGGTGAGTAAAAAAAGAAAGGAAAGGAATACCATGTAAACTATAGTTCCCAGTTCCCCACTAAAAAGGGGGGTACATTTTCTTCGTGCTATGAATTTTTTATACGAGTTCATAGTACTGAATCATTCAAATGATATTAAATGAAGCATAGTTCATTTTTATTTTTAAATGCGTCATTAAAAAACTAATAAGCGTTCTGTAAACATAGTAAAATACAATAGAAATTTATCATTGCGTTACCTCAATTCCTTCGCTTGCGTTTTAATTAGGTAGGTACGTATATCAAACTGTTGAAACCTATTTTCACATTGTGAGCATTGAACAAATTTCCACTACGTATAGAACAAATTCTATCTATTTTTGTAGTTATTCTTAACGAACCTTTCGTTTTATTATCAACTTTTCATATCAAACGGTTTTGTTTCGCATGGTAGTGGTACAAATTTTAGTGATAACGTTTACTGATAAGCTGGGAGGGGCCATCTTATCTTTTTAAGATAGCCAGGTAGGCACCTATTCACATCTATGATTCAGTGTTTTCAGTACGTTATAAAATAATGCATTAATTTAAACGGTACAAATAACTAAAGGCAACATAATCAGAGTGCGGTCCACAAATAAATCGGATAACTTCGTTATATTAAGAATTTACAGTATGTACCTAATGTTTGTTATCTGTTATGTCAGCTACTTTTGTTCCTCCTAAACAACAAAACGGATTTAATTTCAGAACTTTCCCCTGATATAACGTTCGGCAAATGAATAAATATGAGATTCATAATCAAATGCGCGTGGAATATTTGGCTCATCTTCCAATTGGTAAACGGGGAAGGATTCGAATGTCCCCAGAATTGTAGATGTAAAGCTCATGAACTGTCAACAACATGCCATCACAACGGCCTCACCGATTTGCCGCATGGAATTTATTTGCGGGTAGGATATTTCTTGATCAAACGCGTACCTACGTTTTAATTAATTATTTTTTAGGTTTCCCGCCTTGAGTTATCATTCAACGAATTTTCTACAATTCCCTTAAATATATCGACTTATAAAGAGCTTCATTATCTAAATATGTCGCATAATAAACTTTCCTACATAGAAGACAGATCTTTCCAAACTTTAGACAGTTTGGAAATATTGGATTTGTCGTATAATTTATTTAAAGATTGGTTAGATATAAATAAAGCGGCATTAATAAATTTACCCTCGCTGTACAACTTAAATCTGTCATACAATCCACTACAAGGATTTTCCGACCAGCCATTGCGAAGTAACTCACTCCAAACTCTTATTTTAATTAACTGCTCTATAACGAGTATATCGGACGACACTTTTGTAGATTTTACAAATTTAAAAACATTAATTTTGTCAAATAATCCATTAGTCGCATTCACTGCACGCTTAAAGTCGAATACTCTAGAACATCTGGACCTCGCTAACTGCAACTTGCACAGAATGCACCCAGATGGCATCTCCAATCTCAAAAGCCTAGAATATTTATCGCTATCTGAAAACTATGGCCTCAAGAAATTTAGTTCAAGATCAAACTCGTTAAGACACTTAGATTTATCGCACTGTAACCTGGAGAGTGTTCCAATCATCAGTCTTCCGAATCTAACAACATTCATCTTAAAAGGGAATCATCTACGACACATTCCCGCAAACTCCTTCCTAAACTGTGCTTCGGTTAAAAACATCGACCTCTCAAGTAATACAATTAAAAGAATCGACGTGTTCGCATTTAAAGGGCTCAAGCACGTTCACAGCATAGACTTCTCGCTCAATACGATTAGGGAATTGCCAAGTGCAACCTTTAATGCCAATAAAGAACTAACAAGGCTCGACTTATCTCGAAACTACTTGGACGGCGTTGTGCACCTATCCAGTGATTCTTTAAAGTGGTTAGACTTAAGTGTTTGTGAAATCCAACATGTAGACGCGCAAAGTTTGGTATTGCTGACCAAATTACAGACCCTAAACCTATCGCGTAACCTGATCACCTCATTACCAGACAAGATTAGTGCGAGATCACTACGGGTTTTAGACTTGAGTAGATGCGGACTTTACTCGTTAACTAACTTAACTTTTAGTGCCATGCCTAATTTGGTATCCGTTAACTTAAGTGGGAATCGTTTCACATCCGGTTTAAAACCATCATTCTTTCATCGTATTACAGAATTACATCTGGAGGATAATTCCTGGATTTGTGACTGTAAATCTCAAGAGTTTCTGGATTTCTTCCGTTGGTTGCAATACGGCGTTACCACAAGAAATAATTTACGGTGTCGATCGCCTGAAAATCTGGCCGGGTATATGTGGGAAAAAGCTTGTTATCCAATATGGCAACCAATAGATATGAATAAAGCAAAAGGAACTTGGATATATGTCTGGTCCATTCTCGCTTTGACAACGGTATTATGTTGCCTTGTGGTAGGGCTACGAAATATACGTCGACGTCGTCGCACATTACGAGAGCAGGAAATGCTAGAAGCCGAAAGACAAGAAGAGCGAGAACGTTTAAGACAAATCCACGAACGTAACTTTCACTATAGTACAGAGTCAATAACTAGAAATGCCCCAGATCCTCGAGAATTACAATCACCACCTTCGTATGTGGAAGCATTGTCAATGCCGAGGCCAATGTTAAGTGTCTCTTGTACTAATTTGCACGGTAGCCAACGTAGTTTACGTTCTGTACAGTCTAGTCATAACGAGAACTCTCGAAAGACAAAGGTACGTAGAAAACGGCGAAGAAACAGGCAAGGAAGCAGGTCTAACATTTCAGAAACTCAATCAGTCGCATCGATTTCACTCGGAAACACAGAGGTTAGTAATTCAGAGGATGAATTACGTTCCAGCTCTAGACAAATAAATGGTACCGTCGAAAGTAATATTTAATTTTAAACTCTTTATTGTATGACAATTTTTTACTTTGTAATGGCCAATATTTAAACCGCCAAACTGTCTATTTAACACGTTCTGGATATTACAAGTTGTTAAGAATGAGAGCGTGTGGTGCGATCGTTTGTTGTCATATCCGTTCAATTAGTGTGACATAAACACATTTAAAATTAGTCATTTATTGTTAGCTTAGAAAAATACCAATAGTAAGGGTAAATGTTAGAATTTTGATATATTCCCACTTTTCTAGTTTATTACGTTTAATTTACTTGTAATTATTGTCAACTTGACCTCCTTTTTTTAAACTCGAATTCAAAATGATCCATAATTTGCTTCTGGCAATGAACACTTTTTGAAAGAGAAAGGGGACCAAGTTGGTCAATTATTAAATGAAATACTCGTCCAATTGCTAATAAAATGTGATACGGAATCATTTTATTTTATCTGTAAGGAAATATTTTGCTATTGGTATTTGTCGCAATTATATTCCATTACCACATATACTTGCGTCTTATAATTACTACTTGTTTATTCATTACGCTACAATTTTTCGTAATACTATATTTCTACCTTTCAAGGTAGGATATTTATTTTTTTCTGTGATTACACGTTCAAGTTCAAAATCAACATCAATTACAACATTCCTCTAAGTTGGTATAATGTTAAGGTTCTATTGTTGCATACCATCAAGGGTAGGTATCTAATTGAAATTTTGTACGATCTTTTTAAGTAATAAACGAAAACGTATAAGAGAGATGAAATAAAAAACGAACTTTATAAGAGGCACGAGAAATAAATAAGCGCAGAAAACGACATCATTAGTAAAAATGACGTCCTACAATGTTTTTTTACAGTAAATTTGATTGAGTGATAGAGATGGATACAATATTTAAAGTTGATAGGGTTTCAAATGAACAATATTAAGGATCTTAAAAATAAATAACTTTCTTCATCCAAGCATCCAAACCATAGAAGAAACAATATTTCTGACAGAAATGTACCTACCAACGGGTATAATAACCGATGGACCTAAAACCAAAATCTCCCAAGAAGAATTTGAATTTTGGATGGCGTCAATTATTGAACTTTTTAATTGTGAAAATGTCACGTTTGGAGGATTACATTAATGGATGAAAAATTCAATCAAGAAATTTAGAGCCCCAAAAAATTGGCTAAAAACGGTGTGCTGTGAGTATTAATGGTGTCAATTAACCAAAAACCTTCATAAGACACCGTCACAAGAATGAAACGTCTACTGCAGTGTTCTCCATCAAATTTCGAAGAAGGATTTACTCTTTCATCAACTAACTCAAAAAGTGGAGCGTAAAGGCTATAGACAGTGCTGAAACTACGAGTTGACTATGCGTCAGATAATACATTATAATAAGCGTTAGTGGTCAGGAGGCTCGGCGACGGCTTCCTTACGGCATGATTATTAAGAATCCTCAGATCCTTTATGGTCGTGTACTGTTGTCCGTCCGCCCAGCCATCCGTCTTTTTAAAAGCTGTCAATTTGGTATACTTTATAGATCAAGAAAGAAGGTGAAGTAATCTCCTTTGATGTACAATAATTGTTGTAGTGGTGTCTCCTTAGTATATTTGACTGCACTCCACTAAGTTTGTCTATTAATGAATTTAATCACCGATTACCAACATTAATTACAAATACATAAGTCATATGGTGTTCAATAACGATAAACTGGATCCAAAGAGATACCTTCCAACGGTTTATATTCAGTAATTCTTTTGTTGCCCCGAAGAAGGCTAGGCCAATCTATCCGAAAGGTCGGCCTTTACGAAGTACGCAATGGCTTATTAAACCATTACACCCAAACTCCTCTAGAAGGCTCCTATACTAAGGAGACACCACTACAACAATGAAGAAATAACGTTATTGATTTTAGGTCCCTAGGTCAATAGGAATAAAAGTTACAAGGATTCGTAAAAAAATTAAAAAATTAAATTAAATTAAACACGAAGTACAAAGGTTTTTAAACATAAACAACAATACAAGCACCCAACAAAACACATTAGGTACACCTAATAACAATCATCATCCACTTATGACACAGCAAAGCACATTAGATACACAAGATAACGATGTAGATAATAACTCCCAACACTCACAAGACACACTTAAATTAAAAATTCAAACAGAATTTGATACTGCATTTACAAAATTCACAAACATAGATCCATCACATAGATATAGAATACCCAAACAAAAAGACACTGACAAGTTACACCAAATCATTCAAATATTAAACACTGATATTTTACCTAAATATATCACAAACAACATATCACTACATCAATTACACCTAATTGTGTACTGCGGTGCTGTAACAGCTTCAAGGTGTAACGGCTCCAAGGTCATAATATCAACACAACAAAACACCACAAAGAAAACAACACTTCCGGCCTGGGAAAAGCGTCTAATGAATCGTGTAGATGAAATTAGACGTGACTTAGGTCGAATTACACAATACATACAAGGCACAACCTCTTCCAAACTAACACGCCAGGTACACAACGTCATTAGAAAACTAAACACACACAGTTTACGAGAACCAAACACGAATTACAATGAACACAAAGATACACTCACACAAAAACTTTCAGTATACACAAACAGATTGAGGCGGTATAGGGAAGCGGCAAATAGAAAACGTCATAACACACAATTTAAATACAACGAAAAACAATTTTATAGAACACTAACACAACAAAACACTCAACAAAAATACTCATTACCTACATTAGAATCTCTAGAGCACTACTGGTCCGATTTATGGTCAAAAAACATTGAACATAATACACACGCACCTTGGATCATTTCGGAAAGCACACGTACACAGCACATAATACCAATGCACGATATAGAAATCACTTTAGAAGACATCACCAACTCCATCAAACACCTACACAACTGGAAAAGTCCAGGCATAGATAACATTCATAATTTTTGGTGGAAATATTTGACCTGCACACACATACCCCTCGCACAACACTTCACAACAATATTAGACGCACCACACACTACACCATCATTCTTTACACAGGGAATCACTTACATGCTTCCAAAAGATAACAATACACAAGATCCCTCTAAATATAGACCCATTACATGCCTTCCCACTATATATAAAATTCTAACATCATGCATTACACATAAAATATACACACACTGCACTAATAACAACATTTTATTTGAGGAACAAAAGGGTTGTACCAAGTATTCCAGAGGCTGTAAAGAACAGCTCATTATAGACTCTGTAATACTTGAACAATCTAGACTCGATAAAAGAAACATACACACAGCTTACATTGACTACAAAAAAGCATTTGATTCAGTACCTCACTCTTGGTTACAAAAAATACTATCGCTGTACAAAATTAGCAACAACATCACACAATTTCTCACTCACATAATGTCATGTTGGAACACCACCCTAACACTTACACTAAATGATACCCAACTCATCACAAACACAATACAAATTAAGAGGGGCATCTTTCAGGGTGACTCCTTGAGCCCCCTTTGGTTTTGTCTTTCTCTTAATCCCCTTTCACACATGTTGAATAACACAAATTTTGGTTATAACTTAAAACACAATCACGAAATACATCACAACATTACACATCTATTTTACATGGATGATCTTAAATTATACGCCTCTACAAGCACAAAACTCAACCATTTATTACATATCACTGAAACCTTTTCACATGATATACACATGGAGTTTGGTATTGACAAATGTAAAACACAACATATCACTGTTGGTAAGAGAGAATTTGTGGATTTCGAGCTCGAACATGGTGACCATATAAGATCCATGGACGAGCATGAAACTTACAAGTATATTGGTTTTCAGCAAAACACACACATAAAACATACACAAATAAAACGAAATCTAATCACACAATATTTACACAGATTACGTAGTATACTTAAAACACAACTACACGGTAGAAACACTGTCAAAGCTATTAACACATATGCTACACCGGCCCTTACTTATTCCTTTGGAATAATAAAGTGGACCAATACAGATTTAGAACAGGTACAGCGAAAGACACGTACATTACTCACTAAACACCGAATACATCATCCACACGCCTCAACAGTAAGACTATACCTTCCTCGTTCACGAGGAGGTAGAGGCTTAACAGACATAGCCCTGTTACACCAAACACAAATACACAAACTACGAGAATACTTTTATAACAAATCACACATTTCAGTGCTACACAAAACAGTCACACATGCCGACAAATCTTACACGCCCTTAAATATGAGTAATAGAAACATCACACCGACAATGAGTAGAGACACGTACACCACACATAACATGCAAACTTGGACACAAAAGACTTTACACGGACGATATCCACAGGAGATTAACGGAGACTGTGTTGATATTATAGCAACGCACGCTTGGTTAACCAAATGTGATATTTTCCCAGAGTCAGAGGGTTTCATGTTTGCCATACAAGATCAGGTCATTTACACACGAAATTACAGAAAACACATAATTAAAGATAGGACAATTACACATGATCTTTGTAGACAATGTTCGCAAAGACCAGAAACCATACAACACATTATATCAGCATGTACACGTCTAGCACAAACAGAATACAAACACAGACACGATCAGGTAGCTAAGATAATACACCAAAAACTCGCCACAAAACATAACCTTTCTACTGATAACACACCCTATTACAAATATACACCGCAAGTTGTACTTGCAAACACCACACACAAACTATATTGGAATAGGACACTACTCACAGATAAAACTGTACATAACAATAGGCCAGATATAACACTTATAGATAAAACACAAAAAATCATATACATAATAGATATTGCCGTTCCCAACACAAACAATTTAGACAATACACACGCAGAGAAACACCGCAAATACACTGATATAGCTCAGGAACTTAAAGCGCAATGGAGAATGAGAACTGCTCTTACAGTACCTATTGTTCTTAGTGCAACCGGAGTTATACCAAAAACAATACATCACAGTTTACACATTTTAGGCTTAAATAAGAACATATACATACAATTACAAAAGGCAGTCATCATCAACACTTGCCACATAGTTAAAACATAACGGAAGATACCGCACATCACTCAGAACCACATCACACACTTTCAACTAATACCATTCAAACACAAAATGAAACACAACACTCAATCCTCCCTTCACAAATTGAAACTCTGTTGCATACAACACAACATAACATTACAGAAAGTCCATTAACAACACACAACACTTCAACAACCACTCATGTGACACCTCTAACTCGTTCACATACACCCAAACGCAAACACACAATACACTCACAATTAGCACAAAACACAAACAATACATTACCCACTCGAGTGCAACCTATGCGCCGAGCTAAACAACAAACATTTACACAATAAACATAACACATATGTTTTTTTACAGCTTTATTTTATATAGGTATATGTACCTATTACTAGAACTAATCGTTACTTGATTCTGATCCGTGCGGTTAGTTAACCAGGCTTGGCCTGAGTATCTATAAGAACCGAAATACAATAATAATAATAATAATAATAATCGCTTTTATTGATTATTAGTTTGGTACCTACACCATAATCAATGGGTACAGGGTGAGATAACCCTACTGGATCACTGTTCTTCCCCCTGAACCCCCTTTACAAATACATACATAAATTTCTGCAAGTTACACTAAGACCCGGTTTTATAAAGCATACTTAAATATGTGATCAGCTAACGACGTGATTAAGTTTGAATAATGCAACATGATTTGCTAATACGGGTTACATAGGTGTGGTCGTTGATCGTATTAGCCTATCGCATTACTTAACCACATTGTCAGCTGATCACGTAGTTAACTATGCTTTATAAAATCGGGCCTATATGCAATGATAAATCACGAATCGGCTTTGAATCTTTGGTAGATTATAGAAAAATTTACCCAAAATCGTTATTTATGCAGCAATTTATTGAGGAAAACATCAAAACGTCCATTAAGCGAATTTCACACATGTTAGGCTACCATATGATTTATGATTAAATATGTCAAAATTGTTGTTTGTGGACCAAATACGTTATTAGAATGTACAAACCCAATAAATGCATTTTATTCGCTTTTTGTGATCCCATGGAATTTGATGACAACCTGTCAAAGTCATTATCTATGCACCAATTTCGTGAAAAAAACGTCTAAACGCGTTTACATTGATACCAAATAAGTGAAGTTATGCATTTTAGGCTACCACATTATTTTTGGGCAGAACATGTCAAAAAACATCAAAATATGTTATGGTAATATTGAGGATTTTTCGGTACTCCATTGTATCGCTTTATTAATAAGACAAAATTATAGTTGATATGCTTTGAAATCTCGAGGGTCGCTATACAAATACAAAAATAATAAAATGATGATAACTGGGTCCCGCGGTAAAGGTTAGTCTAGAGAGAATCTTCTGCCTGTTGTAAGCTAAAAATTGTTACCTTGAGAATGATTTATGATGTTTATTCTACAAGAGTTACGTAACAACTTTATTACAAATTTGTTTCATATTTTTAAGAAATGACGTAGGTACTTTCGTAAATTAAAATATTACCTACATTTTCACAAACGGGTACATTAACTACTGATTCTAAAAATTCTCAACACCTATCATCAAAAATTCCAAATACGAAATCAACTATTAAATTAGGGGTTGCAATCAAACAACAAGATAATTACAATTGATTGCAAAATGTCTTCTTAAAAAAATTATTAACGTCACTATATACATAATATGCAAGTATTAATAAAATTAACGATTTAGTACTCATTAAGTATTAATTGGTAACCTACGACCACATCATGAAAAATTTTATAGCAAGAAAATTTAATAATTGAATTAACATTAGAAAGTTAGGACTATAATTTTGTTTTGGCGGTGCGGGGATTAACGTAATGGCGCACAAGGACATCAAAGTCGTCGGTTTGTTTTATGGATTTATGAAAGCATTAATACGCATCTATACTCCATTCGTTAATGCGAAAGAGTTGCTTTTGGCCAAAAGAAATTCAAAGACATTTTCTTTAGGAAGACCATCACAAACAATTAATTAAGGAAATCGTAAATTTAAAACATTTCTTCGTTGGCTATTTCATGTAAAAATCACAGACCTGTGAAATTAGCTATGACACTAAATTATGCTACAACCAAAGTTATTTCAATCGTCAGTACTTCATTGGCATATGTTAGTATATGAAATATTTTTGTTAGTACCTACTAAAGGATCCAGTACTGGCTCTAACACTGAAGTGGAGTTGGTGCAAATTAGTGTCAGTCGCTAGTATTTTATTAGTAGTATGTTTCAGATGACATAAATATAGAGGACATATTAATATGAGCAATAAAAAGCCTTTATCATAACACTTAAAACAAATAATGGAGGAGGAAGCCCTACACTATTTAACGGTTTAGTAGACGATGATCTCCAAAGTACGAGGGCAAAAACCAACAAACTCAGCATAGGATACTATAAAATGAACCCGGTTTATCTGCACGTATGTGCTTTTGCGGACGACTTGATGATATGTGCTGCCAATGAATCACAGTTAGAACAAAACTTAAAGATTTGTAATCAAGAAGAAGAAACTTAAAGATAAATTCCGGCAAAAAAAAGCTCATGGCAATAGGGAAAGAAGAAACGAACTTGAGTATAGAAATGATTCAACAGAAAATAGAACAAGGGACAATTTCAAGTACTTGGGAAGCCTCTTAGATCAGAAAGGAAATATGGAAAGCGGATTAAATACTTTGAAATTATACCATAGCCTAGGTAACACATTATTTGGAAGGATGGAAATAAGCAGAAAAACCAAGATGCCAAAACATTATTATACAATAGTGAGGGTTCGACATTATTAATTCAACGAAAAGCAAAATTCAGGAAATCGACATAATAAATACCTCAGAACGTAAAAGGAATAAACAGAAGGGGCAGAATAAGAAATAAGGAAGAAGATAATGAATAGACTCTTGTCACAGTTAAGTTTACTTAATTTATAAACCATACAACCCTAGGGTTACGGTTTGTAACGCCTTTTATCAAAAGAATTCATCGAAGATTGACGGCGAAGCTCAACATTTGGTAAAACAAATCTATCATTAATTCAAAGAAACTCAGAACCTCGCAACAAATTCTTCTTCTATTGGGAAATTTATAACGCTACTGGCGACACGTTTTTCTTTGCACTGAGGTAAAAACTCTTTGTGGATCACAGAATCAACATTGTTTTCACTTTGGATTTGCTTATCCTCGCCTTCTTCCGTTTCGGGGACGCCGAGGCACTCTGCCACTTCATCTCGGAATAGTATTGAAATGTCCACGTTTCATCGCTAGAAAAAACGTTGTCTAAATAATCAGGTGCAATTTCTACACCTCCCTACAGTTCACTCGCGTACAACGCTTTTTTTGCTCGTCGGTCGACAGTTTTAGGACAAGTTTTGCACGTTCAATTCCTACGTAACGGTTGTCGGGATGTTCAGAGTGTCAGCCAAAAATTGAACTCACAGAATTCAAAAAAATTACATTTTCATCGGTTTGACTTGTTCATGACCGTCCACAGAGGTTATCGCCCATACCTTCCGTCATTGAACTTCTTCACCAGACTTGTAACTTGCACATACGATAGGCTTAAGCAATTCGGTCACACACTACCTCACCGAAACATTTTTATGAATCATATTCAAAAATGCCAAATTCCTCAAATACAAAACTATTCATCGAACACTATATTGTAAATATTACAAATATCACTTTTAACCCATTTTTTAAAAAAAAGTTACTTTGGAAACAATTTAAGAAACCATAACCTTGTTCCAAATTGGTAAGATTAAAAATGTAATCAGAATATTATCAAATGTCGCATTCTATGAAACCAAATAGGCACAATAGCTTGCGGAAAAATTATATTTTTAAATCATTCAATAAGTAACCACTTAATTACTTCATGGATGTAACTACAATTTGCGAGATCCTTGAAAATTGAGATTCTTGCATAAATGACGCCAATGACGGATGTGTGTTCAAATTTATCAGACCACATCGAAAATCCAAAATTGCCCAGTTTATACAACCACAACTGGCTGTGACATTAATACACCCTTGTTTCAAACTATAACGAGTTTTTAGCTTTCCTCTGTGTATACAGTTCTCTAAAATTAATAAAAAATATTATACAGGTTCAGGTAGCCGCATTTCTCATTATTTTCTTAACATATGTATACGGAAGATAATATTGAAGAGTTTTGATGCTATTATATGGTTGGAATTATATCACCGTTATTTATAATAGTTTAAAAACTAAATTATAGCTATATTATATTTAACACAGTGAGACACGTTAGCATTTTGGTATTTTCAGTGCTTGTTAGAAAAAACTTAAGCATCCAATTACTTGTGTAGGTCAGTTACATAGTTATTACAAATTTGACATGGATTTCTCTTGCACGAGTAGCTTCAACGTTTAACAATAGGATTTCGTAACACATGATAGAGCATTGCAACTTTTTCTAATATTAAGTGTACTGTTACTTCATATTTTTCGTAGGAATGTATTAAGAACATTTGTAAATTACCTATTAGTTCAAAGTCGATAAATTTGTATTTTTGATACAATTTAACATGGGAAAAATAAATAAAGCGGCGGATTGGCAATAAAAGTACTTTAGCTTAGGTACAAGTTTATTCTGTATATATTGGGTGTTTCAGACCAACCGTAACCCCCAATATCTCGCGAAATACAAGACGCATTGAGAAAAGAAAAAATACGTCCAAAACAAAGGCCCCATTGAATCGTCCCCTCTCCCACTCCATGTGGGTGGAGGGGGAGCAACTACGTAATCTTAGATAGCAACCCCCAGTTTTTTATGCATATTTGATTTCAGTGTTATAACACTTATAACTTATAAATATGAACTTTTTGTCTGAAACTTTTTTTGAAGTTCGTGACAGATGGAGCTGTAATCGCGAAAAGAAGATTTATCTTTTGATTACGCAAAATTTGAAAATTTTGGAAATAATGTACGAATGAGATATTGAAAGTACTGCTTTACACAAGATGGTTTTTTAAAATCACCATCATTCATAATAAGTAAGTACAAATTGATTCATTAATGTTGCACGAAAATTTAAAGCCAAATTCCTCGATTCAAAATTTTTACAAAAGTTCGTATTAAGTGCCCGAAAAGGCTTCGCCTACGAAATAGAAGGTGGTAAAGTTAAAAAAAACCCTTTTTTATTAATATTTACAACGCCGATTTTAATACTCATTGAACAATATGTTAATACTCTAATGGAAATAAGTCACCTTTTAGACCTAACTCAATAAGTACCTATATAATTATATTTTAATTGATTTTCAATTACCATGCGTTTCAGATTCTATGTAATAATAGAAGTTGTTGACAGGGGAATTCTAGTAGCGTACTATTTTCAAAATAGTTCTAGGATTATTAAGTATATCTATACTGTGGTATATTTCAAATGAGAATTTGTTATGATACACTAAAACGATTAAACATTAGGTAGCTTCCCAATCACCATTAACTTAAGTCATTCGTAAATTTAATTATCAATGTATCATAATGGAAATTTATGTACCTACCCTTTCTACAAATTCTAAATAACTAAATAGATTTTAAAATTAAGCAGTACTTTGGAAAGATTTTCATGGAAAAATAATCTTAAACGTTTCCAACGCGTTACGGATTGGCAATCCTTCCAGTGTAGATGGTAATACGCAGAGATTTCCAAAAGGTCAATCCATAAACTAAAGAAAGATGGTTATGATGGAAGTGTAAAGGAATCCGCATCAAGATCCGGAACACCATCGAATGAAATTGATGAAGAAACCAAAACTGCTCTAAAAGATAGCAATGGGTTTTCCAACAACAGTGAAACTCGATTGTGGAAAATATTTCACGAATTAAATTGTTTTAAGAAGGAATTAATCTCAAATCTAAGCTAATAGACAAAATGGAGATCCGTTGCTGTGTCTTAAGACCATAAAAAATTTCGAGCAGAACATAAATCGGGATGAGACGTCGGTAAACGGAGAGTACACTGTATCAAAAGTAGGTATGGCAAGAGTATGCGTACTACCATTGAATCAAGTATTAGTTATTCAATGGTACTACCTATTCAGAACGCTGGTCTGGTATAAAAGTAGATACACATATTGGACATTCTAATGGAGAGAGATTGTCATAAGGACATGAATGAGGTGTTTTAAGAATATTTTGAGCAATTGCTAGATTTTAGAATTAATTTTCTCCAAACTTACTTTGTAGAGCTGCTTAATTAGTTGTAATAATAAGCAAGTAATTCCACTAATGTTTTGTTTTAAATGTAACCCGACGCGTTTTAACACTTATCATTATCAAGGGTAAAAGATTGCTCATTATAATAATTATTATAATATTGATCTGCTAATAGTGACACATAAAAAACATAGAAAATGAGTAGAATTACTTGTTTTTATTATTACATATGGTTATTGTTATGGATAACCCAAAATATCATTCTCATCAAGCATAGGATGTTGTTACTGTTTCCATTAATTATTTGTGCAAATACACCAAATGAAGAAGATACTTCACAAAAAACCCCAAAAACTACAATAGTAATTTATTAAATCGAACGCGATTCAACAGCGAAGCTGTCATCACCTGGTTTTTTTAGTGTTGTGTTATTCAACGACCACAAGAGTTCCATTTCTTTCAGCGAAGAAGATACATAATAAAGCAATACTTTATCTTGCATTTCCTCATCAATATTTCAACATCGCATTTTTTAAAACATCCAAGTCACATCCAGGGGCGTAGCGAGCTTAACTCGCGCCCGGGGCACAATACCTTTTTAGCGCCCCCCCCCCCTCATTCGAAAACCATATAATATTATATGTATTATGTAAAATATACTCGAAAATTAATAAATAAATAAAGTAAAATAAATAATCATAGGCTCAAGGTAGGTTTTAAATTTGAGAACAAAAATGTGGCTTGTCTGTCAGTCACAGTCAGTCAGTCGGTCAGTGAGTTAGAGATTTATTAAGTAAATAGTTTAAAACACAGCAATTTTTTTGTTTTGCGGACCATTTGGCGCCCCTTTGTGAGTAGCGCCCGGGGCATGATGCCCCCTTTGCCCCCCCCCCTCACTACGCCACTGGTCACATCGCTGCACAATAAGCGAAATCATACTTAGGGGACGTTAAAATGGTTACTTTGTATTTTACTCGTTTTTAGCGATCACATTTTGACCAAAACTTGTCAAAATCGTAATTTGAGCACCAATTTCGTAGGGACAATGTCTAAACGCATTAGATCGATGCCCAATTAGTGCATTTTATAAGTTTTTGGAGATCAAATGATTAAAACGTTTTTTACACACCAAAATATACACTTTACAGCTTAAGAGTAATCAATACGCCTTTAACGACCAATTAAATGTGTGAACTAACATTTTCATCGACAATAATAATAATAGTAAGTAAAAGTGAAGTAAAAGTATTGCTAGATAATTGTTTTTAAAAATGTATGTAAAGATATGGGAATGAACAACAGCTTTTTAACTACGGAACTACTTTCTAAAATTCACAAAAGAATGAAAATATATATGGTGGTAGTTGTATTGGTTTAAAAGGGTCAATTGAAATAGAATAGAAGTGTGGTACCTGGAAATGGTCATTCGTTAATCACTGGTATAAAAGCTGATTTTTAAAAACAGCTGATAAGATTGTTATGGACCACCTTAAATTTTATTCATATGCACTTCGAATCCATTGACTGACAAAAAAAGAGTTCATAAGTCGAACAAACTTAAATCGTGACTGGTGATGAAAGCTAGGTAGACCACTATTAAACAGTCAAGCAAACAATAACAATTTTGTTGTCCTACAGCCAGAAATAAGGGCAAAACGATGTGGCCTTTCACAAAATATATTTTTCTTTCAATCCTCCAAATCTGTTCCCAAGTGATTTTTAAGTCATTAAAAAAGGATTTGGGTATCCTGCGTTTTTTGGACGGTGAAAGCGTAAAAATAGCGGTGCGTAAATGGTTTCGTACCCAACCGAAATGGTTCTTCTTCGATCGAATGAAAGCATTTTTCGCCAGGGAAAAACGATGAATTTAGAAGCAAGAGAAACAGTTGAATAAAAACAGTTTTATAAACCCAATATGGATTTCATTTAGAACAGCCTCATATTTTGCCTCGAAAGTATTTTAACGGTTTTTGTAACATAACTTCACCATTACGAAACATTTTCTTTTTCTATGTAAAATAGGTATCGTACAAATCGGCACGACAAGAACTATAATAATGGTTAAAATCTTACAAGGGTGATAAAAATGCAAAATAATATCTATTAACGATTCTCTCCAACGGGTAATAATTAATATTGTAAAAATGAAAAGAATTCAAATAGTGGAATGACTTGTTTCTATTATTACACCAAAACAAAGGGTTGTCTAACTGTTTGGTGCTTAAAAGGGCAAAGTAGTCTCAAATTTTCTCGAATTCAAAAGAATTTATTGAAGAAAAGGCGAAATCTAAAATATTTAGAATGTTGGTTTTCGAAATCAAAGGATTGTGTATTAAATTCAATAAAATTGGCAATTTCCAAATTATGGCTGAAATTTAATTTAATTTACTGGACATTTTCGGTAGGCGTTCGCAAATTAAAGCGTCCCTTAAAAAATGACAATTTTGGATAATTTTTATGACTTGTGCAAGTTTAATATTGTATACCTTATCAAAATTCTTTTGCCACTAACGTCATTTTTTAATCAGTTACTTTAGGTAATATCAGCTTTGATTATATTTGTTTATAAAAATATAAATAGTACTGAAAGGATGTTGCCCAATAATCCAAACAAATCGATTACTAATTTCTTATTATCTCTGATTTCTTGTGAATATGTTTATAGTATATTAATTAAATGAATGACAATCATTATGCAGCGTGATATTCTTTCAATGTTTGATAAAGATAAAATCACCGATGATTCTATAGTCGCGTATTTTATTGTTTATTTAATTATATTTATAAATTCTTCATAATGATGTCTGGAGGAGGCGTTTCAGACTATTTATATAAGGTTATTTTGGTTAAATATAACTAATTACTTAATGGTAAAATGAAGGGTAATAAATCACAAATTTTGAACTGAAAGGAAATAATCTATAGGTATACATATAATAGGATACGGTAGCAATTTTGTAAAAACTTAGCCTTAGGCTTTTTGCATAAATTTCAGGAGTACATAAATATACGACTCGTTTGACTAAAGACATACATATATCATCCTAGCTAATTTGTGTAAATTGCAAACCTATCTAACGCAAAAATACAAACAATTTGGAAGTTTGAAGAAATGTTTGAAATAATGGAAAAAATAGAAGTTTGTAATGTAATGTTGTAATGTTTACCGTTCAACAACTAAACAGAAATACCCAAAAAAGAATTTTACATGAAGGGCAGTTCATTTACCGGTTAGGATTTTGGAGAAATTTTATAATATCCAAGTGAAAATTGCGTCAAAGAACTGACAAAAAATTTCGAAATTTTCAAAAATAATAAGGCATGTCAATTTCAAAGTACTAGGTCACATTTAGCACACATATAAAAAAATATCTAAAAATATATTACAAAGAAAGTTTACTGTCACCTTCTTATCTAAATTCTTTTATTATTAACATTATTAGTGAGTTAATTGTTTATAGGTGTTGAATTATTAAATTATCATTGTATATATAACCGGAAAAACTAAATTTATAATGTTTCCATTTTTGCATTTTGCAATGATTTATTTGAGGTCAATAACGTTAACATTTTCAACCTTCTACGCCGCGCCGCCCTGAAATCAAGGATAGGAATACGAAGGGAGCATTTTAACAATTCTTCAGTTAAACTATAGGATTTTTAAGACAATCGTATTTCGAAAAATGAACATTTTTTTACTTGTGCCCTAACAAAATAGAACCCAGTTAAAGTTTACCTTTTGGTTTCAATCGAAAGAGTCAGACACAACGTTAATAGTAAAAAGGGTCCAAATTACAACTAAAGCTCCTCCTATTCCCTTTCAAAATGATTTTGAAAGGAAAAGAATTCGTCGATGTTTATAAAATATAAAAAGCAAATTTTTCATTTCAATTTTTACTATGAGGTAGAATGGTGTCGAATATCCAACTATATAGTGATGCAAGCATAAAATCTTATCTACTATTTTATATTAAGGTTTTACAATTTCATACGTTCCACTCTTATTGAAAACTTAATTGTAACCGAATAGGATCCAGTTCCTTTACAGATTGAATACCAACATCAACATTTCAACTTTTGTAAAATAATTTTAATTCATTTTTTTGCTGAGAACAACTATTTTGGAGGTGCGAATCAAAATTGTTGCCAGAAATATATACTTTAGCTGTAAAAACATAAACCATAAAACCACACTCGTATTATATTATTTCAAATTGAAGTAGTTCTTCTGAAGATCCATTATGCAAGGGCGTACGCAAGGGGGGCAAGGGGGGGGGCCAATGCCCACCCCTGGCCGCAAAAGGAATTGTACTAAATATTAAAATTTATTACTGGTCATAAAATTTCAGGAGAAATTAAGCATTTCCTAGCCTTTCTTCTAAATAAATAGTATTTGTACCCAAGGGGAATTGTATGATGCTTAAATGTATTGAAAAGGATTGTGGGGTAACAACATAGGTAATAAATATTAAACACGTTTCCAAACAATTTTATTTTTTGGTCCCCCCCTAGCCAAAAAGCTGCGTACGCCCTTGCCATTATGGTCTTCATTTTTTAAGTTCACATTTCGTTTTTCTCTTCTACCTGTAAAAGCAAATGATTGACTATGGTCCTACTCTTTTTTATGTTAACAAAATTGAATCAACTCTTTCTAAGGATATATGAAACAGGAAAATAGTATCCCTAACTAAAGTTACATAACCATTTACGATGTAATCCACCCTAATAAACAGAGATTAAAAGTAATGTAAACATTTCAAAAGTTGGAAACACACAGCATGTTGTGGTGTTCTAATAACATACATACAGGTTTAAGGAAGAAATTCAAACTGACTGTTTATTATTCAGTTAAAACAAAATACGCAATAAGGGACGTTGAATTTTCAATGTTATTAATTGCCCTTGGCCTTAAATAAAGCAAAGGTACTGAGATGTCATGGTTTTGAATAGTTTTTGAAGAAATCACGTGCCAACTTTACGACTCGATGTCCAATGCTAATTAAGGAATTATTTGCACTTTTGTAATTAACGTCAATTAGCAGTCATTTTGTTAGTGTATTTCATTGTCACTTTGCATGTGTAAAAGATAAGATACCTAATGTATGCATTACAAGAATGGATATTTACAAAAATGTTCAAATAAATTCAACTTATAGGTAGGAGTATACTCTGAGATTAAATCCAGCCTACGTAATTCAAAACTAAATTTTAGACACGTTTAAATGGTATTATTATTGGAGTAATACCCATTGTTTGAATTTGAATTTTTTATTTTATTTATTTTCTGTCTTTTCTAAAAATCACTTATTCTAAAGAAAAATATATGCTTAATTTCTAAAGAGAACAAAGATGTTGCATAATGACCTGAACTTGTTTCTTTTGAATGGTTTTTTTGCCATTTAACGTCACGGTTTGGTTACATCCCAAGATTTCTGAGTGTATCGTTTATAAGAAACTTTGTTACGAAGTATAATTTGCAATAGAATTTACAAACATCATCAACCTATTGCAGTGGAGTGACTTTTCACAAGGCAATTTTAGGTGATAATATATTTTAGAGATATTAAACTTAGTTATTTGAATTCTATGCGAGATTATTATTATTAAATTTAAGCAATTTGCAAAGGACGAATAGAGTCCTTTTATGCAAATTTTAATATGAGAAATATAGTCGTATTAGTCTAGCATAAAAGTATTATGTTAAAATGGTTTAGGTACGTTTATGCTGAGTATCCACTGTTTAACAAAGAAAGCAGGTCGCTGGTGTACGCAATGAACAGGATTGCACCAAGGGCTTCCCTAGCAACTTGCCGTTTCGACGACAAACTGTTACTTACACGAAGTTAATTTTTTTTATTTTCAGTGGACTGTTGACAGATGAGTTGCACATATTGTACAATCTTGTTACATTCCATTCTAGGGGCAAGTAGAGTGTATTACAATGGGATTCGATGGTCTTGTGATACAAGTTCCTAGACATAACCTAAAAGCAAATACTTAGTAAAGTATTTGCTAAAAGTGATATGTAACAATATTAACAATTTAACAAATTAACAAGTTGCCGTTATAGGTATCTCCTTTTCTTGGAGGCTTCTTGAGGAGTGGAGGTGATCAGTTTAATAACGCAATGTAGCTTCTTTAGGCCGACGTTTCGGCTAGTAAGCCTATATTTTTCGAGGCGTCTTTATTCAAAAGAAATGTCTTAATTAGTTTGGTATAACAGGTTACACGTAGTTAGTACAATTAAGTAGTGCAATCACAATGTAGAACTAATAAAAATTACCATATAAATCATAATTAATGACACAAAAAGGGATTGACTGACTGGGTTAACTTAAAATTGTTACACTTACCAGAAGAATCAGTGTATTAAAACTCTTTGCAAACTTTATTCGAGTACAAACAGACACGAAATGAGAAATATTTCAAATTCCTGTAACACCAACAGGTTATAGTAGATTGGTGTTACAAGAATTACCTACAAGAATTTGAAATATTTCTCATTTCTGGTCTGTTTGTACTCGAATAAAGTTTGCTTTTATATTAATTTGTTAAACTTCCGTTCTATATCAATTATTAACGTAAACTGCAGTTAAATATCAGTATGGTCGTCTGTACACAAAGTGTAATTTTAATACACTGATTCTTCTGGTAAGTGGTTACAATTTTAAGTTAATCCAGTCAGTCAATTAAGACAACCTAACCTTTTGTGTCATTAACTATGATTTATATCGTAATTTTTATTGGTTTTACATTGTGATTGTACTACTTTGTACCTACTAATTGTACTAACTACGTGTAACCTGTTATACCAAACTAATTAAGACTTTTGTTTTGAATAAAGACGCCTCGAAAAAGGACAGGCTTACTAGCTGAAACGTTGGCCTAAAGAAGGCTACATTGTGTTATTAAATTGATCATCTCACTCCTCAAGAAGGCTCCAAGAAAAGGAGACACCTATAACGATACGGTTCTGTTAAGTTAAGTTAATTAACAAGTTGCCTATAACGTGTGTTGTTTTTTCGTCTTTTTCTTACACCTTCTGAGCCGCTTTTCACTAAGACACTATCCTGATTCATTGCAATATGCTCTTATTCTTTACAAACAGTAGGTAAGTTAAACACAGCAGATTAGGTGCAATAAACTGTGTCTTGAAATAGTTGAAATGGATCAAACGTAATTTGGATCTGCGTGCAAACCAAACAAAATTGAGCAAAGCTACGTTCTGAAACGGATCTAAACTTTTATATCACATTTTTTACTGGAACAACTACCTTCTAGCCGTTGTAGTGCTGCATTTGATTCAGAACAGTATCCAATACTAACTGAAAGTGAAAAGTTCAACATTGGTTGAAAACCGCATGCAAAATTACTCCTCATATAAAATCGTAGAATATAAGCCTGATTGCATTCACTTTTTTTGTTGTGGCCATCAAAGATGTTTGTTTCAAGGCATAAATTTAATTTAGACTTGAAATAACAAAGTCGTCCTTGTAAGTTTTCAACCCAAATACTATTAAGCGTACACTACAATGACTTCAGGCTCAATATTCAATTCAGCGCTACAAGATGAGTCTTGTGTATATCAACAAATCGATCTTCCTTAGTTCTAGACTACAGGCCCGTATCAAAAATTGATGGGTCATTTGAACCACCAGGAGACCTATGTAGAACGATAGAAGGGCATAAAATAATAAGATTCAGCACTATGCCGTCACTTGTAAGCTGTCCAACTGAGTACAGGTGAGAATTCAAAAGTACAGGTAGACCGGGTATATTTTGGTCATATATTTTTGTACGGAATTCTTACAATCAAAAGATCCATGAAAAATAATGAGAAAACGCTTAGTGCCGTACAAAAATATTGCGCCACAAAGTCGGAAAAATTTTTCATTTTCCGCCGATTTTGAGGGTAAATTTGGTCATTTGATTGTGTACGGCATCGGTTCCATACAGTTTCAGCACCTCTTCTAATTCATTATTCCGCAACGCCGTACAAAAATAATGGTACAAGGGGAAAAGATCGAAGGTTGCAACCTCCTCTTTTCCGTGGTCCGGGGGGATCATTTGACACAACATAAAATTAATTTATTCTGAAAGTATTTTATGCATAGATAACATTTTTTCACATGCCGTACATTTTTGTTAGTCCAACAGTCAGTAGAGGGGGAAAAACGTGCAGAAAAATCCATGTAACGAAATGTACTTTAGGGTGATAGTTGGTACGATATTTTTTTATACGGCCGTACAAATCTGAAAGTTCATATTAATAAAACAGTATGTAATCATAATAATAAACACTTCTGTTTTTTAATGTAAATGTTTCATCCGTACATATATTGCTTAGGAGCGTAGGATGTATATACAGACTGTTCAACGAAAAGCGCCTAGGAGTACAGCGACTTCAGTGGTGTTATAACTCTAACAAACCACATATATTATTAAATGGGACGGTCTTTGCTACAATTTGATGAAAAAAAAATCTTTTACACGCAGTCATTCGTTTGTTGTGAGGTTGTGACGTAATCGATTATTTTTTTAAATTGCACGATCTAATTTTTTTTGTCTATTTTTGTAGAGAATTTTACGTACTTTTCATCTATCTAAACATTTATTACGATTTTTATTTTTTTTATTTTTATTTTTTTAATTTGTCAGTTCAACCTTAGAAGTGTTATACATGACATTTTTGGTGTAAAATAATTAGGCTACATAATATTTACATTACTGTTGCCATGTTAAGAAATTTTTGAAAAAAATGTAATAAACTAATTCGATCTAGTACGCCGTTACATCAACACATTTGTAGAAACAAAATTATTACACACAATAGTTTCTTGCATTTTTCTCAAAATTGTCATAAAATGGCAACACAGTAATGTAAATATTATGTAGCCTAATTATTTTACACCAAAAGTGTCATGTATAACACTTCTAAGGTTGAACTGACAAATTAAAAAAATGAAAATAAAAAAAAATAAAAAGTAAATAAAAAAAAATAAAAAAATCGTAATAAATGTTTAGATAGATGAAAAGTACGTAAAATTCTCTACAAAAATAGACACAAAAAATTAGATCGTGCAATTTAAAAAAATGGTCGATTACGTCACAACAAACGAATGACTGCGTGTAAAAGATTTTTTTTCATCAAATTGTAGCAAAGACAGTCCCATTTAATAATATATATGGTTTGTTAGAGTTATAACACCACTGAAGTCGCTATACTCCTGGGCGCTTTTCGTTGAACAGTCTGTATATGTATATCGCTTACAGAGCGACGTTCTGTTCCGACGTTTAGCATTTGTAGGCATATATCTATAGTATATACCTGCATTGAGACTTCCTCTTGTACGCAGTGCTGACTCGGATGCTCTAAGAACTCAGTAAGAAAAATGTAATCGAGCAAACTTCATCAAATAATTGTTTACATTGACTCAAACATTTGTAATTTACTTGTAATAATTATCAATATAGACATTATATATTGAGAATGTTAATGCTTTGTAAAAGGGAAGAGGGGGAGCTTTATTAACCCCTCCCCCTTCCCCACACCGCCACCTCAACCTTACGCACTGACCTGATACAGGTCAGTGACCCTACGGCCCAAAACCTAGAATGGGAAAACGCAACCATTTTAGATTTAAACAACTGTTCAATACCACGATTGAAGAAGTTAAATTTTGTAAATTTTGTTTGTCTTTGATGGAAAATAGAAAAAAAAAATTGAAATACTTTGATTTCACGAGTAAAGAACACATTGACATTCGAGATACGTTTAAATCTAAAATTAGGGGTGAAGTGGCGGTGTGGGAAAGGGGGGGGGGGGGGTAATAAAGCTCCCCCTCTTCCCTTTTACAAAGCATTAACATTTTTGATTGTCACTTAACAAAACTGACATCAAATTAGCATTTAGGTAATCGGAAAACTTCTTTCGGCGATCACAGCGCCATCTGTCACGAACTTCAAAAAATGTTTCAAACAAAAAGTTCCTATTTGTTAACGCAGAATTCAAATCTGCATAATAAACTGGGGGGGGGGGGGTGCTATTTAAGATTACAAAGTTACCCCCCTCTCCTCCCCACATGGGTGGGAGTGGGGACATCCTATTACTATCAAACAATAGAGTCTTAAAACATTTTTAGACGTATTTTTTCTTTTTCAATGCGTTTTGTATTTCGCGAGATATTTGGGCGGTACGGGTGGTCTGAAACACCCTGTATACATACCGTTTCACTTCAGATAGAGGGCATAATGATTAATGCATATTATCAATTGTTCTCTTGAAAAATATGTTAATGCCGTACAGTATCAGATGACCATAAAGTACCTACCCCTGCAATGGTAGTGTCATTTTCATCAGCCAAAAAATATGGTCTGCATTAAAATGTACGGCATTATTTTTTTCTGGTTTATTTACCTAAATACTATTTAAAACAACGATAATATCTAGAAAATTGCTATATTTCATTAATCTATGATTATTTAAACTTTGTAAATAATTTCAAAAATTGCATGTTTTATATTTCTCTATAATTTTTTTTAGAACAGTTTCTTTTGAACGGCAATATTATATAACAATTGTTTTTAGCAATGTGATGTTGAAAAAAAAGTTGCCGTACAGGATCAAATGACCTTCCACCTTTATAAATGAAGTATACGATGAAATTAAGATAATTATGGATATACATTCAAATGAACAATAATTTTTTGACGGCATTATTTTTAATAGTACTTTTGAGTGCTAGACAATGTTTTGGAACCGATGCCGTACTGTGTCAAATGATCCCCCCGGACCACGGAAAAGAGGAGGTTGCAACCCTCAATCTTTTCCCCTTGTACCATTATTTTTGTACGGCGTTGCGGAATAATGAATTAGAAGAGGTGCTGAAACTGTATGGAACCGATGCCGTACACGATCAAATGACCAAATTTACCCTCAAAATCGGCGGAAAATGAAAAATTTTTCCGACTTTGTGGCGCAATATTTTTGTACGGCACTAAGCGTTTTCTCATTATTTTTCATGGATCTTTTGATTGTAAGAATGCCGTACAAAAATATATGACCAAAATATACCCGGTCTACCTGTACTTTTGAATTCTCACCTGTACTCAGTTGGACAGCTTACAAGTGACGGCATAGTGCTGAATCTTATTATTTTATGCCCTTCTATCGTTCTACATAGGTCTCCTGGTGGTTCAAATGACCCATCAATTTTTGATACGGGCCTGTAGTCTATTCCCTATACAAGCACTTAGCGCTCATATTGGGTAGAATACGGAATTTTATGATAACCAGATACCACTTGGTATGATCGTTGTTGGCGACAATATGAACGATTTTTGAGCTGAAGCCGAAAATTTGGCTCACTGGTTTTCAAAATGACCTGTCGCCGAAGATGTACCGTTTACGGAGTGATATAATCACAGAATAAAACAGTAGTGAACGATATAATAAAGAATTCTGCGTAGTTATAAACGCACGATTTCGTATAGAGTACATGAAGCCGGAACACAACCGGAGGCAATTTTTCGCCAATTTTCTATTTTGCTATTAATGCATGGTAATTCGAAAATCTCATGTAAACGCAGTTGTCTCCATTTAATCCCTAAAATGTAGGATAAAAAGAAAAAAATACACTCACTTCTAATTCTTTCCTGACAATTTTATGTACTTAAATTCAAATATATGTACTTGCTCATTAATGTTCTGTTATACTTAGGTTAGGTACACTAATGATTACTTTATAGAACGTATAGAATTAGCTGTTAGTAAACCACTTTCGTTTCACCTAAATTCATGTATCCTAGTCAACAAACAAAAAAATTAAATCATACCAACATTACTTCTTTTCTTACTTTTTACTTTTTTTTAAACCAGTTTTTTTAGAAATTAAAATTTATACATTTTTTAATCTACTACCTTTTTACTTTCGTAATGGGAGATCCCAGAGTCTAGATAGAGGGAGAACCCTTTATACGTCACAATTATATTTTAGAAATTATAATCAATATATAATACACGATCTAGTAGAAGCTTTTAGACATTTTTTAAGTGAGGTTCAAATTTACGTTCGGTATTACATATTACTCGTATATAGGCGATTCATGTATATTCATAATTATTACAATCACTTCTGCCTTAAATAACCTTCTAAGTTCTAAGTTTCCTTTTTTCTGTACATTACACAATGTACCCATTAATTTTCAAGCATTGTTTTTTTGTTTTTCAATTTGAATTAATATATTTTAAATTTACATTTATTATCACACAGTTGGTATTTTACAAGTAGATACACTTTAGGTAGATATTACATAATTTAGTTTACGTGGGAATTTTCAAAATTATTCGTGCGAAATACGAAAAAAAATGCAATTGTTTACAAAAATGACACGTCTAATGTATATCAGTAATTAATTTGCTAACGAGATCGACAAATAAAAACTACGTAATCTACATATACAATGTTTTTTAGGTGAAACATTCGTCAAATTGCTACTAATGGCGATTATTCATTTCTCTTGTTTCAATGGAAAACGATGTATGTATATGCTTGTCAGCAATAAATTGGGTAATGGGGGTACTCAAGGATTTGATCCTAGGTCCTCTCCCATTTGGTTTATGCAGTACTCACCACATGGAAAATTTCGTTATTATTTGACTTGTCACATGTCAAAGCTTCCACGTAAAGATACAAAAACCGGGTTTATTTCAAAAGTTGAGAATAGGCTGTTTATTTTGCACTTTTACTTCTATTTGCTAAGCTTCAATGTTCCCTTGTGCTTCGGACCTACACTACGATTTGTCACTTTTCTAACATTGTTACTGGTTGACATTTTGCTGTTGTAGGGAGTAAAACAAGTGTATTTCCTATAATGAAGTTATGTTTAAATCAAATTCAATTGTATTTAAATAAACTGATTTTATTCAGCAGAACTTTTAAACTATTTTGTTGGACTTCCACATTTAAAAAACACAATTCGTGCATTGTTAACTTTGAAAACATTAATACAATAACATTACAAAATACTAATTTTAATTCAGAAAATGTATCCAAAATATATCATTCGATTAAAAATTGCCTTGTAAAACATAATTAAGCTTAGCATTGTATTAATTGTTGAGAATAGTAAGTGATTTTAATAAAAATTTTCATATTTACTGTAGTTGGACAAATTAGATACCTAGTGTTATTAATATTTTCAACATTAACAATTCAAGATTGAGGTTTATTTAATGTGAAAATCCCAAAGAGACCAAAAGCGCTGATTTCATAAACAAATACAGTCATGCGATTTCTCACAAAATGTCCACGACTCAGAACACTTCCTTTTTTTCGAAATTCCTTTCTGGCCAAAATCCTCTGCATGGTTTTATACGAGTTACGAGACCCTAAAACGAAGACTCAGCTGTCCAACTTTGTTTTGCGCCTTTCTACCAGTTTATTAACCCTGTTTTCAGGTCTTCCAGTTTTCAGTAAATTAATGCAAGGCTATAGGCAATATTGCAAATGTAAAGTTTGTACAACTGTTGAAACAAAACAAATGATTTAGTAACTACAAGAATCCACGATTTGTTTATCTGCTTCAGACATCAGACTCGAGTATAAATTTCAGGGAAACTTTTTCTCATAACTTATGTCCCATACGTTAATCCCAAGCCAAATAAAAAATATTTTCATTTCATTCCGGGTGTTTTTTTAATAGAACACCCGGTATACTAATACATTCTTTATTTAACTATAAAAAATAATGATCTTATTCTCAATTGCTTCAAGAGTATTTAATATTTTAACCTAAAAAACAGCTCAATTTTTTAAATACATTACTGTGGAGTAGTGAAACTTTCATTTAAAATTTGACAAAGATTATTTGAACGTTTCGAAAGTCAACCGACATAAAGTGTTTGGGAAACTCTGAAATCATTAATTATTTAATAGAAGTGTTTCTGGCGAGACCATCAGAAATTGAAATCGTCCACCTCCTTAAAAAAAATAATGATCGGTCAAAAATGAAAGTATGTACCTACGGTTAATATGTTAAACATTCGAAATTCACTCATTATCAAGTACATTAGCGTGTGTTACACTAGATGAAACAACAGATATTGAGTAAAGGTATGTCGCAAATTTTATATTTGGAGTACTGGGAGTGGAAGAAGAAATCAATAAATTACACTCGGTGACAATGAAAGTGTTATAAAAAGGAAACCATTCAATTGCTTCATTTTTAACGACGCTTTGGGTATTTTGTGGCCTAGGTATCCATTATGAAGTGTACAACTTGTATGAACGGATGCAGCAACCTATACAATACAAAAAACAACGTCAGGATTGCAAGTATTGTGTCCTAAAAATGCGTGTTTTTAATGATTTTTGTACAAAAGGTTAAGTCCATATTAAGTGCACATTTGGAACATTTTTGTTGCTATTAGTGCTATTACATGCATATTTTGAGATTTCTTAAAATCCGAAAAACAACTAATCATAAAAAATTCCAACTACATCAATACTACACATATTGTAGTCCGTCCTCAAAATTTCAGCTTGGATAGATTAATGGAAGACCACTGCCACTTTGTATACTTAAATATGCGGACTGTATTTTAACTTAGAAGTCGTTAAAAACGTCTGTTCTGCATTATAAATCCACAACCCACGTCTCAGCTCCATTTTCGCCTATTTAATGATGTAGGGGGATAATTCATTCCACCTAACCAAAATTCAAATGCAAGGACTCAAACGGTTAGGATGATTAGTCCATTTTTGGGCATGGAGTTAGTTAGAACCCTATCTCTTTAACCGAAATTTTAGGTTCGATCAATCTTTTCTACTAAGTATTATAAAATCTATTACAAAATTATTCGAAAAAGTCTAATGCCTTTTCGGAAACGAAAATTCATTTGCACCAACAGCTTCGACAACATTTCTTATTATTGTTACGCAATGATTCAAGCGGTGCAAAGTGTATGGTTCAGATTTGTTCATGAATTTGAGACAAGGACTCTTTCGTGTAAAATCATAGACACTAATTATCTTAATAATTATGTCAATTATGACCAAAAGAAGGACTTTCCATTTCTTCTATTATATCATAAGGTAATTATTTCACCTTATTTATAGCCTACTCATTACATAATCTATTCATACGTCAGGAAGTTTGATAAGACTTGGTCCAATCGAATAAGTTAAATTTATAATTTTCTAAACCATTTTATTATTAAATTTGTGCACCGTAATCACTTTTTTCACAGATCTTGGTAATTTAAATTTTTTAACAAGCCAATAATGTGTAAACACCGACCTCGACTGTTTTTTATTGATACACTTGTTTATGTTTTATTTCTAGTTGTTATTTGTAGAGAGACAACAATTTAAATTCATATTGTAGGTTCGGACTCACAAAGGGGGAAAGGACAATAAGTATAAAAACTCTAAACCTCCCCTTTACCAACAATTTTACAATTCATATTTTTATTAAATTCTGCGTTGGTTCGCTCACGTCTAGTACATGATCTGCAATACCTACTCAAAGATTTCGATTTTCTTCCCCTTGGATATTCCCAAATATCAATTTCATGCCCCCAATGTTCCTTTAGCCATTACGACACGCCTTGATGTGAAATTTCTTCGAAGCAAATTTAAGTAAAAAGCAATGGGTTGATTCAGTAATTCAGATGTACTAGTTATACGGGCTGTTCCAAAAAAAGAATTTAGTATATCTACTTTCTTTAATAGAACAATTTTAAAAGGTGAGATCAAATAAAGATAAACATCTACTATTGTCATACATCTATCTCGTTTAATTTTTGAAACAATTTGTAAAATTGAGAAACAAAATTAAACCATAAAATACGTTGGATAAAGCTCAACGTTTTTATCGCCAAAATTCGCCGGACTTACCAGGGAACGTTCTTATTTCGCATTTTAGAACGTATATGATTCCAGTTGGACCGCGGAGGTACTTCCTTTGCAAGAACTGCATGACAAGGGTATTAGAACTAGTTAGAACTAGCTAACCAGACCACCAGAATAAAGTTAGATATCATTCTTTTCATAGGGCTATTGTTAAAAATTAGGTTTACGACATGCCACCACAGGTATGATTCTTGTAAGTAGAACTATTGGCTATTGGCTAATAACGATTTGATAATTTTTATCAAATTTCTGTTAACGCTTGACCGACAGTATCAACTCACGGGATGTAATTAAATGTTGTTATTTAAACATCAAAGCAATTTCTCACCATATTTAACAATTATCTCAGTTTTATTGATATCTCCACGAAATAGTAGATATCTATACAAAAGTCCATATCCAACAAATACTTTTAATCCTCGCAATTTCCAAGAAACGTTATTAAAAGTCGTCAATGGTTCATTTATAAATGTGACGATAAAGTAATAAACTAATTAACCGCTCATTTATAGAATTTTTCGATTCCTGATATAGAATATTATACCGCAGACCAAAAAATTGGTTTGTAAAAGGTTTCCAAATGTAAAAAAAGGCTTCCTAACTAATAAAATGTAAGTCAATGTAATGATTGACCAAAATTATTCAAAAAAATTCTTTTCGCCGATGGCAGTTCTTTTTCTACAAAGGAAATGCCAAATTCTCCAAATGTTAGATATCGAAACACTGAGAAGTTGCACTTATCAATTCTAAATCATAACTAATTTCATTGGAAATTCTCTGAATAGAGATGTTCAAAAAAATTATAGCAGTTGGTCTAAATGGGCTACAAATGTATAATATTCTACTAAATAAGGTTTCTTTAAGCATACCGGATACGATGTTTTTCCACTAACTGGAATCGATATCCTAGCCAAATCCTTCGATTTAAGAATCATTGCGACTTACCGAATTCTTATATCAGAGCCCATATAGTGAAATAATATTGTAATTTTCAAGCATCAAAATGCACGAGTATAGATGTTTATGAAATACAACCAAAATTTTAAATATATTGTTAATATAAAAGAAATTCTCAGTTTTAAAACAATCCCCAAGAGATTACGAGTCAATTTGTTTGAGAAAATACTCGAACGAAGTATCAATAAGAAAGACCTTATGACTAAACAATACAAAAGAAAACTGGAAAAAGGAGATTGCAACAGTTGGAAAGAACTAATAATAGGAAGAGTCACACACCAAACACAAACTTGTGAGGAAATGGTCAAGTAATGAATGAATAATGGAACAAGAACTATGCGAACGTACATATCTTTAAAAAAACAAATCGTTAGCAAAAATAAAGTCCCATATCAAAACGAATAGAATGAGTGTAGAAAAACGCGAATACATAGGACAGCATTGTATGGCCGAGTTTTGGTGGAAAAATATATTAAATGCATAGCAGTGAAGATTTGAGAACCGTTGTTCGCGAATTTGCGTTAATATTGATTGAAGTATGCCCTGAACAGACCCGTTTTGAAACAATATCCCTGAAATTTATTTGACACCTTCTTTTCAGCTGCACTAGAGAAACGGTTTGCCCCTTTTGCAGCTATTTCAACATTAAAAAATTATTAGTTAAATTTAAACAAAAAATCGAATCTTTAAAGAATTATCGATTTAATATTTAATACTCAAAAAAGACAGGCTATCCTGATTTTGATATTTTTTATATTTCAATTATGGGGCGATAGAAGTGATGGTAGAAAGAAAAACTTAATTATATGGAATTGTAATCAAAATCATGGCATTAATACAATAATTCGTTGAGCTTTTGAAGACCACAAGATCCAAAATGTTCCCCTATCTCCCCACTCTAAGTGTGAAACCCTCAGAGATCATTATAGAGACAATACTTACTCCTTTTAGTAACTATTACTATTATTACTATGAATGATGTTTTGATGAGCCCATATTATGCTTTTCTGGGGGAAAAAAAATTCGAACCAAATATATTATTAGAAGAAACGACGGGAAAAATGATTGAACATGACGTTAATAATAATTAATCATACATTACAATTATTAGAAAAACAATTTAACGGTTTAATACTTACTTAATTCTACCTTTTTTTTATTTGTTCCAAGGTTCGTTCGCTACTCCGTCTTACCATCAGTCTTAGTAATTTGGTACTATTTTCAGCTATCTACTTCTTTTAACGCTACTAAATTAATTCCTTAGTATTTTAAGAGAAAGTCGATGTGGGGTTTTAGAAATAATTTTGCACATATTAAATATAATAATCGTGTTCTCTATTCGCTATAAATTCAACTTGACCCCAGTACTATGACGTAACGTTAAACTGCGAGTTGTGTCATAGATTTTCTATTTTATTTGTATTATTACAACTACTAATTATAGACATATATTTTCTCAACAAAATTAATCACATATTATCAAGTTAGTTTGTGTATGTACATCTTTAACGTGTAAAAATAACGCCTATATAGAATTAATCTTTTATGTTTAGTCATGATGACTTTTAAAATAATTTCCTAGCTTATGTAATTACTTCTGGCGACCGAACATAAATAATTTCTTATATTAGTTTCTATTTAAGGAATATTCTATTATGTTACACCAAAAATCGAATTTATGTTCTTACTCCTATAAAATATCGTCAGAATCCTCATTTCCGTTCCATTATATTCAAGTCTTGTGGTACAGCTCGAATTAATTTTTATTTAATTGAAAAATTTGGAAAAAATTGAAAAAGTTGATGGTTTGGTTTCAAGTATTACGGTTATATAGTCTGGTCTTATTCCAGCTCTTAAAGTTTCCGTGTCTTTCTAATACAATTTACAAGCTTTTTAATGCGGAAAAACCTAGTACAGTGAATAAAAGAATAAAAGAGAAACTCCACCATATTGAGTATATTTTACTACTAAAAATAAATTAAAATTTTATTAAGAACGCAAGCTAGAAAAGTGTACTTATAGTCGCGTCAACCGTTGCGGAAATGGGGATGATGCTGGGAAAGTGGCGCCAAAGGTCGGATCGGGATGCGGTTTTCTGCATTCTCTTCCAAAACGATTATCACGAAATGTACCTCGGTAGAATTTTCCCTCCCATTTTTTTTTCGCGTGCACTTTGGCCTGCAGCGATGCAATTTTCGGTGGGAGGGGAAATTCTACCGAGGTACATTTCGTGATAATCGTTTTGGAAGAGAATGCAGAAAACCGCTTCCCGATCCGACCTTTGGCACCACTTTCCCAGCATCATCCCCATTTCCGCAACGGTTGACTTGCGAACCCCTGGGAAAGTGGTGCCAAAGGTCGGATCGGGATGCGGTTTTCTGCATTCTCTTCCAAAACGATTATCACGAAATGTACCTCGGTAGAATTTCCCCTCCCACCGAAAATTGCATCGCTGCAGGCCAAAGTGCACGCGAAAAAAAAAATGGGAGGGAAAATTCTACCGAGGTACATTTCGTGATAATCGTTTTGGAAGAGAATGCAGAAAACCGCATCCCGATCCGACCTTTGGCACCACTTTCCCAGCATCATCCCCATTTCCGCAACGGTTGACGCGACTATTAATATAGATACACTGGAATGATTACACCGGTTATTACGTATGCGTCACTGGTGTAGTGACATAAGACCTTCACCCAGAACAGCATATATATATAACGAGTATAACGACCCCTACGACAGCTATGGAGCCTCTATTGAATCTGCGCTACTATAGTAGTAAACCTAGTAATTCGGGCAGAGGGGTACACCGCCTGAAAGTCACGGTGAGGAGGGATCTTCGATGAAATTTCCAGAGATAAAAACCTCAGCATGATAACAGAAAATAACCAAAACAGTTTGTTCTACTACTGTTTAAGGCAAAAATCCCCACTCGGTGCGACTGGGAGAATAATTCCAGTAAAGTAAAGTTGTAGCTATATATGGTTTATAGGGGCGGATGAACCTGTTACAATATTGGTACGTAATTCATCGTCAATAAAAAGTGATTTTAAGTGGGTATGAGTCTACTTCATTGCAATTGACCAAAGAAGTTCCTCAAGGCTCAATTTTGAGTCGACGGTTTATGCCTCTAACATATTATTACCATTGTAAATATTGCCTCTATTCCATGACACCCAAATATATCACTTCTCGATACACTACGATCTCAAATATTAACAAAGATCTACCTGGAGTGCTACAAAGTTCAATAGACCATTAGTCTAAGATCAATCCCTATAAATCGTCTATAATAGTATTCGGTACAGACAAATTTAGAGAAGCAATTCAAAATAAAATGAGGATGAACAGAGGGATCATCTTTTTGGCAGGGAGTATCGTCAACAGTCATTCACAGTTTAATTTTTATAATGCATCGTTTAGGGGGAGGTTGTGAGTTTCTTTAATCTTTATAATGCACATGGAAGTAGAATGGCTCAATATGAAACGAAGACGACAATTGCATTCTTGTTTTTATGCAAAATAATTTAGAACAGATATCCACCACCTAAATCTACGATACCGAGGCTTATTGTCCACGCCATCATTCAACACTTCACTTATGAAATATCCTTTACTCATAGTATTTGTAACTTCTGCAATTAAAGGGGAAAAACATTCAAATCTCATTCAAGCGTCTTTAACAAAGTAAATTAAAGATGAAAATAAAAGAGATATCATAATTTTGAAGTGTGAAATTTTGAAACGTGGAATTTGGAAATAACCAGATTTTAAAGAGCGGCGGTTTAAAACAGCAAATCCTTCATAGGCGGCTATGAGGTACTTTGTAAAAGTAACACTAACTTCTAGCTACGGAATTGAATTAATTTTCTCTAATCTTACTTTGTGGAACTCCATAATTATTTGTAATAATAAATGCTAATAAAAATAAATAATAAATTACTGGTATGTATTGTTACAATTAAGTGAAACAGATTTTGCTTGAAACATTTTTCTCTAAACCTAATACATATTAATTTTCCACATTTATACTTTTATCAAATCTGAGCGACTCCATTTGGTAATTCGTTACAATTAAGAGATTAAGAGAAATGGCGACAATATGTCAGAGAAATGTTATTATACATATGTATTTAAGCGATGTAGATAAAAGTGTATGTAGGACTGTAGATAGTATTAATTCAATTCAATTTATTTAATAACTAGCTGCTTACCCGCAGCTTTGCCCGCGGTCTTGGGAAATTCGTATTTTCTTATTTCCCGGTGTGAATACTCGATTAGACTCACTGTTTGCATGAGTGCACTCAACAATATGTTTAAAAATATAAATACAATGCAATAATTAACGCCAAAATGATCCGCCATTTATTGAATTCATTTGTTACAAAAAATGTGATAAATGAAGAACCGCTCGACCGATTTAGTGCAAACTTCACATAAACCACCATCTACTAAATAATCCGAACAAAGCCTAAACATTTTTGGTTTGGATAGTTGAGCCCGTTCTTGAGTTATAAAATTACAACGAAAAGTGGCATTGATTTTTATAGATATAAATAAAGGAAACCTATTTTATTTTTGATATAGATTTTTAAAAGTGAAAGAAGTTATGTTTCGAGCCCTTAAAATTTTTAAGTAGAATCCATGTACTAGATGCAGATTTAAGCAGAAGAGAAATTCCTTTGTAATCTTCAAATCAAAAGGGTCTTCTTAATAAAAATCTTTCTTAGGTATTCATTTCTTTTTCTGAACTTTTGAAAGTTTTTTTATCTTCCGGTAAGGTTCATTTGTTATACAATAACTAAGAATTTTACAAATCGTAACTAACATTTGAAATATCTGCAAACTAAGTTTTTCATGTACGGTGTACCTACCTGAAATAATTAGGAAACCTCTTTGAACTTACAAAGTTACTTTGTCACTGTTCGCTGTAGGTTAATTAGATCACTGCCATGCAATTCCCGCCATGTAATTCAATAAAGTACATATTATAAACATAACTTTCATAACTATCTAAAATGCATTTTATGTTTATGCTTACTTATTTGATTTTCTCATCGTCTACCACAACCCATTTGTTATTTCCTGCTTCAATACAGCGCTCCACTAATAGATTTAGCGAGTGTTTCCTTTCCGTACTCAAAAAAACCTATTAACCGAAAATGTAATTTCGTCTTAAATTAAACTTCTTCGAATGGCCGAAATTTGCAACTGAGAAGAGTTTTTTAGTATCTACATTTGTTGCGTAAACCGAACAGAAACTCTCATATGTATCTCAATAAAATGGTCCTTAGTTTAATAAATCGTAATTAGCGAAAAAAAAAGGTTCAAAGGTAATTAGTAAACACTTCCTGTATGTTAAAGTAGTGATCCTTATATTTAAAACTTGAATCCATAAAATATTAACGACAGCGGTAAATTTAATTGACTTGAAGGTTGATGTTAAGTTAATTACGGGAGTTATTAGATATATATTTTAGCGAACTATTTTTCTTGAGTAACTTGATTGTAATAGAAGAAGATTTTAATGGGACAATGATTTGTTAATTATATTCATGTCGACTGTTATGTAACGAGCGCTTATTTTTATATATCCTTCAATTATAATCAATTTCAGTTTAATTTAATGAACATTTCTCTGTGCAAATGCATTGTTGAATGCATTATAATAACACTTGGCAAATTTTATTAATTACATTTCTGAAGTTGTACATCCCATCTACATCCCAACGAAAACGCTTGGGTACATCAATCAAGGAAGGAAGCGAAATAAATTCTATAGAATCCTATAATTATATGGCCTAAGGTTATTCTTGTAAATTTTTCTATTCAAAGGCACACATGCTTTCCAATTATAGAGCTTTTTACCAACTGTATCTTCCACATAGTAATTTCAAAATAATAAAAATACAATCTCACTTTGCAAATTACTTTTTAGGTTTATAACTGCTATGTGCGAATTAACTTCTGTATAAGATTTTATTAATAAAATTTACATAATCTCAAAATTGCAAAGGAATTATCAAAATTCCTCCCTAATAAAAACAAATTACCTACGTTTAGAAGTGCAACGCATAACCAATGCAATGTCCCTATTGCCTTTAAGTGATAAGTGGTTTAACCTACTATCATCTTCGTATCTCATTATAACATATTCATGCATCCTGATTACTATTGAATTATATGTAGGACATTTGCAATTTTTACTCAAAAGGAAATGCGCGAAAATTAATAATGATAAATTTTAAGTGCATAAATAGTAGTGACGTAAGTTTTATCGTAGCACTGATTTTATTGGTAAAACTCATTTTCCAAATTTTAAGTGATGTAACGCGGGAGCATCTGGAAAACCCCAGACTAACAATATTACATTGTAAATAAATGAAGGATCTCAAGTACCTTTAAGCTTTAACGCAACCCTGTTAGTATGATCAATTAACGAAGGTTTAATTTTCATTAAGTTCTAAGTAATCATTTTGATTCGACAACCGTAACATAAATTCGTTTATTTTTTCATAAAACAAATAGCAATGTGTGCATGTGCACGGTCCAATTAGGAGGAGCCCTCTGTGATTAATTTTTGTTGTTCATGTGATGTATCATTACTGCTAGCACTAACAAACGGTATTATGTAAGGTCAGAAGTAGGTACATAATTTTAATAGGTATTCTTATGTTTACAGTAAAACTTAGGTAGTTTCGTTCATTTGGTCTGTTTCAGTATTAATTGAAATGTAATTATGTGCGAATTTTATAAGTTTTCTAAGCAGAGCATTGACTTCTGTGGTTGGTATATACATTCTCATAGATGTTAAACCGCATGCTGAGATTCGAACCTAGAACATTAGCGGTTAGATGAAAAAGCGAATTGAACTGCGGCTTTTGATGGATAGGTATTATTGGAACACAATATTTCATATCAAACTATTCATACGTTAAAATGTTTTAGTAATAAGACCTTAAAGCTTATAAAACAAACTCAAATTCATTCCGAAAACCAGTGCCGAAAAGGTTATCGATAAACCCATTTTGAAGGAAGGCACAAAGCTTTGTACACACATAATGTAAAGCTGCAGAGATACACATTACAGATTACAACAATACACAATATAAAAATCTAGACATACCACATCAAACAATCCGTTGGTTTGGCGCCTGATGGCCTGGTGCAGATCATTTTACTCCGCCTTATACATACAAACATACAGTTTCTGGGCTGTAGTGCCGGGCCAATGCCCGGTAGGTCTTCTACAGACGTCAAATGTGGCCCTTTTATTATTTCTGGTAATCTGATGTTTACAGTTAAACTTCGTCGCATTAATTAATTATTAAACCGTTCATAAATATACATCCAGTGCCGTAAAAAACATAATAAGTGCAATGCAGTTAATCAAATAGTGCGGTGTTTGTCGCGATACTGTAAACGGTGCTAAAAAGATTATCTGTGAGTCTGTGACATATGCAAGGCGCGTTTTCACTGTTTTGTACCGGTTTCCAAGTTTCAACGCAACGAGGTACGAAGTAAAATATGAAATTGAGGACGTTAAAGCGCAACATTCTAAAAAACGCCGTTCACGTAATCTGATTATTTTTTACATTCCCAAAAATGGCCACGATACTCTCTCAGAACAAACCACTAATGAACTTAAACCAAGTTAGGTTAATTCTTACTAATGTAAGCAATGAAGTACTTCGCTTTGGTCGTAATCGTGTGGATGATAAAACGCGATCTGTTAAAGTTCTGTAAACTCTCCCGAATATGTGGTTGAGCTAAAGGTCCCCCATGGTAGAATAAATTCATTAATTCTCAAAATCATATCGACTTATTCATACATATACAAATTCCAAAATTGCGACAAAAAATCATTTATTATGGATGGTTAATAAGGAACATTCGTACCGACCTGAATATGCAAAGTTCGAAGGAAGAAATTTTGTTTGAGGTCATTCTCGAATTGACCCATCAAACGGTTGAGAATCCATTATTGTCCCATTTGTGTTGTGGTTTTGGTGTTTTCAGTATTGTGTAGTTGATCACCTCTATTGCCCTAAATTTGTAAAAATAATTATACTATTACAGGCAGTTTAAATGAGCAAAAGTCTACTATAAATTATAAGCTTTTGTGACCCAGAATCCATAACTACTACAAAAATTTTTTTGCTAAATTTTACTCTTAGTTTACATATTTTGTGTTATGAGAGCAATTCCATTTTATTACATTTGTCTTCTAAACCACGAAACTGCAAGTTAACCTTAACATTGGTCATCAATGTCAATTGTATTTTTTATTATGTCTAATTAATTGTGATTAAACTCTGCATTAATCATTTTAGAATAAATAATAATGTGTTTATTAGTTTCAATTGATTGCACTCGCTATTCGTCCGGCAACTCGTTTCAATGAAAATTAATTATTTCTTGCTGCTCAATTTTTTCAATTTGTACTTTGATATCTATATAATTTCTGAATGAAAGGCTTTTACCTAAACTTTTTTCTGGTTACATGCTGTAATGTTAGAAAAAGAAGGGAAATGAGAATCTTGTATATTTTCTCTTCAGCTTTATAATTTTATGGAAGAATTGAGACTGTTGGAAACTTATCGCACTTGGTATACATTCTAAAAATTGACACATGCCTAACATCAGCTAACGACAAGCGCATGGGAAAAGTCAGTACATGTATTGATTAAAAGTTAGGAGTCTAAAAATGTAAGATTTCTATTTGAAGTATTAAGTCTAAATATGTTGCTTGAACACTGATTATTTTGTCAACAACACTGCTTTTTTATAACAAACGGTATTCGCCTATTCCGAATGGAATCTTGAGCAAAAATCAAGGAAATTTTAAGGATTAGAATCATACGTTGCATCGATTTTATGAAAAGGTCGGAACGCTACCATCTCATTGATCTCAATTACAACTTACAAGGGAGCAGTGGAAAAATGGTGTTGGACTCAAAAAATATTTGACGCACTTCTAACACGGAGAGATTTACTCGGAACAATATGGGTTTTTCCTGTAACTGATTTTATAAATTTGCATGCGAGTACAATAATTTTTATTGCCAAGTCTTCAAATTTCTGTCTTTCTTTTCTAATACCTTCCACATGTCTAAAAAAACTTAATGATAGTCTAGTTATTTTCAAACTCCCTTTCCCATGAATAACTTGGGGGAGGTTTCGTGAAGAGTGATTTATTAATAATAAAATGTATCTTAATTTTCAACAGCAGACGGTATACTTACAAGGTTTTGCCAGTTACAAAACTACATAGAAAAATCTGAAAAAATTATTTCTAAAAAAGTTGATTGATCTACCTTTTTCAGTTTCTAGTGTGAAATTGATGTTGGGATGTATTCTGAAAAAATTCATCAATCATTCATAGGTAAACCATCTTTTCGTAAATGAAATTTGTTCTTAAACGTAAAATAATTTTGATTTACACAGAGACCAAATAAGTGGATAAATTTTAATCTATTCTATTCTAAACTAACTCTACGTTACTACCTATTATCAAGGAAATTATTCAGAAGGGGAGTTGTTCAACGCCACTATTTTCTATCCACTGTTTCACTTAATATTCAATTTCCTAATGTGTTCTTCAACTTTCTTCCGCCTTGGCTAGGTCTTTTTTTTCCACTAAGTTCACTTTCCAATATGCGCTGTGGCAGGCCCGTGCGCAAGGGGGGGGGGGGGGGGGTTTGGGGGTTCAAACCCCTCCCATAACCCCTTGAAATATAAGGAAATATAATAATTATATGTGTAGTTATTAACGTACTTTATAAATACATACCTAATTATGTATTCAAAAATAGATAAATATTGAATACCTACCCAAATTTCAATGCTTTAAAGAATATGTTAAGGAGGGGATCAATTGTCCTAAGTAACCAGAATTTTATAACCACATTCCCATATAAAAGCCATGTTAAAATTGGACTTTGGCATGCATTTCTGGACAACTTGCTGTGGCCATAGTATTGCTCCGATCATGGAGTTTTATGTCTCAAAATGACCCTAAGAACATTCTACGGCTCATATGCCTAGTTTTAGCAAAAAGTATAATGTTTCAAGCTGTCTAGGATGTGTCAAAGTGACAGATACTGTTTTCTTGCGATATTTTGCGATTCTTTCAAAATTAAAATAGAAACAGCATACCCCAATGCGATATCGTTAGGCATAACTGCCGTGGGGTCATTTTCAGGTATAAAAGTCAACAATCCCACCAATACAGTGGTCACAGCGAGTTGTCCAAAAAACGAAATCCGAGTCTTTTCCAATATGTTTCCAATATGTTTTCAGTGCAATGGGCGAACGTAAACCAGGGTTGGTGCGGGCAGGTAAAAGAAAGGTGCCAACAAACTGGGCAGACGTAAGAGAACTTTGGAGGCCTTCAAGGCGAATTAATATTGATAGAAATCAGGGTCAAAATTGCATCGAAAAAAGGGCTTGAACCCCCCCCCCCCCCAACCTAATTTTATTATTGGGAGTATCGCAACCTAGCTTATGTTTTATGAATGTTTGGGCCCGTTTGAGGCGTTGATTGAAATCATTCAATCAACCTTTGAGGTCTTCCCTGATCCCAACCCAACCCCTCCCATGGACCAATCCTGCGCACGGGCCTGCGCTGTGGTGATCTTCCTACTGGTAATCTTATTACGTACCCTATCCATCTTATTGTACTTGCGGTTGGTTGTTATCTTTTGTTTCTGTTCCGTTCCGTGTGCCATCTATTTAGTTTTCTTTGAAGACCCATTTTCCTTACCACAATTAGTAAACCTTTCCTTCAGCTGCAGTTTGCTTCTTGTGATTAAAGCTACCTCATCTGCAAATGCTAGGCACTGATGTTTTCGTTTGATCAATGTTTGCTTTTCTTATTACTTTCTTTAACAATACTTTCTGTTTTCTCTAGTATCATTCTTAGTAACTTTATAAGTTTACTGCTTACGCCTAGTCCTGTGATAGTTGTGATTAATGACTTTCTCCTTGGAGTTCGCCCAAAATAAATATTTAGTCAGTCTTCAGTCTTCCTTTACGAAACCCAGCTTTGTATTCTCCTATTATTATTGATTCTGGTCCATCTGCTAATCCGTTTTATGCAAGTACATATCTACTATTTTATATGTGACATTTACAAGCATTATGCCTCTATAGTGATCACACTCCACTCTTGAACCTTTTTGTGTACTTATGGCTTGAGACGATTCTTGCGGCTTCATTTGATCTTTCCATATCTGCTATATCATATGGTGCACCACTTTTGTCCATTTCAACTCTTAGTTTATCTTTTCCAGCACTTCCCTTTTTTTTAGATTTTGTATTATGTTGGAAACTTCTTCTTTTTGTTCATTACTTTTAGTTCTTCTTTTCTCACTTGTGGCCTCTACATCTCCTTGTTCTTTGCGGCTTAATGATTGTTAAAAATATTTTCGTGTTTTTCTATTGTAATCTCACCATTCATATTCTTGAGAAATATTGCTCTTCTTGAGGTTCTTTCTTCAACAAAAATTTCTTATTACCTTGTTTTTATACTTGTTTTCGATTTCACAAATATGCATTTCGTTGTGTTTGCTTCTTTCTCTCTACATATTTCTATGTATTTCTCCTGCTGCTCATGATACTTACTTTGCCTTTCATCGGCTTCTTCCTTTAACATTTCTAGTGTCAGTTTCTTTCTTCTCTCTCACATCCTCATCGAACCAGTCTGCGTTTTTTCCTTACTTGTTCTTCTGTTTATGCAGTTTTGATTACCAGATTCATTGTTAATGTTATTGTTTACCAAATATCTTCTATTTCTTTCTTTTCTTGTGTGTCAGTAAGTTTCCTATGTTTCTCTCATAAATACTTCGCTTGTGCTTCTCGTTTATTTCATTTGTGTTCTTGTCTTCCTACAGCTTCTGTTTGTTTAATTTTTAAACCTACAAGCGATGAACACTATTCGGTAAACAGAACTCAATGTAAATTTTATTATTTTTTTCTTATAGTCTAGGTTGTCTAATAAAAATTAAACATAATTTTGGGTGCCAAACTGTGGTCATCTGGGACACAGGCGGGGTTCCAATTCTTTCCTTTTTACTGTACCAAATTTGCAAAAAAAACCGCTTTGCAGACAAAGGAAATATTTAACCGTTCTGGTAGGTACTTTGGCGTACCATGTATATTAACAATGTGAAGTTTGATAAGAATGCATCTCCGCAATTTCTTCAAGGTAATATCACGCCCCCTACAATTAATTTTGATTAGATTTAATGGAAGCCGAGCAATAAATTTCGTCAGAAATCGCGACTTCATAATGAACGTACAGGAGTAACAAATTTGTAAAAAGTGAAACTTCGTCTTATTGGGTACTACCTACTCCGTCTAAGACTACAATGCCCATCTTAAAAATATAGCGAAAAATTATTGCAACTTATAAAAATAATTGTTACAGGATAACAACAATTTATGTACTTCGTCAATAATAAATAGAAAGGAACTGTAATCACCATAACTTGCTCTACATCGACCTTGATAATCTAGTGACCGAGTTGAAAGAACAAGCGATGACTTTTATACTTCAATTATTACATATTTTACTTTAAATTATTTATTACCTTTAATTCAAAAATTGTTTAAATGAAATTATGAAAATAACGATATAGAAATTAAACATTTTTTTTGGTAAATGGTTTTTAGATAGTGACTGACTAATAATATGTATTTTCTCGACACTATCTCTTCCATTTTATATACTTTCAGATATACGAACGGAACAAAGCAACAATTTACGAAATAGAACGGAATTAAACTTTCTATTGTGGCACTGTTTTTTGGAACACGTGAAAATTACTTTAAAACTATACCTATACCTAGCATAGCAACAATGTCTCAATTACATAATGCTAACAGATAAATTTTTCTTATTTAATCAAATTCAAGGAGAGTTAATAAATCTTGTGTATATTAAACTATCTTTAGAGTTTAAGATAAAATTTCATTGTGTAATCATCTAAAAAGCGATATGGTATAATATATACTATGAGTCGAGACGTTGACCTAATATTTTTTAAAATCGTCTATAATTCATGCAAACGACAAAATTATGGGTAAGAGCGTTGATTGAAGAATGTTATGTCAATGGTAAGAGTCAAGGTGAAGTTCCATAAATGTACTCCTACTTGAATATTTAACTGTTTCTCAAAAAAGTTTCATAAATACGAAATTTGGATACAAATTTATAACAGGAAGAAGCTTGTATCTATCGAATAAAACTACATTTTAAAAACACGTCAAAAACTAAAATATTATAGCTTACTTACTAACTGTGTTCAGGTACCAACCCTTTCCAGCTAAAATGCTTCAAGTTTACTAGGTACCTATGTATTGTTAAAAAACTCATAAATAACGAATAATGAAATGTATTTATTCACGATATTAATGATTTATAATATTAATAACGCAGTTTATAAAATATTTAAAAAATAACGCATTTTCAGTACAAACGTATGCTTAAAAAAACTATTCGAACAACAATATAATAGTAATAAGTATTTACTATAATAAACGAAACTTTGGTAATACTAGATACAGAATAATTCGTTTTGTCATTAAAATAATTGAAAAAAAACGTTCATTCAGTCTCTTCCTAAATTAAAGTAATATTAAAAAGGCAAGTGTGCAATCTCTAGGGAACTACATAGCCAAACTGGAGGATAACAGGCCATTGCACCGTAGGAACAAACTCATTGATTATCACATACATAACATATACATAATCGGTTACTCACATAATAAAACTAAATTTTATAACACAACCACTGAGTTTAAACTTCTTGATCGAGGTTAGGTGTAGTAATTATGTCCCCGTCACTGTTTAAATGGCGAGTAACTAATACGGGAGTTTTTGGAGTTGAATTTGGAATTTCGCCAGCTTTTATGGTGACTCGTTTCATTTCAGATGGAACAGGAATATTTTTGCGAGGTGGTTTTCTTAATTCAACGCCGTCTTCAATCTTTGGCTCAGGTTCCTTAACATCAGGTATGTTGTCATCTTCTTCATTGCTTTTATTATCCTTGTTCCCATTGATTAATGGTACCATCTCCGGTGTTCCATTTTGATTCCCATTATCAACGGGTGGTTTGGCCAACAACTCTACTTCTTCCATGGGTTCGCTTTTATAATCGGTAGTTGGTTGCGGTGCACGATTATTACGACGCGTAATGAACCTTTTAACCATTACATATAAAATTATACCCAAAATTCCGATCAGAAAAACGCCCAAAAATATGTACGAAGTTTTTGATTGCGATTCTTCTTCGGTAGTAATTTTGCCAGACTTTTCTTCTCCGACGCCAATTGCTCTATCGGTAGTATGCTCAATTATAGTTTCTGCTTCGGAAGTTTGTTCAACGGTATGGTTTGGTGCTTGCGTACTAGTGCCGTTTTTGGCTTCATCAATTAAACCTAAGTCATTGGCTACAATTAGTAAACCGTCAAGCAGATTTGGTGAGGGTGATTCGTCGGTTTCATTTCGGCTATCAATCGGGAACGGCGTCGAACAATCAAAGTTACAAGGCTTTACAAAAACGCTCCCCAAATCGGATCTATTAACCGGCATGATTATTGGTTCAATTATATCCGTGACATTGTCGTTTGAACCGTAGTCATACTCGTCCGTTGAAGGAGAAGTCCCATCATCATACTGATCAGGTATAGGAGTAACATCGTCACTACCTGAACCGCTACCTTCTTCTTCTACATGAATTACTTCACCTACCACATCGGGTGCTGTTGTAACACCAGGGACAATAAACTCTCGTTCCATTTCCTCCTGTTTCGGGGCTTGAATATCGTCGTATCCAGATCCCTCGTACGGGGCGTCCCCCTGCATGTCGGAGAACAAATTGTCGTGGCATTTAATCGACTGCAACATAACCCCTTTATATCCTTTAGGGTATTGACATCTTGGGGGATGCACGATAATATGATTTTTAATCAATTCGTCCAATACTGATACCGAATCGCAGTCACAATAAGTGGGGTTACCTTGAAAAAATACCTCCTTTAATTTCGGCAACATATGCAAATTCCGTGGCATATATTTAATGTAATTGTATGACAAATCCAAAATTTCCAGGGTGTGAGGTAAGAACGGAGGGGACACTTGCTGAATTTTATTCCATGACAGGTTTAGGTACTTCAAATTCGGTAAAACATTAAAATTAATATTCATTTTAGTAATTGAGGCGTTACTAACATCTAATTTAAATAATGACTTAAACTGATTTTTAAAATGAATTTTCTTTATGAACTGTATAGAACTACAGTGAGCTTCATTTATTCGAGGGCAGTGGCACATATCCGGGCAGAAAGATGTGGAAACAGCAAATACGATCGCTGCTACGCATAGCAGCAAGAATAGGACCCAAATTTTCATTTTGATCTGGAAATAAAAGAAAATTGTTTAAGCAATGTGCGTTCTCAATTCACCGATATGCATTAATTATTAAAATAGTAATACAAATGTCACTTCTCAGGAAATTCAAAATTATCGAGAATAAGATGGTGAAATAATTTCGCGTTTTCGCAGAAAATGTAGCCGTGATTTTAATGGGAAAATCCAACCGTAATCCACTTTTATAATTTTCGCCATGAAAAATATGTGTTACAAGTGATGTAATTTTAAACTAATAATCAATATCTAATTAAATTGAAATAGACGAAAATCTTATCAACAGAGTTTAACTTCTAATAATCCTCTTTCAATTCTAATTAGATCATAATTCTAGTTCAAGTTCAAGATTTTGTTTATTTAGGGCAATTATAATCGAAGGAAAACAAAATAATTTATTAATTATACCTTTCCTGACATGTCATATAAAGTCGTAAAATGTGAGGCACTACAGAGATATTAAATTAAAATATGGAATCCTTTAATTGAAACGCATCTTGTCTACACCTTATTAGTTCAATTGCGCTCATTTTCCGTTTTCCAAAAATTAGAAGCTGCGCATAAATTTAGCTTCAAATGCGACCATTATCAAAGGGTAAACGAATGGTGACAAATAGCTTAGTAAAATGGTCACATTTTCGTATATTTCAATTGCACATTTTATAAGAAAGCTAATACATCAGTATTACATTTACATAATAAAACATTTGTTAAAGAAAGTGAATTTTGAATAAATGAGATGACCTTTACATTTCGTCACACATCTCTAATTTTTACAAAAAAAGTTTTGCCACATTTTTAAAAATTCCAGTTGCATATTTTTCAAAAAACTAATAGTGCTCATGATTTAACGTAAAGTTTACTTTTATACAGGGTGTTTCTACTCCAAGTGAACAACGTAATAGAGGTTGTCGTCAAAACTAACACTTTTTTTGAGTAATTTTTTTCATTTTGGCTTCTATTTTCGAATTATGGAACTTTTTTGTTTTTTTTACAAATCTCTATATCTCCATTATTTGTGGTCGGATTTCAAAAAATCAAAGTTTTTTTGGGATCAACAGTTTAGTATCTACAACGTGATTCAAAACTTTTTTGCAAAAAATTTAGAACAGCAAAATGGTGGTCACCAAACTTGAATTTTTTAAATGGAACACCCAGTACGCGCAGTACATTTTTAGAATTTGATCATCACAGCAATTATTTCAACATAATACATTGATAACTTATGCTAAGTACTTTAAAAGTTATAGCGACTTTTATTATAAAAGTTCAACGCTGTGTATCAAGATAAGCCAGTCTATAATTTGTACTCTACCTCTCCAATTTTACAAAACCTTCATTTAGTGTACAGAATGTATCAAAAAACAAAGTTAAGTTTTTCTCCTTTTTTTCAAATAGAACACCCTGCATGTTGCGTCAGAAACTAATTACAGCATACACATAGTTACTTTGTACTTTTATTAAGGATTCCCGAAATTCCCTATACATAACATTCTTTTCTTAGATATTCTAGATTCTTTGCTTTGATCATACGTCGTGTTGAATATATGAAAAAGATGACGTCAAAAACTGCCCCAATGGAAGAAAATTAAATAGAAGTGTAACAGAACATCGCAAATGCACCAATCATATGCACATTTTAAGAAATAAAACTTAGGAATTGTAAAGTTATTCCTTTAAAATTTAATAAAAAAGGTGCCTTCAAAATGTTATATTGGTATCCTACCATATTAGTCAATAACTGTTTAATTATGTCAGTCACAGCCAACTAAAAAGATATGCACTTATTAATCTACTAGCAATTTTTTTTATCAAACACGGTGTTTTAGAAGAAAATGTATTTTTAGACAATATCTGAGAAAGCATAGTATAGGAAAAGCTTATCAAAAGTTAAAGAGCAACTATGCAGTAATTAATTCCCAATGTAGGTAATATAACTACAGAGTGTTCAACTTCTCAACGAAACGCAACGATGCAAAACCATCAGTTTTACATATTTCTCATCGCTACAATGTTCCCCTAAACATTTGAAAATAGGTAGGTACATAAAGATTTTAGACATCGCTATTCCTGTGAGCACACAATAACTAACGTAGTCAACTTTAAATTTTAGTTATTGCGCAATACGTTTGGCACCTTTCCAAAGAAATAGAGCCTTAAATACAATTTTACAATATCTGTTGGTCACATATTTCAATTACATATTATATAATATAACAAACTGTAACCGATCACAACCTACCTAAACAAGTACAGACTAAGCGTATTGCACTGGATATGGAAGAGGAATAGAAAATTAATCACTGTAGAAAAGTTCCCTAAAGATTAGGTGTCTTCTTTTTTTTAAGTTTCGCCAAAAGTTAATCACAAAAAATTATTTTTAAAATAACAAAGAAATTTTGGACACAAAACTTGTAATTCTATTAACCATGGGATGAAAGTAATTATCAAAGGGATTCAAAACCATCGAGTTTTACTTATTGCTCATCGCTGGGCAGCTTTTCACTAGAATTGGCATGGAAATAAAGATTTTGCACATCACTGTCCCCAAAATTTTTGACATCTCGGAGGGCAAACCATGCTAACCTAGAGAAACCTTAAAATTCCTTCATGTCCATCGAGGCAATAGAAGTAGACCTCTAAATATAAATTTCCAATACGGTGGATAAAGCCTCTCCGCAAAAAATTTCAGCTCTTTAGGATAATTGCTTGCAGAAGTGAGCCAGATGAACGAACAAAACCTAAACAATAGCAATTTTTTTTAATTTTCAAAGTAGGTATGTGTTGAAAATCTCATTTTCTCGATTTTTAACTTATGCATTTCGAATAAATCAAATCACTTTTAAGTTAAATAAATCGTGTTCTTTACCTTTGAATGGAAATTTTATTAAGAATAACGAAAATTGAACACAATAAATATTTTTTTGCGTTTTTCAAAATTTCAAATGAATAGTTTTACCTTAAACTGCGACACCCCTATAAAAATTAACAAACCACAGTGAGACTAATAAAAATTGGTCGCAATACATATAAAATAACTAATAACCTTCCTAAATATAGCAACTGAAAGTCAAATTAAAAGTTTTACCTTAAACTGTGGCCATCGCCAGAAGTTAAACGAATTGTAACAATTAACCCTGCAAAAATATCTGTTGACCCACTTAGCGCCTGTTTTGTAAAAAACTAACGCTGATTATAACCTAACATAAAATTAAATTTTTTCCTAATTTCTGACTTTTATAAATGCATCTCGAATCAAATCACCTTAGAGTTTCATATGGCACCCTCCTTCTTACAAAGTACACGAATCATATTTTACACTTTTAAGCGCAGTTTCTGAGCAAGAATAACGAAAATTTGACATAGGACCAAATGATTAATAAATGAACAACTTTTCCCACTTTCCGAAAAGTAAAAATCATAATTTTACCGGGGAAACTGATGAGACCATCACTAAATAATTAACTTATTTAGTCGTGAATATTATAAAAAAGCTGGGTATCCTAAATTCCATAGACCATCACATGAGATTTATTTTTCTTAAAAAATTAAAACAGAAAGTAAACATAAAAATGTTACTCAATATTAAACGAATTGTAATACAAAACTAACAACCTACGATAAAATTTCTGATTTTTATTAAGGGCATCTTGAATAGATCAAATCACATTAAAGTTTCATTAAGTACATAAATCGCATTTTTACACCTTTACTTAATAGCAGATTCTACGCAAGAATAACGAAAATTTGACAGAAGGACCAAATAATTAAACAACTTAGCCGCTTTCCGAAAAGTAAAAACTGAAAGTAAAAATGATAATTTTACCGGAAACTACGGCCATCACTAAACGATTAATTTATAAATATGTAGTACATATATTGAAAAACAAGTGTCACAATGAAACTTTTTGCCACACGAAGACCAGGGATCAGTGGGGCAAAAAGTAATTGTGACATGTGTTTTTCATACTATTTTCTCTATTTCGCATGAATTTACTGTAAAAAATGTTATAAATAAAGATAATAAAATTGTTTCAATTTTTTTTAAATTATGTTGGCAATTCTGACATTTGACAATTAAAATTTCAAGTTGTAGTCATTTGTTGTTAAGTTTCTGAATTCAACAGATATTTACCGAGTGAAAGGACATCAATAATTCTGCAAAGGGATGACTGCGGCAAAAAGTAATTGTGACATGTGTTTTTCATACTATTTTTTTCTATTTCGCACAGGGTATGTTTGATTTAAATCGCTTGATTTAAATCATTGATTTAAATCGCGATTAAAATCAAGTGATTTATTTTTAAAAAAATCTGATTTAAATCAAAATGATAAACAGAACAAATACATTAAGCTATTTTAGTAACATTTACAAAATTTAAATAAATGCTTGAAGAATACCTATGCACTAAAATTACGTAGGTATTAGGTACCTGTAGAATGGATCTATATAATTATTAATTAGTCAGGATAATTAGTGCTATTGTTGATGGTACAATGATAATGGCACATTAATGAGATTGCAATTTTTAATTTTACTTCACCTTTGGAATTTTAAGCCTTCCTTTCCTTTGTTATTTAAGCAGGTAACCAATAAACGCAATAAACCCTCAAAATAAAAGGGATATTACCAATAGATTATTTCCAATTGTAATTGTAAAAATCAATGTACATGAAAAAATCGATTTAAATCAAAAAAATCGATTTAAATCAAAAAAATCAAGTGTTTTGATTTTTTTTAAAAAACATCGATTTTTTTCATACCCTGTCGCATGAATTTGCCTACTCTAAAATTTTTAATAAATAAAGATACATACATCATAAAATTGTTTTAGTGATTGTTTTTTATATTATGTTGGCAATTCTGACATTTAAGAATTCAAATTCAAAATTTCAAGTTGTATAATAATCATCGGTCGATGATAATAATGGTTTCGTTGACAGTTCGTGTTGAAAACTTACAAAAAAATTAAATCCCTGTAACAGTACGGAAACAGAGCTTCTTTCCGTATCGTTTTCAGTACGGGTGTAAAGCTATAACCGTTGCGAAATAGAAAAAATACATTTTGATCGCGTATTTTATAAAAAAACCAATCACAACTAGATCCCATAGATTGATGAGTAAGGAGAACGAAAAGTAGGCACAATTTACATAGCTAATAAATCACTTTTTCCGGTTCTCAAAAAATTAAACTTAAAAATGTTACTCAAAATTAAACTATCACCTACTGATTTCTGACTTTTATAAGTGCATTTCGAATCAATCCATAACCGAAATGAAACATTTCTTGTTACAAAACTTTTTTGCGTTCGATAGTATTCAATGCAAGGACGAAGAAAATTGGGCACAACACACAAACTAATAAATAAAATATAAATAACCTTTTCCGCTTCACGAAAAATAGAAACTGAAAGTAAACTTGAAAGTTTTACTTTAAACTGTGACAATCACTAAAAATGAAATGAAGTGGCACTGCAAATTGATAGAAACTAACACTAATCACATAGGTAAATGAATTTTGAAAAAATCAGTTTGCTTCTCAATGTTTCACACATTATGTAATTACCCAAACATCATATTTCTACCTTTAATAGTCAGATCCTATAAGACGACAACAAAAATTAAATACAGGCATGTACAATGCACATGAAATAAATGAAACTTGTTTGCGTTCGTAAACTTAAAAATTTCTAATTTTCCGAATTCTGATTTAATCTCAACCCACCCTTCTTTTTTAACAAAAAGCATACCATGTATTTTTTGCCGTTGATTATGCAAGAATATCAAAAATTTGAGATAATGCACATAAAATAATTAATAAATACCTAAATAAGTTTTTTCGGCTTTCGGAAATAAAAAATGCTTGATCACATATTTTATAATATTAACAATTCGGACTTTTATGAATTTCAAATAATTCAAATCACCTTTCAATATTTTACAACCGTATCGAAAGTTGGACACAATGCCCATGAAATAAATGAGTATAAAACTTGTTTGCTATTACACGTGAACTTGCTTCGATATTATGCAATATTATTTGAGAACTACCATAATTTTACCATTTCACAGAAATTTCCAAAAGCTTCAGAGTTAAACCGAAATACATATATAGAAAAATTGAAAATTTACTTATGTTTCGTAGGTAAACCAAAATTGTGCATTTGCGAATTTCGACTTCAAAAATTATTGCGGTGTTAAGTAAAAAATAGTAACAAGCGGAAAAAGGTGGGTAACCTACAATTTTTCGTTTAGTTTACCTAGGCATATCGTCTATCAACGGAGATAGAGAGCGCCGTTTTTGATAAGATTATTGTGCATGTTCACAAACCTTTTCACTAAACGCATATGAATGAAAGTAACATTTCTAAGGTTTTTTTAAACGTATGGAAGAGACTTTGGACGATAATCTCCGGAACCGAGATCATTTGCTAGTGGGATAATCATGTGCCTCAGGGCGACACACAATTCAATAAGTGATGACGACTTACAATAGTAAATATTAACTGTGTCAATGTCAATAATTTTGTTGCATTGCGGGGGTTAAACATTTCTAAAGGCACTAATAGGAAAGAGTGAATCTCATGAATATCTTAAACGCACGTGCTTTTCGTTAAAACCTTGGAATTCGTCCCATGTATTTAGTTTTTCAAATTATAAAAAAAATTTTGAAAATACATCTCGAAATTGTGAAATGTTTAAAAAAATTACCTATGGCTTTCTAATCCTTACAGAAATGCACATAGAAAGTTCGAGGAATAAAAATTTCACTTCACTTAAGTCTATAATTTAAAAAATCAATTAACACTTAATCCGGTGTTTTTTGAAATGATTGAAAATGCTGACCTACTGCTTGAACGATCAGATGATAACTGAAACTAAATGGATATGCGAATTTGTTAACAACGAATGAACTCGAACACCGTTATCAGGAGTACCTAATGGTGCTTCGTACACTTCTAAAGACAACAATAATGTCATGATTCACTTCCAGTGATTTGAATAACGTGGTGGGGAAATCCGGGTCAGAACGAGGGCCATTCGTTTTATAATCATAATCGACGATCATATTAACGTATTAAAAGTACTTACAGGTAGCAAACGTACTGAAAAAAATCTCCTTTTGAAAAATTCAAAATAAGGCGGTAAATAAAATTTAAATTATTCGCGCCTTGTTGAATTAGTTACTTAAACTAAGTAATCACGTGACCCTACTTACCTGGGATCGTTCTGAGTCGACTCACCTGACTAAAGCTTCGTCATTGTAGTCCCCTCTCTTTTTACCTAAAGGTTCATTTTCATTTGTGTTTCACTTTTCCGCTATTCAGTACCTACCTTGAACATTCTTTTGTTACAGGTTACAGTGCCATTAATTTAATACTGTCTGCCTAAATTTCGAGGTAAGTGTCCTTAGTTCATTATTCTACAATCAGATGAAATTAAATACTGTATTAACCAAATTATATTCTAATGCGCACCTATTCATGCCCATTCAAGGGCATTAATTAACTTAACCTGTAATGGAAAACAACACAAAATCGCCGACATAATTTTTTTGTCCGTATTAATTATTGTAGGTATATCATATGTGCCTCAAAGTACAATTGTCTTATCAGTAAAGATAACATTTGTTGTTCCAACTTTCACACGTTTACTATTAGTAGGTACAATAAAAGGCAAGTACCAACATTATTTTTGATTTTAGGCCTCCCTGAAGAATGATGGCGATGATACGCAGCATTCTTCTACTTCTTTTGATAAAGTATAGTGTAGTCTATACTAATAATTTATGCCCATCAAGTTGTAAGTGCACTGAAAATTCTGCGACATGTACATCAACGAATTTCACTCGCTTTGAGGGTCTCATATTGACCCTCAAAATTTCGAAACCAAACGACCCAATAACTATCAAAGGCCAAATATTTAACGTAAGCGGACTACAACACCTAAATTCGATTTCAATAGAACATGCATCAGTTTTCGCCATAGATGAAACAGCGCTCAAACCTCTTCAATCCCTATCTTCCCTCAGCTTTATTAATTCCACTATACCCATATTCAACAATTCCAACGTTTTTGCCGCTATTCCAAAATTACGTATGCTACAACTAACAGATTGCGCTTTACGAAAATTTGATTTCGTGAAATCTAACTCTTTGGAAGAACTAAATTTGTCACAAAACCAAATTGTGAACATCAGTCAAAACACTTTCCTTAATGTCCCGTATCTCACATTCATCAATTTGGACAATAACCTTGTATCATCAATCCATCCAAACGCGTTTGCTCAATTACCGAATTTACAAGACGTTACTTTGGCATACAATAACATATCTAATATTCCACGAGACCTATTTCAAAATAATACAGAAATTATTTCCATTAATTTATCCAACAATCCACTAAAAGAAGTTTATTTTAACTTAGACGCGGATTTAGAAAAGTTAGTGCTCCGCTCCTGTCAGTTACAGACATTTACGGAAAACTTCGCTAAAAATCTAATCTCACTCAACTATCTTGATTTAAGTAATAATTCCGTTAAATTACCGTCCGGATTATTTGATAAAATGGAAGAACTAATATTTATCGATTTATCCCGCAATAATCTAACAAATTTAGACCCTTTCACATTTCAGTTGAACATCAGACTTCAAAAAATAATTCTAGATTACAACAACTTCGGGGAATTCCCGGAATTAAAAAGTCAAAGTAATTTTCCCACAGAAAACTTTTCGTGTAAACAGTGCGGTATTGTCCAAATTGCCAGGGATGCCTTTAAACACTTCCCGTTTTTAATTACACTTGATCTTTCGTATAACAAGATTGGTGACTCAAGCCTTGCCATCTTCCAACAACTGCAAAGTTTAACCAAGCTAGATCTATCTTATAATAGCATTTTACGTATTCCCCCATCTACTTTTGTCAATTCCCAAGCATTAACAACAATTAACTTGGCTGGAAATCCCTTGAAAAGTATTGACACCAGAATTTTCCAACATAATCCCTATCTTAAAACTTTGGATGTTAGTTTTTGTGGATTACAACAAATTTGGCAACAACCAATCAAGGCAAATTTAAACTCTTTACTACACTTATACATCGCTAACAATTCCTTAACCTCAATAAGCACGAGAGACTTGCAAGTGATTCCTTTCCTCCAAGAACTCGATGTCTCCAAAAATCCTTTGCATTGCGACGAAGTGCTACACAACGCAACGTCTTGGCTGATCAAGCACAACGTTGAACCATCTCGTAATTCCCTTAAATGGAAAACTCACGAAGAGCTAAATACTGATGAAAAACACGAAAAAACTGAGTCCTCGTGGAAATTTTTAATAAAAGAACGATGCTTGGACGAGTACTACTTTGACACTTTAGAAGATGATGAGGAAGAAATTGACACATTTGATAGTGCAGACAAGGGTAACTCGTCCACATTTGACGACAACGACATTGAAAACAGCGAAGAAGATGACGAGTACGATGACTGCGACGACAATCTGTGCGCATCTATTCTTTTTAAAACTGGCCAAAAATCCGATTCGCCATTATTAGAAATGGTGTTAATATTCATCGCTACCGCATTATCGGTTTTATTACTCGTCGTAAACATCTTCCTCTACTTTTACCGGCGAAAATTGATAACATGTATCATCAAAGTACCTCACGTTAAAATTCCCTGGTTAAATTCTAATAATAGGCATAAACATAGCGGATCTGTCTATCAACCCTTGTCAGAAGAAAAACTTGAATCAACTTCAATGGTTAGCGATGTTGTACCGCCACACATTCCAGTGCTTGGTGTATAATGGACTTTGTAAGTTAACCTTATTCTATTTTTAAACCTAAAAGACTTATGTGAATATTTAGTTTTTAGGGCTTGTGACTTACAAATCCAAAAAAAAATGTACTTATTGTTGTTATTATCTATTTTATTTTTTATTGTTTTGATTTCATAGACGTGAAATTAATCGTTTAAAGTCTAAAGTTAAGATAAGCGCTTAGTTTTCAAAAAAGAGAATGTTTAATCAGTAGAGTTTATCTTATCACATTAGTCATATAAGTTCATATATGTATACCTAACAATATTTTACATATAAGAAAGTACATTGTTCTAAAAATACTTGCAAAAATGTCCAAAGTTTAGCATATAATTTTTTCTCAGTTTTTGGTTTTCCTTATTTTGAATATTTTACTTCACTTGAAATATTTCTCTTATATTCAAGAAACTGATTTGTAAAACTCGCATGAGAGTTACAGCTAAAAATCTTAATTGAATTATGTAGACTATAATTGATGGCAAGGATTTTACTAAAGAATCTGCGACATTTATTTATAACATTTAGCAATCAACCGCTAACACAATTGGTGTAAAGCATTTAAATCGCCATCTATTGTATTTTGAAGGAAGCGTATTACAACTTCCCAAAATATAACAAATTGGCCAACGAATTCTATATTAAAACTGTTTAGAAACCTATTAGGTATGTACTTAGAAGGTACACTCGACATAAACATGTTTTAGCTATTGTAATCTTAGATGTCACTGTATGTAAAATCAATCATTGAATTAAAGGCTGAATTTGAATTTCTCTCCTTTGAGTAAAAGAGCAACAATGGAAGTATGAAAGTAGAACTGCAATTCCTATTTATTCAGAATTATTAGTGCCATAGGTATGCAAATATAGGAATAAATTTTTTGGAAAGATCATTCGTTTCTTTTATAATTTCTTTAAATTGTCACTATCTACTTAGAGTCTACCACACACAAGTGAGAATTCCGATGTTCCATAAGTCTTATAGTGCCGAATCACTGAGTCACCTACAGTATCCACAACACTAAATGGATAACAAATTTATTTTTTCAGAAACCTTACAGAAAAAGTACTGCTTACAACTTAAAGTGTATTACATAAATATGCATGTTACCAAACAAACAGCATTGCTATACTTTTAGTGTAAGTTTCATTACAATCATTTTGTTCTCAGGGTCTTTGTAAGTGATAATCAACGTAGAATTTTTTGCATTGTGTAACATTTTCTAAAGAAAGTGGTATTTTATTAAGTATCAACAAATTTTTAGAGGGCTGTAGTTGCTACTACCACAGATGTACCTATATAATATGTGTGCTTCAACCTTCAACCCTCACAATTATTGAAAATTTGTGAACAGATACATGGAGATGTAGTCAAAAAACGCAAAGGTCATATTAGTGACACAAAGTGTAACTGCCCAAGTTTTACAATAAAAAAATTACCTCCTTAGATGTATAGAAAATTTATTTCACATCAATCAATCAATAAGTAACCAGAGTCTACTATATTCTATCGACTGTAAGAATATAATTTGTTAGAAAGATAATACTTCATTTATAGTGGTGATATGGGGGAGGTCAAGGTGTGGATGTTAGCATATGCAGACGGTAGTAGTGATTGCAAGGTCAGAGATGGGAATGAAGGAAATGATAAGGACAGTGAGAGCTTTATGGAAAGGAGGGATTTAAGTGTTAATGCGGGAAAGACAAAGATGATGGTATTTCAAAAGGGGGGGTGGGAGAGAATAGTAGAGGATTGGACGGTGGCGAAGTGATGAAATTGAAAGTGTGGAGGAGATGGAGTACTTGAGGTATGATAACAAAGATGAGGCACATGTTAAGGAGTTGGGCAGAAGGGGAGAAAAAATATTAGGGCAGGTATGGGGTTTGGGGGAAAGAGTGTTCGGGAAGGAACGGAAGATTTGAAAACTAGTCAAGAGTGTGATGACGTATGGGGTAGAAGGAAAGGGAGGTGTTGGAGCCAGTACAGGAAAGGTATTGGGGTTAGAAAGAGAAACGCCGGGTACAGCGTGCAAGGGTAAGTTACATGAAAAATAAGGATGCGGGTGATGAAACTGACGGATGAGGTATGGGGAAGGGATGGAGAGCGGAGAGTATACTGCAGGGTTGTTGGAGGGAGGGGAGGAGAGGACGAATTGAATACGTGCAGGATAGGAAAGGGGAGGGTATGCAAGAGGAGGATGGGGGTTAATACTAGAAAAGACATTGTTGAAAGGCCTAAGGATGTGCAGAGACAAGAAATGAAGAATTGGATTAGAGAAGCGAGATGCAATGATGAGAAGTATATGGTGATATCATGACAGAAGAGGTGCTGGAGTACCTAAGGGGAGGATTACGTAGGAAGAGGAAGAAAAGGGAGAACAAGTATTGGTGGGAGGATGACAAGAGGTTGTGTGGAAGGGTTTGAGTAACTTGCTTTCTTTAACAAAGCAAGACACATATCTGGCGAAAGGCATATAAGTACCCTAACATTTTGTTATAACTACACGCTTGGATACAGTGTAATATAAAGAAGGAGCTCCATCACGTTGGAAATACAAGTTTTCCTAGGCCACTTGTTTCTCCAAAGATTCATTTATTAATGGATTCATCACATTTTCAAACAGAGCAAAATAAAATTTTCTTCAATGAAAACAGCACCGATAATATTTTATACCAGCTCACGCATTGATTTTTTCAGAAAAATCAATAAGATATTCACTGAACAGGTATATGGATTTCCATTGTTTCAATACGTTACTTAATATATTTATAAAACAAGAATCAGATTTTCAGTAATTTTCTTTGAGATTTATTAGCGAATTCAATTCTACTTGCCTTTGATGTCTTGCTGATGGATTTGAATCTTGTAAGGAAGATATTGTTCTTCAACACTTTAAATTCCAGCAAATTGACCTACAACTTATATTGTTTCATCTAGAATTCATGGTTGATTAGACACAGCACCCGTTTCTTTAAATTTTCCAACCAAATTTGGTTCGATCTTCAAAAGTTTACAATTACCAAACTGTTACCAACAATTGTTTCTGTCTTATGTTTACTAGACTTTATTAATTTAGCTACAAAGACGATTTTTCGTCAAATTTAAACATACTTGTTATCAACAAACAGATTTTTATGACATAATTATGTATAGTAGATGACCGAAATTTCAAGAGTGGTAGCTTAAGGAGAGCAAGATCCAAAATTTGCTACATACATTTTTCTACTTTCTTTCGATACCTAAATTGGCATATTCTTCTCAAAAAGAAATTCATGACATGTCAAAGGTTATTAAGGAAGAAACAAAGTAAATGTTAACACCCAGGCGATGCACTCACATGAGAATATAGGAAATGATGCATGTAAAAGAAAAGAAAGGTTCACATTTTTGGACAAAGTAGAACATGTATACTTCCTTTTTTGAAGAAAATCACATTCAAATTTTATCATGTCTTGAATTACATTAGTGTAACCAACTTACAGCTCTCAGACAACTTCTCTACCGATGAGATGTGAAGACGACAAACAAGGATATAACACGAAAGATAAATACACATCTACATGTCCTTTCCTAAAGTAGAAAAGCAATTGCAAGGTTTAATATATGATAAGTTGAATAATAAAACATTAGGTTGATAACAAGTTGAAAACGAGTTTGTTAATTACACGTTGTATGGTCTAACACGCAATAACCCGTTGTTATCAATCATTAATAGGACCAAATACTCGCCTTACCATAATTCATTAGTATAAAATTGTAGAATTTCGTACTGATAATAAGTACATTTTAAAATAAAATAATAATGTGTTAAAGACAGAAACATCAACAAATAAAGGAATACTTTTTAGCATAGTGTTCCAAGTAAGCTAGACAATGACGACGACTCAAAACATTTGTTAGTGCACACTTCAAGGTCATCAGCAGAGATACAATAATTTTAAAAGACTGCGTTTTAGCTATACCGCAGCACTCAATATCTAAATAATAAATGACAACATTTAAAATTTGTAAGATGTTTAATGGTAATGTGATAATTTTTCTATCGTTTTCTACGAAATTTGATTCGTTATAAAGACACAAAATGTATGCAAGAAACAATCTATTACAACACATAGTTTGGATATTAATTTAATAAAATCTGTATTTGTAACGTACAAATTACAGGATTATTTATATATTACATACAATAAAAGCCATGTCACATAAGCCTGTCTGTGCATTAATGAATACTGTAAATTAAATTAGCACATAAAGGGATATTTATTCATTAATACAATTTTGAAGGTTGTATTAATGAAACCGAAATTATGTGGCCAATTGCACGACAAATAATAACACAACATTTTAGGGTAAGTCTAAAATGTGCTAAAAATATTTACAAGTTTATGATACTGCTAATTTTTCAGATACTCTTCTTCTTTGGTTTAGTAATTACAACACAGTACAGACACACCTATCAAATAAATTTCTACAAAAATATGGCTATATACAATAATTTGTGCAATAATCTGGCCCAAGTGGATAAAGCACCGATAAATACAATTTTAAGTAGTAGACTGGGATAACAGTAAAGTTAACATTATTAACAGTGTTCTATCCACCAGGTACTAAAAGTTTAATAAAACAATAATTACAATATATGGACTTGAATTTAAATTTCAGTTCAAGTTGTAAATTTTTTGTCAATCTATGTAGCACCTGTAAGCAAAAAGGAATTAATTGGTAGCTAATCTTAATACAGCAGTACAATAAAGAAACAGTTAAGTTAAAAGTTAGAATATCACAATATAAAACTGACGTTTTTTCAACTAAAATCAATTACATGTACATTCTGTGGACTATATATAGCATGGACAACTTGAAGAGGTTCACATTTTTTAAATTGTCACGCTAATTTATATACATAAATTTAAAATAACACTAATCTGGTAACATATGTACAAAACTTATAGGAAACATTCCACGCCGATCAGGTTGGTTTTCAACCACTCCCTCCATCCAATTTTCATCATCCGTATGCTCATTTATGACAATAATAATTTCACCTTCTTGAAAAGATAATTCATCATCATTGTCAGCTTGACAGTCATATAATGCTCTACATCTTCTGATATTACTTCCATTTGGCACATATAATGTTCTGTTGGGAATGGCACGTGGCGATGAAACAGACCCTGTAGATGCTGGACTAGTTGATATTTTGTGCATTGGAGAATCTGATGCCTAAAAATAAAGAAAAAGAATAAAATTTATGCTCAAATTCTAAATACGAAAGCAAACTTAGCATTAGCAATAGATTAATAAAAAAGATCAAAGAAAACTAATTTTTTTCAGTGATTGTAGGTTCAGTTCTTAAAGCATGCCTCTGCTCAATGTCACATAGTATGCTCATTATAAATTTTGTACATACAAGAAAGTTACTTAACAAACGTCAATGATCGACATTTCCATAAACTGCCGATTGTAAATTAGCTGAAAACTATTTTATTACCCTTACAACTGACAATTGACATGTGTAAAACAATTCCTTAGAACAGCCTCTCTCTAACAATTAAAATGTGGACTTTTAAGCCTAATGATTTAGTAGTTTGTACTCTAACTTTGCCACACAGAACCTTGTTTCATCTATAGTAAAATCGCCATAGAATGAAATTCCAACATTATCCAAAATTAATCATAGATTAAATTAAATTAAAAACATAAACGAATTGGATAGATCAACAACAAACTAAAAATATCATCCAGATTCGTTGATCAGTGAATATTAAAGGTACTGGCTCACAAGATTTGGAAAGCAACTTCTGCATAAAACACTAGAAAAGTAAACCTAAAAATGTTGAATACCTTAAAAGCCCTATAACCCCATTTAACAATGACATACAAATTAGAGCAATTTTTGAGGAGGAAGTTCGTTCTATAACGATTTTAAATTTTAAAAGCAATTAGCAGCTGACTGTTTAATTTTCGATTAGTATGCTTAAGAAAATTGAAAATGTAAACAACAACAGAATATATTACATAAATACATGCAAAGTGCAAACAAGACATTCTTTTACCACAATAATTACATCACTTTCTTCAGCATGATTCTTCAGATGACAAATCAGTTTCCTCTGCAAACGGACCAAGCTGAGTGTAGATAACTAATATATTACGATAATCGAGTGCATAATATTGAATTAGTCAAACAACTACCAAGTTATAAGTTATATAACCTTTACTTTTAAATGAGAGTATACAAATAATTGTGCTTACTCTGCGAGGGGGAGGTACAGGTTCTCCGGTAACTTCAAAATCAGATGCCATTGATGAAATGCTTTCTGAAGAACGTCCATTTGATAATCTGTTTCCAGAATTTGGTGCAGGTGGAGGTGGATTCTGTGGTCTTTTAAGTAATAATTTTTCTGAATTTTTATTTTCAGAAGATATGACTAGTTTATTACCTAATTAATATTATACTATATTAATTTCACAAAGTCTTGTATTAAATTTGGACGTACCCATGTGAATCACAGATCTACTGGCATTTGAATCACTACTTGGTGAACGTTTATGAGTATGACTTAATGTGTGATAACTAGCGGCAACCGCTGGATCAGATGGTGTACGACTATGGCAACTAGGTAATGTGCCGTACATAGTAGCTGAACCAGAAATTGGAGTCACACTAGAACTTACTGAACCAAACACTGTGCCAGCAGGAGGCATTGGTGCTACTCTTTTTTTTAAGCTTCCGTGGACATTAACTGGTAAAATAGTATATTTGATATGTCTTATAGAAAAATATTTATTTTGTCATACCTATCACAGGTTTTCGCGATTGAGGAGGAGGAGGTGGTGGCATTTGTTTTGAATTACTATTAGGACTGCTACCAGACTGCAGACTATCACAAGTAGACGATCTAGAACGTAATGTTACTGGAGAATCTGCTCCTGTATAACTAGGTGGTCTAGAACGGTTTTTTCTCTCGGGGGTTAGTGAGCCGTTCTAAATTACAAAGAATAGTCATACTTACTACATTGTTGCCAATTTATTACTTACCCTATCATCGATTATTATAGTCTCATCATCTGAAAAATCAGTAGAACCATCATCATGAGATAAATTCCAATCAATATTCACATTGTCAAACAAGTGCTTCTGTCTATTCACAACATTTTGCAACTGCAATAAACAATTATTGTTAGAAATATATATTTTTGTAAATGAACTAAATTAATATGCACATTCATCTCTGGCATACTGCCAGAAAAAAATAAAAAATGTTAATTATTAATATTGTATTACTTCAAGATTACGAAAAACATTAAATAATTAGCTGCAATTTATTGGAGAAGTGATGTAATTGGAAGGTGTCAATAAGAAACTAGTTGAAATCCCTGGATTACAAAACGAACTTCGAATACTGCAGTAACGAAAGTATTAAAAAAATCTGGCCTTATCAAAAAGACAAAATTTAATAATTTCGAAATTTCGACTTTAAAATGGAATATTTCGAAAAGTATTTGAGATATAAAAAAATTGGGACCGGATCTTGAATCAGCATAAAATTTCACATAAGATACATATCTTAACTTGGTTGTAGACAATACGCATCTCTTGCAACGCACAGACGGAATATTGATTCCAGTAACGCGGGCTAATATTCTAGCATTGTTATAAATGACGTTATTCTTGAATTAGTTTTTTTAAAATAATTTTAAATCCTGATATTTTAATGTATTTTCCGTATACACACACTACGCTACACAGTGGCAGCCTCAGGATCCAATGCTAAACAAGTGGTGTAACATATCTCTGGACATGGATGTTTGTAAATGTCAGTAATTTTATAGATCTGGTCGCGAAAATCAATTTTCTTACCATATACGAATAACAATAAAATCAATAACAAGCTCTGATGTTCAAATCAAATTCATACACATACTTACTAATTCTTGACAACTATGATGTCCCATTACTTGTGCTATATCAAATGGAGTTTTATCTTGAGAATTACGTATAGTTATATCCGCACCACTACGTAATAACAACTTCATACACTCAGACTTATCATATAATGCACATAAATGCAATGCAGAATTGCAACCCATAGCATCAGACGAATTAGGAGGTGCAGTTAGTTTATCCAATCCTTGCGAGGACATATTTTGTACTAAAAAATCAACTACAGGTAACGATTTTCCATTCTCCTTCATTATGGCATGATGTAATGCAGTACCACCCATATCCTACAAAAGTTTATAAATTTTGGATTGTATTAATGTTAAAATACTCACCGATGATGGTAGTGGAGCAGTGAAATCTACATTTTCAGCAAATGCTTGTAAAAGTAAACTTAAGTCTCCATTACTAATAGCATCCTCTAAATCGCATAATTTATCTCTTTCACTTTCACATGTTTTCATGGCATAACGTTTCTCTACATACTTTGCTCTAATAAAACTAAATCTTTCTTCCCTGCAATGACACAATATAATTATTTTGGAAATTTTAATTATCATATAACTTACATACTACTGGACGGTGTAGGTTTATTCCCAAATACTAAATTCGCTTCCATAATGTCATTAAATGTTTGATTAGTCATAAATCGAGCCAGCAATAGTTGGCTGGTACCTAAATTATCTAATGTCAATGATTGTATACGAGATATGTGAACACCTAAATCTCTATGTATTCCAGAACACTCTATGCACACTATTACACCAAAATTTGTTGATAACCAAGTGGCATCTATAAATATCAAAAGCTTTATCTTTCTCTTTATGTAATGACAATACTAACCATTTTGTGAATTACAATCACAACAATGATCATTGCCTGGAATCCTCTGAATATATCGAATGATTGCTTGTTGAAGTTCGATCAAACTGTGATTAACTTTATCACTACCACTTTTACTACTATCATCAAATGCTTTCATAAGCGCCATCTCCTTACAATTAATCAAAACAGACATCCAGGCGTGTTGATCGGCTTCATCTTCTGCTTGAAAATGATACGTCCGATTATCTGTAAAGATGTTTAGACAACAATTCTACTGAGAAAAATTAAAACTAACATGAAATTAAATCAAAACCTCGTTTATCATCAGGAACCATTTTTATTTGACAAGTTAATAAATTAACACGAGTTGGCGGTTTATTTTCATCTGCATGACAAATATCTAAAAAACCTTCAGCCTGTACTCTACATTTTCGTTTTTGCCACACACGCCGCATTTTTCCTTCCGATTTTTTTAATAAATGGCCGGTACGAGTTACACCATGATGTTTATCGCCCTGTAGTTGATGTAATGAGTAACCAGCCCCCTTATCTGGTAGTATAGGTATCTATGGACAAAAAATATTTGAACATCTTGTCATAATAAAAAATAAGGAAGTGATATCAAATAACAAATAAAATGGTTGCAGAAAAGAAATTTCTCTCCAGTATCACTCTGAGGAGTGGCAGTCTACCTGGTGTATCCTGAACTGACTTGATCAGACCAGAATGATCCAAGAATGGAAAACCACATCAAATAAGAATCAGAGGAAGACCTGAAGACATTCTAATGTTTGTAGACTTGCATTTCTAACAGGGACTGACAGTAACCTTCATTCCTCCACGCTAGTCAATATGGATGACAAATTAATAAATGAAAGCATTTTATGTGTCAAACAACACCTTCCTCAAATGATGAGGGGATTGTGACTATCGATACTACAGAACTGGAAACAGGAGGTTTTCTTGGCGGTAACAATAGGTGGAGAAGGATGGAAAATAATGACACAGGGATACTATAAAAGATTAATGCAAAAGGGCAAGTATGCAAGTAGATGATGGAAAAAAAAATTACGAAACAGACAAAGAAAAAGGAAACGAATAAGGAAGATGGTAAATATGGGAATAAATCAAAGTCAAAGAAAATGAATTGATTGAAGATTGTGAAAAAATCAACTTAGATAATTTAGGCATAAGCAAAACGAAGAAACTTCTGCAGGTATAGGATTTACAAACATTATCAGAAAATTGACCAGATATGCAATGACACAACCGATTGAACATTCTCTGGATGTACTTCAAATTCAAGAGTGATAATAAATTTCCAGGATGGAATGTAGTCTTGAACCTCTTAACAAATGCACAAGACTTCGATACTTCGGCGATAATTTTTTTACCATTTATCAATGCAGCTTCCAAGTGATTACAATACCATACATACAGCTATGATTACTTCTGTAAATAATACTGAAGCTTTAGGTATGAGGACTTGTGTCGTAACATTTCATCAACCATTATTTATGAAAGCATCTGATATAGCTTCGGCCATATGTTTATCTGATGAAGTTTTAGTTGTGTAAGATTGGATTCTTTTCACGCTCGTATGCCATTTATGGGATCTATTGAAGCTCTAAGTACCATTTACGAAGAAAACACTATTGATAACAAAATGTCAACGCATGCATATGCTAGGGCCGAAAGTGCCCATATTTTATTACACAACGACTATTATCGTGATTGATTTTCCCTAAGCTTATGGATAATGCACAATTTCGTAAATTATTAGAAGTTGAAGAAAATTCTACTATATTTGAAATTTTCAAATATACAGAAATAATTGAAAATTGACAGTTTAAAAATTTAGCCAAAATTTTTAAAAGTACATTGCTTGAACTAGAAAATAAAATAAAACATGTAAATTATGGATAAGTTTTTACTGGATGATAATTTTATTGCTGCCAACAAAGTAGGTGACTGGGAGTTACATTTATATTGTATTGAGCTTATGATTCCATTATTTTATGCGTTAGGACATTTTCCTTATGCCAAAGCTTCACAAATTTATTTACAAAACATGAACAGACTAAAATGGATCCTGTAGAGTATCAGAAATTCAAGGAAGGATACTTCACAGCAAGGCGCTTGAATTACTTTTCTTCTAGAATTCCTACCGACCAGAGAATTGAATAAACATTGATAAAATCAATGAGTGTTGGAAGAGGTCCATTAAGCGTGGTGGTACTGGAAGCATTGTATATAAATGGATAAACAGGGTGATTTACACTAAAGATATACATAATTGAAGGAATGGAAGAATTTTGTAATATATCTTTCAAAAAAAGTTATCAACACAGTGATTCAACAGACGCTCGAATAGACAGAGACGATATACATAGATGTAAAAAAATTGAAGGAATTGTTCATACAACATTGTCCCTTTCCGAATGCAGATACAAGTATGTCAATTGCAACAGAAATAACTGGAGATGAAAATATTAATTGTTATACGCGTTTGAAGAAGGAATGAAAAAAACTGAGGATCATAATTTCGCAGAGAAACCCGCAAAATACCCGAATTTCGGTTTTTTAACAGGGAATTGAGCTAGAAAGCTGAAAATTTGTATATAGGGTCTTTAATAGATATAAATTTTTTGAAACTAAATTTTACTTTACCCCGGCTAAAGTAGGTCCCGTTCCAAAATTTCACCAGGAAACCCGGAAAAATACGCATTTCCCCGGACCGCGGGCAAAGCTGTGGGTAAGCAGCTAGTATAATTTAAATAGCATTTTACCTAAATTTAAACCCCTGGGACCACAGTTTGGCACCCAAAATTATTTTTAATTTTTATTAGACAACCTACACTATAACAAAAAAAATAATTAAATTTAGATTGAGATAGTAAAATGGCACATAAAATTAGTTGAGCAAGCAAGCTTCGGTTACTGGTCACATAGATATTGGACACTTATACAGATAACACTATTTTTGTGACTGAGTAGGCACAGGAAAGAAGTGTTGGAACAAAAAAGGAATTGATTATTGTTGTTTCGGTTTTTTGAGATTTGGAAGTATGGTTTTAAGTTCGTTTACTTTGTGTTTGAAATATAAACAAAAAAGGAAAACGTTTCTTTTGCATTTATTTTGTTTGATATAGTGGCATTATAATTTAAAAAGATCTTGAGAAAGTAAAAAAACTTCATTAATTGAAAGGTACACCCAAAGTTGGTTTGCGCTAAAGCGCAAAAATAAATTTTATTTTGTTTGAAAAATTCGAAACTGTCTTTGTCTGTTTTTCATTCCAAGTTAATATTGTTAATTAGTTAAAAGAATATAAAGTTAAAAAGTATTAGTATACACAACAAAATATTTTAAACAGTTTCCATTTTCAAAAAAATTGAAACCAATTCTGCTAAGAGAACATAACATAACAATGTTACACATCATAGAAATGGGGAAAGTAAGTAAATAAAGAAAAGAACTGACCTCTTTATCAATACCCGGAACAGCTCGTATAAGCGTACGTAAATCAGTCAATTTTCTTCGTTCATCTTCTTGCTTTTGTTTAATTTTTTGTAATTTAATACTTAAATCTGCTACATAACTACCGAAGTGCTCTATCGTTTTCAAACCGTCTTGAAAATAACTATAAAAAAACATTTGAAAAATGTAATAATTTTGAATTTTCTTACTTTGTTTGGGCGTGATAATATTCAACTAAATTCTGTAATAAGTCTATACCCTTCTTTGTCTTAATCTCATTAAATTTAATCAAATACTGAAAGAAAATTAATGCTACATCTACTAATTTAAATGACATTAATTAACATACTTCACACATTTGCAATTGAAACAATCGCCTTTCTTTTTCCATCTCATCAGCAATTTCGGCACTAGTTACCTCTGTTCGTATTAAACCAGCTTCTTTTGCTTGCTGCTTCTTCTCTTTTTCAATTTTGACATATTTATTTTCGTAATCCTTCCACGCTTTATCAAATGGTCTTCTCAAATCACCTTTAACACCTCTTAAATCACCTTTTAATAAATTATCTAAAGGAAACATAACAATATTATTTATATTTTGCATTAATGTCTTCATTAAGGCAGATAATTCTTTCGTCACCACTGCAAATTTAATAAAAGCCGCTCCGATGTCATTTTCTTGATCTTTCGAAATAGCATTACCTCCTATTTTTTCTAAAGCTCTCGCTAAATACATTTCATTGTCGACATGAGCTAAAAGAATTCACTTCGTAATCCAATATGATAAGTTTAATGTTCACTTACTGTTGCCGGAAGTGTAAATAGCTTTAATTGCCTTTTTCATTTTAGTCAAGCCATCCCTATCAAAATCCAGTGTCTGTAACAAAATATCATTCCTTTGATATCATTATCAAAGCTCTGTACTGATATGCACAGTACATCCTTTGATAAAATTAGGAGTGTTAAAAAAATCAAAAATTTAATGTTATTTTCATAAGATTTATTGATTAACAAACCTCCTCAAGTGCTGTTATTGTATTTCTGCAATGCTGCATTCTAGATACAAAAGTAGATGTTATTGGAGAATTGTAATCTTCTCGGGTTTCATCCACAAATTCTGATACTCCAATTAGACTAGGCATTCTGATATTCCTCAAAACAAATCACTCAAAAAACAGGCAATTGCTTTAAAGGGTTTTAAAATTGAACACTTTAATTACATTGCATCTTTTACCGTTGCACATTCATAATTTACTAATTAATTTAAAGGAGCTTTAAAATATTCTCAAAACTATCATTTTAGGTGTTTGATTATTAATGGTGAATTATGTTTTTACTTTTTACACCCTAAAAATGCACGATGCTATTCTTATCTTTTATTAGAAAAGGATATTACTCCTAACTTCATTGCAAAGAAGAACTCATTTTTTATTTATGAGCATTGGCGTATCAAAATTACTCTTCCAAGAAACATTTAATTGGAAGTATGTATTGATTTTCGTTTTCTCTAATAGACATATCGTGAAACGATTTAAGTAACCTTTTTTGAAAATGAAATTAATATTATTAAAGTACGCCTTTGCAAAGATTTCATGCAGTGGTCAATTCTCGCTTTTTTAGCAAAACACATAAATCAAAAGTAATAATTTTAAATTTACTTCTTACAACTCGGAAATTGAAATCAATAAAATTAAATTATTGACTTAGCATTCCAGAATTCTTTAATTAGAACAACGCGTTCTGTTTACCACCAGATGTCTGCTTAAAGTGACAGTGACAGCAGCTGGCTGATAGTAATGCGAGTTTATTTGTATAAGATATCTTTGCTTAACTACCGCCGCTGAGGAATGCCTCGATATTTGGAATATTGGAAACTCATCCTAGTTTGTAATCAGTATCTTCCAGTACTTCCAACTCTTCAAAGCTGGTGCTATAATAGGGTCTGTTGAGTCAAGAATCATGACCAGATGATTTTGCAACATATCCGCCTAGTTAACTGTCACAAGTTGCTTTTCGGCAGCTTCATTGTAGCTGCTCCACTTGCTTGGGAATATGGTCGATCCTTCTTTGTTGAAGGTTGGGTTTACTTTTCTTCCGTGTCGTGGGACGCGCCCTCTGTATAAGCATTTGAATAAATTGCTTTTATTCATGTTGTATGTAAAAAATTCGTTCCTGTAAACCCCACTCATCATGAAGTTCAACAAGGAGGCGTTATCCAAACGCCATAGTTACTAGAAGGATGTAGCTTCCGAGGGTGGCAGAAAACAGGTCTGACGTTACACGAGCCGTTGATCGCTCAAGCCCCTCATTCACGTCAAGGTTACTACACTGACGGAAGTCAACCCAAGGTATACACTATCTTAAGGCACAGGTTCTTTTGGGGGAAGAACTGGCCGTTCCACCCCATATTTTAACATTATTTAGCTCTCTCGTTCCCCTCAAATCTACCCCGCTCGTTACTTACGAAAGAAATATACTTATTTATTTTAAATTGCAGATAAAAAAATATCTGAATTGTAACATTCGTTTCATTTGGCAGTACATACTCGGGAAAAATTTAATGACTTCTAGAATTCGCATGTGAACATATTAGATATGATTCATCACTGCTGGATTTTTTTAATATTCGGTCAGTAAAAAAAATAAGTAAAAACTTTTGCATTCTTTTCACGAGAAGGAAAGTTTGCGTACGAGTTGAAGCCGAGTACGCAAATCCGCCGAGTGAAAAAACGGACTTTACTCACGAGCGCAATGAAAATAAACGTATCTTTTATAAACTAAAATTAATGAAATATGTTCTACTTTATTTTACGAAAGTGAAAAAAAAATTAATTTCAATTTCTCCTACAGCGGACCGATCTGGTTCTACTCCGCTTACATTCGCGAGTCTACAACACTGAACTCAATAATATATGAGTTCAGTGGTCTACAACGAAAAAAGGAATGTGTGTGGCAACGCTGCTGGTGATTGTGGCCACTGACACTGAGGCAAGACACAAGTCCTGTCAGTTGTTCGTCGACAACAGCTTCGTCGTCGAAACGCGTACGGTTTACTTTGCTGTGTTGCGAACAGCTCTTCAAAAAGTGAAAAATATTGATTATTGATAGAAATTTGAACAAAATTAGTAAGTATAGCAACGTCGGACAAGATTTGGCAATTGTGTCTACTCTAAACGTCACATCAGTCAACACGATGGGTTACGTTCGTAGTTTTTCGATAAAAGTCGAGATAAATATAAGATGGAGTCTTAATTTTGGTTGCTTACTTACTGATATGGCAATTATCGGTGTGTTGTATTTAAGAAATAGCAAAAATTTTACGTTCGACGTGTGTTTTTAATGTTCGTTACGTTTGTTTTGTGAGAAATTGTTTTGAGTGTTTAAAGCAGAACAATGCGCGAATTTAAGGTAGTTGTTCTCGGTTCGGGTGGGGTTGGCAAAAGTGCGCTGACTGTGCAATTTGTTTCCGGCTGTTTTATGGAAAAATATGATCCAACAATAGAAGATTTTTACCGAAAGGAGATTGAAGTGGATAATTCGCCTTGCGTCTTGGAAATTCTCGACACGGCAGGTACGGAACAATTCGCCAGCATGCGCGACCTTTATATAAAAAATGGACAGGGGTTTGTAGTAGTTTACAGTCTGACTAATCATCAGACATTTCAAGATATACGTAGCATGAAGGAATTGATTACTAGAGTAAAGGGTACAGAGCGTGTGCCAATTTTACTTGTTGCTAACAAAGTAGATTTGGAGCATCAACGTGAAGTAACTACCGACGAAGGTGACAGTCTCGCAAAGCAATGGGATTGTCCATTTGTTGAAGCTAGCGCAAAAAATAGGACCAACGTTAATGAAGTATTTGCAGAAATTGTTCGTGAAATGAACTTTAGTCCTGAAAAAGAAAAAAAAAGCTACTGTTGTTGTACCGTGCTTTAATAACGGCCTCATTATGACTAATTATGGGAACAATATATATTTCGGCTAGCACAATGTTTGTGTAAACTGCTACCGAACAACTTCATGTTTGTGTCTCTGTAAATTGGAGGCCAGATATTTTTTATTAATGCTCATTATGATACGTTGTCGTCGTTGTCATAAAAGGCTTGGACTGCACATTACGTATATTTTTATACATTGAACAAACTTGATGCAAACATTGTAGGAATATTTTTATTTACATACACATTTTTAAAGCAAATCATATCTATAAGGTTAATATGTACATTCGATAGTGCCTGAAATAATGTTTTTTACACATAAATGCATGAAGGGCATGGGTGCTATATGGCCTAAGATCGGATATATTCCATCGTCTTTTTATCTAACGTAGACAAAGTCATAACTTAAGCATGACTGGCCTACTATTGTCGGAATATCATATCTGCATTAGTGTACTGTACATTGTAATAAACAGCTCATCCATGTAAATAAACTTACCATAAATTTTATCAAATGTCTGTTTTTGTAAAAAGCGCTGAATCCTCGTGTGTTTGATGATTGTGAATGCGGGAGTGTCTACTTATAGTTGTTTATCCAAGTAATTAAAAATGTTGATAGTTATCGTGTATGTTAAGACGCCAAAAAGGATTTGTGATACATAGCTATTATAATAAATACCTTTTAAGTGGATCTGAATATTTGTTTTATTTAGCTGCAGCGTTCTCCAACTTAAATGTTATCAATGGTATTTGTACGTTCTTTTTACATATTTAGATAATCATATTTACATAAATTTTCAAAATTCATGTTTACATTTCGTAGCAATAGACTTGTATTATTATTATTAGCATATATCTATATTTTTAATAAATGTTTTTCTGTAACTTTTCCTTTTAATGGGGATAAACAAAATTCATTATATGGCTGGGCTAAATGTTATGCAGTAAAAGCTCTATTAATCATTGTGACGGTTGTGAAGTTCAATTTAAGACGAATAAATTTCTTCGTTACTGCTTTTTAGTAGAGCTTTGCTGTACCAAAGTTTTAGAACAAACGTTAGGCAACCCCAAAATTAATCACCTTTTAATAATGCTAGTCATTTTAATCATATTTAACTTGCATTGATATTTTATACAAGTGAATGTGACTTATGTAATAGGTAACAATAATAGACAATAACAATTAAAATATCTGTTTTTGTCTTGTCAATTTCATTGTCTGGGATAATGAAAGCCTACTCTATATTATTTTCCATCCAAGCATATTTAGTAGGTAGGTTAAAATAATAGTCTTGGCCACACCATCTCCAAATATCCACCGACACAGTGGGCAACATCCCAGCTGTTTTAAAGTAAACACTTTTTTATGTACCTATTGTCGTTTTTGTAATATATATACAAACTAGAATTATTTATGATTGAAATTCTAGTTAGGAAGTGAAATTCAAGGTAAAGTACAATAATTAAAAAATTTTTCCTTCATTACCTAATTATAGTTGTCGTTATGGGAAAGGTAAATTCAGTTGGTGAACTAAGAATTTTAACAATCTTATTGAACTCAAAATTTGCAAAATAATTCCATATCTTATCTTAATGGTATAAAATTAGGTAGTGCGATTCCTAACATAATTACTACTTGCCTGTACGTACTAAGTTCCTTATATTGTGAGAGTATACCTACTAATGATTATCGGCAATACAGCCTCAAGAGATATACATAATTCATACTTTGAAGGGTGGCCTATTTATTAGAAGGGAGCATCAGTGCTACAGATGGACTCAGATCCTATGTATAATATTTAATAATAATAATATTTTTAGTACAATTTGCACACAACAAATACAGGGAAAGCAGTAAAATAATCCTTATACAGTAGAACGCCGATTAACCGAATCGCCAATTATCCGAATCGGTCCTAAGCGTAATATAAAAAATTAAAACCAAGTATATTTCAATTGTTATGGTTGAAAGCTAGAGGCAAGACACTACATATGTACATGTTTTGCGCCGCGCGGCTTTTCAACTTGATAACATTGAATTACTGTCAGTGAGCTCCCCCCTCTCTCATTGTGCGGATCGCTGTTTTAAACGGTTATATGATATGACAGTTCGTTTTTCTTTATTACCAGTCTATGTCCGATTATCCGAATCGACCCCGGTCCCAATTGATTCGGATAATCGGCGTTCTACTGTACAACTTCATAAAAGAATTAAACATTTTTCTACTACACAACACTAAACACCACAATAGAAATTTATTAAATCAAACACGTATCAACAGCGAAGCTGTCATCATCAGCGAACAACTAAAACTAAATTACATGATTGTGCGATTTATACTATTACTAAGTGAAAGTGGCTAAGTTCACAAGTTCTGATAAGCCTAAAGGACCGGAATCACCATTATTCATCAGAAGGCACTTGCTTTTATGAATTTCTCAACTTTCATAACAGTCGAGTTCCTTTTTATTATTATTATTATTATACTTGTTTAACTTTGTGATTATTTTCAAGCATATGTAGGGCAGATTTATCCCAATTGCATTTGATGTCAGCGAAGTGTTATTTAAAACGAATGTTGAGTAACCTTTTTGTTTGCCCAATATACTTGATTATAATCTTTACAACTGATTTGGTATATTCCCGGTTTATCGTTCATGTCTCATAGGTCTTTGGGATTACCTAGAAGGTTTTGTAAACTGCCTACTGTTGTGACCGTTTGCAAATTTAATTTGGAAAAAATTTTTGACAGAGGTCTTGTATGTGAAAATAGGATAATTTGGTAATGTAACATATTTCTTTATCTGATCTACTTAAACATTCCCCTAACGTAATTACATTTCTAATATTCTTAAATTGATGTTTCCTAATTAAATTCATTTTGAAAGGGAAAAATTTGTGCGCCATAATGTTGAAAGATGCATAATGCTGTATGCAATCACTGGAATCATGAACCTCCTAGTTCTTATACTTCTTACTGTAACATTTCTATTTCTAAGTGCAATCCATTTCTTGAGATAAGACTATCAAGGAATGGTAGTCTATTATTAACTTGGTAGGTAAATTGGATAGACGGGAATTTCGAATTTAGTTGAGCTACAATATCCTGGGGGGAGCAAATTTAGTATTGGTGATAGAAAAAACATCATCCACATAGCGAATCTGCACTCTAGGAAAGTACACCTCTGGAATGCACTCTTTAAAACGGTAAGCATATAATAACACCCACAAACAACGTCCACAGACCATTCACAAATAATTACTATAATCATCAGATAATTGAATAATGTAAGTAATATTACACTAATCACAAGAAACATAAATTTAGGAAAGTATAAAGAAGTTCGTTTCTTCAACCTTGTTCGTAACAATTTTAATGAGGTAGGCACAATAATTTTCAGTTGTAAGGAATCAGGGGGTTACTTTCCTTACAGTTCTAGGAAACGCCATCAAATATTATATATATAAAATCATATTCTCTTCTGCTTTGTAAGCATGGGATGCCACCTGCTGTCTGGTTCCATGTCCAGTTTATTGTACCATTCCACTCCTATCGCCACAGTTTAATGCTCTTTATACTGTGGCCCATCTAATAATCTGTTTAAGTGTCATCCTTTGATGTATATATCTCCACACTGCCAATATGTAATTGTTTCAAATATCAACAGCCACCCTTCTCAGATATTTAATTTAGCAGATTGGTGTTTTTTTCTTTGTTCAGTACTCATGGTCACTTCCACTATATTACTATATAGGTACCTACACTTTTATATATTTCGGTCATTGTTTCCTTGGCTTATAGATACTTTATCCTTGTGGCAGAAACCCATTTTTTATACCGTAGTATGGTCTTTACACAGTATCAATTTTTAAGTTAAATCCTCCCATTATATGTTTCACCATTTTTGTTTTGTATTATCTGAATTTATCTTCATACTTATATTGTTTACCTTTTCTTTTGTACAGCTATCTCAACTGACTAATTATAATCTTGCGTCATTAGCAAATAACGAATCTTTTCCATTTTAGTTACTTTTATCTGCATTCCTTAAAAGAGCACCTCGTTGCCTTAGCTTTTTGTTACAAATGGTTTTGATTCTGTAAATGTTGTAACTATATATTCATCAAATTTATGTATAGTATGAGTAACTGCAGAGATAAAGCTTTCATTTATACCCATCTTCCTAAATGTTTGCCTAATTCTATCAATAGTGGAACTTTATCAATGTTTTCTCAAGATTTATAAAACATTGTATTTTAAGACTCTCTCATTAACTTAAGTGTAATAGAGTGAAGATAATGGTTTTGAATGACGTATCCTAATCTAAATCTAAATCCACGTTGTTCATTATCTAAATTTTCTTTACCTTTACTATGGTACCTAGATGTTTTCCCGTCTTGATACTTGCTTGTCTTTCGAAATTTTTTTTCAATAAGATTTATTGAGACGACTCCTATTTTTTGGAGTTTTCATTATTTCTACCCGTTTTCACCAATTGTCGTGCCAGTCTTATCCTTTGCACATCTCTTATGGTTCCACTTCTTCATTTTCCATGTTTTTATTCTTTAGCAGACTTTTCTCTCTTTATGTACTTACAACTTATCTTTTATATTTTTCAGGGTTTCTGGTGATTTTAAATTTCAATAACTTATTTCTTCGCTTTTGCTACAATTTCCTTAATTTTTTTGTCTACAACTCGTCGTATCATTGTTCCCAGTCTTTTCAGTATTGTTTATTTTTCTTTGCTTTCTCTTTCAACTTATAGACTTTTAGTTTTCACATCTACACAGCCTTCCTGTTCTTTCCTTTTTATTTGATGTTCCCACTGACCTGTTTTAGATACAGGTCAGTGGATGTTCCTCAATGAGATTGGTAAAGGTCAACAAACAGTAGTGGTCTGTTGTACCCTAGCTGTGCTGTACAATTTCTCCTGATATCTTTTATTCGCTTATTACCTCCAAGTTTGCATAAAATAATAATTTAATTGAAAGTTCTATATTGTTACATAAATACAGTCAATGGACAAATAACCGATGAAAAAATTCAGGACGAATTAAAATGTAAAGGGATACTAATAGTAAATGTATTCACCTTTGCAGGACTACTAGAAAATAATTACAGGATCACTAGGGTATGTAATATATATCAATCTTGGGTACTAGCTATAGGTAGTACATGGTACAAGAACAATTTTGGAATATTTTATAAATACTAAAATTTTGTAACAATATAACTTGTTCATATTATTTACTTTGCAATAAGAAAACTATTCAATTTTTTTCTATTTTTATACTGAAGCCATTGTCTAAATTTTAATGGATATGTTCCGTCTTTTAGTTTCTATGGTTCATATAATGCTTCTGCTGACAGCAAAATGCGCGAAATTTTAAAAAAAGTACGTCTTTTCTGTACTAAGTATAAAAATGTTACTAAAAGTAACATGAAATACAAATTGGTCATAATTTTGTTGTTATATTTCCAAATTTCATATCATTTTATTAACAGCTAAATTGACATATTAAATTCAGCAGTCTCAGCAAATGTGAATTTTAGGGAGTTTTGGATTTGTTAAAATATCAGAAAAATGCCTGGCTATAAAATTTTCAAATTTATGCACTTTAACCCTCTGAACTCATAGAATATAATAGAGGTCAGTGACTTTAACCACAAATACATGACTTAACTTATAAATTACAAAATCTTACTAAGATTTTGTAATTTATAAGTTTTGCCCTTCTTCATTCCTAAATGCTCTCTTTCTCATTTACTTGTATCTGCGTTGAAATAAAATATTTGCTTTTGCTAACTTGTTATATGTAATGTTGTATGGGTTTTTATTGAGATAAAATCACAGGAAAATCTTGAAAACAAATCAAGTAATTTGGAAATTGGGATTTCCCTTTAAATGAGCGACATGTTGACATCCTTTCAAATATAACACCTTTTTAAAATATCGTACTTCATTAGTGGTGAAATTTTAAGTACACTACAAAGATTAATCAAAATCAAACTGTCAAAAGGAAAAATTTTTTGAAAGTTGATGGGCACTTACACACAACTTCATTCGTCAGAATCTGCCTGAAGTAATTCAGGCTTCAAATTTGTGTGTAAAGTAAATGTTATGCTTCAATTCAACAATCAATCTGCATAGCTAGACCAAAAATCATTTATCCCATTGAGTGGAAATTGAGAAATTGACAAGAGACATAGTCATTCGAACATGTTTAATCACTTAAAATTAAAATGAACATAAATATATAAAATAAATTTGTCATTTACAGTACAACTACAATATACAGGATTCATGGATCTCGATTTCTGCTAGAACAATAGCGGAATGAATTGAATGTACATTATGTTAAAAAGTAATGCAGATTAAGACCCCTGTATCCTAGTATGCCAAAGACTTCACATTACATATTATGTGAAAAATGTCTAGCAAAATGATAGACTTATTAATAATTTGTAATTTCAACCCTTCCCAACTATCACTATAAATATAAATTTGAAACAAAACTATTTTAATGAAGATATTAATGAAGTTTGGAATGTCCACTTGTAGTTTCAACTTGTACTTCTTGACGATAATCTTCATTTAGTGTTTTAGCCAAAAAGTATAGTTCAGCTAACGCAATGGTGAGACTGCAAATTACTCCAAGTAACAGACGAAATCCAAAATCTAAACTTCCCACCAAGAGTTCAATACCATGAAATCCAAACAGAAATCCTGTTAATACTGATACAATAAACTGGAAAACCGCAATAAGTTGTTTATTAATTTGCTTAACTGAAAAAAATAAAAACGTATTAGTCTTTTATTAACGTTTTAAGACAATCCATTCTACAATGTGAATTTTTTCTTGTTCCTAGCTTTATAAAAATTATGAATCCTTGGTGTAACAATGGAACTTATTACTATATTTGTTTTATTTGATTCAATGATTTATTGACGAGCAGACAACAAAGATTTATTTATTTCATGTTAAAAATTGGAAGTTTGCCCGAGCCTTCTATAAATTGTTGAAAGAAAGAAATGTAAGGCTTATTATTATGTACAAATGGCAAATCTTTAATTAGATTTTATCAAATCAAAATATTTAGACACAAAATCGTTCTTATATTATTGAAAAGTTACAATAATACTTTGAGTATGTACTTGTCGAATTGAGACGATCCATGTTGGGGGAATCCTGGCCGGACATGACTACGCCTAGAGCCGTTCCCCCTTCCAGCATCTTCAGATTCATCTAACATGTGCGATGGCTTGAGTGAAGTGAAGTTGCGGGATCAGATGACTTTAACCAGGGAGGTAGCACAAAGGGCCCGAATAGGAGGCCTATATGCGCATGGACTTTTGACCTACCCTCCCATCATAAATCGAGAATATGTACCTTCTGCTGTCATTATTAAATTATCACCTCAATTTGTATAACAAAAAGAATGTCTTATCATCTGAAATTAAAGCATCTTCAGGGGTTGAGTGGTTCAATATTATTTATTTTGTTCACATTAAAGATATTGACCTTGTTTAAAAATTCCCAAGCCCTCTTATTCGCTGATGATTAAAGATTTTTAGGACTATAGATACTGATGATAGTATTTGCTTACAAAATGACATACAATGTTTGTATACATGGTGCCAGTCAAATGTGCTTAATTTGAACATAGATAAGTGCTGTGTGATAACTAAGGCCCGGATTTATATTTTTTTAAAAACCTGTAATATTTAAATATATATTTTATAAAAAATGGCAAATATTTTCATAAAAACCTGTAATATTTTTTAAATATTTCAAACTGAAACCAAGAAGTTAAACACATTTATTCATCAAATCCTCATATTCATAATCAATTAATCATTAAGTTATTTATTACAAGAGGAAGAACGTAACCCTTAGCAAGTATAACAGGTATCCATCCTAATCCTTACATTGTTTACTGAACAAACAACTGACCATTTATTTTAAATCCTCCTTTACAAGTGGTATTTTAAAAAGACGTATAAATTATGAGTCAGAGAGAAATTCACCAGACATTTTCTGTAACGTTCAATACAAGTATCTAAAAAAATAAACGTGACACGTTCTCGCCACTAATTGGGATAACCGGGCTCTACCAATGCACCTTGTTTTCATGTTGTAATTCTTACAACCGTTCACAATACAATAGGGCATTTGAAAATCGGCAAAATATTTTAAGAAAAATATGAGAAGTGCGAAATATTTTTTTTACTTTCCAATATTTATTAAAATATTTGTGTATTTTTTGTACTTAAATATTTTTAAAAATATTTCGATATTTAAAAAAATATAAATCCGAGCCCTAGTGATAACGTTTTACAAGAATAAAAAAAGCTATAACATGAAGAACAATGTTTTGAGCAGAGTAACTCAAATGAAGGATTAGGGAGACATCTTCGATGCAAACCTAAATTTAAAATCACACATTAACACAATTTGTATGAAAACTTTATGTCTCATTAGTAAGGAGTCATCTTGAGCATGCGCCACCTTTATACTTGGTAGACAAAAACCAACTAGACAAAGTAGAAAATAAACTGTTAAGGCTATTAGAGTAGAAATGTGGAAGAGTTCATACTAGAGGACAAAATGCTCATATTATGCAGCAACATCAAACCTCATCACTAAAATCATGCCGAACAATTTTTGATTTGTGTGTTGTACAAAATAATTAATAACGTGATCATTAGATGTTATACTTTATAGGAGGAGGTGGAGAGTGTAGATGAATGAAAATACATATCTGGGTTATGTACTAAGATATGATAATAAGGACGAGGCGCATATAAAAGAACTGGCAAATAAGGGGAATAGACTAGTGGGGAGTGGGGGAAAGAGTTTTTGGGAAGGATATGGAAAAGAGAATGTGGATGTTTGACAAGCTAGTAAGTAGTGTGATAGGGTACGGGAGCAGAGATATGGGGGTGGAAGGAGTGGGAAAAATTGGAGAGTTCAGGAAAAATACTGAGGAGGAGATAGAAAGAAGAAGTGAGAAGGAAGGGATATGGTGGAAGAGTTGGTAAGAAGAGATAAGGTGCTGCAAGGCCAGGAAAGGAGAGAGAGGATAGCAGAGGGAAGATATAATGAGGGGTATACGGAGTTAATGGTGGAAGGCAAAGCCGAGTACCTGTTGGGGGATATGGGATTGAAGGAAAAAAGATTAGTGGTAAGATTTAGGTGCGGGAATGAAGAGAATGAAAATAGATATTGGTGGGAGGACGAGAAAATGGTTTGTAGAATGTGCAGGGAAGGGAGGGAAAGTATGTGGCATGAGGGAATGAGGCGCTAAGGGAAGAGGGGAGGGAGAGAAGGGGATGAGAGTGGGGTGGATGGAGGAGGTGTAAACAATTGATTGATTGTTATACTTTATATTCTAAATTTATAAACCAAAGGGGTTCTCGGTAACAAAATAATTATTCTTGTTATTAAAATAGAGTTCAGCTCTAATTCACGATTTGTACATTAATTAAACTGCCCTACCACAAAATTTTATCTTTCCCCGAACATATAGCTACAGCACAGTCAAAATTTACAATACCATTGTTGATTCATGTAAAAAAATTAATATTGCTCCATTTTTAAAAATATTACGATATAAAAATAGCAATAAATTTTTTTCATTTGTTTGAAATTAATTGAATGTTTGAATACTGATTTCAGCGAACGACGAGTTTTACTGCAAGTGCAGTAGGTAAATTATTAATTAAATAAACTGCAAATGATTGAATTGATTAACATAGGGAATAGCTTAAACAATGGTTTTAATATGAAGTATATATGTAATATCGCACAAATTATTTTTGCATCACTGACAAAACAAATCATAATTATATTAAATTGAATGAATGAATGAAACTTTGAGGAACTCTATGAAGGTTACAGTAAATGTAGGCATATAACTATGTAACATACATGAATGTAGGTGACAGATTCAGAATAGGTATTATAGTCTCCGCCCACATGCGCATTGTTATACCGTTATATTTATATCATGAATTTGGCATGCACACAACACTAATTTACCTAAATTAGTTACGAAAAGTTTGGACTTTACAAACTTCTATGTTAAGTATTAACTCTGAGAGTTAATTTTCAATATTATTAACGCTACCCTTTAAAAATATTGGCTAAACAGCTATACTAATTTCAAATATTAATTATGCGTATGTATTTTTAAATTTTAAATGCAGCTTTGTAAACAAAAGCATTAATTTTTAACAAAAAACAATCAAAATTCTAATATTTTAGGAAGCAACTTTATTACTTTGAATTCAGGTAGCATTATTTAGAAAAGAAAATTTTTTCTGTCCGTAACAAAGGCATTTACCCTCATCCTTAAACCCTCCCCTTTTGTTATTTGTTACACCACAAATTGTAGTAATTTCTTTTAAAGATGTACATCAAAATATAAATATAGGGGTCATTAAAAAATTTATTTTACTTACTTTGATAAGAAATGGTATCTTCTGGAAGAGGTTTCATGATACTATCAACATTTTTGTAATTGCTTTGTATTCCCGATTTTCTTGTTGGATTTTTAGCAATGAACATCTTGCATCCAATTCCTTATTACGAGGAATTTCCTCATTTTTGGGTAAAATTACTTCCGAACCCGATAGTAAATCATGTAAATAACAATTTTCATTTTCAGAATTCTCTTCACGTAATTTACTTGATAACCATATTAAATCGGACAATTTTAAAATTACTTTAGAATTTTTAACATTTTCTTTATCGTAAGTACTTAATGCAACAGGTTCTAAATTGAGACTTTTTAAAAAAATTCTATCACTTTCCGTAATTACGGTTTCAGGAATAGAAAACGTGTTAGTTGTGGTTTTAGGTTCTGTTGCACGTATTGCACATATGTTGGAAGGAGCGTCATCATATTGATGCAAATCACAAATTCGCTTAATTAGTTTTTCGCATGGAAGAATTGTGATTGACGAATTATTAAGAGCTGCCTTCATTTTCTGTTTGTGGTGTATTAATTCCTAGTTTATTTTGTAAATCGACATATAATTGTTGCAACTCTTCTTGTTTCTGTTCGTATGTTGTATCAACTTCTTCACAATGTACACTCATATCATCAACAAATTTTTCCCATTCTACCTTTCGGCTGTTTCTCGCAAGTTCAGTAGCCGAATCTTGTTGATAAGTTGATTCCAAATCGTTAATTGCGTTACAGATGCTTAAACCCTCTTTTATAGTTTCATCTACATCTAGCAAGGAAAAATCTACGGATTCTTTCAATCTGTTGATTTGTGTTAATTTTATATCTGCTATTTTTTCTAACAATGTAAATAAATGATCTACTTCTACATCACCGCGTTTTTGCTACAAAATGATATTAACAAGTTATTTTGGTATATAAAAAGTAACCTCATATTCTCGAAGAGTGAACTGAATTTCACCATGTAAAAATAATCTGTGGTCAAATAAACGGGTCCAAATAGCACTAATATCTGCAAAAAATGTTTTGATAAACCTTCACTATAAAATATGAATTAAGTTTATTTGGAAACCTTTACAAATATCTGACGAATTCATATCACACGGTATAATGACATGAATGACATGATTATTCATTCATAAAAATAAGGTTAAGTGTTAAACCAGTGTGGCAGCACTGCAGCAGTGCCTACCAACTACTTTGAAGTTGGCGTTACCGGCATTTCAACCGAAGTGCATTCACAAAACATCCCGACCGGCATCAAGTTTAGTTGACCCTCCAGTTATAGATGACGCTTTGTCTGATTTCGACTGCAAGAAGAGGGCGTATAACGGTTGTAAAACAAAATACTCCGTGCAATAATGTCTGAATGTGAAAAACGGCCATTCAAAATGAAATGTCAAATGTGAGTTGTGTTCCTCGTTGTAATGACAAATACAGCAGCCGCAATCTGTTTCCAAAAGATGAGTAATTTTTTTTTAGACCCTGAGCATCGACTTCTAACTTCCACCTTCCTTAGCATAACCTGTTAAGCGCCCCAATGTTCTTTAGATATTTTATTGCGTCATGGTCATGGATGCCTTCTTTGGTGGTTAAGTATCTCTCCAGTCTCTAGTGCTGTTTTTTAGTCTATAGCAGTTTCTAATATTTTTTATTGCTGGGCACTTACATAGCAGATGCGTTACCATCTGGCGATTGCCGTTGCAGAACTGACAAGATGGTGAATCCGACGGCTGTAGGTATACATGCATGGGTGAGCGCAGTGTGACCTATCCTCATACGTGTCATTTTAACCCGATCCCGTCTGCTCAGGTTTTTGGTATCTCTCCACTAAATCCTGCCATTTCTGGTTGGACACCCCTTTTAGAAAGTTCTTCAGAGTCGCAGGTAAATGGATGTCGGCGTCGACCGCATCTCGGTATGCAGTTTCGTGCGCCCCTTCATCTGCCTTCTCGTTTCCGGGTATGCCACTGTAACCCGGGTATCAGCGTATCATTTATTATCATAGACATCGGGTTGCATGGACATTTCGCGCGTAGGCTGTTGATGGCGCTGATAGAGTCGGTTGCTATAAAATAGTGTGTCGGTGCTGGTAAGTCTCCGAGTTTTAGCGCCTGCCACATAGCGTATTGCTCAGCTAGGTATGCGGTAACGACTAGGAATGCGCGTTTCCGTCCACCACAATTGTTTCTCCTGCACCTTGCCGATTCTTGGACCCGTCCGTATACACGACGACCGTAGATATCTAATACAAATTATCGAGCGCTGCTCGGTATTCTTCCACTGTAGTTTTTAGGTAAGGCAGTTAGGTCGTCTAGAATCGACGGTTTTCCTCTCATCCAAGGCGGGAATTCAGTTGACTTCAACGTTAGTGACCTAGACAGGGTAAATCCATCGACATATAGAAATGGACTGCGCGTGGTTATGCTAAGCCTGGATACTGCAGGTGAGAGAGAGGGTAAACGTGGAGGCCTAGTTCTAGCCTTATCTGTCGCGTATCTATTGGTCACTGCATTCCCCTAGCTTTATCTGTCGCGAATCTATTGGTCGCTGCATTCCCATGAAAATGCAGCAACCAATAGATACGCGACAGATAAAGCTAGAACTTAGGCCTCCACGTTTACCCTCTCTCTCATCTACAGTATCCCGCCTTAGCATGACCACGCGCAGTCCATTTCTATATGTCGATGGGTAAATCATAGATCATTGCGGGGAGTGGCGTTGGTTTTTAACAGCATTATAGATTATAGCCCCTATAGTTAACATAGTACCGCTACCGACACGCTGGAGCAAACCTGACATAAACATTAAAATGCAAAAAAACCCTAAGGCAATTGACGCTAATTTCAAATGTTGTGATTTATTATTTGAGGTTAATTTTTCATAACTAGATGTGATTAATTTAACCATTGATTGAATATTATTCAATAATTAAACCTAGAAAAATGTCGAACAGTCGTTTTCAGACTAATCGGGCCCCCTCAATAGTTCAGCTTCACAGCCTATACCGTTACACAAATAACTTAAATTGCAAATTATACAATTTGAATGGCAAATTATACAATTTGAATGCGAGCAATGCACATTATTTTAAAGAATGTATTTAACGTAAATTACTGTAAGTATATTCTTGGTCATGAGGGGAAAGTAAGGTTAACCATGTTTTTGTCCTACTAGGGATTCTAAATAAACTTTGTTCTTTTCTGTCACTGCTGGTGCAACCTTTTGCAAAGCAACCTGGCATGGAACAAACACTTATAAAATTTACGGAAATTTTCAGGTGGAAAGATTGCAATGTAAACAAATAGAGAAAACACGGAAAACCTTCGAACATTGTTCGAAGCTGAAAACAGTAAAAGCGAAAAAACACAAGTGGCGCTTGCACTTCCTATTCACGCAATCATCCGCTTAGGGAATTTTAGTGTTACCAACACAGACCACTAACCTGGTCTGTGGTTACCAACCAATTTTGCTCCAGTCGACAAGATGACAGCTATTGTCGAAACTATAGGGGCTATAAACAGCATGATACTATAACTATAAAGCTGGATTTATAGTGTCGGTATCGGTATGCAATAAGAAATAAGCAATAAGCAGTAAGAAATAAAAACGCATTTACAGTTCTTTAACGGTAACAGAGTAGGCATGCGCATTGCGGGTTTAATTTAAATTAGTACTGTGTTTATGGTACGATTCTTAGGTTACCTAAGGTACGATTGTAAAATTAAAATCAACTTGACATAATATTTTCCCATCGATTCTTGAATAAGAGATATATTTCACTCAAATATTTCTTTAACACCTGATTTATATTGATGTCATCTGTCTTTTCTTACCTCGTAAGCTCACATCGTATACGACTGTTGTCGATTCGGTAACGGTAACGGTAAGAAATAAAATTGAACCAATTCCTTATTTCTTATTGCTTATTGCTTATTTCTTATTTCTACTATAAATGATATACAGGTTATCCATAAGTTCATTTCCTTACCGCTTATTTCTTATTATTTCTTATTGCTTACCGATACCGACACTATAAATGCAGCTTAATCCTCGCCAGGAGTGTTTACCGCTACGTCATCACATACAATCATATGGTGTAATATGAATAACATGAATCAAAATTGTACTATATTAGTCAAATGAGAATTAAATTGATATGCATATAAAAGAAATTAAATTCGCGTTTATAGATTTATTCTTTGTATAACATTTGCTTATTCAATATCGATTTTGTCAAATGCACTACGAAAGTTCACATTGTTCACCATCCTTATTTAATTCACTGTTTTATATGAGAAGACAGTATTAATAAATTGAATAACTAAATTCATACATTAATGACGTAGCGGTAAACACTCCTGGCGAGGATTATACTAAGAGATGCTCATCCGCAGGTTGTGCGCTATCTCTGTCTTGCAACTGACGTCACTGTGTGATAACTTTTAAATTAGACGTTCATGTTGATATCTGTCAATAACGGCAACGTGCGTGTTTATAGGTTATACTAATTTGTATAATGCGCTAGTTTCCAAATTACAAATAAACATTTGTATACAGAATTTACATCTTTTATCACACGATGACGTCATGCGGAAACGTTCGACAATGACTACGTTTACACGCACTTGATTTACGCCGGAGTTATAACTTCGGAGTTATAACTTCGGAGTAAGATGCCGTGTAAACGCTCTTTAACACCGGAACTACTAAACCGGAGTTATAACTCTACACCTGTTGGAAAAGAGGAGTGCACTTATTTAACACCGGAATTTCTGTCAACTCCGGTGTTAAAGTACGTGTAAACAGGCGACTACGATTGTTGCCAACCCAAATAAAATCGCACATGATACTGCGTAAGGTGTACCTATGTCTGTATGTTCATATTGGTTCATATTCAATACGATTACAATTCAATTAAAATGAAAGGCACCTTATAACCTCACAATAAGAAAAAATCTATTTTTTCATTTCATTTCATTTATATATTGGTAAGATTGGTACTACTGCAAATTTATTTCTAAATCGGAGTTATAATTCCTGCTAAACCTCAACGTGTAAACGGTACTGCCTAACAGGAGTTATAACTACCGATGTTATAACTCCGGCGTAAATCAGTGCGTGTAAACGTAGTCAATTTAAGCCTATTTAAACAGTGCTGCTACTTTTACTGCAAGTTCACTACAGTCCAGCAACACCTTGTATATTATGTACAGTATCAAGCTAACTTCAGGTAGATATAAAACTGGCTATATTGCTGACCATTAACAAAATAATACAGAATATTGCGACATAAATGTATTATTATTTGAAATAGAGTGATCTGTTACAAGCGTATCTTTAAAATAGTTCATTTTTCTTTTCGTAAACGACAAATTGACGATATAATATTTGAAATCCCGGCACGCTGCAGGAAATTTGTGATTGGTCAAATCACCACAATACCGGTGTTCAGAGACCCCTACGTACAGATTGTCAAAAAGCGAAGTGAATTTATAAAACCGAACTGCTGACATCTCACTAATATTAAAGTATTATTTATGAAAAATATGTGTAATTTCAAAAAGAGGAACAATTTTTGAATTTGTGAAATGGCACCCATTTTATAATTCGTTCATTTTTGTTACACTTAATTACATAGGTTACTGAACAGGAGTATAATTTTTTTTTTAACTGGATTGCAAATCACACATTAAAATGGCTAGTGTATCCTACCAAATAGCAAACCTTTTAGAAAAGGTATCAATTCTTCAATAACTTTTACTTGCAAGCTTTAACTTATTCTTGTAGATGCAGTCGTCCGATAAAGACTTTCGATTTATGGCCACTAACGATTTAATGACAGAGTTGCAAAAGGATAGCATTAAGTTGGATGATGATTCGGAACGAAAAGTGGTCAGAATGTTACTGAGATTATTGGAAGATAAAAATGGAGAAGTTCAAAACTTGGCTGTGAAATGGTTATATTGCTTTCAGATTTAAGGCATTGACTGACATATTTTTCAGTTTGGGCCCATTGGTTAATAAAGTGAAAGAGTTTCAAGTGGAGACTATTGTCGAAGCTTTGTGTACAAATATGATATCAGATAAGGAACAGTTGCGAGATATATCAAGTATCGGTTTAAAAACCGTTATTTCAGAATTACCTCAAGCTCCTGGGGGCTTATCAGGCAATATTTGTAAAAGAATCACCGGTCATTTAACTACAGCCATAGAAAGGGTAAGTTTAACTGAAAAGTGTCTCAGTATATCGTTGTCTTAGTAAGAAAAGCTCGTAAGTCCACTTTTTGTCAAAAATGACATTTTACGCTTAAAATAAATAGAAAAATGAACTCTATGAGCCCAGAAAATATTGTAAGTCCAAGGCAATAGCAAAAGGTTCAAAAGTGAATTAAGAATACCTCGTAAATCCATGCTGACTGGAAAATCTCGTAACTCCATAAGCGTTGCAATGCCGCGATTCTGTTTTGTCTAATGACACGATTATATTTAAAACAGTTTTTTGTCCGTCCTGTAAAATTTACTTATATGGACCTACGAGGTTTTCTTACTAAGCTGACGATATGTGCCAAATGCTTGTGCGGGAGCAATAAAATGAAACCGTTCACCCTTTAACATTTACAAATATTTGTTAAATTTCGTAATGACCTGTTCTTATATGTAGGTATTAGATCCAATAATCTAATATATTAAATGTTAGATTGATAGATTCAAAATTTTATAGGACTGGTTGCAAATGTTATAACACAATAATTAGTATATATCATTAATAATACACTCCGTAGATAAAGCATTAGCCTTTTATTTTGTGCCAGCTTGAATGACAAAGAAACCAAATATTGCTTTCATCAAGAGCGTACGGCACATGCGCATTAAAAAGGATGTTCGCATCCTGCGCCTATGCTTGTCGGTTCTGGAAACCGCATTTAAAGTGTGCCTGTGCGGATCGCCTTTAAAGACAAAAAAAATATCGTTTCTCTGTCTGGCATCTTGGCTCATTTTCTATATATGGCAAAGAAAGGCTAATGCTTTATATGATCTAAGGCATATAATCACATCTGAAATCTATGGATGAGATCTATTGTTAACTTCACAAAATATTTAACAATGTAATGATAAATCGTCAATCATTTAGTTATTACTAAATAAATTGCTTAAACTGCCACAATACAGAAATGTATACAACAATGCTATTTTCAGTGAAATGTTAGGCGATATGACCAAGATGTCGAAGCCTTAAATAAACAAAAAAAAAACTGCTAAATTTGTTTACGGATTGTAGTGATATTATTACAATGTTCATGTGTTCTTCATTCTTATCTTTTCTATCATTTGTTTTATTGTAAAAATATGATGTTGTATGCTGTTACCTTGGGCTTCTTCTAGCTGAGGTTCTATGTGTACCTATGTGTACATATGAGTATGTACCTCTATAATTATTGCAATACGTTGTGTCTCCTTTTTTGTGAATCGGAATTATAATTTTTGTTGGCTGGTCTTGGGGTACTTTCCATAAGCATTTCTGCATCTTGATTTTCCAAATTCTTTAGCATTTTAGATGTTATCATATAATTTCCAAAGGATTTTCCTCAATAGTTATTTTATTTATAAAAATATACAATGATTCTTACTCCAATCCCCACCCCATACTCACATAATAAGCATAAAAAATAAACATACTAACCATAATCAGACCACCATAAATCCTACTGAACTTACCAGAAATAACAAACAAAAGCAACTCTATCATGCAAACTCTGTCACTCTTCCCCCTTTTTCTCTACCTTTTCTCTCCTTGCACTCCACAAGCTGCACCTTCCATTCATATCCTTCCGACCAATGCCTCGGCCCAATCCATCTCCAGCCACCTCTCCACTAAACCAGCTTTGTCCTATTTCCAAAATTCCTCCTCCTTGCCTCTCCCTCCCCCCTCCAGTTTTTTGCATTCCTCAAACCACCTTCTTGCACTCCCTCGCCCCCCTTATTTCCTAATCCCAATTATACCTCCTCTCCCCTATGCACATCCTTTTCCAGAATGGTTTCTGGGGCTCCCACATATTCTTCCATTTTATCCCGAACTCTTCCCATGACTTAGAACTAACCCTTTTACTTTAATTCCTTTTTTTTACTTACTACTTATATATACTACTCATACTAACTTGTGTATTTAATATGCTTTATGTTTCTTAGTAGAAATTCCTTACATTAAAAAAGGAACAGTCCGTCTTTAATCTATCAGGGTTCATTTTCGTTTTAAGGCTTTATTCTCTATGTCTCAGTTCTCTTCCCACATCCCATATTTTGTCTTTTATATTTGTTGTACCATTTAAGTAATTTTGTCTTATACCAAGTGTCCCAGGAGGAAGGGGCAATATTCTGAGATACTGAAGTAGTATAGAGAAAAATGCTTAAAAACATCTACAGCAAATCTCACAGAGCGTATGCGCAATTGTTTTGTGAGATACAGCAATGTGTTGTACTGTTATACACATGACATACCTTGAGGTGCCTGTATAACTGCTCAAAATTTCTGCTGTGTACGTGTTCACTATCCTTCTTCTTAAATTTTAAGTAATGTCCCAAAGTTAAGCATGCCTTTCTTGAATGCTCATAGCGTCATGTAAAATACGAGCAGCAGTTAACTTTTTCATCACTGATACGGTCCAACACCGGAAGTAAGAACTGATTCTGACCATGGATTCTGACAATGAAGCACTCAGCAGGTAAACCAAATCTTGTTTTCAACTACCTGCTAAAGGAAACTATTGTCCGTTTATGATTTATTAGATATATACGCCTATTACACAAAACCCTATACCGTTGCGTCTCTTCTTATTATATACTCCTCGATTTAACCCTTATTAGTATAGTATCCAGTTTCACAAACCTTTGTTAAGATCATGGTCAAATAGTTAAATGGTTAAGAACATATTATGTGAGATGCCAAAAAACTTGTTATCTAAAAAGGCTTTGTAAAACCATAGATTAGTGGTTTAGAGAAGATAATGCTTGTTATTTTCATCTAACTTGTGTTAAATTTACTTTACAGGAAGATGTGTCAGTCCAGTTAGAGGCTTTGGATATCGTAGCGGACTTATTAGCCAGATTTGGAAATGTATTATCTTCATTCCACATATCTATATTAAATGCACTTCTTCCTCAACTTTATTCTTTGCGACAAGCTGTCCGAAAGCGAACTATAGTGGCTTGTAGTAATTTGGTCTTATCATGCAATAACACTTTATATACTAAATTGGTTGATCATTTATATGATGGACTTGCTGTTAACTTTAGTAGTCCAAAAAGCCGTACCTGCATTCAGTGTTTGGCAGCAGTTTGGTAAGAATTTAATGCTACTAGTAAAAATTGTGTAGATAGATATACATGTGTGATAACACACTGTTTTCCCACAGACTTATTCTGTTAGAAAGTAAAAGAATTATGCATAGGGAACCTGATTGGTATCAAATAATAACAATGTTGTGTGTAGTTAAATTACTTGAGGGTAGCCCCCTCACATAAAGTTTATGTTATTAATTTTTCGAATTTTTTAACCATAAATTAATTTGAAGAATTAAATAAATCCTATATATTCATACTCTTATTTATGTAGTATCATTGACTTTATACACTTTGGACAAAGGGTTTAGGATTGTGAATTGACAACACAAATGGATTTAGAACGGTTTTGGTACATGGAGCTGGCACACCAAAATTGTTACAACTCCAGTGTTGTTTCTTACTGCGCCATATTTATAAATGCATTTTTGAAATGAATTAAACTTATCAAAGACACCAATGATTTATATTGATAAATGAAATGTAAAACTGATGGTGACCTATTAATACAGTGTGTTTCATAAATATACCAACAAACCGACAAACTTTTAGGGATGGTAGGGGACATCAAAACAAACATTTTTTGCTTTATAAACATATGTCCAGAAACGGTTCGTTTTCGTGGTACTTACAGTTTGTTAAAGTTTGTAAAAAAAAAGTTCTTTAAATGGATAATCCATTTTAATAAATTTGAATTACGAGTCATCACAAGTTTTATACCAATAAACTAATCACTGTTACTATTCATTTATCTCAATGACGTAAGCATCGATTGTTGTTGTTGATGGTAACTAGATTTAAAGAATAAATTTACATATTAAATACCTGTAAGATTATATTAATATAATATATGTAATAATAAATTTAAAAACAGCCAAGTGGACAAAAGTTGAACCTTTGAAAATTTATTTTTTTTACAAACTTTTAGCAACCTGTACAATGAAAACGAACCGTTTCCGGACATAAAGCAAAAAATTTTTGTTCTGATGTCCCCTACCACTCCTAAAAGTTGTTGGTGTATTTATGAAACACATATATTGATGATAAATTTTCTATACCACAATGTGTATAATAATTGCCTATTTAACATACATGTTGCCACCTTCCCTCGTCCTTTGTTTATCGATAGTGTATGAAGTCAAGGGTAGTGTTGAACTCTTTTGTCTAACAACTATGGATTTTTTAAAGGTGGGTAAAAGCTGTACAGCTTGTACACATATTAACCCTGTGTGTGCCATGTTGATGCTTGGCACATTAAAGATCATTTTATGGGATAGAAATGTATCAAAACAAAATTCTGGTGTTGGTAATACTAACTATAACCTAATTAATGTATATGGAGGTTTTTGGAAATCTTCTTGATCTGGACTCACAGATACAAAATATGTATAAAACTAGTACTATTTTATACATGGAATATTTATTTAAAAATGTAATAAAGTGAATAAATATTATGTTAATGTAATTATTATTCATTCATTGTATTCACATTATTTTTTAATTTATCAGTCGGCAGTCAGGCCACAGATTTGGGGAACACATAGAAAGATTTGTACCCATAATACTTCAATACAGTTACGAAGAGGATGATGAAACAAGAGAATTTTGCCTGCAAGCTTTTGAAGCTTTTGTACAAAGATGTCCTAAAGAAATAACACCTCATATTCCTGCGGTAAACGCTTACCGAAAATAAATGCATACTTAACAATTAATTTTTAGATTATTAAATTATGTCTTAAATATATGACCTATGATCCAAATTATAATTATGATGAAGATGATGAATTTCAAGAAAATAAAAATGATGATATGGGAGACGATGACGACGACGATGAAGAAAATGATGAATATAGTGATGATGATGATATGAGTTGGAAAGTTCGAAGATCTGCCGCCAAATGTTTGGAGTCTGTTATAACTAGTCGTCACGAATTATTACCAGAATTTTATCGATCACTTTCAGCTGCTTTAATTACACGATTTAAAGGTACTTTTTTTATGAGGTATACACATTTTTATACACTCTTTTTCAGAACGGGAGGAGAATGTTAAGTCAGATATATTTCATGCATATATCGCACTTTTAAAGCAAACAAAACGTTCTATTACGGTCAATATGGGACCTGATTCCATTGAACAGGAGGAATCTCCTGTATTTTTACTTCAACAGCAAGTACCTCTTATTGTAAAGGGAGTTCATGGACAAATGAAAGAAAAAAGCATCAAGACACGTCAAGACTGTTTTCAATTACTTAAAGAACTATGTAGTGTGTTGCCTGGTGCACTAACAAATCACATAGGAGACCTTATACCGGGTATTCAATATTCACTTAGTGAGAAATATTCAAGTAGTAATATGAAAATTGATGCGCTATCTTTTATTTATTGTCTTTTGACATCACACCCACCAGAAGTGTTTCACCCATACATGTCAGTTTTATTATTACCTGTTATACATTCTGTCAGTGATAGTTTTTACAAAATAACTGCAGAAGCGTTGCTTGTGTTACAAGAATTAGTGAAAGTGATGCGTCCTTTGAATAGTCTCCCATCATTTGATTACACACCTCATACAAAGAATATTTACAAATGCACTCTGGCACGACTACGAACATCGGATATTGATCAAGAAGTAAAAGAACGTGCAATTTCAACTATGGGTCAAATCATTTGTAATTTAGGAGATGGATTGACAGACGAACTTCCTGTATGTTTACCCATATTCTTGGATCGTCTTAAAAATGAAATAACACGTCTAACAACGGTCAAAGCTTTAACCAAAATTGCGGCATCTCCATTATGTGTAGAGCTACCTATAATAGTATGTAATATATAAATAACGTAAGTTGGTTGTTTATTAAATTTTTTCAGGACGAGGTAGTTCCTGTGTTAGCAACTTTTTTGCGTAAAAATCAAAGGGCATTAAAACTAAGTACTTTACTTTTGTTAGATTGCCTTATAAGAAATTATACTATTTATGTTTACGATACCCTACTTCACCATGTTATTGTTGAATTACCACCACTGTTGGATGAGTCTGATTTACAAATTGCACAGTGGACTTTACTTCTTCTTAAATCTATGGCTGAATTTCAACCTGAAGCTTTACAAGATATATCGGCAAATATTTTACCCGAAATTATGAATTTAGTGAAGTCGCCCTTGTTGCAAGGTAATTTTGTAAACTATTAATTGCTTAAACTGTGCTTGATTCTACAGGTGCTGCATTAAATTCTATGCTACAATTTTTTCAAAGTCTGGTTGTGCGTAGTTTACCTGGTGCTGGTTATCATGACCTTCTTCAACTGCTGTTACAACCCATCTCTCATATCCCTAACAACCAAAGTGCTAATCTTCACAAGCAAGCTTACTATTCACTAGCAAAATGTGTAGCTGCCATTACAGTAATGGAGAAAAATCAAGCGTTACCTGTTGTCAACCAGTTTATTAATAACATCCAAATTGCGAGATGTGATTCACAACATATATTTTCACTGCTTGTTGTTGGTGAAATTGGCAGAGAGATGTAAGTATTCATCTAATTACTATATAAATTTTGACACTAATATAATTTGTCATCTATTTTATATCATCATATCTTTTTTGGCCTACATTACAATGTTGTGCAGCAGCCAGAGACCCCCATAGGATAGTTGTACGTACTTTTGAGTCTGTGCGTGTGACCTTTATTCAGTCATGTTTACAATTCATACAATTTTCTACATACTTTACACCACCAGAGATCGCACACAGTAATGATAATTTGTCAATGTGCTCTCATTCGTGAGTGGATGATATTCCCATACTGTATCTTGCAGTAAAATAGTCAGTTTCAAATGGGACTCTCCACTGATATACCAGGTCACTTATTTATCCTGCTCCTTATTGAAATTTCGAAATCTTATTGATAATGCCAGTTGAAAATGGGCCTGCTCTGGGATGGAATTGAATTATTACATTGTTTTGCTTAGATAGGCCATGGTCTGTTTCAAATAGCACTTTGCCCTCATAGGCAGATAGCGTGACTATTATAAAAAATTAATAAAATGTTCAAATAATGTGCATTTTGCACACTTTTACATTGAAATAATTTTCATGGAAATCAATCTTTATTAAAATGTGTTTTGCTCTTTTCACTAATTTTTTTTTTAAGTTTAAAGTTTAAAGTTTAAATCAATGGCGAAAATGTAAATCGGGAGTTACAATGAAAATAAGTGAACATAGCACAATAAAGGCATTTAAATGCATTATAAAAAAAAGTTGCCCAAAATTTCATTCTCTATTTTGTATACAAATTTCGATCCTTAATATCTTGTCTTTCTAGCCATATGCACAGTAATTTTGTTCACTGCAGCTTGAATCTTATTGAGGTTGCTTTCATATAAATTATTGATCAAGTGTTGCATTTAATCCCGTTGCTAAGGAATATGATTGGCTATGTGGTTGGCATATACATATCATAGTTGGCTAATGACAAATTTCTTCATCCATCATATTCCTTAACACCTGTATCAAATAACAGACATGCTTAGGCATTACAAACAGAGCTGTGGGATCTTTAATATAAACTTGACATTCATGGGATGTGGATCGTGTTCGGATGCTCATTGTATTTGCTCATTATATGTATATTAATATTCACTGGAATTTTATTCTAATATTTTCTGATACTAACTGATTTTTGAAATACCTACCTAAACAATATTTTTCTGGAATGCAACTTTCTACTAAAAACCCATATTTAGTATAAACAGAAATAAAATGCACAAATATAATAAACTAAATGTTATAATAATGGCGCTGTCATTAGTAATTGATATAAAATGGATAGAGTGTATATGTCACAGGTTCCTTTTAATCTTAATCCTTTCCCACTCGGCCACCCTATTCATCGAACAAAAGTTTCAAATACTGTTGTTTACTATAGGCTGTACCATACTTCAAATTCAGCATGGCCAGCATAATGTCAATGTATTTCTTATGGGGAAATTTTGGACAGCGTTGTCACTTTTCTTTTACCTGAGGCGCTATTCTGAAAGCAACTTTTAAGTACTGAATTCCAGAGGTTCTCAAACGTGATATAATAAAATTAACTAACTTATTTGAGAATTTTGGTAATTACAATGCATTAAATGCATATCATAAAAGTGAAAGGTTTGTGTTTAAATAAAATCCGGTTGAGGCGTAGGTTTGGCAATATAGCAGCTCGTAAGTGCAATAATGCTGAATTTGAAGTATGGTACAGACTATAGTTGTGTATGTGTCAGCATGTTAAATTTTGCCAGGAATGTACAACAGGTTAACGTTTTTTATTGAAGTTAATTCACATCTCTTTCAAAGTAATCTCGGTAGTACTGTGCTCAATTTGATAAAAACAAAGTGGAATACAGTTTCCATTGTGCTGGCGACAACAAAAATAAACATAATGACTATGCCGCTGAGTTCTGTGCAAAAATCTAAGAAACTTGTACCTTTAATATTTGCTTGTATCTTTTGCAATATTTATGTTTTTATATTTTTTGTTCATACCGGTAGACCATGATCTGTCTTAACCAAACAGAGTAGACACATTTTTCCCCCATCTAATCAGCATTACAATTTTCTTTATTTGTCAAAACTGATACAACTTTTCTTCCTGCATCTAAATGTCATTTGTTAACCAATTACACTTTTAGTGTCATATGGGGACAACATTTTTTTTCCTATTATACTAGTTTATTTAATTTTTTAGTAGGTTACCCGCAATTATGGGACTACATTCATCGGATCTGTGTCTAGCATTTAACAAATTGAAGATCTTGTCAGGTGGAGATAACGATTACTTCCATGATCCCATTACCAGGTTCATATTTCCTCATTCCTACTTAGGGATTATTAATAGCATTGACTTTCTACACTATAGACAAACGGTGCAATGTTATAAATTCCCGACAAATATTGGATCTGTGAAAGTGTTAGTTCGGAGCTATGCCACCAAATCTTCACAGCGCCACTCTCGTTACATAAATTTACGTCATAAATGTACGTCATGTTTACGTTAGCGCCCGTCCTATATTCTGATAACGTTACAAGAAATACAGTTACTTACTACTATCACAGAACGTATACTACGTTCTTTGCATACTATGATAAAATCAATGGAAATTGCAGTGCTGTTACAAAACAACACCTGCAATTCAATCTCTTCCTCTTTATTTACGCTTCTTTCAGGAATGCTTTGAAACATTTTCTGCTGTAGTTTTATTTGTTGGTGTCCTGTCGGATATTTTTGTACATATTTCCATTTCAAACCGCATAAATTTCACCACCGTATTTACTTAAGGATAACCTTAGGATAACCTCTGTTGTTTTTGAATCCTGGGCGCAAATCTCAATAAAAGTCCTCTAAGTCAGAGTGTTTTTAAAGTATTTTTTATTATCGAGATTTTAATTAAAAAAAAAGAAGAAGAAAAAAAGATGTTCTCGCGGACTTTTCCCGTTAGAGTATTTCGTCCCGGATTTTTCCAGATATTTTCGGAGAATTTTTGTTGAGTTTTGCGCCCAGGATTCATGAAAATCGGGCAACAAGGCATATTACGCAAACAAAGCTACGTTAAGGGACGTTAAGCTGCCAAGGCAAACAAAGTTAAAGATATACGGGACCTTGATAAGGCATGCTTTGGCTTACGCTGCGGAAACACTGTCCTTATCACAGTGTGAGGCCGACAACATGAGAGTTTTCGAGAGAAAAGTATTGAGAACCATTTTTGGCCCAATGTCTGAAAACGGAGAAACAAAGACAAGAACGAATCACGAAATATCGCAAATGTGTAGAAGAGAAGATGTAGTGAAATTTGTGAAATCACAGCGAATAAGCTGGTTGGGCCATATCATGCGAGTCGGAGAAGATATGGTGAAGAGACCAACGGGTGGCAGAGCTAGAGGGCGCTCAAGGATCAGATGGTGGCATGGTTACTGGGGATCTGGAAAGGCTGGGAGCTAGTGATTGGAGATCCAAAGTTCACGACAGGCAAGATTCGAAGGAGATTGTGTGAAAGGCGGCAAGACGCACAGACTGATGAGAAAACAGGATAAGAAAGAAGAGGAGAAATGAGTAGGAAAGATGAAGTGACATGTGAAATGTATTATGTGGGGACTTAACCACCTCGGTAAACGGATTTGAAATTCCCAGAAAGGGATAGCTATGTATTCTTAACGAATGTTAAGCTGCAACAAAATAAAATGAACATCTCATTTTTAACTTCGACGCCGATGCTGTAAGGTTTTTTCAAAAAACAAATTTTAAAAATTGATTTGTTGGTGTTAAAAAAATGAACGCATTGCGATGAATTTATAAACACATTTTTCGAATAAACTATGTGGGTGGGAATAGGTATGTGAATCGTCACAATCATAACAAGTGTGAATGAAACGTCATTAAGCTGATGGTGCCTTTATATGTAATGACGTTCCATACTGAAAAAATCAATACGATTTGCATTCCAGTGTGTATAACAAGTTGCTTATTTAACGCAAAAATTCACTAAATAGTAGTTTTCACTTTTCCCTATCTCACCGTTTGTCTATAGTGTAGAAAGTCAATGTTAATAGTAAAGTAAAATTTTTATGAGAACTACATGACGTCATAATGTGCTGACACCAATATCTTCGTTCCACGATCTCATTTTTAAAATTGTAGGGAAGTACAATACTTTGACAAATTTAGTTTGTTTTCGCGCGTACAAAGTTTTTGTGATTATTGTTGTATTTGCTTGTTTTAAACGATTTTTGTGTCGAAAATTGTATGACGTCATTTAGTTCTCATCAAAATTTTACTCTATTTTTATGATTAATAGTCCTACATGATAAAATATAGTTCGCCATCTCAACAATTCATAGTTGAAACCAAAATTAGCAAAGAAGCAGTATAATACCAGTACATCTCAAAGTACAGTTTTTCCTCTAGAAGTCACTGTTTTGTATTGACATTTGTAAAGTAACAAAATGCTTAATTTATAAAACTTGAGGTATGTTATTATTGCAGTGAAAGCTAGTCAATGGCCAACATAACAATTTTGAATTGTATTAAAGATGCACTACTGGTGCTGGAACTATATAAGGGGGTATCCAACATTAATCGGAATAGAATTGCTGTGGGCAGAGCTTGTGTAGTACGCATTTCTGCCGCTAGGTGTGTATAGCGCAACTGATTGCCAGTCCAGTGCCACCTGTGTTGTTGACCTGGCTGCAGTGATTGTTTTCTGCTAGCACTGTTTGGTTCTTGTTTCGTTTTTATGGTGGAAAGTTTAAGTGAATAACATGCAGCTGTGAAATTTTGTTTTCTATTCAGTAAAAATGCTGCTGAAATTGTTTTAATATTGTAAACAGCTTACATGAGTATGAGTGGTTTGCTAGGTGACATGTCGATTGATGACAAATCTCTTTCTGGACGTCCATCAACTGCACAAATCGACAAAAATGCGAGAACTTGTGCTCACAGATCGTCGACAGCCAACTGATCAACTTGGAGCTCCGTTCAGCGAATTTTAACCGAACATTTGAGAATGAAAAGGGTTGCTGCCAGTTTTTGGCTAAAAATAACATGGTTCCGTTACCCGCCTGACTTGACCCCTCGTGCACCCTCTTCTATATATAGCTTTTAAAAAAGAATTCCGGTTATTTTTGGATACCTCTTTGTATTTTAAAATCTAATCACCATGCACAAAACTTTTTTTCTAAATGTTCATAATTTGATAAATACAATTACATTTTGCCCTAAAAGTTGTCACTAATCAAAATGTTACGTATAGAGGAAGTACAAGCTAGCAATTAATGTATAACCATGTAGTAGTGTAGTTCCCTTAAATGTTTTAAAATCATTTTGAGAATCTCACTTAGCATAAGTAATAAATCCATGAAAGTGCTAATTGTAATCTTAAATAAACTGTATATTAATGTAAATTTACAGGGATCTTAGTTCTGTCACTAATTTAAAGGAAGTTATTTTACATTCATTTTTGGCAATATCTGAGGAAGTTAAGTCAGCTGCAAGTTATGCTTTGGGTAGTGTTTCTATAGGGAATTTGCAGCAGTATTTACCATTTATTTTACAAGAAATAGAGAATCAGCCTAAACGACAATACCTGTTGCTTCACTCCCTTAAAGAGGTAAGAATTGTATATTTCTCTTTAATGATTATTCTTACGAATAAAAATTTTTTAGGTTATCACGTGTTTGTCAGCATCGCCGTATCAAATTATTCAGTTACTTCCCTTTGTACCAGCAATTTGGCAACGATTATTCTTGCATTGTGAATGCATTGAAGAAGGAACAAGAAATGTTGTTGCCGAATGTCTGGGAAAACTTACGCTTATTGACCCTGCAAACTTGTTACCTCAATTACAAGAGTATTTAAATTCTCATTCACCTTTAATGCGAACAACAGTTGTTACTGCTGTCAAATTTACTATATCTGACCAACCACAAGCTATCGATCCTTTACTACGCCAATGTATTGGACAGTTTCTCAACACTATACAAGATCCAGATCTAAACGTTCGCCGAGTTGCTTTGGTCGCATTTAATTCTGCAGCACATAATAAGCCATCTCTTATTAGGGATTTACTTGATACGATTTTACCTCATCTTTACAGTGAGACTAAAGTCAAAGTATTAACTAAAATTAGTGAAATAGACCTAATAATTTCCTTACTTTTATAGAAAGAACTGATCCGAGAGGTAGAAATGGGCCCCTTTAAACATACAGTAGATGACGGTCTTGACATACGTAAAGCGGCTTTCGAATGCATGTATACATTATTAGATTCATGTCTAGATCGAATTGACATTTTTGAATTTCTCAACCATGTGGAAGGAGGTTTAAAAGATCATTATGACATTAAAATGTTAACTTATTTAATGGCTGCTCGTTTAGCACAAATCTGTCCTGGTGCTGTTTTACAAAGTATTTATATATTATAAATTATATTGTAAAATAATATCTTATTAATTTTTTTAATTTAGGGTTAGATAGATTAGTAGACCCTCTACGTGTAACCTGCACGATGAAGGTAAAAGCAAATTCTGTTAAACAGGAGTATGAGAAACAAGATGAACTAAAGAGATCTGCCATGCGAGCTATTAATGCATTATTAATGATTCCCGATGCTGGTATTGCCTACATTATAATTTTGAAATATTTATGAACTGTTTTGTTTTAGATAAAAACCCTCATCTTAACGAGTTTGTTACTCAAATAAAAAATACTCCAGATTTGCTACCTATTTTTGAATCAATTCAAAAGGATACAGCTAACATACATAATGATTATTTTTTAATGGATCAAAGCTAATTTCATTTCAAAATGTCAATATTTATGACTTGCTTGGTTTTCATTTAACTTCATTATATTCATTGTTCTGATAATGTAACAATTTATAAATTGTTTATTTGAATAGTAATTGTATCAAAACTATGTTTTACGAAGGCATAAGTTTTATAATTGTATTTTTAGTAGCTGTGTATGTCAATATGATTCTTTTTGAGAGATGTATATTTATTAAAAAAATGGTTACTGTATTCAGATTTGTATAAATAAAAATTCAAAGTTGCATGTTGCCGTTTTTCATGTTTAAATATATGTTTTAATTGTTTAGTGTAGAACCTATACATTACACACCTTTTTTTACGGTAGTATAAAACAAATCATTACATTGTACTTATTTGGCTGTTCCTATGTGCTAGATCAGAAACATTCATGTCGTGTGAAACCATCTTTCACGATTAATGATAATTTTTAAAACCATTCTTTTTGATATAATAATATTACGACCAAAAACAGTTTGTAATGAATGCTCTGAAAGTGTTAATACTTAAAAACTTTTTGTAGTTTTCTTTTTACAAATTGCAACACCTTAATCAAAGCATTCTAAAATACTGCGCAGTTGCACAAAAATAATTAATCTTAATTGCGTTAAGGGCATTACCTAATTATATTATCTCCACACAACCAGCTATAATCCTTAACCCCACAATCAAAATTAACACTAGATTAATGACTTTTGGGCAACCAAACCATAGTGTTACTGTTACCCTTCGTTGGTGTTAAGTGTGTACAATGTTCTTATGTATGTAAGTCTTTCAAGTATATGTTTTTATTGCTCAACTTTTAAACGGTGTCAAGTAATTTAATGTAACTTCTTTATAAAGGAAAGCTGTGACTCAAATATACCTTTTTCAATTTTTATAGAATTGTACGAAAAAGGTTTATAAAAAAAAGTACGAGGAGAATGAAAATGAGTGAAGTACACAAGAGAGTGAATTATTTTAACATGTTTCAAATTGAACTTCTAACATTCAAGTAGGAAAGTCTGTTCAATAAGGTCATGAAATACTCTGCACAGTTTCCTGAAGATCCATTTGGTCACTATTTTTAGAAGAGTTCTTTAGATTGTTAACTATTATATGTAAACTAATTGTAACAATAAAAGAGAACATTAAAGTTTGATCAGTTCACAAAAAATATTTGAGACAATCGTTTTCGCCATACACTTGTTCAGTTTATCTTTATGGCATTTAAGCATCTGAATCTATGTAAAATTGATGATTTTAGTTTTTAACATGTCACAACTCTTATTTATTTATTGTGTATAGTATTTATAACCGAAAAAGGAATAAATATTGCAAACTTTAATTTTGTTACTTATTTAAATTACAAAAATAATTAGCGGCGACCAATAATACTTTTAAAGTCATTTACTTTGGCATTCTGTTACTCTTAAAGTTGCGTATATATTTAAACAAGTATACTTAGCTATTGTTCTATAAACTTCCATAGCCTTGCTTTCCCCAGAAAATATTTCCATGAACATGTGCAGGTTCTTTCTTGAGAAACCCGTCAGGAACATGAAGTTCTGTCTAGCTTTGTACTTTGTTTGTGTGTCTGAGTTATTACAGTGACTCCTCTGGAATATAAAACAACATTGTCTTTTGTTCCACTTTAACCCATACAACTAAATGAAAATGGGTGTTCTGACACAAGATCTTTACGATCTTGTCTGAATATATCCAGTCCTGGAAAATGGGTGCTAGAACTGTTGAGTTAAAAAAATTCTAGTTAAGAACCTTGGCCAGGTGCTTTTGTGACATACCGGCTTAGTAGCTTAGTTAACTGACAAGTTATACACAGTGGAATGTTGCTATCTATGACAGCTACCTTGATTTCCCTTTTCGCAGTTTCTTTGCCGCTACGGTTGCGAGTTGGTACAGCTTTAGTTGCTGCCCGCCGTCGGATGGGGCCGTGGTCGACCCTTTTTCTTTGAAGGTTGAGTCGAGGTTGGATTATTCGACCTCTGCCTTTTCTTGCTTGCATCCCCCCGATTCTCCACTTGGCTCTAGGTGCCTACCTCTTGGAACGGGAGGTAGATTGTTTATAGGGCGGGGATGATATTGCTCAGTATGGTTTGTGCCAGTCAGGTTTTTTCCTCTTTTATTCTGCGCACTTTTCATTTGATGCGGCTCAACAGCTTGTTAATGTATCTTGAATGGTGAATTGATTCATTTTCTAGCTGGGGTAGCATAGAAAACATGCTTAGTTTGGCTTCCGAGTAGGTCATTGAAAAACGAACTACCTTCCACCAGCTCTAAAAAACTTATCCAATTGGCGGTCCCACCACTACACAGCTTCGACCTTCCGCCTTAAGTGAAATTCTGGCCAAAATAGTAATATAGTATATAGCCGTGGCTTGGAGATCTGATTTCTGCCCAATGGTCACTCAACTACCAAGATGCGATCATACACTGTTTGGTGTTTGGATTTTTCCTTGGGGTCGTCATTGGCGGATTGAGGACAGGATTTTTGCACCCATCAAACACCATACATTAATTTAATCGCTAAACCACTCAACTCTACAACCACAGTATACGTCTTTCGTAAGACGTATATACTATACTGTGCTACAACCATGACAAGGTAACAACACTGAAGCCATTTTTCTATATTTCAGGTAGTCTTGTGAAGAGCTTTGACCGATCTATTAAAAACTCTGTCGTGTCTCTTTCAGGCTCATACGTAATATCGTTCAAAGTTACCTACTGTTATTTAATGTTATTTATAGCTGCTATAGGATATAAATGCGAAGTTACTAAAGTTAGTAAGTTGCATATTAGAACGTCGCGGTACCTACAGAGACAAGCTGAATTTATTTATATAAATATAATACCACAGATAAGTTACTATGTGATAATACGTATATGATTCTGTTTGTTCTTGTTTTAAAAAGGGAGACAAATTTATATATTTTGTTATATACACACCTTAACTTAAGAACTGATAAAAAATGCAAACTGTAATTTCCTTCTGTATTGTTAAAAACATTTACTCCCTGCAGAACACGCACAGAGCTAGTGTTAAAAATTTCTGAAAATAGTCGGACGTTATCGTTATTTTGAAATTACCATATCTATTTAATTGTTTTTAAAAAATGAGTGTAAAGAAGCCTTTAGTTACGCCCTTGAAACAGAATGTAGGCAACCTATAAGTATTTTAGGGAAAAAATTAAACCCTAAAATATTTGTGAAATGTTGAACGCATTTGTGGTTTGTTTATTACATTTTTGTAGTGAACAAACCTTTATACAATGGCGTTGTCAACAACGAACGTCAGATATTCATTATTTTAGTTCATTTGTAAATGTTGGTTGTTTATGTTGTAAAAAGTGTGTTTTAATTTAGTTTCGATTTTTTGGTATAAAGTAAAATGAATGGTTTGAGTTGGAGTGAGTTGTGCTGCTTGTTTTGCTGCCCACCATGTCCAAGTAGAATAGCGGCGAAACTGGCATTTTTACCACCTGAACCTACATACGATTTTCATGCAGATGGAGCCGGCAAATACGCTTTAACACTTACGGAAAGAGCGGAGTGGCAATATTCCGAGCGTGAAAAAGAAAATGTAGAAGGTTTTTTTACTAGGACTAGTCGAGGCAATCGAATTGCCTGCTTGTTTGTGCGATGTAGTAACACTGCCAGATTTACCATTTTATTTTCACACGGCAATGCTGTCGATTTAGGACAAATGAGTAGTTTCTATTTGGGATTAGGATCACGTATAAATTGTAATATATTTAGTTACGATTACTCGGGGTATGGTGTAAGTGCTGGTAAACCTTCGGAAAAAAATTTGTATGCGGACATCGATGCAGCTTGGCTCGCTTTACGTACACGTTACGGTATTAGTCCCGAAAATATTATTTTGTATGGACAAAGTATAGGAACTGTTCCTACTGTTGATCTCGCAGCACGGTACGAAGTTGGTGCTGTTATATTACACTCACCTCTTATGTCAGGTATGCGAGTGGCCTTTCCTAACACCAAGAGAACTTGGTTTTTTGATGCCTTCCCCAGGTAAAGTTTAGTTTTAATTGACCATGTACTCAATTTTACCATTTCAGTATTGATAAAGTACCCAAGGTTACGTCTCCCACATTAGTTATTCATGGTACTGAAGATGAGGTAATAGACTTTTCACATGGACTTACAATTTTCGAAAAATGCCCTCGAGCGGTTGAGCCCTTATGGGTTGAGGTGAGATTTTATTCTATAATGTACAATTTACTATTTTTCTTATAGTCATAACTAAAATAGATATCTTCTAAAACTTAAAGGGCAAGTTTTTCAAATTTTGTGATTATTCTTGCCAAAACATACATTTTGTGTATTAAGATTTGCTGTGCTGCATATAATAATTAATAACACAAATCTGAACTGAATGGATATAACCTGTGTTGGCATTATTAAGTAATTTATATCCACTTCAGTTACAATTATGGTTCAAAGTCTCTTAATTCACAATAGAATATCTGTTATTGAAATTTTAAATTTTATCAAGCCCTTTCGTGACCTCTGTTATCATAATTATGCTTTATACATTAATGGACAATTAGGTTGATGCACTTGTAATGTCTCATAGTTTTAAAAATTTGGAAACCAACCTTTCCAAGGTAAAATGTATGTTTTAATGACAAATTAATGATGAAATATTTAGCGAATTTAACACCAAACATGTTTTTTAAGGGCTATGTAACTCAATTTCTTACATTATACTGTAAGAAATTAAGATACTTTGTGTATATATATAGAGTGAGTTTTCTTTTCATTATTTGTATGGTAGGCGTTGAGCCAAGTGGCCAAAAATGGCCAGTTTGGTTTCCTTTCTGGGAAGTAGGTAAATGTAATCTACAAGTTTGATTCGTCATGAAGGTAGGATAAATGTTTGGTATGATACTTTGTAAAATTCAGTAGCTTAGTGACGTTATGGCCCCACAAAGATGACCGCCGGGCGAAAATCGTTATTAACCATTTTGTCTGGTTTCATTTGTAAGGAGTGAAAGTATCATACAAATTTTGATGCAGTATAAAGCCAGGATCAATGTTTCAGATGATATTTTGTAAAATTGGGTAGCTTAGTGCAGCGGTTCTCAACCACCGTGTCGCGACACACGTGTGTCGCAAGTGACTGTCAGGTGTGTCGTGAGATTTACCAAATTTTTATGTTATCCTTTTGTACCTGTCGAATTTTTGTGAATAAAAAAAGAATATATCCATTTGCGTCATCAATAGTTGCATACATTTCAGCCGGAACACGCCGGAATGCAGTACCGCCACCTCACAGAGAAATTTTTTTGCACAATGTTTTTTTATAAATCAATAATGACTCTTGAAAGAGCAAAAATAGTGTTAAACTGCTGTTTTCAGAGGTAGATTTTCAAATATTATCCCGGAGTACGCTCCCCTCCAGAGGCGTATTAATTATGCTTCTGCCGCCTAGGGGCACAAGAAAAATGCCGCCCCATCACATCCCTCACCACAGGAATAGAACTTACTTATGCAAGTGTGAAGTCCAGAAAACTTTTTTATTACAAATAAATAGGTAGAATTTATTTCATTTTCGGCGTATTGCAATTTAATAAAACAATACTACATCTGGACGACGAGAAGCGGCAAATGGTCATGCAATTTCTTAGAAAGCCTGTGGCTAAATAGGACTGTCCATCTGATTAGGACCATATTTAAATGAGTTCGACTGAATAAACTGAAAGTGCAGCGTAAAATAGTAGCTCGTATTGACGTATTTCTACTTCAATTTTATTTTCCATTGTTTTCCAATTTTTTTCAAAATTTTCCTTCAATTAATTTTGGTGCCCCGTAATTTTGCCGCTCCCTAATTTTTGCCGCGCTGGGCACCAGCCCTTAAAGCCCCCCCCCCTAAATCCGCCACTGCAGTACCCGAAGATGGTCGCTGAGCAGATATCGGTCTTGTTTTCCAATTTCCGTATAGTCAACTATAGGGCTATCCAGAAAGAACCTGCGGCTACTTGTGGGCATACTTTCTGGGCACTGTAAACTTAACAAGCACATGCACCGCATGGGCTTGGTTGAATCACCATCCTGTAGAGGATGCTACACAGAAGATGAAACGGTGCAACAATACTTTGTGAGTGTCTCGTACTCGTCGAAGCAAGACGATCCATGTTTGGGGAATCCTGGCCGGACATGGCTAAGGTCAGAACCGCTCCCCCGTCCAGCGTCCTCAGGTTTATCTCACGTGTGGGACGGCTTGAGTGACGTTGCGGGGCTGAGCGACTCTAATCAGGGAAGCAGCACAAAGGGCCCGAATAGGTGGCCTATGTGCGAGTGGACTTCTGACCACCCTCCCATCGTAATCCAGAATCCTATAGTCAACTTTTCCGAGGCAGGCTTTTCACCACTGGCAAAAAAAAGTTAAAATAACAGATACAACCGATGAATGCATTATTCACTGTACCAGCGATAACAGCAGTTTAGTGAGTCTATCATCTATCGAATCATGGAAAACTCTCCTGAACGCAACGACAATAACGAAATATTGTTGGAAATTGCAAAGTCAGTTACCAAAGAAGAATTTCCTGTATTAAAGTACCACCGTCAATGTCGAAGCATCTTTACCATGAAATCTAAACTCACTAGTAGTATGGCTAAGCAGAACGCAACATTACCGGATGAACAATCGGTGTCTTCTACAGTGCGGTTACGTAAAAATTCATTACACCAAAATACATTAGGACCAAATTCTATCATTCATCTGCATTTTTTGTGAGAAAGAACAGAAGACAAGCCAGGAAGTAGAACACGTGAGGAACTAGTACAATGTGTGGATTGAGATCCAGTGATACGATCAAAGCCTCTGCTATATCGAAAAATGACAGCAGAATTGTTCGGTTAGCTGAGACTATGTGTTTCGTTTCAGCAGAAGCAAAGTACCATTTTTCATGCTATCGTAAGTACATGCGCAATGATAGTTCAGCAAAATCATCTGAAATAGAGGACACGACCCTAGAAGATCAGAAATTTCAGAAATATGCTATTGTGGAACAAGCTGCATTTAGTGAACTAACTAAGTATATGGAAGAACTTTTTGATAATCCTTTGTTGTGAGATTTATCGAGGTTACCAGCCGTTACGTTTAATGTATTAAGAACAATGAAGTGTCGGGAGTGAAGGCTCGCATCAAAAGAAACTTAAGATGGAAGTTAGAAAAATTGTATGACTCGAAAATTCATTTCTAATGATAGTGGTCACCTGTTAATACTACCAAACAGTATGTTAAGAGATGATTTTGTTCGAATGAATGACCAATTATCTGCAAAACTGAAAGCAATAGAGACATGTTCCGACAAGATTACTGCTGCATGTCTAACCCGTAATGAAATCCTGCATCTTGAAAGTGGGAATGTATGGTCACCGACGCCTGAATTCCAACTTCCCCATCTCCTATTAGTAGTATGTTCTGGTTTGTGTCTCTATTTTTATTTAAAATCTCTTGCAACTTGTTATAGTAGTTTCCCATAGTTGTCTTATCTGTCCCCTGTACTGGGGCATAGCTTTGTATTATTATTATTATTATTATTTTGTTTTCCATTTCAATTTCCAATGTTTATCATTTTTGAGTCTATTGCATTCCAGTTTCTTTGGTTAATTGCTTTCGTTATTATTATTCCTACCCCTTGTTTGGCTTGCATCCTTTCTGTATTTCCTGAATAATATAGTATATATCCATCTTTTAATTGTTTAGATCTCGATGTGCTTCGCTGTAACTCATCACTGTCAAAATGGCGGTCAGAATATAAATGTTTGCTAAATAACGAATATAACATTTAAAACTTATTTTGACGTAATTTATAAAAAAGGTTTTTGAATGAAAGATGGTCATGACTATTGCGTCAACATTTATTAGTCGTTACTATTTGTCAACATTGATTCGTTATAACTATTGCGGTATTTGCATTGCAATTTTGTTCCGTCTGGCAATGCTAGAACAGCATTCTCAATTCGTTCTATTTTTAAATAGATATTTTGTTCAATTGCATTTGCTGTTTTTTATTGTAAATTTTGTTTGTTGTAAATAAATTGTACTTTCATGAAAATTGTTTACTGTTATTTCAATTATTAAAAGTTATTAATAATAATAACAGCCCAAGGTTGTTTGGATTTGTATCTTGCAATGGTAAATTGCCCAATGAATTTCTACAGTTTTGTTTAATAACATTATTTCTAAATGTATGTGCAATATACTTATTTAATTAATGTGTATATATTTACATATTATGTACAAATGCAATTAAGTAAATTCATTGTGTTAATGCAATTTTGTTTGTTACAGGGTGCTGGTCACAATGATGTGGAATTATATAACGTGTATTTGGAAAGGCTCAAACAATTTGTAAATGTGGAATTAGTTAACTGACAGATAATTGGCACTGACGACTGTACAGCCAGCTCTGGAACATCTAGCTCAGCTGGAGAAAAATTACTCTAGCCCGGGGCAGCGGGCTCGGCTTCTTGTCGTCCCGCTTCTCCACCTCACTGCCCTTCACCACATCTTACTTTACGAGCTCTATCCGGTATGCTGGCTCGAGCTGAGCGACAATGCTCTAGTGCTCAAAATTCACCTCGTTCTCAACCAGCACTACCACCACCAAAGGCTCAGTCTCTTCCCACATGCAACGGTGTTACGTCAGTTTGTCCTAGTGCTTGCTGTTGCCCTGTGCTTGAGACTACTTGCTAGCATTTGTGTACATAGTGACATAAACCTCATTAAAAAAATTTATCGACAATCTTTCAAGTGATGCAATATATTGTGTAATACCAGTTTATGTAACTTACTCTGTATTTCTAAGTGTGAGATTAGGATGATAGTTTGTATTTCTTATACAATACTTATCTTTTGCCTTGTACCATGGAATTCATTCATTGAACTGAATACTGAGTTACTAAACTTTGTATGGAACTAGGAAATAATCCTTTTCACGTGATGAGTGATTTTTTATCACTAGCGAAAATTTTGTCTCGATCTAGTATTTTAAATTATTTAAGTACAACTACAGAATTTGTAATATATAATATAAACTTATTTTCCTAGTTTATTATTATAATTTATTACCAAATTGGGAAAAAACCTGCTGTAGTTGCTTATTATTACATTTTGTATAATCAACATTTTATACAAATTTAAGTCATGAATTTTTTGTGATCATTTAGAGTTTCAATACATATCAGTTAAAATTCTTGCAATTTGTTTCCAATTTCAGTTTATTTAACTTCTATACTACTTCATTATACCTATAATTATACATTTCCCTATAATATTTGTCCTAATAGTACAAGTTATCACTAACCAATAAAACACATTTTTTGAATTTTACTTTTACTTCTAACAAATTATGCTTATTGTTATTTAATGACATTTTTTGATTTGATATTTTTGTTTTTTATTATATATTTTCTGAAAGTCACACTAATAATAATATTTATTGCTGTTAACATGCCAGAGAAAAATATTTACAGAAATCAAAAGGAAAAGAAGAAACATTTTTACCTTAAGGTTAAATTAAACGTAAATTACCACTTTTAAATATTCATTAATATTATAAAATGCACCTTCAATAAGGAATTTTTTTAACCTAGTTTTTAATGTATTATATGGCAAATCCCTGGTCTCACCAAGTAGTAAATTAAAAAGATAAAACGAAACACTTTCAACGAGAAGAATAAACCATTAGTTTTATATGCTTCCAAGTCATTCCCTTGTGTAAGGCATGTTTTGTACAGTGGGTGACAAGTTTCATTGCATTGCAGTTGGAAATTCACATGATGTTCTTAAGACACTATTACAGGAAGACTTGGTTAAAATGACGAGAATTACTAAACCATTTAGAAAATCATTATAATATAATTGTATATTGTTTTGAGTATTACCTATTATGTTTATACCCTCTTTTCATTTTATTTCAAAGAGTTTTATATCTACACAAACAATGGGAAAAAGTATATATTATTAAGATGATGTATATTTTATCAATATATTTAAATGCAGTACAAAATAAACAATTTATATGGTAGTTACAACATAATATAAAAAATGCAAGTATATCATAATTTTAAAACATTGCATGTAGTAGCAAATGAGTTTTCTGTAAGTTTGCAGAGGTAATACTAATAATTTGTTGATGTTGGCGGCAATGATGCTGGTAGGGGAAACGGCTGTATGTCCTCCCCAACATGATCCTCTCAGTTGAACAAGTGAAGGCCTCCACAAAAAAACATAGCGCCATCTCGTCTGTGTGGGATTCTCTACAATATTATTGTTTGACCAAGCTCATATAGTACATTGCTTGTTCATTTTGGTAGTCCCCAGGAAAGTATTCCCACAAGCAAGGGCAGGTTCTTTCTTGATAGCTCTGTACAGAGTTTAAGGTAGTCCGTTTGAAGGCATGTCTAGTGGCCTATAGTAGAATTAGACTCTCGACTATCATGTCTGAATTGTGCAGAGACTAGTTTGCATGTGTATAATTTGGACAACCTGTATTCCGCAGAGTGGACTTTGATGGCAGTTATGCAACTAAATACAAATAGGCTGCTGAATAACTAATAAGAAGACATTTTTTTGGTATTCCAACCTAACATCACAGATGAATCTAAACGAATGGAATTGGTACACTGCAGTGAACTGAGTTTCTATATCACTCAACCTTTAGGCAACGAAATTCCAAGCAGATGTGGTTTGGCAAGAATAACGCTTAGTAATGCACTGAGAACAAAATAATTAGAGCAGAATTGTGCTCCAAATATTAGGCCACTGCAAAATTACAGTAATACCCTTAGATCATATAAGTGTACCTATATATGGTCCACCATTGTATATTGTATATATATGCAACCTGTTCAAAGTGTAAGTTATTGCCAAGTTTGCTATTATTAGAAGTTTTGTTAAATTAGCAAATATGAAGTAGTTTTTCTCACGATTGTAATGGCCAAATCAAAAAAACCATTGTACATCGGGTTATCAAGATACTCAACAAAGTAACATCTAGTCTACCTACACAGAGTAAGGAAACTCAAACATAATTCAAAAGAAATTAAAATATAATGAAAGCGAAAATAAACAATAAAAGGAACTTGTTTTTGTTTTGAACTCGAAATAAATTACTATACTACTACAGCGGAGGCAACTAAAATAATAACAATAACTTTTTTAGATAAAGTAGAGCCATTGAATAAATAAGAGAGCGAAAATTCTACTTGTTTGTTTTAGTGCAAAATTAAAATTGATGGTTTCAACTTAAGGCTGGGGAATGTAATACAATAATTATAGGCACTCCTAATGTCAAGAACAACCACTAAAATACTTAAAATTATACCATACTATTTACACCACATGTAGAGGGTGAACCAATGCCATATAAATTTGATACTAGAAAATGCAAAAAAAAATTATCAAAGAAGTGCAATTTTTTTGGGAAAGAAATCATTTCTCTCGAGACAATATATACCTAAGTCTAATCAACTTACAATTACCATCATACCGTAAATAGGGGTTTATATTAATGATTCGTCAACGTGGGAGCCTACTGAACTTCAAAAAAGAGAGTTACTCTTGACATTAGTTTAGTTTACGCTCTGGTTGCTCACGAGAATAAAAATGGCGGTGTTTTCGTATTTCTTTGTGTAGATATTAGATTGCGATGGAGATATTTATTTTCTTCTAGAGAAATAGGGATAGACAATAATTCGTTAACTGTTATTTTTTGGAGAATGGCACCAATTTAAATTGCAATGCGCACACGTAGCGACATCTGCAAAGTAATTCTTACTCAACGCTTCAGCCTTATTCTCACTCAACGCTTAAAGTGAAACAATCTATCTAGACGTAAATAGTCATAATTTACATGATGAATCGCAGGTGTAGGTAAGTATTTCCAAAAGTAAACATATTATGATATTAGTTTAAAGTTGAACCAAGAATAGTGTTTTGTGTTGTACCTACCTCTTCTTTGAGTGTTGTCTGTGCATTGAGTGGTGTATTTAAGACCTTCAACGGCCATCTCGTTTTCCTATTAAATTATTCTACAAACATTATTCCTCAAATAAAGTGATTTGGAAGTAAAGCAAGTCTTTAGCGAAATTAAACAAAGTTTTCTATAGGAATTTAATTTGTGTAACTCTCAAAAGATGTCTTTAAAGTCACTAAATGTTTATTTAGCAACAATGACAACAGCGTATTTTAAAGTAAAACTATGCGCAAGCGTTACGCTCTGTATCCTAAATGGTTTTAAACTCAACTTCTTCCCTGTACAATTCTTTTTCTTTTCAAAATCATATGTTTTTTGAAAGTAGTTTAATTTCTCGTTTTCTAAATTAAACATGCTCAATCTCCGAAAAACGGTTCTTTCACGTGGCGTGAAAAGGTAACTTTAGTTATTTATACACAGTTTAGGTTATATTTTTGTTTCTATTTCAGAATTAGTAACACGGATTGTTCTCCCGTGAAGTGGTCTAAGTATTTTAGTAAGCAAGAATCACTTCATATTAATGACAATACATTTAATATCTACTGCTGCGGTAGTACTGGACCAGTATTATTACTTATACACGGTGGAGGCTATTCGGCTCTTACCTGGGCATTGTTTGCTGTAATTGGTATTGTTATTAATGAAAACAAAGTGCTTAGATTCAGTTTTAGGAGGAAGTGACACATAAGATTGAATGTCAGATATTGGCTCTTGATTTAAGAGGCCATGGTAATACACAAACTGATGACGAAACAAATCTTTCCTTAGATGTCTTGGCAGAGTAATTATCTGAATTGTTTTTCTCGTTTCTTTAAAGTTATATTTTAGGGATATTGAAATGATTGTTTCTACAGTGTATGGAGATAATCCTGTTCCAATTGTGTTAGTAGGACATAGTTTAGGTGGTGCAATTGTAGTGGAAGTAGCTTCACGAATTTCTGCTGTTGTTGGAGTGTGTGTGATAGACGTTGTGGAAGGCACTGCTTTAGAATCTCTGTCTTCTATGCAAAGTATTTTGAGAGGGAGACCAAACAGCTTCAGCAGCATTGAGCAAGCCATTCAATGGAGGTAATTCCTATCTTGTATTATTATTTTGTTATAGCCTATTTCAATGGTCTTTGACGATATCGGATTTGAGCTCTCTTTTCGAGTACACATATGTATTTCTGTCTGTTACATAATGCTAAAAGGAGACAGAAGTAAACAACTTTTCAGATATAGTTTGCATTTTTTGAGTTTAGTAGAAAGAGATGAGGAGATACAAATCAGTCACCCCTGATTTGTATCTTCAACCAGAGAGCGTATATCAATGGTATTGAAACTATAATTATGTCTGTGTTACATACACCTCTTCATTATTCATTTATTGATCATTAAATATTCATTCATCCTCCCATGCATACCGTCCACTCTAGTGGATGTACATACACAGGGCGGTTCACTAAGACCGCCGAAGTAGTCTTAGGAAGTGGACATTTTTTTTTAGAAAAGTGACCACAAGAAATTGCTGGAAATAATTTTCAAGTTCCTAATTCTACCACTAGTGGGCGTAATTACTAAAGCAATTTTTTAGATAATTTCCCCATATAAGTTGTCAAAAAATGCTACTATTTGCGTTTTCAATCAAAAGAGTCACCCCCTGATGGCGTGTACATAAAGCTACCAAGCGGTGATCAGCTGGTTTTGGTATTTAGGTTGCCGTTAAAACAAGTTGATTAAAACGTAAATTATTTAAATTTCTGTTAATGATGCCCAAGTTTAACAAAGAATTTTAACACGAAAACGTGAGCACGTTTGTGCAAAACCAGCGTTGATTACCGTTTGGCGGCCATAATAACATTCTACAGCGCCCCCTACAGTTGCTTAAAAACGCGAATGGTAATCCTACAAAAATTCTACATCTTTACTGTCGACCCTATAGTTTAGGTTTGGCTTTACCGAATTTGGTAAACTAGGTTTTGTTTAAGAAAGGAGGCCAACAATCTCTCGTGATCACTTTTCTTTTAAAAAAAATTTCCGCACAGCTCTATGTCTATTACTTCCTGAGATATGGTACCTTGCTGGCGTTACTGAACCATCCTGTATATTTTGTTTGACATCATTTGGTTATATTGCGTGAGTTCAGGAGCAATAATAATATTAAAAAAAGGTTAAAAATGTGTTATATTTTATTCGATGTATACAGCTTTGTCTGTGTATGGGAATTTAGTACTGAGATTGTGTCATGATATTGAACAAAGAAACCATAAGGAATTGTAGAAAGTAGGATAAAGTGGAGGGAAACAGAAATAAAAATAGTAATGGTATATAGCAGAGCGATGAAAGAGATGATAGAAGAGCACGAGGAGGGAATGAAAATAATTGGAGGGGACTTTAACATGAGAATAGGGAAGACAAGATAGAAGAGACAGGCAAAGGCCAAATTGCTAAACATAGAGGGAAAAGAATTGCTGGAAATGTGCAAATAAAAGAATGGGGGGAGTTACTTTAGTAATTGTTAGAATGGGAACGGAGAAGAGAGGCAAAGAAAGAAGGGAAATGTAAGAGAGGAAATTGGAGAAGGAATTAAAAAGTTATGTAAGATTCTCAGAGCCTTGCGTTGTAGATCAAATAAATGTTTGCACCTAGGGAATGTCCCCAAACTTCGACTGCATACCTGTATGATAGGTTACTGTGACAAATAGGTTTTTACCAATTTTAGTTGAAATGCACTACTCATGGGGTTTAAAACTTAGCTTAGGATTGATAAGTATACCTAAAAATTTAACATATGAGAATTTTTCAGTGTTGATTTGATTCATTTTATCAGTTTTAGCAGTGTTAATAGACAGCATATTAGCATGACACCATGGTGATCATATTGTCATGAATAATTATTAATTCGTTTGCACTAGGGTACCCAAACAGTAATGTTGCATCATCCTCATACAGGAAAAAGTTCTTTGTTGGCAAATATTTTTGAGATGCTAACTTTTGTTCAGTAGATATAACCATGAATGTTTTCAAACAGTATAGTGTGCATTCTTAATTAAACTCAATTATGCTGGTGCTATTTACTATAATAAATGATCTAATTAATTGAAGAAACATTAACCCAACTAATCCATTTAAACATAAAGTAAAGAGGTTAACTGGTGATTGTTTCTTTTCTCATAGTTTCTACATTATCATTTGAAATAGAAGAAACTTATTTTAACGCCTATGTATAGATATGTATTAGATTATTGTAAACTGTAAAATGACATTTCTTAGGACTAAAGATTTTTTGAGTTATTATGAGTTACATTAAATTTTGTTGTAGTTACCGAAGCGGACAAACACATAATATGGAGGCTGCCAAAATTTCAATGCCTGGTCAAATAAAGAAGTAAGATTTTCTTAATGAGATCCTTAACATATTATTGTGAAAATAATTGCAGTTATAATACGAATGAGTTAGCTGCAACAGAAAATTGGCCAAAGAATAAATTGAATAATGAAGTTGTTGAAAAAATATCTCGACATTCAGATGTGATTTGTGAAGAAAATGAAGAAGTTGAGGATGATGATGCACCAAAGAATGGTTCATCTGTTTTTGAAATACCAATTTGTAGCAGCAAATATACGTGGAGAATTGATTTAAGTAAGACTGAAAAATTTTGGATTGGTTGGTTTAAAGGGTTATCCCAGAAGTTTCTTGATATTCGTGTACCGAAAGTATTGTTATTAGCTAATATTCATGGACTTGATACTACTCTAACAGTAGGCCAAATGCAAGGAAAATTTCAATTGCAAGTTTTACCACGTTCAGGACATGCTATCCATGAAGACCAACCACATCGAGTTGCCGATATTGTTGCAGGATTTTTAGTTAAGCAAAAAATTGCAGTGGCAAAAAATGATTTTGCACCTGCAATGCCAGGGTGTTAACCTTCAAGTACAAAAGATCTATATTTTTATGAAAATATTTTATTTTATATACGTCAGTCTAAAATGTATACAGTGTTCAGTGTTAATAATTTATTCTTACCTCATTCATTTTGCTTACTATTGAAGTAAAAATTTGTTGATGAAAAAGCAAGGGTATTCATTCCCAATATTTAACATAAAATTTTGGGAAATTTAGTTATTAGTGAACAAAATTAATAAATTTTTATTATTTATTTTTTGTTTGTTTAATGAGCATGAGCAATTAAGGCTATTATATTATTATTTATCATATTCAACGACATATAGAAATGGACTGCGCATGGTTATGCTAAGCCGCGACACTGCAGGTGAGAGAGAGGGTAAAGGTGGAGGCCTAGTTCTAGCTTTATCTGTCCCGTATCTATTGGCCGCTGCATTCCCATGAAAATGCAGCAACCAATAGATACGCGATAGATAAAGCTAGAACTAGGCCTCCACGTTTATCCTCTCTCTCACCTGCAGTATCCCGGCTTAGCATAACCACGCGCAGTCCATTTCTATATGTCGATGATTATATTACTTAAAACAACTACATGTCATAAAGAGTTTACTGTACGTTTTTGTAGTTGCTTTAACTGTCTGTTAATTTATAATTGTCTTGACGAAGCACTTTGCAAATTTGTCTCCCACACATCTCGCCGATCTTTAGAAAATTAACGATCTTTAATGATCAAAAACAACATGTACATGTTTAAAGTTTTTAAAAAAGTAATAATCTTTGAGAAAAAATAGGAGTTGTCGAGGTAAAGCAGGGTGCTCACACACTATTACTGACGAACAGTATTCCTCTTCTTACTCACTGAAAATAAATATTTTTACAATAACAAAACTTTCTTATGATAAAATAATTTTTAAGAAGTCATATAAGCTTAAATTTACTATTTGCGCCTCTTGTTTAGCCTGCCCTCAATTATTCATTCCACTTATGTACATGCCTCTCTTCAGTAAAAACAGTTTTAAAATATTCAAGCTAAATTTTATCAAAATGAAAAGTAAGTAGAGCTTGTTCATTTCCTTGTGGCGAAACCAATGTCAGATATGGCGGTTAGTTTACCTAATAACTCCGCCCTTCATTTCTAATCTGGTCATTAGATTTGGTTTTAAACGGGTTCAGTTGCCCGTAAATATCTTAGGACAGCCCACTTAGTCTACTGCGCATACAACGTTTTCGCCACAAGGAAATGAACAAGCTCTACCACATAATGTGCTTCAATCTTAAATAATTACATCTTAAGAGTTCGTGTAATTTATGAAGTATAACACTCATTTGAACTTTATAAGGGTACTTATTTTTAATTGCAATAAAAATTCCTGTCATTATTTGAGCAAGAAATGAAAATTAATGTAAGCTAATTGCATCTGCTCATAAGCGGAATTTTACTCTGTTACATTTCATCTTTATTTTTTAAAGATTCAAACTTTGTTTTGTAATTGTTTATGGCTGCGAATGCCTTAATTTCTCTCAGAGTATCGCTTTACAGGGTTTTCTTTGTTATTACTCTACATTACAAAATCGAATTTCCAATATGTTATATTAGGGCGGGAGTGTGATAAGGGATGTGAAAACGGTACTACATTGCGAGAACTCCAACAATATTGGCAAAGCTAGTTTATGAAACGGTGGTAACATTGATGTGATATAAATAAAGGTATATAGAACTCAATAGCCTTGTAAGATACATGGAACTAGAACCGTTAGGTCTAAGGTGGAACAAAGTAATAGCGCAGTATGATTTAAAACAGTAGTTGCCCTCATCATAGGATATTGAAACTTTTGCAATCCAACATGTTTCATCAATACTATATGACTTCCGGTTGAAGGCATAAAAGTTCCAGTCATCGGGCGTGTGCATAACTTTACAAACATTTTGTTTTTACGATTATTAAAGTTAGCTATCTTAGAAAACTTTTTCTTTATTTTAAAAATCAAAAACAACTTTTTACTATGATAATAGACGAGTGCAAAGTAAGCAGAGTACTTATGGGTTTTAAAGAAATAGAAACTAGTACCTAATTTATTTAATTATAATTTATATTCAATAAATAATTCATTAAATATGTCTCATTATATTTTTCATAATTCCATTAAACTACCTGCAGATGGTATTATAATATTTAGTCAAAAGGAAAAGTTATTTAATCATTCTAAAATGGACAGTGTTTAATAATAACCACTACTATTATATTTGTTTACATAAATAGACAAACGAAATAATTTCAAACAAATAATCCCAAGGCGTAGTTCAAATGAACTTTGCTCTTCCAGTGGCCCTTGAATTAACACACAATTAAGATTAAAAAATTCAAAACAATTACAATAATACAGTATTATATGCTTTTTTTAAATAATAGGTCGAAAAAAGAAACATGTAAAATTACATAGGATATTAGATAAATTAACTATGTTGCTCAGTCAGTATCCTCCGCTATAAGAAAATCTTTTTAAATAATCTGAAAAGCTGTTATAAATTGTAGCAATTTGGTACGAGAAGGAGCGTTTGAAAATGGTTGTCCGATAACTAGGAATACTAATTGCACCTCTAAAAACAAATACATATTTAGATTATGTATGTAGCTACGACAAATAATTTTATGAACTAATTAGGGAGGACATAACTTAGTAATAATTTTATGAAAAAGATGAGATGTTTGTAAAAATCTACAATTTTGCATATTTAACCAGCCAATTTGTATCTGTCAACTTATGAGAAATATGGTCATAATTCCGTATTCTAAAGATAAGTCTAAGACAGAGTTTGTCCTACATTTTTACTTCCAGCATAACAGGAAGACTAACATTATTAATTTTTAGTTCTACTAGTTGCACTGCGAGTTTTTACCAAAAAGTATAAAGCATATTACTCTGTGTTAGGATTTATTATTAAATCATGGTCATGTATGGCGTATTGCGTTTGTTAAACTTTGAAGGTCAGAGTGCCGGTGCACCTATTATAGGTATGTAGAAACGAATTATAAAAATTGAATAGATCCTTGTGGGATTTTTATATTAATTGTGGTTGTGCTGTGGTGAAAAATGTATAATTGCTGTCATTTTTACCATTTTATGTTTATGGTACGGATTACCAAGACTTTCATAAGCAGATCAAGCTTGATCTGAGTGCAAGGGGGGGATGTGCCTAGTCGTAGTATCCTAATGAAATCAAGCTGATCGGTTAAATCTAGGTAGGTACTATTTTCAAAATTATGGTTAACACTACCAAGTCCTATATTATACCTTCATGTGTAGGCAGTTCTATCAAATCAAATTGTTTGTTAGGATGAGATGCTTAGCCTAAGGGCATAAGTAGGTAACTTGTGAAATATAGAAAATTGAAATCACTTCTGGGGTTACAAATATACTGTAAGGGAGGGATAATAAAAACAAAGTGTAGGTATTTTTGAAATCTTCTTAATGGTACAAAATGATTTGTGTATTGACCCTTGGTTTGCTGTGTCGAGCTGGAAACGAATGCGCCAGATTATTTTTTTGACGATTTGTTTTCCAGGGATATATTTTAGCGCAATTAATTGCTTTATACAGCCGCCTCAAGTTGGTTTCTCTAAAAAAAATAGCGAAGCATGCTGACCATGGCACAAACATGGGATGTCTCTCATTTCCAAGAAACTTACCTGATATTGGAAGGGGTGTTACTACCCGAAACTTTTTAAAAAAATCTCAAAACTGAATATTTATGTTCTCATTTCTATATTTTGTTTGTTTTATTTACTACAATCCCACTTTTTTCCTAAAATGCTTCTAGATGAAAGTGACCACCTTTAATTGATGAATCCCAGTGTGTATGATGGTAACTAAGGACACGAAATACACAGGTTTGTAATTCTCGATCAACCTCTACACAATTTCATGAAGCATTGGCATGAGCTCCTTTTGGGGGGAAACATCATCTCGAACTGATAGAAGAGCATTTTGAGCATCCTTGAAACTTTGAAATGAAGTCTGAGTCTAAATTTAATCTCCAGAAAGACAAAGAAATCAGAAGGAACCAAATGAGTACAACGCTCAATATAATAATGGATGGATTTATTAGTTTAATGCTTGAACAGTAATGTTTGTGTGAAAACTCTTGGGTTACATTTTGCGAGAATGACTTCAACAGCGGACACATCGTTGTGGAGTTCTCGGTTCAGACTTTGGACGTTTGTCCTTCAAAGGATAAGGAACCTTTTGAAATTTATCGTTTTTCGGCAATGATCTCGCCATTACCCAGGCAGAACAAAACGTTCTAAAAACGTTTTTCGTTTGTAATAAAGCTGACACAGAAAAACGTTTGGTCTGAAATGATGTAAAAGTATTTATAATTCGTTAAACATAAAAATATTAATGTCAATTGATTTTGAAATATTTTATAATCATAACATCTTAACATTTTAAAATATAGAAAACTTATTAATCGTAGAACAATTTTAAAACGTTTTTAGGTATTTCGTATTTAACATGTTGATCAGTTGGTGTGGTGTAAAGTGTAATTTGTACCGCGTTTTGCGAGTGTGGTTATGTTAAAGCGCATTGTGGTTAGAGCACGGTATAAGAATATTTACCGTGGGTTAGAAGTAAAATTAATATCGGAAGACACCAGCGCACAAACGCATTTTTAAACTAGATAAGGATGCAGTAATGATTGGAAAATGACAGAGATATCAGTACTGTACGCTCTTAAAAAGCTAAAAACGTTAGTTTCCAGCTGATCCTTTACCAACTTTTGTTTATAACCTCATTGTTTTTCCGCCTTATTAAATTTCTTTACTTATTACTAACTCTTGTTCTTTTGTATGCTTATTACTTATTCTTATTCTAAAAAACAGTTTTTTTTAAAACTATCGACTGCCTGTATTGAATTTATAAGTAAGTTACTTTAATTATTAATTTCATGTTATATTAATGTAATCAAATCTAGTTCTTTATATAATGTGCGACGCAAGTACATCTCATAACGCTCCAGCACCTCAAGCAAGAAAACGCCATGTGTTATCTGTAGATGCTCGAAAGATTGTGTGGAACAATTACAAATACTTTAAAAGTATGAATTCAGGTAAAAAGCAGTAGGATAACAACGTTTTGGTTTGTTATATTTCTTTGTAATCTTATAGGCAACGTTTTGGACGCAGTTGTGCAGGCAACTGGAGTATCGAAAAGCACAGTAATTCGTATTTTGAAACAAGGTCGAGCCATTGAATGTGGAGAGAAAAGTACATTTGCAAATGCAACCCCAACACCTAAACTTTCTCCTAAATCTTCGGTGGATAACTGTGGTGAACAAGTGATACGTCGTATTATTCATAATTTTCACATTACCGAAAAGCAGAAACCTACTGTCGAAGGAATTTATAACCTAATTAAAGATGACGAAACAATTGGATATTCGGGAAAGAAATCGTCATTTAGAAATTTACTTTTAACAATGGGCTTCAGGTAAGTTTATTGATTAATTTGGAAGCATATCTTATCTTGGGTTTTATGTAGGTGGAAACAAACATCTGATCATCGTAAAATTATAATGGAACGACATGAAATACGTTATTTGCGTTGTGCATATATACGTTCGATCACTAATTATCGAAAAGCAGGACGGCCAATTATATATACAGGTTAGTTTTGAAGATTGTAAACTATGCATTCCACTCCATAATGTTATGTAAATTTTAGATGAAACATACATACATTCATCTCATACGACACCATATTCGTGGACAGATGGGACAGACGCAGGTCTTAAATCTCCTATTGGGAAAGGAAATCGCCTTATAATCGTACATGCTGGTATGTTTATTTAATTTTATAATGTAAATATGTTGCTATTTATCATTATTTTAGGTGGTGAAATGGGCTTTATAAATAATGCTCTCCTAATATTTAAATCTGGCCAAAAATCAGGAGATACACACAGTATTCTATCGATGAGGTGTTTGCAAAATTTGGTCATTCCGTATGCCGCCTGCCGCCGTACCACCCGGAATTAAACCCCATTGAGAAGATTTGGGCGAATGTAAAACATTGGGTGGCAATGCGAAATACCACTTTCAATCTTAATGATGTTGCGGAACTAGCTAAAGAAAAGTTTCGAAGTGTTGGTGAGAAGGAATGGACGGAAGTATGCCGTCATGTGAAGGACGTTGAAGAAGATTACATAAATAAGGAACACATAATGGACAACATTTGTGACAAACTCATAATTCAAGTGAACGGTGATTCTGATTCCTCGGATGATATAACTTTTTCGTCTGATTCTGAAGATTAAGTTTCTTTTCAGTAATTAATTGACAATAAAGTGTAAAGACGATGTGAAAGTAACTTTGACAGCCTTCGTAACTAAAACAATGTTAAATTATTATTGGCAAATGTATTTTACTAGATTTTGTACTATGACAATTATTATGTATTGAAACTCTGTATAGGTATGTTCAATTTATGATATACTCTGTATATATTATTAAGTCTGACATGCAGAGGTTGGGACGAGGTCTTCTGCATGAATAAAGATGTCGACGCACATATTGCTTTTCTTTCATTAATTACAAGTTAGTGTCTTCTAACAATATAGTGCGAGATCTGGTATTAGAGATATATACCCTCATCTGTTATTTGATTTGATGGTAACAAAGATTATAAGATAGATAATATATAAGTTGATAAATCGCAAATGGGTTGCCAAGCTAAATCGGGTGCCTATGCTGTTAAATTCGCGAAAATCCTTAGTAACTCTGCATCCTTGTCTGTCACATGGATTGGCAGCGCAACGCTTCTCTGTCACTCTTCCCGCTCGCACTGAAACTTGTCATCTAAATAGGCAACCATGGATGAGACGGGGAGAGTGAGAGAGAAGCGTTGCGCCGCCAATCCATGTGACAGACAAGGATGCAGAAAGTTGCTAAGAATTTTCCCGAATTTAACAGCTTAGGCACCCGATTTAGCTTGTCAGCCCATGTGCAATTTATCAACTTATATATTATTTATCTTATAATCTTTGTTAGCATCAAATAACAGATGAGGGTATATATTTCTAGAAATAATAACATGACATAACCTAAACTTTTATTTTATTATAAACCTATATTTTTTAATTCAGCTTTACACTGTGACGTCACTTTTTCTGCGCAGCTTGGTGTCTTCCGATTTTGATTTTACTTTAAAGGCTTAAAGCAAAGCAAAGTAAAGTTAATTAATTTAGAGTGTAGTTATATTGCATAGCAGAAGTTGAATTTTAGTTTGATTATTAGCTTTTACAAAATGAGCCAAGATAGCAATTGTGCGGATTTTGATGAGGTAAGAAATTAAATGTAAACTTTATACCGATTAACATTTTTTGTTATTGCTATTCAATAAATTCACTAGTTTAACTAGTTAAAAATAAGAAGGTAGTGAAAAAAAGTCTAGGGAACCTTTTACTTCATTCTCACTGGTCAAAATGCACCCATTTTTAGTGTGACACATAAAAAATATTAGTTTTGTGTAAAACTAAAAACGGTTTGCATTTTTACCAGTACGAATGAAGTAAAAGCTTCCCTAGACTTTTTTTCACTACCTTCTTATTTTTAAATGGAGTATAAGTAAAGTACAGTTAAAACAATAATTTATTGTAGATTCGAATATTGAAGCAACAGCAGAGACTGTAACTAATATTCAACTTGAAAATGTAGATTTGGATTGCGGCACTCTTACGCCTATTTCAGCAGGTATGTATAGTTACTAATATTATTTCATGCCTGTTGTAGTAATTTAACTCGTTTTAGTTTCAACAAATGATGACAATGTTATTTATGAGTATCACGATTCCCCTCCTGTCCAAATGCTTACATTAAGTGATATTCGTACCACAATTCAAACTGGATTTGAAGAGATTATGTCTGAAATAGTAAGCATGCAGGAAAAACTTACTCAAAATACTGCAAGAATCGCGGAGCTAGAAAGGGCAATGAAATTGGGTACCGTTCCATTATCTTCTACACCTAGTGCAGAAGTGGGTGATGTTTTGGGCTTGCCTCTGGACTCTATACAAACATTACAAGAATTTGAAGTTCGTCTTTTGGAGGAAACGTTTCAAAAATCTTTTGTAAGTAGTATATAATTTAGTCGATTATAGTGCTTACATTTTTATATACAACCGTTGCCCGTTAGAATTGAAAACTTATATGTATTGAAAGTAGCGAAGCATTCCTTATTAAACTAGGAACAAAAGAAATTATCTTCTAGTCGAGGCCTCCGACAAACGTTTAGAACTTTTTCAAAGATATACTCCTTATTATGTCCACTACCTGCCTGTGAGAAACAGGCAGATGACACTTCAATTTTATTTATATGTAATTATTGTAATTTGTAACTATCTTTATTGTTGCCTTTCGGCTTACAATATAATTGTAGGTATATACAATATGTTTAATATAATAATATCCCCTAAGAAATTATTTGGTTCTTATGTGTATATCTTCTTCTTTGTACTTCTTTCATCCATCTTACTCCCTATGTAATATATGTCAACTATTTAATTTCGTTATCTGTTTTAGCATTTGGAAATGCAATTACTGCGGGGAGGAAAACCTTCTGAGTTTATTAGAAGAATGTTGTCAAGCATATTTACCAATAAATTAGCTATAATGTGTTCTTGGACGGGCATCGGAGGGAGTTTCGAGGTCAAATCTACTAAAATAGTATTGAACATTGAACGTAAGTTTTAAACATTTTAAATTTAATATAACTTTGATCATGATAACCGATAATTTTTTATTATTTGTTTTAATTTCTATTACAGGCGTTACTAGAACAATTCATCCAAACATCTCCAAAAAAGAGGTCAAAGACACTGTTGCTCTATGGTTCCGTAATGGGAATCAGCGTATCAAAAGGGAAAATCTGAAAACTATACCCAATGACTTACTTAATTAATTCTTAAATCTAGAATAAATTATACTTATATTTCTAACTTTGTTTTAAAATAAAAAATTAATTAATAATTATGTTTTTAAAACGATTTTGTTAAACGTTTCCGCAATAATTATCAAATGACAAATTCATGATTTAAAATTGTTTTATAAACGTTTCGCTTAATTGTAACGCAAACGTTTTTAAAATGTTACATGAAATCAATTATCACATCGTTTTGTAAATGACTTTACAACGAATCTATGTCAAAGGACATTTGCCGTTTTTATGTAGTATATTTAAACGTTTTTGTGATGAATATGAAAACGTTTTTTTGACACATAAAAACGTTTTAACATTGTTTTTAAAATGATTTGTTCTAGTTGGGTATTTGCTTATGTAACGGTTCACCAACGTTATAGGTTCCTTTGGTGTATCTCAGTGGCGACAGACAAACCCGCTCGATTTACAATTAGTTTGTGAGTTGTATGATCTTTAAAATACTGTACAACACCGGTTGCGCTTATCGGCCACTTTGGCAAACTAGCTATTGGAAAAGGTAATAGTAGCAGTGTAGGGAGGTACGTGGGTATGTCGCCTAGGCAATACGGGCTCAGCAAGGGTATGATGAGAATGGACGCCCTCCAAGAAATAAGTAGGAGTGACATGGAGAATCAGGGTGACAACGGTAATCGCACCATTAGACGTCAAGAATGCCTTTAATACCTCTAAGGTAAGAAAAAACTCAGGCAGAACGGAATGAGAGTATTAGACTTACAGATACGGATATAGAGTAGAGACGAGAAATAATATGTCACTCCGTTTATAGTTAATCAGACACGAAGAAGACGCTACATATTTACAATGAATCAATAAAAGTGCATAAGTAGACTGCAAGCGATTTATAAATGTGAAACTCGCTATCTATATTATAGGAAAGGTAATAAAAACGCAGATGCTAGAAAAGTAGACGAATGCAACAGGTGATACACAGTAGTTAGTACTGCAGTTTCTGAAGGGTGACTAGCGCTGCCAAAAGAGCAAAAGATGCTCGGGCTAAGGAGTTGCCAACAAAGTTCGGTTCTCGGACCGCTATTATTGAATATATGTATATTGTTATCGATTTTCTCCTCAGTAACAATTCTCGCACTATTTTTCTTATGCGAACGACATGATTTACATTCTTTCCGCAGATAAATTAGAGGCTAGACTCGTCACTGCTTCTCTGGATTTGTAAGCAGGGCGAGTAATAACAAATTATCAGTCACTGTGCGGTATACCTGCATGCCCACAATAATGTCAACTTATTTACGTATGTAGGTACACTTGAGGTTCTGAGGTCAACGTTAAAGAGTTTAGTGGTGCAGTCCTAAATATCCCGTTTGTGAGGTTCTTTTTTAATAGTTGTCTTGCAGAATTTCTGTAACCTACTACATGGACACTATCTTTTGTTCTTGTAGGCAGAAAGTCCAAGAGAATTCAAGTTGTGTCAAATTCGTACTTGCAAGGAGAGGTAATCACACATTTTACTTATTAATACCATTCACTTCTAGTTTAGGCAATCTAGACTTAAATTTGACTCGAAACGGAAATAATTATTAGAAAGCTAATTTCTTCCGAAATGTTCTTTAGGTGTGTATTGCTCAGTTATAGCTTTTTTTTAGAAAAATCTAAGATGGCGACTGTTTATTTAAAATTTAAGAGCGTTCCCCAAACCGATTTTTTGGGATTTTTCTGGGGAAGTACAAGGGAACCTAAAGAGCGTATTTCAGAAGGAATCAGCTTTCTAATAATTATTTCCGTCTCCAATCTAATTTTGCCTATACTATTCGCCGGATCACATTATTCGATTATTCAAAGATACGCTTCTTCTATAACGCAACTAAAACATACAAAAAGGTGTCTGATAGCGTTAGACACAAGCCTTAGTTCCCTTCCGTATTTAAATGTTTATTGCAAATTTAATACCTACTGAACAAATGCATAATTGTTTGTTTGTATTGTAATGGACAATGGTTTCGAGTACTTACCTTAAAAACGTTTCATTTCCATTGGATTTGTCTTTGATCCATCTTTAATTCCAGAAATCCAGACATAGGTATGTCTTGATGGGTTTTTGGAGATCCTTGACTTTGAGGAGTGGAAGATTTCTTCCCTCTCACCGACGTGCTCTACACATGTGATGTGCGCTCAGCAAATTATAGTGACATCGTCGTAAGTGATTGTGATAAGGCGATAATTGTGTCGAGAATGTAGGTAGGTTTTGCTTTTTCCTGTTTGCTCTATGAGGAAATGGTTCGTTCTCAGTTCGATAGCGACATCACTAAAGATTCTGGTATGTTTTTCTATTCCTTATTATGGTAAGTGTTCGGCAAGTTTAAAAGGTTCTCTCTTCTCTCTCCCAAACCAAGAGAAGACAATCTCAGTGCAACTCTAAAGTTTCCCAGAGATTGTCTTCTCTTAGTTTGGGTGATTAAACCATCGCCTCCGTTCCAAACTGACCAACACAAGACGTAGTGCGCGGTCTGACGCTCTTAGCAATGACAGAACAGCTTGACAGCGTAGCTCATTACTGAATACTGACAGTCTTTGGGTGCGACCAGCGCCCTCATCCTAAGTATTCAGTTCCTGATTTACACGGGGGGGGGGGGGGGGGGGGTCTTCGTAATCTTCGTATACACTTGCTTAATAATTGCATAACCTCACCAAATTGTAAATAGATCATACATTTAAGCAACCGCATCAAAATCGTTTGTTTGAACTATTGTTGCTACTTTTTTGCATTTGGCTTGGCCGGAATTTATTTTCATGATTGAATGTATATCGGTTTTTTACGTACCTGCCTACCTACATTATTCCCACAATAGTACCAAATATTCATTCTTTCAGGTTTGGAATGCTTTCACTAAATGATTTATTTCGAATCACTGCAAAATATGTGTTTGAACATAAAAAGCGGACGCGTAATGAAATCATTTTGTTCAGCAATGATGTTTAGACTTATGAGCGTTGTTTATCACATTTTACTTCCAAATACAGCATACTTATAATATAATCATCAATTGATCTTTACATAATTTAAAGAGATGGAATAGGTTTCTTTTTTATATTTTTAAGCAAATAAATTAAAATACGTACATTTCAGTTTTACAATATGAACGTAAACTGTAACTCGTTACTTATTCGTTTGACTAGATTTAAACAACCCGTAAGAAATATTCAATAATTAATACAATCTGACTCAAGTCTTAACTTAAATAAATAAGAAATAAATATTCCGATGTGCTTAGTTAATAATTTATAAAGGAACATAAGTAAAAAGCGATTAAAAAAATATCACAAAATGTTAAGCACAACCATATTAATTGTTTAATTAAATTTTACATAGGAGACTTCATTTCCTGCTTTAAACAATTCCTAAATGCATCCCAGCCTTCATTTTTGGCATACGACTGTTAAAGTAACTATTAGAGACTCCTCTAAAAAAACTATTATCTTACCCTAAATCCACGATGTAATCGGTCTTTCATAATGGCAATAAATTCTCGATAACTTAACAAACCATCCCCATCTTCATCAAAAATGGAAAAGACTGTATGAACAATGTGCTGACTTAAGCTTGTGCCAGTACATATTTTGACGGCTCGATGAAATTCGTCTAAAAAAAGTAAAACAAAAATACTACTTTATTGGGATTTATTGAGCTACCTTTCGAAATGGGATGATCAGCTAATGTATACATGCGCATAGCGATGGTGAAATCTTCCAAATTATTTAAAAATTGGCAAAAAATATAGAATTCCTCAAACGTAATTCCTTTCGTCTCTTTTATTCTATCCAAAAGTCGATCTAAATACATATCATACTCGTCCGTATCCAAATATGTGTATCTTAATAATATTTTGGCAAAATCAACTTCTGAAATGGTTTGAAGACCTTTTGAAAATTCGCTAAATTCCAACTCCAAAACTTCCGTTTGCAAATCAAGCATAAAAAGACGAAATCCTTCAAACTTTAACTCTTCGTTTCCTTTCGGTCCAAAAAAATGTATAATCAGAGTTGTATCAACAGCATGGCGTCTTTGTAAACCTTGCTCGTCATCAACGTATTCTTCTGACGGAATTTTAATTTTACTGAGATCTTCAGATATCACCAATCCTCTTTTACCTTTCCAAGCGTGACTGAATATCTTTTCCATCTATTTGAAACACATTCATAATGTTATTAGAAATTTGAGCTGCACACAAGCGAATGTACTAAAAATGAAAACAATAGCACGACATGACGACATTACGTTTAGAAGTGACACCACTCATCAGGTTTTGTTAAATTCCATCCCCTCGAAACACAAACAGCAATACAATAAATACAAAAGAAACACAATTTAGCAGAGTTAGAAGAATTAGAATCTGACTTAACACAGCTTTTTGCTCAAACTCACGGTTTCAATGTCCTTGTGCTTTCCGGCCAATAGTTTACGTACCTGTCCAAGTTATTAAATCAATATCTTAACGTAATCATAAAAAGAAAGTTTTGTTGCACGAATAAAAAATAAAATTAAACTTACGACGAGAAATTCGTTTTTATCCACTCTTTGATTACCATCGGTATCGAACATATTAAACGCGATTCGGAATCCGGATTGAGGCTCTGTAAATGTAAAAAGAATAAAATTATGATCTTAAAATATGAATCTTTATTACTTACTTGTTAAAACAGATAATAGAAACAGGTACTCTGTGTAGGAGATAATTCCTAAATAGATTCAGGCATTAGTTCTTATGAGTAATCGTAATATAAATCTAACAATCACCTTTATCTCTTAAGTTTCTAAATAGTCTGGGAGAGCCTTGGTTTAAACTGGGTGTGTGCTCTTTCATATATTCCATGTCTGAAGTAGTTAACATTTTCCTTTTAAGGCGAGCTAGAATTGATTATATGATATTGCATTAATTAACTTGTATATGAGAACGGCGATTTTTTATGACTTTAATTGATAAATACGTACGTCGAGGATCTGCTTCTACCACAGACTCTAAGAAATCTTGGGGTGTCATGTATAATTGACCATTGAATTCAACCGAAGCAAATCTGATAAAGCGGCGTTCTCTTGATGTAAGTTTGACTGCACGAACCCCTTCTTCTGCCTAAAATTCACGAAATAGAATTTTAATTTTTAATTATTGCTTAATTAATTTATTGAAATGAGTTGATATGCCTACCGATGGGGAAAATCTTACGGAATAGCCTTACACAGAGTAGTGAAAACACATTCAGATTCCAAACTGGACGCGTTTTGGACGGTAGTTGGTATTTGATCACCTGTATGTTAAAGAACAGGAATATCTAGGCTGCTGTCAAAGAGAGTACTGTAGGTAGAGGTAGAGCCATAGGATGCTCGACCTCTGCGACTTATAAGTAACTGTCATAGTCTGGAAGATCTGGAACTCTTGTGGCCGTTGAATTACACAACGCTGAAAACACCAAAAAGCACAATGACAGTTTATCAAATTATGATGATTTGAATTAGGATGATAACAGCTTCGCTGTCGAAACGCGTCCGATTTTAATGAATTTTTACTGTAGTTTTTAGTGTTTCCAGTGTTGTGCCACAGTCTACAAAAATATAAAAGAACTGTATGCCACAGGTTGCAGCCATTTTGAAAAATCGGAATCGTCGGTAAGTCCTACAAAAAATTTGTTCATTTCATTTGAAAGGAAAAGAGGCAATCTATTATTGGAACGAACATCGCTATGGTGACTGAAGACAAATACCTAGTGGTTACCTTAGACAATGTTTGATATTCAAAACAAATTTGGGAAAAGAACGAATAAAGCCATCAGTGCCCAGGGCCTGTAAGCGCAGGTGGTGGGAGGTGTTTCGGCACACAAGAAGGTCACGTAAAACTAAGCAAGCTACAACTGGTTAGGTTATAAGGGCGATGGGGCGTGATGGCCACAATACCCACAACTCCCCTGAAAACCCTTATAAACTTAACGCCCTTACATTTGGTAGCAAGGGCGGAGGTGATGAAGGAAATGCACACAGAATAAAGAAATTGTCTCTCACGAACGTAGTGTGCGATATAATCGTACCGACGAGCGATGAAAAATAAAGGTGGTTCAAAACTGATAGAAGCCATTTATTACACAAACGGCTTTTCTACAGAAGGAATAGGGCGGAAGAGTGGAGACTGTCACCCGGTCTGGATCAAAACAGTATTCGAGACAGAAATTTTCGCAGCCAACTTTTAATAGTATAACTAAAAGTCAAGTGGAGTTAAAGGTTATGGAGACAAGAGGCGAGCTGTAGTCTACTGGAATGTCAGGAGGAATGCTGGAGAAACACCCTGACGCAAGGCAAGCCAATGTCCGAGTAGGGGTGCCGTCCAGCTAAAGAAAAGAAACTCTACTGAAATTTGGAAAGGAAGACATAAATCTTCTGACAGGTCTACTAACTGTCGAATGTAAATCTTCACAGAATCGGATTTGAAGCAGACCCAATATGTAGGGGTTCTGAGGAGGAGGGTGAAAAACACCACTCGATGTACATGTTATTGCAAGACATAATGACACCTTAAACCACCGCTTCTTTGGGGGAATTGACGTTATATTCAACGAAATTTCAAAAAGGCCTAGATTCTAAACTTTTTTAAGGATACAAACATCCTGAGAGAGTTTAAGTTCGAAATTATAGTATTGCCTTGATTGAGTTTGGATTGTAGAAGTTCTTTGCGAATCTGCAATAAGTTAATTCCAACAATATAATTTGATCTAAGCTCATGAATGCGACAAATTTTGGACAGCTAATCTGCGTTCTCCTGCAGACACCCGTTTATTTCACGAGTCGTTTTCCTTTTATTTATTTTTTAATTTGTTTTTAGCGCTAATTTCTTGAAAAATGTGTAATAATTTTTCCAAAATCTTTTAGAAATTTTATATTTCTTTTTTCTTTTTATTTCCCAAAATTTTCAATTTCGTTAGATTTTTGCTTTTTAATGTACAGAAGGACTAGGTTTCAGAATAAAAATGTTTATTACAAACTGCTGTGATCTTATTGAATTGAAAATCAAAAAGACCTACTGCAGAAATATCTTTGTTAAAGGTGGACCACTGAAGAAATCGAGAGGCTGAATAATATTAAATACTTTCTATTAATACTATTTTTTGGAGGTAAAAGAAACAAGGCATATTTGCCAATTTGCCATTTGAGTGTTGGAGAATTAGAAACTTAATTGGCGTGTAAAAAATGTGCAATAAAATTGGTTGTGGTTTAAGTTTTGCAATAATATACTTGATCTCGCAGCTAAGGAATATGATCAATTTCTTCTTTGTCGGTAAGAGATTTTTATACAGTTTCAATATCATAGTGTAAACCAGTGTTATAAAATTAGGAAAAATTACGAAGTTTTTTTAAAATTAAATTTGGTGTGTAGAAGATATTATGTCTGTTATTTGCTCTGGCTAGAATACCTAAAATTGAAAGTACCTAGCCTTTTATTGGTTCCAAATCCTCACAATGGTTAGAAATTACGTGGGAAAACGAACCGTTAAGAAAAAAAATAAAGGCTGTAGAAGTATTTGGAGTCACGCATACGGCTCTTTCTTACCGATTAAAAAAATTAGACAATGCTCGAACAAGCGCCTTTATTTATTCCCAAGAAATGTTGATAAGTGCTTCCGTGAGAGGAACCTTCGAACATTTGCATAAATAAGTAGGTATTTAATATTTTCTAAACTATGAACATTTTGTTTTAACATACTATCTTGTTACAGTAGTATAAGATTAAGATTCCTAATATATATGTTTGACATAAACATTGGGTAGGTATGTCAAAATCGGTTGAAAAATATAAATAAAATGGGCGAAGAAATAAAATATAATAGTGGAAAGAATCGTTAAGAATAGAAAGAGGAGACTAAGCAAAGCACAAGGATAAATGAAAGAGGAGAAACTAGAAGAGAGTAAAAGAGATACTATTTAATTGTGATTTTATGATTTAGGTTAATTATAATGGAGTGATATTTCAAAAATTTGGCGTTTTCTGTCATGTTCATTTAAATTTTGAATTAATGTTCATTAAGGGCGGATCACTGCAGAATAAATGTATAGGTTGGATAATATTATAATGGTAACACAGCTCTCTATACCATTTTCTTGGAGGTGAAAGGACTGTCACGGTTGAGGAATTCGAAATTTTATAGGTAGGTAGGTATATAAAAAATAAGCTTTGCAATAATAAATTTGATCTAAAGCTAATACGAACAATTTGGTGCAAAGTTGTTAATTAAATCCCTTGTATTCGTAATTTTCCATCAATTATTTACAATTACCGGTTGACATTAAGGTGGCATTTGTCACCTAAGTGACAGTTTTAATGAATGAATTTTTTTTATAACTAAAATATATTTAGTAGGGTCGTTTTGGTTTTAAAGTTAAAAAGGTAATGTATGATAATAAATTATGAGTCTAGACTGTAGATGAGACCACGCGTGTGCGTTTGTTGTGAAGATAAAATGTTTTTACGCTTCACCAAGTAAATGTTCGTCATTCAACGCAAAGAAAATTTTCCGTATCATCTATTTACAAGCGAGGGTTTCTAAGTGTGTAACGTTAAACATAAACAACCCCAGTCACTGAACTGGGCCACACAAGCTGACCATAATAAGAAGTTATTTATTAGGTTCCTATATCAGAAGATGACATCGGACGAGCCTACTTTACTATGACATTATCGTTCTACCTTTACATGTACTTCATTCAAGACTTGATCATCTATTTGTTGTTCCAAACGTCTGATGTCCGCATACCACAATCGTTTTGCGGTATTAACTTTGCTTTACATCTAATTTACTTTGGAAGATATGGAGCATCAAGTTACCCACTCATTCTCATAGGATTGGTTTCACTATGAACCATCAAATGCAGGTGAACGTAATGGGGGTATAAAGCTATCACGAACAGAATACATTTGTTCTGAACGTGATTACAGCTTACACAATGTAAGGACTGGCTTAGTATATACTTGATGAAGGATATCAACGTATTTAACGAGTTTAAAAGGTAATTTTCATATTTCATTATTATATAATGCCTATTCCTTAAAAAGGGCTTGATATAACTGCTTTGTGTATTACGAGCTCTACAGCCACCGAAGAATGTGTTAAGATGCCGACTTAGATAAAGAAGCTTAACATAGGATTCTATCATAAGGTGTAAAATTTATCATTTTCAATGACGTAAGGAATGATCGAAAACAGCTGCAGCCCTTTGCACCGATTGTGCTGGATTTGTCAACTAATCATCTGAGACAGATTTCAACACCGCCAAACTGTCGCTTTTTATTAATCTTCGACAGATGGAGAACTTTATTTTCGACGTGTTTTGAGGAACGCACTTGTGACAAAAGCTTCTCCTTTATGTTAGACATTTCCCCCTAATTCGTCTTCTTAATCGCGAACTGCAATTATCCTCCCCAACAAAGTACGTGTAACAAACCCTCATGTTGCTTAGTTTAAAATTAATCCATACGTTACTGTTGTATTGACAGATGGTTTTCGGACGGGATCGCAGCAGAAGACAAGCAAACGGTAATAGATCTCAAGAGAAAAAGGGCTTTAATGGAAAATGTCGAAAATGAATTGATGGTGGCGCGGAAGAGATTGTGTTGAAAATTGGAAATTGTTATTTCGCATTGTGGCCTTAGTAACAGAACGAGAACGCCATCAAAAGAAAACCCTCGAACATTCTTTAAAGCTCAATCGTATAATGAAAGGTAGCGAATTATTTGATTAAAATCAAAATAAGTGGAAATTTAATCTTTCACTATCAAATGGTAAAGACGTGGACGCGCACAGAAAAAAAAACATAAACCAAGTTATTTATGAGTGTAACCTTTATTAATATAAATGAGACATTTTCACAATTTATTTTTTATAAATCTAAAGGAAAACACCTTTTGGTCTGCCACTAAATTCTTCTTTTATCACGATAAGAAAGGGTAACAGTTACTTTTGGTGATGGATACAACTTATGGGGTTAGCTGGTTAGCAAACATTTGTTCCCTAAGTTCAAGCCTATAAATATATCAGTTGTGGTAAGTAGTAAAACAAAATAGTAAGATAATAAATCTTATTTCCTGTTATTAGTTGTTTATTTATAAATTGGTCCAGATTGACCAGATTAATGACAGCTTGTCGCCATTTTGTTTGTACCGTACGCGGGAAAACTTAAAATGACGATGATTTATGAAATTTAGCCTAAGTACTCTATGAGATATGCAGATTTTAAATAGAACAATTACATAAACTTACATGTTTCGGTTGATAAGCCAGAACACTTTTACTTGAAACGCACTGATATGCTGTGTACAAGGCTATCGTTCCTCCTGCCACAATTACTGTAGTCAATGAATTAGTATTATAATATTTTACTTTATTATGATTAATTTTGCTAAAATTTCTAACAGAATTTGTCAATTTTGTTTGGAGAGCACGGAGGATCGATCTGCCAATTATCGCCATTTTACCGTAGAGAGAACACGTGGGATTACATGTACTTTCTCTACCGTCCAGTAGATGTAATGCATATCGTTTTATAAATAAATTGGAATCAACTGGTTTGGTACAGGACCGTACTCGATTTGTTGTAATATAAAGATTTTATTTAAAATGCTTATGAGCATGCGCCTAACGATTCTCATTCTCGTTAAATTAAATTCAAGTTTTTCACTGCTTTTCGTACGCTCAATAAGCAAACAAGTAACAAACCGTAAATGTAAATTAAACGGTTATTACACACATTGATAGAATTTATAAATACTTAATTACTGAATCTTTTTACATACCTAATTGAAAAGTTATATTTAGCTCACCATTTAGACGATGATCTAACAGTGCGATAAAGCGTTTTATGTTACATATTCACAGCAACACTTTGGGACAGTTACCTACACTGGCTCAGTAAAAACTAAAAATTCCAGGTTAAATTATAATTTGCGCCCTTTGTGTAGTATAAGTGAACTTAGACAATAAGGTCGACCGATTATAAATTATCTTCACTGCAATACTTTGTAATTAAACATTCATTCTGTTTCAGAAATTTTAAAAACGCAAATCTCGAAAAGAAAGGAATGATTTTTAATTATTTATTAATCACATTTTTGTTAAATCAGTTCGGTTCGGGGAATTCTTTAGCTTTTCCGGAGCTTTTATCGTATGTTTCGAAAAACTTTTCGCATCAAATTTATCGAAAACATTCTACAACATTTATATGTTTGGAAGAGAGTAAAACAGCTAATTTGATTTTCTTGTTAGGTTAGGAAAGGAAAATCATCTCCTGCTCTATAACTACCATTGTTAATTCATTTAAAGTAATCAGTTGACGTTTCGAAACTATCCTGCAACAAACGTAGAGGTGCATCCCCCCCCCCCCCCCCCCTCACCCCACCCCAACATCGCGAACTGCGCTGTTGCGGCCATTTCATCCTGCAAAATATTTCAGTATTTAAATTATTACAAAGTTGCTATTGAACAAAAATAGATCAACACGGCAACGGCATTAACATCTTATCAAAGCTGTACTTCAATTATTGCATTCCTCAAAATAGTTTTTTGATTAAGGATTAGCGTTTCTCAAATCGTGTTTTCTAGAACATATTTTGCTCTACAAATTCGCTAAATTCAATAAAAGCTGTGAAAATACGTTTAGTTACACATACATACTTTCTTATTAAATGTGTCTGTTGCCTTTTATTTATTAACAATAAGTACGAACACTAAATGTAGACTAATTACAAAATATAATGCTCTAATATCGATATGATTAATGAATTCTATTTGTATTATGTTATTTAACTAAATTTTTATTAAATTATTTCGTTGACCTTTTGATAACCTACAACATGAATTAAGTCATTCCTAATCGCATATATGTATCTATAGCAGAACTAACTATAACCACAGACAACATTATGTCTGCGCTATAACTAAGTCAATTGATTATTACATTCTGCACATTCTGAAAAACGTAATATCTGTTCCCAAAATAAGTATTTATGGAAGAAGCTAATTTCGAGATTTTACTATAAAAATCGTTTCAATTTTCCTGAGGAAAGTTTAGGATAAACAAAATTTTACCAAAGAAAGTCGTCCATTGTTACAGCGGAAACAGTGCCGATCTGGTGAAATCAGTATCTCACGTATTCTTGCCAATCCGCTTTAGACAGGTTGAGCAGAAATTTGACCTTATTAACGTGCAGCTCTATATTGACAAGAATTATTTATATAAGTCTCTGGTATCAAACCCTTGGTAGCCTGTCACTTAGGGGTTCATCGTGATGGAACGTGAAAACGCATTACTGCTAGGTTCAGTGAACTTTGGTGAAACATAAAACGGAGTCTCAAAAAAAAAGAATAGAGGTTCATTTTGGAAGGGGAAGAATTTTTTGGTCAAGTAATAATGACAATTACTTAGGGTTAGGATAGATCTTCCTATAAAAAGAATATGCAGTAGGTTTCAGACCCCTATCTCTACAGATTTGTGGATAGAGTCCTTAGGGATTTTTATTTCAACCCTTTGACATAAACACCTTTTTAACTTGACTCATTTAGAGCTTTATTTTGTTTGCCGCCCCCGAAATTGATGCATCTCATTGGGCTACCGTCGTATTTTCCCAGAAACATCGGATTACCCATTTTTTGTAAGTACATCATCACAACATTCGTTTGAAAGAGGTTGTGAGTATATCCATCAATCAATTGATTTTCGCTCACTATATGTTTCAAGGTTTATTCTTTCAAAAAAAGAACGTTTTGCGTATAAAATTTGCATTGTTTTCTAAAACGCACTGGGCACAAATGTATTCAATACTTAAGTGAGATGATAAATAGGTAGAGAAATGAGGAAATATTTTTATACTAGTGAAGACAATCAAAGATTGAACTGCGGTTGCGACCTTTCATGAACAGAAGAGGTAGGCATACGTGCCTGCAGTGTCGAGGTGTTGATTCACTCAACGGTCGAGGGGTAATTTTTAACTTCAAAGGGGTAAAAAAGTTCTTAAGAATTCTGTGGCTAAAGCCTAACGGCTAACAGTCAATTGTGACCATCCGTGGTGTATTAGTGGATGTCTTGGATTTGAATCTCGAAAAGGGGGTGTAAAATATTTCCGAACATGAATGTTTGTAAGTATATAGGGTTAATAATTATTAAGGGTGATGCCCACAACCTCCTTCTAAGGGGCGTCGTAAAATAAAGAATGGCGAATATATACAATAAATATAAAATAAATAGGTAGTTTAAGATTAGGTGCGAACCGGATTGAAGGTTTCGTTTCTTGTACCCTGGAGTTAATTTGCCGCCCCTTTCTGGGATGTGCAAATAAATTACTTAAAATGCTGTACCTGTTTCAGCAACACATCGAATTAATTCATGGGCGATTTATTTTGTTTAGTAAACTAATAATAACAAGTAATTTACTCTCAATGTAGAATTTATCCCAAACATTTTTTTTAACAAATTGGGATATCTACTTACAAAGTTTATTTTTCCTTCACTAATGTTATCTGTTATCTAATAATTAGTAAACAATAAATTAAAGATGAATTTGATTTAGATTGTGCCACTGGGTTAAAAATTATGATATAAGATTCCAAATTAGTACATACCACTTACTAATTATTACTTAGTGGCAGGGGCGGATTTACGAACAGGCGCATGATGCGCGCGCCTCGGGCCTCTTAGCAAAAGAAACCTCATTTTTTGGAGATATTACTTGAATATTTAAATAAATACATAAATACGAAAAAATCGTGGTAATTACCTATATTTATTCTTGTATCGTATCCAAAAGTGTTGCTGTTTCCATCATTTTTAAACTAAGTTTTATAAAAGTCGATTCGAAAGACTCCATGAAGATGTTGGCTACCACCGGTAAGAGCGGAGAACCCATGGCACTATGGCAGCGCCAGAAACCTGGTCGTAAAACTTGCTTCGGAACTGAAAATAAGTGGAAGACAAACACTTGTTTAGCTTTCTCTTGTCAGTGTTCCAGCGTGTGCAGTTTTGTGTAGTAGTTTATGTTGTTCCCGTTGGTTCACTTGGTAAGAGTTTTATATATTTTAGTTTTATTGCTGTTCTTATTTTGCTTGTGTTTGTTCTTGTCCTGATGAAGCCCCTTACGAAAGTGGTCGAAATGTTGACCTTTTTCAAGTTTTCAACTTTGACACGGTCCTACCCCGGAAGTAGTCTTTATCTCACTGACTCTGGCCGTGCAAACCTCCCCCTGACACGTCAACTGTTAATGTGACAGGGTGACACTTTTTGGCGCTAATTTCATAAACGTCAGATTCACCCCCTCACTACTGGCGATACACCTTACATTTTTTCAATTGGTATCAAGTCTTACCTCATTTAAAAATTCTGGTCAATTTCTATTCAATCATATGTTTTTTCCTTTGATACTAGCCTTCCATTGTTACTTAATCGTTGTTTAAACTGGAATCTTTTAAACTTTTCAGATACCCCATATTACGTTATGCCAGAAAGATGTCTTGAAACAGCAAACAGATTAATTTGTAGTTTGATTGGTTACTTTCTGACACTCATATCATAAACTCAGATTCACCTTCTCCCTTCAGAAAACACTTCTAGAGTTTTTCCACATGACTTGGGATAGCAAGTGATACCTCTTTTATTACCTACAACCAACAATGAATTTATATGTTTCTTGGATCACCCTGTATTAATTTAAACCAATAATGGTAATTAAAAAAGTTATAGTAGGTAATTGCGACAATTAATTTGTAACTTTTTATTATAATATCCTTTAAAGATGATTTCTCTCATAACATAATACGGGGGCATCTGAAAAGTTTAAGAGATTCCATTTTAAACAACGATTAAATAACAATGGAAGGCTGGTATCAAAGGCAAAAACATATGATTGAATAGAGATATACATATAGGTACCAGACCTTTTAAATCAGGTATGAGTTGATACCTAAAGCCATTTGAAAAAATTTATTATTTTAATTTTTTATAAATCAATATTAAAGTAGAGGACCTCGTATCTGTTTGCGCCTCAGGCTTCGTAAGATTAAAATCCACCCCTGCTTAGTGGTATAGACAAGTATAACTATTTCCCTATGTGATGGGATATTCGAGAAATTATTCCTGAAGCATTTTGTACTGTAGGTACTAACCAAGGGACTTACAAATTATGAAATTATTACATACCTTCATACCTACCATTTACTAGATGTTGATTAAAAAAAGTATTATTCCTCAAAGTGCCGAGAAGTTTTCCGTTTTTTTGAAATTAAAAATATCGTTTACGTAATTAAAAATTTTTATAAATTTATTGCTAACTTAATGATGCTAATAAAATGCTAATATTAGATACTAGATAATGGGGGCTACCAAAAAACTAGTTTTCTTGAAATAGATTCGACAATTCACTTACAAGATTTTTAGCTTATTCATACTTATTTCACGGATACGGCCCGTAGTGTTTTTTTATAATTCCCCTTACTCCCATATAGCCAATTCGTTTTGTAGTATGAAGTAATTCATAGGGTAAATTACGGCAATATATCATATGAGTTGAAGCCTTAACAGTACCCTGTTATCTTAATACCCTTTAATTTCTGCATTTGCTCAAATCGCGTTCAGTCGCATAAATACAATGTTGAGGTGGAAATTCCTTGCAAAAACCGGTCACCTCATTAGCTATATTTTTAATGCTTTAACTATACGACTTTTAACATCCCTATTATTCCTGTTATTTTTCGAGTAATTGATTAGGCGATGATATTATACTTAGTGTGCGGATTCTTTAGGCGAAAAAGGTTTTTCAGATACAACCGGTCCGCAGAAGAACAAGCGGTTATTTGAAATAACAAAAGATACATGTAAGGTATCGTTTATTTTTAATCGAGATAATTAGTCTATGAAATTTAAAGTGCGAAATCTGTTGTTCTGTAATTAAATTACAATTCATCAATCAGAGGCTTTATTAATAACGTTTGAAGGTAAAAAAGAGGATTTTTTGTGATTTTAAATTGGTTTGATTAAATCGCGAATTCAAGATCAGAATAAAACGTTGGCGTTACAAATAATTTGCAAGCGGGTCCGAAACGTCATTGTCACCGAGTGGAAGTGTCTTATAACAGTGCTACGTGAGAGTAGTCATGTAGAACAAAATGAGCGCTTGCAAAAATTCACAAAAGAATTTCATGTTACACATCGTCTCATTTAGAAGTATCTTGTGGTGTAAATTATTATTCGGATATTATTTGCGAAACAATAAATTGCATTTCATTACGGCAATTGAAAGTTTTATGTTCATTCGCTAAAAATAACTTGCATTACACATATCCTCAGTACGAGACAATTGATTTAATTTTGGCACATGTATTTTTAGTTTAGTTAACCTATAAAATTATTAAGCCAAAAATTGGCAACACACCCTACGCCCCTTTTTCTCATTGAATACATTTGCATATTCACCAAAATTTATGTCTTCCTTTAACCGTTCTCATAATTTTACTTTTACGCCATATTCGTAGTAATGATTTGTAACCCTCAAAGGTTACTAACACCATGACCCCGAATATTTCATATTCCATTTAAAAATTCTCTCTTCCAAAATTAGAAATTTTGAACCAGTATTACACAACGTATGTATCTAACCAGCGCATAAATATTCATCAGAAACGATAACTAACTTTAATTCAATATCACTATTCTTACCTTACATTAACATTACCAGTAGTAAAAGGTAAAACCGATTCTTTTCGCTCTCGATTTTCATCTTCTGGTTTGTTTCCAATCATGAGCACTTTCCATGTCTATAAAACAGTTTAATTTTTCTTTATAATATAACATCCTCTGTTCATTTACTGTTTATTCTGCCCCATATTACTAAAAACACGTAGGTACACTAATTGTTATTATTATTTTGGCGAAAAGTAAAAATATTTGCTTTTTATTACCTAATTTCAATTTCCAATTTGTTGTTTGCATATGAACGATAACATTAATTGTTCATTCCCATCAAGAATATCCTCGGGAATGTCATTTTACATAAATTACTTACACATAGCACATTGGTTGATATTCTAATTCTCGGAGGGTGACGAACAAGGGAATCCTTTTGCGTTAAATTTATTTTTGTTTTCCATTTTTAGTCGGAAAGCTCGTAAAATAAGTACCTACATATAGTTTCCATAAAAAATCTACTTTAGGCTTTAGGAAGGAGATTTATATAAAGTTTATACAAAAATTACTAATCAATTTCACATCAAAAAGTACTCAATAATGTTAAAGTGTTTTTTCTCAATGTACAAATCTCGTTGATGTAAATTGAAGGGGTTGGCCATTTTTCACTTTTTTTCTCTTGGGCAGAAACTAATGCCGTTAGCGTCAGCTTATTTGTGTCAACTCAAAAAAACCATGTGAAAAGAACGCACAAGTACCTAAGACGGTTTCATTTTCATGCACCAATAAGAAAGTTACCCCAATTAATCTCATCGAAATTGGATTATGCTACACACTGTGAAAGAAGTTAACGCCTCTACTGGCTTTGGTTGAAACTTGAAAGGGCTGTTCCTGGAACTCATGATTCATCGAGACAGAAATTGAAGTGAAAATATAAACCAGGGCATAATTTTTTAAATAATTTTGGAAACTCAAAAATTTGCCTCTCGGTTATTAGAACACATAGAGCAACGGTTAAATGGGGAATGTTTTGCAGAATTCAATGTTTGAAACTAATCTTATTTCAAATTTGACCTAACTTTTTTAGTTTTTAAAACAATTTTTGAAAATCCAAAATTTTCCGATTTCATCATTCCTCAATAACTGAATAACGCTCAATCGGACCTCTTTTAAAGTTTTACATTGTTGAGACACTTTTTAGTCATTGTCATTGGTGTTTAATTTCATAGCCTACTAATTTCATATTAAAGATGAATTTACGTTTTTATTAATATTCTCCTTATAACTAAATATTTTTCAGGCATATTATACATCGTTGAAAACTCTTTTTAAAGACTGTCTAATGAACCAAAAGTCCAATATGGCCGCCATATGAAAAGCAAAAGATAGCGCTAATAACTTAGCCCTACATCACGCCATTTTTTCTTTTTCCTCAAAAAAAATAGATTACGTGAAAAATGATGTCTAGAAGTTGGGAAAAATGTTTAAAAAAATTTAGGAACATTCGGACATATATATTTTTCAAATTGTTTATTGTAAAATATTGGTAGGTATTTACGATTATGGAACTTATTGCACTGCACTTACAGGGTGTAGCAGATCAGCTACAATGTGTTATAATATAAGTCATAAAAAAGTCAGAAAAGCATTTCTTGTTTTAGATGTATAGTACAGTCATTTAGTATTTTTACCTGGAAAGTTTTCCGGGAGTTTTGAAATTTGGCAATTTTATAGATTTTGGTATGCTCTTGCCAAATTTCAACTTTGCCACCTCGTATGGCTGCCGCTCGCGCCGCCATATTGAAAAAATGGCGCCCAAAAGCAGTTTTTTGATAATAACTCCTTTCTGGCGCATTTTACAGGAAAAACATATTTATTCAAAATAAAAGTAGAGAAAATTTCCTACAATTTATGTCTTAACCTTTTCTTTCCTAAAATCAATAGTTTCGGCGTACGAGCCCCGTAAAGTGTAATTCAATACACGTTTCGGCAGAAATACTCGTTTCCACACCACCATGAGGTAGAGAAATCGGCGCATTTTTTTATCGTGGTATCCCCAGTAGGTCTAATCCACATCTGACTCACTATTTAAGTATTTAGGTCAATTTCCGTCGCTTCATTCTTGACGGACCAGGTGTTGGGTCTTCATCGTCTTCAATACCGATTGAAACTGATGGTGTAATCTCCGTCGCCATCGCACGAATGCTACCAAGATCTTGAATCTTTACTGTTTTCAAGCCCGTATCGTTTTTCTTCGTAAATGTTTTTAATTCAATGGCACCAAAAGTACCTACAACTTTTGCAGACGGCATTACCTTTAATCGTTCAATATTTTGGTCAGGAGCAATCGCACTTTTAGGTGTTATACAATGGATACCACCCATAGCATGAAAAGTGTCGTGCCCATCTAATGTCTGCGTGTTGAAATCGGCATTATCGAAAACAAACTGTGAAAACGATTGATCATCGATATTCAATGGCGAGCGCATTATAGCTGAAACTTCGAACAGCATTGCTTCAGTGTAAGAAGAGCAAAATCCGAGAGATGATAAAGTATCTATCAATCGTCGAGATCCATATTTTTGGAATAAAAATACTGCTACTCCAACCTGAACCGATGATATAAAAGATTTCGGCCTTGCTGCGGCTATAATAGAATGTGCGAGAGCAATGCTTTTCTTCTTCCATTTGTCAAGTGATGCTCGTTTATTTTTTAAAATTATTCCATCCAGAAAAATTCGTAAAGTTTCAGGGATATCTGACTCGACATCTTGAAAAAAATCGTCTGATGGAGGATAATGATTTGTCTCGTACACCTTAGACCGAATATCTTCTGTAACAATTATTGCTGCTGCCTTTAAAATACGCTTACGTTCTTCTAATTTGTTGTCACTTTTTTCATTGTACCAGGCATCCGTTAATAACTTAAACCCTGTACTTCGAAAACAAACCACAGGCGACTTATTGGCAGTGACAGCAATTAAAATATCATCACCATATTTTTTAAGCAGTTGTGCTTTCACTGTTTTTATGTGTGGACGGTAATCACCTTCAATTTTTGTCATAAGTTCGTCCAGAGAAAACTGACATTCTTCGGAATTTTCTTCGAGATATGAATAAATGTATTGCATCGCGGTATCAATCTCGCTTGCATACGGACCTCTTTTTTTTCTTTCTTCGGTCGAGGGCGTTTGATATAATTTCTTCATACACGAATTGTGATATTGTGCATCGGCTGCGACTAAGTCAGTAACTTGCTCAAGGCGTTCAACTATTGTTTGTCCCCAATCATCGTTACGAGCCCGAGCAAGTTCTGAAATACTATTTTTCATCGACAATTTACGCACACTATAAACGATATTACGTTCACATAAGCGCGTCTGTTTTTGTTTAGATATGAACTCCGCTGTTATCTCAGCAGCACATAAAAAACAATGATTTTTGAATGAGAACGTTGGACGTGTAGATCTTAGTTGTACTTGAGAAGTTGTACCATCACTTCCTCTACGCAAAGCTGCAGCGATTAACTTCTCATTATTATATCGTTTTCGACACGCATCGTGAACTACTATGGATTTTAATCCCACCAAAAGTTTGAATTTATTGTCTTTTCTTTTTATACTTGACTTACGAAAAGTTTCCAATCCTTTTTCCTTCACTTCAATAACTTCACTTTCTTGCAGTATATCACCACAAATAAAGCAGTTTACTTCATTAGAAGCCATGGCTCTGTAAATGCAAACGACACTGTTAAATGATAAACGTATACTGATGACTCAGACTAAATATTTCTATTGAGCTCAGCTGGGGCCAGATGTTTCTTAGAAGGGAAAGAAGGGGCCTGACACAGAAGGGACGCATTGCTTTATACCTGCGGAGACATAACAGACTAGCTACTAGCTAGACATGGTAGACTAGTAGTTAGCTAGGTTTTCATTCTATGGAACAATATTTAACCTTCGTATAATTTTTATAATTTACAAATCACAATATGAGCAGTTTAAAGTAAATATTACACGTTGGTGTGGATGTATAATGGTTTACGGTGCTCGTACGCCGAAACTATTGATTTTAGGAAAGAAAAGGTTAAGACATAAATTGTAGGAAATTTTCTCTACTTTTATTTTGAATAAATATGTTTTTCCTGTAAAATGCGCCAGAAAGGAGTTATTATCAAAAAACTGCTTTTGGGCGCCATTTTTTCAATATGGCGGCGCGAGCGGCAGCCATACGAGGTGGCAAAGTTGAAATTTGGCAAGAGCATACCAAAATCTATAAAATTGCCAAATTTCAAAACTCCCGGAAAACTTTCCAGGTAACCTCTATTTTTTCGACCAAATGACTGTACTAGTAGCAAATACTTATTATATAAATCTTGATATTTACGATTGTCGACCTTATTCCACTGGACTTAAAGGTGTAGCAGATCAGCTACAATATGTTATAAGTCATAAAAGCATTTCTTTAATGAAATACGTTAAGTTATATTTAGATGTAGCAAATATGATACTTGACGCGATGTAGGGTTAGAAACAAATGACAATCGGGGGTTTCTGTTTATATCAAATAATTTGTCTTAAAAAGCGTATGAACAATGTAAATCTTTAAAAGAGGTCAAATTAAGCGTTAAAGAGTTATTGAGGAAAATTGAAATCGGCAAATTTTGGTTTTTTCTAAATATTTTAAAAATTAAAAAAGTTAGAGTGAATTTGAAATGAGATATGTTGCGAGTATTGAATTCTGCAAAACATTCCCCATTTAACCGTTGCTCTATGTCTTCTAATAACCAAGATACCAATGGTGAGCATCGAAATTGGGACACAGTGTATAGTGTGTCTAATTTTAAATGATCTGTACAGGGATATTTGAAACGGTAAGAGATATAGGGTTTGTTTAAATGAAGAAAAATTTCCCCTTTTTATGTCAAGAGATAATCGCCCTTTATATTTAAATTTCAGATTAAAAGATACAGCGTGAAAACTATAATGGTGCATTGTTAAAGCCTCAATCATTCACTTGCTATAAAAATAATTGCATATTTCCTTTTAGAGACCTTTTTAAAAACGGTTTGAACTAATATTCAGAGAATTTTTGTATAGGATATTTGATATGATATGGTACAGAAATAGAAAGTTTTGTCCCCTAAACATTAGTTCAAAGCAATAGCACAAACTATTTTAATTCTTAACAATTTCGCTAATAGTTAATCACAGAGAATTTTTTAAAACAAGGAATTGTCGGAAAAAACAGGAGACAAAACAGGTTGTCTAAAGGACATTGTCAGAGGGCACTGTTTGTTTTTTCTGTTTTGAGTTGGATATGTATATACTCCAGTTTAGTTTGCTTTCAAGCGTAAAATACCTTTGTTATAAGTAGAAGTGAGACACCTTACCACCCAAAAGGGGCCCCTCAAGGCCCACGTGGGCGGCTGTATTTGACCTTGAAATGACCTTCACCTTGAAATAACCCAAATGACCTCCACCCTGAAATGACCTTGAAATTTGTTCCCGGTCTCGCCGCTAGTCCGGGAACCTTGAAATTTGTTCCCGATCTCTCCGCTAGTCGGGGAATTTCCCGGCCGATCTTGGAAGTTCGATTTTACTGCGCCGCCTACCGGCCAATCTTGGAAGTTCTCTTGGAAGTTCGATTTTACCGCGCCATCTAGCGGCCAATCTTGGAAGTTCGATTTTACCGCGCCACCTAGGCCACGTGGGCGCCTCTTTTTTTGGTTCTGAATCCAAAAGGCATTCAGGAAATCATCCAGAAAAAACCAAAAGAGCATTCAGAAGACCAACCATCCAGGGTGGTACCCGGGATGTCATCCAGAAAAGCCAAAGAACATTGAGGAAGTCATCCAAAAAGGCATTCAGGAAATCATCCGGAAAAACCCAAATAGCATCCAGAAGACCGTCCAGGGTGGCACCCGGGATCTAGCGGCCAATCTTGGAAGTTCGATTTTACCGCGCCACCTAACGGCCAATCTTGGAAGTTCGATTTTACCGCGCCACCTACCGGCCAATCTTGGAAGTTCGATTTTACTGCGCCACCTACCGGCCAATCTTGGAAGTTCGATTTTACTGCGCCACCTAGCGGCCAATCTTGGAAGTTCGATTTTACTTTGGCTTTCTGGATGACTTCCTCAGTGCCCTTTTGACTTTTCTGGATGACACCCCGAGTGCCACCCTGGATGGATGGATGGATGGTCTTCTGAATGCTCTTTTGGTTTTTTTCTGGATGATCTCCTGAATACCTTTTTGGCTTTCTGGATGACTTCCTCAATGTCCTTTTGGCTTTTCTGGATGACATCCCGGGTGCCACCCTGGACGGTCTTCTGGATGCTATTTGGGTTTTTCCGGATGATTTCCTGAATGCCTTTTTGGATGACTTCCTCAATGTTCTTTGGCTTTTCTGGATGACATCCCGGGTACCACCCTGGATGGTTGGTCTTCTGAATGCTCTTTTGGTTTTTTCTGGATGATTTCCTGAATGCCTTTTGGATTCAGAACCAAAAAAAGAGGCGCCCACGTGGCCTAGGTGGCGCGGTAAAATCGAACTTCCAAGATTGGTCGCTAGATGGCGCGGTAAAATCGAACTTCCAAGAGAACTTCCAAGATTGGCCGGTAGGCGGCGCAGTAAAATCGAACTTCCAAGATCGGCCGGGAAATTCCCCGACTAGCGGAGAGATCGGGAACAAATTTCAAGGTTCCCGGACTAGCGGCGAGACCGGGAACAAATTTCAAGGTCATTTCAGGGTGGAGGTCATTTGGGTTATTTCAAGGTGAAGGTCATTTCAAGGTCAAATACAGCCGCCCACGTGGGCCTTGAGGGGCCCCTTTTGGGTGGTAAGGTGTCTCACTTCTACTGTTATATGTATAAACAAGGGTAATATGTAGATACATTACTGACAAAAACGGGAATTTTTTTTGTTAGTTTAAAGGCAGATTGCATGAGACTGCACAGAGTGCATGACGTCTTCAAATTCGTGGGTCATTAGTAGGTATGTAATGTTATTACTACCTCAGATGTATATGATCCTTTTCGTTACGACCAAAATTTAATTTTCGTCAGTTAAAACATATTATTTTTGTTATTTTATAACTATACCTCCTACTCGACTTGGCATTATTACAATTTCATAAGGTCCGAAATTGATGGGAGAACATGTCCAGGTTAGGTAATAGTGGCCAAGAGGGATATCGTTGGACACAAATCTGTAAAAGTTATGAAATAATGGGAGCCAGTGGAGCGAGCACCAGCTGGGTCTCAGGAGGTTGACGTAATCTAACACTTACCTTTAGCTGATCACAAAAAATACCCGCACAGACTTTAAGTAAATACAAAATATAGACAGAACAACAATTTTAAACACAGGGGAACAATTCTTCCTCGTGGACCTCAGATTGAACACCAAAGATTGGTTTACAACGATAAGTTACATGATTGTCTTGTGAGAATCTTTATTTAAACGCTCCAAAAGGTTAAACAATTTATGCAATGTTACGGCATAACAAAACAAATTCAATATTATCGACTCTCTTCTACGAAGTGCAAATGCTATTTCGCAATGGGTTCGTATCTGTTCTTCGTCAATTCTACAAAATTTGTAGAGGCTGCTATAAACTCAATTACTTTCAACAGTTTTATATGCTTACTATCTTGTAATGAATTACTTTGAGTAAAACGTAAATAAACATTAACACAAGAAGATAACAGGAAAGAATTGTTTAAGCTTCTTGAACACTATCTCCACTGTGACCAGAAAATTCGGTTGTTGAGTCACTTTATTTATTACAAGCATCCTTATTAGAATTTTATCTGAACTGAGACTGTTCCACCACCCCCAAGGGATCAGTAAAATTGCGAATATCGCAATAACTAACTAAAAAAAATTCTGTCGTTTTATTCACTAATTTAACTGAAAATATGTAGTCAGCGCTAGAAAAATCACTCCAAAAACATGTACCACAAACACCAATTATTAATTTAGAAGTTTCCCAAATTTTGCAGGAAGCCAAAACGAAAATGCGTAAAGGATGTAGAGATTTTATAGTGGTACTGGTATGGTACCTACAGCGTTTAATTTCAAAACAGGAAATGTTGAAATTACGTACTCCTGTTACAATTTGTTCAAGTGTAATACTATTTTCATTTGCATCTTAAGGATTTTTTAAAATTTTGAAATCCTTCCAAGATAAGCAGCAGAAACTTTTGATGCGTTTTAAACAATATTTTTGCGGAGGTGCGATATTTAAGAAAAAAATTGATTTATGTGCTGTTTTAACCTTACATAATGTTTCATATTATGTAATTTAACGGCTACTGAACCGATGTTGACAAGCAATTATATTTTAGAATTGGTTCTTTAATAATAGATTCATCAAGTGACTATAATAGAAATCAGTGCAAAAAATAGATTTTAATTACGTATTCAGCTGTTCAAATACTTTGTTAAAATTTTTTGGTTGTAAATTGGTTAGGATTATTCGAAAATAGGTACGTGTGTTTTTTCGTAAGAAATATTTAATATTAAAATAAGAAATGTTAGTTTCTGGGGACTGAAATTAACAATACCTCGCCAATACGTGGTGAATATCGGCTCTTGTTAAACGGTCCTATTAATTTTAATAATATGAATTGTTCATTTTTATGGTCTTTTTATTATGATTAATTATGATATACACAAAGTTTGCCGTGATCAACTGAGCCATTAAATAATACGGAAATCTGTTTGAAATTACGTTTTATAGTTTTGAGTATGTTGAAATCATCGTTCAACAAATTATGCCAGAAATAGACATGGTCTTCGCTATTTTAAATAAAATATTTATTACGTGACATAAAGGTCGACTCCTACAAGGTGTGAAATTACTCTCGAATTTGAATGTTTAAGAAAGGATTTGCAAATATACATCAATGTCATTTGTCAAGGATAAGTTGCTTTCAAATAATTAATTTAATGTGTAAAAAACGTTATTTTAAGGACTTCACTGTCCATTGCGTAGTGATCCGAAAGTAATTAATAGTAATTTGGCGTAAAATGCGTGAAAGGCCTAAAGGTCAGAGTTCAAACATGAGAATCCCAACATTTATAAAGCCTAGGAATGTAAGAAAGCTCCCAAAGAAACAATATCGTTCTACTTTACTACCAAACGCGGAAACGCGTCCTATTTCCTTTCACTGCGCTTACACGGTTGATGCGCTTTGAACGGTTAAGGGATTGACTTGAACATTAAACATTTCCTTTAAATTTCTCAAATAAAGAAAGAACACTATCTTTCAAATGGTCTTACAAAATGAGACATCCTCGAAAATGTGAACTGAAACGTATTAACGTTAATAGCTTTTCTCTATACCTACATATAATTGAAGAGATTAAATAAATTATTGTTTCAGGCGAATTCTATACGTCGCCGCGTCGATTCATTTCATGGCATGGCAGTAAGCCCACAGAAGTCTATTTCCTGTCTTTTGTTATCAAAGTATTGTAGAAATTGGTTCACTTTTTCCTTGATTTAGTTGTAATGTGCAAGATAAGGATTCCAAAATGCATGAAGGTGAGATGGAAAACTATATTGAATCATGAATGGTTCACAGAGAATGAAAGCTTTAGAATGGTATAATTCTTTTTCTATTTTCTTTAAGTCAATACCGACCCCAGCGAAAGCAAATACACTGTTACGATCTAATAAATCGGTGCCGTTAGGACATTTGAATATATCTTATTCAGGTTTATGGTTTAAGCAGCTTTGAATGTATACACATACATCATACATGGTGAAATGAAGAGAAATTTCAATATTTTATACTTTTGACAGTTATTGTCATATTATCCAACTACATCTTCCTTGTAGATTATTAAGTCTAACCACAACTACATAATATTTTTGTGAATATTTCATATTGATGATATAAACAAATCTCATGTTGTTTTCAAGGCGAGCATCATTTTTTTAAATAAAAGGCAAAGCTGTTTTAAAATGTCGACATGGTACGCTATTGTCGTATCTACATATAATTATAAAGTTATAAATAAGAAAAATAAATCTGTCACGTCCATCGTTTTTTATATATTAATAATAGCTTCTTTCCGATTAGATCGGCATTTATTAATTGTCTTCCCACTACTCAATGTCAACGTTTTTATGCAACATAATTCATTAATTGTATCGACATATTTTCCACGAAGCGAGATCTGTGTCAAATTATGTAAGATGGCATACAAATGCGAGAAAGGCTGAGCGATGATTTGCTGAAAAACTATGTTTACAAAATAATATAGGCAGGTTGTTCTATGTATAACGTTTTGGATTTAGATAAATATACAGTGTAGTGACTTTACCTGAATGAATTTCAATAAAACTGGAGAAGAATTTTTGTTTCAAGTTTGCCACATTTTGTTTCTTTTTTTCTATGGGGGGGGGCTAACTCCTAACTTTTCTTTTCAAATGAAAAGGTTGTCACATGAGGTTTCATTGAAAATCTTGTTTCAAAGTGATTACAGCGCACTGATTATTTATTAATTGAAAAAATGATAGAAAAATTGAAGATTTTTTGAAAAACTGTGCACCATTTACATACCTACTGGCAAAGTCTAACCCGATCGTAAAATTCAACGTTCTGTGTTTGAAACCATATTTTTGAATCTGACTCTGAGATTTCTTTACCTTAATAAATCCTTTCGGAATAACATTAAAATCTGTTCATATGTTTTAGCAATGAGTACTATGTTTCTAACCTAATTTTTTTAATATTTGGTCTCTTAGTCCATAGTCTGGTGGTAGTAGCAGTAGTCGAATTGGAAAGGGAGATCGATGATATCCGCACTTTTGAAGTGCTGGACAATAAAACTGGGGGATCGGAGCAACCCCCAGCGGAAGGTGGGTCTCTTAGAACTGCACTGAAGCAGTTTCGATTACGTTTACGCTCCAATTTTAAAATATTGTAAAAATGCAACTTGTTTGTATTTTGTATTTGAAAAAATGTTTACAAGTAGGTAACTAACTAAAACAAGGAAAAAATATACTTATATTACACGAGCGTAAGAAGAGGGATGCTGTCAATTGATTCGCCTTATTAGAGGGATGTCATCCCCTCGCACCCCCCTTAAGTCGACCAGAAATAGTCTATTTTTGTGATAGTTTATTCTCTAAATTATTAGTTTTTCCTGTTGCAGCTTCACTGTATGTTCTGTTGTCTACTCTTTTTTCTTGCTGTTGCTGTGTTGGTGGAGCGGTTGATTAGGTAAGTTAGGCTTTTTGCTTTGCTTTTGTGGAGGTTTTTGTATTTGCATAATTGGATTGCAAACTATGCAACATTTATAGTTGCCAGGATGTCCACTATCGCAATGCACGCATTTCGGCTTATCATCCCTTGGTTTGTTACAGTTTTCTATTAAATGTTTGTCAGTGCATCTTGGTTCTTTGGAGCAATATTTTTGTATTTCCCTATACGCCTGACATCTTTTACATTAGGGTACCAGATTCAAGGAAATCACTTCCCATATGGTGCTTGATACAACTCATTATATAAAACACCTAAGACAATCGTGGTTTTGACGTAATCCCAAGTCTTCCAAACAATCGTATCATCTGGGTGACGAATTCGAAAATCTACAAGCTCGGATAGTTTGTTAGAACAATTTGGTAAATGGATTTCTAAAATCTTTTTGGAATTCAAACGGTGTGTTTTTATTATTATTTGTATAATAAGATCGAGTATTTGTTTTATTCTTCAGTTATTACTTAGATACAGATAATTTCATAGAACCAGTTTGGGTATTGGTTGTGATTTTCAAAAGTTGACCGACTTGAGTGAATCACAGCCTCAAGCCGTCTGGTCTTTCCAGTAACCCGACTGTTTTAACCGGTTTTATCAAATCAATGTGATAACGTTAGGCGTGTAAGTATCGTAAGTTGTTACCTATCAGTACATTAACAACGTTTGTAAGGGAAAGTGAATAAATAATTTTATTAGTTTAAATTTAACCCTAAATATTGTTTAGTTGTGGGTAATATACAAATTTTTCTAAAGGTAAGTGATTTGGATGTTATTCCCACCAATTTTATTTATATCTATCAATGTCTATAAGAAATAGGTATCTAAATATCCCTTTGATCTTTGTCTCCCAACGTGGTTAATAAAGTGAGAATTTTTGTTTTTCAAAATTTCTCTGTCGTTGTTTGTCATAAAGTAGGTATCTACGGTTTGGAAAATATTGCGTTCCGTATGCCATTGACACAATTTACTTGGTTTATTTACAGATTTGTCATGCGTGTATATGTCTTTACTGTATAACTTTCTGGTGGGGTTAAAGATAAATTGTATAACTTACTTCTTGTGTGATTAAGACATGAAAAAAGATTTTGAATTAAAGGTCACCTTTATATGAAAATTGAAATTTCCTGCAGGAGAACGGTTACATTTACTTATTTGTTTTATTTGTCTCAATATTGAATTAATTTTATGTAAAAATTGATGTTAAGCCTATAGTTCGTTTTATTGCTGTAAAGGTAAACTATCAGGTACCTACTCCCAACTTCCCAAGTTAAATCTATGGATGAAATCTATAGCTAACTTCACATCAGTTAATTGAGCTTTTCAATCCACAATTTTCTCTAATTCTTTAACGAATATTTACCATTTCTACACCACCATCGATTATGGATACAATTCACGTCAAATGATATGCCGACATAATGAAATACGGAATATTGTCCTTGCACGTTGCAACTATGAGAAAACACTGTTAACGTTTCATTTACCTATCGTAATTGTACATAAATTAAGTACCTATTGAATCTAATTAATTGCTAACTTTGTTCAGATACGTAAGTCACAGTGGTACCTGCTTCATAAAAGCATTTTAAAGGAATTAATGACATATTTTATGAGTAACTTGAAACCTTTTATTCTGGAACTGAATACAGTTATATGTCGAATGCATCATGAAAGAAGATGAAGAGAAATAGAAAGTGGCGCTACCAGTATACTTGTCTTTCGGCGCGGTATTATGTCAAAGTAATTACAGCAATAAACGAATTCAGTTCGATTGTAATACATTATAATTTTTGCATTCAGTTTAATAATATTTATATACTTGACTTAACACCACCTGCAATTAAAATTTATGTTTGCAATAAACATGAATTATTGTAAATAATATTAATAATTATTTTAAAAACCCACGTACATTGTTAAATGTCATTAATAAGTTAAGCAATTAGGCTAGCCTTTAAGTAAATATTCATGTTCATGATCGGTTTTAAACCTATAAAATTAACAGAAATTGATACTAGAAATCCCTGATCAGTTCAAAACCATAGATGGTCCTGAGGAACAGACGATTGAATACGTATGCAATAACAATTGTGCTTTAATTCTTAAAAGTTTCACAAAATGTTAATCACAAAAAATTATTTTTAATTGTGTGAGGACAAGGGGGTAAGAGGGTTTCCCAACTATGCAAAATCGGGAAATTTACTTATTTCTCATTAATTTTTCAATATGGAAGATAAAGTCTCTTGGAAAATTATTTTTTATGTCAATTTTTGCTCCAATGTGATCAGTCGCGATACCCATTGCCCGGACAACTGTCTCACGCCTAAACTTTCAGTGCAAATGTACCCGCTTTGTTCAAATAGTCGCCGCATCAACAATGCGACGTTAGCAATAACATTCTAGCAACAACTTTGCATATTAAGCAATAACTTTCCAGCAATAAATATGCAAACCATATTGTAAACCCTTAATTTTCTTGTAAAAAAATTAAAGAAACACATCTGCTTATGTATTACCCCTGGGGGCGATTAAACTTTAAATTAAGGGTGTTTCCATACAAATATTGAAAAATATTATCGCACGTACCTATATCGAATCTATATGAGAGCTTAATTAAAGTTAATAAAGTTTTGTCACATAGGTACCGTACCCTTAATTTTCTGTAAAAGAAAATCAAAGGAACACATATTTGCTTGTGGGCACTTAAATTAAATTAATGGTGTTTCAACTCAAATATTCAAAAGTATTATCACAGATATTTAATCTGTACATATTAACCCTTCATTAAAGTCAATACAATTTTGTTACACACCCTTCATTTTCTTGTAAAAGAAAACTAAAGATCAAGATCTGTATATGTCACATTTGGGCGTTCTTAAGTACAAAATAAGGGCGTTTCGACAATTAACCCAGGTCAGTGTATAGATTTCTATAGATTTTATCATAACAGGCGGTGGAACTAATTTTTTTGTTGTTATTGCAGATGTTTTCTTCTTTCGATACTTTGGAGTGGCTGGGTAGGAAGTATAAATATTCATTTTCCTTTTACGCTTCACCTGATTCACTTAGTTTCTTTGGCTAGTTTCTGCTCATCTGTAAGATATTCTGTTCTATTCTTTATTGATGGTACTTGACTGTGTACGAATTACTGATTTTGTTGCAAAATTACCCATAAAGCTTTCCTTAAGTTCATTTATACCTGCTTTACAAGTCCGTTACTCCTATTATCCTGTTGATTACTAAGTTGGTAGTTTTCTTGGAACAGCGCTTGATTTTGTTGCATACGCATTGGGTGTGCTTGGTACAATATTATTGGCATTCATTATACACTCATTTTCAAATTTTCTCATTCTAAATTTTTGTAAGATTAGTGACTAAGGAACAAGTGAAACGGTGTAGATTTAATACATGCATATGTGCTGGGTGATCTATTGAAAACGAAACAGATTGAATCAACTCTCCATTTCTATTGGGGGGAGATACGCATAAAATAATAAAGCAAAATTACAATATAGTTATTGTTGGTATCGTTTTCGAAATAACGTTAATGATCGATATTGTTTAGCTGTAATATACGGTTCGGTTCCAAAAATGCGAAATTTATCACATTCTAATTTGTTTAGAGAACACTAATGCTCAACTAATTGGTTAGTATGCGCATTAACAAATTAGAAGCCCACAATATAATATACAGACGATATCCAATTAAGTGTTAAAGTAGCTAATAAATTTTGACAAATAGAGGCTATAAAATCAATTATAAGTACTAATCTCAGATAAAACGATCAATTTACCACAAGTATTAGTAATTTATTTAAATATGTGTAGAAACACACACTAAAAAATTAATGAAACCGCATTTTTATTAATATAATAATGCATAAATCGGTTAGTTGAAATTAATGAACAACGACATGGTTCCATGTGAGACTTAATATACAAATATCGGGTTACCCTATTTCTCAGAAGAAAAGGATACCTAAACGGTTGGTTCGTGTACATCAAAATTTTATTAGCAAAAATAAATTGATTTGAAAGATAATATAATTGATTATTCTGCCAATTAAAGAAAAGAGCCTAATTAAAAAAGATAATTTTTATACAACACCATGAAACTATTTCATTATACGTTGAAGATAAATTAAAAGTTTCACAAAATTGGATACAGAAAATTGCTTTTCAACATTTTTCTTTTTATAGCGTACTTTCGCTCGACTATTCTTCATTCTAGAATAGCAAAAGTTAATTTACAAACTTAGTTCATAAGCTCTTTATGTGCAAACACATAATAAAACAACGTGCTCGTCGACAGTTCGTTTAAAAAACAATAGCGTTAGAAACTACATTAAAATGGCTAAATGCCTTGGATCGTAAATGTTAGAAATCACGATATTTCCCCTAAACCACAAACCGAAACATTATTATAATTCAAATCGCAATGACGGTTATACACTTTCACACATAATGACAATCGTTGGTAATACGCATTTGAGTTACACTTTGCAAATTTAATTTTACAGAAAGTTTATGAAGGATGGTGCGGAAGAGACGAGAAAATGCTATATTCAGCACATCAGCAGATTTAAGCTGAATAGTGCGCAATTCCTTCGAAAATGAAGCGAACGGAATTGAAGTAACCCCAAAATTCGCTTTGTAAGTAGAAAAAAAATTGTTCCGGTATTATTGAGAATAAATTGCGAGCGAACTACGCATAAAGGATGATTACATCTAGCGACTTTTTTTCATAAACACGATTTGTGGAGTCGCTACAAGTATGTCGAAGGCCAGAGTTAGATTTGAAAAAAATCGAAAACTGAAGTATTTTCTTCTACGTAATCGAATTTAGAAGCCAGTTTTCAGTAATCGAAGCCGAAATATACAGCGTACTAGATTTCAAATTAATTGTAGGTAATACCGATAATATCGAGTGAACGTGTTACTGCTGTAACCTACATCACGCAATACTCAGTTAACTTCAAACGAAATGTAAAATTTCATTGAAGTAATCTAAAATAATTATACTAATTTTACGTCCTAGAAATAGAATGTATGCGGACAGTAGCCTTTTCTCGAGGAGAAAACATTTTTGAAAAGGTCTTTATACGGCGTGGCCATGCGATCCTTAAGCATGAGGATCACACAAAAAACAAGAAATAGAGATTTCGTTAAATAGAATCCAATTTTATAAACTTATTGTGATCAACTAGGAATCGCGCACAAAAATTATTTTCTTCAAAAGCTACAGCGGAAAAACTGAATTATGCGCGAATTGGAAAACAACTTTCCTTGTCAAGATCTAGGACAGATTTCACGTTTTGATCGTTTAAAAATGTGTCTATTTTGCTTAATTTAAATTGATGTTCTGGGCTTTGAGTTTATATGCGGGGCCCACATGTGCACTTTGAAAATACTTGAACAAAAGCAAAAAGGAATAACAAAATTAGCATTTTCTGCTGAAGAACTTACAGACTCTGACACTTCTGAATAGTTACGCATTATTTTAAATTTGACAATGACATTTTCTACAGAAAATTCAATTAATAAATGGTTTCATTTCCTGAAATGCATTTTTCTATCAGGTTGAATCCATACTACTTTTCCAATTTTCCAAGTAATTGTAACGACAATGTAGCTCTAAAGGGCCATGATTTATGAAACTTTTTGGGTTGCATTTACCCATTTTGATACTTAAAATTTTTTTAGTCGTATTTTAATTAATATACGATTGCAAATTATATTATATATACACATTCATATGTCACGCAAACAAAAGTGAAACTAATTTTAATTCAAATTGGCATCATTTTCTGTATACGTTCCGCTATTTCACACAATTTATCGCCAGTACTACATGCACATTTGCAATGGCTATTAACATTTGTTCTTTGAACATGAACGCTTTACAAACTCCATGAAAGAATCATATGCATTTTTGCAAACGTATTATATCGTCGTTCTGATGATGGGTGTTAATAAAATGAAGCAGTTTTGGTAAGAATCTGTGGGTATAAAGCAGGATATTTCTCAGCTACTATTCGAACTCAGCTGCTGAAACCCAAGCATGAAATCGCACATTAAAGCTAGAACTTTGTAAGCTTTGAATTTTCAATTTTATTTCATTTGGATCATCTCCAATGTTAGAGGTGCAAAATCTTTTTCATTTCTGAATGCGACTGAGTGAAACACTTTTATCAGTTTTATCATCCCTTATAATTAATAAATAATATAATATAATAAACAGGTTTCTCAATGTCAGAGCCCTGCAACATCAAGTATTCTTTCGAGTTGTGCATGGGTGTATTTGGGATACATCCTCCTTTTTCTAAAATCATTTCTGGCCAAAATCCTCTGCATTGGGCCCTAAAACGGCGACCTCCAATTATGTCTGGTATATCCTTTTCACACTCTATGATTGCCCTATAAATAGTTGCCTGTTTAAGATTTTGATCTCTGAATGTGTTCACAATTTCCCGTTTGTGTGACCGTCCAACTAACCTGTAGGTATTCTTGCGCATTTTAAATTTGTACAACATGTTGAACTTAACTGTTAAAAAATTTGACGTTTAGTAACAACAACAATCTACGATTCGTTTGACTGCTTCATGATACCTAGATCAGACATTAAGGGTAAGCGTATAGACAGGCTCGGATTAAAAAATGGAGGGGCCCAGGGCTCTTTACGTGAAAGGGGCCCTTTTTAAACACATCGAAATTATTTTACATGATAAACATTAAAATAAAATCATATGAATATAAAGTAAGTAAATAAATGTACCTACAAGTAAATAATTAGACAAATATTTTAAATAAACAATTACATTACTTTACTTTTACTAAAAAAAATTTTAAATGGGGCCCCCAATGTAATGGGGCCCAGGGTTATAGTCCCCCCCAGCCCCCCCCCCCCCCCCCCCGTTAATCCGCCCCTATGCATAGACAGAGTTGCAAAAAAATTGCAGTTTAGACGGTGCCATACATACTTTAGCACAGTCTAATTCTTAATTTTAGGCAGCAAACATTACGTAAAGCTATAAATCACATCTTCACAGCACGATTCTAATCCCTCCATTGTAAAGTGTGGTAAAGGTGTGCTAAGATTTAAAATAAGTATTATCAATAAAAGTGTTGAACACATTCAAACATCTATATCGATATATAGGATCTATAAAAAAATTATTCTCCATAAATGCTAAATTTATTTCACATATAAACATAAATTTTTTATAAATTTCTTAAACAGTGTTGAATGTTTGGTAAATACATATTAATAGCTTCAAGCTCGGTGTTTGTAAAAAATACTAAAAGGAGTCATAATGCAAAACACAATTTAATTAGAAAAATCGACAGAATCAATGAGAGATAGTAAGATAAAAAATACTTCATTATCGGTTTTTTGGCATATCCCTCTCCCTTAATCCTTTTGAAATTCTAGAGTCTGCTAATTCTGGTAGATCACAATTTTCGCAAAATTGAATTAATTTTGGCAACATTTGGTTTTGCCAAAGCTCTTACCCCCTCGATTCCTTAGCAGTGTTTGTATGCGTCTAGAGGCATACTTTCAATAAGATGTTGAATCGTTTCTTGGGGCATCTGTTCCCATTCTTCAGACAAAACTGTTCGCAGCTCGGGAATGGTTTCTGGCAATGGTTGTCTTTTTTGAACATTTCGTCCGAATCAGGACTTCCAGCCCACTCCATAAGCAGAATTTCAACAGTATTTAGATCCAAATTTCTCCTCGCGTTCAATTCATCCTAAAATAAAAATTTCCAATTTGATTGACGATTTTAAAGCTACCTACTCATACCTTATGATTAAAGGAAGTGGTAAGTCCGAATTTCTACTCGCGTTCAATTTTCCTAAAAAGTAATTTCTGGTTTTTAAAGCTATTCTTTAAAGAAAATTTAATGCCCTGTCAAAATATGTATCACATCATATCCCTTCCCATTTGAAAAATAAGGGTAGATGTGGCCCCCGCCAAGGAGTTGAAGTTATAGTGATGGAATTAATGTGTAAATATGTCCCCCTAAAAATAAAAGTATACGGGTCCGAGGATTTTTTTAGACACAAACCCGTAAACTTGCTGGACTGTATACTGTATACAATACCTTAACATTAACAATACTGAAAGAAGATTTCTTCGTGTTCCTAAATAATACCTATTTTTCTCGATTAAGTGTAACCTGGGTAGAAATTTCACGGTAAACTTTTTCTCAAAACTTATGTACCTACCATACGTTATGTAAAAATCTAACATTTATTTAATGCCATTTGCGCTTTCACCACAACAATAAACTCACGCTCATTTTAATGAAATTGGCCGTTAAAATTATTATATTATAAGTTTAATAGCCTTTCGAAAAATTCAGGACTCACCGCGGTTTAAACAATATTGTACACATCTATTTCACATACTTTTTATTGGCAAAGTAAGATAATTTAATTATCCATCTATCATTTACCCTAGTCATATGTGTAGGTGCAGAGCAACAATTGTTTGGTTTACGAGTGTAATAAATAATACTAAGAACTAAGGTACCTATTAACCGAAATAAAACATAAATTTAGCATCACAAATCATGCTAGACATTAAAGGTGTAAAGTTACAACAGTTCAAAGAATAGTGTTGTTGTGAATGAAAATAATAATAATAACAAATAGGTAGAAACTCAGACCGTGGAATCGATTCACAATGGAAATGTCTATGTAGAAATGAAACGATACGAACTTTCCGAATTCTCTGGCGACCTGGCGTGTTAAATTATTATGAGATCAAATTCACTTCGAACGTAAATTTACTTTATATCTATCAATGATTTAATAAGGATGCAATTTCCATTTTGACGTACCTATTCGACAAGATGATGCTACCAACCTTATTACAGTAATCGCAGGATAAATGAAATATTAAGCTCCAGATATTTACCTAAGTAAACCGTTTAAAGTCCTGCTAATTGTAGTGTGATTTAAAAGCCGCCTTTTTCCTTTGGCCTGAAATCTAAAAGTCTGCACACACCTGCTGCGCTTCAGGCATTTAATGTGTCGGTATTGCCGTCTTCAATTAGCTTCGTATACATATAAATGATAGTAAACGATTGCTACCTTTCCTCACTGCAAACATGACCGCACACGAATTCCCTTCATTTTTTGTACTGGAGGTTTTTCGATGTTACATCGTTAAATTTGATACGAAAATATGAAGTTTTTATGTCGGAATGTTCCATGCCACATGCCTGCAATTGCTGCTGAACCAATGCACTAAAAATACAGGAAATCTCATTTTTCTTCTCACAGCGATATAAATTACCTAATACGTTTCTCAGTTTGCAATCGCAATACCATAAATTGCAGTAACAACCTTTTTCCGTTAGAAGACTCTTTTTGAAATTTTGATTTATATAGTTGACTCTAACAAAACCCCTCTCTAAGATCAAAATTACAATATAAATTACCGTCATTTCAGTTACCGCGTCTTGCTACCAATGTCCTTTATTAACATCTTAATGGCGTTCATGTCGGCGGGTTGAAAAGAGGATTATCACAATAACTTTAAGTGTGATAAACCATTTCTCATTCATTAGGATTCAAGTTCCTAAAATATTTATATAGATGTAAAATGGCTATAAATGTGTTTTAATGATCCTTTGTGGTAATTTATGTATTGCGTAATTTATGTCCGCATGCAAGTTTTATGACTAAAATTTAGAATATTTAAGGGATCTATATTTGCATCTTATTTTACTATTACTAGATTCTTTTTTGGCATTATTTCATGTTATTAAACTCGAATTACAACATTCTTTAGAGTTTTTATTATCTCAATGGATTCCGCTGCTGTAGTTTAGTAACATATAGATACTTTCCATTTTATTATGATTTGAACACATCTTCTGAATTTGATTAGTGTAATTAACGTTTTTAATAAGTACCTACGTTTCGGCAGCCTTTCTATCGTGCCTTTTTCAAGATAAATTGATTTATTTGACACTAGATGTCATGCCACTTGATATCAGTTTTGGCTCTCGTTCTACTGCGAGTTGCAAATCCTATATATGTGTCTGTGACTTGAGGTGGATTTTGAGGGATGTTAGGTAGTGTCACATTGTTATTGTTCTCGTTGGACAAACTAACCGGAAACTTAGTGCAAGAGCCCAGGGGCACAAATTGGCTATTAAGCAACATGTTTTATCTAACTCTTTGACAAGTCATCATTTAAAAACCGGCTACAGTATCAGCACTGGCAAATTAAGTTACTTTCTTCGGCATGCACACTACAAGAACGAATAACGAGAGAAGCCATTGAAATTGATAAACATCCCTTGACCTTAAATAAACGATACAATGGTTCCAGATTATCACCCATGTGGAAACCAATAGTTAAGAAGATCGAAACAACCCACAATAACAATGTGATACTACCTAACATCCCTCAAAATGCACCACAAGTCACAGAGACGTACATAGCACCTGCAACTCGCAGTAGAACAAGAGCGAAGGCTGAAATCAAGTGACATGACATCTAGTGTCAAATAAATCAATTTATCGTGAAAAAGGCAGGAAAGAAAGGCTGCCAAAACGTAGATACTTATTAAAAACGTTAATTACACAAATCCAATTCAATTCAGAAGATGTGTTCAAATCATAATAATGATATTCGTGGAAGCTTAAATCATAATATAATTTCCATTTTATATTTGTACCTATCGGCTATCAGTTTCCTTTAAAAAGTTTTGATTATTTATTGCTGTCTACTATTTGTTATTTGGTCTTTAAACGGAACACAAGGTGATTCGCTACACAATTCAGTATGTATACAATGCAGTCAATTACACTACACACTACACTCAATTTAAAAGTGTTTCGAATTCACAACTTTTTTTTTTTTATTAATGGTATACAGCGCCACAACTGCTGAGGTCTTTGGGCGCCTACTTTACAATTTAAAAACAATTTATATCTTACTATATAATTCGGTTTCCTTTAGGTATTTTAGTAAATTGTGTAAATTTTGTAGGGATGTAGTAAATTCTGTACCTATTTTATACTTTATTCTGTGTTGTTCGTATTTCTTGCAGTGATGTAGGGCATGGTCTACAGTAATGTCCTCTTTGCATTCTTGACATGTCGGTTTTTCCCCTTTATTCAGTATATGGCCGTGGGTTAGTTTAGTGTGCCCGATTCGTACCCTAGTGATTATAATTTTTTCTTTCCTGGTGAGGGGGATGTCGTAATTTATTCTGCTTGGTAGATTTTTAATTTGTCTGAGTTTGTTATTCTGGAGATTGATCCAGGTATTCTTCCATTCTTCCCTTACTATGTTGCTTACCATTGCTTTAAGATCTTCAATACTACGTTCTGTCACATCACAGAGCGGTTTTGTTATTGCCGACTTAGCTAGAGTGTCCACTTCATCACTTTCCGGTATCCCGATATGAGAAGGAATCCATACGAGATTTAACCTGGTTGTATTATTGCATTGTAGTGCATACAGTGTTTTATGTATGTCCCTGACGTAACTGTTTTCAGTAAAGAGAGTATCAATAGGCCAGTTTCCCAATTTTCAGAAATAGCAAAAATTGGTAAATCTAAGGTCCCAAAATCACGTACACTTCATTTTTGATTTTTTTGTTAATGTTTTCCTAGCGAAAATTACGAATGAATCATTGAAAATTTGACGAGGCTAGAAACGTACCTGCCACGAGACTAGTCGATTGTGACGTCAGTTTCGCTACACACTCGAGCCTGCCGCACTTGTAAGTACTACACGCGCATTGAAATTATTGTTTTAAATCCATTTTGAGGGAAACATTTTATTCGAATATGAAGTGTTTTGTTCCTAAGTGTACTAATATATCAGGGAATAGCCCCGATGAAATATTTATCATCGTTCCATCAAATTTGCTTCGAAAAGAAAGTGGTTTGCAGCAGCGAGAAGGGAGTTAAAAGATCTGTCTTTAAAAACGAAGTTTTATTGCTGTGAAGACCATTTTAACGAAAGTACATCATAAGTTTAGTATAAAATTATGTTGAATTATGAATTTTTGTAGCTTAAAGAAGATAAGGAAAATTATAGCATGTTTCGTAGTCCCATTTGGCGAAGCTCCTATGATACCAAAATTTTTAAGAATTTATTGTAAAACCGCACTTTTCTACACTACATTTAAGCATTTTTTCTACTTCAAATAGTATATCATGTTCTAACTTTCTACCTCTACTCATGGCTAAACACAGGGACGTATTTTCTGCGCCGTCGGCGTCGTGCGAAATAATTATAGGCGCTTATATAGGTACTCATAAATCCCGCCCTGCCCGGAACACCCCAGAAAATTTTTCACCGAACCCCGCACTTGGATTTTTTTTCAGTTTCAAAAAATGCTTTTAAATTCAACGACCGTAGGCGCCTTTAAGGCCTTGGCGTCGTCGTGCACCGCACGACCTTATCCATATGGTCCCTGGCTAAACTGTTAAATTTTTTGAGACCCCTAAGATATTATTTCATTCACCAGCGAACCACTAAATTTTTTGCATACAGCCATGGCATATAATTTTGACGCTGTTATTCGCCTATATTTGAGTAAGTATTGGTGAGTTTTTCAGCCTGCTCGTCACTCGATCATTTCAGGTGGTATAGTGCTTTTGCAAAAATTTATAAACGAGTCGGCGGTTTAATCCCAATCACCATAAGCAAATTCCATCAGGAGTTGGTGAGCTGAGAGTTTTTTATATTATATCATTAACTTGGCCATAGTGTACACTAATGGGACAATCGTAGTATATTGCACATATGATTAATAAGAAAAGAGTATTTACTAATAATAATTAATAAATTCCTAGTAGACATTAAATTTTGAAAATGAGTGGTTTTTTTAGTTTAATTATATAAAACATAATAAGTTACATAGGTACATGTTATACACTATACAGATCCAATGTATTGGGACTTACTAAAATTTTACGTTTGTAAAACACTATTTTTCTTCTTTAAAAGAAAAGTTTCATTTGTAATTTCCGACTTGGTTTATTGTTTTCGTTTATTTATTACGTTAAGTATGAAGTTATGAAATTATGAAGTAGATTGCGACCACGCAGGATTAATAAAATAGGTATGTAAAGGTTTGTACTTACTCCTTTGTTTTTGTGCCGCTTGATTGCGGTTGATTTAAATAGGTATTTCTTAAAAAATTTGATACCATTTCAACATTTACCGTGGGTAAATTATGAGAATCAGCTTTCTGATAGCCGTTTTCCATCCTTATCAATAAATTTATTACTGAAAGAATCCGAACGAATGTATACGCACGAGAATCTGCATAAGAACACTTGGCGCGCTACTCCTTATAGCGAAACTGACGTCACACCAATCAGATGGCGTTCACGGAATTTGAATAAACTGGTGAACTTTGCGTTGAGTTTTCTCGAAAACTATTTGAACTATTGATTTTCTTTTTTGGGGATTTATATTAAACATTGCTTTACATCGTTTGACAAGGTTTTTTCCTAAATATTTTTTTTGTAAACATCTCTATGCTTGGAGTGCACTAAGAGAGTCCGTAAATATAAGATAGTGTGAATGAGTAGCATTGTTGTTAATGTATTTTATAGCTTCCGATATCGCGCACAATTCCGCACAGAATGATGATGTATTGTCAGGTAGCTTATACTGTCTCCGCAAACTATCACAAATGAAAGCGCATGTTGTACCGTATTCACTTTTAGCGCCATCCGTAAAGATTTCGACACACTTGCTCGACTTATTAGCATTTCGAAGCTCCTTCAGTCGATTTTTATAGACTTCCGGATGTGTTTTGCTTTTCTGATATTTTCCAAGGTCGAGGTGCATAGTAGGAAATGTTAAGGTCCAAGGTGTATAAGTATTATTCTCTATCGGTTTAAATGCGAGATCAATACCTTTTTCTTTTATATAGCTTATGAAGCGGACATTAAATGGAGGGATGATTCTGGTCATTGTATTATATAGATTTCGCAGATATGGGGATTGTATGATATGGTGTAATGGATGGGAGACATCAGCCAGTATTTTTATGGAGAAATTTATTAGTTGGATTTTCCTTCGATATCGGAGTGGTGTTTCCCCTGATTCGGCATACAAACTTAGGACAGGTGTAGTTCGGTATGCTCCTAGTGCAAATCGTAAACCAGTATTATATACCGCATTGATTAAATCCATCAAGTGTTGGTTGTGCGTTTCATACAGGAAGCTGCCATATTCAATTTTGGCTCTTATTAGCATGTTTGAGAAATTGGTTGATTTTCGAGCTACGGTACTACAATCAATAAAAGTATTGGGGTCGAAATATGCAGTGGTGCCATTTCGTCGCGTATCGTATCACGCTGTATTGCCTGTCCCTGACAATTGGCGCCTCTGGCGCTATGTAGCTAGTTTAAAAAAATTAGTAGTGCCTCCATCGAGAAGACTTTTTCCTCCTGAACACACATTAACTATATCTGGGTAAATGTGCCCTATGCCAAGAGAACGATTTATACAACCATTACTCTTATAAGATTAATAATAATTGTCAGATATTCAGTTTTAGTTTGGACCATTTTCACTACATCGATGTAAATGATATTCTAGGATTGCGTATCAAGGCGAGCGGAGAACAACTGCGTAAATGGAAATACCAAGAAAGGAACTTTCCCGCCAACTAACTGAAACCCAAGGGCACGTGACCGTCAAGATACAAACATGTCAAGTGGTAGATTGTAGGTTGAGAACGAGCTACTCGAGGATGTGTAGGTGTTGGTCTTATAAGGATCGATTAGGTAAACATAATTAAAACACAAGAGACGGGAAGAATGTATTTTAATAAAAAAAATACTTTAACAAGCAACACAGGGGCTACCCTTTCAAATTAAGTAGAGGCAGAGAAATTACTGACCAATACTAATGTAATGGATGATTACATTACACCGCCACACATTTGAGTTTAACTCTGAGTCTTCGTTAATTACAGGGAGGGAGGAATGAGCTATAGAACCCCCCCCCCCCCCCCCCCCCAGGATTTTTAATCCACAGATTTCTCACTTGCTTCCACTTCCAACTTTCAGATTACTTTCAATTTTATTCTACATTGTTCTACGTAACGATTATGGTCAGGAATTTCATTTTTCTTTTTTTATAATATTTAAAGTATATTGATAGCCTTCTGCCACGATCCTTCAGGGAATAGGTTGACTATGGCTGTTATGTAACAGATCCTAACATTTACGTCAGGGTAAAGAGCTCATGTTCGAAGCATGTTTTTGACACTATGTTTGTTTATATGTGTATTTTGGCTTAGGGTGTCTGCCTTTAACCGAACATGCCCGGCCACGGTGTATATTTCATGAGAGGGTATTGGTAGTATATTGGTTTTAGGACCCATCACATAATTATACAGTAGTTAAGAATGCACAAAGATTTAGAGTTGTGAAGTGTAGACGTATTTGGCAAAAAGGGTGGTGGCAAGATACCACTGATTCTTACAGCCATAACGTAGCGAACAGGAGACAACACGGTTAGACATCAAGAATCATAATGTACGGTGATGTGAATATCAATTTTTCTATGTTAAAACTGGGTAGATATCTATTAATTGAGATATTAACAACTTTTATTTTATCGATGAGCTCATAAGTTTAAATTCAAAAAGTGTACACGGTTTTCAGTAACTTATATAGAAAGGAGTCCATATTGGGAGTAACTAAATTAGTTTGAAAAACTACTGTCTTCTTATTCACGTACCTATTCTTGAGAGAGATACCTTGGCATGTAACTAGGGTGTGATTACATATTAATATATTGGGCAAATATGAATAAATATGAATAGCCAATATTCCTTGAAAGTTAAGGATTCTGTTATGTATGGTCCTCAATTTTTTGGGTGTAATAGATTGTTCAAGTGAAGTATCTACAAAATGGAGAAGAAAACGAACGGTAAAAATGACAGCAGTGTAATAAGATAGATAATGACAGAGAGATAACCATTAAATATCCATCATTCATTTGCACAAGCCTTGCAGAATGTTTAATCAAATAGATAGAAAGGAAATATTGAAATTTCATTAAACCTTGCGTTAATTGAAACATAGAGATGTTCTGTACACTAAATAAGTGTTTAAAAGGTTAATGGTACTTGACATTACGGTCTAACACGTTTTACATCAATCAATTACTCGGTATATTAGCAATGCATTATGATCACTCAGCACTAATAAATTGCTTAAATGAGCAATTGGCGCGCGTCGTTTAATAGGAATTTTATATACCTACGTGACCAAGTACCACTTAAACGTAATTTGTGATATATTTCTAGTTATTATTTAGTTAATTATATTTTATGGTACCTTAGCATATAATAATAAGGAAATGCGGTGGTAACGGTAATGCGTAATTTGGATAACATATGGCAAATAAATATTTTTAAAGAGAATTTGTTTAAAAAATGAATGTATTAGAAGACATTATTACCACGGTGGTGCCCTATATGGTTCAATCATAGGGTCCCTTTTATATTTTTTACTTTGCAAGGGTCTACCTGCCATTATTAGTTGCGGTCAGTTATACCTATATGGTGGTATATAAATCAGTTGTATTTTACTATGGGGGTGCGGTAATACAAAACACAAGTAATAATCAACAACGTACGCTCCATTGCTTAATTAAAAATTCCAATTCATATGTTTTCAACGATGTTTATAAAGGTTTTCGGAGTCGGATCCAATGATCATTTGCCATGTTAATTTTGCCTCAGATGTGCCTTCCAAATGACGATTTTGTAAGGGTGTATATCAGTTTCTCGTTTCATTTTGTACGATCTCAACTCCAAACGATTTATTGCACCTATATGACTCTTACAAACCCGAATTCCACCATTCTTAATAATAATAATAATTTAGTAATTCTTTGTCTTGTCCCTTGGGGGATTATCTTATTTAAAATTTACAAGGTTTGAAGAGGTCCAATGTATATTAGTTAACACTATTATTTAGAAATAAAAACCCTAAAAAATAATCCCCCCTTCTAAATGGAGTCCTACTATTGTGTATTCCTGGATTCCTACACTTGCTGTGGATAATAAGGTTAGTAACCATATAGGGAAAGGTAATTGGGAAAATGTAATGTATGCTGGACAACCATACGCTTAGTACCAGATGCATCTCAAAACAACGGCACCTTTCTTGCATGGAATGCACTGAATTGCGAGGAACTACATCCATATAACAAACAACGAGTTCAAGCATTACAACCACAAGGTTGCGACCGACTTGTTACTCAAAAATGCCAAAGAACCAAATTTTACAGATAGAATGTTGTGGATCGACGAGACGAGACTCATTTTCATGGAAAACGGTTCCCTTCCATGCATGTTTCAAAATCAAGTGGTAGTAGGTACATTGACTTATGTAAAATTAAAGAACAAATTTATTTCGTTTGCTATTTCTAAATAAATTAATAAAGAATTAGCAATATACACTACAAAATACTAACGATTTACACTGCTTTGCAGCCAATTGAGTTCAGTGGCGGAGCCAGTGTAAAGACCTATTTACAATAGTTAAAGTAGTGGATATGAATGTAAAAATAATTACTTGCATGTTCTGTCGATTGCCCAAACTTATAGCAAAGCCTTAATTTTCCCTTAGCATCCTACATATACATAATATTCAGATTAATCCACCATAAGTATACAAATTATGGTAAAAACGTTTTGGAGCAAATTTTTTACAAACTAAATTGTCCAAATGAGTGTTGTTTTTGCTTCAGCTTCAGTTATACAAGGTTTAAATTTGGAACATTTTTTTGAAATCCTTAAGTAAATTAATACGGTTCATAATTTAAATTTAACTACATCACAAAGAACATTGATCATTAATTAAATTAATAATACATCTAAACGATTTCACTTACAATAATTCTAAAAGAAAGAATCAAAGAACTCTCTGCTTCAATTGCTATTGTTAATTATAATTTGTTTGCATCTTTTGTATTCAAAAATAAGTTAACTTTCCATAGCAAAGCCAATGTCGTTAAGACAATGCCATACATTAAGAGTAGCTGAGAAGTTGTCCTTTGCCTCTTGTAAAGATGGGAGCCACGCAACAATCTGAGATTAGGTACTCTTATACATATGTGTCACTTGAAATTGAATAACCAATAGAGTATACCTAACTTTGCCAACGTTTCTGTAAATTAAGCCATACCTTGTCCAAAATCTTATGGCCTTGTTCAAGGGTAGAATGATGTGAAACAGAAATTTTATTTTTAGGTAAATCATACAGAAAATAGCGTAATTTCAAACTGACGATGAAAATTTCAAAAAGATGCCAACAATTACTCCTTTATTATATACAATAATCTCCTGTGTACCTCATTAATTTTATAGTTTGGAACAGACCGTATTTCATTTATAACGGTGTTATTACAGGTAATAAAGTTATTGCAACTGCTCATCAGTATATAAGATTATTATCTTGAAATTTATCAAAATATTGCCGTTCGTTTATAATGCACTAAGGCGTAAATGAATATTGAAATAGTTGTAATTTTTAAATTGTAAATTAGAACCGTTCCAAAAATCACTTTTAAATCTTGTTTAGGAATACTTAACTTAATCGTGTAGGTAATGAAATTTTACAGTTAATTTGATTTGCACATTCCAAGAAGATTAATTAATTTTCAGTTTGATTATTAGTTACCTACTTCATATGAGATAATCCGATATTACAAAGGAAAAAGAGATAGCAATCTTTAATAACCATAAACTATGACATTATTGTAAAGCGCCGTGTACATCGGGTTGTATAAATTGTTTTATTGTGCATGGATGGTGTCCCTGAAGAATGTATTTCAGGTTCGCTATTGTGTCGCTATCTTTCTCCATTTAGTGTTTCGCATTTGGCAGTTTTAAATGTAAAATACCACATTAGACAAGGTAAATATTTAAATAATGACACCTGCAGCAAAGTCAGGGGTCTCGTATATTTATTATAATTTTATGCAATTCTTAACGAAGGGAAAGAATAGAGGTTGATTGGTAGCTGATGAAGTGAGTAAAACAAAAAAGTCACGCACGTATCTTAAATAAGGATTTTTAATTTTAACTTAAAAGTTATTTAAAGTAAGTACCTACGTGCAAAATCGCACATACTTACATAACAAGTCGCATTGTTTGGCAAAATGGTTATCGTCCAATAATTTTTATACCCGCTTATCTATTAATTACTCACTAAGCTTCTCCTGTCCACAGTTATAAATAAATAATTATTATTGTGAATGGTAATTAACTAGGAGTCATTTAAAGATAACTTAATATATATTTCCCACTTACGACCTTCATTTTTGCAATTGGACCTAAATTTACATATCGTAAAGCACAATTTATTAGTTTTTTGAATTAAACACTTTCGTTTTTTAAACGTAGAAGTCAACCCAGTATATATATTTACATACTTGTATAGTTAACAATTTTTTTCTTATATTGTAACCGCAAAATTTAGTACTTAATTCTATGTTATAAATTTTGTACCTGTGTAAATTTTTTAATTTTATGTAACTTAATACATCCTTTTTGCATCACGCGATATATTGAGACCATTAGGTTAATTAGGTCCATGCTTTTTTAAACTCTCAAAGCAATCTTTAATTACTACATTAAGTCATATTCCGGTCCTTTACCAATTGCTATATGTCGTTCAGTGACTCTCCTTTTTCCGTGTCTTGGTCTTCCTCTACTTCTCTTTGTGAAAAGGAACACGATAATTTGGAATCTTTTACAATGATGTAAGTACAGTAAAACCTCGATATAACGGACCTCTATTTAACGGACTTCGGATATAACGGACAAAAAATCCGGTAAAAAAATGTAAAAAGTCCTGTTGATATTATACATAAAAGAACAAATTTTACTACAAAAACACAAATTTATTTCAAGAAAATAAAAATAAAAATACGTAAATGTAATTATAAGCGTGCATTTCATTCCTCAGTTCAAACGGATTACCTTCCTTTTACTGTACATTGACCTACATTTCTTGCGATTTCAGCGTTTTCAGTACGGCCCGGCCGGCTGATAACGCGGAGAATAATGCTTACTTACTTGCTTAGCATAGGTTTTTTGATTTATTTTAAACTTATTTTTATATAACGGACTTTCGGCTTTTACGGACACCCCCTCCCCCCAATTAGTCCGTTATATCGAGGTTTTACTGTACAAGTGTATATTGTAGTTGTATGGTATGTTTGTAGAACGTCATATGTTGATCAGGCACCGCCGTGCACAGCAAAAATTAGTATTTGAACCATGCTGTTTACATAGGCACTCCATAACCTTCGTCACAAATAGATGTTAATGAATACAGACTGTTATGCACTATTGTGCACCAGTAACATTTTCTCAATTCCTTCTCTTCTTGGGAATCGCGTCTTGTAGATATTGTTATTTATTGAAGTGGCATTAGATGATCATCTTCGTACGTTGCACTCCCGCAAGAATGATTCTTTGTACCGTTCAGTTTGCATTGAGGTACTGGAGCCACGTGAAATTAGCACTCCATGATATAAAACACACCAAGGGGTGCAATCTCAGAGTTAGTTTCAACTCAATTACGATTTTCCTCTAATTTGTAGCTTGGTGTTTGATATTTTTATCTCTTCATCAATTATTTCTATTCTCTCGAATACAAATTGAGGAGTGATGAAATCATTATATTTTTATATGACTAAAATAACTCTCAGCTCAGCCGAAGCTGTTCAAATCATTTTTGGAGCGCCAGAAGGGAATGTGACTATTACAACAGGGAACCAATTGTTAGAAAGTCGTTAATAATTGATCGCAAAACCTTCAATTGCTACGGTCAAACAAGATTGGCTGTTAATAAGTAAGGGTTCATTTCATAATTTAATAACAAACGAAGCAATCTAGTTTTGTCACAACATTTTTGAAACATTAAGTGTATCAAATCCTTTCGTTTATCTTTATATCTAACTTCGTGGGGACTCAAATAGTTTATATCTTGAAATTCTCTCTAATCACAGACCACCTTTTGTCTTACTACCTTCTTTACTTCCCTATTTATTTTTCTTGTTCTTCTATTATTGTTTAATCTCCACGTTTCCATCATTTTACGTTTTTTTAATGTTGCGTAATGCTTCTTACCCTGTTTACACTCGTTTGGTGGCTTTTTATTTTCTGTTAATATTGTATCTTTCTATTTCGAGATTATATGAGTTGCTTTCGTGCTTCACACTACCGCTAGAAGCTCTAACATCTTGAATGTTAAATGTTGGTTTTTTCTTGAGATTAGGGGATCTATAATTGATTTCAGTCCGCGTATGTGTTGGTATGAACCATATTTTTATATTATATATTTTGAACTTGATTTCATCCCATGTTAAACGTCTTGTTTCGCTGTCGTATGTTGTTCCTTTCCCGTATCTTCCCACCATACTACTTTCCTTATCACTACTATTAATTGCAAAAATGATAGTTTATACCAAAAACGTATAATTTTACAAATAAGTCTGTTCATTAACATCACCAATGCAATGGCCGAAATTGACAAAGGTTTAACCACTATATTGTCCTCGTTTTTTTGGTGCTCAAAATACAATTGTCTGGTTTTTGGTGTTATTATTGTAATATACTATCGAACCCCTAAAAAACCTTCTGCATAAATTTTGCGGTCTTAAACGTTGAGTGACACGGTGGTTTACTTTGTGTGAAGGAAAAATTAATCAACAACCTCAGTTACGTTCTATTTAATTAAAGATAATGTGACGTATTAATTTATTGGAAATATTTAACGACTTAATAAAATATAACTTTAGAAAATAATGAACTTTCTTTGGTTTTTAATAATTACATGCCGAAATTGTGTGCAGTTAGGACGTCAGGTATGCTTACCCATTTTACGACAGTGGGCTTATTTTTTCCTTGGGCTTATAAAATCTGGATTATGTGCGCTTTAACAACTGTACCATTGTGCGATACTTTCTAATTCCACGTAGGTTAGTTAACAAAGGTTTTTGATAACTAATTTCACGCGGGAAACAAAACACTAACATGCGATTACGTGTTGGTATTTTTTCATCAAAGTTTATTCACCTCTTAAGTAATTAACAATTAATTAAGTTCTAAACAAACATTAATGACATAATTTACTTTAATCTGTTTTGATAAAAATAGTGCATCTATTTTAAGCAAAAATAAGAAATTTCTAAAACAATCCTTTATTGTCCCGAAATTTTTTAACGAACTTGGAGACATTACTTTCTCATTCATTTATATACTTTGATCTCACTCATCTTCAAAAACAAGAATTTAAACAATTCGTGTCGTATTTTTTAAGAGTTACAAGTTCATCACATTTTTATCTTTACTTGCGATGTAAAAGTTCGACAAATATAAATATAGAGATCCCATACTATTTTCAGAAACTAGATCAATGCTGTAGTTTTGGTGTAGTTTTAATCATCAAAATTGTAAAAAAGTTGTTGAACTGCATAAATGATACCCCTTTTTATAAATGGTCAGGTTATTGGTCCTATAAACTTCATCTGGCAACATAAATCACCCCCTAACATTTATCTCGTCCATTCTGACCTCATGAACGACATATATTGTAAATACATAAAGTAGAAGTACTAGGTACATCATAAATAGTAATAATAAGCGCCTAACATGTGTAAATACACATAAACGTAAAACAATACATAAAATCATAAACACTAATAAACTACATTTCATCTACAGCCCTCGCTAAAAAGTCGGCACCAAATGGATTTTTTTATTTTTGATTTAAAAAAAAAACTTTTTACGGCAATAATTTGGGTTTGTCTGAAAATCTATGTAGCCCGATCAGATATACCGAGTGATTTTCACTTAGCTAGGAAATGGCGTTTTTCGAAATGGTCTAAATTCAAAAAGTGCTGTTTTTCGCAAATTAAGCAAGATTTCAATGAGATTTTTTCATCGTCTGTCAGTTTTAGCTTACCGAACAATCTCAAGACCAGAAAATAAATTAATACATAAAGGATCATAATTAATGATCCCTAGCGCCCTACGAACCCCTAATCTTTACAGAAAAACTTCACTTCAGTGTAACCTTAAATTATATAGTGTACTGCGTTTACCTTCTTTGAATGTAGCAGTTGAAAGTCATTTTCCAAAATGTCATGTTTTTAAATGCAACTTATACGGGAATACCTTGACTTTATTTATATACGTAACCTCTGTAGTATTTTTTAATAACATGCATGAATTTTTACACGAAGTAAATAATGGAAGTTATCTTATATTTTGTCCTGACTTAAGGAACTTCAAAAATATGACAACATCTTATGAGTCGGTACGTGTCTAAAAACCTGTTACAAAAACAATTTTTTAATATTCATTCAACACAATTCGGTTAACGAAAATTGTTTAAAATGTGGACGCAATAAATCTGATAACACGATTTACGGTACAGGTGGAACGCCAGATGGTACATCGGCCTTACGAACATTGATTAGTACCTGGTTTTTCCACATTATTAAATTCATAATTTCATTCGTTTCACTGTATTTCGTGCCGTTAACGTCTTAAAAATCAAAAATTTACCGCGCGTGTTTTATGGTGTGATGGAGTAAAATCGTTCAATCGACCAATGTAAGGCTTTTCATTTTCTTGATTTTGCCAAAACAAAAAGAAATACGGTTTGTTTTAGGTGGACCTGATGAAATGATAGGAAAGAAGTGAAGTTGGCCCTGCAAGAGATAAAGGTAGGAGATTTCAAATTTATAAACGCCAGCCCCTTGTCTTGAACCATTTTTAGCGTTTTTAATCATTGAGGCATAATACAGAATTTTTAATTCAGTTTTACCATTTACAGTATTAAGAATTTTTTTAAAACTACTATTTATTCTTGTTTTAAATAACGAATCTGTCATTTTTACGTATTTATGGGACCTCCGAGACAAGATTTCTGCAAAAATCCAAATGATCGATTTACTGTCGATTTCGTACAACTGTAAATGAAATAATAAGATATTGAGGGCGAAAATTTTATTTAAATAATAAATGATTAGGTACATTTGATGATCATATGATGTAATAAACGGTCAAAGGTAATCTTCCTTTTGTTATTTGCTAAAATAACACTGTATGTACTTGAATATAAATTTTTTTTCGTCCTAAATAATATAGATCTCTAAAGTATATTGATTTTTGCACATTTTACACATTTTCAGTGAAAAGACACTAAGGACTGATACTGAACACTCGTATTGGTAGCTTTTTAGACATAAAGGGTTGTGAAATGTAATTGTAAATGTAAGAATTGTAAATGTGAAATTTGTAAATAAGAGGTATGTAAAACCTGTACGAAGGAAAGAAGCCGCGTCATTAGTACACGCGCAATAAAATGTAAAAAGACGAGTCTTCTATTTTACATAAAATAAAATTGAGAAATAAGGGATAGGTAGATACTATAATAATTTCGAGGCTTACCATTGCGATCTCGGAAACTATGAGAGATAGAATGTCGGTTAAATTAGACAAAAAATGCGAATTTTACAAACTTCTGAAAACCTTCTTAGTTATACTAGAAAAACTGAAAATATCAATTTTTTAATTCAATCAATCTACGATATTCTTAATGCGATTGTTTTGTTCATCAGAATTTTATGGTTGACTATTCTTTATCAAATGGTTTTGACAGATATCTTCTAGATTCTGAGTAATGATAGTCAACTTTTGCTTTCCTTATGGGCGCCACCTTGATTTTTTATATCACGGAATAGGGAAAAAAGTCTTTATTCAAAACTATAACATTGATTGCTTCCTTTTCGAAAAGATCTTTATTTCGTAATAATATCTAAGCGAAAAAACAAAAAATCAAAGTTGCGAAGGAGAAATAATTGAGCTCTATTTTTACAAATCCCATACCCCATACAATCCCAGATTTATGAACAAAAATGTGTCAATCTGTGATAGATTAGTTTGAAAATTAGTTAAATTAAGTGAAATTAACCGTTTCAAGATGTATACAAATGAGGAAAGAAAAGATATTTACCTACCTAGGTTCGAAATGGTCGGAATTCAGTTTCGGCATCACCCAATTATGTGGCTCTTTGCCAAAGAGCCTAATCGCACAAGTTTTAGTCGAATCGTAAGAATTTTATGTAAGGGCGGTGTCTTAGAAAGATCAAGAATTACTTCCCATTGAGATTTCAATCACATGAAATCAAGGTATTGGTCCAAATTAACATTAATTCCGAAAATTCCAGCAGGAAGATTGCCGAACAATGTGGTATTAGTGATTACTATGTTAGAATAATTATAAAAAAACATAATGCTTCATGAATTATAAATTCAAACCTGTTCAAACTCTGAATCAAGGAGATGGTGAGAAGAGAATAAATTTACGTAATTGGTTTAGAATAAAATTAGAGGAATACCCATGCTTCCCAATAACGGCATCGTCCTTTTGCACCGTACACAGGAAAACTTTGTCATATCTCACATCATTTGTGGGTCTAGGTACCATCACAGTTTTTATTTTCATGATACTTTCTAAATCTACAACATGTAGTACACGTTTTTTGTTTGGTCTTCCAGTTTGCTTGAGATTCAGTCTAGTGCTTTGTAGTTTTTATCATAACGTTTAATTGTCAGTACCGGTTTGGAAGAAGTGTAGGTACGTGCTTGTTAGAATGACGGTTTGTTGTCAATCCGCTTGACGATACTTATTTTATTAGTGTTATTATTCGTACTTTTAAATGACCCACGACCCTTAAGTTTTCTATCATCTAGCCCTCTAGTAAGAAAAACATATTATAATAAATAATTTGTGGAAGTATTGCATTTTCTGATAGAAGAGATCTGGATAACAGAGCAAATGCCAAGGGAGAATATGACAATTACAAGAACATCGCCCTACTCAATACAGCATACATATAAAATTTTAGCAACCGCCACAAAGAACAAATTAGTTGGAAGTGTGGAAAACTGCTCAGGGTTTCAGAGAAGGAATATGTACACAACGGGAAATTCAGGTGGAAAACTACGAATACCCAAAAGTAACCTTTATAATTGCCTAATTTTTTTACATAAAAATGTGAATAACTCAAGGACCGATAGTCGTAAACCCATAGTACCTCATATCATTTTGCTGATAATTTAAAAGAGAATTCAAATGTATAGGGTGTTCCATTTAAAAAAACACAAGACTGGTATAGTGCTCGAAAATAAACCACCTTGTATATACAAAAATATTTTTACGTGATGCTACCCGGACTATATTATCTTTTATTAGAATTTTTTTAAATCAGTAGTATAGGCGTCTAATCCTCTATTCTCGGATCGTTAGGACACTGTATGTATAACAAAATTTTTGATGGGCCAAGCCAAAGAGACGTTTTATTTGAACAAGCCTTATATTTACTGTTGCGAATTTTAATTTGTATTTGATTGAAATACGCTTGTCAGTTTACACAAATAGTCGAGGGTTTAGCGGACGTTTTATAAAAATTAACTTTAACAACAACTTTCTAGGATTGAAATCGGCGTGGTTTAAGTGCTATTCTCACGTCGGGAATTTCAATCCATTGTCTTCAAGTATAACATACACAGGAAAAATTAAGAAATCAAAAAATTGAATTCCTCCACTATTTTGAATAATTTGACGTTTGTTTTAATGGTTAGCAAATAATGGTGATATTAAACCACTCGATATTAAAATTGGAAAAATGAGGAAATTGTGGGATTTCTTGTTCTTTTACATTCTTGAATTTAAAAAAACTATCTCGGCATTAGATCCATTTAAAAATGGATATTGCGATCATGATTACCACATATGGGAACTAATTTTATAAAAACGTAAAGTTAGGGTTACACAATTGCTGTATTTCAGATTTGTAATAACGCTCTTTGATTTGCATCTGAAAGGAGTTGTGAATTTATGCTAAATACGTCCCTAATGACACATTTATGTATGAAAATCAGTAATAACAATCACACTAAGCTTTATTTACAAATATTATCGCAATGACATTTTACATAATTTATTTTAGAAAGAAGCAATTGGTCAGGGCGTAACGAAGAGGATATAGAAATAACAAATTTTAATTAAACTTCTAGTTTTTGAATGCAAGAAATTTTTATAAGGGATATAAGATGACGATTACAGTGAGTTTGATTAACATCGTTATAACAGAAGCGTAATGTGTGGGTTCTCTTAACTGGTTTCACTACACTTAATCTTGTAATAACGCCACGCAAAGTGTTTTATTCACACGGTTCATTATAGCAACCGACAACAAGGCTATTAGATCGTACAAGATATTTTCATTGCAACTAAATGGGAGCTTTATAAGAGCTAAACGCCGTAGGTCTTTTCAAATTTCGCTTTTAAAAATGATACAGTGTAATTGATATACATAGGTATACATACCTTCAATTATCCTTACCAAGGAGGTATCGTTAATTACATACATCAATCAGCTTCCGTGAGTACTCTCATCATTAAAATCAAAAAGTAACCAAATAAGGTAATGATTAACATTAACAAGGTAACAGCCCAAAATTGTTTTAGATAATTGTGACATTACAAGTTAACTACGTAGACCTTACAAGGGCCTGTTGACAATTTTCAATGAAAGCATCGAATGAAGGATAATGATGTAACTGAATTAATATACGACATAAATGCCCTATTGTCACAGTTCAGGTTCATATTTTGTCACATTTTTAATGTGAAATAATTGTTTTGATGCAAGAGATTTTATTTATGAACGTTTAATTAGAATCTATTGCATAACGTCAGTCATTCATTAAGAGCAAATTTATGATTTCCAGGAAAATATACAAATCCTTCGTTATGTTGTACAGGAACGATTAAGATTGAAACGCTTTCTTTTCCGATAACTTAAATTCTTAAGGATTGAATTAAATTTTATTACATGTAAAAATATTCTTCTTGTCAACCCAGAAATTGATGATTGTTTTAAATAATGTATGCTCGCTTATACAGTAACATCAACATTAACATAAACTAGAGAGTTTCCATACAAACTATACACGCTATAAATAGTTCACAAGAATATGTGTATTCGGCTCTCTTAAAAGTTATAAACAATTTAATAGAGCAATAAAACTAATAGTAAGCATATCATAAAAATGAACTTTAGGTTGCAAGCACTGATTTATGAACGTATTGTGATCGTTACCACTGAACTTTAGCCTCAATAATACGTTACATTTTCTTATTCTTCGTAATGTTTCAAATTAAAAATTGGCGAATCAAGAAAAATGTTTTTAGTAACTAGGGTGGAGTTTATTCACCTCAAAGGCCGTAACTTTAAGACTACATTTTAAATATTTATAAATTTAGCAGCGCAACAGCCAAAAGCTGTTATAAACATTTTTTTGATATATGTATTGGCCTTTTTTCATTTTCAGTAGCTCATCGAGTCATCCTACTGTAAAGAATCGCCAATATATAGTATATAATAGAATTCGTATGCACATCTATATATTGATTACAGAAGCCACATTCTTGAATATTTACATTCTTCACAGGTGGTTACAGCATTAGTTACAACTGTACAAGCGCTCCAAATCTCCATAAAAATCGAATTCTAGAAATGTGTTACAAACTAGTTCCTTATAAAAGGAGTAGTGACAGGCATTGCATAATTAGGGTGGTTTATTTCCCAAACTGAAATGCTTCCTTTCTGTGAGGAATGTTAAAATAATCTATTTAAATGAACGATAACAGGAAACAGAAGGTAGAGATTGATATTTGGTGGAAAGATATTTCTTGAGTGTTTCGATGTAAATTTATACTTACCCCGTGTACCTGGACTTGTAACTTGCAATGGTGTGGCTTAAAATTTTGGGTCGCAAATTTACATCATGCCTTTCTAAAAACTCAATAATTTAACTTGTTTATTCAGAGATGTTACATTACATGTTTTTTGTTTGATTTTTCGAAAACATTACATCATATACTACATTTTTAGCAAAGCATCGATCTTCTCTATTTCTTTTAGTTTTTTGCAGGTATTTGCGTTTCTTAAGTAATTATTGGAATATTAGTTCTTTTTTAAATTTAGGTTCAACATAAAAACACTAATTTCTCACTATTTTATGGCGAGGTATATTTACTTATATAGACAAGTATTTACAATAATTATACAATAAATAGTTGTAATAAATAACGGAGAGGGGTAAGTTGCGCCAGATGGCGCTGGGAAAAGTCAGTCAGGGTGCGGAGTAGAAAATTCGTCGGGCATCGCTGTGGAATCTTCAAAATCCCATGCCGTTGTGGTTTCCATTGTATAATCTTCGTCCGACGGCACCTCGTCGGTTATTAAAGCTTCTGTGGTAGTAATCACACGTGCTTTTTTATTTTTCACATTTTTTTGTAGTTTTTTTCGTTTTTTCGTACCGTGTAACGTTAGTTTATCACCGAGCTTATTATTATGTCTTTTTTTATTCGTCACTTCTACTCTTTGGCACTCATCACTGTCCTCTAATTCGCACTTTTTAACACTGCTATCATTATTATTTAACCTAATTTGCGTTTTACGATTGTTGTGGGGTCCATTCTGTCTTTTGTGACACAATTCACTTTCTGTTTCCCCTTCCAAGCATTTTCGTTTTTTCTTCTTTCGTTTTTTCTTTTTTCGACATCGTGGAGAATCTGTTTGTGAGTCCACCGAAGAAGATGAAGATGCCACTGGAATAGAAGGTGACACCGTACACGAATGAGAATGATGTCGTAAAGGGTGTAATTCTTCAGCACTTTCCGCGGATACCGCACGAGTTAAAACTCTCGTATACGATGATAAACGTCCTAATTGTTGATTCGCACGTAACATTACTTTTCGAGGTTGTCCTTTACGATTTAGCGCTAAATATAAAGTTCTTTTATCGTTAGAATACTTCGTCGAGGAATAAGTATTGTAATGATGCTGTTCCATCATCTCATTAAAAACGCATTCGTCTCCAAACTCCTTCTGCAACAAAAAAAAACACATTCAATCATTTTATGTACACTTCCTACACCATAACTACGTTAATACTGCAGTTACCCACTTTTAGAACTAAAATAAATAAAAATTTATGATTTATTCCAAACATTTTGATGTGTGCAAAGAAAATATTTCTTCTGTGTTTGTGGATTTTAGAGACTGGCACGTGTTCTAAAGCCATTGTTATATTTTTAAAATTATTTATAAACAGATCTAAATATTTCATTCATGTCTAAGGAATTTCAAGTTAATCGCTTTCCGAATAAAATTAGCTTATTGTTGCCTAGACATAAATTATAAAGAGTAACGCTCTTATTTACAAACATTTTTTTAACCTTTCCGGTTCGCAACAACACATTTAGAAAAAGGATATGGAATATGATCGCTGTGTACAGAAAACAGAAACGGACAAATTTTTAATTTACAAATATTTATGATTTTATTTTGTGTTTAAATTCACCCTTGATACGTGGAGGAATTCTTGCTAATGTATAAAATCAATTTGTGACTCTCAACAAATAAAAATAGAAACTTCTCGAATTATCCAGTTCACAAAAAGAAATTAGTAGAGTAAATAATAATTCGCTTGCTAGCATTATGACTTCAAAGTCGAGCTTCGCTTGTTTATTTATTTTATAATCAATTTTTACGGCGTAATAATAATGTTCAGATGAATGATAAATCATTATATAAATAAATTGGGTGGAATATTTTTAATTATATTGCTTGCCCAGTTATCTCTCTTGCAAATATAGCAAAGAACTAATTCTCTTTGATATTTCTATTGTTAACGTTTAATTTAGAGCATGACTAAATTAAAAATAATAATATATAAGTCGAGATTAATTATTAACAATTTTGAAGTTTATGGATAGCTCGTTAACGACAAAAAAGCTGAACCAACCCATTACGTAAAATATAGGAAGTAATTAAAGTCATATTATTAGCACTCTATTTATGAGTTATTTACTTATAAAGCTGCCAGATCGAAACCTATTCATTGACAGATTTACATTCTTACTTGCCACAAAACACGTATACAGATGAGATCTTTGTTTTAAGAGCAATAGTTCGATTTTAATTTAATTACGCTTCTTACTTTTTATGAACTGAAAATATGTTTCTCCTCGTCAGGATAAATGTGTTTCAGGTTACTTTGTGAAGCGACTCGTGTTTAATAGATACGTTAAGCATCCCACCATTAGTCTCTTATATGTAATAGCAACAACCCATTGTATTGATTATAATTTTTACAAAATGCTTCATAAATTATTCTATTTGTTAGCTACCTCAAGTGGATGAATTGTCAGCGATATTGTTAGTTGTCACTGAGCAATGCTTCAGTAATAAATAAAATGAATGATTATCATATTACGTTATATAAAAAAATAAAATTTTCTGTGAATTATTTCGTTAATAGCCGTATAAGCACGATGATATGGTTAATAATTTCAACAAATTATGCCCAAATTTTAAAATTTGCAATTCCAATTTTCTCGACGAGAATTGAAGCAAATCTAAATGCCTCTGCATTTCCTTTCTTTAATTTAATTAAAAAATCTTATTTCACACACAATTAAGATTAAATTTTTAACTATTACTTACTTACTTAATCTGTGCCTCTTATACATTACGTTCTTGAGGGCTTTTACTTTTCAAACTGTAAATTACCGTAAATCATCTCCGAGGCGGTTTTTGACATTGTTCAAACGAAGCTTTCGATATAAAGGAGAAACTATTACCTTTCTCTCAAAGGATTTTCGTCACAGGTCTTCACAACTAAAATTCTGAACGATTTTTAAGTCGTAGGTCCTTTTATGTACCTATGCTAAACAATGGCTCTGGCGGTGGCCCCAACGTTGTTATTGGCTGCTAAAGCGAAACAAGCTTCTGCGTCTCGTTGCAAAAACTTACACATCAATAAAGCAAATAAACATCGTAATATTACCTCATTTCCGAATAAAACATAACACAGTTTATAATTCCTACACTGTCACCTAATAATACTAAACACCATTACAGCTTTTATAAAGGTACATAAATTCCTTGTTTTAATGATAAATTCGTAGTACATGGCATCAAGATTTAAATGTTTATATCTCTGTGGACGTTAGACGAACGACTTCGCCTTCTTTTAGATCATTACATCTTTTCAATCTTTTTAATGAAGAAGGTGACAGTTCAGCAGTACTAGGCACTACTAGTTACGGTATCGAACAGTCCATAAATTTAAAATATTTTGTCCTTTTCTCCTTTTAAAAGTCAGCTATGGTACCTACCTACCTTTTCTCATTACAATGAAAATAGTTGCGTGTACCATAACCCGTGTCCAATATATTCGGATACACTTTTTCGCGTGCGTGTTGTAAGTGTAATACCAACTTTAGAGACATGCTTTTTGTACAGTTCGATATCGCAATGCTTATGCAAACAAATGAGGGTAATATCAAATTTCTGTCACATGTCATTTACTTAAAAATCGCAATGAAGCAGTTTCGGAAGGTGATAATTGCTAAGTTTTTGAATGGTGAGCGCGTCCCAGTGCCACTTTTAAGACCTGAAAAACCTTCGGGAACTTCCTTTGGTATTGACCGACAAAGGCGTTAAAATCAACGCCGAGTATTATCAAACGGAAGTTTTACAGAATAATGTTGTCCCAAACTTACGACGCATCTTTGGAAATGATTATTACGTCTTCCAACAAGATGGAGCACCATCCCACACCGCAAATGTGGTCCAAGCTTGATGTCGGGCCAATTTGACTGATTTTCTACCCAAGAATAAGTGGCCTCCCAGCTCTCCAGATTTGAACCCTTTAGATTTTTTCGTGTGGTCATACATGCTTTCGAAGCTTAACGACTACAAAATCACAAATCTGGACCAGTTCAAGAAAATTATAGAGCACGTTTGGCAAAAAATGCCGATGGAAGCCGTGCGCGCCGCTTGTGACGGGTTTGAGAAGCGTTTGAAGCTGGTTAAGAAGGTTAAAGGTGAAGTCGTTCCGAAAAATTTATTGTGACCTTTCGTTATAAATGTACTTTTAATAATATACACTTTTTGAGTAACTAAACATTGTCTAATTATTATTTTTATTGGATTTTGAAAGTGTATCGGAATTTATTGGACACGGTGTATATCATGCATTATCAACGACTGTAACTTGATTCACATTGCAATTTTCTTACAGTGGTTGTCCAAAAGTTCGTCCAAAACCATACGGTACCTACCTACTTTGAAAATAATGGCATTTCATGCACCTGCCAAAAATGGATGATGGTTACATTTTCCACAGGTAAAAGGTAAAAAAAAATTCTAGAGCGAGTACTGTAGTGAATGCAGCTGTGTATGCGAATATTGAAATACATTGATACATTGTAAAAGGATATCATAATTTTAAGTAGTAGATGTAAAACCGCGTATGGACTTGCGAGGCGAGCGCCTCATGACCCGCTCGCATAAACAATCGCGCTATGTGTGGACGGCGTTTTGAAAGTAAGCCGGTCGTTACGAGCCGATTTTGGTCGGTTTTGGTGGCGAGCACAAAGAGATGCTCAGTGCTCAGGATCAGTTTGGACGGCAAAAGAGGTGTTCGCAATTGTTTACGTGTTCTGAAAGAAAAAAATGGCTGCCTGGTGCGATGATGTAGTACTTGCGGTTATCGACGCATATCTGTCTAGAACTTCATGTACAACATTAATTCAGTACCAGTCCGTTTTTTGTATAGCTTAGTTCGCCAATATAGACGGGGTCTCTTTTGTTTTACATAAATGGGCAATCAATATAGCCGCGCCACTTGCTACCATGAAAGCAAAAGATTTTTTCCTTTCAGGCATCTTTACTGAAGTGCTTTAGATTTGCTCGTGCTTTTGCCGGCTCACGTAGTGTTTGCGGGAGGCTCGCACTTCCATTTTTGTCGAGAGTCGCTCTGCTCGCAAGTCTATCCGCGCCTTAAGATACTATTTCACTTTACGACATATTGAAAATGAATTTAAAAAAAAATGGAAAGCGTTTGCAAACATGATTTTTTGAATTACGCTCTTAAAATTAAGGAAATCGAAGGTTTCTACTGTTCGCCTAACGAGCAATTAAAAAACTGCATTAATAGAAACAAGACCAAGTACGTGAGTATATTACTTCAGTTTGAAATCGAAATAGGTTCAGAAACATTTCATATATTCTTCTAGGGAAGGAAAAAAATCTATTGAGATTGGTTAGACTTCCTAATTAAATTACGTAGTTTTAGTTGTTCACTGTTGAAACGCGTTCGGTTTAATAAATTTCTATTGTGGTTTTTGGTGTTTTTAGTGTTGTGTAATTCAAGGGCCACAAGAATGAATTAGATAGTAGTCTCATCAGCAAATAAAAGAAAAGTTTGGTTGAAATTTCGTGACTTGAGATGTATTTCTAGATCCCCTAGAACAAGGTTTAACTTAATAAATCTTGGGTCTAGAACTGTGTGGAGTAGATACTTGCAATTGCAAATCTCAAATATTAAATTTAAATTAAATGCACATTTTGAGTACTTGGTAAAAAAATGGAATACAAGGGAATCAAAACGGAAGTTGGTTGCTTCGTCAAGCTACATAAGGAGAAAACACAACAAATATAATTGCCAATTTCACGCTCAACGGTCCTAGACAACCTTTACTATAACAAACGGTTAACAATAAGTTACATATAAATACTAATAAGAGCCAGATAATGATATAAAGGTCACTTTGAGTTAAGTTTTGTAACCCTAAATAGCTAATCTTTGACAATCCATGCTGCACAATCCACCATAATTTCACCAAAATGTACATAACAAATCAGGTTAATCCATTAATAAAAAAGAAATAAAAGGAAATGTTGGGTAACTTCGATTTTTGCAAAAAAAGGTATCAATGAGAATCATCGATCTAACTTTATTTTGGTACCGAAAACTGTTTTACTAATTCCTTTAGCGGTCTCAAAATTGAATATCGGAATATATTTGCATAAATAAGTAGTACATTTCGGTGTGTCCAATCTGGCATTATTAAATAGGGTTTTAGGTAACCTTTCTTAGGAAAATAGGTATACATAATTTACAATGATTTGTTTCTTTTGATTTACAAATTAACTATACATGCCTGGAGATGAAAGTGTCCACTTCAATGTAGATTGAAGCTTAAAAACACACATTTGCGATTACTTAGATTTGGTTTCATATTTCAATTAAGAAAAACAATTTTCATTTGTCTGTAGGTGCGAAACGTCCTAGATGAAGCAATAATTTGCATACATCAAAATGACAAATGAAGAGAAATAACTTTTCTCGTTAATATATGGGCGTTAAAGTTTAATAATGATCCTGCCTGCAAACTGTCAATTAAGAATATCCGAAACACCCTGAAGGTGACTTGATACAATCCGTCTAAATTACGCAATGAAACATGGATATTAATAAAAATTATTTACGGAATGAATTTTTATAACCAATTAAGTAGACAATAAAAATCGAAATACGCCGAGCTATTAATAAAAGTTTCATTGTAAAATTGCCCATTATTTGTTATAAATATAATTACGACGAGTTTCAACTTCTAATTAAGGCGCCTCTATACAGCTGCAAAAATTTCGGACCTACTCCTTACTGATTTTAAATTAGGCAACATACATAATCTCAATACTCCCTGAGGGCTAAACGGATTATGCGTAATTTACCTAAATGTACTTGAAAGTTTCATTGTTTAGTTATACCTATAACTTTTATATTTTCTTGGAATTCCCGCAGATTGTAAGACTACCTTTTAATTAATTTTACTATGTTGGACTACTAAAATTAAAATATTATAGGTAGTACATATTATGTGCGTCCAAGAATCACAAAAGAATAATTATTTGAAAATTCGGAAAACACTATAAACAATTTCATTTAGTATGGAATAATTAATAAAATACAAAGCAAAATAAACTTTGACAATGTTTAAGAATAATTATAACAATTAACCACACATTCTAAATAAAAAATAAATGCACTGATATCATTTTCATTATTTCTGTACTTGGACAAACAAACATAGGTACCTATTAATTTAATTGATTCTAAAGTATTTTACTTTAAAGTGCCCTAAAATGCCATTAAAATTTAATTCGTATTAGATACAATTAACAAAAAAATACCATTAATGGTATATATACATAGGTATATATATTATATAAGAGGTTCACTAATCATATGTAAGTTACGTTTCATTGTGGTAAAAAATATTATTTTGACTGTGAAATGTAAGCTATATCGGACATGAAGCTTTATGAAAAAATGATGCAAAATTCTTGAAAAATTTAGACAGTATAGATAGATGTGCACTCAGCAAAGCAACAATTCTTCAGTTACAGAGTGATTTATGGAAATCAGAACGCTAGAAACGCATTACTGCTTCTAATTTTGGAAAACTTTGTAAATTAAGACAAACAACACCTACGGCAAAAACCGTTGCGGCACTATTATGTATGTAGTACATACGTTTAAAGGAAATAGTTCTACATGGTTTGGTTTGCAACAAAATATAGCAATTCAGTTAATTTTAATCCCAATGCTCAGTAGGTAGTTGTTAAAAAATCGGGCCTATAGTTGATGAAGAATTACTATTTCTTGATGCTTGTTCTCCAGGAGGCTTAGTAGGAAAAACTGCCATTGTTGAAATTAAATGTTCCGAGAAAAGCGGCAATTTGCATCCCATTGAAGCACATTTGAAGGGTAAATTAGAATACTGTGAATGTAGTAATAATATTAAGCTCACTTTGAAACAAAATGACAATAATTATTTTTACTAAGTAGAAGGTATATTGCACATAACCAAAAGAAATATATGCTACTTTGTAGTCTACACTAAAGGTGGAATACATCAGGGGCGTCATTTAGGAGGGTCAGGGTAGGGCAGTTGACCCCCCCTGGAATTACTACTACCAAAAAAAGGTACGTTAAATTTATAAAACTGACAACCACGCCCTTTTTCCAAAAAAAATTTAAGACATCAACTCAAGATTTGTGCTGTTTATATTAATTAAAATAAATTTTAATAAAAAAATAAGGGTTTTTAGAATTTGTCTATAGCGTTTTTTAAATTTACGTCGGAAATAACCCCGGTTACGCAATATTTATTTGTCAATTTGCATCTTTGTAACAGGGTCATTAAACAGGTACTTTTCTTTTGTCTGTATAATCTCCTTAGAAGTATAATTCCACTACCTGACCGCTGTGGCCCGGGGCATTTACGAAATTTTCGTTGGTACAATTTTTGTACATAAAATTTATATTAAAAAAAACTTTTGACCAGGATTACAGTTACAACTTAACCGTTGGAAACGATTGTTAAACGAAATATGGTTCTTAAGCACTGTAGAATTTGTCCGTAGAATTTAATTTTCGGATATTGACTGTCGTTTGGAAAATATCTCTTAAAATAGATGAAAGATAAAATAATTTTTTGTTACCTCAAATATTTGTTTTTTTTTCAAACAAAATTCTAAGGCAAAATTTCATTATAGTAAGGAATATATTCCCGACCTTAAAATTTTTTCAAGTTTAATTTTAGAGCTGTAATCCTGGTCAAAAGATTGCACTTTTTCCAATTGCATGGTGTGTTGCCTACCCTATGTATAGAGGCGCCTTAAGGACACTATCCTGAACTTTTACAATGTAGGATTATAATAATTAGTTATGTGCGTGGTAATAGATATTTGCTTAGAAATTCAGGGTTTTTCACCAACAAAATTTTAGTTCGAGATTTTAGTAAACAACTTTCATATGCGAAACTGATCTAGCTTTCATTTTAATAACTGTTTATAGGACAGAAGACGAACTACCTATCCATTAGCGTACTTAGATTAAGCGTAAATTTCAATAGACCATAACAATAAAACACACTCTCACACTTACTCTAAACCCATTATGTTAACTTAAGATTAATCCTGCATATGAAATAGCTTTTGACGAAACTAACGTTAAGTGGCAAAACCAACATTAAGCATTTCTTTAAAGTGTGAGCCAAAAATATTTATGTATGCAGGTGCTTTATGGTAGCTAAGCTCAATTCAGTTCCTTAAACTTAAATTTATACAATATTTCTACTAGTTGCTTTTGTATAAATATGCAGTCTAATTCATCGTTTACATTAAATTATTTAAATATCGAACGGAAATGGCAATGATTCCAAATGTACGAGGGTCATTTTTAAACTAAAAAGTAAAAACTATTCCAGCCGAAAGTAAACCCACCTAACCTATTGTTCAAAACTGTTATTTATATAATAATGTACAGCATTTAACTATTTCTCAACGTAGTTGCCCTTACGGTGGAAGTATTTTTCCGAGCGGTGAATGAGCTTGACGATCCCTCCATGGTAGAAGTCGACCGCCAGGCTATTTAACCAACCCTTGACGGTATCTTTGACATTCATCATCTGTTCGCATCCACTTTCCGCCTAAAAATTCCTTCTATTTTGTGAAGAGGTGATAATCGGACGCTGCCAGATCCGGGCTATAAGGTGGGTGGTCCAGACATTTCCATTCGAACCTCGCCACCAAAGCTTGCGTTGAAGGAGCAATATGCGGACTTGATTATCGTGGAGTAAGTACACTCCACTTGTGTGAGTTGGCCCCGATTCTGAATTGCATGCTGAAGACGCATCAGTATTTCACAATATCGCTCAGCATTGATTGTTGCTGCACGTGGCAGACAATTGACGAGCAAAATTCGTTTCCTAAAAGACTGTGTTGCCATTACTTTCAGAGTGGTAACCGCATGCTTGAATTTTCGTGGATTTGTTGGACTGTGCGCGCCAACAGACTGTCGCTTACTTTCTGGTATATAATGGGCACCCATGCCTCATCAGCATCACCTATCACAATGCAGTCCAATGTTGTGTTCTTCCATTAGCATTTTCGGTACCCATCTAGCACAAATCTTACCGTACTGTAAGTGGATGCAGACAATGTCATATAGAACACATCGGGAAAATTCTTATCCAGTTCGTCAATAGTGAAGCTCCTGTTCTGCCGAATGTCTATATCGACAGCATTTTCAGTTCGTCCGTGACTAGTGCTCTGTCAATATTAAGTAAACGACATCACTTTTGCACATTTCCCTCGTTAATCACATCTTTCCTCGTATACTTCAATGAGTTGCCGGTGGATTTCTATCTAATGACAGCACGTATTTCGCAATCGTCGGGATTAGTAATTGAGTAATGACGGGAATGCGACGCGCGGTTTAAATGCGCAAACGGTTCATAGTTTAAAAATGACCCTCGTATCTTGATCGGGGCGGATGCTGGTACTCGCTTTCCTTCAAATTTCACAGTGGGACGGAAATGTTTTGTAAAAAAATCAAGAGAAATCTAATCGATGATATAAAATAATCTTAATCTTAAAAATAGAAAATATAAAACAACCGGATTAACGTATTTCTAAGCGGTAGTATTTTTGGATTTAATAGCCCAAATAAACAACAGTTACACATAATTAATAAATGATCGACAAACGTTTTCTACAAATACATTATTTCCATGCATCAAAGCACTCACATTAAACGTTTCCTTAATACAGAGTGGTTTAAATAAATAATTCATTTGCAACCATCACGTTAACAGGATTTCTTCATTTCTATTACCACTAGTTTAAAAATTCGTGCGAATTACAACGTCAAATTGTTAATTACTAAGTATTTGGCACTAGATTCAAGGACTTTATCCCTTCTTCCATCGTCGCCATGGGCATTAAATGGAGGGAGAACGAGTCGTAAAAGCAAGGGTTTGCACATGAAAGTTGAAGATGTTTGACTACTACAAAATTTAGAATCAATTGAACAGTTCATGTGAACCAGTAGATATAATTTAAGAACTTCTAGCAAATTAACGCACACACGCAATGAGCTAATAATCTTCATAATGAAGAAAGAAGAGATCAAGATTAAACACGAAATTGCAACTGTAAAAGGTTAGTAAAGGCAAAAGCAACAAACACTATTTAGTAAAATCTTAAAACATCCAACCGTTGTTTGCAATTCTATTCGAGGATTGGTAATTGCTTACTTTATGATGGTGAAATCAGCAAGTCGTTGGAGTCTCCAAAATCTTCTATTCCAGTTTATTTCCCTCGATGCTATCAAGGATTGTTTGACAGAAACGGCATAATGAAATGCTGACCTGTTGTGCTAAAATAAAATTTGTCTATATATCGTATCTCTAGAAAAGCATGATGCAATAGAATGCATTGTCCTCGGAAAGCAAAACTCATGTAACTTTGTCAGGAAAAGTGTTTATGATATATGTTCATGAGGAAGTGAACACCTTCGCTAGGACACCGATGATATACTCTTCTATGTTTCTGTGTTTGCAAACTAATAATAAAAGTTTCCGAAAATATTTTTCGAAAATCGTTTTTGGAAAGTATTAAACATACATATTGAAAATTTTAAAGCCTGGAAAATAAGATTTCTTAAGCGTACAGCCGACTACAATTTCCATTTCAATGAATATCTTTATTTTTTTGTGGAAATGTATTTTTGGAGTGCGGTATTCGAATATCATAGACAAAATATTAAGTAGGAAAAATATCCGGCAAAATGTATGTATTAACTCTAGTTTTTTGACAGAGGGTTTAAACGCTAGAGCAATTTTTTTTCCCACTGGCTAAAGCGAGGGAGGCGCCCTCTTCCACCTTAATCCACCCTTAATAAACAATCATAAGGACTGGATTCATGATGCAGTTCGTTGTTCTAGTAATCGTCTAAAAAATTTACACGCTAACTAAAAAAAGTGCTGTACTCATTTACTTGCACTTTTTTTTACTATATAGATAATATATAATATTATACTATATTCATATTATTAATTATTTATATTATTATACTATTCTTCATTAACGTTGTGACGATTCTTATACATTTATATGTCAAAAAGAATAAATGTAAAAAAAAAACTTAAAAACTATGCGTTTTAATGGAAAAACCACTTGATACAAAATTAAAGTAGACAATGTTTTATACAAAATGCATATATTTTCAATTTGACTGCGAGTTCAGCCATGTATTTTGATTTATATTTATAATAAGTATCTCGGTATGAATTTTGATCCTAAGCTGCTATGGAAGCACCATATAAAGAAGAAGAAATATTATTGTCTACTGGGAATAAAAAATCAACTTTCACTACATAATACAATTTGCATCTTTAATCAAATACTTAAATCAGTTTGGCTGTATGGCAATCAATTCGCGGTTTTCAGCAAAAATACTACTGTTAATAATATACTACGCCAAAAAAAGTACGACACATTGAACTCATTAGCCGATTTTATTTATTTATTTATTTCATATACAATGTTACATTATGTTCACTTAATTAACATTTGTGAAGTCACTGTTAAACCAAAACGACTTCCATTAATGGTATTCTTAAGTGTTAGTTGATTCAGGAAAGCTTTTACTTACATAATTACTTTAATGACGATATTTATATGATTGTAATTTTTTAGTTTAGAGATTTTTTATATAACTGCTTATGTCATAATAATTTTAATAATTTTAAGTTTTGTTTGGCGGTATTACTATTGGCTATAATATTTTATTTCTGACAGTGATATTATAAGGTTATATTGTCATAGTTACGATACCAATAAAGAGTGTCATAACTCCCTTGGGATATAAAGACGCTATAATTCCCTCTACGGCTCTTTTATGAACCAGTAACCTAGCAACAACCAAAACTGCAATCGACGATACCTGAATCAAATATACCGGAAATGAACAAATTTTATTAAACTCGGTCAGAAATAAAATTATCTATGTATCACGGGAATTAATAGGTCTCAATTACCTCGGGTAATTGCTGTCCCTCGGGCGCAAGGCCCTCGGGACGCAAACTTTACCCTCGGTAATTAAGACCCTTATAATTCCCTTGATACATAAATAACTATTATACAGTACCATTTGCTCAGCAGCATATTTTTTAGTTCCCTTGAGGCTGATATTAAAGGTGATCTTTCGTACCGATTCGTGTAGTACATCCTATGTGAAATGGTTTAAAATTTCTGTGTGAAGACGTATCTAAGAACTTTAAACACTTGTTACTTATTATTAGAATTTGATCAAACTTTTATAAAAAAAATAACTTTATTTTGATCTCTCCCAGTTGCCCTTTCAGTTTGGTCAGGAGGTTATAAATCACCATGTATATCTAAAAAATGTATTTTGAATTCGCTCGATTATATTTGAGAATTTTTTTGTGCTGGGTGATCAAATAATTGAACAGTAATCTAATTTACTTCTGATCAGACTTACAAAGTATTTTTATAGATTTTACATTCGTAAAGCTGTTAGTATTTCTTTTTATAAAGCCTATATTAGCTTGTAGCATTCATTTGATAGCTTGTTCACGCGAATATTAAAATTAAAGTTTTTGTCGAAAGTTACATCTAAATCTTTCCTGAATTTTACAATTTCAAGTTCTTGGTTTCCTATATAATACTTTATAGATTCTTGATCAATTTTCTTCCTTGCGATCACTAGCATTTAACACTTTTTGATGTTTAGGTTGAGCATGTTGTTCTTACACCAGATCTCTATTTTTTAATATCGTTTTATAAAGTTTGATTTTTGAGAAGGTGCGTGTACGTCATAGGCATGTTTCTTAGTTATATTATAACTAGATATGTAAAATGTCTATGACGTACACCCACCTTCTCGAAAATCAATCTTTGGAATATTTTGGTGTCTGTAGGTACCAATTTCTCTGTATATATTTGCATCGTCTGCATATAACAATATTTGAGATCTGAGTCCTTTATTCTATTTTATTTATATTTATTTTATTGAAACTTTTACAGAATATGTGTTTTAACGAGACAAACTAATGAATGATTAAAATTTGAATATTGTAACAATAACCTTAAAATAAAAATTAATAATGTGTTGGTCCTCCATGATTTTCCCGGCACTCATTCACTCTACGAGGCATGCTTTCTATCAGGTGGTCGATGCCATGCCTATACTGTATGGTCACATGGAGATCCTCCAATCATATCCCACGCATGTTCGATGGGAGATAAGTTAGGAGAACGCGCGTGCCACGGCAGTACGTCAACACTGACGTTTTCAAGAAACTGCATCGAAGTCTTAGCGCTTTGAGGACGCGTATTATCCTGCTGGAAAAATTGATCCTCCGAAGATATCAAAGGCAAACGGGTTCCAGCACATTTGCGACCTAAGATGCAGTTGTCAAAGTACCTTCAATAAATACCAACGGTGACTTCCTGCCATGACATATTCCTCCCCAAACCATCAACCCAGGAGTACGAGCAGTGTGTGGCTCGACGAAGAACTCTGGATTTCGCCTTTCTCCTCGAAAGCGCCTAACTCTCTTACGGGCCTTACGGCCATCATGAGCCTAAAGACTAAATCGGTACTCGTCACTAAGCACTGCATTATGCCATTCGTACTCCCAGTTTCTTCGTTCGTTGCACCATTGCATTGCACGTAACTTTGATATTGCTGAAAATGTAGCAACAAAACATTTTCTTTAGTTTTATCGTTGCTATGCTACAAAAAACAAAATATTGCTCCTACGATTCTGAAATTTTAATCATTTGTCAATATAATCGACCCATACATTCTGTGAAAATTTCAATCAAATCGGTTAATGGGTTCAAGATGTTGCGCTTTTTTGGCACACAGTATATAATGCATAAAGTTCAAAATAAAGTTCTTAGAAATATGGTAAATCCCCATGGTATATACGTAATAAAGATATTTATCGCGATATGAATATTCCAGAGGTCTCTACTGAAATAAAGAGAATGGCAATTAAGCATGAAACAAGACTGAGGGTCTATAGTTGTTAAATAGAGTGAGACGTCATGGTCAGAGCCAACTAAAGAGCATTACTGAATGGACTCTAGAAGATAACTAGCAGTTTTAAGAATACAATGAAAAATTAATGGTTAAACATGTATGATTACTTTTAATAATATACGATGAAAAAAAATGTTCTGTACATATGTACATACACAATTGATAGATAGTTGGAACGTTACGTCGTAGTTATTGAAGTAATTTAGTATGTACTTACTATATTTTTTAAAGGACGTGCAACGGTTGATGGTTGATTTAAACGAATGGTGTAAAATTTAGTATAAAATCCAATTGATCCACGCCTGAAATTGAATTGAAATGATTACAGTTGGTTATTTTGAACAGCACGACTACTGTCGGATTTTTGGACATTCAGCATCTTGGTCACGACTAAATTCGACTCTGTTCGGCGGTTAATTGTCGAGATTTTGGACAAGAAGAACTGGCATACACTCCTTAAAGGGGGTAGTTTTGTTGGAAAAATGAAAGACGTTTCATTAGGAATGTTTTGGGTCCCTCATTCCTGATCTCATTATAATTTGATGTGTCAAAGCTTTATAAATTATGAATTCTTTAAATAATTCCTAAGTTGATTTGACTTTTTATCAATAGTTCTCCTTTTTCTTTACATTAAACAATTTAAATTTATTAAACGTGAAAATATGCTGTAAACCGTGTAATGCAGTTTCGCTAATCCCCAAATTAAATTAAGCATTGTCAATAATAAACGGTGCCATATAAAAAGCTCTTAGAATAACAAATACAAATAATTTCGACCATAAAATGTAGAAAAACGAAAGTAATAACTATTTTACGATTATTTTACATATTGGTATTTCAAGATGATGCAATAAAAAAGCCGACACAAATTTCTAAATACATACATTTTAAACTCAGCTTGAATGAGTGAATTTTAAATATTTAATAAGTCAATATATGTAGAATAATTTTTAAAAATGAGCCGAAACCACCTTCATTTAGCAATTGAATAATTTAACAGTCCAATAAATTTATCTCTATAATTTTCTAAAATTAGTGTAGTATTATATTAGTAAATTAGAAAGGCGGGCATTTTAAAACGGCTCAGATTTAAAAGACCATTCAATGTTGTGTGAATATAACAAGTTGTTTTTATATAATTTAAAGACAGGGCATCTCGCCGTATAAGGTAAACTCGTCATCATCGCGATAGCCCATAGCAACTTTTTCGTGCATCTTAAAACAAAGCTATGGCTTAAGCAACTGTACCACCCAATCTTAAGACTATTTCATCTTCAATATAAAACACATTGTAAAATTTCAAAAATGCCGTTCATTATTACCATTTACTGCAATTGCGCCGATCAAAAGTGTAATAATTATCTGGAAAAAATCCTTCTGAATGAGATGTTATAATGCATGTCATATGGATGTTAGGGTTTTTGTTAAAGTGAATGAAAAAGTGGTAATGAAGGAAAAATGTTAATTATATGTGATATATTCATTCGACGGTTTCTATCGATACTTATAAAATCCATTTCAAAATTGTAATGTTCTTGTTTCCTGTTACCGTTTTACTTTATTGGCCGGTCCTCAAATAAAACAGAGTCTACTCCCTAATCTAAAGATTAGAATCAGAACAAGGGTTAAAATCTAAAAAACCTAATTTAACACCTAAACTAATCCAGATACTTTCGGCTGAATAAATTCACAGGTGCGTTCTGGCGATTGTTGAAATTATTATGTGTATTTCAAATAAATATACGTAAACCCAAAAATATATCCAATAAAGTCGCATAGTTCGTTATTTTACACATGTTTTACAAGACATTAAAATGTTATTTATGTTAAATTTAAAATGCTTGACAGAAAATAATCTTCTTTAGAATTTCTAACACTCGAAATCGTGCTGAGTGTCAGCGTCTTTATAGCGCACCCTGTTAAGATAACCCCTTACAGTCAGCCCTTGCTATTGCTTTTGTCCCAAAGTAATTACTGACCTCATTAAGATAGACGATAGAACGCAAAGTTAAGATCGTGATACACTTACAGCCCCATACTCACTTTAATCACTAATTTATGACTTCATTATTGATCGTCCACCCTTTTCAAACGGAAATTGAAACTGAGGGATTCAAGATACGAACATCTACAAACGCGCAAATCAATTTGATAATTGATATGGAGGAGCGAAAGATGAATGGAAGGATAATTTTCAATTGATATGCTAATTTACTATAATCTCGTTGCAATTTACTGCGTTGCTTGGGGCTTATTCAGTTACCTACACGTTATACATTCTTATGTCTCCCAATAGTCAATCGAGAATATTGTTTTAAAATATATGCAGTCACGTTATAGAAGTCTGAACGTGTTTCGAATTAACAAAACATGTAACAGTGGATAAATGAGAAGATAATTTGCAAGATATCGTTTGAACGACCACAAAGTTTGTCGCCGTTAGATTTAACATTAATAACATGTATATTGGCACGTACCAATTTAGTTATACTAGACCAGCCCAAACTCTTTTTGAGATAAATATAATGGTCACCAAATAATAGATTGAGACCCTAAGTTCTATCTATTACCAAAAAAATACACTAAACACCAAAAAACGAAACCTGTACCAAAACAAGAAAGTCTAAAGTTACAATGTTTCTAGCTGTTTTAGTAATGATTGATGCACTTTATATTGCATTCAAATACCAAATATTAGTAAATGATCACCAAATCTTGACGAGTAAATTAATGTGCTTTTAATACCTAAATAAAGCACTATGATTGCCATAAAAGGTAGACATACAAGGGTGAGTTTTCATTAATTTAATATCAAGATGTTCATTTTACCTGTGCTGCTAATGCATGTCCAGTGTAGTATTTACGAATTTTATAAAACGAAACCTTAGGAGTTCATTTACTATGTTTGGGTGAACAATGCTTTATCTGCAGTAATTTAATTTTAATAGGATAACGTAACGACATGTTAAATATTTGGATATCAATTTAAATTAAAATATGGTTAAAATTTTGGTGATCATTTACTATTTTTGAGTTAAGAATCAATGATTAGTTTGGAGTGATTTGCTTTAATAGGATAGCAAAACGTAAAATTTTTGGTGATAATTTCACATTAAAATGGAGTTTTAATTTTGGTGATCATTTACTATTTTTGGCAGTATAAACTGCTTTTTTGAGGTTATATTTTACTATATCTGGTAATAAGTTAAACACAAGCCAATTCTTTTAGATTCACAGAGGCGCGTTTATACCATTTGATGCCCTTAGGCACAATGATTCTATTTTAACATTTCAATTTTGTAAAATTTTCGAACAATAGATGAAAGAATAAATATATATTACGTCGTCAAAATAACTCTTTTCCATTTGTTCAGATTCATATGAAGGATAGCTAAATTTACAAGCCGTTATTGACCAAGTAGTGGAAATATAAAAATCTCGTAATTCAATTACTTTGAACGAATTATTATAAAACCTGTTGGATTGTATTATTAATAAAGTTTATTACAACGTTTACACATTATAATTTATTGCTTTTTATTGAATAATAAAATAAATAAATACAGATTGAGATAAGTATATACCGTCCTATCTAATGCATTACATATTACAAGTTTAATAAATTAATTTTAAGCAGAAATCGTTTTACGAATGTACTTTCTCCGTGATAATATTAATGTTTAAAAGTAAAAAACTTTAATTTTAATAAAAAGAAAAGTTTATAAAAATTATTTAAATATTTTGCTTATAATACAACAATAAAAATTACTAAACTACTACTAAAATTTGTTGCAGCGTTAACTTCACTTTAGCTAAATGATTTTTAGCACGTTTTTAATAATTTTTATTTTGAATTTGATATTAAATAAATTCCGTTTGTTTATTAATTTGAACATACTTGAAAAAGCCATGGAGTTGGCGAAACGTCGTACTTAACATGTATTTGGAATAATAAAATGAAGAATTTGGCAGTCAATCACCCTTTTACCTTAATAAATTAATTATGTTTATTCTTTAACCATAACATATACCTATACTTTACTTGACATATGAGTAAATTGAATTAAAAGAACTGCGTGACTTTCACTAATCGATCACTCATTCCATAAAAGCGAGATGAATTACTTCCACGTCCAATTTTGTTACATACATGTTGCTGAAAGCAAATGCTAAAAAATGATCATTTTCACTTTGATATCTTACTTTTTAGTAGTGACGATGTAGAAGAATCAGCAACCTCAAAATATGAATGAAAAAAGTAAGGATATTTCCACAAATGTTATTGAACTGTGGTGCATTATTTTGAGTAATTGTACCCAAATGCTGAGTACAAATTTCACCCATTTCTGGTTCGCCACATCACGTGATGTTCTCTCTTTCCGCATTGTGTACATTTGTTTCGCTTAGACGGCCCATCTGTTGCGTAGTAGCATTTTGTCAGTATATTGTTATTAATATACAGGGAATCCAATTTCATGAAGTTATTCTGAAATAAGTACATATCATGGATAATGGACTGAAAGCGATTTTACTCGATTCAATAAGTAAAAAAATTACATATTCCTTTGTTCATGTACTCAGATTAGGACAAAAGTGTTATATTGTGCTATTCTACGATAAAACAAAAAGTTGCTTGTGCCTCGTGCTTGGTGGAAGTGCGATAAAGATGCACTACTTGAAAACAGTATCCGGCTGTTGCTTTATTCATTCGTTCACCAAACAATTTCTCTTTTCGTCGTTAATATAATGCGTTTTTATCTAATTTGAATTAATTAAACGTCCCTATTTCATAATTTATATTTTACTTCAAAATTACTTCATTTTCTTCGCAAGGTAGGATTAATAACGCTTACCTTTTTCTGCACAAAAATAAAATTAAGGATTTCTAACAACTTTAAATAATCTTCCCTACACATAGGAAAATTTGGTATTATTTTAACCTTTCTATGTCATATAAACGATAATTTCCACTCATTAACAGTTTGCTTGCTCCAATTACGTTGTACTTTAGTATTGCATTTACACTTAACTTTATCTTTGCAATGATGCAACTTGTTCAACTGTTAAACGCCGGTTCTTCTACGTATTCCATAATTTCATTTACTTCTGGTTTTCATGAAAGTTTCATACTTGCATGCATATGGTAATAACTAATAAGTAAGCAGACAAAATGAAACATATGTACCTTGGATCATTCTGCATTGAGCCGCAAAACAAATATGAAAAAATCGCCCTTATCACACTATTTATTTTTAATTACTTTCTCGCCGCACTTTAACTTCATTTTAAATTAAATAGGTATTTAAAATAATCGTGATTGTAAAGAAGTGGGGGGGGGGGGGGGGTATAGTCCACACTAATAACCGTTTTCAAGGCGAGTTACATCAATATTAATTGTCGATTAATGGATTAATGTAAATATCAGAAGATATACCACAAAATTCTACTTTCAACTAAAATTGCAGTTGTCATAATAAATTATTAATGCCCAAAGAAAGATTTAAGTGAAATTAAAATAACCTGCAAACAAGGTAATTTATAAAACAAACAAAGAAACAAAGTTATATGGAAAGTTATTAAATGTCATTAAATTATTGTTCCAGACGCTTTTCTGGCAGTAAAAATATTTTAATTTTCTTTAAAGCGTGTATTATGTCTATGAATAATTTTACTTCAATTAAATAGGTGTTTATTTACTTAAATAAAGTTTAAAGTTGTCCACATTTTTGTACTATGAAAACTCGTGTAACGCCAGAACCATTTCCTCCAGTTTATTATGCGACTATAACAATTTGCGCGACATATGCGTATTTTAAGCCATGTGCCGACACAACAACTTTTAATTTGCTATAAAGTATGTTTATTCAAATTCAGTTCACAACCCACAAACACAAGTTCACATTCTACTGCAAATATGGAAATGAATTGATAAAATACAATATGCGTTTTTATCTTTTACATTTCACAGAAACAATACAATAAAGGTCCCATTATAGACCCTTGCGGTATGCCTTGTTTATTACAAGAGCCGAAATACATCAAACGCAATTCTTATAATTGCGTATCTAGCTAATTTATAAAATAGCAGTGGTTTATATGAGGAATTAATAGTCAAATTTTCATACAAATCAAATAATTCGAAGAGGTAGATACCAAACTGCTCATCAATAGTAACATTATAAATCTCAATTTTAACCAAGACCTTATTTTGCAACCCATAAATTAAGTATTTATGTTAATTTTCTAATTTTTTCATTTTAGTAATGTAATAGAGTATTAACCTGCACTAAAACTAAACAACGTGTAGGCGCCAAATAAATTATTAAAATGTGAAAATGATAGTCGATTTTTCTTCTCGTTAGGATAGATCCGCCTTTCATTTAGCCGAGTCCCGTCGTTGTAAATTAGATAAATTAGGGAATTAAATTTGGTACTGATGCAAAGAAAATATGGCGTCTTCAGTAAAGTTCTAATTGAAATGGAATTAATTTTTGACATAAAAAGATCTTTTGCAAGCTTGTTAGGAACAAAAGTTGAAATATATTTACAAATTGCTTGATTAAGGAAATCAACGATAAATGTAAACGTGCCAAGGCATTACAAAGTTTAAAAAATTGCGCTGCTTTGAGTACAATGAGCAAAGAATTCATTAGACCGCAACTATGTTGACTGTTAACGATTATACGAATTCGGAATAACACATTATATCATCACTTAGCAATTCCGAATAAAATTAAGCTTGAATGAGAAGACAATCATCTGAACAATCTGGTAACTAGCATTTTGATAAGAGAATTATTATTAAAATAACTGTCACAGACATAGGTATATGCTAACATCATCCAGCTTCATGAATGTAGTGGTGCTAATTAAATTATATTCTTAGAATGGCGGTGAGCATAGTCTTCGGAAAAAGCGCAGGTAGTTTGTGCAACTGTAGTAAAACTTCGAGTTGAGCTTTAAAAAACTAATAAACGTTTTATTGCTTGTAGGTATTTGAACTGTTATTACATATTTTCAACGAGAACTGTGTTAACGATGTAATAATAATTCTTGTCGCCTTATGCAACAAGCTTTAACCAATTCCCTTTCGGACGTTTTTTCCTTTATTAACTTTGGTAGAAGTAAAATCGCCCAGTTCAAGCGAATGCTAAATTTAACGTAAAATAATGAAATGAAATGTACCTACCGATCCATACAGCAGTCCACAAATATCCATACATAAATACTGGCAGGTTGCTACTCCTTGAATTTTCAGTTGCCCAATGCCAACTGTTGTTCTTTGCAGAATTGCTGAAATAGAAATTGAGTTCGTTAATAATCTTTTTTATAGCTTTTTTTACTTTACAGTCAAAAGAACGTAAAATAACAAAAGCACCAACAACTTTTTTACAAAGCATCTCAAAGAAAGCTTTATGCAATTTAGAAACTTTCTTATAATACGAAACTTAGGTATATAAAAGACTTTTACTAAAGGTGCGTGCACATTGTGAAACGCGTTTTGGCATATTACCAAACCAGTTAATAACCTATGCAACTGTAATTTACTTTCTTAAAAATAGAATTACAATGCAAATTTAGAACAAGCACCTTCTCTTCAATCCTTACATTGGAAAGCTTTCGCAAATTTTTTACATTTAAATATCTGAAAACCCTTACAAATTTATTTAAATGGGTAAACATTTCATTTACGAGCAAACAAATATAGTAGTTTATAAACAAACAAAACTGATTGAATAGGGGCTTACAAGGTTAGCACCTCATGTGTGATTTAACATAGGTAACCACCTATACTTTATAAACACGAAGAAATAATAAATAAAGATTTGGTTTCATCTTGCCGCAAAAACGAGAAAGAAAACACTTTTTGCGACAAGGAATATTAATGACACGTCTGCCTGCCAATTGTATGCTCTTCAACACTTAAAATTCTTTCTAACAGCACTTTTTTAAGATTTCATTCTATTCTTGAAATAGATTTAAAACTGCGATCTACCTCTTAATTTTGCAGCAGAGAAAAAACGACCACCGAGTAAAATAGCTTGTCAAAGTATTTTAAAAATTACTCAAAGTTTCTTGTATTTGTATAATTTGGTTAGTAACAAACGGGTTCCTTTTTGTTTGCAAACATAATCATAAATGACCAAGGTCTCTCCCTAGTAGTAGTCTCTACCTTCGGAATGCTCTTTGGAACAATATATGGTATGGTGATCGAAATAGAGACCGGAATAGTTTAGTAAATCTATTCATTATTTTTAATGTCTCCATTCTTTTTTAATTTTTGAGGACAAATACTAAATATACGTGTCCTTAATAACTGGGTAAGTCAACGTTTGCCATACACGTGTGCACTATACAGCTGCTGCTGCTCGAAACTATTCAAAATTATTTCAAAAGTTGCACATTTTATTCAGAAGTGCTTTTGTTATAATGTAATAAATAATTTAATACAAGTGTGGGTTTAATTAGTGTAATAATCACTGCAAATTTGGAAACTAGTCCCTTACGAATTTTCGCCACAATGAATCAATGACGAATTACTGAACATTTTTTGTCTTATATTCAAGGGTTATAGGGTGTGATTAAAAATTAAGCAAGAGTTGCTAAATTACTATGATACTACTACTACTACCATAACAAAAGGGTATTTTTCTATAATCAAGGATATAAGGCAGTGGTGAATCAATGAGGTCAATTTGCTCAACGGAAAACGAAATCATCCTACCACCATCCGACTGGATGTAACGTAAATGGACTAGGGGAGGAGATGCTGTACAGCCTCACGTCTAAATATAATAACAAACGAAGAGATCAAAACACGTATGAATGTACAAAAAAGGGTACCGTGAATTTCATCGCAGAATATAGTGGTAAGTGAACGTAAAAAAGACCGATAGATAGAAACGGTAACCTACTGATTAAAGAAAAAGACCAAGGAAGTCCGGGAAAAACAAGGCGAAAAGAGGAGAATGGGTCGATAGAGTCAAATGGAGATGGTGATTGAAAGAAAGAATTCGGCGCCAGCCGTAGAAAACCTTTATAAAGCCAGATCTCACACAAATCAAAATTTGGAAGAATTTGATCGAACGAACTGCAAAATGCACGGTTCAACTACATTTCATGCTCCCTTGTGTTTTGTCTTTAGCGTTAAAAAAGATAAGATTTTTAATTTTTTCTTATTAGTTTAAATGCGGTAAATTTTGCTTTATATAAAACCATATCCATATTGTATTATCCATAAAAATATTTGTTAAAAGAATTGAAATTGCCCCCCCCCCCCCCCCCCCCCCCGCCATAGGTAAACCATCATTCTCTAAATACAATGTAACTTTGATTAACTAATTCTGTATACTATTGCTTAAGAAATTATTTAGAAGAAAGTTACACCCTTGTGGTAGTTTTTCCAAAACATCTTAGTAACATTAAAATTAAACTAAAGCTTTAATATCAGGCTTAATAAAGCAGTATAATTTAGACGCTTGATGGTTTTATTGGTAATTAAGCATTTTTCGATTTCTGTAAACTGAAGTCTGAAATTCGTTTTACTTCATCCCTTTTGATAAACTTTTTTAAGAAGTGAGATCATTTGGTATAAGTTTGGTTTTAACTAATCGTCATGGTATAAAATAATTTTCAATAAAAAGATCGTTGAGAAAAGTGAATTAGAAACTTGTTGATTCAGCTGATCTCATCAATAATGATGACGATTTTAGGAAATTAACACATTATAATGGAAAAACAAGTATCAAAGTTTGTGAATAACTGGCATTATGAAGGCTTGAAAGATAACAAATAAAGCGGCCGCGTTTAGTAGACAGTTGTGCTATTGTGCTTATGCTTAATATTGACGCGTCTATTATCTATATAATGATATTAAAAAATTATACGCTCATTTCGATTACATGTCTTATTTAAATTTTGGCCAGACATTAGTAGAAAAGTCCAGATAGGAGTAATTATGAAAGGGTAAGAAAAAAAAGACAAATCATTTCAAGGTTAATGAAATTGAAGATACGGAATGGTTATATTCAGATGATTCACACATTATTATTTTGTGATCATAATGAAAACATCAAAGAATTTATACATGCACCTTCAACTTCACAGTGGAGGTATACCTTCACGGCAATGAAAATTAAGTTTTCACGAAAATTTGGACTAATTTTTGGCGGATGCTTCAGATGTACCCAAACAACGGCGGCAGATCGTTAAAAAATGCTTATCTTTAAGGACTAGTTTCATTAGAACGTCTTTCTCTATAAAAGTGTATAAGAAGGAATCGCCCTGATGATCATTTAAAAAAAAATTAAGATATCTTCTGTCTACCGATCGTCCGTTGAACTAAAGAACAAAGCAAAACACCACAAAGTCACAATTGTTTCAAATATTATTACTTATATTATCATCAGAGAATAACTATGATGATAACAGCGTTAGATATTTTAGTTATTTGTGTAACTTTTTCGTGTTTTTCATTTTGGACTTTATATGCTACACTTGTTTGCTATAAACATATAAAAATTAATAATAATAGATATACATACAAAAAATCGGGTTTTTAGTTAATAAGATTGATACCAGATGAACGTGGAGATTGAGAGAAACAAATTCCTTTTGTCTTGGTACGGAACCAAAAAATACAGCCAAGTAATCGCTAGGCAAAATATTTTTCCTCACTTTGAATTGGGAATTCTACCACCTACGACCGAAGCTGCAGAATTTCACCTCAAAAGAGTTTATTGTCAAATTCAGTGTTGGCTTGTCACTAGAGAAAACTTTGGTTGGTCCAATAATAATGGTGTCATGGAGCCAACTGGAACCAAGAAGCCTTGTGCGCACGAGGTTATACTGAACATCATGCTGTTGTAAGGAACAATGTTCGAAATCTTACAGCTGCAAATTAAGTGTTCTTATAATTATAAAAATTGCCTTAGTCGTTTTTGTGTGAGCAGCATTGAAATACAATATGATTCCGATGATCAACTGTAGGGATAAGCAATACAGATTTTTTTGCAATTATCTTATGTTCGCAAACTTATTTAAACGTTAAACTTAAAACTAAGGCTACATTTTGGGAAAAAAAACTTAGAAGCCAATTTCGTGATAAATACTTATGGCGAGAAAAAAGAATTAAATGTGTACTACTTTGTTATTTTTTAAGATAGACTTCTTGGGTATTTTGTAATTTACAAAAATGTTGTCTTGAGGCTGTTCCGATCATCGGGCATTTGGGGATTTTGGTATCTTAAATAATAGAAATACAGCTTGTTACAAATTTGTCCTTCAACTGCTATTGTTTTACTAACCTAAAAATTCTTATTTACTTTCCATGAAAAGAGTCATTACTAGAAAAATTCCATATGTTATTATTTTTGCTATTATGTTCCGTACCTATAAATAAAAGTTCATAATGTTCATCTTCCTACATCATTGTTTATTTGTCTCGATCTTGAGCGTATTTCAGTAAGCTTAAGATAAATTACTGATCGTAGTATAATTTAATGAGTTCTTGAAAGATTTAATAATTAGTAATAGATTATTGAAATTGATTTAAAATGGCTGTCATAAAATTTTAATTAATTTTCTGAAAGTATTAATTAATTGTGGAGCTTTTTACACCCAATAAAACAATCGACGGCAAATATTTCTTTTTTATTGCAATTTTGGCAGATAAACGATACGCTTTATTTGGTTGCTCTGATTTGTCAAAATCGGTTGATTGTTACAAATGACATATGGCGCCTCAAAGTAATATAGTTATGTCCTTTGGTCACTTCATAGATAACCTTTCCAATTATCTACACTAAAAACCCCGGAATATGGAAATCATTTATAGCGCGACCATGACATTCCATCTATTAATTTAATAAATGCATTCACAAAATTTGTAAATGTGTTTATTACTCCTCGTCTAGGTTAATAGCGTTTCTGTCAATAGAAACAATTACAGCTGTTTAAGTTGTTCATAAATTCCGATTTGTTTGTTAAACAGATGTAATTATCAAACAAATAAGATAGTTATATAAAACTTCCGCCATCGGGAAATATTTATTGCAAGTGAACATTCGAAAAATTTTTAAATCGGTTCCAGTGTTTAAACTCCTCTTTGATATACAAAAGTTTTAAATTTATTTATACAGGTGATCGTGACAGAAGTAGAGCCAATAAATCTGTCTATTTTTCCGGGTTGGCTACAATTCAAAATTGTATGACTAGCCCATTCTTCATAATAACCACGTATCAATCTACAATTCACTACAAAGCACAATTAAGTAACGAAACTAATACCAGAGACCTCCTCATCAATGAATTTAGTACCATCAAAACACACTGGACTGATGTAAAAGAATTATATATTTAAAGAAGAAACATTAGAACCTATATATCTGTCTACATCTACAGAGACACCATACTTTAACATGCCGTAACAAAACGAATATCCACATTAGATTTCTTTCGATGTTAACTGAAATATATACTTAACCCTATAACTTTTTTTAGCGGCATAGTTCTAAAATAGTGTGATTTCGTATTTAATTTAATATGAACTTGAAACTTCCTAACGTAATCTTGGAATCCGTAACGTCTTGCTTTTTCTTACGCTCTATTCTATTAGTTTAAATATTTATCATTTCTAAAACTCTTCAAATACACCTGTACTCAAAGACAAATCGCTTAATACCGAAGTGCTGTTTTAACACTTTCTATCAATTGTCTACCAAAGTGATTCAACGCCTTGAATCCATCAACTGAGAAAATATTACGTAACTTGTAGCAGAGCCAATCGAAACTACGTACTACGTCATCAAATTTACTTGTTGCATAACATCTAAAAGTGCTAAGAAATATATCAAAGAAAAATTTTAAAAATTCTTACTGACGAATAAAAATAAGTAGGCAAACTGTTTCAAGCACAGACAAAAATGCCATAATTTTGTGCTGTAAATATGAATTATTGCAGAAAGTCAAAAATAGAAAAAAACAATTTCTTACTTAACAAACTAAGTATGTTTGGCATAGAAATCATTTCGTTACTGGTTGCATAAATGAAACTGCATTCTTGGCTAAAACTGCAATTTTTTTTGGAAACAAAACTATTCACAATACACTCATATGATTCATCCAAACTCGAAATAGAGCGCTCTGTATAGGATAGTACGTTTTGTTTAATCCACTTCGTTTATTTCAAGTTATGTAAATAACGCGTCTTTATTGCCAACCATACGAACGCGTCTTGTAATGAAACATGAAAATTTGGAAGCAACAAATAATTCATGTTCAGACGTATATAATGAACGATTCAAATTTTTCTAGTATAGTTCGTTAAACTCTAAATTTATGTAACATGTTGCGGTTGCGACCCCTATTTTGTTTTAAATACCATCGATTGATTTGTCTTAAAGTACACATAATAGATAAACGAATTCTAAATTTAATAACGAAGTTAATTAAGGTTATTACCCCGAAGTTTACGTGGGATGAGCGAAAAAATAGGTGGTTGTACATGTGCCAATTCATGTACTTGAACTTTAATTTAGTTTATTTCATAATGCAAGTTTCTCAAGGTAGTACGTTACGTACAAAAGGTATTGACTTAATTGTTTACAATGTACATGCAATCGTTTACGATTACGGTTGTAATTAATGAAAGTAAGTCGATTGTTGGACGTACAGTAATTGTTGGTCTATCTTAAAACTTGTTTTAAAGTCAATTGCGCCAAGGAGAGAAACCTAAGATGTTTTAAGATGCGCTCAAATTTTCACAGCGTCAATCTGATGAAAGGATTTATTAATGCTTTATAAAATTTGACAACTTGATCACCAAACCAGTCAAGTTAGTGGATCTGATGACGTGTGTAGTGATTTTTTTTATTGTTGGGTTCTTTGATGAATGAAACGTAAATGAGAAACTGACAAGCAAATATAAAATTGTAAAGATGTCAACAGCTTCCGTATAATTACAGATTTTCATTAATAACACTGCTGCGTTACAGGCCCTTGTTCTTTACATCTAACTAATGATTACGAGGTAAACACAAACTCTCTATGTATGAATGAGAATAGCTCAAGATACTTGAGCAACTATGTTCTCTATTGAAAATACAATTTTCTTCTATTTAATCGGCTAAAAATTAACATATTTCGTAGAAGTTCCATTTAAATCAAGCAGAAAAGATGCATTAGCGTGCTTCTTGAATATTAATGTGTGAATATTTCTTATTTTGACATTTATAGTCTATAATACAGATTTCAACAATAAAATAGTTAATATATCACTGCATTTTTTGCATCATTGGCCACAACGACAATTACTTCAAAAGTTTCCTTTTTGATTCATTTTCTGAATGTACTACTAATAAAAACTTCCTTTATTTGCCATTAAACCATAAAATGATTCATGCCGAGCATAAAACCATAAGAAATGAAACTGCAGACGTAATTCAGTATTTGAAAGACAAAACAAGCAATAAGGACCAAAAAATGTTTCTGCGGTTGAGAATATGCAAAAAGTAAATAAATGTTTGATGTTTAATATAAATATACTTCGTAGATAACTAACATCTCAATCTCCCTTGGATATCGTCCAAATATTGTAATAAACCCTCGTGTACTCTTAATTGTTACCTTATTTTAAGCGTTTGAAACTATCGAGCGTTTTCGTGAAACTTCTAGATGCACCATTAGTAGGATAAGATTTTACTGCACATAATTTTGTCATTTATTGTTACAAATAAGTGGCCTCGAATTTTACGGAAATAATTGTCTTTCACTTCAGGCTTCTCAAATAAAGATGATAGTAAATTTATATAGCCTCAATCTCAAACGAACTTCCTGAAGAAAATTTGAGACAAAGCGAAAGTAATTATTGAGACACCATTTTGACAGAATTTAATTTAAATCAATTTTAAATTTCATCCGTCATCGTGATTTTATGAAATGTGGCAAGAATTGAAATTTATGTTAAGACATCTAAAATGATTAACAAATTTTAAATTGTTATAATAAATTTGGATTAATTCACATTAACTAGAGCGTAAATGTCGCACGGAGTTCCTTAGTGGAGAACCTCGTTGCGAGACGAGACCTCTGTGTTGTAAACTTACCTGGACCAACCACATACGTATTCGAGTCATCTATTCTTGGTTCAACGAATATCGATGTAAGTAAGGGCTTCTTTCCGTTTGGCGCGCAAAGTCTAAGACTGGCACGTGCTGGTGGATATAATAGAAAGTGACCACCGACTAATACGATTCGATATAGCTTTCGATAATCCTAATAGAAGTCCTCCTTGATTTCAAACACATTGATCCCTCGAATGTTCATCCGTTCCTTCCTCGTGGTGCAGTGTGCCACGATCCTGAAACTGTGGACCATTGGCAAGCTCACTGAGCTGGTCCGGGATTCGTGACGGGTGTGCCTTAATCCTTGCTGCTCGAGCCAGTTCCACCACTAGTCATAGCTGGTGGTCTGAGAAACTAAATCGGCTAAAGAAAGTCATATGCATTAACACGTCGTCGCTATCAAAGAGCCCTTGCTGAGCTAAAAACTCAATGGGTTGCCCCCTACAAGGGGGAATTAAAACGATGTAAACTGGCAGTGATAAAAGCAAAGTTTGGCTCATGGCAACGACTTGTCGATACCAGCTTGGCGACGAACCCTTGGGGTACGGTCTACAGGATAGTTTCCTACAAAAAAGTTCCCATGGACTCTTGTTCCAAGGTCCGTGATGGTGACCGATACACTGTTTCAGAACAAGAGACCACGAACACTATTTTGCATGTCCCTTTCCCAGGGACAAATTCGTTCCCGTCCTTTTAATTTGGTTTCCAGACTGGGCGATCACCCTGTGTGAAGACCTTTTTGCACTAGCGCCGAAGATCTCCAAAAACAAAGCTCGCCAACTGGACAAAATTCATGGGAATATACTAAGAACGTTGCTTGAGACCCTTTCTTGTATTCTTGTCGAGGTATTTAACTCATGTATAAGACTTAGATATTTTCCTCTCAGTTAGAAAACCGGCAAATTAATAACAATCCGAAAACCCGGTAAAAAGGATCTCACTGACGTAAGCTCGTACAGATCGATAACTTTATTGCCTGAGGTTGGAAAGTTATTGGAGAGAGTACTTCTCCAAAGACTGTACGACGAAATTCTTCCTGAACGACTTTTCCATCCTAACCAATATGGCTTTATCGCCGGACAGAAAACCACCGACTGCGTCTCTAGACTAGTAAGGACAAATGCTCGCAGGTATATGTTGGCAATCTTTGTCCATATCGCCGGGGCATTCAATAACGTATGGTCGCCATCAATTATAAATGCTCTCGTCGTTAAGTTAGTGCTTGCAGACGCTACGCGCATCATTCGTAGTTATTTGTCCGGTCGCTGGATTCGACATATTTCTAGTCTAGGGTATCGAAGTTTTCAATTACTAAAACCTTAACAAAGGGATGTCCTCGGCTCGGTCCTCGGACCGCTATTATGGATTATTGTTTTAAACATTCTCCTTGGAACAACAACAAGAACTTCCCGACCACATTCACTGTTTCGCCTATTCGGATGATATTGTTCTCCTGTCTCTGCAAACAACAGACGTGATTTAGAGGCTACAGCTTCCCTCTGCATCAACAGACTGACCACCTGGGCGGACTCGGACAATAAATTGTCCGTCTCAGTTGACAAAACCAAATAGGTGAAATAGGTACATGGTTATTGATCGCAAGGTATCCCGAAATCCAGCATTTATACAACCGAGCAGTCCGCAGAGTTTTAGAGTTTAAGTATCTCGGGCTGTACTTAGATGACAAGCTATCCTTCGTCAAGCATAGTCGAAAAAGGTAAAACTTTGCTTCATTTATTTTACAAATACTCACGTCTTAAATGGATTCTACCTAAAAAGTCACCAGATATGATCTTTAACGGTGAAGTACTTCCGACACTTACCTACATAATATGGTCTAGCTCAAGACATTTCGTACGACCAACTTAGACGTTCACACGTGGTCAGGAAACCGGTCACACTTCAGCGCTTATTCCTTAAGACCTACCTTGGGCCATACAGAACAGTACCCGTAGATAGTTTGTGAGTAATTGCCAATCATTCTCCGCTTCATCTTATGAGGATAAACCGAAAGCTATAGGTGCCTCATACGCAACAAACTCTTAAGCAAGAGTCGTCTGTACTCTACCTGCAATCGTTCGTATTGCATCGAGTATCCATCTAAAATTGAACCAACTTCCTAGTTTGATGGTATCCTTAAATGTGGACCAAGGGCATAATTGTGTAAAAGGTCTGAATATACCTAACACATTTTACCGCATATCTGCAGGGATGGTTAAATTAAAATACCCAGCTTTAAGACTAAGAGGGTTGGGCTCACAACTACGTTTTTTCAGTATTCCGTGTGTCTGAAATTCCTCGTAAGTTTATAAATTTTGACATTCTGATTTGTGGCTGGAGCATACATTTTCCTGCGGCAAAACTAGAAGTATTCAGCATGTTAATTTATTTGCAATTCGCTGAATTTTTTTTCATATTTCAATGCCTGAAATGATGGTTGTCATTTTGTGACACTTCCATTCGTGGGCAAAACTTTTCTTTGGCTGGGTAAAACTGGGCATAACTTGGACAAAATAATGACCTATGTTATTTCTTCGAACACGCCCATGGGAGTGCCACACCATAGAAATTCGACTATTGACACTCATGGGTTAACGAAATGATAATTGGGCAAAACTGAGCATAGCTTGGGCAAAAGTATGCAATAGTTTTCGTATCGAAATTTCAATACGGGAGGGGGGGGGGAGGGGTGCCAACTTCACGCATATTCTTTAATGAACTCTGTTCGTTCTGCATTCATACTATCCGTATGTGCCCGAAATTTTTTTTTCGGATTAGATGAAAACATTGGTCAAAATGGCCGCTAAGGTTTGAAATTTACGCAGTTCGTTATGGTTATGTACCTACTGCATTCCTAATTGTTTTCAAATAAAATTAACTTCGTTTTTTTCCTTTTAAGGGGAAAATGTTAGTTTTGACAGTTATCAAACGTAATGTGACGTCAGGTTGTTAAATTATGCTTAATGTTATCCTAATATCATATTTAAAAAAATCCCAAATACTGCAGACCTTTCTGGAGACATTGTATTTTTTACCAATTTTTAAATTTTTTAAATCCTCGTCCGACAACACCTATAATTTTTTCATATTAAACAAATCATTCACATAAAATACTAAACAGCAGTAGCCCAAATTCCGTATTTTGTGGACTGGTTTCTATACCACTTTTCCCACCCAAATAATTACTTTCTGTTCGTAAAGAGTGATTGCAAAATGAAAGGAAGATTTGCAGCGATTTGTGAAATTTCAAGCTTTTGTCAAAATTGTTTTCTACTCCCCCTAAATGAGATCAATGACACGATTCTTTCATTGACACCGAACATGAAGCGATTTCCTCCAAAGCACAGAGTGGTTCGTCAATTTTCTAGAATTCGAAATTTAAAAGCTAACATTGTAAAAGGTTGTTCATACACCAAAAACCGCAATAATAATTTATTAAATCAGGGGGGTTTCGACAGCGAAGTTGTCATTAGCGCGCAATAACTTTTCACTGGCCAAACGCGTCCTATGTAATAAATTACTTTAGGTGTTTGCAGTGTTATGAATCGTTACAAAATTATGTTTTCGAACGTAGAATTGGATGAATGCCTAGCCAATAAAAAGCAACATCCAAACGGTTTACGACCAAATTTATTTCTTATAGTGGAATATGGGAATCGGAAGAGATTTTTCAAAAAAAAATTGTTTCCATGAACCTGTATTTTCTGTAACGGATATACGTTTATTATTATTTTTTATTATTCTTATTAAATAACACTTATGTTTAATATTGTGTTTCTTTAACATCATGGATTTTTAGAGATAAGTAGCATGTTACTTGGTAGTAGTATAATTCTTAACAGTCGCCGACGGTTCTACGTGAGAAGTCGCTAAAACGTTTGGAATTTATTGGCATTGGCAGTCAATGAAATTTTACAGCGTTCCTCTAAAGTTGCACTTCCTACAAGTCCTTTAATAACTAGCATTTTGAAATTACCTGTACATTTTCTTCCCTTGAGATCGTATAAAATCATTTTTTAGTAGTTAATATTGGGTATTTAATTTGATTAATGATCTATCTATTCCTGTTGTTCATTCATAGTTTATTTTAAACGCGATAAAAAATAAGATTTACAGGTTTAAGTGAATATTGTTCGTAAGTAGATATCGTTTTCCTGCAAATAGAAATGAAAATGGTAATTATGGAGAAAAAAATAAAGAACAGTTTAAAAAAGTTAATGTCTTTCCTTTAGTAAGTGCGAAAAACGAATTCCTGTTCATCAATGAAAATTGGGGACTACAATCAACAACTAATCTTTATTAGTTTTTTGGGATAACAAACGAATTGTTCAAAAGAACTTTTCTGATAAACTGTGGTAAAAGTGTTTTCAAAGAATCGGTATAAAAATAATAATTTTAAACCAAACTTAAGGGAATAATTTTGATTCAATGATTTTTCAAATCCAAACTTGCAAATAAGTAGGACCGAAATGTAATTGAAACAAGCTTTGGTACATGAAAGAAAAGAAAAAGGGTTGGATATATGTGACGGACTTTACCAATCACGGTGAAATCTTTTCTCTTTTGAAACATTTATAACTGTGTTAGGTGGCTACCTTTGAAAAAAAGGAATTATCAAAGCTTCTTAATATCTACAAATGTGACTATTTTTGAAAAGTAATAATAAACGACGGTTTACACTAATAAATTTTATAATCAAAGTTTTTTCTACATTTGCAACCGAGCCAAAAGATCTCGTTCATTACATATCTATAAAGCCCTCCATGCAGACTTCGACTACTGATGCTCGCAAAAACTTATTTTTTGGGCGTCATTCCTTTTATTGTAATTATCAACTGCTCTATGTGAAAAAGGATTTTGCATCAATTATTGCAGGTCTTTTTATACTTCATGAAAATGTTGAGAAATTTTAAAAACAGCGAGAGAGCTTTCGCCGGAAATCTACATAAAACCGGCCAAATTTAACGTAACCACTATAACCGTACACTAGTATTGTGACACATCCTGGAAATTAACCATAAAAAACATACACAGTGCCATTTGAAAATCAAACCAGCGCTCATTTCCGTTCAGTATAATCTATCAATTCTTACATTCTTTCTTTTAAACGCAATAAAAAAATATTATCGCTCAGATTTATTAATGAATCATTCTGAAACTTCTGGAATGTCCCGTAGACTATGAATGTTTACGTTATACTAATATTCTTGAAACGTTTATACATGACATTTGATTCAATTTCATGCTTTGTAAAGCACGCGATTTGTTTATATCAGTTAGAGACGATAATAAGGAAATAATGATTTATAGATCATTTTATGTATAAGTTATAGGGTATTTTATAAATTGGATGGGCACTTAACCTGAATAATTTCGTGAACAATTTGCGAAGCAAAACACTTTACAATTACAGACGGTCAAAATCTATTAAACGCTTTATTAATTGAATACTAAACGTGAAAGTAGAATTCAATACATCTAGCCATATTCTTTTAAACGTTCAATTAATTATTTATCGTATCTTTTAATTGCCTTGAGTTAATGTGACAATTAGTCACGGCAATTACTCAAGATTCCATTCGATATCTTCTCAAAAAGTCGATTTAATCATCCTATTACTTATATTTTTGACAATTTTAGATACGAAAAGACAGTAAATAAAAGTTGTAACCATGCATGGTTTGTAATTTACAACGCAGATGTTTACCAATTTATAAAATTGCAGTTTGAATTAAATTCCATGCAAGAATTCTTACCAATTGAAGTAAATCCGCTGAGGAAATGTTTGTTACTAAGTAATTAAATAATTAAGCGTATTTCTGTGTTACTTGTTAACTGCTTGTGATTGAAGATGGTAACCAATTTTTACGAAAGCAGAACTGATTAAATTCTTCAAATTTATATACGACATCAGATCAGCTAATATTATTGTCAATTTTATTAAGGAATGCTAGTTGACCAAAAAATTTTGAAGAATTTGGAAAATATCTGTTGTACATGTGAGGGAATCAGGTTTATGAGCTGTTTATCCAACATAATTTAGATAGCATGGCCTTAAATAGAAAATTGATGTAAACGTGAATTAATGTGAAGAGGAAATTTCTGAAATTCTTTTATTGCAGATCAAAGTAGTCATTACCTAAACACGTGTATTCCACTTACATAACATGATTAATATAAAATCAAACATAAGTACCATCTTTTAAGTTTCAACGACGTATGAACGGTTGAAGAAGTGGATAAGATGTATACTTTTTCTAATATTTCTGAGTTAAAAAAACTTTTAAATGCAAATTACTGCTCTTATGGTATATGTGCCCTTCACTTGGAAAACCACGTACCTATATATGACTGTTACCACGTTTTCTTGTCATTTAAAGTTTGACATAGTCATTTTTGTTTGCTTTTCATTACTACTTGTTCGTTGCACTTTCTATTATTATAGTTTTGCCTATACGTAATGTAATCGTTCACAATGCATTGATGCGTGACCTTTTTCTTCATTAAACCTTATGGTGGTTCAGATGTGCGATTTCCATATTATTTCCTTTGGTGTAGCTTTAAGACCGTATATCATGTCAACAAACGAGTTTTAGAACATTTCTGTATATCATTAATGTCACAAACTTTCTACGCAAAACAAATATCTACAAGTTCATGGCATTAATGCTTACAATGATACACCATGGCATATGTATGCGTTTTACCAATGGCTGTTTTTTATTCCAACCATTAGGATCTCCATATATTAAGAGATTAGAAATAGTAAAAATTTTCATTTTCTATACCGTAGTTATTGACATTGGACACTTTTAACTCCATTATTATTAGACACATTTTAATGTAGAATATAAATGTAATCACAACTAAGTCATTTCACTTTCTTTAAAGTTTATTTTATTAAGAATCATCATTAACAAGAGAATGGTACTCTTTAAGGATATTTTGAAAATAACAATAAAATCAAAAAATCTAAGTCACCACATCTATTTCAAATGATCCAACTGCGGGTCAATTTCTATGTAAAAATTAAAGAATTTTAGTCCGGGAGCCGGCTACCTTTTTTGCAATGAATTAATATACTTTTTATACTTCGTGAGCGGCTTTATTTTAACGAGACGGTAAACTTTTTCCTCTGCGGTAATGTTCGCAAATGGGTCCTACGGGAGTGGGCAGGGGAAAACACGTTGATTTGGAAATTACAAAAAATGGGTGAATATCATGGGAAAACGGCGCAATTAACAAAGTGGGCATTTAATTATGCAAATATTTAATACGCTATTCGGATCTAAGATGGGGGCGTGGCCTATTCATTATGGCGGCGCTAAGCGTGCAACTGCCAATTTGCGAGTGGCGTCCAGTACAACTTTTAAATTGTAATATGTTGTTGGGCATGCAAGAAATTTGCAAGTGGGCTGGCACAAATCCAGTCCAAAACAATTTTAAACAAGCAGAACGGCTTTTAAACGCGAATCATCTCATAAAATGTGGGAAATCAAGTCCAAACGATGGAAGCTGCGCCGTGAAAGTGACAGCTCTGTGCCTGAAAACGTCAAATTTGACGGATGTACCGCACGAAATAGTCGTCAAAATTGGAGGAGATGATAGCATACTGTCCGTGGTGTGTTCGTGCAAAGCTGGTACGGGCGAAAAGTGCAAACATTAGAGTCCCTTAGGAACTCTAGCAAACATTGCGTCGCAACGCTGCTACACTGTTACAGGTTAGTTGAGTGTTTCTCCCGATGGGGTTATTTTTGAGGAAAGCAAACCCATCGATTTGTTGGAAATCAAATACCCTTGCACGGGTAAAACTATGACTGTGAAGGAAGCCATAACATTTGAATTTAAAAGCTGCCTAGCTGAATAAAAAAAATGGAGATTTATTTTTAAAAGAAAACCGCTGGACTGGAAATGCCGGGAACAAACTACCATATGCGGGGTCACTTCACGCAAGTGCAATGCCTTTTTCCACGCTTCCAATTTGTATATTTTTTCGTCATTACCAAACAAATTTTACCGCACTACAAAAGTGTCGTTTTGTTTCGGGAAACGGTGGAAGCTTAAATCTGTATTCACGTGGATCTTGGCATCGCAACTTTTTACGACACAATAAATGCGGATTTTGTTTTTCGTTTGATCAGGAGCCACAACATCTTCCATCGCGTTAAATTACGGAAAAAAGGCTTTTTGCCGAACCTGTCACTCTACTATGACGAAACTGCACGCTTCCTCTAGTTCAGCTATGCGCCACCAGATGTCATATTGAAGTATCTTAGATCCCAATAGAAAAAAAATTAGCTTGATATTCATTATTTTTGTTAATGTAGTAATATCTACATGTATCTGAGATGGGGGCACTCTTGATGGACTCATTTTTGTTGTAGGACAAATGTTATTTTGAATTACTTACAAAAAAACTTCACAGTTAGCTAAAAAATTAAGTGATATTAATCAATTTTTTGTAATTGCCACATCAATGTGTTTTACCCCTGCGCACCCCGTAGGACCCATTTGCGAAAATTTTCGCAGAGGAAAAAGTTTCGCGTCTCGTTAAAATAAAGCCGCTCACGAAGTATAAAAAGTATATTAATTGATTGCAAAAAAGGTGGCCGGCTCCCGGACCATTTGGAAAGTGTGGAGGTAAAGGGATATGGTAGGAGTTGCTGGTTTGGTCTCTAAGGAGAACTCCGGAAGTAACAAAGAAAGGATCATATTGGAAGTCAATGTACGGCTGTTTGAATTTCTTCTGGTTAGGTAAGACAAGGTCGGCTTGAGAATAGGTTTACTAAGCGCTAAGAACTACCCTTTACACACAAGCAACGGTGGCAATCATACTCAAGGTACTATTCCTAACAAGTAAAAAACTAGATCTGTACAGTTGACATTAGAACGAAATTGAAAAATATGAAATTTCAATAATGACTATTTCAGTCTCATATAAAAGCGGAAATTTTGAAAATCTTGAAATAGGAAAAAATTCACCTCCAGAATATAAATTAGCATTTTATTTAATTAATTAAAATTTAATCAGCCATATATTGAAAACACCAAGTAATCGTGTCTAGACATCTACATTCTATAATCAGGAACAATCCTTATGTATGTTTGGCAATCGGTATAAACTCCCCTAGATTAATTAGCACAGAAGTAACGTAGCTGGCACAATTTTTTCACGGGGAAAAGTTTTCTCCCCATAAATTGCTATTGCTTCCAGTTAAATACATTCCTTTGCTTGACTTTTGACTATATTTTCAATGGTCTTGTAATACGTATCTTTTCGCGTATTTTCTTTTAAAAATTTTGAATTTTGCCTTCTTTAGGAGACGAACAGGTCGTATTTGTTACATATGTAAAAAATTAATAAATTATTATTGTGTGACAGCATGTCTGACATATTGTGGTTCCTACATTGTTTGAAGGTAGGCGTTATTACTATTTTCTTTTTCAATTCCTATTCACGAAAGTTCGCCAAGATGTTATAGTGACGCCCTCTCTATCCTCTTCATCGCTTCTTAAAGTTTTCAAAATATATCTTATATTTGTAGCTCATGACTCTGTAAATAACACAGTCGCAATGGAGGAGTTATATATCAGGTTAAGTGTTTGTGGGAAAGCAGCTTGCAAAATAGGAGAGGTTTTTCCCTTTTCGCTCTTGTCCATGACATTCTTCCATTGTCCACGTCTCTCGAGGCCATTATTTGGCAAAATTTTGTTTAGTTTCCCTTACGTGTATGGATACGAAAAAGAGTATTTCAATCGATTTATTCAAGTTTATATCTTTTAAATATCAAATTAGATAGGTACTATTTGCAGAAACATTTTGTGTTTTTTGACTTATAGATCGTAATTTTTTACGATCTTTTTGAAGTAGTGATTTGATTTGAAATTAGTAGCGATAAATACGAAAACATACAACCAAAGTTCCTGAAACCTTTTTTTGCTTTTGTCAACAAAATAATCTATTAATTAAGATTTAGGTTAGTACTGATGAATAGCATTTTTAAAGGACTTTCCAATGATATGTGACACATAGGGTAATGCAATTTAAAAAATAGGGGTGAGATGGGTGAAACCTAAGGGGTGGGTTGCAGAGATTGCCCTGCGGGTCATAATGGTCGCGAAATTTTACTTATCTGTTATAGTTTCGAAGATACGAGGTCTGGCAAGTTTTCAAATAGACACCTGGTATAATAAAACTCTAAGTGGGTTAATTCTGTACATTCACTATTAGACAACAAAAATGCAATATTTGGAATGTTGTCTGTTTATCCGCTTGTATGTTCCAGCATCACGTAAAACCTACTGAACCGATTTGAGATGCTGGAAAAGACATAGGCTTTATTTCGGTTCACGAGAAGCGAAGTTATAAATTTAATGTTTGCATAGGTACCTATAGGTATAAAAATTCGTCAAAAAATGTTTTTTACATCTGTATGCTTAAATATAATGTTTAAATAAAATAAAATAAAAGTAATAAAGGGCCCGGGGGATCAAATCCGGCCCCTTCGCATGGCAAAAAAGGCATCAGCCTTTGCCCTACGAGCAGCTTAAATTTTAAAGATGAGGTGGTCGTTTTCGTGTAGCCGGCGTTGTAAAAAATACAACAAAAATCCGTGTGGAGTTCTTTATCCCCCAGATTGCGGATAGGGGATAATTTCGGGAAAAATAAATAGAACTTAAAAATTAATCGAGCTACGGATATTAGTTATACAAGTTATAGAAAAGGAGAAAGACCGCGGGCGAAGCTGCGGGTAAGCAGCTAGTTTGTTAATATAATTTTTGTTGCGGTCTTTTATAACTTATTATAAGTTTATTTTAAAAGAGTATATTAAAAAACAAGTTTCATAAGGTAGGTTTTATGGCACGAAAAGCCTTATGAATGAGTTTTTTATCCTATTTTTTAGAATTTGCGCCTTTTGCAAACAATTTTAAATAAATATTTGACATTATAAAAATCTAGGGAATTTTTTAGAGATTAGAACTGTACTACTTTTCAAATTGTCAATTCAAAATTTATTTAAGTTTAATTTATTTGCTATGAATTAACTCGGTAATGCCAACTTAGTAAAATTAAATTATACCAGTTCTATTAAAACACCCAAATTTCTATTAAAGCACGCAAATGATGTCATTTGAGTGCTTTAATAGAATCTATTAAAGCACTCAAATGACGCGAATTCTAAAAATATATATTACGAGTATGAAATTCTGCAAAAATTTTTTTGCCAAAATGAATTAATCACCTTTGTTATCATATTAAACCTTGCAACTACTTTTTTCCTGAATTGTACTCTATGGAGAGATGGTATAGATGTGTCTTTATCTTTTAGGCCGAGCTAAAATTTGTTGGCTAAGTAATTTAGGGGTACTCCTCAAACAACTGCAAAAGTATAAAACTGTGATCATAGGCTTGCTGTCAATAAACCTGAGGTGTCCTCCTAATATAATCGCCTTTGCTTTTAACTCAACAAACACAATCGCGATTTTAATGGGCCACTCTGTGTATAATTTTAAAACTTAAACTTCTACCTTCTGCCATTGATTACGCGAAGTATATAATCAATGCTTCTGCTTCAGTTTGGTTCTCTTCTTATGTATGAATTTTCGGAAGTGATTGCAGTAAATATTGGCTCCTGCTTTATTTATTACCTGTAGCGTTACTTGATGAATATAAATTTCAGTGAAAGCGTGGCAACATTCCCCTTTCGGTGCCAATCTTATTTCTCCAGCATATCATACAGCGTGTTCCTCTTCGAGAGTATGATTTCTATTCATAATTGTTTCTTTATTAAAATATTTATCTCCTTCTAGTTGTCTTAAGTGTATTTCCGCGATCTTTTTACTTCCACTGTGTACAGTTAGGAATGTAATTTTTATTTCCTTATCATATATTTATAATATCAAGTTAAATAAAACAAAGTAATAGCCGATTCTTATCACAGTTTATACATTTTAAAAAGACTTTGGTGATTATTATCATACGAGATATCGACTCTGATTATCCCTTCATAAGTACTTCAAGACAAAATATGAATAAATAAAGACGTACGTAACGTAGTTTACAAAATTAGAAAGAGGGGAATTTAGACATGATAAAACCTATAAGTTTCTTTCTAACAAAGAGGGCAACGCTGTAACAATTGCCACAAACTGAGCAGATATCTATCCTAATGGTTCAAAATACAATGGAGAAAGTAGATATAGGAGAACCACGATTGATATCGTTATACAGGGTGTCTCCAAAAACACCTTACAACGCTTTAGGGTAGACTTATGGGGTAATATTAGACCGATATAACCCAATTTACCTCTATGCAAAAGTGCACCATTTCAGAGTTACAGCTCTTCAAAGTTGGTGTTTGAAAAACGTTTATTTATCATAAATGATAAACCGTTTAAGATAGGAATTTGAATTTTGGAATAATAATTACCCTTATCAAAAGCTATAATTGTACAAATTTTGGGGAAAAAAGACATACAAGAAATAGACCATCCGCATTATCGTTACTGTTAACAGTAGAATAATTTTTTAGTTCTTTACTAAAATGTAAAATTCGCTATACCAGATGAAAGGAAATTTCAAAATTAATCATTTTCTCCTCTTCACATTTTATCGTAAATTATTTGGTTTTCCAGATAAAAGGAAAAATCAACGCTAGGTTTTTCTAATAAAAGTGTTAATTGCATATTATCTAGTAGCCGTAAACATAATAACAAATAAAAGTTCGATCGATTGATTTTGAATTACTTTGAATAACAATAAATTGGGTTTTTTGCCGGAAGTCTTTTTCCCGTAAAGTGCGTTTTATTTCGCCCTTATCGCTTTCCTCATACGAAACCACAAAATCTTTCAAATCCGAAAGTTTTAGACGATTGGTTCTGCGTCTACGGCTACTAGATAATATGCAATTAAACACTTTTATTAGAAAAACCTAGCGTTACTTTTTCCTTTTATCTGGAAAACCAAATAATTTACGATAAAATGTGAAGAGGCGAAAATGATTAGTTTTGAAATTTCCTTTCATCTTGTGTAGCGAATTTTACATTTTAGTAAAGAACTAAAAAATTATTCTACTGTTAACAGTAACGATAATGCGGATGGTCTATTTCTTGTATGTCTTTTTTCCCCAAAAATTTGATAAGGGTAATTATTATTCCAAAATTCAAATTCCTATCTTAAACGGTTTATCATTTATGATAAATAAACGTTTTTCAAACACCAACTTTGAAGACCTGTAACTCTGAAATGGTGCACTTTTGCATAGAGGTAAATTGGGTTATATCGGTCTAATATTACCCCATAAGTCTACCCTAAAGCGTTGTAAGGTGTTTTTGGAGACACCCTGTATAATTCCAGAATGGATGATACTGATTTCCCCAATGTCTATGGAGAGTCCCTGAATTAGTATCGACTTGACTGTGAACCAGGTGTAATGATAAATCTAGTCCAGTAATGAAGTCTAACGTACCACGAAGTATTTTACAACATGAAGGAGGATTTTTTTCTCCAAGAATTGAAAATTCCCTTAAGACAGTAATACATATACTTATACATCTCTATATCTTTTGTATAAAATGGAATTTGTTGTATGTTTTATCATTATGTAGATATTAGTAATCGTTTCGCAATTAATGAAAATTTAATCCATAAATCACATCTTAGGACTTCGTTGTACCTAATTTTACTACACAAACTCTTAAATCAAATATCCTTATAGATTTCCCCCTCGTTTTGTTACTGTGCATGTAATTACGAAAGCGGTGTTCGATCATAATGAGATTAGTAACTCATATGAATTACACTGACTACCATAACCGAGTCGTAAATGAATCATTTTAATTCCTACATGGTGCATTTAGAATAAGCACGCGTTCTTATGTATCCTTAGGGTTACCATCTCATCATTTAGTGGTGATTTCCCAATATGTTGAAAATCAATCTGCAGTCGATCTTAACTCAACTTCTAGACAACAATGTATTATTTGCAATTTAAATTATACCAGAAACATGATTGAAAAAAATAAAACAAATAAACTCATCCAACTTTTAACAGACACCCATTCAAAAGTGGCAGTTTGAAGCGATCATAGTAAAATTATTATTAGGTATATGCATAACTTACAAAAAGATTTTAACAGATTTTTTTAGTATTACAACTGTCAAATTTATTGGTGATTAAACTAAACGCGTTACAATATCAGAGTGCATTTTAAAATACCAACGTCGACCTTTCAGTGAACTAGAAAATCACTCGAAGGTTACAGAGGGTAGAAAATGCAAATTAAAGATCCATTAAAACATAATGGAAAGGTTTGTATAAGTAAAAAACAAGCAATTAATAAATAAATAATAAGTAAGTATCCTTGATTACTATATAAAAGTGTCAGTGATCTACATTTATCAGGCAATTATAATCTTTACAGCAATTATACTAAATTATCAAAACTATTAAAAACCGTATGAAATCATAAAACTAGTTTAAATTTCAATGGATTGATTAATTTAACTGTAATTGCCAAAAATGGATGCTGGGGGTATCCCAGAAATGTGAATGTGTTTGTCATTGAATTTCGATTTTGAAACACCTACAGTCAAAATGAATGGTTTGGAAGAGTAGGTCAGTTAGATTTAGCTTGAAGCGTTTTTTTTTGCGAAAAAAATTGTAATAAACGTCCACCATGTCATTCATTATATACTTCTATAATCAATGACCATGTTTAATAATATTCGTTGATTTTATTACCGGGTGTGATTATAATAACACCCACGTTGTAGTACCTATCTCCATTTGTACCTTTGCCACTTGTTGGTTTCAAACGTAGACTATTGTTCGTAAGGAATTTGCAAGGTTGATGACAATGACATTGAATTAAGATAAAATGCAAACGCAGGAAGTAATTACTTCGTAATTGGTGGGATAAGATAAATTGTGTAACGTAGAATCCGATAGACTATGTCAATCACTTTTTCATTTTTCAGGAAAGATCCTTTTATTGAATCGAACTAACCAGCAGTTTTTGCTAAGCTTATCGCGAATATAATCTACCATTTCGTTACGTCACCAGGTTCACTGACTATAAATTGATAAGAAATGTAGGTTATGCTTATCTATTTTTGGCTGTAGACGATTATGCATAGTGTAAATAATCTTGTTTGATAGCGGACTGTGCTGTAACTTATATTAGAAAAGTAAATGGTATAATTTTAGTATGTAGTCCAAAAATAAATGCATCAGCTTATGGGGAATCTTCAGAATGTAGATCAACGTAAGTGGAACGTCCTGTATTTGCAAATTATAATTGAAACCTCACACTAAAGAAAATTATCAATGAATCATGATTGACTTGCATGGTACACAATTTAGTAATAAAATTATTGCAAAAAATGTACAGTAATCGCGGAGGTTATTTGCACTTTTGAATAGGAAATCGGCAAAGCTACGTGCAGACAGTCGCGTAACTGTGTCAGTTTTGCAGCGTAAGCAATGGAGAGTTCGCCTTGGTACCACCCCACATTACAATCTATGATAGATATTACGCACGATTATTACGTAATTACTTCAACAAAAATGTACAGAATATTTATTTACGTCACTTTAATATTACGTCTACGAGATAAGATGAATACGAAACATTTACTACTACAGGAAATAAATAATTACGTACATATATTATTTTTAATAAAACATCTAATATCATCTTGATGACAAAGTCTATAGTTATGCAAATTTAGACAGTTATAACTGTATTCGTTTAAGAAACGTCACAATCTAAGTAACGCTTCTAATATATTGTCAAAATAATAATTACAATTTATGCGTTTACGGTTTACCGATATGATTCTATTACTATTTTGTTACATGTCAACATGTCATTAGACAAATTGGTGTAACTATCTTATCCGCATGTGTAACACAAATATATATTATTATAAATTTGCGTAACAAATAAGGTATTTAAATAAATGATGCTTTGACAAGAATAATACTAAAGCATAATTTATTTTGTTGAAATAACAATCAAGATGTTAAGTGGCGGATCTGTGCGTGGACTGTTCGCAATTATTACATTAATCATTCGGTTTCTCAACGTACATTATGCAGAAGCTTGTATAAGAAGAGCAATAATTTGTCTACCTTCAACATACTCATTTAGACTATTTAAGTGGAATTGGGCCATTACATTCCAATTCCTTAACAAAACTCTAATTTATACTTCCAAATTTAAATTTTAACGATTATTTATCACAAAATTGATGTTGCCTTTAAGTTAAAGAAAACCCACATGCTAATTGTTAGAGTTGTTAAATACGTGTTCAACAACAACTTTAGACGTATATGTTTTTTTAATAGCAATCTTTACGTTCTTTTTTGTGTCTTTTGGGGGCTATCCACGCTATTTATTTTTATTAGCTTTTTAATAGTTCCACAATAAATTACTTTATAAGTATGATTAAAGAAAAACAATCATATTTATTTTTTCCCATATCACTAAGATAGCCAAAAAAATTTTCAACCTTAGAAAACGGGTGAGCTTTTCAAATATTTAGGTAATGGGGCGCGAAAGCTTTTTAGCGGTGGTAGAAAGAACAAAAAAACGACAATTTCTGATTATATAATAATTAATTAATAACTCTTTGATATTGACCAACCTCTGATCTCAGCAACTTTAAAGCTTTGTCATTTGCTGAATTGTTTAAGACAATTTGTAACGCGATATGTTGTAATGCAGGATAATGTAAGTTCAATGTCATAGATACTTAGACACTACAGGGTGTCCCAGATCACGAGGGATTGTATGAGTAACTTCTTATTGTTGAAGGTGGAGAATTGGTTAAATGGGCAATGTTTTTCAGTTTTATATGCCAATATAAACTCTGCTTGATAAAGGTCAAAAACGAACCCGTCAAAAAAACTAAATACTGTCATTTTCTTATATATCCAATATCGTTCTATAATAAGAGATACAAAAATGTATTTAATAACAAAACTTAATCCTAATAATCATATGAAATTTTAAAATGCTGGCTATTGTTAGTTAAAGGTAGGTGACACCGTTTGATGACACTTCGGGTTACTTTACCAACGTATATTTAGATTAATACTAGCGCACATTTCTAACACTGTTTTATGCAGTCTATGAAACTTATTGTAGCAGAATTTACTTCCATTTATACTTACTTTATTCATGAACGTACCCACAGAAAAGTCAAAAAGCGTTAGGTCAGTTGATCTGCTGGCCATCCATCGTTAGTATTGGTGACAATAACGTTATTGTCAAATCGCGAATTAAATAATTTACCGCGTTTCTTGATTTGTGGGTTTGGCAACCATCCTTTTGATACCATAACCCAAGGGTAGGTCATCTATGAAATCTTCTAAGGATATGTGGAGAATTTTAATTACGATTCCATTTTAAATCAGCATATAAAAGCTATAAAACATTGCCCATTTAACTGGAATAATAAATACAAGTAATTCCACTAATTTTGTATTTTAAATGTAACGCGACGCGTTTCGTTTCGACACTATCAGTGGTAACAGATTTTGATAAATTAAAACTAAATTAAATTAAATAATGACACATGCCATTCAAATTTTCAAAATACTATCAAATTTCGGGCATTGCGTTGGAATACCTCTCAAAATACCTCAAAAAATAATAATCTGAAGTTGATGGATTGTATCTATACAATTGTTCTATCAACGTTACTATTCTGATTTACCTTGTATGGTATATCTCGAGATATCTCTAGTTTGATAAATTTTCCAGTCTTCTTAGCATCTTTCATAGCATATCCGTAACAATAAATTTTCTTGTACAAAAAGGTACACGTTTCTGAAATCTATTAAGACAAATTAATAAATGAGACCTTGACAATTCTGGAGATAAAGTTTATTATTTATGGACAAAGTTATTGTGTAAGATCTTGCGGGTCTGAATAGACTTTCATAGTCTGTATAAATCAGCAAGACATACATCTCCCAAATCAAGTCTGTTACTAAATGTCTTGGTAATTAATGTTGATCATCATGTGTGCCTTTGATTACAACGCGTAACAAATTATGATTAAAATTTTCTTCCAATCTGTGCTTCGGGTCACGGTTTACCTATTGATGCCAGATTTGTACACTCTATTACATGTGGTTGCATCTTTCTTTAAAAATGATCAGATAGCTCCGCTTTTAAATATGAGAGCGTTGCATTACTATTTTCGGCTGTCTTCGGGATCCTCGGTTTCAAGAAACAGGTTTAACTGATCTTGAATACCAATGAATAACGTCATATTCGCGATACCAATCCCATTGGATATAGATGGAAAAGAAGCTTCATTTTTCATGGCTTTTAATAGTCGGGTGTCCCCATCTGACAAGAATCCCATTATTTCAATAACATATATCGACGATTTTTGTGATATCGTGCATCGCGGTTTGTTTTCATTCCAAACGCTGACATACAATAATCAATAATGTAAGCATAATGTGCTAATCTTCCATTTTTAAACTAACTATCCTTTTTGCTACTTTTTGCAATATAACACTAGGGTCTTGAATGCCATTTTCTAACTGTAGTACAAATCCTACTCCATATTTAATATTTTCACTGTTTTAGTTGCATTCTCGGGTACCTATCTATACTAGACAAATTTCTTTCTTCTAAAAATATTAGCAATCCTTCAAAATCAAATTCGCCTTTCTATAGAGAGTTCATTGAGAATTTTTAAACGTGTACAATTTTGAACTGGATTGAAAAATTATTTTACTTTGATGAAAGAGGTACTTCTGACAAAAATACTATCCCCCCTTTTTGTGTAAAAAATCTTTAGTGTGTTTATGGTATATTTCAAAGAACTTTTAGAATAATGGCATCACATACGACAACATTTTAACCAGTTGAACGGGTTCTAAAAATTTTAATAAATTCCTCAAAATACCCCAAAATTCCTACCCGTTATAGCTGGGGTTTTTCCTCGGGTTTTTCTAATCCATTAACCAACGATTTTCGGCCGATTTTGACTTCTTTAAAAAATTTAAAATTTCATACAGATTAAAAATTTCGTATCTTCGAGACTAGTACGGTTAGGACTTCTTAACTTTAAATAAAGAAAGTATAAGTCTGCATTAGATGAACAACAATGATCTTTGTTTTATGTTGGGTCTTTATGAAAGAGTCAATAGAGCACGATAGAGCACTAGCGAATGTACTAAAAGTTTCTTATTATAAATGGAAAGATAATCTCGATTGTGCATCTATTTGGTATAGATTTCGCTATCTTTTATAGCTTTTAAGTAATATTCGTTTTTAACTGTCATTCACGTATAAGTTCTTAATACCCATATGTTTCGAAAAAGTTTCTTAATAGTACATGTTTAGTACGTATCTCTATTCAAAAGTTGTTAAGTTATACTAAAGAAAAATATGAATTTAGTTTCTTATTTAAGTAAGGAGGAGAACCCATACCTACCATTAAACAGGACTAATACATGACAAGAAACATCAATGTCTAGCCCTCGCAGATGATATATAGCAATAGTAACAAGAGAGCTATAGGAAAAATGCGAAAGGTAACACAAAAGCTGATAAAGGAAGCAGGAAGATTCGGCCTTAGAATTAACCAGGACCAAACGAAATACATGGAACTGAGAACTAAAAGGAATGGAATAGCACATAGGAAGCTGAAAATTAAAGTGGAGGAAGAAACATACCAGTTTGACAAAGTCGATCGATTCTGCTACCTGGGCGGTTAATTAACACAAGAAAAAATTAACCCTTGTTTTTATTTAAAAATTTAAGGGTTTTCTACTCTGTACCTAAGGGGCGAATCAATGTTGTCCAATGGCAATAAAGGTACCTAGCTTCTCTAGAAAACAAACAATTGACCTGTCCGCGCTTTTTTTAGTTTTAAATGCCTCAAACTCTTTCCTCATTTTCCAATTTTCCAACTTCAATTTTTTTGTTAAAAATAAAAAGGACTAAAAAAAACTAGAGTCCACTGAATTCAGAAAAGAAAGACCTTTCAAATGACGTATCATCCCTATTTTAAATTTTAGGGATTGTTCTCACAGAGCTAAGGGATGAAATCATGAGAAAAATTGTCCTCTTTGATATAAAAATTGACGTGTTTTTGCATTTCTCAAAAGAAAAAATTGTCTAGCCAGAAACCCGTCTGTTACCCTTTCGTTGGCCCACCCTGTATTAACGAATTATAATATTAACATGATCAAGTAAGCGCAATTCGGATAATAGATCTGATCTGATAAACATTTAAATAGAATAAATTATTTGTGTAGGTTGTTTTATTGAAATGATCAAAAGCATCATTGGAAAATTGTCAAAAGGTACCTACCAAAATGCAGTGTAATCTGTAATTGTTTTTTTATAGGAATTACATTCTTGACACGATCGATCCTAAGAAAAATGGATTACGACTTTAATTTAAATTTTAAATTAAATTGATTAATCGAAGCATTAATTAATTAATAGATTTTACATTATCTAGTCAAGTTTCACTTTGAAACCATAAACCAAACTGCCTTATTATTAAATACCTTCCTAATCATACATTATGATGATAATCTATACTTTACTACTACACCGATTTAAAAAAGGCGAGGCAAATAAGTTTAAGATTAAGGATCCTTGTTGGCCAATCTTTCTCCTAAAGGCAGGTGACATTTGAACTTACATTCCGATACTGTAATTAATTATATATAATTTTTTGATATTTATTTATCATTTTTTCATGTGCTATATACTACTATGCGGGTTTTAAAAAACTAACATCAAATAAAATCATACGCCAAAATCTATTAAATTAAAGCCTTCTTTTAAGTGGAGGCTAGTTCCATTAAAATTAAACTCATATTTCACTTTTATCTGTAAATTATATTCTTAAAAACGTGTTAAGTAATGGAGGATAATAGGAGAAAACATACTTTGACGTATATAAAATTAAATCACCACATTAATCTTTCAAGTGTAATTAACGTCTTAAAATACAGATTTAATTGAATATCTAACTTATTAAAGTATTAATTTCACAATGAATTAACCTATCAAAGTTCGAACTTCCGAACATTACTATAAAAGAATGCAATTTTGTTACCGTGATGGTTGCTGATTTAGAGTCACCAGGATGAGAAATGGTTCACGTTTTGTGGCGTATGCCTTAAAACAAAGCTATCGAACTAAGTAACACTAATAGTACGGCATGTATATGTAAATTATGCGTATCGGGTCAATCCAGTGCTACTTGGAGTATACAATAAATTAAAAATACACTATTTTGTCAAATTAAGTGTTGGCAGAGGAACAAATTTATTACACCACTAATTTATAACATAGAACGTGTGAGGTTTGGACCTCTTGTGAAGGTTAATGTGATGGTCAAATGAACTTATTTAGAAATTTTTCTTTCCTAATACGCTATTTATCATCGCATTAATTTTTGAACCAAAGCCAGACTTGTTATCTGCACAATTTTTTTGCTATATTATAAACAAACTGCTTATTGTATTCTCCAATTAATTTGTCTACTTCTAACAGATATAAATCTTAACAAAGATACAAAATTTGTAAGTGGCACATTAAAGATCTTCAACCTAAAAATAAAAGTACCGGAAATATTAATGATTTAAGTAACGGTGAACAAAAAAGATTGGTTTCTAAAAGGACAGGTAATATTCCATTTGGCATTTAAATTACCAATTTTGGTGTGCTTTTAACAATATTATTGATAATTAAAGCGGATTTCCATTAACTTACAAACTCCATCAATAGGTTTATGTCAAATTTTAGAATATTAAAATTTGTGTAAATCGTCCAAAATCGGAGCTGCATTACATAATAATTATCGAACAGGTGCAGAGCATATACGTGAACTACATAGAAATACAACGGATCTGGCACTGGTATCTTGAGGTACACCAGTTGTTGTTTTGACACATTTAAACTACTTGCTCAAATACAATTTTTCTTAGCGATTAACATACTTTACTGACCTTATATAACATAATTTCTGATACGATAAAAATAGACGCAGGACCTCCAAAGCAATCGACTCTCGTTCACATAAATCCAGACAATAATAATTGTAAATAGTATTTCCTCAAATGGCTGTGAATGGTAAATTAAACAATTAGCCAAAACTATTTTTAGGAATCTACCCGCTTACAATGTGGATACCTACAAAAATGTCTTAAATGATGGGTTTGAGATGCAGTGCCGTGGCCTTTAATCGTAATGTATAATGAAGGAAAAATTGGCAACAGCAAGGATTTATCTATTTAACCAAGTACTGAAATGAACCACTTTCTGCCAGTGGGTTAATGGTATTAAGACTATATTCTACAGTATATTGCTTCCACCAAAATAAAGCTGTGAAATATTAAAATCATTGTATACCTATCGCCAAAGATAAATGATTTTTTTGTCACGAATTAGTTGTTAATTGATACGAGTGCCAAAAATAAGGACGTGGTGTAAATTATGTTTGTTATCGTGTATATCATATCGGTCATTTACCTTAGCAAATGAAGGTTATAATTGTCTAAATAACGTTAGTGCAATTGGTCAATTTATTTAACATCTTCAAATAACTTAAGTATACAATCGCTTTTGCACACTTTGAACCAGAAACATAAATAATTTCCATATTTTTATCTTCGCATAATTAATAGGTATTAATTAACACATTATAAACTCTCATATTTTTAACGCAGCTACGTTTGTAATTAAACCGTATTTAATCAATCGCAAAGACAGGACCGTCTTTATATACTTGAACCCACGCGACCGTTCAAGGATGCCAATCTTGAGTGCTTAATAAAGATTATTAGACGGATTTAAAGCAGGGAGGGTTAACAAGGAATTTGCATTAAGGATTTGCCACTTTGCTATTTGAGTTAAGAACATCCTTAAACGTTGCACTTTTTAGGGTGGATACCGACAAAGTAAGAAACTTTGCCTGATTATACTTTATTCTCCATTTATTTAGTTCTTTAGTAAATGTATTGACATCAAAAATTAGAAAATTATTCAAAGTGCCATCTTTATTTTAATTGAAGTTACAACCGGTTAGCCAGTTTTATATTCTACAAATAGTTACCAATAAGTATATTATTTTTTGATGTGATTAGATTTAGCGACCTTCAACAGTATTAATATTGAAACTAAAAAAATCACCAAATAGCTTGTTACGCCTAGTTTCGAGGAACATCGTATACACTAGCACGATAGAAACATACATAATACACCTACGCTTGAACTTTTAAGGTTATCGCAGTTATCAGAAAACCTATTAATATAATCAACACCATACTGGAAGGTTTTACTAATTTGTTTATTTGAAAAATTAGAAAAATAGGGTGAAACCCCAGTAATAAAGATCATTTCGGAACTGTATACTATATAATTAACTACCCGTCCCCTGATAACATCGATGATCGACCTTCTGACCAGACATCATCATTTCCGGTTTTTTTAATATAATCAATTGAAATTCCTTTTTATTTTACTTATAAACAAGTTTTGCAACGATAAGAAAATAACGGACTAAACGGTGTGTCAATCTCTGCATTCCTTGTAAATTATGTACCTATCACTGATTCCGCCTACAAACTACTAATCAGATTTGCTAGTAAATTATGAAATTTTATGACCTATTTTTGATTGAACCATGGCCTTTTTCGCACATTTGGATAATCTTTTTGGCACAATAACAACTTCAGATTATCCCAATGACTGTATCTTATATTTTTCGATTTATACATATACCCTGATTTAAATAATACATTATTCATGCATCAGCTGAGGATGATAATCCTGTTTGGTTTTGGTACGAAATTTCAAAACAGACACTAAACTATTAGTATAGTTGTGGTCATAATTACTTTCTTATACGACTTTCAATCTTTTAAGCAAATTAAGAGATTGTAATAATTGTTAATTTACATAATAATAGAGAAATCCTGATGTGATAATAAATGTGCTTGTATATCTTTTTAGAGGTTTCCTTGTAATATTTAATGTTAAATAAAACACAGGTAGGTATTATTATTTATATAATGTTACGTTCTTAGACGTTCTCATATTATCGTCCAACTTTAGTTTGTTATGGTTTCAATTAATTTTGAATAATCGTTTTATTTTTTCTACATAATGGTATTTATAGAAAATTTATATTCGAAATTATCTTTCGACTATTAAGCATCCAAAATGTGCTAATTTGAGACTCATCAAGCTTGTCAAATCAAAGCACAGGCGTAATAGCCGAAAGCGTTTTATTTCATCTGATTCATGATTTAATAGATCATAAATCAATGCAATTAGTTTCTACCAGACAAAAAAATTAGTCTTAATTGAGCATGAAATAAACTATCCTTCATGAGCCGTGGAGTATTGCAACACTAGTCCCCTTTCAGCCAAACAATTATACTTTTTATTGCTCTTTTATGCGTAGTTTAATCAAAGCAGCTAACTCTGTAGACGAGGAAGATGAAAAAATAATTACGCGTATAGGTTTTGGTATCTTCTAACATGACACCCATTTAGGTACTATCCTATCCTTTTCATTCGCCGTATCCTTCCTAATATTGATTATTCCAAACAAAGCCTAAAATTATTTGCCTGTCTTCGCTTTATACATATTGAGTACGTACTATTTCTTGTTGGAAGCAAATTATTATTAATGCAATAACAGTTGAAGTATTGTATACATCCATTTAGATTTGATAACAGTGAACTCTTGTAGCATTTGTGTGTTCCAAAATAGGAAAATTATAGTACTTATTTGTTTGTTATATTTGCATACAATGACCTGCTCTAAATTTCACGTGTAGGTATGTGGTATCATTTTCAACCTAACATTGAAGCTCAAAATTACATAGTGTATAAGTGTATACGCAGTTTTAGCATTTGTAAATGCGTTAATTTTGCTACTAAAATTGAAAGTTGATAGACTCCTAAATTATGCGACAGTATTAGTGAATCGCATAATAAATGGAATAGTTGCAAAGAAACCGATATTTTTTCGCATATCTAAATGAAGTTGTTCAGTCAGTCTCTAAAACTCGTTCGCACATTTGCAAATTACTTTCGATTACTATTCGAAATCTCATTGACTACGAAAATTATACCAGCACGAGCTACGCCTACTGGACGAGATTTTTACATGAAATGAGGTGGGTTCATTCATACATGTGCGATTTTAAGGAAAACAGCATTTTTTGCCTTTAAAGTAGAAACACTAATAGCAGATTATTAGAAATAATCGATAACAGTACAGTAATTGAAGTAATAAAAGGACAAAAACGATTGGGAAATGTCGAATTTCTACACCCGCTAAATCAAAAGTACATGACAGAACTCTCAGCAAATAACTTTCCAAACTGAATACATTACTTTCAGTTGTCACCTAAGGCGGAAGCAACACACTTCAAAAGCTTTCGATTACTATATTTATACCCTTGTTATGTAGATAATATATGCAAGAAAGATGAAGCGTCTTCGTGATTTGGTAGTCATAAAAACGAAAACTAATTGTATACAAATGAGTGCCATTTGCATTGTCAAGTATTTGAAGCACAAGAAATGCTTATTTAACCATTAATGTACACCACGTTATCTATTTCAATCTTCGAAATTAGTAAATGTAAACACATCGTTTAGGTATCTACATGGTACGTGTCTACTTTTTTTAGTTTATGGGTGTAATAATTAAGTCTTAACAGAAAGGCATTTTTTGATTAATAGATAGGAATATAACTTAATGAGGTATGTAGGTTATTAAAGGCGTTATGAATATGGTTATGTTAATATAGGATTTAAAAGGGCCTGTGGTAGGTTTTTTGGTCTTTGTTGCGGCATGTAAAAGTGATTCGGTTTATTTATAGCTTTTGTATATCACTATTTATTGCATCTATAATAATACAGTTACAACGATCGTGCTCTGGATTACAATTTGACGTTCTACAACGACAACCCTAACTTCTTTTTTGAAAATTATACATGTCTTCGTGTCCACTGAGAAGAATGACGATTTTACGTACCTATATAAGTTAGCGAAATTTGTGCGAGAGCTTATACGACCTACCTTTTGGAAGTAGGTACAACCGAAATATTTCTTGGATGTTAACATATCTTTGATCGGAATGTTTATGTTTTTATATAACGATATTTTAAATGCTTCTACACCGTTATTTGCAGCTAACTAACTGAAAGTAACGACAAATATACTGAGCTCGGCCATCCACGTGGGTATAAATCCTAAAACACATTTTTAGTCCGTGCGTATATTTGTGGCGTGTAAGAGAAATTATATAACTAATTAAAAATTATGATTACATTTTTCTTTCTAATTTCATTAATGGCTTTAAATCGGATTCATTATTTTACTACACATTATCTCATTATTTCTACTTCACTGTCATAAATGAACAGATTTCTCCGCTTTATTCTTCTGTAATAGTTATACTACCCATTGTTTAGTGTTCATTTACTGTGAACCGTAAACAGCCTATTAGTGATTTTTCTATCATTTCTATCATCAAAGTTATGACCTCAAAACCAAAGTTTGTTCGTGCTTCTATTTGACTATCTTTGGTTTTTTCAAAAAATTTGAGCACCATAAAATTCATTTCAATGGTTTCTAATAGATAAAAGAAGTTTATTGTGAAAATTCCACAAAGAAAAACAACGAAAAAACCCCTTGAAAATGTTTTTTTTTGCGTTCTGTATGGAAACTTACACAAACAAACTTCATCAATTTGTTGTTCCGTAATTGTAAAAAAAACGAAAAATGCATTTCATAACATTTTTGTAATTTATATAGGTAATTTTTCATGTAGTACAACATTAGTATTAACTGAAACTGTATATTTCTGTTCATTTATTACCTACTTAGAAAGTGACACTGTAGATGAAGTAGTTTCTTCAAGATAGTGGAAAAACCTTTTGTTGAACACAAATCGGACAGGAGTTCGATTTTCGTAAACAGTACAGAGAGAAGTAGGAAAACTTGGCCATTTCAGTTTTTACCAATTTTTATTGACAGTCAGCAAAAACAGCGATCACAGATGGTATAATTGTTTATTTATAAACAAATGGTTGCTTTGCGCTAAGCAATTTTGTAATATGATACTCAAATTCAAATAGCTGGCGTTTTACTCTAAATTTTTACCACAATTTGAGGCAAAGTTTGTTTCGCTGTAAATCGCGTATAGGCCAGGGAATATTAATACTTTTTTGCGACGATTTTTATTCTGGTTTTAATGCAATAAACAAATATGCACAATTATTGTTTTTTGATATTTCATTTCCATATGAAAAAGAACAACAAAATATTTTAATATAATTGTCGTTTCACGATCTGAGGTTACACCGAAATTAATTATATCAGTGTTCACAGAAATCCTTTTCATAACGAGTAAATAATGATGAACGTTACAGACCGCGTTTTCTGCAAGGTTGTTTTGCACATTTGCTTCAACAGTTGCATGAGAGGATCTTTTATTTTTATTGATTTGTCATTGGCAACCCTCAAATCAATGGTTAACGAAAAACTCCCGAAGCAAATAATAGGAACGGTATACGCATGCTGCTTAACTGAGTCTTCCGTAGGACATAGTGTGTGAAAAGTAAAGAAGATTTCGCTTCAGCTTACTTGAATTGTAGAAACCTCAGATCATTCAACTGCAAACTTTCAGCTTACGACGTAGGTATATAAACCGTAGCATTTTGAATAGAATAGAATAGAATAGAATAGAATAGTATTTATTTCCCAAAGATCTTATAAGATAAGATATAGGATACGTCATATCAGTTACAATGTAATACAAAAATTAAAATTCTATTCAATTTTCGATATCAAAAGCTTCACTTAATTTATTTTTTCCTTGCTTGGCCACTAAATATGTGCAACAATTCGAACCATTGAAATTAGAGTTGAATGAGTGGAAACTATTGCTTGGATAAATTTTGCTCCGCTTTGGTGGCTTATTTTCCTTCAACAAATATAAATTTTCAATATTGTCATCAAACTATAGGATAATGTTACTAATAAATCCACATTTTCGCGGACAATATGAGAGTTTCATTTGTTGCGGTCCTTATAATAAATCTGTCACCATCTTCATATAACGACAAAAAAGTGAAAATGAATGTAAAATTTTGTTTCTCATTTGAGAGGACTTTTGGCTATTAACTATTTTCAACCCCTACAACCTGTTGGAATGTGTCTTATGCTGTTCGAATTGTTGTCACCTTCCACTGTTAAAATCTGTCTTTAAATCCACACGGTATAGCATTTTTCTTAAATTTCCATTCACCGTTCATTCTTCCTTTCCATGACGTCTGCTTCAATTGAAGTAAAGCCTGAAGCATTACCAACACTTGGGGCCTTCTCTGCCGCCTTAAATAACTCACTGTGAATAAAACAGAAGTGCGTTTATGAATTTCAGCACTTCCAGTTTCCATTTTTATTCGAGAATTGCCACCCCTGACACAGATTCATTTTCTTCCCAGAACATATTATGAAATTTTTCTTCACGCATATAGTATGCTGGCTTTTGCACCGATCATTATTGCCTTAGTATAATAAGCAGGGTTGGAATGTTTTAAATCAAGTGATTAAAATCGATTGTTTTAAACAGGTTTAAAACAAGGTACCATAAAAAACTGCAATTGTTTTAAAACTATTTAAAACTGCTGTTTAAAACAAGTTTTAAACAACCTCATGTTTAAAACACAAAAAGTACAAATTTGTGTAAAATATATAAGCAAATATAGGAATAGGAATAAACAAATGTCAAAACTTTTCATAATTATTATGTATTAAATAAAATAAGTTTCAAAAATATATAGATTTGATACATTTACATTTCTAGATCTACTGATTCAAACATTTAAAAATATTTACCAACTTTGCGGCTTTCTCGACACCCAACTTATTTCTTAATTTTGAGTGTACCATCCCAAACGTAGAAAATATTCTTTCTATCCCTGCTGATGATGCTATGGCTGTATGCAGTTGAGTGGTCAATGACAAAGTTTCATTATTTATTCTGTTTTTCAATGCACCCCACCATGCAACTGGCTGTACGTTACTCTTGGACTTCATTGAAAATAGATATTCTCCAAATGGAAAAGACTTCGCTTGATAATTTATGACAGATGCCATTGCTTCAGGATGATACTGATGAACATACTGCATTGCCTCTTCAATTTGCCAATCACGCAGTTTTTGTCCAGTATATCGATGATCTAATAAATTTGCTAGATAGTGAGGTGCACTTAAAGCCATTTTCATCCTAGTTTCTATTTGCCGAACTTCTTCTAAATTGCAATGTGTTTCCAACTCCCTTTCCAACTCAATCCAAATTTCGACGGCTTCACTTATAGTACAATTTTCTTTTTGAACTCGATCCAGTGCTACGGCAATTCTTTTAAATTTAAAAAGATAATTTTCACAATTTATTTTGAAAGTATGATCATGAATTTTACCAACAATTTCTGTATCAATTGAAACTCTATTTTCAGAACATACTTTGCAAAGAATGTGCCAATTTTTTAAATAAGATTCTAAACAATCGGCCAACGTGTTCCAACGCACATCTTGAGGAAGAACTAATGAAGATCCTCCGGCTTCTTTGTACTTTGCGGCTGGAAAATGATGATTCCTAAAATATTTCATGATCGTCTTAATGTCTTCTTTCAGAACTGGTATGTTATCTAAGTCTTTAGCTAGTAAATTCAGAATATGCGCAGAACAGCCGTAGGTAATAATATCGGGCATTCCTATTTCTTCAACTTTTGACAACTCATGCCTCATTTTAGACATATTACTAGCGTTGTCGGTGACAAAACTTCCAACATCACAATTCAGTTTCTGACACGATTTTATTTCATCAATTGCCAATTGTAACAGATAATCTCCAGTATGGCTTCTATCGCCAGTATTAATAGTGTTAATTAAATTGGCCTTTCCATCTGACACTATCGCAATACATATTAAAGGCTCATTATGAATATTGCTCCAGCCATCCATCGACATGCAAACAGTTTTATTTTTTAAATTTTGTTGCCGGATCAAACAAACTGAATTATAGACTTCTTCCAATAGTTCGTTGGCAATGTTGTGCCGATTGGGAGGTTTGTAACCAGCATGTAAGTCATTAATTAATTTTATGAATTCAGGATGTTCTACAGTCCTGAAACTTGAATTCGTAGCATAAATAAATTTTGCTACCTGTATGTCAAGTTTTTTCTTTTCGGATATCGTTGTTTTTATAACAAAACTATCTAAGTTTCCAGATGACCCTAAAAATAATAACAAAATAAGCTGTGATTTAATAATAGCTGCGAAGTAAAAAAACATCGACTTGATTATGTTTGAAGTATTGATCGATATTATAATAACGTTTACGTATAACTATTAAAAAACTGAATCTAACTTACTATCAGAAAAAGGTTCAGTAACTGAAGTTTCATCATCTGTTTCCGTTAGCAATAATGATGTTGATGACGATCCTGAGAATCCCGGTCGTGGTTCTGCTTCTGGTACTTCTATTTGAAGTAAATTAGCACTTTTAGACATGCTTTTACACTTGCTAATGTGTTTTTTCATCCGTGCAACTAGAGCAACCATTGCTTCTCTGCAATGTTTACATTTAGCTCGCTTCGATTTAACGTCTTGACTATCATAAGCTTCAAAATGTCGCCAAATAGGATCTAGTTTTCTACCAGACATTTTGAAAAAGTAATTCGCAATTCGCACAACAGATTCAAAATAATCGAAGGCACTCGCAAAAATTACGTTACGATATTCGAAAATTATAAATTACACTCGTGTATCGTGTTTGCTTGAGCTTGAGAGACTAAACTGCACCTGACCAATCACCAAAGACATTAAATTTGATATAAAAATAAAATTAGAAAACAAAGATTCCATTGGAATTGCAAGAGTCGATGTAATATAATACTAAATGGTTAGTCTTTGTTTTAATGATTTGATTAAATTAACAAGAGTATTAAATATCTGGTTAATGCTTAAGTGCTTTTATTGCAAATTCAAACAATGATAATTGATAAGGTAATTTTCGCTTACTTGTGAAATAATACAAGACTGTTTAAAACGGTTCAAAACTGTTTAAAACTGTTTTTTTTAATTCTAAATAAAAAATTGTTTTAAACATAGAAAACATGTATTAAATAAAAAAAACTGTTTTACTTGTTTTTTTTACAAAAAACATGTTTTTTTCCAACCCTGATAATAAGAGATGAAACCTGACTACCATGTATAAAGTGCCAAGGCCAATAACACGATCTCATTGATTTTCCTCCTTGCTCAATACAGTTACGATTCAGTCTTTTGAGGGACTCCTCGGAATCCTACAGGACAGTCCAACCCCTAATAATGGGAACTTGGCACCAACTTCTTTTTTCTTGGTTTTTCGATACCCACATTACGGTAACATGTTACACCGTTCCACGGGTTTACATGATCATATGTCTCGTCGATATGTTTTATCTTTTTTAAAAACCTCCATAACGTTTAGTCAACTAACATTCCAATCCTGTTTTACACTCTCCCGATATTGTTTAATTTACATCACTTTTATAATATTGCTATTACGATAGATATTTTTAAGTAGGATTGTATCCTGGTTGGCAATGGTCCCAGTAAAACGATTTTGTTGTCTGATGGGAAAGTTTGCAAACAACAATGAGAGTACTTGCCCACCCACTCTTTCTATCGCAGGGCAATGTGACCACATCCGTGTGAAAGAGATTTAAGCTGTTTACATGTGCTTTTAAAAACATTTTAAAACAGACAGCTGCGTGAATATTCTTTTCATCTATTACTAGTAACAATTTAATGTTAGCAATTAAAGAACAATGCATGTACTATATACAACTTAAAAATGTAATAAAATCGTGACATAAACATCGAAGATAGCTCTGACAAAAAAACTTAAGTTTATTTAACAAATTGAACCAAATTTAAAGAATGGTAAAACATGTTGCTATTATGGGACTTATCGCTCTACTAATAATTCTTTATCTTCGCTAATGGCCATAAAGTTTTGCCGTCTTGATGGACTTTTTTATACGTATTAAACAGTCTACTCACATAGTTAATTAAGACGACATTACAGTATATCATTCACTGTATAAATAGATCTAGTTTCTAAATTTTATTACAAAATTTGTACATAATAATGAAATGGTAATGGAAACTAACCTCTTTGCATCAGGTTTATTTATAACATACATTTACCAAACTTGGTCTAAAGTTATCTTAAGTCGTTTCACGTTTGCTTAATCAAGGGTATTAATTTTCTTAAATTAAATCTTAATTAGTAATTTATAGTAATTGAAAGGGTTCTTTCAATTAACACCTTTGGATCATATAGAAAATGAAAATCTAAAAGAACGAAGCTGTTCATTTCCGAAAAGAACAAAGTTCATGACATCAATTGGCGGGCCAAGTTAAAATATCCACTCAACTGATATCCAACAACCTTAATTAGTCAAAGCCATCCGAAGGATAGTAATTAATCAACACAAAGAACAACAAGGAAGATGTTGCCAGAATTTTTGTGAGAAATGCACTTAATGTGTAAAAAAAGTAAACTGGGGATGAATATTAAGTAGCTCCTTAATCCACTGAATACGTTTTCTTATAAATTTCACGACGATACTTGTAGTATTTATGTGGAAAATGCTATACAATCCGGGAATATAAAAAGCGTAACAACCACCTTCTTAATTAGCGCTCCCTTATTTTTTATACATTTCCATGTAATGGCTTAATTAAACTGCTGTGTAAGTTATCATCTTAGAACGTCACTTAAATAAACGAGAATTAAGTTTTAGCAGCCGATGTGAGTTATTGCTAATATCTTAACACGCGATCTTCTCTAATGCTTCTCGTACCATACTGCAATTATTTCTTTACAACCCATTTAGTCATCTTTATTAAAGTAATAGATTAGTATTTATACGAAACGACAAGCAATCTTAAAGTGAACTAATTTCCCAAGAGTTCAAGCTCTGGAAATTCCTCGGCTAGAAAGGAAAATTGAATCATAAATTTTCGAAGGGTGTACGTTTCTCACTAAGGAACGTAGATTGGAACTATGTGATATAACAAATGAGAAAGTTCAATGTAATTTCCTTGTCATTTTTAGGTTTATCACGAACCTGCCTTAATTAAGCCAAAAACACTAAATTTAAGGCCTTCCCATTTCCCTTTTATATTCGTATACAACAAACAATTTATAGTACTTATACGCGAACAGTTACAATACCTACGGAAGTATTATTTATAAATGTTATCGTTTGCGAAAAGTATACATATTGTATAGATTCGCAAAACTAAAATTGATAATGTGTAATAATTAAAATGATAAGGGTATGACGACCTTTGAGGTTATCTAAAAGATAGGCGGCAATAAGACAATGTGACGTAAATTATTATTTGTGAATTTCCTCTTTATTAGTATCTGCATATTAAGGACACCTAATTTATTACTTATATAGTCAATTTGTTCCGCTACCGAACACAATTTTTCGAATTATTATTTTCAACTAAATAGGACCTGTTAATGTCTAAAAAACAAACTATTTTTGGAATTTTGTTTAAAACCGTAGAATTAAGATGTCTATATTTAGAGTAATTTTATAATTTTCGATAAGTATGCTCGATACTAACAAATTCTCTTACGTAATCACACCAGCATAAAAATTTTTGGAGGATACACAGTTACACACTGATAAAATTAATACACATTGTACGAAATGACCGGTACATAAACAAATCATTAAACTTTCGACACGATTTTAATGAATGTAATGAAATTGGGTGATCTTCTTGAACCTAAAAATATGTTTAGTAATTATTACTAAAGCCAAAACCGCCCCATAATTCATAATAATTTGCAATTTAAATGTAAGGTACTTCAGTTTTCCACGCTATTAGCATAAAATAAAGTCTGAAGTGGTATACGTAGGTATGTAATGAAAATGTGGTAAGTTTCAGCAAGGATACAAATACAATGTCTTATATTGATGGACCATTCATTCACTTTCTTCTTCTTCGGTCACGATTTTTTTCTAAATATACAGATACAGGTAGTTTAGGGTACCTTTTATCTTAAACTAAAATTATTTTCTCCTTTTAACCAGTTAGTTTCGTAATACACTTAAAAGGATTGCGACCGCTGTTATGATTGTGCTTTAATGCTCATTTGTCATATCACCCACGAGAACGAATGTTACAATAGTTTATTGTTTTCAATGAGAACAATAAAGTACTTTTGATATTGAATCATGCGGAAAGTCAGTTGTAGTCACCGCTCCCGTATTCATAGATGTTCACACGGTGGCACTTATGTAACCAAATATTTCTAAACGATGTTTTTATACTAAAGGCGTAAATGAGAATGATACCTTAATAAATATGTTATCGGCGTAAACCACAATTAATAATTATTATAAAACCGGAACTTTTGACTGCTGTGGCAAGTCGGTTAGGTAAGAAAAGGATAAGACAGGTTTTGTCCGATGCGCCAAAAGCATGAGGTCATTTAATTCGACAATTTGTTAAACGAGTGTAGAATAATAAGCAAATTCAACTGAAACTTATTAGTAAGTAGTTATGTTTCTTGCACACAATTGGAGTCGCTTCCCTTTACGCTCTTCCATTTGAATGAGTAAAAAAGCATACAAACATTTACTAGTTGATGACAGGTCTGCTTTAGTTACATGATTGTGCAAGTCTGTGGGTGCTTCAGACATATTACTGCTACCTATATCAAGGTAATATCTTAAATACTTTCAACCCACAACCTAACCTTAATTTCAAAAGCATCTCGTTACATAACGACTGAAAAATTAATCGTATCTACGCAACGATTAAGCCGCTACTTCCCTGTACCTATAATCTAAGTATTAATCGCAAAACACATTCCAGAGTACGGCTACCCTACAGTAAGTAGGTAAATAAATTCAAAATTTGAATGTTCGTGTTAAGAAACCATTTGCGTGCTGAAATATAATGATTGGAGTCTCACCTTTTGAGTATACTTAATTTAGAGTAAACACGAATCGACACCAAATCCTATGGAACAATAAAGTTTCAGCGTGTTACTATATATAAATTTGTGGTTTTCAAGCTTCTGAAACTTTTAGCATTGGTATATGCGAGACTGATAGAGGATTACATAAATTGCTGAGATCTTAATTTAACAAAGCAAACATCTTCGTATAGGCGCAACCTTTAATTAGTCGAATTTATCAATTTTGCCGATTTTTATATCGTGTTATTCAAGAGAAAGGAATTTAATAAAAACGTTAGCAAGAATATTTTAACTTGCTCATATGTATACGTTTATTAAACCGTTACACGAATATTTCCAGCCATTTTCATGTTCTACTCATAGTTTGGACGTAGAGAAGTAACGAATTTATTAGATACCCTTATTTTATTAATAGATTTTCTATTTACGTTTTAACATAATTCTCACGCTTACCAGGTGGTAGTCTATGCCAAATCATATGATGCAAAAAAACGGGAACCGGTATTACATTTCGTTAAACATCTTTATTAACGGCGAGCAAGTGTGGTAAAAGGATCTGCACATAAAGGTTCATTAAAGTCACTATACGTACGAAAATATTGACACATAATACAGGGAACGTTTTTTTAACGTCGACAGCTACTGTAAGAAACTTGCATCTGTTAATGAGTAGGATAAGGCAAATATGGAAAGGAAGTTTTTTAAATGTAACAGTTTAGTAGATCATTAGAAAATGGCGCTAAATAATTTCTGTACTTGTTGAATCCTTACAAAGAAGTAAATTGGAGAAATTTTTGTAAAGGTTACATAAAATATATACCCTTTTCTTAGAGTCTATCCCCATATTAGAAGTAATTTTGCCTGAATGGAGCTTTGATAACAATAACATTAAATACCTATTCTAAAATGCCCCCATGAATGTAAGGCTCCAGTCCATCATTTCAGAAATTCTATCGTAAGTTACTTGCAATGCTGCAAAACAAGTAGGTATCGTTGGACTCCCCGTAAAATCACAAAAAAGGGTCACTTCTGAGAGATTACCACCTTGCTTTCAAATCAAAACAAATGTTGCACAGCTATTAGCAATTACGGAAAGTTGTTATTCGCGCGTTCATTTACTTTGTAGAAAAGCTCGAAAAGATTCTGGAAACAAAAGAAAAAATATTCCTTCCATGTCCATGCGGAGAAGGGATCGGAGCTTTGAGATTAATCACAAGTACATTTTCAACGGTATTAAAGCAAACATGTTAATATTTAGAGAGTTATCAATTTCATCCCTTACCATATTTTATTTAAAAAGTTCATGTTCGATTGCCTAAATTACTGGTCCAAAGTCCCTTGCATTATCGAAAAATTACATCGCATTAACCTGCAATAATTCCTCAATTTGATATTTGGAGTCACTGTACACTGACCTGTTGGTGTGCAAACACAATGGAAAATTCACTGCCTACACAAAACTACCTATACTTAAATCGTCCGGCACTATGCAAAATAAATTGCATTAACACCTGCATTATTTTAGTACTAGAAAAGTTACAAAATTGGTCAGTCTGGTGAATCAGGAGCGAATCGTTTTGTCATTTCAAAATACTACATTTGTTTAATATTCGTGCACTTTCATATAATTCTCACAAAAATGTACGATTTTCATAAAGCGCTAATTCAACAATGCATAGAATCTCTACGTAACATTTTTGGTAATGAAGCGCCATCAGAAAAGACTGTTGATATAATTGGTCAGAATATCGATCAGTGACGTACCGTTTTAACAATTAGCCTCGCAATTAGCTGTCGGAAAGATCTGTTCCCGATTGATTCCACATAATATGAGTGGAGTATTGATTTTAAAGTGTAGCCCGGTTAAGGCCCGTCTCAGCTAGCTCTCTCTACATATAAAAAATTAGATCTCTCATCATTCAGTGCAGTCCGTTTGGCTTAAAATCCCGAATATTTGCTCGCTTTTTCAGTTGTGGTTGTACCGCTGTCTGAAAATTTTGAAATTTGTTAATTCCGTGCAGATGTTTTCTTCATCTCGAACTTCGAGTCATCATCTCTTTTTTTATGCGTGTTTCCGCGTCAAGTTTACACACCTTTTAACTATTATAAACAAGTAGAAATTAAAAGGCAAGCAAAAGCTAGTTTTAAAATTCGAGACTTGCAAAGACAGCTAATTAGTATAATGTCTGTAGACCTTCAATGTCGAGGAGATAACTACATTTTTCCTATCTAAGCCAAAGTATAATAATAACTTTCTATCTTACGATAATTGTGATGTAAAAATATAAAATAGATAAAAAGTAATTAAAATTTTAATACTCTTTAAACTCACATTTTCCATATTATGATACTGTGGGCGTCAATTAAGATCATCTATAGCTGTTAATCAAAAGACGAATTTTTGAAAGAGATAAACCGTACACCGTCACTTGTCCATTTTAGATAATTATAGTCTGGGTTTACAATAATTTAATACAGTTACATATTTAGAAAACACGCCCAAAGTATGTGAAGGAGATGGTAGTTTCTAATGGAAAAATGATTTCCACTATCTATTACACACCAGTCGGTAAATTAACGTGTGATACTTTTATTTTCGAAACATTTCAAAATTCATTTCTAGCAACTCTATTTATCTTTATGCAATATTAATAGAAAATGTTAACGAAAATAGTGTAGGTAATAGGTTAATCAGCTAAAAATAGGCCTGGCAAATATTTTTGAAACAAAATTGTTAGTTTATGTATCAAACTTATACGAACTTTAATGATGAAAAATGGTGACTAGAAAATCGTGACATACATTTAGAAACTGGTAGAACAGATCTTTAAAATAATGATGCGTGCTAATGTTGTTTATACATAGCATTAATTTTTACCTATATGTCACTGCCATAATCTGTATCAGGATAAATTTTGAAAAACAGATAACCTCTGACAAGGTATTTTTCTCTTTTTTGACATTGATAAATTTGCTAAAATAGTTCTATACACCCACTTTGTACTGTAATTAAAACCATATACAACATTCATGTATGTAAAAACGAAATCACTATAATCTGACGTAATTAATTTGCGATGAATAATGAATATTGATTACACGAAATATGCGTGTGGTTTTTGAAATAGTAATAAATATAAAAGCCTATTAAACTTAAATCAAAATTTGCATGCAGCACAAGTTTACTTGGAATAGCCCCCAGTAATACAAAATTGAAATAAAATTTCAAACTTATTGATAATCTACATGAGCACATCACGCTATTTGATCTCCACTGTGAGCTAAAACTCCTCAATACTCATCAATACTCGCTATAATTCTCTACTACTCGCTTCTACTTTCTTCCAGTTATCCAATATCATTTGCCTTTGTTTACTGTAAAATAAAACTTGTTTTACAAAATTGTTCCGTTACAAATTTAGCAATGTAAATACATATAACAAACAGTTAACATGTAAGAAGTTGTAGTAATACATTCTGTGGTAATACATTATGTAACTGTAAGGCAATAATTAACCACATCGTCGTAATCAATTGCAGTGTCATCTGGAATGGGATCAACGAAAATTTTAAGATTAATATGCTCATTTTATTTTGTTAAGAGTTCTTTATATTCGGCGAATCTAATTTATGGACAGGCTTTGCTAATTAGTTGTTAATTATGAAATATGAGATTGAGGTGGTCTTATATAATTATGGGGGTTCCTTTTTAATAATTGTTATTAGGTTAGAACGTCAAGATTGAAATGTAAATTATATGATTCCACAATCAACATAGATCAATCTAGAGAGTCTTTCTGTGAATTTAAGCCTATTTTCAGAACAAGATTGACCTCAACGTGAAGATGTGATGGTAACATGTAGTTTAAAATGGCGGTCGGTAATAGAATTAATAATATCTACGATTGTTTGATAGATGTGTAAATATAGCCTAGGAATTTAGAAAATCTCGCGTTTTTGTAATAATAAAGTACTCGAATGGTAGCCATTTAAATCCGTTTACAACTCCAAATTGCGTAATGATGACGCATAAAAGTCAAACTTTTATAGGAATAGGTGCAATTTAAAAGAAATATTCAAAAATGTCACGCCACTAGCCCGAAACATCCATTTATTGATATAAGGCGTTTCGATAACAAACCTATCATCTTCATTATAGTTTTCAAAATTTTGATTTTTAATTTATATTTTTCGTCGCAATATATAATGTAAATGTCTTGGGCAAGCACATGCACCGTATGGGCTCGGTGTAATCGCTGACTTGTAGAGGATACACAGACGACAAGATGTTTGTACCTCGACTTTTAACCTTACTTAGGGTTCTTTTTTTCTCTAGCACCAAAGAATAATTTCGGGTCCAATTTTGGGTTTAATTCTTTTAATTGATTTTTGCGTATACACTTCTTGCAATTTGGCGCTATAAATGCAATAATAATGAACTCCTTTGGTTTATTTAAATTCTATGTAACGTAACACTGTACCATTAGAATTTCATCCAATTGCCAATTTATTATATTTTTGAAACTAGTGATTAATGCGATGTTGCAGGAGAAGCACACCAAATTTTTTAATTTGGTGTAAATATACATTGATGGCTTCAATCTGATTCAGGCGGGAAGGTACGGAACGTATCTCATTGTTTTCCCGATTTTCCTTTAATTTGCGTCAAAAAGTATTTTTTAAAGAATGCAGACAACTGTTTCTCAAACCACCGTTTCTTCGATCATAAGCATAAGCTATTGCAGGGAGGTAAAGTATCGCCTTCAACCTAATTCTTCTAAAATATGTAGTACATTTGAATTTGATTTCCCCGCAAAATGAATACCAAGTGGCACCGTCGTACATAAAAACATTACTTCGTCTTTCCAAGATAATTTAATTAATTCGATCAATGGAGAGTCGATTCAATCATGAACAGTTTTTGTACTTGGATCTATCGATGGAATTTATGAAATTTATAAATTCATTTCTTTGTTCTGTTGTGACCACAAATTAGTACCGATCAATTGTTCCATTCGGTACAATTATGGCTGAAACTAACGTCTCGCGTGTCTTTTAATCATGGCTAGTGATAAGAACGTCTTCAACACTGTAGATGTAGTACAAGGTAAACTAGTTAGAATATACAAGTTGTCTAAACCCATTTTGAAAATCACCACTTTCCCCCTGCATTCTGGATTACGATAGGAGGGTGGTCAGAAGTCCACGCGCACGTGGGCCACTTATTCGGGCCCTTTGTGCTGCCTCCCTGATTAGAGTCGTTCAGCCCCGTAACGTCACTCAAGCCATTCCACACGTGCGATAAATCTGGGAATACTGAACGGGGTAGCGGCTCTGATCTTAGCCATGTCCGGCCAGGATTCCCCCATCGTCTTAAGTCGACGAGTACGGAACACTCACAAAGTCTGTGTAGCATCAGCATCAGCTACACTCCACAGGATGGTGTGGTGATTCGACCAAGCCCATGCTGTGCATGTGCTTGTTAAGTTTAGAGTGCTGAGAAAGTATGCCCACAAGTAGCCGCTGGTTCTTCCTTAATCATGGCTAGTGAGAAGAACGCCTTCAATACTGTAGAAGGTAAACTAGTTAGAATATACAAGTTGTCTAAACCAATTTCTAAAATCTACCATTTTTCCCCTATCGTGGGTCCATAACGTTGTATATAACATTATGGCACCTTTGTTCAACAGTGTTCAGAAACTTACACCTTTAGGTACGTTCCTATCAATGATATGATTTGTGTTGCTTGTCAACTTACAGTGTGTGATATAAACTTAAATGTTTCTCGCCAAAAGTTTGCTTGATTGGTAAACGGTACAGAATGAACGGTTACGCCACTGGGAAACGAAGTAAAGAAAGCGGTCGTGTTTGTGTGGCCGCCCAAGAATTTAGGTACCTACATATTTATATTTTTATTTTGTTTTACAATAGTGTTAAATAGGCAAGGAGCATTTTTAGTTGTTTTTTTTTGGTTTTCTGGTCTGTTTGGTAGATTTTTTTTAACAGGGACGTAACATTTTTTTGTGCGAATATTATGTATAGCCACGATAAAGGGGTATATCTTCAAGGCCGCCGTAGTATGGGAGCTAGGAACCACAGAGCTGCTCTCTCCGCGCTGGCTGGTTAGATATGGTTCAGTAGATCATATATTATTGTATATAATGTTGACTAGCCGATTAATCCCCACAAGGTTCTTCAATCAGCCTTGACTGCTTTCCACAGAATTAACTGTTCTTGATTTGTCTAAGTCCCCTATTTAGCCATTATGTTGTGGCAGAAGGCTACCAATTATATACTTTAAATTTTAAAATAAAAGAGGGGTAATGAAATTCCTGATGATAATCTTCCATGTTGAGATCAACGTAGAACAAAATTGAATATAATCTCAGAATCTATATTGGGAGTGAAGTGCCAGCAAAGGGGAAATCTGTTGATTAAAATCTTGGAGGGTTTTCTGTAGCTCTTTTCTCCCTCCCTGTAATCAACGAAGATCCGGAGCTAACTCAAATTGTGTGAAGGTTAATATAATCGTCGTATTGGTCAGTAATTTCTCTACCTCTACTTAATTTAAGAGGCATTCCTGTATTGTTTCTTAAATAATTTTTTTATTAAAAATCATTCTTCCCATCTCTTGTGTTTTAATTATGTGTATCTAACCGATCCTTAAAAGAGCAGCACTCACACATCTTCGAGCAAGTCATACCACTTGACAGGTTTGTAGTTTGACGGTAATGCTACGAAATCAACATACCTAAAGTAATATGTGGAACCATCAAGGAAGCCAAAACTTGCTTTGCTCGATAAAGAGAATGAGTAATTCAGAATACGATGTCCGATAATGCTTAATATTCAGTTACAAATTTGGAAGTCCTCAATATAAAACGTTTATTTAACACGAAAGTCACTCCATGTCACGAAACATCGCCAATGTTAAAATGAAAAACACTGACATATAATTTCATTCGTAAAGTCAATGCGCCGATAGTGAATGATAAGTTCCGGACGGCATAGCCAGAATGAAACTTGATGTACTGATCAATCATAAAGATAATAATTATTAACTGGTAACAACAGCAATTAGCAAACAATTTGGCAAATATATTCGCTACCGGGGGCAATGTAACGGATGAACTAATATATCAAATGAAATATTAACTTCACTGTCACTTACACTTCATGATTAGTTAGGCATGAACGATCTTACTTTATTATTTAATTTGAGTAACTACATTCAAGTTTGAATTTGTTTCAAGACAGCAAGAGACGATTTCGTCCACTAAAAGTACTTTTCTGGATTTCCCCGGTTAATACATCTGCATTCTACATATTTGTCTAATTAAACTTCATGCATCATGTAATTAAAATGTCATATTTATTATAAAGATAAACGCAACTGTTTCTCATGCCTATTATTTTAATTTAGGAAATGAAAAAATGAAACTGTACAATTTTATAAGATTTAGTAACAGCCATAAATTTTAAGGAAGAAGTACAGCTTGATTAGCAACGATTATGATAATATAAGTGTAATGTTAACACTTGTTCACATTCCATGAGCCGTTGGTAACACGACTATGCCCATTAAATAAGGGTAATACTACGCCCAGTTACATTTGAAAGGTACTGTTTTACATGATTCATAAATATATGTACCATTATCAGAAAGGTAGAATTATGTTTTGGTCTTGGAATGGCGACGTGGGCTTTACATAACACCTAGACATTAATGCTAATACCGCTTTGGCGCAGCTTTCTCCATGTAAAAGATTCAGGTGCGGGTTGTTTGATAATTAATTAAAAGTGTACTTATATCTTCGTAATAAAGATTCAGTTGCCAAAATTAAATATATCCACCCCTACGCAACACCATTTCAATTCATCGTTTTACAGGTAGAGTTATCGTATATTTGATGGCAGTTTGTTCAACCAAATTTTTTATTAGCTGGCGGCAAGCATTTTTGGTTTAAATATGAGTTCCATGATCGGTTTGGCAAAAAGAAATGCTTTTTAAACGCCTTTTAAAATGGTGGCATGTGAAAAAATATACAACTTTCAGCCGCACGAACACCCACTTACATCTCCCTAAATTTACATTTCAGGGATTTAAAATTAAGTTATTTTAGAATAACAAACTATGCCAACTCAAATTTGATTTAATCGAAGATTTTGATAAAAAGCCTTGTAATTTTAGTTAAATTGTTCTCGAAATTTGCAAAAAACTCAAACGTACTAAATACATAAATAACCTTTAATGTAAAAGATATTCAAATGTAAGGAGGCAGGCAGCTAAATTATAGTATAGTATACATTTTTAAGAACTCCCATGTGATTATATATAAATATATGTCAGGTGCACTAAGTAAGCAATACATTTTTTAAGCCTTAAGGCTATTTGGGAAACATACTAAATAGAATGAGAAGATGTTTTTGAGAATACCAAAATTTCACCCAAAACGTGTCATTGAATTGTTAAAAAATAAAATAAACCATTAGCATATTCATACCTCGATAGAGGATAGAGCATTGTATTGTAGTGACATGCAGATATATAAAATAACCAATACTACCAGTTACATAAGATAAACATAACTTTACGTCTGGTGAAATAATGATGTTATTAATACGTTCAATGACAACAGGCTGTTGTCCTGAGGTTTCAGCGTAATCATAATACTGTCTGGTAGTTTTACTTCCATGTCAAATGCTGAAATATTATTGTGCCAAATGTTCTAAAATAATAAAAAAATTGAGCCCCCCAAACGTATTAATTTTAAAAAGATGGTACTTAGTGGGCGAAAATCTATGGTGGGTGTGGTTGATAAGTTATATATTGCTTTCTTGACACATTTATTGTTATTTAATGGATTTTGCATAAAAACTTGCGCACGTGTAAAAAAACATATTAGTATTGATTCCAACGCCAGCGGTATTATATAATTATTATTTAAAATCTTCAATGAGTCATTTTTATGTTTGGAATGTCTATAAAAATACCTAATAGTTTAATTTCATTTGCATTTTATGTCTCTTACGGTAAATCTTGCGTACTTAATGATCTAATTATATACAGTTTTATCTTATAATTCTAAATCGATTTCATTAATTCCCAACAGGTACTCACCGCTCATCTATTTTCAATTAATTTTAATAATTTGTTGAAACCATCACTCATCGTCCGCCTCATTCCAACTCCCAACTTCCTTTAGAGTCTCTTGCTGGTCAAATGCGATAAGGTTAATTTTCAAAAACTGACAAAGCTCCTGAATTTATTAAACGTATAAAGCAGAATTGTGAGATCCTATAGTTCCAGCATCGATTTAGGTTTCCTAAACAGATTAATAATTTTTTTTCTTCAACGTCTACATTAGGATTTCGCGAAGTATATTAAAATTTTTCATTGGCCATTAGTGAATGGTCAATTACTTTTCTGTCTGCAGTGCCGATGTTTATTACAATTTTTATATCATAATTTCTGAGAAAGAGGTCAAAATCTTTATAGATAAATTGCTTTCGGCTTTTGTTAAAACTTTCAATTTACTTAATTTTTTTTAATCGGGAAATAAAGTTATAAATTGAATCTATATCACTGACCTTTATAAATTTATATTATTGCATGTATTATTGTCGACACTTTCAATTCATATATGGGCATAAACAAGATCCAATAATTTTAAACTTGCAGTGTTTAAGATGCTTAGTGTTATGTGTGAAGCGAGGTGTGAAGTATAAGGAGTCCATTTATCAACAATTCTGTACAGTTATATACGAGGTTATATACATATTTCAATAAAAACCAAACTAAGAAATGGTTATTTATCTCACACCATTTTCAGTTTTAAACAAAAGTCTGAGTAGTTTTTGTTTGAAATTTTCAGGTTAAAATTTAATGTTTTATTGTCTTGATTAACAGGTAGTACTTTTCTCCAAAAGAAAAATGAATTCGTCTTCCAATTCGAAAATTACAAGTTCCTAAAGTGGTTCATAAGGTTCCAGCACGTATTGCCGTAACAAATTATCTATTTTTGATAGAATAACGAACATTTGGAATAATTTTTTTGGTGATGTATTGGACATATGTGCTTATAATTTAAAATTTTCAAATAATTATTCATGAAACTCAGCATCAGTAAACTAGAAAGTAACGGGATTGCGGGTTATCCCCATAAAACTGATATATAGTTACTTAACTACTCAATCAAAAATCACATTGTAAAATGGTGATGAAGTAACCAAATGACAAAATACTTGGAATAACCACAAAGAAAGAGTCTAACATTTGGAAGTTGGTCTACGCTTCTAAAAAGTCTCCAAACTACAGCTCGCAAGTCATATCCACGCAGAATTATCCAAATATGCCAACTAATGCGTCGGCTAAAAAAACCATTTGCACGACGGAAATAGTGGCTTGTAGTGGCTTGGTTGTGGCCACAAACACTTTTTGCTAAAGATTGTTGCTAGTCTAATCGAAACTATGGGACGTGGTATTATCTACAAAATCGTGGTCAAGATTAGTGCTCTTGCTCTGAGTGTTTGTAATGTCTCTCAACTTCTGTACCTTTTAGTGGTGTCAACGATGGCCCTAATGTAACACAGCACACGATATGTTGAAAAAACTAATGCAATATGATTTGGTTTGGAACCATACAAATAAGACAACTCTAAACTTCCCCTTAGAGACGATGAAATTTAATGAATAAAGTCAAACTTGGATGAGAAATGAGTTTTGTTATGTTTTTTTACACATAAAAAACATAACAAAACTCATTTCTCATATTTCTCATAAAGTCAAACTCATTTCTCATCCAAGTTTGACTGTATTCATTAAATTTCATCGTCTAAGGGGAGGTTTAGAGTTTCGTTATGTTTTTTTAAGTTTAAAAAAACATAACAAAGTTGATAAGGAAAAACATGCCTGATTTAAGGGTTTGGGAAAAGTACATTATTATAAATTTCGCCTTAAATGCTGTTATTTCTGTTGCTAACTTGGAAGGTTACACTGCGTTTGTATGGATTATCTGTTCGTACTTCGTACTTCTACCAGCTCAAGAAAGAGATTGATGTATTTTTTACTGAGAAAAACCATAATGAACCATTTTTATCATATATTAAGTGTAATTAATTTGCTGATTACGATATCAAAACTCAGGAAATTAGAATGGTTCAGCCATGTTTCACTGAGATGCTACAGATGTTCTGAATCAAAAAATTCAAATGAAAATTATTGAATTTCAAGAAAATAATCTCGTCGTTAAGAGCAAATACAAGGAAGTAAATTTGATTAACCTTGAGAATTTCCAAATTTTTTTGTTAATTATTTATTTTCCATTTTAGCACTACGTACTTGCGTCAACATACTTGTGCCTGAATTAAATTCAACTACACTGGAAGCTTACCTAATAAAATTTAAAGTCGCTATTTCTAATTAGTTCTGACAGTTCTGTTCTATTATTCACATTGATGGTATTACCAAAAGTTTGCAATGAAAATATTCACGTTTTAAAATTGCTGTTAGAGCGCGTCGTTCTTAATACGATTTCACTCAGTTATAACAATAATATGTATCGAATGTTAGTGATGCATCTAACTATAAGCCCAGTAACTTAATGCTCGAGACTTGGTGTATCGAGGGAATGTATTGGCTACAAACGTATCCTGAGTGTCGTCTAAACAATAAAAAGCTCTTCTGTGCATTAAGGATTAAGTTATTTTGTTCTAAATAGCAAGAGAGGTTGTGCAATGCGCCCTTAACTTTTGATAAAGTTTCACAGTCCGTGGTTTTAGTTTTAGCATACAATAATGTTATATCATCTGCAAATGCCACATGAGAATTTTGAATCACTTGATCTATTTATGTACAATAAGAATAAGAGGGGACCATAAGCATACTCCCATGAGGAACTGCCTTATCAGTTACAAGGAAAGCTGAGTTTCTACCATCAAAATAGACAAACTGTCTTCTTTGGTATAAATAAGAACATATTAATTTTTTACATTCGCCCCTTATACCATAGTGCTCGATCTTTTCCATTGTCAAAAACTTTCGATAGGTCTGCAAACAAGGCCATAACTTCTATATCCTATCTAAATTGTTTTAGATAAAGTCATAAATTGTGACTAAAGCATCAGAAGTAGACGTATTTTGTCTGAAATCATACTGATTTTTTGACAGTATTGACAGTTACTGTGCAAAAATATTGAGTAGAAAAATGGCGAAGTATCAAAAGTTGACCACACCCTTAATTCATTGCTTTCATAAATTGACGAAATTGACAAACTACGATTCCGCCCAAGTACACTTTGACTTTTTTTGGTATGGAAAACGAATAATTTCCCTAATTTTGCTTTCTCATTTGATTCTTGTTTCGAGTAATAACTATCGATTATACAATCGGTAAAATATTTTAATTTGTACCAATGTTCACTTTGTGCGCTCCCTAAATTTTATTTTAAATTTTGTAGTGTCGTCCTAGGTAACCAAAAATTTTAATTTTTTAAGTTTTCACAGACGTAATGCGAAATGGGGCTCAATAAAAAAGAAAATTAAACGTATTTGGTACATTTTTCGACTAATCGCCTAATGAGCCTAGTATTCTTAAATAAAACACACTTCATCTGTAGTCATATAATATCCATAATGATTTAATGAAGGTCGAATTAGGACAAAGGGGGTAAATTGTAATAAATAAAACAACTCACAACCTCCCCTTAGACATGAAATTTAATGGTGCAAACTTAGATGAAAATGAGATGGATTGTTATGTTTTTTATGTTTTTTAAGTAAATACTTTCGTACTGAAACACTAGCCAATGGAGAAGTTTCCCATTTTTTGCTATAAATTAATTATGAAAATATAAGTAAAATGAAACAAAAATGTGAAAGAATCATTAAAATATCTCTACAAATGAAAAAGATACGAGCCTTTAAAGTGAAGAATAATTTTGTATCTTGATCCAGCGTGTGACGTCACTTTACCTGTTCGTATTCGCTTAGTACATACGTGTACGGTTATTGGGGTGCTCTCAGTTGCGCCTATCATGCGTGTTTTGTTTATTACAAGATGATTGATGCTAAAAAATCCTCCTACAATACAAATAATGTATTCCCTCTAATTAACTCGATTAGGTAAAATGACGTCACACTACTGTCGTTCTGCGCTAAATACGTAAACTTTAATAACTTATTTCTCAGTCATTTATTGACGGATTTTAAAAATTTTTGTACTGGTATATTAGTTTTGATCTATATTTTAATGTTAATTGCTTAAATATAGTATTATTAACATCATGAAACTTCTCCGGCAAAAACTAGTGGGTAAGTGACTAAAATGACTAAGTGGTTTGGCTACCTCGTTTTTCTTCCGTAGTAACTCTATTCTGCTCCATTCTGTTGTCCATATTCAAAAAACTTAAATCCTTATTTAAGATTTGTTTGGAGCCAAAACTAAAATTGATCCAGTTCATTTCTAAAATTCGTCACAACTTTTAACTATATTTAATTTAGCAGAAGTAGTAATAGCCATTAAGTTAGCCCCCACCCCTTACTCAAATTACATTGACAGATTTTTCGTAATTAATTTGTAATTAGGCGCTCATATTAAAACTTTAGTGCTCTTGGCTCAAAAATGTATTGATTGTCAGCTGGGCTAACTTAACGTTAAGCTGGACTTCTCAATTAAAAAAATAAATGTAGACGGTTAAATGCTAATTAAGTGCTTTAATTACGATTGAAATATTGAAAGGATAGGTATGTACAAGCAAAAAATAAGCTTTTCTACGTTTTTGCTAAAACCAATTCGAAGAGCAGAGCAGCATCTCCATACTATTAAGAGGTCCTGAAATAGCGGTCATTAAAATATTATTACGGGAGTTCTATGACTTTCATTTCTAAGGACATAAAAGTAAAATATGCATTTCTGGATAGCACCTTAATAATCCTTAATCGAGTCCTTAATACACGTGGTCATCAAATCACTATATCATCAGAGCTTTATCAATTATTCGTTTTCCATGTCGAAAACGTCTAAGACTATTAGAGCAAAATGTTTCTTTTTTAAATTTCATTTTTTTACTCCGTAGCCACTGCCCTGCCTCGCATGTACAAAGGCTAAATTGGAACCAAATTGAAATTGGTTCAGTTGCATTCGCTCGTTCAAAAGAAATGGTGGCATGTGTGAAAACCGTTCGCTCATCCTCAAATATCGATCGTTTTAATAAACGCGCCAAGTAAAATTTTGGGACAACTCGAAAATAATAGCGCTTTCGGTTTAGTGCTCGGTTTAGTGCGTTGCGCCGGTGTAGTGCAATTTTACTATCCCTTATTTTATCTCAAACTTAGCAATCAGTGGAAGCATGTAAAAATGTGCGGTGCACAAGTCACGTGATTTTGAGCTGTACAATTAGAGGGCAAGGTTAGAATTATTCAAAAAGATAAAAATTTAATTGGTTCCAGTGCAGCTGGATAGCTTAATCTTATGACAATATTTTGCGATCAGTATTGTTGAAAAGCAGTTCGAGCCAAGAAACAAAAATAACAAACAGACTGTTTATATTGTTGTTTTCATTACGACTCTTGAGAGCCAAAAGCTGAATTTTAAGTTTTTCGACGAGAACGATTTTTTAAGGTTACATATTGGTTTAAATGAAATTATTTATAGTATAATGCACGTGCAAAGATCTTGACATCTTCCATTTCGTACATAAGTGATTACGATATCAATTTTTTATGTTTGGTCAAGAAGTCATGGTTGGTTATTTTTAATGTATTTTAGCAACCCAATTTGTATATTAAATTAAAAACAGATAATATTGTATGATGAGCTTTATGAAATTCCGCCAAAACAATTACAGAAAAGTTGAAATTTGTACTCTTTGAAATTAAATTTTCTGTCATATCACCTTCATTCATACTTTCATTAAAAAAATTAATATAGTCACGAATAATTTATAAAGTAGGTTGTATTTAACATTAATATTTATAAAAATTTGGTTTTTTGTGCCGAGTTTTCTGATCGCATGCGGAATTGGAAATCTGTGGAAAATGGTTTTAGAGAATTGTAAATTGTTGTCAGTATAATATGTATTAAAGTTCACTGACCTGTTGAAATAAAATGTTATGAAATGAAATGGGCGGAAAATTTATCGATAAGGAACGTATTTTTTGTATTAAATAAATGAAGATTCTCGGTTAGCCTGTTTAGTTTTAAGAAGGAACAGCAGTGTTTAATGTTTGGATAAGGATAAGTTTGTTGAAATTCCGACGATTTTTCTTAGATTTAAATTTGATGGAATCTGCATAAATCTTTGGTTTTGGTTGAGTGTTGTATTAGCAATTCTGATGGCTTTTAGTTGAAAGAGACGGGAACTTGTAAAATTTAAAGTAGCTGCAATGCAATGAATATGGTTTGAGGAGCAGGTTTATCGGTGCGCTTCCGTCGAGTGTAAAATGATAATATGGTTTAAATGACGGAATAATTCGCGCAATGGTTTATTAAAACTAAAATCTGTTTGTAGATGACGCCGACGATTTGCTACCTGTACGACCTGGACAAATACTTCATGTTGTACGAATAGGTCAAGTTATTTTAGCACCTTCTGCTAATAGCCGCCAGCGGTTGGTGACGCGACAACGTCTCGCTCCTAATTCGAGCCCGGTTTCGTGGGTGCCGTGCCGGTGAACTCACTTCTGGTGTATCCCCCAGGTCGGTCAATCAACCATTTTCCATCAGTAGTACGTATCTGTTAAGCGTCACGGATTTTCACGGGGTACCCTTAGTAATTTCTACCGTTTAGCTTTTTTCGGGCGTACGAAAAATTTTAAAAACTCGTAGGAATCATATGCATTTCGTAGATTTGCTATGCGGCGTGACTTGAATTTGTAGTTCCCTGGTTCTATCAATAACTTTAGAAGGAAGTGCGATCGCAGAATGTGGAGCGCGAGTCGAAGTAACTACGACATGTCATTTGCAACTCATTTGATTGCTTAAAGACTTATTAGCGTTTCTAATGAATTTCACTTTAGGTACGCATAAATATGAATAGTTGAGCTATTTTAAAACGGTATTCGTGGGAATTATGACCAATATTGATAGCGAACTCAAGATAACATAAATTGCGATAGGTCAGTGCTTTGCATGCTGGTCACTCATATATACATACGGTCGCGCGGGTGATCACTGAAACAGAAGACTCACTGTAAGCGTTATGATCATCCGAAGTCCCGTTGACGACTCCATCGGGAAGCAGCTGAAGATGCCGGTTCTTAATGTACATCCTAATTTTTCTAGCGGTTCCAGTAATATAGGATAAATTGGTACTGCGCTCGCTACGAATCGTCGGATCTTCCTCAGAAGAAGGATGTGGAGACCCTTCTTGACGGTTGAACCGGGTTATCTGGGGCACGGAAGCGGCGCTGATAAAACTACACATTGTAGCAGCTAATAGCCCCAGAAACACCAACCTCAACATGTCTGGGGCATATTGCTCCACACTCACTATCACTCACTGCCGGACCGATCCTTCCACGGCAGGCGCGAGTTCCGACTTTCGTACAATACGCTCATGTTGACGCGCTCTCTCAACGAACTACTGTCTGCTTCGGTAGCCGCGAATATACTATCCTATCGATGTCGCCCGCTAACTTGCTATTACTGCACGTGGACGCCACTCTCGACGAAGTCTTCGTCAAAAGCGTCTATGTCAAAGTAAATACTTCAAAGATTGCTTATGCAAATCACTATATAGTGCCCACAAATCCCGTAACCCCCGAACAGGCGTTCCGTCGAATTACACTTTAACCAATAAGCCCGTTCCCCCAAAAATTTTCGGGATGTATCTCGCGACTCGCGGGGGCGCTCACTCTCTCATTAACTTACACACACTTATCTATTTCAATTTATAACAAGAAATTGCGAATGTGGCCGCGGCAATTTTCAACGATGTGCAATTAATCACGTAGATTTAATTAAAAATTCGTACTCGTCTATTATCGTGGCTCTTTTGTATTCCTTTCGTGGAAGTTCAAAATTAAAATTTTTAAGGATTTGCATTCATCGTTTCTATTGGATTTTCCCCTCCGCAATCAATTTGCACGTACACAATCTCGTAAAGATAATTGTTGTCTAATTGTCTAGTTATATAATATATGATATTGATCTAATACATACTTCAAAGATAACCGGAAAAATTTATACGGCGCGGCGGCGCCTAGATAAACGTTTACTAGTAATTTAAAGTAAAAAGGGATTATAGTTTTACGGTTGAAGGATTTGAACGGTGACATATCTTTAGTAGGAATTGTAGCCTAATTAATCGATGTAATAAGACTTAAATACAAAGGACACCAAAGTGAAATCAGTTTTTAGAATAATGATCTATAGGATGTCTCGTGCTCTTACAGCTGCTTATTATTGATTCTAGAAAAAAATTGTTTCACATTAACCCTAGAACATCTTACCATGGAAAACTTTATTTAGCAGTCATGAAAATTCATCTAACCCTATTATTTACAGTTTTTATATAAGTAGGTACATATTATTATTATTTCCTTATGGGCGATCCTGATTGGTTCCTGTACTGCAACTTTTGGTCGATTGTTCTCCCTCCCGTTATTGTCTACCCTTCGAGAACACCCGTATATTTAACAAAGTCCAGAATTTTAGCAAGGTGAATCTTCGTTAGTCGCTCTTGTGTAATCTCTCCATTTCCAAGTAGGTTGCCTTTGTATTTGCTTTGCATTGGCATTTCCTCACCGTAACCCCTGGCTGCATAACGTACTGTGTAGGTGTCCCATACGTAACAAACTCTACTCAAGAGTCGTCTGTTGTACTCTACCTGCCATCACTCGTATTTGATCGAGTGTCCATCTAAAATTGAACCAACTTCCTAGTTTGATTTATCCTTAAAAATGGACGCCTTCACCAAGACAAGTCGGTCACTTCCTCCTCTTCCTCCTCTCCTCCGCCGGTGTTAGCCAAGGAGTTTATCCAAATGATTCCCAACGATTTAAAAACATCATATTTACATATTTCTCATCGCCACAACGCATTGGGTTGTTTTTCCCATAGAAATCCTTATATAAATGAAAATGTTGGACATCCCTAAGCACGACTAACGTAGTAAAACTTCATACTTTCCCATCGAGACAATATGGTTGGCACTTTTTTCGAAGGAATAAATCTATAAATACAAGGTGGGCAAAGATTCAAGCCAAAATATCATAATGGCTCTAATCGGTTAATGTTATTAACGTTTCAGTTGTCAAAACAAGTCTGCCTACAATGATTTGTGGGAGAAGATTTAAAGGTCGTTATGGCACACAATCAAGATACAGGCTATCTACTGCAAAGAGTTTCATCTCCATTGGATAATTCTCGCAAAGTAGGTACCTAATTCAAAATTGCCGGAAAACGTACAGATAGGCGGGGAGATGAGTAGACGGACGGGCAAAACGCAAATAGCAAAATTTTTTTCTTTTTTAGATAAATGGATAAATAAACAATACAAATATAACTCTTACTTTATATTAGAGGAAAGATTGTCTTTTATTTTTCATTATTAATAAGGATTTTGATTTTGCAATTTTTACAATTTAAATTCATTTGATGAAATCTTTACTTGCAAAGCTTGTGGTATCGCCACTGAGAAGATAATCAAAACAATGTCGATTGTTAACCTTTTAAGGACAAGAAAGTATAATTCAAAGATATGCACTAATGGTTTTGATTTTTACGAGAGTCATGTGTCAAGTTACATAAATTCTGTGGCGCTTGAATAGAAAGCTACTACAGTACTTGCCCAATCTTGACAGCAGTAGGAGGGAGATCTTGCAAAGGAGTGTAGTATAGCATAGCTTGAAGACCACAAATCAGTTAGGGAACAAATAAAAAGGAGTTACAAAAAGGAAGAAAACAGTTTACAGTGCCAAATTGTAGATGTGTGAAGATATTACGGCTATTTTCGAATAATGTGATTGGAACATGTCATGCTCCCTCGAAATTAAATTTTGCACCCCAATAGGTGATGAGTGTAAAAATTCTTTGTTGCACGGGGAGGGTCAGTATGTTCGTTGTCGAAATTTCGTAGTACCCTAGGCCTAGAGTGTTTTCTAGTGACCGAAACGCACTACTATCAATGGTTAATTTAAGCAGTGACATCGGCATAGAGTTCACGCACCTGTTTCTTTGTAGGAAGCCACTAAATTTTGAATTATTTATAAAAGAATTGATAATGTTAAGCAAAAGTAAGTTTATTTAATTTATTGCATTTTTTATTCCGTTCATTTCCATCACTGTCGAGAAAGATGTCTTTGTCATAATTAATCATGCAAATATGATACAACGTTTTAAAGACAGGTAATCGAAAGTGCAAAAAATGGCCTAACTCGTCACGATAGTGGGCGGATCACTTATACTTCGAGCGGCATCGACCTACTGACCTATTGGACTTCAGACAACACGTCCGATGGTCCGATTTATCATATCCTTCACAAGAATCTTCAAATTTTCAATTCAAGGACAGAACGAGTGTGTTGTGTACCTAAGTTATATAATTCTATTATTTCTATTTTATTACGACATGATAAGGAAAGTATTTAATGCAATTTTTTGCGATTTCCCGCAGTTATATTAAACTGGCTAACTCGCTATTTAGCTGATCCTTCAAAAAAGTCGTGACTTGATTGAATATTTTGAAGCATCTTGGTATACCGTTGTCCTTGCGATAATAATTCCTCTTTGAAGATGACAAAATGGTAAGCAAAATAGAAAAATAAAAACAATTGCTGTACAACGAAACTTTCTAAGGTACCGCGTTTCTTTCGAAAACCATGGTGTTATCAGTAACACATACCAAAACGTCACGCATCAAACAGAAGAAGACTTGGTGCACTTTTTTCCTGATTTTCTGCTCAAGGGTAGGTAATGACAGTCATAAACTCAGGGGCAGGATTATCCTTGAGTGGTTTTGTTTCTATAGAATGTGGGATTTTACTATAGTAGGTAAATGAAGTATTTTGTTACCTATACAATACGCAATAGTGTCCAGTAGCGCTTTTTGCCATAAGTTTTTTATTTCTAATACATTGCTCTAAAATGGACGTTACCTGAAGTACGACCTACGGTTATACATACAGACAACGTACTAAATGGTTAATTGCCTTTATTAGAGCTTTATATGCAGTTTCGTTTGAAAACCATCTACAAAATGTAACTTGTCTTTCATGATCTTTTATCGTTAAAAAGGAAAAAAACGGGAAATTTAACCATATTAAAATCAAATATGGTTTCCATTAAAAAAATTCAACTTTGTGCCAAATCCAGAGAATTACGCTAGATAAATAATATTTTTATAAAACGTCTTGCAGTAAGTAGAATTATCTACAACTGTTTAATATGACGAACAGTATGGAAAATGTTTAAGTTTGAAGAAAATACCGATTTTCAATTCTTCTATTACACCATACACATTATGAAGCATCATTAGCATTACAATCATAGTACAGGGTTATTTTAAATGATGGAGCCAATTTTAAAAATTCATATTTATTAAACTACAAATTTAAAATGAACAATCTTTATACCAATGAAAAGAGGAAGTTTCAACGTTTTTTTAACCTATACATGAGCGAGATTGGCACCTCGGAGTACGAGGCTTTTTGAATGAATCCCTTCCTCAGCGCTGGATAAGTGGTAGGAGAAATGAAGACCTGGCTCTACACTTCTGGCCGCTGAGATTTCCTGATCTCACCTCATGTGACTATTTCTAATGGGGTTATGTTAAGGAAGCTGTTTACGTCCCCCCTGTGCCAACAACTCTGAACGATCTGCGGAATATACGCTTTCTTCTGTGTGGGACGAGTTTCGCTACCGCGTAGATGTTTGCGGTGCAGCAAACGGTGGACACATTTATAAACGTGTTAAAAAAAACTTTGAAGCTTCCTCTTTTCATTGGTATAAAGATTGTTCATTTTGAATTTGTACTTTAATAAATATGAATTTTTTAATTTGCTCCATCATTTAGAATAACCCTGTATTATGGAAATACTAGCACCCGAGTGAGTGAAGAAGTGCTAACCTCATGTTCAATTTCTAACGTATTAGAGTAGTAAACGAATCCCCAATTTTCTATACATTTCTAGCACTAATTAGATATTTAGAAAAATCACGACTGTTACAAGACGACAGTTAGTACCACTAGTCTTATTCAATTGGACAAAATAGTAGCAGCCAATTCAGTAAAAAGGCGTTTACTTCACAGATCATAAGACTCATAGAAAAGTAAAACTAATCGATACCCCCACTGTAAGCAAAAACTAAAGAACCATAGATTTTCTGTTCAATTACAAGGTTACTTTTTATAAACGTTAAATGTTTAAGGATTTTGGTTGTTATAGTTAATGAGATAATAAATTAGCCCCCCATTTATAGATGGATTAACATTAATGTCAAAGAGTTTTATCGTTATTATTCCCATTATAAATGATGAAGTCCATTTGCATAATTTCTTTGTAATACCTTTTTTTGCAACAACGCTCGCGTAGGTTTTCATACCAAATCAACTGCTACAATTTCAAATAATTGCAAATGAGAAAATGGGACTGTGGGTGTATTATAATACGCATCCTAATTGTTAATTATATGATTTTCTGCTCACATGCAATGATCCAGTTGTTCCAAATCTTCAAAAATTCTACAAAATTATGAACAATTCTTCTAACGACATAAGTGGACGAACTAACAGAATACACATAATCATTGTCTAGTGATAGGTTAAAGCGTTTATATTTGACAACTGCATAGAAATAAACAAAAAGTTCGATAACCTCATAAATTATGCAAAAGTTCTTTGAAAGACGTATAAAATCTAGAATGCATTTGAATGAAACATTACAAATGACCTGATTAAGATATGATAATGAAAATGGTCTTACTCTTAAAACAATTCGACAAATTTGATATGTTGTAAGTAGAATTTATGGCTTCTTTCAACAACCAGATACTTTTACGTCTACTTGTGGATATTTTGACATATCTCTACATCGTAAACGGAGAAATTAATGAGTAAATCGACATCTTTAATTATTACTTGTCTAGATATTGGTTTTATTTTCATATTATCTAACAAATGTCACAATTATGTAATGCTAAAGACATTTAAAGATATATTTATTACTTTATTTGGTGATTTCATCATCAATTGTTTAATGATTCTTGATTTAATGAAATAGATTGCGACTGTAAAATGGAAGAAAATTAAAATGAAAAAGAATCAAACGCAAACCCACAGGATAACATTAATCGCTCTCTTCTTCTACATTTCTACCATGAATTGATTGCTAACCAAATAATAATAGAAAAATATGTTACAATTTTTGAAATAAGTATGTACTCTATTAATTAAGAAAAGTTTGTGGATCTAAGGATAAATAAATAGAATTGTGATTGTAATTGATTGGTTGAATAGCAAGGTAATAAAATTAACTGTTGCAAGAGTTTTGAATATAAGCTTACCAATATCTTGTTTTATAAGCCCCTTACAGATCTTGATGTGCGTCGATTTCTTATATTACAACAATTAAGGAATGATCACAGCATGTCGTGTAGGCTATGGAATTCTATATCGAATTTAACAAATATTTTATTATACTTTAGTCGATTTGTATTGATAAAACGTAGCCCTTTGATCTGGTATAATGGGCTCATTTAATGAACCACGGAAATGGTTCAAAATTTTTTAACATATAAAATCCTTAAACACTAAATAATCCTGAAAATTTCAAATCAATCCGATAAGCCGTTCATAAGTTATAACATTTTAAATACGAGCGCCTCTCGATACAGACGCTGAGAGTTGTGACGTCAGTCAATATGAAATCGTAAAACACCAGTCTTGCGCCTGCATATTTTAACGCGTTTTCATTCTCGTAAAACCATCGCTGTTGTGCCATTCTGCCATGTCGCGTCTATTTTGTATTTTATAATATATTGTTTGTTTGAAGAACATGTGTGAAGCTAATTTTATCAAAGCTGGCTCTTCAAATTTACCGCAAGTAGACTTATTTATGGTCATGAAGTATTTTAATAAAAGTCATGATTTTATAAGCACAGAAATGAGAGGAGTTAAAATGTAATACTAAGTTAATGTTTTACATATTATTATGTCACAGTTAAAGCTGAAAATTAAATTATTTGTCCCTTAGTACACGCCACCTGACCTTTGCAAGGTTGTAATGTAATGTTTAAAAATGTGTATTAGCTCCGTAGGAGTTTAACATTATTATAAGTATTAGGATTATACAATACTCTGCGACATTTTTGGATTTCTACACTTATATACGCTACAGCTAGATCAACATAATTAAATTTTGAAGGCGTGAAAAGCAGAACGTATTTGTCGGTAAAATACACTCATTGTTCAGAAATGAGACAGTAAAGCTTAGTAGTATTAAACTAATAACTTTATTGAGACAAATCTTTGCGGGGCGGTATAGTATAATATACTTAAACCACCCAGAGTTGGACCTTTCCTTGTTAACAGAAAGTTGTTCTTTAACATGTAAATAGATAGCAAACAAGAAATACCGCAAACGGTAGGATAAAAAGTTGTTTAGATTTTTACAATGTGGCAGAAAATTTAAAATGTAACTTCTTTCCCGTGTCTGCCATGGCAATATTATCAATAAATCCTCAGATCATGTAATAATACAAAATTTAATTTCATAAATAAGGAACGGTCGTCGATTGTTAACGGTATTAAATAACGTTAACGTCCCGTCTGGAGGCTGACCGATATGAGCATTTATGAAATCATATTTACTGACGTCACAGTGCAATCTCGCGGCGGAGCTCGAGCGCTCGGGTTTTTATTATTTTAAAGTCATTTGTACATTCTGAAAAATTCTTATTTTTTGCAGGGACTCATAAAATTGTAAAATCTTTCGATTGGTCAATTAAAAAAAAAATCTTAAATGAGCCCATTGAACTGCTGTGAGAGCACGGAGTAGAGATTGAAACAATTATCAATGACATTAAATATGTCGACATGCAGGATAAATTAGGATACACAAATAGTTGCAAAAATTGTAATAAAGTATTTATGGGAAAAAGAATCTTTAAAATCAAGTTCAACGAGACAAATCTTCTCTACGTGCACAATTTGGTACAAACACCGTATGCGAATACAATAACATTATGTATTCTTAATAATAATAACAATAATAATACGTCTTTCCCCCTGTGGGATCGGGGGTAGAATCGGCCTACTCCAGTCCCGGGGATCGTAAGAGGCGGTCAATGGGCAAGGTAGACGGTAAATCTAACTGCATCTCTTATCTCATCCTCCCTCGCACGATGACAGAGCGGTAAAATGCACCAATGATGAAGTTTTATACGGTTTACATCTCTTAGTGTACAGGGATTGTCCCCAGCAGTGTCGTTCAGAGAGCGAGGAAAGCGAGCAGGTTTCGCCCATCGCTTATCAAGCGACCACTCGGCATCAGTAGTAGGATGAGCAGGCCACGACACGCGTAAAAGTGCCCAGCAAACAGAGAAGAAAAGAAAGACCCCCCCCCCCCCCTAAACAGAAATAACTTTCTTCCTCTTAGGAATACAGCAAAAACTGACAAGGAGACGGATTTCCCTCGGTTCTTTTGTTTGTCAAGAAATTGCCAGATTGTAATTTTGAAAAAGTGAGTCCTTTTGTGGTATGTAAAAGGGAGGGACGAGTTTCTTTTAATACTATTATGCGCATATACATTCTTACTTTTCTGATAAAGTTTATATTCAGATGGCAATGAGCATGTGGATTTTCAGAGCCAGATCACCTCCAGAGCGATATCATTGAAGAACCAATGCCCATAATTTATTATTGATCAGGATGTTAGGTTTAAGATGGCCCGCGTCAGTATTATGGTCACTGGTAATCAGGGCATCTAACCGAAAAAAATAACAGTCCAGTTACGGTTTTCGGTTAGCTGAAAATAACGGTTTCGGTTTTCCTTTCGGTTTCATTCTTTACATTTTTATTGGTTACGGTTTCCGTTCTTAAATACATACTACTAACCCGTTCTTTTTTCGGTTAGAAAAACCGTTTAGAAACCGGTTAAGAAAACCAGAACAATGAAGTTTGCAAACTATAACAACTGTTTCAGATATATTTGATTATTTATATGTAATTTTATTTATTTAGCGGAAATTTTGCTTCAAAAGTTCAAGTGATCGTATTTTAAATTTTGACATAAAATTGGAATATTTCAAATAAGACAAATGGAGAGTTGGGAAATATATAGTAATAATAATTCAATATTATTCAGAACTTTTTCCAACTTCAATGTCGGAGATAATAAATAGGTTAACTTGAAATAAAAATGTACAACAATGACGGAAGCTGATAAACACTCTTCCACGTTCCACGCTTGCGAGTAACTGAGTATGCTGAACTGACAACTCCCACGCTTTTGACGGCAGACAGGAGGATTGAACATGATGAACGAAATTTAACCGCTATTAAACCGGTTAATTGATATTGAAATAGCGGTTACGGTTTCGGTTTTCGGTTATTACAAGAGACCGGTTTCGGTTAAATAACGGTTTTCGGTTTGCATGAAATAGCGGTTTTCTCCGGTTTTCGGTTACGGTTTCGTTCCGGTTAGATGGCCTGCTGGTAATAATAAATTAAGTATTTGCATCGGAAACATTTTCCTTCACTTCGTCGTATCGTAATATTGAAGGGCCATCTGCGCATCTCGTGGATTTGATAAATCATCATATTGCACCTTTCTGTACTACAAAATAAGCGACTGAGGATTACAAGTAACATCACGACATAAAAATTGGTAGAATATTGTGTTTCAATCGTACAAATATGTAACACTAGTAAAAATAAAGGTTATAAAAATCGAACATAAAATAACGTAAAACCTTTAGTACGATATAAATATTATTACATTAATTAAAACTAGAACTGTTCATACTTAATCTTTAAGTAAATCAGATTCGAAATATCAGAAATTCAGTATCTACATTATTTCTTTAATAATTTCTTATTACAAACCGGCTAAAAATGGCTTTTAAGTAATAAAAGAAGCCTTTAAATTATATCTTGTAGTATAACTAGCATTACATTAAGTGAAAATTATGAAATCGTAGAGTAATCATTTATCAGGGAATACTACTCAATAAGAATCGATGTAGGTAAATTAAAAATGTGACTAAATGATGGCATTAAATCAAAAGTAGAAAGCAATGGAAACGATTGAAAAATGGACGGACAATCAAGGTTTCGTGTTCTTAAAGATGTTGAAAAATGAGGAATTTAATTTATTTAGTTGTTGTAATAACTATAATTAAAAAAATAGATAACATTAAATCGTTCGTGTTGTACAATAATTATTTTTGAACTATCTGTTTCTGGCTGTACTCTCTGATGTAATAGGTTATGGGTCTACTATAGGTACCTATAAGGAAAATAATGGGCAGTAAGTGTACACCTAGGTTTACAGTGAAATATATCTATTAAAACATAACTAGGTTCATTAAGACAAGATTTTTTTATGGTCGAAACCCACAATGCTCTAATCTCGTGAGATATCGTCTTATTTTAGTCTAATTTTGAAATATGTCACTTATCTAAGTAATATCACGATATGAAATGAAATGCAATATGGGGATTTCCTGTTTCGTTAGTTCTTCTAAGTAAAAGTATACTTGTATAAAATTAAAGCTAATTTCAATTATGTTTAAGATTAACTTCTTTAAATCAAATCAAATCAGTTTATTAATGCTACAGCACAGTATAACAGTGAAAGCATAGGTCTTAATTCGCTCACTAGTGAATGGCTACCGCCGGTATAGTTCTGTATGCTGGGATGGCTTGACTTTCAATCTCGGATCAGGTTAGGATTAAACGGTAAAATGTAACCATTTATGTAGGCAAATGGTGCAAACGATGTATAACAGGTAAAAAGTGCAAAAGATGCAAAAGCTGCTGGTCCAGCTTAGGCGTTGTATTTATGCCTTCCCTCTGCTAATTTTTCCCTGGTATGTGTGGGCTGGATGTAGGGGGGTGATTAAGATTTGGGGGGGAGGGGGGTAGTATATTTCTATAAGAAGTGTGTTTACACGTCCAAACTTTGTTTCAAGTCGCGTGTCCGTATACTATCGGACAGTAGTTAGTATTTCATTTCCCGACAAAAGGAATTGGAAGCAAACATTTCGTGATCATCAGATGTTCATTGATTTTACAGCAACATGTTTGGATATAAAAGAGTAAAGAAGGGACAGTATTATTATTATTATCTTCGGTTTTGGGTGTTATCGGTTATCGCAAGTAATTAAACAAACAGCATCACAATCTGCCAATTTTGCATCCACTTTTCAAATATTCACGGTCGGTACTTTGCCTATTTAATAAATCCATTAAAACTAGCAACATTTCCTTTTCTCACTGTCATTTTTTCTATGATAATAGTTTTTTCTATGTAGTAGTCAATTACAACTTCATTGAAACAGCTAGTTAAAGTTTAGACGTGCTCCGCGTGGAATTTATCGAAAAACAGGGATTTTAATTATTAAAATTCCTTTTTTCGAGCTTTCTTTTCTAAGCTAAGCTAAGCTAAGCTGAGTTGCGTAACCTTTCTTGTCCCATACAATTTCTTGAATAAGTTTTTGTCAATTTCAATTTTGACAATGATCGCTCTGCACTAGCCGTAGTCACAGGAGTGGTTAAAAATAACTGAAATGCAGTTCACACTTCAGGAAGCTTGAAGAAATAAAATGAGTCTTTATAATTAATAAATCAGCAAGTTTTCAGCGTTTTTTGAATTTCAAGAAACCGAACTTTTAAAGTAAAAATGGCATCGAAACGTCCTGTCCCTCTAGTTGGATTTAATGTTAATGTTACTGAACTTGAAGATTCCTTATTAGACATAAAACTTGATAATAGATATATTCCATCTTTTGATACTATACCCTAAAAAATTATAAAGTGGCACAGTATAATTTTTTTACATTTATACAACTTCTTTTACTTCACCATTAACTACCAATTTTAGATCATGAGCAACACAATGGACATATGTCGATATGTCTTATGAGTTTTTGAACGCCACCATAAGTGTCTTTCATATTATTAGGAGCATCATATTCTTGTCCACGACACTTATTCAGAAAAATATTTTTGTCATTTATGGATCTTATAATTTCTCAGACTGGGGGCCCCTCCGACAAGGGGCCCCTCCGACAAGGGGCCCGTGGCATTTGCCCGTCCTGCCACCCTATCGTTACGTCACTGTTCACGTTCTGATTTGGTTCTCAAATTCTATTTTGAGTTTAAATCTGTTTACAGTCCCTGTTGTCTTGGTAGTGCTTCCAATACGTAATTCTCGTGCGGAACATGTTAAGGGTGTAGAAACTACACATTTTTAAATATTTGTTTAAAACAGAGAGAACTCTTGTTTAATTGAGGAATACAAGGGACGCAAATACGTTACCACCTGCAGACTGTGTAGGTGGTCTATATACTGTAATAATGAACAATGAACCAATCAAGTGGACAAACAAAAAACAATAAAATGTGACTTTATCTGATATGGAAGGTATATGGCAAATTAACGGTCAAGGTAATACGGTGATAAATTTAGCTTAGCATCAAGGTAATTGTAGTAATTTACATCGAAACACACAAACTGCCATTCCTTGTGACACATAATCCTGCATAAATGATGAAAGTTATTCTTAATTTTAGAAAGAGTATGGTTATTCTCTGGTTATGCTTTGAGTGATACCTAAACATTAGTATCAAAAATATAAAAAAAAGCTTCAAGAAAGAACGAATGGACAAAACTAATACCATTCTAAATTCCGTTCAATCGTGTTATAGAATTTTTTAAAAATCACTGTCTGTGGAAAATTGCCTCTTAGGTTTTGATTAATGAATGAATGAATGAATGAACCACCTGCAAAAATGTTCCCAGGGTTGAAAATCGGCCTTTTTGAGATGTTGTTCTTTTGAAGGGTTTTCAGTAAATCCAGCAAGATTCCCTTTCCAAAATTGCATCTTCCATTTACTAGCATAAAATCCATTTGAAAAACATGCACAAACGAAAATGTACGCCGACTAAAGCTGTAACGCGATCTACGAATAACAGCAAACAAACATTTAAAACATTGAAATAATGAAGGTGACCATGATCTGTTGTACCTACTATTTATAACGTCAAGAGAATAAATCAAAGGTGTCTTAGAGGGTTAAACTGCAAAAACATGTTTGAAACAACATTTGCTCAATTAATATAATAGAAAAGTGTTTTTCAAGATCTATATTGAGCCATTTTTACAATATTACGTATTAAAATCGCTGCCATTTTGTTAGTACACATGTAGAAAAATGTTGTAACAAAAAGGGACATACTTTTTTAAGTATTATTTTTTATTTATTTATATTCTTTTTTAACATTCCTATGGTAACATGGCAACATGCTTTAACATATGACATTTTCTGAAAAGCAAAAGAAGTCCGATAGGTAATCAATAAAACAAATCTCAAACGATGCAGAGTTACTGAAAAAAATATGCTAGTTCTGAAGAAGATTTACACTACGTATAGGATTGGGGCGTGAGACCCTACTTCTACTATTAGTGATCAAAAGGAAAGAAACTGTAAAATAATGACTATATTCATAAACGTATACAAGGAAATTGCCAAAAATATTTGACCGCATTTAGAGAGGGATTATAACATTGAAAGAGATGCCGAATAATATGGAGTCATTTACTTAGAAATATAACTTCTTAGGATTTGTTTGATTTCATTGGAAAGTTGGTATATATACTTGTTGGATTGATGATGTTAGTAATTCAGTCATTCCTTCATTTAATATGTTAGTAATCATTCCTAAACTAACATAATACGTGAGTTTAAACAGGAGTTTGGCATGTGTTCAATAGAACTCGTGAATAATGTCATGTGAATTACGTGAATATTTTGGCACCCACCTTTTTCTTACTTCATCGAACGTTTTAAAATTATAAAATGTGTGTTCACACATTGTTATTAACTAATAATAATTCAAATCGATATTGTATTTTAAATTTTATTGCGCAATGTACGGTCTTCTCAGAGTGGGTTTTGAAACGAATTACTATCTTTAGAATATGCCATAAGCAATATTTCAATTCAAAGAAGTAGAAATGAATGAACTTGCTAATGTATTATACATAGGTAGATAACAATCGTGTTGTAGATCCTGTCGGTATAAGGTAGACGTAGGTTCTTTGTCACGAACTTGAAAAAACCCTGCGGTTGCAACCAACTTTGTACAAAAACAATTTTGAAATTGATTAGAAAAATGCATAACATAACATGGGTTCTTCACACATGGCATGCTAATTATAATATAAACGTGACATAACACTGAATTTTGATATGAACTTGATGTATTATAAGAAAATAAAGTTGCCGTTAATGAGAATTTACGCGAAAACTGTCTGCATGACAGTCGCGCAATCTGATCATCAAACTATGGGTTCGAAGACTGAGTTCGAACCGCAAAGGAAGATTATATCTGACCCTATAACGTTTACGTTTCATAATACCGTCCATAACCACGTTCTTTTATTATACCTTGCAATATGTAGGCTAAAAATGAAATGTACCGTCTGGGTTTTGAATTCTAATCAGTTTTATTATACTTGATTCGTTAGACTTCATCACATGGGAGTATGGTGGGTTCTTCGGACCTCATTTCCGAAGTACAGTGTTGACAGCTGAAGATTTATATCTATTTACGATGTAGTGGGTTTAACATTACTTCAATTACATTACAGAAACAAGTGGAAACGTTCACTTCGCCACAGTGAAAGGTGGGTCGTTGTCCAACCACGTGTCAGTGACAGGTGGATCAGAACTGGAACAATTGGTAATTGCATTTGGAATTGTTCCAACTAAAAACTCACTTAAAAACGAACTGTGGTATAACCATGTGGTAGCCAATTACAAGAAATAAATAGAAGCATAGTCTTTATTTAATCCTAGCTATTCACGTACAAAATACTTACGTTTTCAATCAATTATCACATTTATATACCTAGTTATATATTTTTATTTTATCTTACTGCACCAAGTTGGATACATGCGCGTAGAATCGTAGTGTTGGCGTAATTAAACGTTCATTCGTTTAGATCTTTTTCCTTATTTTTCCTAATTGCCTTGTACTTTTGATCGCTTTATAATCTCACACTAGGTACTTTAAATGACATTTTAAGGAAACTTGAAAATGTGAAGAAAAGGTATAATTCTGAAAGTGAACTTGATGTGTTCACAGCGGTTGTAACTTTCAGAGTGGCGCTACATTTCCAGAACATTTTACGTCTTTACTAACTGGTGTGCTATTCTCATGAATGTGATATTAAAAGATTGTAGTTTTTTATTAATTATTAACATTTTCGTAATAATAATTGTCACCATCATTAATATATGTATAAACATATTTCACTTACAATGATATAATCATACATCTCCCCCACAAGTTTGTTGTCACATTGTTAGGAATGATGTACTGAGTTTAAATCAAGTGGTTTCAGATACTAAAGAAAGTTTGGAAATAAATGAAATGCTAAACTTAAACGTAGATTGTTACTAAAGCGCCTAGGTTATTTGCAGGTTTAGTATTTTTTTTCAATCGATACTAAAACAGTGATATGACAGTTATTTTAAAAAGAACTATATTTTGATGAATATTTTAAAGCGTAGGTCACTCTAACGGAGCAATTTCGACAGGAGCTGATTTGGGTTTGGTCTCTTTTGACGGAGCTATTTTGACGGGGCTATTTTGTCATGGGCCTTTTTGACGGAGCACCATTTGGTTGGTGCTCACTATGAGTTATATTAGATCTTTTTTTACGTTGCCTAACATCAACGCAATTAATTTCTCTTTATTAGGTAAACATAATTGAAACACAAGAAATGGGAAGAATGAATTTTAATAAAAAAAACTTCAACAAACAATACAGGGGGTGCCCTCCCAAATTAAGTTGCTGACCAATACTAAATGTAATCGACGATTACATTCGCCTTCACACTATTTGAAATTAACTCTGGCTCTTCGCTAATTACAAGGAGGGAGAAAAGAGCTAGAAAACCCTCCAAGATTTTTAGATTTCTAAAATAGGGTCATGTAGAGATTGAAGATATCACTCGACTCCCTTTCCTATTTTAAAAATTTCATGGGGAGGATGTGGAGAGTAGGGGATGAAGTGAGAGAAACGCAATTTATACCATAACATGTTCCCTTTAATATAATATTTGTCGTGTCTCGCGGTGTTTGACTAACAAAATTATTTACAAAGATTTTTATGGTTGACTGTTTTCCCTGGGACATTGTGTGTTACTATCAATTGCCAAATGACAGTCTGTATACCTACTATTAAAAGCTCGCCATGAATCTGTGAAGTAATAATTCGACTACTTCCTTTAATTTGCTGTCCAGGAAAGATAGTAAAAGTACCTAACAAAGTGGATGGACATTGCCTTTCTGCAATATTCTGTTTAACGTTACCAACATGCGACAGCTTTATAGTTGTTTTTGTAAAATGATGCTTTCAAATAACGTAACTTCCCCCCGAAAAATTCATAAAAAAGCTAGGTATGTTTGACGCAATGATTTTTTGTGCAAATAATTGGATTTAAAATACATGTTGCCATTTAATTGTTGTTAATATTTCAATTTTTCTTCCTTCTGTTAGCCTAGCTTCTTTAAAAACAGTAAGCCATTGTTGAAGCTTGTAGCACTATGATTTTATTGACAATTAAAGATTTTACGACATTTCAGGATACAAATTTACTTCTTTTTCAGCATTCTAACACAGTAAACCTGTTATAGTGAACCAGTATGAATAAAAATGTGTTTCGTGTCAACTTGTAAAATTTGATATGTTGCAGAGAAGTTTTGAAAACATTTTGGGGTTCGCCCCATAGTATCGGTAGGTACACCTACACTTAAATTCTAGAAGACTTCTGACAATTACAATTTACTGATAAATTTGATCGTTTCAAATTCTGAGAAACTCTCGAATCAGAGCCAAGCGACGTGTTTTTTATTTGGAAGAGGTAAATTTCAGATGTCATTCTAGTAACCGCAGTGAAAGCTGTTGCCTTGGAATTTCGCCTAAAAAAGCGAGACGTGCGTTTTTTACACACATGTAATTAAACAAATATGACGCAACCAAATGCGGAAACACTTTCACGGCATTCCGTCGCCCTACTACAATACAGACATTAAGCTTGATGAATTGGATGCCTAAATGGATAAACACATAACTTATTATTGCCTTTCATTAAAATACTTTAAGGCATTACTTTATTACAGTGTACACATTGTTAAAACGTCTTGCATTCTGTATCAAACTGGAGAAGTTATTTGCGGCTCTACAGCCTGAAAATATTAATAACTCATAATCAAATATTGTTAGCTATGATCATTTCATTACCCTTTAATATTAGTTCAATCGACTAGAAAAGATGTGAAGGAAAGTGTATTGTACCGGCCAAAAAAAATTATTTTTTCCAGTTTTTATAATGTATGAATTTCATTGTACTTCATTTGCCCAATAATCATACTTCTACCTATTAAGGTGTATTTTTAGCTCTTTGAATTGTTCCATTCCATTATTCTGTGCAATCTTGACACTCTCATAATCCTTAAAATTTCATTTCAATTACTTATAGTTTGTTCTTCTGTCTTCTGGTTAGTACTTAACCTTCGTACCTAATAAGAATGAGTTTGCGTATAGTCTGGTGCACTTTTACTTTGGTTTCTCTTGCAATTTTCTTCTTGCTGAAGCATATTCTGTTTATAGCTGGATATATCTTTATGGTGTTTCTGGCAGTTTTTGATTTACTCTGTATTTTCAATTCCTATCTTAAAGTTCAGTTCTTCTCACTCGTTTTCTTCTGCCACCATTAGTTTCGTTTTTGAGTTCATTCGCATTCTAGCTGCTTGTTGCTCATTCCTCCAAGCCCTTAAGCGGCCCTGTAGCCTTTTTTATTACCTCTTATAATGGCTATATCATCTGCGAGCGCATAGTCAAATATTTTCACATTCAAAACGAGAACGGTTATCGTTTCTGTTCGTTGGTGGAGATTGTTCAAGATATTCAATCGATGATGGCGAAATCTGGAACTATAGTTCAAGATTGACCTTTTGGCGTAGTAAGTTCCCAGAATTCGCATTTCAACCTCTATGACTAATTTTCTTGCAGGTTTTTAAGTTTCTTTCCTATTCCCTCTATTTTTCAGAACGCGTTAAGTACATGTCTTTACTGCTAACCCAGAGGTAGGTGCAATTCTCGATTCTCTCTATAACCATTCAGGAAAGTACCATCAAAGGTCAAGGTGCAATGAAAATTTAATTGTGTCAACGACGGCACTAAACATTTCAGTTTTTGTAAACTATATAAAGGAGATTCTCTACCTTAATTGTATTGTATTACGTGTTCTATTTTTGTTCCATGAAACTACAAAAATTATGAAGTATGGTAAAATTAATGTCACGGCATAACATCATCTATCAATTTAGACATTCTAGAAAGAGTCGTTTATAGAAATATTTATGATCTATGAAAATAGATCTTATTCAAACTTCAAATAACTTCATCTAATGCTAAATTTATTTACATTCGTTTGGGATGAAATAAAAAATGACATTTTATGGCAATTTAAATTGCTTGAATAGGCTGTTTTAATGAAGAATAGATTAGTTATACCAAAGAACGTAATATAATATCGTTCTTTGGTTATACTATTCCGACTCATCTTTTATATATGTACCTACAAGATTCGAAACAAAATGTTTCATTTAGTAAATCCTTTTGGAATGGACCGTTTACTTTTCTGTTTTAAGGAAGAACGTGAAGGAAAGGCGTTAATGTAATAATATTTTCAAAATTATTTATGATCAAACATTCATCCTACGAACAATGAGCACATGTACACCTCATTCGAGTTCACGCAGAGTTTTATTGTATAAAGTGCGTTTAGCGTTTCAGAATTCCGTGCAGCAATAAAAATTGAAATTTCAGTGGCGTACGATTTTTAACATACTTTTAAGGTTATTATTAAACATTTCAAATTTATTGTATGCTTAGTAGTTTCATTTCCCATGAGCAGTTCTTATGATACACTCCAATGGTTAACTTTCACTAATTAAGTAGTATTATAAATGCAATATTAATAATAATACTAATCATTTATCGTATGTTAGAAAGTTGCCAACTGCATTTTCAGTTAACGAGAAAATTATAATTTTAAATGTTTTCAGCGCGTTACGCGTGAGCAATCCTTCCGATAGTGCAGGTAGTGTTGTGGAATTATGTGCAAAGTATACAAAGAATTCCAAAAGGTCCTAAAGGATGATCAATAATTTTTCAATATCAGTGAAAATCTATTGCAGAAAATATTCCACGAACTAAATTTTTATGGGAAAGGATTAACCGAAAATCCATGTTAAGTAATAGAAAGATTGGAGATCGTAATGGTCGTATCTTGAAACTTTAAAACAATTCCCAATAAAATAAAAGGGTATTTACTATCTGCATGAGATGTGGGTAAATGATAGGTACGCGGGAACGATGTGGCAATACCTCTTTAGATGTTGGGAAATCCATTGATTTATATGTGTAAAGCTCAAAAGGATGTTTGCAGGAACTTTTCGAAAAAATAAGGCACAAAACCTCCCCCTTGATTAATTTATTTATTCAATATTGTTTAGTTAAAATGGTCTCCTATACTTGAATTCAGTAGTGGGTGTCTCCTTAGATTGTACTCGAGTTGGTGACTTGGTTTAACGAAACGCTTTGTACTTAAGGGCGATGTTTCGGCTAGAAGGGTCAAGGCTAGATCCTTCTAGCCGAAACGTCGGCCTTAATGAAACAGAGTGTTTCATTAAACCAACTCACCAACTCCTGTAGAAGGGTCCAGTACAAAGTTATTCAATATTGTTCCTACTGACTGTAGATATACGGCATGAAAGGTTGAATGATCGAATTAAATTAATTGTAGCGTAGCGACATGTTTCGACTTAAAGTCATCTTCAGTCATCAAATGATGATAGTGATAATTAATGGGAGTTATAGATGAAAATTTTTATATTACAAATGGTGAAGCGCGCTGAGGGGAAAAAATGATTACCACAGTAGGTAACATTAAAAATTAAAACATTTTAAAAAAGCGCATCTTGATTTACGTAGCGTTGGGTAACAAATTAAGTTACAAATCTACATATTGAAATTGTGCAATTACATTCAACCGACGATCATGCCGTACATCTACAGTCGGTATTAACAGACAATAGACTACTGTTCCTTAACGCTCTTGTCTCAGGAAATGGATATTGAGTATTGACCGTAAAGATACTAGCACCAAGGACGTTCATAGCTAATAATCCCAATCATAAACGTGCATCTTTTAACTTTTTGGGACACAGATTGATCAATTTTCCTATTTCAAAACAAAATTATGTGAAAGAATTACGTAGGTACATGTACAATCAAAGAAATTGCAGTAGGTTCTTTTAAAGATTTAGTTATGAATTTAATTAGGAAACATAGGATATCAGAAATGTAGCAACGTTTAGGGGAATAGGTATTCCAAAGATCAGATGGGTTAAATTACCGACTTCATATTCAAGAGGTCTGTCAAAAATCTTTTCACAATGAAATTTACAAACAAAGTAGGTAATATTTTCTTATTTAAGCAAGTAAAATTCACAAAAAAAACACTTATAATGATGATTCAGGTGCTTTAGGCTTATCAGAATTTGTAAACTTGTACACTGTAACTAGTTATGTTACTATTACTTTAAGTAGTAGGTATAAATATCTAACTTTTGTAATTTGCGTTTAGTTGTTCGTTGATCATGACAGTATTTCTGTCGAAACGCGCCCGATTCAATAAATTATTTTTATGGTTTTTAGTGTTTGCACTGTTGAAAGTGATGCGAAAAAATGTGTTCAAAATGTTCTCAAGAGAAAGAAGAAAACTTGAGGTAAGGTAAAAACCCAATTTGTTGTATTCCTATTCGTACCTATATGTACCGCGACATTTGTAAATTTGTTAAAGGTACCGTTCACTTAAGTACCTATTAGAAAGAGGCAAAATTTTGATATTTTAATCCTTTCTACTTATACATGTTACTACGCGAATTCTGAAATCCGCTTTAGTAGCAATATGTTGGTCCTGTTACTTTTGCTTTACCGAACAATTGTGTTTTGTGTGTGCAATGGCGTGCTTTATACTGTAGTATGTATTTGACATTTGCACTTTAGAACAATTTTGAAGACTCCTGGAGCGTACAATGCTATTCATTTGTCATTCTGTAATTTTATTTTGTTAGGCGCACTATTTCTGACTTCTTATTCTTCGAAAGGTTGACAGACTTTTTTAAATACTTTATTTATAATTTAGTAAACTAACTTGGATATCTCCAACTGCTTATTTGTAAGAATCACAGTTGGGTAGTTAATTATGTTAAGCGTTTCTTGACGTCTGTAAGTCTATTGTTATTTACGATTCTATAATTTTTCGTTAAGATTTATCTTTAGTTCTTTAAGAAAAACGACAGAGATTAGTTACATATAAAATTATTTTCAAATTATTCGTTGATTGGATAAATTATTTTTTATTCAATTCAAAGGTTTCTTTTAATATACTCGTTGTAAATTAATATAAATAAAAAAATAACTTGATGACCACAAAGATCTGCCCGTGTGCGGTGTGCTTGGCGGTGCCTACGATTTATGTAGTTATTCCCAGTAAGTCTACAAATCATTAAAACCAATATATTTTCCACCTTCGATCAATCTTACAATGAATAACAAGAAACTGCCACGCGAAAAACAAACTCCTTACATAATTCATATATGACTTTTATTAGATTAGATTTTTCCCATAAAGATAAAGATTTTTCGCAAAGATTAAAATAGATTCTATTTCATTTGATAAAATTTGCAGTTTTAAGGATGAAGTTGTTAACATCAAGAATACTGCAAACCCTTATTTCCTATTCTTACGGTAGAAGAAATTAACGTCACACTATTTAATATGACTTTAGTATATTTATGTAGTTCCTTTCCAACCAACGACCATTATTAAAAGGTATTAATTTAAGACCACCTTAAAATATTTACCAAAGGTGGTACAATAAATTTAAGGGTGATTGTGTAGAAGTACTAGTATATTTATTAGTTGTGTATTTTTGTAACAGGATCCATAGTCGGTATACTGTCAGAATTATTTATGAACAACGTTAGGGATAAGGGTTGCAAGGGCTAGTTAAGAGGTTTCTTTAGTTTACACCCTTTCTAACACGCCGCTCTGTAGGGGTAAGTCATAAAATTTAACTACCTAAACAAAGTCGCATGTATCTTCATTTGTATTCATTTGACACGTGTAAATAAACAATCACTTTTTTTGGAATCGATAATGTTTACGCACCAAAAATGGAACAAACGGTTGAAATTATGATAACATTGGGTTATCGTGCAAAATATACAATAAGCTACATATAATCAAGTTTCTTATCAAGGTCAGTGCACTTTATGATTGGCTTAAACATTTTGAATAGTGGCGTCATAAATTTCTGAAAATGGCAAAATTTGTCATCGTGTTTAAAAATGATATTATCGTTTCTAAATGTTTCGATTTTCGAATGTCATAGCGTTGAGTGAAAAGTTATCACTCAACGGTCATAGTCTACCATCTGTACATAAACATTTTAGAATAGTACGGTCCTGCTTCATGATAGCAATTTGGCAGTTCTCTGTAATGTTACATAGTAGGTATTTAGATTTAATGATTAAAGCATCAATATACAAGATGGTACCCGAATCGTTTTTAACTCCCGAGAATGTCAGAGAGTTGAAAAGATATCTTGTTTTAAAAATTTAAAAAAATGTACAATTTGATAGAGCATGTTCTATGACAATTGTTAAGTATATTGTAAGAACGTTTGATCCTGTTTGAATTGAATTACTCATGATCCAATTTATTTTGGCAGTTTAAACAGCTGTCCTTTCATCAGGATTAAGGATAAAGAATTTGTATGCACAATAAAAGTTCATCATATGAATTCATAAAGTCTGGATGTCTGGATCTCCGTTGCTTTTTTCCTCTAGACATTTTTTGTCTATCTCATCGGGAAAGAAAGTGGTCAAAATGGCCGTCGAAAATATTGTTTAGTATGGCAATACAAGTTATTGTTCATCATGGGAATGCAAGCTTTCGCGTTTTCAACTGGTTTACTGTTGACTTCAAACTCAAAGTAATATTTCTGATGATGTTTAGCTTCGTTTTGATTTAGAAACATACATGAACAATGCTTACATTCTCATTTTGCAGTCCTCTAGTCCTAAATTTTCGGTGATCTTTAGTGAAAATATCCCATTTCTTAGAAATTATATTTTTTGTTGTGATTTTTGTTCTACAGACAACGGTTGCGTTGTACGTGAAAATCCTCCTCAACAGTGTTAGGAGTTATCCACCACCATGTAACATGCAAAAAATTACGTCATGTTGATTTAGTAGACTAAAAGACTAAAACTTATTTATTCGGCAAGGTGAAGAAGTCAAAAAGTGCACATAAACTGTCATTAAAAGGAGTATTTTAGCCTTCATGATAAAACGATACCAAACTGTGCAAATAAGTACTTTAGGTATTCAACACAAGGATTAAGACGTAAAATTCTATCTGGGAAGGCGATTAATTTATAAAATCTTGCTACAAAAACATTTGTTTAAATCCTTAAAGCCACGTATCTCATATTGGTTAAGTGGTAAAATCCTTGTCTTTATTGGGTTAATGTCTTTTTAAATTGATTAGAATATAAGAAAGTGAATGCTTGTTTAAATAAATATATATTTCCGTGACTATTACAAGAATTACTCTGTCAATACAATAAAATTTTCAATTTGAGCAAATTCAATAAATTTCAATGTAGGTAAACTGTAAATTCACATTCGTAAAAAGTTTCAGTTTATAATAAATTAAAAAAATATTCACTATGAAACAAATAATGATAACGCTTAAACTGCATAATAAAAATACAACTATAAAAAACTTAACTTATTTAGATTTTATTTGCGTTTTATCATTATGCAATAATAAAATTACAAATAGACAAAATTTACAATCGGGGTACCTTCAAAGGCAATACGTAATGAAAATCTCCCACTAGGAACATAAATTGGTACCATATTAGGCCGCTCCCGAACAAAATTATCACCATAGTAACTCAAACAAGCCTAACATTACTATCACACGTTTTACAAAAATGCAGGTATCACGCGCACATATAGGTAGTGATCATACTGTGTAGATAAATGATTTCTTGTTAAAATGCCGTCTTTCAAATATTCCATAAAAGTAAATGGTTTGTAGAATCTTCACGGCCGGCAACTTCGGAAATGTTAGAACTACGAAAGTCTTCATATCCATCACCTCCAGATATTACCAATAATTTCGCGTTTGTTCTTTGATCAGGTTTGCCTTTATAGGAATATCGTTGATGAGTATTTTCTGCATTTGTAGTTGGATATTCCACATTAGTCAAAAATCTTACATGACCAGTGTGCCCATAAGATACACCAACGACACTTGGGGTACTGTTCATTTCGTAGTGGTGGGAGTGATGTGTGGTAATGGCATTGTTAGTAGTACTCCAGCAGATGTTCCAATCCATAACAGATCTTTACATGCTAAAAGGGAAGTAACTCGCAAACATGCAGCTTTATGTTGTCGTATGATATCATCACAACCTAAAATGAATTCTTAATTAACTATGACAATTTTACTTTCAAGCATTAAGCGATTGTGAGAAAACGCGATAATATACTAAGAATATGCATATTTGCAAGTGGACGACCAATGACAGCAAATAATCAATAACCAATTGTGTTAAAATGAGAAACCATAGTATTTGCATATCAGATGTAGAGGGAATATATTCAACAAACAACACTTAGACATATACAAAAACAAAACTTACTAGTAAGCATTTTTGTAACAGCTGGGGCAATATTTACTTCGCATAACAATTCGAAGGAAATTGTGTGGAAACATTTTATAATAGCCGATGTTTGTAATGACACCCAAAGGCCGTTACCACTTAACATAATACAGGTGATGGGTTTATTGGCATCATTATTAACGGTCATGCTATTCTCAGTAACCATTGTTTCAGTGTTAAAAATTTTCACTGTATTTCCACAACCGCACCATAACTTTCCAACGCCCGGAAGCATTTTAGATACTGGCATTGTGGTAGATCCTACAGAAACTGTAGTTGGAGAACTCGTATTCCAACAACCAGCTAAAAAATTTCAATGTAACAAGAAAATTTTAATACATTCAGTCTTACAACTCTCTCTGTCGTAAATAATTATATCACCATTTCCTAAAGCTATGTATACCTTATTATCCATATATCTGTAATTAAAGCTGATTAGTTGAATATGTTTTTAATTGACTACTTACATTATAGACAATACAGCTGATCCATGTTGAAGTTTAATTTTATTTTTCTTAATCCGAATATTGTCACTTGAATTATATACATGTATGCATCCATCTTCGGTACCTAACCACATGGTGGATTGCTGATTATCGGTTTCATCTGACTCGCTACTTGACACTTCCAATAGTTTAGTGGGAGCAGATGATTTGCTAATATCCCCAGCTTCTTCTCCATCGCTTCTATCCTCATCTTCGCTAGAGGAGCTGCTATCAAACTGAATGGTTGAATGTTCTTCATTGACATCAGTGCCATTGTTCTGTCTATTATTTGAAGGTGTTCCACTATTAATACCAGGTATTGACGCAATGCACAAAATTCTCGCGTTACAAACACCATTACAAGAAGTAACATTAGGTTCCGGTTGTAAACTTAAAACACACACTTGTCCAACATATCCATCGCTATTACAAACCCACACATCTCTTCGATTTTCCCCAATTGTTGGAGCTGCGCAGGTAAATTGCAAACCAGCTCTTGTTTTACGAATAGGAACAGCGGCAATTAATTCTGGACTTGGCCTTCTATCTCCAGTTGTTGCTAAAATTTATACATAGGTACGTTAATACTCCTTTCAATATCTTAGCAAGTGCTTCTGTCGAGACGAGACTAGTCTCGATCTCGTCTCGCCATTAACGCTTCATCATTTAAACTAAATTTTAGAATTTACTAGCAATTTTAGCTCAGTTTCTGATTCAGTTATAGTAGTCATAATGTAAATTGCCGGTATTAACCGACTCCTTCCTTTGAATATCAAGAATAGGGATGTCAACTTTAATTAAAAAATTATAAACTTTCTATACTATAGAATACTTTTGCAAACTTCCCTAACATAATTTAAAAAATATTGTAATGCACTTTTTCTAATACCCATTCACTTTATTGCACTTTTAAGTGAAATTTAAAGTACAATTTGATCTGCATTTATGAAGGATAATCTTTACATTTTTCAGGTAAATTCATAAAAAGACTCGAAGCCTCCCTTTATATAATTTAATTTCCAAAAAATTAAGTAACGTGGTAAAACAGTGTGATGATAGACGATGGGATGAGATGACGTTGTTATGTTTTTTAATTATAAGGCGCCGAAGCACCTGACACGTGAGCCAATGCAAAACTCACAAATTGAAATGTTGAAAAAAAGGAATACCAGGGTTTATTTAAAAACCATCTGGGACCATTACATCCTTGGGATAGTGGCAGTCATCAAACAGATGTTAAAACATGAGCCAATGCAAAACTCACAAATTGAAATTTTTAAATGTTTAAAAGGAATACCAGGGTTTATTTAAAAACCATCTGGGACCATTACATCCTTGGGAACGTGGCAATCATCAAACAAAAGTTAAACCGTGAAGCGAACTTATGGAAATTGAAAAGTTTTAAAGATAAAAATTATAGATAAGTATAACTAAGCGCTACATGTTTCGAAACCATACTGGTTCCATTTTCAAGCGGTTAAATTTAAGCTACAACAATAAACATAAATTTACATTTTTCCCTATCACAAGTTAATATGTGATTGGTAATGCGCCAACTAAATCTAAAGGGTGAATTTACACGATGTCTCTATTCACACATAGGTATTGCGTATGATTACAACAGTATTCTAAAAAATTAAAATGCTTATTTATTTCTATGACTTGAAACTTTTTCTTTTTGGTTTTATCTGAGCCAAATTTGCCGTCACGCAAATTCAGTGTGTAAAAAACGTTATCCCCAAACCACTACAAAGTATATGAGTCGTAACATTGCCTTTTACACAATAATAGTGTATCACTGCATTCTTCCGGACTTAAAATAAAAATAGTAGTGTAACAATTCCAATATAACTAATCATGTGAGACAATACACATTTTTACATTCTTTCCTATATAGTCAGCTCGAGGTTCTCCAGACGAGACGAGATCGAGACGAGACTCACCGTAAGTCTCGTGTTGCGGCATCACTAAATTCTTAGCGCATTGTTTGAACATGAACTTATTTTTATGGCCACCTAAACAACACTTCAACTTCCGCCAATTTATTTTTAATTTTTAATTACACATAAACTACGGTATTTATTGATGCCAACCAAAATTTGATTCTCTGCTGTCGTCTAAGTATGAATTTATTAAGCGTAAACAAAATATAATTTTATACGATTATGCATGTTGATCGATTCCTTATAGTTTATAATTTATTGAATGCGTTGCAAACGACAACATTACCGATCACATCACAACACGGCCAAAATGAGTACGGAATTTAGAAAATTTTAATTGTTTCTCCTAGTAACAGTCCTAAAATCAGTGTATTTTAAGAAAATGATATTTACACTTCTGGCATTCATTTGTTGAACGTTAGTATGTACATCATAACCTAAAGTAAGTATCGATACTTGAAATACCTACGCAGTGTACCTACGTAAAAACATTTATTGATGTGTTTGGAAATTCTCTAATTAGACATTATTTGATAAACCACTCACAAATATAAATGCCAAACACTTATTGCAGGACAATTTCGTAGCAGAAATGTGACTTTTTGATATTAAGAGACTTTTATAATTAGCTGCATAATGCAATACCACAAAAGTTACGAAATACTTTGTGTAGATCAATGTCATGATTATACGTATAGTACCTATCTAGTATCTAGATAATGCCTATCATTTTCTGATTTCTTCATTCATTGATTTCATTCACTTTTAGTCGCGAGAAGTTATTTTCTTTAATGCTATACATTTGATTATCGAAAAAAGGAAAAATCAGAACTATAAGGTGGGCGCGACTCACACACAAATAGCAAGAAAATATCATTGTACCACGTGAAATTTGATTTCTGTTATTAGCTTCTCGCCTGGGAACACCCAAACCGTTTTGTGCACATTGATGGACCCAAGTCTCCATTTTCAAACTTGGTATGTACCTACCTATCCATACAGAACAACATTTTTTGAGGCGAATGCGATAGACTTATGTGTAGTTTTTGCAATGACTTGATTCAGAATTGAACGAAGAATGTCGCAGCGTGTAGCTGTTTCGTCAATTTATACACACCGTGTATAAGGAATTGGTTCTTAAATGTTGAATCTTATTTAAAAGAAAAGAATTACTTAATATTCTGACAGGCAAATGCGAGTATATACCTACGAAGGAAAGTAAGGAGTTTCAAAGGCAAATCTAACCGTTTTATTTACCTACGTTCTCTGCCAAGAGCATGTTATCCTTTTTGTTGATGAACATGAAACATGAATTAGGTAAGTCATATTTGTGCGAAACTCGAAATAATTTTAATACCTTTATCTCCAAACGCACATGAAACTTGCGGACTGCAGATGTATCTCTGTTCAAACGATTCACACAGTTAATGATGCAGAAATTTTCTCTTACTTTGAAGCATTTAAAAACGTGCACAATAATCGACGGGTTTAAAGCATCCATAGAATGGTAATGCCATGGATTGTTCGAAACGTTTAGGAAAACTGCAAAAACAAGACCAAAGAACTACGGCTTAATGCTATGAAGACTTTGTTGAAATAGTGGGCTCAAAGAAGATTAAAACAATTGAAAGAAAAAATAAGAAGCTTACACCAATAATGCAAAGAATTGACTATAATATAACATAAGAGCATAATAATTATTTTCGTAAGTAACACTGACACAAATATTATTGGAGCTACACCTGGCAAGCTACATATATCCAAGTCTTTACTGATAATCGTGGGTATTCAAATCCATAGTTTGGTATTTTAGAACTTTAAAGGACAAAAATAGAATTTGTGCGAAAAACCAAATAAGTACAGTAAAGATATTAATCCGCTACCATAAATAGTGACACCACCTTAGAACACTAGAAAAGGCAGACAAACGTGAAATCGACAGACACCATTTGTGATAAAAGAAAATAGAGAAAGAGTGGAAGAATGCAAAGCACTGTCTTAAGTCAAACCTATTGAAAATACTACCAAGAAGGCTCAAAGTGATAGTCCAGCTCATTATAGATTATACCAAGGAAAAGAATTGAATAGAATGGATGTAGCCCTCACAATACTACAAATTCAAGATCTACCACTACCTTAATATTTCCCTATTGTGGAAATGTTCTTATTGGAAGTGTTTGGAAAAGATTTCTACGTTTGTAAAATGTATACGGCGTCTTAACTAGGATTTTAATACTGATTCCACCTTTTCTGTGATAATACTGATTACTGATAATGATTACAGATTTTATTTTTGTAGTCAGAACAGCAACAGTATTTCATGGGCTACGATACGCGTAAAAATGTCTGGAAATATATTTAAAAAGCACATGCTAATAACTAGCCAAACGTATTCGCCAATAGATACTTACAGATGCCAATCACTGTTCCAATCAGCTGTCTCATTTCCACAAAGAACATATAATATGCAACGGGAAGATGGTTTTGAACAAAAATCTAAACTCTATTTTAATCTAGAAACAATAAATAATCACACACTAAACAAAATTTCCGGTTAACAACTAAATTATAATACAAAAATGTGTAATTAAGTAGAAGGTAGCTCTAAAGTGCCAATCTGCCAATAACTAAGTCCGTTACCCTATTCTAATGATTTTCTCGATGAATAGGCGTGGGTAATAAAATAAAAGTTTGTAATTCTTTCGACGAAGCTCGTCATCTATGAATAGAAGAAAGTTGTTTCTTGAACACCTGGCGTATTATTTTATATGCAAATATAATTTGCGATGTTTGTAGGTACCTACACAAAGTAATAGATCCAATTTACTCCATAGAAAGGTCATTGCTGCCCTTTATTGTCATATAAATAGTTCTACCATTGACTTGACACGTTCCGAAATGTAACAATTCTCGAGAAAATTTATACCACCATAAATAAGAATATTTCCACAATATCGAAAACACATGTGAGACATAAGTGGGCTATTTATATCGGAATGAAAACTCGTGAAAGGTCGTTAAAGAATAATAATTTATTATAAATTTGGGTTTACTCATAGGATAAATGTTTAGATGTGCATGGTTTTCTACGACTTGTTTTGGGCTATAAATTATATTTATGCAACACATACGGACTGAAAATATGGGAGAGAATATTATGTTAAAAATGGGATTTTCAGAAATGTTTTCACACGTCACAAATTATTTTAATTTTGAATGATTCAGTGGAGGAAACGCTAACGTTTCAAAGTGATTCCAATAGAAACATTTTTTCAATTTTTAGTATAAGTATTGAGGCTTGGCATTCATTACTTTTCAGAGGAAGCTGCACCAATTTATCTATGAAGTTTGGAATAAATTCTAATTTCGTGCAGTGTCAAAGAAATATTGAACCGCAACGTGCATTTCAAAACTCCCAATTCATTTTACTCCTTTCATACGATATTTACCTACTTTGTCAGGGAAGCATATGAGTTATCTACTTTTATCATTAGTGGATCCACAGCAAATGTTCAGTTTGTATTACACTTTGTCATCTGAAAAATTCAAATTTGTATTAAAATTCTTCCGAAAGGTCTTTCAGTAAAACATGTATAGAATGGAAAATGGCTTTAACATGAAATGAATTCTTTATCAGCGACGTAGTAGCTGAAAATTTGCAAATGTAATTCAAATGAACATATTTTAGTAGAAAACAATAAAAAAGCTCGAATCTAATTCGGTATAACATTCCGGGGGAACCTATTTGAAATAAATCGGGACACACAGATTTACATGATCAAAAATGATGTAAATGACAGAAGACACCTTTTTTTGAAGCTTCTTGGAAAGATAGTATAAGTGTAACTAATTATTAATAATAGTTTTGAACTAAATAAGCCCCACTTTTAGCAATCAATAACCCTGTGCACTTGCCAGTGGCGGATTTAGGGGGGGGGGGGGGGGGGGGGGGGCTTTAAGGGCTCGTCTCCAGTGCGGCAAAAATTAGGGGGCGGCAAAATTACGGAGCACAAAAATTAATTGAAGGAATCTTTTTGAAAAAAATTGGAAAACAATGGAAAATAAAATTGAAGTAGAAATGCGTCAAAACGAGCTATTATTTTACGTGATAAAACTTTCGATTATGGCGTGAAGATATTCATCTGACCATTGATAGAAATTAAAATTGTTATTAATTCCGTTCCGAGTAAATGTTGCTTCATCAGTAAAGAGTATGCGCCATACAGGCAAGGATTATTATCAACCAATCGACAAAATTGCATACGAGTAGCATAATCTTCCGGTTGTAGGTGCTGCAGACCATACAAGCCTTGTTCATGGAGGGTGTCAATTACTCTTTTTTTAGGAATGCCCAATTGAGTATTGATTCTTCGCGAGGTCATTGTTGGATATCTTCTATCTAAATCGAGAATGTTTTCTACTTCTAAAGTTTATCTAGTGGCAAATGACACCAATCATTTATTTGAACTTGCCTTAACTACTCCAAAACCAAAGACAATCGCATAAGAACAGTTGAGTTTGTTTTACTTCGTTTTACGTATACAATACATCCCCATTCTTCCTCACTCAACCGGTATATTAAAAAAGTTGTAAAAAGCATTGTAACAAATCTGTTAAGTAGGTATCTTTGCACTTCCTGCTATTCTCTTAGCCTAAATGCTTAATCACTTTACATTTAAATTTCTTTGAAGGAATTGACAAATCAACTCCCTCCTTCGTGCAAAGATCATTCAAGAGTCTTAAGATAGTATTACGTGGACTGTTATATGTTTTCGCACACGCGATAAATGAAACATCATATTATTATTTCGTACATTAGTGTTACGAGGTACTCTTACTGAAACATTTACAGAACGTACGTCATACAGGGTGTAGCAGGGATTTCAATGTAAAAACCTTATTATTCGATTATTTGCTTCCCTAATTATTTTAGACAAAAAGCATCATGAGCATCATCGTAGAGCATTTTATCTAGTTTAAGCGTCGTTGCAGCAAGATTCAATCATTTACCTATTCTAGAAACGAAAAAGTCGAAATGATGAAATGGGTTTATTCTGGAAACTAGTTACCATTAACATTCCTTAAACGAAGTTATTTTATTTATTTAGTAAAAGTTTATTTTTTTATTAAATTAATACCTCTCAACAATTTCAGGACATTTTTGAGAAAGTGGATATTTTTATTTGCCTAAATATTTGCTATCTGAACAATTCAAAGTAAAAATAAGTATAATCAGTCGATTCAGAATTTTTGTCTTTACAAAAAACTTAAATAGACTTTTTGTATAAAATAATTAGGGGAGCAAATAATCGAATATTAAGATTTTTACATTGAAATTCCTATGGTGCATCGGCCAATTCAACACCCTGTATAACAATTCCAGATGTTATGCCCTATTGTAATAAGCCTTACATTTCTACGATTATCCGATTTTTGTAATTGAAACTATTATGGATGTTCTAATACGCATTCCTTGTAAATATTATAGTTACACCAAAATAAGCTCGACGTTATCTTTGAGATAAAAATGGTATAATTTGTCGTTTCAAGAATTGGTACATTTTCTTATTTGGAAGGATGTCAAACTAAGAACATTTATTGATAAAAACTAGAACAAATAGGTCATAATATAAACTATATATTTTTGAAATCAGTAAATAATTATCTTTTCAATGATGCCATCGGCAAGTGTGATTTGTATTTCATGATTTGAAAGCTGCAGTAATTTATGAAACTTTTAACAATTTTATTGTATCTTTCCAAATAAAAAAGGAACTCTCCAAATCTTGAACAATTCCTTACAAAAAAAATAAAAAAGTTTTAGTTGCACCATTATCAAAAAATTAGATCTAGAAACTCAAGCTTCTTTTGACGACACTACAATACTTATCTAGAGAGCCAATTAAAACCTTACGCGAAAATGTTAAAAATTATTTTCATTTACGGTTCTCAGAATAGATCTCTGTTAATAACAGCTGCGGTCTTTAATGCCAGACATTCAGGAAATAATATCAGTCATGCCTCCGGCGGAAAATTAAATACAAAATTTGAAAAAAGGGTTCTGTGCGCAAATGAAAAAATGTCGGACGAAAAGTACTACTGGATGAAGTGGCCCAGGCAGAAGTTCTAGGCCATTTTGGAGCAACTCAAACTTGACTTGACAGCAAATTATTGTTTCCAATATACGAAAGTGATGATTAAGGTCGCTCCACATTTTCAAATAGCAACCAAATAATGTTTGATCACAAGCAGGGTATAACAAAGATCAGTGTGTAGGTACTACTGCTGATTAATAATGTACCATAATAATAGTACCGGGTTTCCCAAACAGAAATTCTTCTTTGAACCAAAAAAATTTAGATGTGCCCAATACACCTCAGGGGTGGTTTGTCCCATTCAGTATTCGCCGAGTGAATTGGGGGACAAATTTGGAAGGAAAAAGTATATTTTTGGGGTATTTTCTTACAAAAACCTTAATCTTCCTTCTAAACTAATAGCGACATATTAGCTTTTGATAAATCTGCTGAGCGGCAAGTGCTATTGCTATTACGTAGAAAGCAAAAAAGTTATGCTGTTTAGTTAATATAATTTTCTCAAAAAGAACCCCGTTTATACCAATTAATTTATAGAGGATAACAAAAATTCCGCACGATATAGGAATAGACACGAAATTTGAAAGTACATTTCCGTCAAAGAGGGTACTCCCCGATGAACATTCTGTATTTGATCTTCCGCGATGTAGGAATCATGGCACTTCCTGAATGAGCTCTATTCAAGCTCACACAACTTCCGAAAACAGTGGAAAATGAGCTCAGGTGAGAATTACTCCAAATATGACTGGAGTAACCATATCCAGCTCAAAGGGAAAAAATGAAGAGGGCTTTCTGACAATGTCGGCGTGTGATATTGATCCATCCACAGAAGGTGTTCTGCGATGATTAGACCTATGTTTTGTTACGGAGCCATCATCTGGGGTCCTAGAACCAAACCCCTTTAACCATAGCACTTCTATGCCTTGCGTACACCGACAAATAATCCCTAAAACTGTCATTCAGGCCCCTGAGGGCTTCTATACACTACATTTCCACATACTAGAGCAGACCAGAGATATTGGAGTATGTAATACACTCTTGCATTTTAGGCGAGGCAAGCGGGGATCGAACTCCTTAATTTATGATAGGTAGGAACTGCTACATCTTTCTTCATGGGGAAGGAACAGCCACTCCAAAGAACTGAACATTCAGGTTACCCAACCACCAGGCAAATTTCCAACTGTATTCCAGGCAGAACTGGTAGTAATGCAAAGAAAGTTGTATGGAGAACGAAGCAATTAGGATCTCCCCAGTAACAGCACTAGGTTACTGCAAAATTGCCTCTATGTATTCAGAGTGTCACCACATACTAAGGGCAAGTAGCAAGTAGTACTATCGAGCTCGTATGGGTTATAGATGGTGGAACAAGAGACAATGAACCGGCTTTTCCACTCACAGTACTAACTGTAAGGAACCTAGTAACTCAAGACACAAATTCCAGCATAAGGCTAGTTGGAAATTGATGTTAAACTGTGGTTATGTGACAAAAATCTTCGAGGGTCCATCTCGCAGTTTGACGCATTTCCGCATAGGGTTATCAAGCTGCAAACTAAACTAGCAATTGCACCGTCGTAATTGTCTAACTGAAAGAGTCGATGTTGGGAGAATTAGACTCGCTTGCCAGAATCCTCAGTATATCTTATTTATGGGGCTTTAGCGGGGTCGGACGTCTCTAATCGGGGATGTAGTTAAAGTGCCTGAATATGAAGCCTACGTATGCGTGGACTATGTCCACCCTCCTATCTTAAAAACCCACCACCATTATATCAACAAAACAGGAAGATGGATACGACAAAAAACTGACGCAAAATCCAGGTGTATCGTGAAAAGAGAATGTGGAAAATGTCTGTGTCCTTAGCTACAATTTAATTAATGAGCACCAATCTGTGCATTGCACTGTAATTCATACAGATACCCTGAACTTTGTTACCATCTGAACGAAGTGGGTTATTGATATAAAAAATAGTAAATACCTTTTTATGTTAAATGAGATTTTATTTAATTTAATTGGAGAAAAGACATAACACAATTAAAATATTCGTATTTGAAAAGATTCATTCGTTAAAAATGCTTAGCCTCCTCATCCTCATTAGGTTAATTGTGTGGACTAAATAACTAGCAGGCTATCCCGCCCCTGAACAGACCAGGGGCAGCTGTGACTTTCCTTTCCCAATAATACTCCATTAATGTGTTCACTTGCCGCTGCAGTTTCAATATTTCATAATAGATATGTATTAATACAATATTTTGTTATATAAATTACAAGAGAACCCTTTATCCCCCCCAGTATATTAATACAAATCAGTCACTGAGAGTTTGAAATGTTATGTTACATCTTTGACTCAAAAAGAAAAGAACAAGTGTTATTGACTTTGTTACATTCACACTTTCATCGTTTACTTCATCCCTTATTTGTATTATAATTTCTTTTTGCGTTAAATCCATATTATTTTACGCTTTTCAATTATTGGTTCTTGGTTGGTAACGAAACAAAATCGAATTCTAACCATATACGTCAGTAAATAAATAAAAGCGAATGTAACTGTAATTTAAACCAAATGATCGCCCTAAAAACTATTTCCTAACAGTCTAATATTTCGGTAAAAGTAAAAAGGAATAAAATCAGAGAATTGAGTAGCAACAATAAACAAATGGGGTAGGTACGCAAAACCTGAGGGCAGACGAAAGATAGGATGTCCTGAAGCTACAATTAGAATAATGATGCAACGAAACAAACAAAAAGGAAGAGTTGAAATAACAAACGGGTAATGAACGAAAAAAAATAATGAGGTGGTATTCTTTGACTATAGGTAATTGAATGTTTTTATTTGGTCGTGGGCGGACAAATATTCAGTTTCAGAAAATCAGTTAACTAACGTAACTTAACCCTTCATGGAGGTAAAAAAGTATTTAATTTTGATGTTTGAGAGTATTTAGGTTTACGGGCTTATTGCCTAATTAAATTAATTGAAACATAAGAGCACACGTGGAAACTATAATACAAATTTTTTCAAATTACAGTGCGAATTAAATTAAGACAATAGTAAGGATTAAGTTTAAGTGAACTAAATTTTTGCTTTCCGCAACTAACTTTATTAATAAATAAGCGTAATTTTTTGACGATATTTAACACTATTACATCGGAACGGGGCCTGGCAAAAAAAATATTTCTCATTCCGATTTTCTTAGTTGACATTTTTCGCAATATAACGAAGCTATTACTTTTCATGCGTAATCACTTGTGACATATTTGTATAAAAATAATGGTTGGGAAACTCACCTAATTTATGTTTAGCTTCATTAAACGATTCTTCCCAAGACGCTCTCTTTTCTGGTTTTGAAAATACTATCGACATAGTTTCCAAGCCATTTCTATAAGTAAATAAAGTAAGATTGGTTTTCAAATTAATTTAACTTACGATGTGCTTAATGTTAAATCTAAACAAGACAGTTGCGAATCCGAATTTTGTTGTTCAACAAGTTGTTTGTTAAGCTTTTCAAACATATCCTTAATCACTTCATCTAAAGCATTGTGAGTGCAATGCAAAGTCCACGTTAATTCATTTATTTGGTTCAATACAGACACATCTTCAGTTAAGTTTTCAATTTCAACCATCATTTGTTTCAAACCTTCATCTTTGGCTTTCACGATGTCTAGGTCATCCAACGATATTTTCATTAATAATTTATATTTATTAGCTTCTAAACTACTAGTAACACTGCCTTGACCTGGACTAGCCTTTCGTATCGTTCCGCTTTTTCGTTTCATACTTGTAACCAATAACAAATCGGAAAATAGAAATAAAGCTCTCTCTTTACGTGTTCCGCCACCAGCTGCCATACTAACTAAATCGTGTCGTAAATATTGACGATCTGTCACTACTAATTCTATTAGACCATCTATCAACGCCTCTATTTCTCTTAGTTGTTCCAATTCTAAAGCTTCTCTTTCAGTGCAGTTAATTCGAAGCAGTTGATCGTGAACTTCGCGTTGAGCTGATAATAATAGGCTATGATCTGGATGAGTTACGTCAGTGTGTTTAATTAATCTTTGCAAAAGTAACTCGTACTTGGGAAACTTTTGAATGGGTTTAATTAATAGCGAATCTAAAGCTAGTTTGCCTTTGTGTTCTCTAGCGGTGTTCTGTAACATGCAATAATTTATCCTAAATAAGGGTAATATCAAATATCGTACCTCTAAAAACTTTGCGAACGCCGGTTTTGATTGCTGAGCATTTTTGATAATATCTCGTGCTCTTTTCCAGTTATTTACGTAATTTGTATAGCTTTCTATAACGGCCGGTTTTGAAAACTACAAAAGAGTAAAGTAACAATAACGTTTTGTAAACATAATTAATAGCCTCACGGTTTCTAAGAAAACATCTCCAACTTTTTGCTTGATATCCCAGTGATCGAGACGTTTTTTTAATTCTTCTAGAAAGACTTCATGGTGGCTTAACAAAGACGGAATCTACAACAACCTTCAATAAACAATTTCAACAGTTGCGCATAATTTATAATTACCTGAAAAAAAATTTCGTCCACAAGATTGACATCTAGTAAGCTTGCATTTTCAGTACTTTTTAAAGGTTCCAAATATTTCTAGAAAATTCATTCGATGTATTTATATACATAAAATAGAAATGTAAAAAATCTTACCGAAACTAAAATTTGAAGAGATTCCACGTATGATCGTTCCGTATCATAAAGCTCTACAACCACGTGTGTACGCGTATCCTGAAATATAACCATTCAGTTGTAAATAAAAAAAGAAAACATGGAAGTGGAAGGTTGTTTACCGAGAAAGCAAGGGAATTAGCAAAAATTACGGAAGACACCTGATGTTCATCCTCGCTATCCTCACCAGCTGAACATCTATCTAAACGTAACCGCAATTCGCATCTTGAACTAGGACCGCTCATTTTTAGAAGCAACACATCTTGGCTATGCCACACCTTACGATCATTTCGTGTGTACTGGATAAAAAACATTTACGCGCCGACGCGAGACGTCGCGACGCTACCGACACATCTTCAAGAGACGCGTGCAAAATGAATTAGTCAACGAACTACGTACTCACACATAACACGCAAGTATTCTATTTTACATTTACTACGTTAAACGTAAATTGTACTGAAAGAAAAAGAAGCCCTTCGATGCCAAGTTATTTTCATTTCAGAACCTCAAAATAAAACAGCAAATATGTTTTTTAATCAGTTACAAATGAAAATAAACGTTTACACATGATTTCATTAGCATCGTCCTAATTTTTTTGCATTTTGATTTAAAATAAGTAAACTATTAATATGACATTCAGAATTCAAAATGTCCATCGCGTCCTCGTGTAAAAATTCGTGCTAGTAAAAATTAAGAAAAAAAATTACATAACAACTTACGTTACTCCTCTGAAGGTTTTCTGTTGTGGCAACTCGCTCCGAACTACCCTTCAATAAATGTTCCAAAAGCTTGGCAGAAGGTTCCACTGACGTCGTCGTTCCTTCGAGTTTCGATGGACTAGACGTGGTCCTTTGATGACTTATCACCAAGGACGACTCAGATTCATTTCGATTATTCTGAGGTACAACGGAATCTATACTAATTTTTCGTTTAGTTAGGGGTTGTAATGGCTTGTCGTTAACACCTGCGGAACTTAAACAATTTTTCAGTTGACTGTCGTCTAAAGAATGATTAGACGACCCCCTTATTCTAGATATGTATTTAGGTTTAGGATCACCAGAACCAACTGAACTACTACACGATAATGAAACTGCACTAGGTCCCGTAATATCTTCTAAAAACTTTAATTCATTCGTGTAATAATGTTTACGTCCAGCTTCCGGTTTCTTCATTTCTGCTTCAAGCATTTGCCCGTACGGTCCTCTTAAGGGACGTTTCGAATACCTTCGAGGAATATGGTGATTTAAAATTGGTTCGTTCTTTGTGGTTCTTACTTCGCAATCCCAAACGTCGGAGGCGATAATACCCTGTTGATCACATCTGCTGTTATCGGTTTCGCCTTCTGATAGTGAATCTGAACGCGGAAGATTTACTTTAAATGAAGGATCCTTTTCATCCGAAGTTTCCGTTGATAATGGAGGCCTGACACGATTTAATTGATTTGTTAGCCATTCTGTTTCGGAACCATCTTCCGGACTCTGCGGTTTATCTTCTGAATTGGTAGACGATTCATTACCCGTTTCGCAGCACACTTTCAGCCGTGGTAAACCCGTCGAAAAATTTTCCTCCGTAAATTCCCTATCTTGTCCTAATTGCGGTAGAATATCTTCAGAGTCCCGATAAGAATTAGGCCACTGGGATATGTATATTCCTTTCCGTCGACGGGATTTGTCTCGCTTCTTTTCTGTCCTATTATTATCCACTTCACTGTTTCTCACTATAATGTCACTAACAACTAATTGTTTATTGTCCGTTTCCGGCACACCTGTCTCCACCGGTGTGATGTTAAGAGAATCGACAATATTTTCTTCTCTGCATCCTTCGTATATCATTTCACATAATTCGGAGACATCTTGAGCGTCTTGTTGCCGGGGAGTTGTTTGTAGGCCTTGGTTAGAAATGACAACAGGTCGGTGAGCAGAATTTTTGGAACGGGGTAAAGTGATCACTCCTAGTCCGCGCGAGTCTTCTCCAAGATGCGAATCTTCTAAAGGACAACGTCTTCTTACGTATTTATTGCTGTCAGTGGAATAATCAACTTGAGAGAATGATGCACTCCTTAATGGCACATTACGCGTACAATTGTCTTCGGTGTCAATTGAGGGTGAAGGTGGCGGAGAATGGACAACTTTATGCGGCACGTGCCGCGTGCGAAGTGGCGGTATGGGTTTTCTTTTTAATCTATCTGTCAACTCCCGCAAACGTACTTCACTTGTTCTTTTGTCTCGATCTCTTTCTTTGCCGGTGCTGCTATTGCGGTTACCGCCGAAGCGGAATCTTGGGAGACGATCCAGGGTGTTAAAGATGTCAGCCCCGTCCCCGTCCCCGCACTCACACAGACGTGCATATACTTGCGGTTTAACTAATGTACGTCGACTCAGCTGGTTCTTTAACAACGACTTGGTGCAGTGCAGCACTTGATTGCGTACTTTTACTTGTTCGGGCAGCGCTGACGTAGCATCTTCCGCCATCCTCATTCTATTTACGCAGCTAAATATATCGCGGTTATTAATAGCCGGAGTAGCGAGCAACGGGATCTGGGAGACGAGACCGGGGCTAGAGTTGGAAGGCCAGCAACATTGAGAACGGTAACGCGGTCCAGCTCCTGGTGGTGGCGGCGACACAGCACCCAACCGTACACCATATCGTACCGAACCAACGGTTAGAAATCTACCAATAAAACGGCCTAATTAATAACGCAAAACGTGATCAGAATATAAGCATTTAAAAGTTAATGAATAAATATGAGTTACCTTTTCGGAAGTACGTTATTGGTTTCTTCGTTGATATTGTTCAAGCGCAAACAAGAAGCACAATCGCCGCAGCGGCCGAAACATTCTTCGTGCCACCTGGAATATTCGTAGCCCGTCATTATTGAACGTTATCCTACTACCACCTGTCATCCTTTGATCTTAAGTGCACTAGTTGCACTGCGTCAAGACGCCACTTCCGCATTCAACAAGTTGTATTGTGGGAATTCATGGTTCACTATGTACTAACAGCCATAACAAGAGCAGGTAAACGAATTTGCCAAAAGGATTGTATAACGGCGCTTAACTGGACTAAGTGGACTAGTCACCACGTCTAACGAATCGCGATTCGCGGTACGACACTATTTACGCCGGTGGGGGACGCCACACTTATTAGATATTTAAGAATAATGCAACAAAATAAAATTGAAACGTTCTTCTTGTAAACCGGACGTATATCGAGAACGAATACTCTTTGTGTGCCATCTCTTGGTTTCTAACTACCTGTTTGTACCTCCACAGGTATGCATACCAACAACATCGGTGACTCACCTGTGGTAGGGGTTGTACAAAACTCCATCAGAAGAAATAATCGCGCATATTGTACGCTAATTTTGCACAAAAAATAATAGTACAATTACCAAAACCTCGCAGTAAATACAAAATTGACCTCTACAATATTTATTAACGCGGCCCTCTTATTAATACTATTCTTATTTATAGAAACATATTTTGAAGTCATACACCTATAACAATCATCCGTAAAATCAGCTGGCGCGGATAATTAAAAGTTGTTTTTTATTGAGCACAATAATTAAACGTTTACTCACGAATGCAGTTTCTAAAAATTTTTGTAGTCCAGTAGGTATAGGTATTGTTTAAAACTAACAATCATATGAACTAGTGATATTTATAGAAATGTTTAATTTATTAATGTATTGCGGTGTTGCTGCGCTAAACATAAACATTAACTACAATTTTTTTATCGTTAATCAAGTCACTCAATTTGTTTAAAAATTAAATACTGGCACAGCCGCAATTACAACTCAAATACTGTTGGTAATTAGCAAATTCAGCAAATTTATATACCTACTACAATTGCGATAAAAAAACCTGCAAATTGTGCCATTTTTCTAACTCATTCGTTTTAATTACACGACAAACTAAAATGATAATTAATCTTTTAATGGCTTTTTCAGGAACTTTCAGTACATGTTTGTTGTGTTGCCTAGTGAACAGGAGGAATTTGCCTTCTGTTTCATCAATAATTTGCATCCTACTTATCATTCAACGATCCTACGGAGTAATAACTACATAATAACAATACGTTCAAGTTCAACTAATACTTACCACTCAAACACAAAATGAAGCACCAAGCACAACAGTCAATCCTCTCTTCACAAACTGGAACAATGTTGCATACAGTGCCGGTTTTAGGTACATGTCACTCATTTAGTAGTACGCACTAAGTAACATTGGGCCCCACACGATCACCACCCACCCTCACAACAATTTGCATACATAGCAAACCTTCCAATTTGATACAAGCCAATCTATTTTTTTTGAGACGATCAAAATGAGAATCAATCAGACTAATATATTTTAGTCTGAATTCTCTATGCAATACAATAAATACGGCGCATCTGTGTTTATTTATGGTTGCTACGAGTACAAGAACACTGCACGTAAAGGAAGTGTAGGCCGGAAATTATGGCAATAAAAATTTTGTTCCATAATTGGAATGTTTCACATTATTGTTAGCTTGCTGGAAAATAAAACTTACATTTTGCAATTTTTCCGGTTCCCATACATCACAGGCCCTGGTTCCGCAGGCTTATAGTTACCATGATAGTTACGCCCCTGATTCACAAACCCCCTTGTGTCGGCATAATTAAGTGCAAAGGTTATTTACTTAGAAAGGGGCGAGGAAATGTTCAATCTGCAATAAACTCTTTTAAAATAAATATAACCAGTAATAAATTTTAGTCTCAAATGTGCTAAAGGGTGTTTATTATTCTTATTATTTACCTTCTTTTGAGATTTTAACTTTCTTGTTCTTTAAGATTGTTGTGTCTTACAGTATTTATTCTGAAGGGAAGTCGTGAGTGAAATAAATACACTTTAATTCCTTAATATTAAATGCATTCATTGCTCTATACCTATAATTAATAAACTTAAAACTTTAGATTTGTCCGGGCCCTACGCACGTCTGGGCCCTACGCACCTGCGTAATGTGAGTAATGTAGAAACCGGCGCTGGTTACATACACAACATAACATTACAGAAAGTCCATTACAAACACACATCAATAACAACTCATGTGACACCTTTAACTGGTCCACATACCTACACCCAAACTCAAGCACACAATATACTCACAACAGAACACAAAACACGAACAACACATTACCCACTCGAGTGCAGCCTATGCGCCGAGTTAAACAATAAACATTTACACAGATATCTGAGATATCATGATGTTTTTTACACCTATGTATTTTAAATTTATATCACCGATAAGTAGAAACGCGTCCACAACACATAACATGCAAACTTGGACACAAACGATATCTACTGGAGATTAACGGAGGCTGTGTTGATAGTACAACAACACATTTTTGGTTGACCAAATGTGATATTCTCCCAGAGTCGGAAGAATTCATGTTTGTCATTTACACCCAAAATTACAGAGAGCACATTACAAACACATTAGGTACATCAACATGGACACGTCTAACACAAACAAAGTACAAACACAGATTCAATCAGGTAGGTAAGATAATACACCAAAAACTCGCCACGAAACATAATAACCTTTCTGTGTGTTGTAAGTAGAAAGTACAAAATATACACCTCAAGTTGCACTTGATATATATATAACAATAGGCCAGATAAAACACAAAAATTAATTATTGTCATTCTCAACACAAACAATTTAGCTAATACACAAGCTGAGAAACACCGCAAATACACTGATATAGCTCAGGAACTTAAAGCGCAATGGAGAATGGGAACTGCTCTTACAGTACCCATTGTTCTTAGTACAACCGGAGTTATACCAAGAACAATACATCACAGTTTACACATTTTAGGATTCGATAAGAACATATACATACAATTACAAAAGGCAGTCATCATCAACACTTGCCAAATAGAACACACTTAATACCACTCAAATACAATATGAAACACAACACTCAATTCTCCCTGAACTGAAACAATGTTGCATACACAACGCATCATTACTGAAAGTGCATTACAAACACACAACACTTCAAGTACCTACCACTCATATGACACTTTTTACTCGTCCACATATGCTCAAACGCAAGCACACAATACAATCACAACATCATAACACACATGACATACTTACCTATAAACAACACATTACCCACTCGAGTGCAACCTATTCCCCGAGTTAAACAACAAACACTTACACAATAAACATCATATTACATTAAGTATGTTTTTTTCACATCTACTTTAAATTAATTTATGTATATTACTAGTGTTAATGTAATTGTTAATTTTTATTTATCATTTCTACACCCTAGAAATAATAGGCACAAAGTGGACTGTATTCATTTATTTATTAATCGTCAACCAACGACGACTCGAACCATTCTCTACATTCGTATATTTCAACAACTTATCAATTCCCACACCCAAAGGAGATTTATCCGCCAAAAAGGCACGTTTCAAATACTCTTAAACATATCGCCCCCCTTGAAGGAACCCAGTTCTTTTAAAATCAGAACATTGTAGGTATAACATCAGCACATCAACAAATAATAAAAACAAAACTGCAATTCGGTAATACAAACTCAAATTCCAATTACTATGCCTTATCTAAACAAGATACATGGCTAATTTAATAAATGAAATACATTTTCTTTGCCAAAATTGACAAATTAAACAACAAATTTTTCTTGAAGAAAATTAAATGTAAATTTGTCAACAATTTTTTATAAACTTAAGCCACATGCTCTATTGGTAACACACATAAACGATTAACTGTGCGTTTGACGACGCCACCGCGCACCCTTACTTCCACCACTCACGTAACACGGTCTTGCCCAGTATACAATTTCACCACTCTTTCCAACGGCTAATTAAGAGGAGAAACGTGATCTTCCTTCAGTAAGACAAATGGATCGATTTTAATCATATTTATGCAATTTTCTTTCCATTTAACTCTTGTTTGTAGCTCCGATAAGTATTCCTTTTGCCACCTTTTGACCTTTTCCAACAATATTGTATGATTGCCTGTAGCCGCTGCCATATTGAAAGTCGATTATCACTTATCAGGTAATTCCATAAAATTTCCCTGAGGGAATGATGTCAACGTTCGTCCAATTACAAAGTGAGCTGGCGTTAAAGCTGATAAGTCTGAGGGATCAGAGGATAGTGGATAAAGGGGTCTAGAATTTAGTATAGCTTCAATTTCATTGATCACAGTAGGTACTCAGTTCTTCAAACGTTAAAACTGATGTGTTACCAGCTACTCGCTTCCGCTTGAAATTAGATTTAAAACTTTTTATACCAGCCTCCCATATACCTCCAAAGTTAGGAGCACGAGTAGGTATAAAATGCTATCTAATTCTTTCATTTGATAAATAATCGCTCAAATTTTCAGAATTTGACTCAAGAAAACTATAAATCTTTGATAATTCATTTTTTGTTCCAACATAATTAAGAGCATTGTCTGAGAAGATATTCAATGGTTTTGCCCCGTCTGCTAATAATTCTACGAAATGTTGCAATGAATGCCTCTGTGGTCAACTCGCTCACTAATTCTAAATGCACAGCTTTTACGCTCATGCATATAAATAAACACACATAAACCTTCTGTGTTTTTGCAAACCTACCTTTTCTATCTTTTACATTAAATGGACCGCAAAAGTCAGTTCCAACGTTATAAAAAGGTAAGTAATTATTAACTGTCACTTCCGGTAAGTTTCCGATCAGATAATTTGAAACCTTTGGAAAAGCCTTAAAACATTTGACACAATTTCTAATGGGCCGAAATGGGCCAATATCTTTCTCGCATGTGACGACAACACCATTTGAGCACCAGCGTGTAATAACTAATAACCGCTCATGTTCGTGCTTAATGATAAGCTCCGTAAATATGTGATTCTTTGGAAGAAGTAATGAATGAATTTTATCAAAACATTCTTTAGAATTAGCAATTCTTCCGCATACTCTGATTAAATTATTATGCAAATATGGATTTAAACTTAAGATTTTACTATTGCACTATTGGATTTTAAACTAATTCCTTTTATTAAACTCTAAAGGGAAACATTCCTTCTGTACAAATTTTATTAAAGTATAAAGCGCATCATCCAATTCGTCTGGTACCAAGGCACCGTAAATTCTAGAATCTTTTGGTAGTTTGGAATTTTTTATAAACCTTACTAAGTTACTACATAAGCTACAATTCTGATAATTCTTGTAACCTTTGAAAACTTATTTACCAAAATATTTAGATAATTTTCTGTTTCAATTGTCACTGTGGTAATGCGTAATTCTGATATCTCAATATCTATAAGGTTGTAATTAATTTTCCAGTCGTAACTATTCAACGTCAGAAATTTAGGTCCTTCCCACCATAAACTATTATTTTCTAAAACTTTTGCGTTAACTCCCCGTGACAACAGGTCAGCAGGATTTTCGCTTGAACTTACATGATACCATTGATCACTGGAAGTTGTAATTTGAATGGTATTAACACGATTTGACACAAAGGTTTTTCACCTTGCAGGTTCACTCTTTATCCACGCTAGCACAAATTGTTGAATCTGTCCAATAATATCTCTTTGTAAAATTTATCTCTAAACAATCGATAACCTTTTTTGCTAATTCTGCTAGTAGCACTGCCGCGCATAATTCTAATCTAGACAAACTAATATTTTTCAATGGGGCTACGCGTGATTTTGCGCATAGTAATTTCGTACAAATACTACCGGATATGTTTACACATCGTATGTAAATACAAGCTCCAAACGCTACCTCAGAAGCGTCGGAGAATCCATGCATTTCTATTTCTACATGATCTGACATCACAACTCGTCTTTCAATTTTATAATCATTAATAATAGGTAAGTCATTAAGAAAAACCTTCCATTTCGATTGTAATTTTTCCGGAATTATTTCGTCCCATTTTAATTTTAACACCTAAACTTCTTGTATTATCAATTTTGCAATTATAATAACTGGTCATAACAACCCTAAGGGATCAAATATTTGACATATTACCGATAACACAATTCTTTTTGTTACATTACCTAATACAAAATTATGGTTAATTGAATATTGAATAATATCGTCATTAGAGTTCCAAAAGAGTTTGATAATATTCTAGATAAATATTTTTGTATTTGAAGAGCATCCTTTACTGACTCTACTTCAGTGAGTAGATCATCCATATAAAAGTCATTTTTTATAATGTTACTTATTTCGGGATACCTTTCCTTACACTCGTTTGCTACCAGACATCTGACTGCCAAAAACGGTGCAGACGCAGTGCCATAAGTCACTGTTTTTAATTCGAAACACCTAATACATACTATCCGATATGTCAGCTCGCCAAAATATTTTCTGAAATTTAGTTTGTTCGTCACTAATTAAAATTTGACCGTACATCTTAGATATGTCTGCCGTCATTACAATTTTATAAGTTTTCTAAATCGAGCTAGTACTTGAACTCGCAGAAGCATCGAACACTACTCGGCACTTACTAGTAAAAATCAATTGCAGGTCAGATACCACAAAGGGGGTAAATAGTAATAAATAAAACAACTCTAAACCTCCCCTTAGACGATGAAATTTAATGAAATACAGTCAAACTTGATGGAATATGAAGATGGTTATGTTTTTATGTTTTTTCGTCACGTAGGTACATAAATGTACAAAACACTACCCCGAATATATGGCAACACCAGCGGTAGTGAAATTAATTAATCATTTAAATTCCACTACCGCTAGTGTTGCCATTTATTGGGGCTAGTGTTTTGTACATTTATGTAGGTACGTAACCAAAAAACATAAAAACATAACCATCTTCATATTCCATCAAGTTTGACTTTATTTCATTAAATTTCATCGTCTAAGCACTCTAAGGGGAGGTTTAGAGTTGTTTTATTTACTGACTAGTAAGACAACTACTTACTTTTAATGACAGCATGGTGAGGCATATAATATCCTGCTAATAAACTATCCGAATTATCTCGAATCTCTACCATATGTGTTGTAAATTATGTGACGTGTAAATAATTGTTGATACAATTGAATTTTACAAATACATATACATATACATACTATATGTAATGTAATGTAATATGTCCTAATTTCTCATATTCTAACATAAATGCGCAATATTTTGACATTAAAACTTGATTTTTCTGCAATTTCCGCTCAAGTGACTCTAATCTACGTAAGGAATTATCTCGCGAACTACCTAACTCCTTCAAAGATTGCTTAAAAGCTATTTTGACAACAAATCTATCTTCATAATTTCTCCTAGTTGTGTCCTTAAAATAATTTTCACAGTATTGTGCTTCTGCAGTTAACATTATCCGTTTCTGTTCTACTTCTTCCACCTGTCAAAATCTAATCATTGTATCATTTAGCAATTTATTTTGTCTGCGTAATTAATATTTAAAAAACTAGCTGTTGTATTACTTGCCGGTAAATTCAAATTTCCTCCAATAATCCACCCAAACTGGGTATTTTGTAAAATTGAGATATTTTTACCTAATCTTTCTTGACCTAAACATAATACGGACCAAAACAGAGAAGGTCCTAGTAATATGTCGATTTCAGAAGACAAATTAAAATTGGGATCGGCTAATTGTAACCCTTTTGGTATCTTAATACAATTTCTATCAAATGAAACAGTGGGTAAATCGTCAGTTAATTTTGTTAACACTAAACAATCGATATCAATGGCAAAATTATGATAACACGACTTGAGTCATACATTTACCCTTTTATCAATATTAGTTAAAGTTTCAGCAATACCCTTTACAAGGAGATTAATTTTACGTGGTTGCACACCAATTTTTCGACAGAAATGCCTTGAAATAAAATTACTTTGCGAACTGCTATCAATTAAAACCCTACAGTTTATGTACTCGTTTTTATAATTTTTAACTTTAACAATGGCTGTCGATAGCAACACCTGTGCAATAGATTTTATGTCTGATAAGCAACTAACGCTCGGTGATTGCGCCTCAACCACCTGCTTATTATCATTGTTTACGCTGTCTTCAATCCCCAAACTAGCTTTCTCCAGCGCCGCCGCTTGACTTTAGCAGACCTAGGCAAAATGGCTCGAGGAGACCTATAATAAGTTAGGTAGGGTAGTTGGTTTTCCAGAATACAGTTCAACTGTGGTTCGCGGGAAAAAAATATAGTAGGTATCTTTGTATAGATTTGATAACGTAAAGGTAAGTTTCAAATATCTAGTTGCTAAATTTGCATTTTTTTCCAGAATTTACAATTTATGGGCGCGAGGCCTAAGTTCCGTGCCTTAGTTGCCTTACCCTTCCGGCGGCGCTGGCTTTCTCTTGCTCTAAATGCAATAAAATATTATGTGCCTTTTTACACTTATAATATTTATTTAGTTTACAATATGACGGCAAAGTGTTTATGCCGTAAACAATTTAAACATAATTTTAATTGTTTTACTGCGTTTATTCTATCCAATTCACATTTATAAATTTGATGACTGCTTACAGAATTGACAAAAATACAATCTTATCCGTTGAAGCAAAAGTTTTACTGATAACCTGTCTTTTACGTTGACCTGGTGCAGTTTGTGTTTTTAATTTATGTTTTTCAGATTTACTTAACTCAATTTTTTCTAAAACATCACATTTCGCATTTAAAAATTCGCTCATATTTGTCATGTCCGGTAATTCGTTTCTATATTGATACGCTTCCCAATCGCGCCTAAGTAATACCCTTGTTATAAACAAGGGTAATACTATCGAATTTATTTGCCATTATATAGATGATTAAACGATCCCAACTACCTACTTGTCGGTTCATTCAGATTGTTTAAGCACCTAAGATTTGTTGTTGTATTATCGTACATTTCTGTAGGTATAAACGATTCTTTTATAATTGCTGGGTAGGTATTCCTTTCCTATTCCATTATAATAAGTTTTTTATTCTCATACCTGTCAATTAAACATTGCCAAGCAGTGCGATAATTACCCGCCGATACATCAATTGATGTTATCGTCTCAATATCTTTTTCCACGGCACAGATGATCTTAAATACCTATAAGAATTTTTGTATATCAGTTAATTGCTCATTTTTATCTACTAACGCACTGAATGTATCTTTAAATTCTAGCCAATGACTATATTTACCGTCAAATGTTGGTAATCTGATATTCTGATAGGAGGTAACCGTATTAAAGAATTAATACCACCACTATTATTATTAATATTACTCATAGTCATAACTCATAACCATTGAATTATCTACAACCACAGAAGCATTTTGTTGTGGGAATGATGAACCTTGTTTTTCATACTGTTTAATTAAAGGGTTACCTTCGTTCATAATTTCAAAATAATTATCCTCAAAATTATATCTTTCATCCTCATCAACTTCCCTTCCCTCTAACAACTCTATTTCTGATTGCAACTCATTAAATTTTTCCAAACAAGGCTCTATTTTATCTAAGCGTAATTTTAATTGAACCAACGTAATATCTATCGTCAAATTCTAATGATTTAATTGATTCAATATAATTTTTCAAACGTCTTAAATTAGCTTTAATTATTTTTTTTTCTATTTTTGAGGCCCACTGCATCAGGCATCTTTTTGTAATTGAAACCACACAAATTCTACAAAATATATAGGTAAAATATGGGTTACGTGATAAGAGAGGATCTATATATGGACACGTGCAGACTATCATACCTCCGCCTTCTTGGGACACCTGGAACACTGATCATTTCTTCGCTATCGCCAAATGTCTTCGTATCTCGCCTCGAAATACCATAAGTTAACTTATTCGGCTCGAATTGAGCAAATGTTAATGTACCTAATTGTTAATTTTTATTTGTTATTTCTACCCTAGAAATAATAGGCGCAAAAGTGGACTGTGTTCATTTATTTTTAAACGTCAACCACGACGACTCTAATCATTCTTTCACATACATCTTTTCAACCACTTTTCAAAAATCCCACACCCAACCTGCTGAGGTATAAAGAGGGGATTTATGCACCAAAAAGCAAGTTTAAAATACTCTTAAACAGATATAGATACATGTTTTTATAGTGCATCTTGATAAAAGATACATGTTTATGTTTATTTATTTTCCTTTAAATAATAATTAAATTATTTCTCATTAGGTTAATGTACCTAGCTTCTCTTAATACATTCTTGCATTCAATGTGCAAAAGGTTAAAAGTTATTGCTTGTCATTTATAATTTAAAAGATTTATTGCAAATTGTACATTTCTAGGTAAATAATATCTTTGTAGGTATTTAGTTATGTTGACACAAGGGTCAAGGGATTTGTGAATCATGCTACTGTAATCACATATAATAACCGAGACGTGTGTATATGTTTGTGTTGCTGTACACTTTTCCGACAGTCGCCGAATCCTGACGAATGCGGATGTGATATTTTAAAACCATTGAATAAAGAATAGAGAGGAAGGAGAGTATCGTATCATTGCTGCTTAAAAATTGGCGACGGAAGTTCAGCCATTTGCAAACCACTGTTGAGTCATCTTTGTTTACATTTTGGTCGTGTTGACAATTCACCATAACCTGCAAAATTTGAAATATTCATTTATTGATTGTTACAGTCACTGAACTCCAATTTAAGGCATCTGCATCACGGGACCATATATTTCGCTTGGAGTACAAACATAACCTTTACTGCCCTTTACTTGTTTAAAAAATTTATTTTGTTCGATCGATATTTCATTCAAGTGGATCGCAGCCCTTAAAAGAAGCGATAACTGAATTAAAACTTAAATAACGGTCGTGTATGTTCGAGACATTTTATAGCAGGTACATTTATGAGATCATAAATCATAATGTTCTCATAAAATAAAATCCCGAACGTTAAAGGGCCCCATTCATGTTGAGATAGGTATCGATACATGTCGCAAGTATCAGTAATCAGTATAGAGAGACAAATCTCGACGTGTATGTGGAAGTATCAGTATCGCAGTCTCAGTAATCCACTTGTCTAGTTGTTTGTCGCACTGCACTGCGACCGTGTACATATTAGGTGTCGTAAAACACAGTAGTTTTGCATTTAGTTATTGCAAGGGTATTGCAGAAAATCGTGAATTTTGGGAGGACTTCCTCAATGCTTATAAACATCTTCGGCATCAAACAATAATAATTTTGTCCATACTCTCTTTCGTCGACGATTTTCTTATAAGCACTCTATTAATACTACTGATGAAGCTGCTATTACAGCTTCAGGAGGAACCGTTTCACTTCTATATGAAAAACACGAAATATGTATGCACATTTCGAAAACTAGTATCATTACAAACCTGTGTGAATGGAGCTCTCCGTTTGAGACAAATCTCAGATACATGTATCGCTGCATGTCGCGATACACGTATCGATACCAATCTCAATGTGAATGGGGCCCTTAAAACTGCACCATAATAAATATGTGGTTACCTTTCTTTCTTTTTGGTAACATGTCATGACGACTTGCTACTTGTTAATTACCACAATCGACATTTGAGTGTTATCGGTGTTGCACTGTTGGCACTTAGATTTAGTTGCAATCATACAACAGTATCTAGGATATTTCGTAGAATTTTAGAAATACTATATGAGAAGTTGCAGGTAATTTAAATTAGGATATAATAATATTCTACCATTGAGTAAATGAATTCTACTTTATCACTACAATCAATTAATTTTATTGAATAAGGATTAATCTTTACAACACTTATTTTACTTAAATAACGACTGGAATGTTCACTATCTAATGTCTTATAATAATCACTGTAATTAAATTATCCATGATGAGTACCAAAAAACACTATACTGCTTTATTACAAATGTTTGTTTACTTGCTATTTTAGGTTATATGTGTTGTACTTCAGGCGAAATTCATGACGTCACATGCAGTTGTTTCTGTCAATTTCTATTTAACAGGAAACGTGTTAGTAGCCATTTTGCAACCACTTTGATTTCAAGGTCGAGGGCATATACTCCTTCCTCTCTATTCTTTATTCAATGTTTAAAACCAAAGCGTTGAGTGAATTTCACTCAACGACCAAAGCTATTATAAATTTATAACCTACAAATTAATGCTACAATTACTTAACCTAAGAATTACAGATGCCCCCCAAACCTTTACCTAAATATTTTTTTCGAAGTAAGTTTTAAACATTTAGTATAAAAGTCTGTCATCTTATTCAAGCGGTATTTGTGTCTAAATATATTTTCTTTACTTAGAAAATACGTTCAAAGTTTCCTTATGGAGATTACGTGTAAAATAGAATTCGCTATTTGTGCTTATTTTTCGGTAAAAATTTTGTGTAAACATGCAAAGTTTGTCTGTCCGAGGTCCTTAACCCATTTCGAACATTAAAACAATGCCAGAAAGTATTTTCGTGAAAATTTTCAAAATGACAAGTATCGGAAACTTTTTCTCGGTAACATAGAAATTTAATTATTTCAAGTTGAAAAGTTATCCAAATGATGAAAAATGATTCTATTATGCCTCGCGTTTACATTTTCATCGTTAAAATGATGTAAAAAGCAGCAACAGCATTCATCGTAGACTAATTTATGTGTCCCGATACCTTCTTTCGGTAACTTTCGAAATGTACATGTTTGTGTGCTTATTTCGAATTTAGAGATTTTGAACGATGGACGATGTCGTCAGTAACATATATAGTCGAATGTTTTCACCGAGAAAAATGTTTTTGTCTACATATTTAACTTCATTAGGTAATCTTGATGAAAGTAGGTGGCAAGTGTATGGTTACGTTACACTACACTTCTAAATATACAACTTATATTGTAATTAAGAGGAAGTAAAATCCATATTTAATGCTGCACATATGCGTGTAAATGATGCCTTTAGTTAGTGAAAAAAACAAAAATTTGAAACTGTTTAAGGTAGAGAAGGTCTCTCAATAAAACAGATGTTATGCAACGTTAGACCAACTTCTATTTGTACATTTTATGTTTTATGGTATTTTTAGTTTTACTATAGTTAAAGATGAATGTTAAAACGTTCTCCCTAAGGCCATTCGCATTCCCAAGAAGCTGCCAGTGTCCAAATTGAGTTCTTTTACATTCAAAATTCATTCTAAACTATCCTTATGAAGTTCACATGAATTTTGTCATATTTTCGTTAATATTTGGGCAAAAAGGGCGTAATTAATATTGTGAAAGGCCCATTATGTATTTTTGGTATCAAATCTATTTCAAAAAGTTTTCATGTTACATTTTTTTAATAATTTGTGAAAATTTACTATAGGTACATAGATAGGTAGGTAGGTATAGAGTCGAGCGAATTCGTATATCTTCATCAAATATGAACCGATTTTTGTAATTTTTACGTCAAATGAAAATAAAAATCTTTTATCTTAGTTACGTTAATAACTTGCTAAATTACAGATATCTACCGAGTCAAAAATCTGAAAAGGTACAAAAATGTACATTTTTTTGCTTTTTCTCCCCTATCGAAGGCCTAAATATCATTTTTTTAAAGTAACGATGACATTGATAATCTACGGAAAAAAGTAATTGAATTTGATTTTAAAGAAAAAACAACGAGAAAATTTCTCCGGGAAGTGTTTTTTTTCTTTTTTTGTTCGTCAAATTTGAAGCCTTTTTTTTAACACCCTGTATAAGTATCCGTTGTGGAAATGGTACGTTTCGAAACCGACATTAGTTGTCTTTGTACTGCCATCAAATTTTCTCTATATCTCTCTTATGTTCAAAGATACGAATGATCACTATATAATAACCGAGACGTGTGTATATGTTTGTGTTGCTGTGCACTTTTCCGACCGTCGCCGAATCCCGACGAATGCGGATGTGATATTTTAAAACCAAAGCTATTATAAATTTATAACCTACAAATTAATGCTACAAGCTACAATTACTTATAGATACCCCGCAAACTACGTAAATATCTGCACTAATTTTTTTCAAAGTAAGTTTTAAACATTTTAGTATAAAAGTCCGTCATCTTATTCAAGCGGTATTTGTGTCTAAATATATTTTCTTTACTTAGAAAATACGTTCAAAGTTTCCTTATGGAGATTACGTGTAAAATAGAATTCGCTATTTGTGCTTATTTTTGGATGAAAATTTTGTGTAAACATGCAAAGTTTGTCTGTCCGAGGTCCTTAACCCATTTCGAACATTAAAACAAAGGCAGAAAGTATTTTCGCGAAAATTTTCAAAATGACAAGTACCTATCGGAAACTTTTTCTCGGTAACATGGAAATTTAATTATTTCAAGTTGAAAAGTTATTCAAATGATGAAAAATGATTCTATTATACCTCGCGTTAACATTTTCATGGTTAAAATGATGTAAAAAGTAGTAACAGCATTCATCGTAGACTAATTTATGTGTCCCGATACCTTCTTTCGGTAACTTTCGAAATGTACATGTTTGTGTGCTTATTTCGAATTTAGAGATTTTGAACGATGGACGATGTCGTCAGTAACATATATAGTCGAATGTTTTCACCGAGAAAAATGTTTTTGTCTACATATTTAACTTAATATCTATTGATGAAAGTAGGTGGCAAGTGTATTGTTACGTTACACTATACCAAAGAGAATACCTATACTTGGACTATACTTCTAAATATACAACTTATATTGTAATTAAGAGGAAGTAAAATCCATATTTACTGCTGTACATATACGTGTAAATGGTGGCCTTTAGTTAGTGAAATAAACAAAAATTTGAAACTGTTTAAGGTAGAGAAGGTCTTTCTATAAAACAGATGTTATGCAACGTTAGACCAGCTTCTATTTGTACATTTTATGTTTTATGGTATTTTTAGTTTTACTATAGTTAAAGATGAATGCTAAAACGTTCTCCCTAAGGCCATTCGTATTCCCAAAAAGTTGCCAGTGTCCAAATTGAGTTCTTTTACATTCAAAATTCATTCTAAACTATCCTTATGAAGTTCACACGGAATTTGTTATATTTTCGTTAATTTTTGGGCAAAGACTATGTGCAAAGACGTAATTAACATTGTGAAAGGGCCATTATGTATTTTTGGTCTCAAATCTATTCCAAAAAGTTTGCATTTTACATTTTTTTTAATAATTGGTAAAAATTTACTTTAAGTAGGTAGGAACGAATTCGTATATCTTTACCAAATATCAACCCATTTTTGTGATTTTTACGTCAAATGTAAGTAAATGTAATCCTTTATTTTAGTTACTTTAATAACTTGCTAAATTACAGATACCTACAGGGTCAAAAATCTGAAAAGGTACAAAAACGTAAATTTTTTTTCTTTTTTCAAGCAACTAAGCCAGCTCAACAAGGTGTGATATTTTAAAACAAAAGCTATTACAACCTACAATCACAGATACCCCCTCCCCCCAAAGCACGCAAAACGCGAGAATCGCGTGTACCCCCGTTTATATGTAATATAATAGGTACACGTATTTATAAAGTGCAATAAGGGAGATATTTTGCGGTACAAAAGGTATTGCTTCTTCTTTTTGTCTTATATTTTTTACAATGCTAGCACAGCATCCAAAAGGTGACGTGATTTCATGTACTGGGGGATTCATAAAGGTTTCAGCATTATACCGTCACGAGTTTGTGGACGCTGGGGAAAGGAAGGAGGTACTCAAGGTTTATCAAATATAATAAATGAGATTATGCCAAATTTAATTGCTTAAATTTTTACAAAAATGTTAGAATTTGTGTCTTTTAATGTATCTTACCTGTTTCCTTAATGGATACTGCTGCAATTGTATCTAGATACAAATTTAGATACATTCTTTATTCTTTTATAGTATCTCAGATACGTCTCATTTAAAATGTATCTAGACTAGATGATGTATCTAGATACTTTACAACACTGGTTGGTGGTCTCACCCTTCTTTTGTTTACTTGTGGTTCCCATTATTTTTCTTACTGTTGTGTTTTTGTTTTTGATGACGTGTCCATACCAACATAGGCTTTGTGCTTTTATGTGTTTCATAGTAGGGCCGGCGCTAAGGTCTTTGACGCCTACCTGCCAATTGTGCTCAAGCGTCCACGTCCCTCAAATTATGCGCATAATCGTTAAGAAACAAAATCATGACTTCAGATTAATAAAGTTTAAAATGATGGTTTTAATATGTCTAATTCTGCACATATTTTAATTGATATCAAAGCCAAATTAACTAACCAATTTTTTGACATACTTGTTCTCAAGTAAGTTTTTATTAATTTTAACTTTGAAAAAGGACCGCTCACATTGACCACATTAACGGGTAACGCAAGAAGTATTTTTAAAGCAATTGAAAAATGCGGGAGGGACGATATACCTACCTAATTAAAGTTATCGAAAAAGGAGTTTCAATATATTTTAAATTATGAAAAATATCCCGGAAAACACAATTCGTCATATTGCATTTATACGTCTTTATTGTCGCCATCTTTCAGAAAAAGCTCCAAATTGTCACAGTGTCTGATCTATACTTACTCTTGTAAGAATAATTTTAAGTTTCCAACGCGCGATGTTCATATTTTTGTCTGGAAGCAAGCATGTTTAGGGTAGGTACCTATAGATATGTCATGCAAAGTTATGAGATAGTAAATGAGTACCTATGTATAATTCTTTATTTTAGAACAGATTGTTTGTGCTTCGTGTTGGGTTTCCTTGTTGAAATTTTCATTATGTATATTCAAAATTTCAAAAAGTTCATCGTACATTTCTTCTAATTGATACCTACCGTAGATAGAGGACGGATTGCATTTATTCTACTCTCCCATCGCGTTTCTGAAGGTTGTTGCAATGTTAAATTATTTATGAATTTTATAAAACGGCCCAACGTTTAGTAAAAAAAATTATAGATAGTTACATAGTTTATTTCCATTTTTGTTTGTTTTTTCAGTTATTGTTTCTTTTTCTGTTGCCTCTTAGCATGTATTCTTCTGGACCTAATTGTACATTAAAATCTCCAATACTGTTATTACAGTATCATGTTGGTGTATTTTTTCGTTTGTTTTAGCTTTTTAACTGCGGTGGCAAGACTTTACCGGATGGCCTGGGGTTGAAAAGGGAATCCAAAGGTCCTCCCCGGGAAAAATGTTAAAAACTAGCTTTAAGTGTTTGGTTTTGAAGTTTTTTGAGATTATTATTACAACAAGTTATTAACTAAACCACATGTAGGTACAATAATTATCGTTCACACACAAGAATTGTCATAAGATGACGATTATAGACATATTTATTAGTTATTGCAACTTAGTTTTTACAAAAAAAGACTATTTAAAGTTTATCGTTATTATTTACTTACATTTGATTTAATTCATTCTTTTTCATCGGTGTAACAAATGTAATTAGGTAGGTAATTAAATTTTAGCTTATTTTCAAGTTGTACTGGACCCGTAATTCTGCCACCCCCAAATGATGCCTAGGGCCTTTTCTGTTGGTGCATAGGCGTTTTTTTGTTTTGCCTTTATCTTAATCATTGAGATTCTTCCATTCATTAGGTACTTCAAATTAGTAGTATGTTGCCTTTTAGCTTATTGTTAATCATAAATCCAGTACCATTCCTTCCTTTCTTTTCATCTCCATATAGTTGTATAAAGTTTCCAGTACTTACCTACTTATTTCTTCTTGTCCCTTCCACCTTATTTCTTGCATTGCGAATATATCTAAATTGTATGCTTGCTACTTCTTTCAATTTGCCTGATTTCAGTAATGTCATAAAAGATAAGGATTCTTTTTAAATTTACCTCTACTATCTTTATTTTTGTGTCTTGCTTATCTACTTTTTGTTGATGTTTAGATTTAGTTGATCTGCTTTTTCCATTTTTTTACGCTTAAGTTTTCTCTGTGTGCTGTGTGTGTTCTCCTAATTAAACCACAGAGTAAATACCTACGGATGGAGAAGCGACACTTACGGCGGTTTCTTTGATGTTTGAAACGCTAGACTGCCATCCTAAAAGGAATATTTGAGTCTTGAACGGTATTGTTTATTAAAATATCCAATATACAGTGAGCGGCTATAAATTATGGAACAAATTTATTATTTTACAAACAACTTATTTCAGATAAAAATCCTGAAATACGTCGATTTTTATTTTTTGTTGGGCACATTTTAGCATAAAATTTTTTTACCAAAAAGTCAACATGACGCCCACGCGCCATTTTGTAAAAAAAATTTAAATGAAGAAGGCGGTCATGTGGAACATCGTTGGAAAACTCTTAAGAATGGAAATTCAAATCCCAAATTTGAAAACAATTGATTAAGGCAAAATGGCGACCTTTCCAATGCGTCACTATTCTCCTTTCTGGAACGCTTTAGCTGACTTATATCACATGATATTAAGTACGTCTGATTATGTACTTTGTTACAGAAATAAAATTACTTTTTTGAAATTCGAAAGTGTTTTTTTGAAAAATTTAATGCGTTCCGGAAAAGAGAAAAGTGACTCATTGAAAAGGACACAAAAAACTAAAAAATAATATTTAACATTAGTCAAAATATAATTTACAGCTACTGATGGTTGTATCTACAACAGATTTCTGTAAAATGCGCGTGGGATTTCAACGTAGGTAATATTGCAACTTAGTGTTGGTATATGGTAGATCAAACTGAATAAATAACAAAGAAAACAAGAACAAAGTTGTAATAAATTTCATGTAGGTATAAAGCCCAAAATGTGTGCAATAAAAGTAGGTAATTTGCAGTTGATTGCAGTAGGTACCTATTTCATATTCTATTGTTTCAAAAGTAGTACATGAATTTAATTTCAGAAAACTCAGTAAGTTTGTGTCCAAATATTGTGTTGTACCTATATTTGAATACATGGATTATAGAATGAAACAACTGCATGTGTTTAGGCCTTCATGGCCATACCCAACCTGCTCTCATTCTAGCTATACTCAACCAGGTGTGGTTGGCGCATGTTCCAATTTATTAACATACATTACATCTTCCCTCAACAAATACAAATTTCCTTTAATACATCTTTCCCCCCAAAATACACTACTTAACCACTTTTCAATTACCCTGCTTGCTTATCAACTACCTACACCTACTAACACCTTATCTAAATCTTACTTTTCTAAATTTAACCGGACAATATAATTCTGGGTTTTGTTTTGTGCTTCCCATTCACAGCCATTTTCTATTTCACTATCATGCAAAACAACACGATTGTGATAGGGAGAAAAATATTGATATCTTGCATATTTGCGTCTCTTCATTCTATTATTAATGACATCTTTAACTACTACTGATCTGAGAGTGTCTCCTTTCCCAACTATAGTAGCAGGACGCCACTCATTGCCATATCTATAGGTCACTTTCTGACTTCGACTTTCGAACTCTTATCGTATTGTGCTTTCACTTTGTCCTTCCTTTCGGAGAGAAATTTTGGAAAATTCTTAATTACTTATTTTTAGTTTCAGTGACTGTTTAGATATTGGCAATAAGGTTCTTGTTCTTTTGGAAAATAACAATTGTGCCGGAGAATACTTTGAACACATCACTGGCGTATTCCTGTATTCCAGTAAAATTTCTTTCAGGTCTACATTTACATCTACTGATTTTTTAATGAATTTTTTACAAATACCGACGTATGTACCTATCTTTCACAGGGATTCACCAAGCCAAGTAGCTTGACTTGAAATATAATAGCTTGGCTTGAGCTTGAAAGGCAAGCTTTTTAAGAAGAAAAGCTTGGCTTGGCTTGATGTTTACGAATGCAGGCTTGGCTTGGTTATCAAGCTTTATCAAGCTTTCCCAAGCTTTATCAAGCTTTTTTTATCGACTGTTGAGTGCTTAAGTAAGCGATTGTTAACTATTAGTTCTAACAAATTATCTGAAAATGCCGAAGAACCGTTATTTAGGCCGTACATTTTTCAGAATATCTACGCATTCACATTTTCTAATTTATAATTTTTATGATTTCTGAGTTGGTACAAATAAAAAACCGTTGCAGGGCATCACCTGATAGCCGTATCATTTTACAATTAAGAACTAATGTTACAGCGCCAGCGCGACGTTGCAACAGATTTTGTACAAAGTACCATTGCGCCCATTGCGATTTTGAGAAATGTATTATGTAATTTTCTACAAGGATTTTAAGTAAAATATTCTTTTCTTACTAAATCGAATCAACATACCTACCTACTAATGGTATATTTTGTTTGAGTAGAGCACAGACTGTCTCAAATATACTCTGAATTACACGTGAGTACTGCTTTTGTACCGAATGAATATACATATTTTATGGTAGAATGCAAAATCATCAGCTGGATCTTCTAAGAATTATGTTCCAAGGAATAGTAAAAAAATGCTTAGAAGTATAAGCTTGAAAGCTTGACTTGGAAAAGCTTGAAAACTCAAGCTTTTCCACAAAGAAGCTTGGCTTGGATAATACTTAAGCTTGGCTTGGTTTTTTGTAGGCTTGACTTGATTTTATATCAAGCTTTAAAAATTCAAGCCAAGCCTGTGAATCCCTAATCTTTCACTTAAATCTATTTGATTTTGTATAATAGGGACTAACTGTCACAATTTCACAATTTCACGCTTTAGCAAAATTTTTACAATAAAACGAACCAACCGTTACATTGTCTGCAATCAATTTTACTGGATTTCTTTTAAAGGTGCGTATCCACCTAAAAAATCATTTTTTTGCCAATGCTTGCAAATGTTTGCAATTCAAAATTAAAATGTGTCTCCACAAGCAAAATATTCGCAAACAGCTGTACGTTTTCCATCATTTGTTCGTGTTCCGCGTGTCGACATGGAACCGATAAGAAAACGTAGTGCCGTGGCTTTCATAATTATGTCTGTTTTAACTGAAAATGAGAATACAATAGTAAAAACAAAAAGAGAAAGGATAAGATTTGGACATCCCAGTTTTTGAAAACAAGACGGCCAATGCAATTGCTACCTGACATAAAAAGAAATGATAAAGAGTGTGACCAAACTTTATTAATGTAAGTTTTATGCGTAGGTATAATAGTCCGCACTGAAAAGTTACACTCTCTCACTGCGACCACGTCTCCACCTAAATGCACAACACGCACGCACAATCAACAAATCCCTTTGATGTACCGGCATCACTCGGAACACGGACAAAAATGATTGCTAACAATTGCTAACGTTTGCGAATGCACGTCGTTTTTGTCTCCACCGAACAACTATTGAGTTTGCAAATATTTACTAACAATAATTGCAATCATTTTGCGCGCTTGGTGGATACGCACCTTAATATGTTTGATATTTCTATTTCTATTGAATCTTTGGACTTTTGTAATTTCAACTCTACCCATTTTGAAAAATAATCTATAACTAAATAGTTTTTGTTTGCATATTCTAACTAAAATATCACAACCTATTATTTCAAACGGTAATTTCGGAATTGTATGACATAACATCGGTTCCTTTATATTTCTATTGCGATATCTTTGACACACTTTGCACTTAGATATCAATTCTTCAATATCGGAGTCCATGGCTGGCCAATAAAATAACGATTTTGCTCGTTGTTTAGTTTTCAAAATACCTAAATGAGATGAATGAACTTTATTTAGAATTATCTGTTGCAATACCGCCGCGCCGGTACAATAATTGATTGATTCATGAATAATAATCCATCCTCAAAACTAATGTTATTTCACTTATTAAAATAAAATTTGACGTTTTGTTCTACTTTAGTAGGTACTTAATTGATTTTGGCCAACCATGTTTACAATTACTTACATTACATTTCTTAATACGCTATCTTCCCTAGTCTCATCTTGTAGAGTGTAGATTATCTTTTAAATTATCGCTCACATTTACCACATGAATAACATCGTTTAAATCATAATCAACTTGAGTATTATCACCTTATGGCATTTGCAATATACATATACATTTTATTTCCCGGAATGTACTTTACATCGAGATCATAAATTGATTGATAGTTTCATACTTATGCGTTTCAACTTGTTTGAATTAATTTTGTTAATTTCTTTCTGCATAATGGACCCTAACGGTTTATGATCTGTTTGAACTGTTACTTTTTTACCATAAATATAATGATGAAATCGCTTGCACGCAAACAAAATTGCTAAAAACTCTTTATCAATTTACGCATAACGCGTTTCTGCTTCTGATAAGCTTTTCGACGCAAAACATACAGGTTTGTTGTCTTGCATTAATAGGTACGCAACCAATCCCATTCTTACTACTGTCAGTTTCAACTACAACTTCCTTTTCATTATTAAAATTTTGTAATTCTGACGCATTACAAATTATAGATACGTTTAATTTCATTCAAACATTTAGTGTGAATATTATCAATCCATACAAAGCGCTGTTTGATTTGCAATATCTGGTATAAATTATAAAAGCTCGTAAGTAATTTACCATTCCTAGTAATCGTTGCAAATCCTTCTTATTTTGAGGCACATCGTAATCTAAAATCGCTTTTGACTTTGTTCTTCCTGGATCCATTTCTACAACACCCTTACGAAAAACATATTACCCTAAATATTTAACTTTATCAGTTTTAAACTGAAATTTGTTTAAATTAAACTTAATATTTAACTTTCTAGCTTTATCAAATACATTTTTTAATATTGACGGTAACACTTCAATATGTCGTAACTCACAAGTCGGTACTTTTCAGGAAACACTAAAAATCATTATTCAATATGTCTTATACCTATCGAGCATTTCACTCCGACAAATAAATAATGCCTAAGTCTAACTTAATAATAGAAAAGTTTGTTAATTATCGAAATTAATGTTCAATCGTTTGAAATAATGTTTTTTGTATAGAACCTTTGACACTTGTATAAAATAAGTATTAAATAATATGGAGAAAAGGCAATTTTGCTTACCGACGGATAACATACAATTTTACGACAAATTGCAATCGGCTTCACATTTACGCCATATTGTTTCTAACTTGCTATTGGCTGGAGTGACTTTATCGATTTTTTATTGGGCGTGGTATATTTTGCCTCTTAATGGCGGCCGGACTAATCACTTGGTAGTTTACCTTTGATGGGCGTGTAACTTTTATTTGGATTTAGAAAGTTGCTAGGATACCACCGCTGGGTTCATATAAACTCGCCCAAAATTTTGCCTCCTAATGACGGATGGGCGGAGCTAATAGCTGCTTGTCGTCACTGGTGTATTCGCTTATTCCGCAACCTAAGCCAATAGAAATGTTTTAAAAAACGTGTTGAGATGAATTTAGCAAATTAGGCGCGAAATATACTTACATTTGTCTAAAATGGGACTTACGACATATTGAAGTGTTACCGTCGAATTTCATTGTAATTTTTCTTACTTTCAGCATAAATTAACAAATCATCCATGTATATAAATACACCTTCTAGGTATATCACCAAAAAGTTCCGTGTTAAACTTTTGCAAAATGTTTGGTACTATTTTTAGACCAAACGGTAGCCTTTTAAATGCGTTGCGTAGCATCCAAATATTGTGGAAAACACAAAATATTTTATGCAATCTTTTACCAATTGTATTTGCCAAAAACCATCTTTTAAGTCTATTACCGAAAAAATACTGGCGTCCTTTAATTTCGCCTTCAAATCCTCTAAGGTAGTGTTCGTCCTTAACGCTTTTGTTAATCTCTTTTGGATCTAAACATAATCGCAAGGTACCGTTCGGTTTTTGCACGATTACTAATCTACTCGCCCATTTTGTTGGCTTATCATACTTTTCGATTATGTCCATTTGACTTAATCGATCAAGTTCACATTTAACTTTATTTCTTAAACTAAGAGGAGTTCTAGAAGGATGTTTAGACGACGGAGTAGCATTTTCCTTAATCTCAATTGAATAATTACGTGGAAAACATCCGATTCCCGTAAAAACGTCCCTATACCTTTTCTACAATTTCTTTCGTTAAATGCATTTGCATTGGTAACTGTTTTACCTGATCTACATTTGTTTTAACGATATTTAATTTTACACTAGTGCTTAAGCCTAAAATTGCTACTGAACTCAATTTTGTGACTATACTAAACTTTCTTTAAAATAACCAACTTTCGTCTTTATCATTAAATCAACCATTCCGCAATTTTCAATTTTCGAGCCCCTGTAGGCCTCTAATTTTATTTTAGTCGAATTCAGTACCAGATCTCTGTTTTCCGATGTCAATAATATGTTCTGGGAGATTAAATTAACATCTGATCCCGTATCTACTTTAAATAAAACCGGCATATTTTCAACGTTTACTTGACTTTCCACGCCAACGTATTAACGCTATTTACCAAAATCGAATCGCAATAGTAATCTTCCACATTTGTTATTGAATGTAATCTATCTTTAGCGCGACATACCTTTGAAAAATGATTTAAACTTTTACACTTGAAACACTCGCGCCCTATTGTGGGACACTGATATCTTTCATGCACATTTTCACAATATGTGGGTAGATACATCTTTTGACAACACTGCCATTGCTTAACTTTATCGTTGTAGCTCGAATTACATTATCTTTTCCACGATGAATTTCTACAATGCGACCTAAAGGCCAGTGAAGTGGAGGAGCATTATCTTCTTGAATCAGAACTATGTTCCCCTCAGCTGCAAGATCAGGCAGTCGCTTAAACCACTTTACTCTTCTTTGATACTCAGGTGCAACTTCCCTTGACCACCTTTTCCAAAAGTGCTGCACAATTTGCTGCATTCGGTTAAATATGTGCAAACCACAGGCATTGCTCTGTGTAAAATCATGCTCAGGTAGGGAAGTAAGAGAACGAAGGATTAAAAAGTGACCAGGAGTCAACGGGTTTAAGTCTCTAGGAATATCAGGTAAAATAGATAATGGTCTGCTATTCAAAAGAGACTCGATTTTTGTCAAAACAGTGTAAAAGTTTTCAAAATCCAAATTAGTATTTCCGAGAACACGGGTCAAGTGAAACTTCGTTGACTTTACTGCACTCTCTCAGAGACCTCCCTCGTAAGGGCTTCTAGGGTTGATAAATTCCCATCTTATCTGATGTTGACTTAGCTTATCAACAATAGTATCTCTTACATCTTTTTTGTTAAAAAATTGATATAAATCTATTAAGTAGATAATTCTTTGCACCCACAACATTTTTCGCATTATCGCTCGTAATACTAGCTATAAATCTACTCAATACATCAATAAAACATTGTGTCCTCAAGCTGGTAACTAGTTCTAAATGCAAGGCACAGTTGTCATGCAGACAAAAATACAAATATAACCCTTTATTAACTTAAAACCTCTTAGCTTTCGATCCTTTATTTGTATAGGTCCAGCATAATCTAACCCTACATGGTAAAATACAGGTAGGTATATTTGAATTTATTCTTGTTGATGGCAGATTCCCCATATGTGGATGATTGAATTTAGGATTTACTCTTACATATGATGCATTTTCTTACAACTAGTTTGGCAATACTTTTGCCTGAGATAGGCCAGAAATATTCACGCACTAATGATAATAATTGCTGAGGACCACAGTGCAAATAAGTTAAGTGATAATGTATAAAAACTGATAAAGTCAAATAATGATTTTTAGGAAGAAGTAAAGGATACTTTTTATCATAATGAAAATTGGAGTAACCAATCCTACCACCTACTCGGATGCAACCATCCTTGTTAAGAAAGGGATTCAAAGATTGAATAGTAGAACTTTTTAGGTTACTACCTCTGATTAACAACTCTTTTTCCTGTGCAAAAACTTCTTGTTGGCACATATATACTAGGTCTTTTGTCGATTCCCTCAACTCTTCAACAGTTAAGCAAGAAATTATACGAATACTTGTGTTTTTACAATTATAAATGAATCTTCGAACATATCCAAAAACTCTCTTTAATTTCAGGAAACATGAAAATTTATCAAAAACAAAAATATTTTTGATGTCTCTAAGTGAAGAATTTTCTTTGGCTTCCAATGGTTCATCTTTAATGAGAAGCGATGAAGTTTCAAAGCTGCTGTCTATAGAATTTAAAAAACTTGGACCACTTAACCAAAATTTATTATTAATTAAGTTTTTTGGATTTACTCCTCGAGAGATTAAATCACTAGGATTATTTTCAGAGGTTACATGCCTCCAATTCTCTATAAATGTCAACTCTTGGATTACAGCAATACGGTTAGCCACAAAAGTCTTGTATTTATTAGGAGCGGGGTTAACCCAATTCAAAACTACTTTAGAATCGCTCCAATAAAATGTCTTGTTAAAATTCACATCAAAGTTTTTTACAACGTCATTTGCCAATTCCGCAAGTAGAACGGCAGCACACAGCTCTAAACGAGGGATACTAATTGTGTGAAGAGGAGCTACTCGTGATTTTGCTGTTACTAAATTACAACATACACAATTTGCAGTTACGCATCTTATATAGAAACAAGCACCATATGCTATAGAGCTTGAATCACAAAAACCATGAATCTCCAAATGAACAAAGTTAGAAGGTATAAGACAACGTGGTACAGAAATTTGGCTGATGAATTTAAGTTGACTCTGAAATTCTCTCCAAATATTACTCAAACTTTGTGGAATCTCCTGGTCCCAGTCAATTTTTTGTTGCCAAAGAGACTGTAAAAGTAATTCCCCTTTTACAATGATGAGAGCTAAAATACCTAAAGGATCATACAATTTTGCTAGAGTAGATAAGATTGACCTTTTAGTGTGCGGTGCATCTGGACAATCGAAAGAAAAATTAAATAATATTCTATCCTCAACGGAATTCCAACTGATACCTAGAGCTTTAGCATTAGCTCTCTCGCCAAGAGGTACGGTAGCGGAAATATGCTCTGTGTTGGAATCATCTAAAACATCTACACAGTTAGATAGAAAGAAGCACCCATTTTCTAAAATGTTTGAAACTTGCTCTTTGATTAAGAACAGTTCCTCCTTTGATCTGCAACTGTAGGTGCAAAAGATCATCCATATAAAAGTTCTTTTTGATAACTTGACAAGCCTTTGGATATTGGGCTGCAAATTTATCAGCCAAATAAATGAGACATCGTGTGGCCAAAAAACTTGCAGAGGTAGTACCAAATGTGACTCTATTCATTTCATACATCTGTAGAGGTTCTCGAGGATTATCTCGCCAAAAAATAGTTTGAAATTTTCTTTCTTTTGGATCAATTTCAATCATCCGGTACATTTTTGCTATATATCACCTGTGAGAGCAAAAGGAAATTGACGAAATCGCACTAAAATATCAAGTAGCTTGCCCTGAATTAAAGGACCGTTAATCTGGACATCATTGATTGAAATACCGCTTGTAGTTTTTAAACTACCATTGAAAACGACTCTAACTTTAGTGGTTAAAGATTCATCCTTGAAAACACAGTGGTGAGGTAAGAAATAGCGGGGTATGTTTGTTATAGATACCCTACCGTTCAAAGTTTCTATATAATTAATTAATTATTCAAATCTTTTTTTTTTTAATTCTACTCATATGCCCTGTTGAAATATATTCTTGCATTTGTTTAACATATTCACTCCTCAAATCAGGGTTCTTACTGATCAGCTGCTCTAAGATAAAGAATTGGTTCTTAGCAAATTGCTCACATTCACCAAGGTTGGTTAAATTTCCTCTAAAAGGAATAGAAACTACTAACCTTCCATTGCTATTCTGCTTTACGGTAGTTAGAAAGTGCGTTTCGCAGAATCTTTTATCTCGAGAAAGAAGTGACAAATTAGACATTGGTTTGGTTTGATCGAGATCCCACAAGTTCATCAAGGACAAGTTAATTTTAGACAAACTTTCCTTGTCATCGAGAACAACATTATTAACACTAGTTGTAAAAGAGTTAGAATAGTTTGAACTATGTACTGGCAAATTTCCTGATATCAACCAACCCAATTTAGTATCTTGCATGACTGGCAAACCCTTGCCGAGTGCAAGCTGGTTTGGCTTACTTAATCAATTTAAAATAAGAAGATGCTCCGAGCAAAATATCTATTCTACCAGAAACATTAAAAGAATCGTCAGCAAGATGCAAATGAGATGGGATGTTGAAAGATGTTGTTTGGAACGAAACAACTGGTAAATGATCTGTTATCTCACTCATGACTAAACAATTAACAGAAAATTGGTAATTACTTTTGTGAGACTGAATTCTAACAGATGTCATTTTTGATGCCTGTGTAACTATACCGCCAACACATTTCACGCAGACGTTAACTGGTGAACACCTTAATTTTAAAATTTTACATAAATCCTCTGTAATGAAATTACTTTGACTTCCGCTGTCCAACAAATACGAATGTGCGATGTGTAGTTACCATTAACAGCTATCGCCTTTGCAGTGGTGGAACCACTGACAACCGGTGCCGAGTTGGGTTCTGTATTTGACACTACAGAATGATCAATAGTTGTATTATTACATTCCTGAATCCTGATTAGTACAAGAACTTGAACTAGAACCAGTCCGCTTCATAGTTTTATGTTAATTTGGCTTCCTACTAAAACAAAGTAGAGTATGATGCCTTTTGTTACAAGTTCTACAGCTAAATACTGAAGTACAGCTTTCATTGTGATGCATACAATTAAAGCATAATGGTAACTCCTTTATTTTATTGTATCTGTCGCAGGAATGTTGTAATATCCGTAATCTTACAAGTTTCCTAGGAAAAGCTTAAGGTTAAGGTTAATTTTGAGATCCAGGCGCTCAAGTTTCCTAGGAAACTTGTAAGTTTACGAATATTACAACATTCCTGCGACATATCTATTCCTTGGAGATAATCTCAAGAAACTCTCACATTTACTAATGGAATGGTTACCCTTACAAGAAGGACAATTGGAAGAATTGGTGGTTAAAAATGTCTTAACTGGTTCTTTTTTGAAAGTCCCCTTCAACCCCTCCTTAGGGTTACTATCTAATCGAGAAGGTAAACCTTTTTTCAAACACACATTAATGTCATCGATTAATCTACATCTCTCACCTAAAAATTCAAGAATTTGATCTATACTCGGTATTTCATCAGAATATTGTTTAGAAAATTCAACAATAGTTCGGTTATCACTCTTTGACTTTACCCGATAGGCAATAAGAGCATTTTTATACTCAGCATCAGAAAAATTTAGATTCTCAACCGTTTTAAGATGTTTTTGTTATTGAGTCATGCAAATTTCTCAAACCAGACTCTCTACTAATCTTAGAACCTTCAAATAATGCTTCTAATTGTTGAAAAATTAAAAGACGTTTGTTTTGAAATCTGTCTTTCGGTAGATTCAAAGCAAATTTATAATTACTGCCAACTATTGGCAAACCTATCAAAACATCAGAAGCTGGTGCTTTAAACGTGACTGCAAATATGTTAATTTAAGGTCATCTGTCAAGTTAGGGTTTCTGTCCACGCATGACATAAATCTCTCAAGAAAATTTGCAAACTCGGATATCTCTCCACTAAAATTCAACAAGCTAATTTCAGGGAGTTTAACACACAATTGTGAATTTGATTGCACTGTGACATTAGAAACATTACTCTCATTTTTCATTTGACCTTTTTCAAATTGTTTAACAAGAAACCGTGCTTTACTCATAGAACTCGCAAAAGAAGACTCAAATTCACTATTTGTAGCTAAATCATCTAGTGACACATCTAAAGCAGTAAATTCATCATACAAACTCTCATATTCTTTTAACAAGGATTCAACACATTCGTGTAATTAATTCACCTATTCGTATCTCGTTCATTTCAATAACACTACTATTATCAACAAGTTGGTTAAAACTTTCTAGTTTTCGGATTCTGTTGTTTAATTTACAACGAATTACTTTTGCTTTCTCTAAAGTTGTTTCAACCATTTCGCTAGCTATTATTTGTTTTTGATTTAGTCATCGTTTCCTTTTTATACAAACGAAAACGACAAACGCAAACTCGTGATATGCAAAGAATACTCGATGTGCAAAACTTGTACAAACTGTGTACTTACCAACTGTTTGTCATCATCAAATAAGATTTGGATTAAAGTAAGCAGATTGATCAGTTTTCTCTCAGAGTGCAGCAAACTCTTCTGATCCCTTTCACAATGAATCTGTACCCTGTTAAATCTGTTAATAGAACCACTTGATCTGATTTGCGCCAAAAACTTGTGCTCTGACGTCAATCCACTCTCATTAAACTCCAACAGACTTTCTCACGTTTTCTGTTTTCTACCCGTTTAGCCTAGATACTTAGATACACCATTCGCTGCACTAGGACCATGTTTGTTGCTGGTTTAATCCCAGAATTCTTCTGATCAGGCTCCGAAGGACCAAATATGTTTATTGATTTTGATTTTATCATGTCAATAAAATACAGTTTGTTATTTTTATACAAAAATACATTTCATTTTATAAGAATGACAACATGAATACACGCTCAACTTGTTTAAAAAGTTCTACGTAAGAGAAGATCTTAACAGACAAACGTTTAATTTTTAGTGAGTGACAATTACCTATATTAAATTATTTTATATATGTATACATATATAAAACAAAAATAACATGGGTAATATGATGAAGTACCTAATTCTCTACGATTTTTCGGTTACTCCATGATAAATCAAAGAAAACTATAGTAACAAAGATACAAATTAATTAACACTATGAATTTTAGAACTGATGTTGATAGACTTATAGTGATATTTATTCACTTTTAATTGACATAGGTAGTTTTTAGTTTACCATTCATTATTCTTAATTGTTACATATACACGCAATTTTAGTTTTTTATATCACGTTAGCTCATAATTATGACAACATCATACATCAAATTTTAATTAATATCTATCAGACAAATTGTCAACTAATGTTTGTTCCTTAGGTACCTAAGTATATTAATTTTTAAACTGTTAATTCACAAATATGTAAGTTTTAGCTATATTGACTTCATATTTTAACTTTATAATTATTGTAGTAATCTTGAAAAAGATCTAAAACTAGATCGAAATATTGATTATATGAAAGGTATTTACATTATTTAATTACTTATAGCCCTTAATCAACCGATTATAACCAGAAAAAGTAACAACTCAAAAGTTATATTCATATCAATACGGTTGTAATAAACGTGTAGGTACCTACCTAATCACTTGTAATTGTTAATTTTTATTTATCATTTCTACGCTAGAAATAATAGGCACACAAGTGGACTGTAATCATTGATTTTTTAATCGTCAACCACGACGACTCGAATTATTCTTCTACCTACATCTTTTCAACTACTTATTTAAAATCCCACACCCAACCTGCTAAGGTATAAAAAGGGGATTTATGCACCAAAAAGTAAGTTTAAAAATACTCTTAAACATATCTCCCCCCTTGAAAGAACCCAGTTCTTTTAAAATCAAAACAACATTGTATAACATCAGTAATTCAGTACATCAACAAAAAATAAAAGCAAACCCGCAATTCGGTAATACAAAACTCAAAATTCCAATTACTAATCCTTATCTAAACAATATACCGGGAGTTCGTTCTCAAAGTCGAACATAGGAATTTAACATGGTATTGAACGTTTTTGCCAATTGTTGCTCGCTCACTAATTCTAAATGCACAGCCTTTACGCTCATGCATATAAATAAACACACATAAACCTTCTGTGTTTTTGCAATCCTACCTTTTCTTTCTTTTACATTAAATAGACCGCAAAAGTCAGTTTCAACGTAAGTAGATAATTATTAACTGTCACTTCCGGTAAGTTTCCGATCAGATAATTTGAAGCCTTTGGAAAAGCCTTAAAACATTTGACACAATTTCTAATAATCTTTTTGCACACCTGTCTACGCGAAATAGGCCAATATCTTTATCGCAGTGACGACAACACCATTTGAGCACCAGCGTGTAATAACCGCTCATGCTCGTGCTTAATGATAAGCTCCGTAAATATGTGATTCTTTTGAAGAATTAATGGATGAATTTTATCAAAACATTCTTTAGAATTAGCAATATAGCAAACTTAATTAGGTGGGTTGGTGAAGAAATAAATAAACAGCTACTTTTATAAGTTTATAACTTATAGTTAACGATTCGTATCTACAAAAAGCAAACTTAATATTTTACTATTGGATTTTAAACTAATTCCTTTTATTAAACCGTTGTACTCTAAAGGGAAACATTCCTTTTGTACAATATTTTTGTATTTAAAGAGCATCTTTTACTGACTCCCTTACGTTAACTCCCCGTGACAATAGGTCAGCAGGATTTTCGCTTGACCTTACATGATACCATTGATCACTGGAAGTTGTAATTTGAATGGTATTAACACGATTTGATACAAAGGTTTTTCACCTTGCAGGTTCACCCTTTATCCACGCTAGCACAAATTGTTGAATCTGTCCAATAATATCTCTTTGTAAAATTTATCTCTAAACAATCGAACCTTTTTTGCTAATTCTGCTAGTAGCACTGCCGCGCATAATTCTAATCTAGACAAACTAATATTTTTCAATGGGGCTACGCGTGATTTTGCGCATAGTAATTTCGTACAAATACTACCGGATATGTTTACACATCTTATGTAAATACAAGCCCCAAACGCTAACTCAGAAGCGTCAGAGAATCCATGCATTTCTATTTCTACATAATCTGACATCACAACTCGTCTTTCAATTTTATAATCATTAATAATAGGTAAATCATTAAGAAAAACCTTCCATTTCGATTGTAATTTTTCCGGAATTATTTCTTCCCATTTTAATTTTGACACCCAAAGTCAATTTTGCAATTATAATAACTGGTCCTAACAACTCTAAGGGATCAAATATTTGACATATTACAGATAACACAATTCATTTTGCTACATTATCTAATAAAACGTTATAGTTAATTGAATATTGAATAATATCGTCATTAGATTTCAAAAAAATTCCTAGTCTTATTTTGTTCGTTCGCACCTATTTGTAAAATACCTACCTTGATTAAAATTCTTTATTTACTTCAAACTTTTTCAGTAATGCGCTATTATTACTCAACCACTTGCGTAATTCAAACCCAGAGTTTGATAATATTCTAGATAAATATTTTTGTATTTGAAGAGCATCTTTTACTGACTCTACTCCAGTGCGTAGATCATCCATATAAAAGTCATTTTTTATAATGTACTTATTTCGGGATACTTTTCTTTACACTCGTTTGCTATCTCTACCAGATGTCCTAATTTCTCATATTCTAACACAAATGCGCAATATTCTGACTTTAAAACTTGATTTTTCTGCAATCTCGCGAACTCCTTCAAAGCTTGCTTAAAAGCTATTTTGACAACAAATCTACCTTCATAATTTCTCCTAGTTGTGTCCCTAAAATAATTTTCACAGTATTGTTCTTCTGCAGTTAACACTATCCGTTTCTGTTCTACTTCTTCCACCTGCCAAAATCTAATCATTGTATCATTTAGCAATTTGTCTGCGTCATTAATATTTAAAAACTGGCTGTTGTATTACTTGCCGGTAAATTCAAATTTCCTCCAATAATCCACCCACACTGGGTATTTTGTAAAATTGACATATTTTTACCTAATCTTTCTTGACCTAAACATAATACGGACCAAAACAGAGGAGCTCCTAGTAATATGTCGATTTCAGAAGACAAATTAAAATTAGGATCGGCTAATTGTAACCCTTTTGGTATCTTAATACAATTTCTATCAAATGAAACAGGAAACAGTGGGTAAATCGTCAGTTAATTTTGTAAACACTAAAAAATCGATATCAATGCCAAAATTATTATAACACGACTTGAGTGATACATTTACCCTTTTATCAATAGGTATTAGTTAAACTTTCAGCAATACCCTTTACTAGGAGATTAATTTTACGTGGTTGCACACCAATTTTTCGACACAAATGCCTTGAAATAAAATTACTTTGCGAACCGCTATGAATTAAAACCCTACAGTTTATGTACTCGTTTTTATAATTTTTAATTTTAATAATGGCTATCGATAGCAACACCTGTGCAATAGATTTTAACTTTATTTCTGATAAGCAACTAACGCTCGGTGATCGCGCCTCAACCACCTGCTTATTATCATTGTTTACGCTGTCTTCAATCCCCAAACTAGCTTTCTCTTGCTCTAAATGCAATAAAATATTATGTGCCTTTTTACACTTACAACATTTATTTAGTTTACAATTGACGGCAAAGTGTTTATCCCGTAAACAATTTAAACATAATTTTAATTGTTTTTTTATAATAATAATAATAATAATAATATTTATTAATCATCCATCATTTAATTTAAAAAGGCTTCACATTTATAAATTTGATGACTTTGCTTACAAAATTTGTCCGGTAATTCGTTTCTATATTGATGCGCTTCCCAATCGCGCCTAAGTAATACTATCGAATTTATTTGCCATTATGTAGATTGTAGATGATTAAACGATCCCAACTACTTGTCGGTTCATTCAGATTGTTTAAGCACCTAAGATTTGTTGTTGTATTATCGTACAATCGTACATGTTTCTTAATTCTAGGTAGGTATATGTAAACGATTCTTTTATAATTGCTGGGTATTCCATTATTTCGCGAATATGATTGTAGACAATCAGTTTTTTATTCTCATACCTGTCAACTAAACATTGCCAAGCAGTGCGATAATTACCCGCCGATACATCAATTGATTTTATCGTCTCAATATCTTTTCCACAGATGATCTTAAATACAAGAATTTAATTGCTCATTTTTATCTACTAACCCTAACGCACTGAATGTATCTTTAAATTCTAGCCAATGACTATATTTACCGTCAAATGTTGGTAATCTGATATTCTGATAGGAGGTAACCGTATTAAAGAATTAATACCACCACCATTATTATTATTATTACTCATAACCATTGAATTATCTGCAACCACAGAAGCATTTTGTTGTGTGACTGATGAACCTTGTTTTTCATACTGTTTAATTAAAGCGTTACCTTCGTTCATAATTTCCAAATAATTATCCTCAAAATTATATCTTTCATCCTCATCAACTTCCCCTCCCTCTTACAACTCTATTTCCGATTGCAACTTAAATTTTTCTAAACAAGGCTCTATTTTAATTGAACCAACGTAATATCTATCGTCAAATTCTAATGATTTAATTGATTCAATATAATTTTCCAAACGTGTTAAATTAGCGACCTTGCCGCCTTAAAATTTAATATAAAATTAGAAGAAAGTAATGTAAAACAGTTTTTTTTTATAATATGGCGATTTGAATTGTACTGCAAGGCAAGGAAGACTGACAATGCAGTATGGCGTATGTGCATTCGCATTCCGTTACTGAACTTTAATGTTTATTACTTCATAAATCGTAATACTGCATACAATTTAATGGCACCAATAGTATAATGTATAGAAAACACATTTATGTGAACCTAACGCTAACCCATGCCAACCTGCTTAATATATTATTGTTTACTTGCGGCCTCTACAGCACGTACTGCGAGCCAAAGTATGAAGAAAATAAATTATAAAATGTGGTAATCATCAACTGATAAAGCAAAAGTAGATCTAGATTTGAAAATACAACCTAGTGGTTATTTTGTTTAAAATTTCCTCCACAAGTTAGGCACGTACCTATCCTTTCCCCAAGATAAAAATAATCACAAATTCTTTGAAAATTCTTCGTTATTGCGGTTGCTCTATTTTATCTCACTCAATAATGTATTTCGTGCTACTTGTAGAATATTTCGTACAGATACATATAGGTATGGGAAATTGGCGACGAACATTCACATTCATATTTTGAAATAATTTTGGCAGAATCAGGAAAATTGGCTTGGATTGTAACGTCGTAGATATCTTCTAATAGCACATTCGCACATCAATTTTAGTACAAGCGGTACACAGCTTATTTCCGAAAGAAATCGGCAAATTGTGTTACAAGCGTTACATCTTTTACACACTCTTTAGAGCATTTTAAGCGTTTTGACCCATACCTTCAAATGTTTTGGCCACCTGGATCCATATTTGAGAAGAGGGAGCCATATCGATGTCATTTCCGCAAGATTTTGACCTTGAGAACACGATGGCAGTATTTAAAATTAGCTTCGACCCCCAGAAGTTGCTAAACGCAATCCCGTTTATAAAAAAGCGTAAATTTATTCAAATTGTAGTTTTAATTTTTTGGGAGGAATCCACCTTAATGTGGAGAAAGTCGAGTAATACATCAAATCCGCAATACTTTGATAGGCTGAATGCAAAGTTTGGTCCTTAAAAACCCAGAAAGTTTTAAAATACGACGCCATTTTCAAAAAATTGATTTCGGATAAAATATACCTACTGTAAATGCGATGAAAATTAAGAATCGTTCACTTCTTCTTCAAAACGAGACATCGCGCGAGCTGAGAAAAAATAGCGCATAAATTTAAGGAATACAGTGTTTCTTCACTATGTTGTATATGCAATAAAGATATTTTCCAATAACGTAAAACGTTTGTAGCTTTTTAAAAAGCTATTAAAACAAGGAAGGCATTGAGTAATTCCTTGGATTTAAACGATATTTTTGCATGTGATTTTCATTTCTAACTTTATGGGAATTTTGGGAATGCAATTTTTAAAAATAGTCCCTCCTATACTAGCTAATGGAGAAGTACTGATTACGTAACTACAGTGTAGTAATTTTTTTACAGTCAACAATTTTTGGTTGAAAGACGGAAAATTAAAATCACGTTCCAGCTCTCATCAATTTTTGCTAATGAAGGCTTTTGTATAATTTAAGATAAAATTGTAGCAAAAGATTTAATTCTCATTTTAATCAATATTGTCATTAATTTTAGGTACAGTGATATTTGAATTCTTAAAACTACCAAGAAGCAATATATATTAATACATCAATGTACACTAAGTTTTTAAAATTTTTGGATTACATTTTATTTCGTACATTAGGTAACAATTATTCTACATTACTTTAGTCAAACAAAAAACATTAACAATACTGCGTGGTAAATATGGTCTAATATATAGCATCAAATAAAAAATTGATTTACGAATATGAAAACAGTGCTGTCTATAAATAATTAACGTTATAACAAATATACGTTAGGTCGAAGGGAGATTACACTTTAATTGTACCTAGAGTGTGCCCTTTAGTGCCTTACATGTATATGGATATTTATTGATCGAGTCTAAATGACTAATAAACCAAATGTTGAGCATCGCGTTTTTCTTCTTATTTAACGATATTTTAAACTAGTTCGTATAATAAATTACTTATATATACTTTTTACCGCTTACTTACAAAGCATTAATCAAAATGAACACGAAAACAGTTATGGAAGACGCGAGAAATGTATTTGTGCACGTTGGAAAACTAATACGTTTAGTTTTCTCAAAACTTACATTTTACACTTTAAGATTTTATTATACTTCAGATGTAGATTGGTGTGCAAGTGCTTGCATTTTTGCTCTAATTGAGGAGACATCCTCGTCTATGCATATTAGTTTTCGAATTTTCTGGAAATAAACCCATTTTGTTATTGTACTAAATGGAATCATATAGAACATACCGTTTCTCGATCTCCCGGGGTTGTATACCATTTATACACCATATATCCTGGAATACATAACATTGACGTCAGAGCTGTGAACCATCCAAAAAGATGTGCCCACAAAGGAAATTCGTAGTTAAGATATTTAACTGGAGTCCATTGGATCAAGTTAAATATAAACACTCCCTAAGGCATATCTAAATTTTTACCGCAACGAATGCTTACATTTACTTACTATACAAATAAGTGGAGTTGTAACAGTCCAACAAAATTTCCACCATTTCATTGGATAATACCCAATCATGTCCTTTATGCCGTCATAGAATCGGTTAACACCAAATGCCCAAGATATAGCGATACACTCAAAAAAGATCAAAAATAGTAAGCAAAACCCACTTACAGCGTAGGAATCGAGTATTTGAAAAATATACATTCCTCCCTAAAAATAAGTAAGCTTTTCTTAAGTCCACATCGATATCAATAATTATACCTGCGAAATGCACGATAAACCAACTAAATATGATAATGCGCATACTAAAGCAATAAAAAGTTCTTTTTTCGGCCGTAATAATTTGGGCCATTCGTCAATTACGGCAGTAATAAATCCTTCCATGGTACAAAATTGTGAGTCTAAACCTATCAGTAGAATCATAAAAAAGAATAAGCAAGCCCACACCGGTGATCCCGGTAATTGTAAAACAGCCGATGGGTACGCTAAGAAAGCGAGTCCAGGACCTAAAGGAAGAGATGACTTTACAAATAAAAAACTTAAGCTTCTTACCTGAAGCAGCCACCTCGTTAACGGGTTTTTGCTGTTCGTGAGCCATAAATCCAACCACCGAAAAGATGACAAAGCCGGCAAACATACTTGTGCTCGAATTAACGGTGCAGACAATAAGTGCGTCTCTATAAATTCGTCGATTACCTTACTTATTAATAGTAAAGGTAACTTACTTGTATACGTTATTAGTAAACTTGTTATAGCTTCCCAGTGCTACAAGTGTTCCCAGCCCAAGTCCGTACGAAAAGAAAATTTGAGTAACGGCATCAATCCAAACTTCCGACTCCTTCAGTTTTGAAATATTGGGCATTATGTAAAATTTTATGCCATCCATTGCTCCTGGTAATGTTACACCGCGTATGAGTAAAATTGTTAGAAGTACGTAAGGAAACAAAGCTGTAAAATATACAACTTTTCCCGTCCACTTTACACCTTTCCAAATACAAAAATAGCACAATATCCATACTAGCAACAAAGTACCAGCCAATTCCCAACGAATGTTTCCAATATGTTCAATTCCTTCTGATATCATAAGGGCACGTCGTCTATAAATACAAATTGCAGTAGAGCATAGTTACTTTGTCTCATCTTACTCCCAAAATTCTTTGACCGGGTCCGTTAGCTCATTTAAAGTAACATTATAATTATTAATCGTGCATACTTTTGTAGAATTTGTGTAATCTGTAAAACAGTAAAGAGAACTACGATTGTATGGGTTGATGCAAAACTTTGTATTCCATTCATTGTTGCACGACCTCCAAGGTACATCTAAAAAGTAATTTACAAACAAGAACCGTTTACGAGACGGCAGAGATTACCAGAGCGCAAAGACATAAAAAAGTAAAATATTGCCCATGCTAAAATAACAATGTAGTAAATATTCATCCAACAAGACATAACGGCCGCTGCATATCCAATCCCTAAGTTATACGAGAGTTAAATATACTAAAAATTATAAACGAATACGCTTACCTTTAAAAATTGGTGCAATTTTAAAAACACCAAGTCCTCCTATTGTCATCATTTGCCCTAACGCCAACTCCATGAAAAACATAGGAATACCGGCGAGAAAAAGTGTAATAAAGTAAGGAACCAAGAAAGCGCCACCGCCATTTTTATAACATAAGTAAGGAAACCTCCATACATTACCAAGGCCAATGGCTAATCCCACTACTGATAATATAAAATCCAATTTTGTTGCCCATGTTCCTCTTTCTGGAAGCTTAACCTTTCTGCTAACAATTTGGGCTTGCGTTGACGAATTTGGAAAAGTTTTCAGCGGTAACATTTCGATTTGTTCCTCTGCATGTTTGTTTAAATTTAAGGTATTGTCCAAACAATCAGGTGTACCATCGTTTCCTTCTGCCATCTTACAGTGAACAACAATCGTAGTTGAAGAATTAAAATAGAGTCAGCTCATTACATATCAAAGAGGTGCCACCTGAAATAAAGTCTGTTAGAATTTACTTTGATTTAGATGGCTCTATATTTTAAAATTCTATCATTCATAAAGTGGGGGGTGGTTGAATTATGCATGTAAATAGGAAATATTTAAAGCTTCAAGTAGGGTGTAAAACACAGTTCGGTCCCACTTAATTATATCCGAACTGAGACGTTTAATAGTCGATTTCTTTACGCGTCGATGATCACTTACAAACGACGATATCGCGTTGTATAGAGTGCATCACAATTTTTAAAAATCGATATACACCGGCGGAAGCATTTTTTAGATGTCTTAAACTCGTTTAATAATATGCACGGATTATGTAGGGCACTAATGTAATCTAAATGAGCGTTTCCGGCAAAGCAAACCGTGTTGTATAGTCTGAACAGCATTGTCCATGTAGCATGCATAGCTCCCTAAAATCACGCTTGCAAAATTAATATTGTCATGATACAGCGGGAAGCTTTACGGATGCGTCGGATTAATAACAACACTTTTAAATACTTCCACACCAAATTATTAATGTACGGAGGTACTCAATTGAAGAACGAAAGGGGGACGTTAATTTCAACTTGCATAACGGTCTGCGAAAAATATTTATTTCCCGAAAATTTCATAGATCGAATTCGAATTACACTTTTATGTTGTTTAACGAAATATATTATATCACTTTTGGGCACGGTTTGTGGTTTTTCCGCGATTAGGGGAAACTAAAATTTCTTCCAAAAGAGCCTTTCTTGCACATTTGTTAATATAGACAAGAACACTTAAATATTTACCGATAAAGATCCACGTGATAACCTGTATCCTATCGCTTCACCCAAACAGTTTACTCAGGATCACTCGCACGAAGAGTAGGTACTTAACTCGAAGAGCGGTAGATCACTGAGCCTTGCAAACTCTATTCATCTATTTGGTGGTTGGACGCTACAATCATCCTCTCGTTATCTATGGTCAACCAATCACACACCTATATTGCAAATACAGAGGGGGAAATTTAAACTATTTTGAGAACCTGCGTGCTGAAATTGCCACTTCGTTTAACACTTTTCCTTATAAAACATAGGTATCTACTAATTACTAATTGAAAACATACCTTTGCGCGAACTTTTTATTTTCGAACTTCCCCTTCAAATTCTTTTGTTACACTGCTCAAGTATTAAATTCAAACCTCCCTACCTTTTTTTATATAGCAACTATGAAAAAAGTACTGACGTGAGAACTTCAAATTTTATCACAATGACAAGCAGCTGATGCAGGAAATAGAACTGACAAGCACAAGAACTACTCTGTTTCTAAGAGATGATAGGTATATCGGAGCAGAAAGTGTAGATATCAACGACGCTTTCAACGTCGATTTTGTTACGGAGTTGAGGACAACAGGGCGACTACGTGATGTAGTAATATATGGTATATATAGATACTTACCTACTTTTTCAGCTTATCATTTTATGCCATTATTAAAATATTTGAAAGAGATTTTCAAGCGGCGCTTGTTTTCTTCATCTTATTTATTAGAATGAATTAAATAACTAGGAGTAGCAAATTTATTATTTTTCTATTATACAATTAGGAGTAATTCGTCTTCTGTCCTACATACTAAATTCGCTTCTAACATTGCTGCTTTTTAGATTTCGGCTGTAGTTATTTTAGCACAACACGTACGTAATGATTTATGCTCAATTTTTGACTGAAATTGTTATTACAAATTAGTTATTATTACTCAGGCAACTTTCTTATTGTTTTAAAATTCGATGCACTAAATACCATAAAAAAAGGAAGCATTTCAAATGCAAAATTCACAAAATTGATACGAGCTTTGAACAGAAACCTTTAATTTTATAATGCAAATAATCTATCCCTCCTCTTAACATTAATCTTAACACTGATCCTACTTAATATAGGGATACAGAGTGATAATGCCATTTATATTGGAAAAAATGTGCGTTGTGATCTACAAGAAACAGGAAACCTTTCTTAAAGTTCCGCCTTTTTGTATAAATAGCATGGAAAATCTTCATCTTATCTTATGTTAATCCTTTGCCTGGAGTAGAGCTGAGCTTCGTTTTTCTGCCATACTTTCCTCGCTTTCTATCTTGGGTCTGGTTTTTAATTCCTTCTCTATCCTTACCTCTCTTTTCCACTGCTTCACATGTTCTTCTTTTCTTACTCTTCCCTAGTACACCCTTTTTGTTAGTCTAGTGCCGTTTTTATGATTTTCGGGGCCCTGGGCTATTCGTACGTGGGCCCCCCGCCCTTAAAAAAATTTTTCAACAAAAACATACTTTATAGGTTACATGTGTACATAATTCATAAAATGAATGTAACCATCAGGGTCAGGATTTTAGAATTTCTATTAGTGGTAGGGATTAAATTTTATTACAATTAAATCTATGACAAAAATGTCAATGATTTTTTGTTCGCAGAAACCCTTGGGGCCCCCCAGGACCTCGGAGCCCTGGGCCCGGGCCCAGGTGGCCAGTGTCTAAAAACGGTACTGTGTTAGTCTATCATTATTCATATGGCACACGTGACCCACCCACCTTAACTGTTTTTTTCCTTTAATCCCTTATTTCTGCCAGTATGCATTATTCCTTATTCTGTCTTTCTTGGGTTTAATTTCTATTCACACGCGTTTTAATTTTTTCTGTTGTTGACCATGTTTCATTTAGCACTTTTTCTATTATTTCAATCTTTTTGGGGATTTCCTATCATTTGCGGATAATTCCTACAAGAAACTATGACAAGAATCATGACAATAATGCTGATAATTCGCAAAAGTAAAATTCCGAAAAATCATCTAATGATCAATGTGCAGCGTATAGAAGGAGTCCATGAATACACATATCTCGGTGCCAACATCAGTAACCGATGCAATCACTCTCAAAAGATAAGATGTCGAAAGCGGTAGTTCAAAACTTCTTCAATAAATGTCCAACTCCAAAGTCTTTAAGACTAACAATCTAAAAATATACACCAAAAGCTATGGGAAAAAGACTGGAAGCATATGAAGTGTTGCTATACTACAGAAGGTTAAGAATGTGTTTGGAAATGAAAGTGATGAATCTTGAGATGCTTTGAAGTTTGAACAAGGAAATAGAGATACTTAACACGATCAAAACAAGAGCTGCAGTACTTAGGCCATATTATGAGGTATGAGAGTCGCTATCAACTCTTGTAATTGATACTGCAAGAGTTGGTTCACGCGTTCACGGGACACCACGCGAGGGTAAAAAAGCAGAAAGATCTGAGAACCCGATAAGCACCGAAAGAAACAGAAGTAATAAACCATCTTGGTGAAAGTATATAAAATTTCTTCGAACTTCCAATCTAAACCGCCAAGAAAATTGAAATGCTGTTCCGCTGATAGAGTACTTTGAGTACACCTTCATAAAAGTAAGGTCCAATAACTTTTATGTTTCCCAACCAGACATTTGTATTAAATCAGTTTTGAAAATTTGTCGTATATTATGGGAATTTCCGTTATACCAGCAGAATAGTAGGTAAAAATATTATTTTTGCTAAATTTACGTTTCACTTGATCGGCAAAATTGAATTCTTCTTCCAAAAAAAACCAAATGAAGCACTGTTTCCATTTAAATAACTTATAGATCATATATAGGTAGCTCAGGATTGTAAAGAAAATGAAAATTATTTTTGACTCTTTCTTGCATCGTTCATAATAGTCAAACTATACATGCTATTGATTAAAATGCCGATTTCGTTTTTTGATTGAAATTTGTTTCCTAACTACAGTAATGTATGGATAATCCGAACAGAAAGTTGTCAAACCCAATTCGAATTATCAAAACATTCGGAGTACAGAACTCAACTCATTTGAAATGGTATCTGTAGTTCGTACACTTTCAGATTATAGAATTCAAAAATTTAATTTTAATAAGCATGTAACATGTATAAAAAACGTACAAACCAAACGTGATATGTATGTATAGGTACATATACATAACATAAAATTTATTCTGATGCATAGATACATGAATACATACATAGATACAATGTAACATTTTTTTGCAATAAAAACTGCAAGATAAGACAAAATTCTAAAAGTTCATACTACAGATACCAAACATTCGGATTGTAGCTACCAATTTACACAAGTATTAGGGTGTTCGGATTATAGAAAAGTTCGGATTATTCATACATTACTGTATTTGAATTTTTGATGACATGGGGAATAGGGATGCTATTTGATGGCACAGGGTTTTAATTGTATTCTCAACACTGAGCACACCTGATGCTAGATTTCGCATTTCTCGTAGCAATTGAGGCGATTTTCGATCACCGAACTCGCAGCCCATGTAAATATGATGATGATGCAGGTGTCATCATCTGCATTCTTTCGTTATGAAAGCTATTAACGCAATTGTTTTCAAAGCTCAAGACCCCTAAACGATGAGTACGAGTTGTTGAAATTTACTGTAAGTAAACATAATATGTACATAATACCTATTCCAGAAACGTCTTACAATGATAGTTGACTACCAGCTCAATCTTTCTCAGATGATTGTATAGAGCTGTACCCCCCCCCCCCCCCCCGCGCCCTTTTAATTATTTTGTATTTTTTTGTGTTTCTAGGTTTATGTTTCGAATATGTCTATATAGATGTTTGTCAATGGAAAGTGTTCGAACTGGCCAAACATCTTGTCATACTTTACGTTTTCATTTCGCAAAATGGATTCGGAAATAAGTTGAAAATAATGAAGTAGATTTTATTACGGTATGTATGATAAATACCTTTAATAAAGAAAAAATTAAAAGAAGGCATTAATTTGGTCCTTGAAGAACTTTATACCTTGTGCAATAAACGTGGTTATTATTTTATTAAATAAATGAAAGGTAAAAAGGAGTAACCAAGGCACCAAAGCCAGAGCTAAATTTATAAACACCAAAAAGGCACAAAAATATTTAATATATCGAACATGCTTCAACAATAAAAGCTGTCATATACAAGCAAGTAATGATAAATTACAAACGTGATGCTACTTATACTTCAATGAGAACCTGGAAATTATATTAGGATCAGGATTAGTATCCAAACACAATTAGGTAACCCCAGATGAATTGTAAAGACTGTAACTAAGTATAAATTGGGCAATAAATACAATAGTTAAGAATAAAGTAGATAATATTTACTTAATTAGACAAGTACTTAGGTAAATAATAAAAACAAACCCGACGGTTACGAAACTTTAGTTGTGCACAAAAATAAACGCTTTCTTATGAATAATGACGAAGTTTATCGAAACTGATAAACTTTAAAGGTCGCCAAAAGTAGTATAAATAACTCCACTTTTGTAATTTCTTTTCAGTTGTTCGTCGGTAATGGCAGCTTTGCTGTCGAAATGCGTTCGAAGTGTTCTACATTTTTGTGATTTTAAAGTACAGTGTACATTCAATTGATTCTGGGGTAAAGTTTATGAATTGTAAGTAGATAATTTATTATTTATAGTATTGATATTTTTGTAGCTGTATAAACAGTTTGAAAATACGATTTTGGAAAGGTTTTTTGTTTAGCTAAATTAGGTAATTTTTGGTTTTCAAGTCTTTATTCGATGGAAACATTTTCCATTTCTTTTTAAGACTGTTGTTCGTACATAGTGGAAATTTAAAAAAAATTAGTGACGTTTCGCTCACTTAGTGTGGGCTGCTTCAAAACAATCTGTAATTAAAATAATGTAAACTTGATGATAAACAGAAACAAGTTTTTAACCTGTATAACGTTAAATACCACTGTTTGTAAAAACATCATTTTTCAACTAATTTTTTCTGTTTATCATCAAATTTAGGTACATTATTTAAAGACTTGAAAACCAAAAATTAATTTAGCTGAACAAAAAACTTTTCCAAAATCGTATTTTCATAATTTATTATGTCAAACCCTTGACCCTTCACAATAATTATTGTATATGAAGACTTTGCTATACGACGCCCAAGCTATAGTTTCTAAACAATCTAAATTTCTTACAATGAGATACATACAGATGATGAGATGTGTATTTTCGAATTTCTGTAAAGGATAATTTCGAAAACTTTGAAGTAACTAGATGATATACTACTACGTCTATATATTAGTTACTTTCCCAGGTTAACCAGATTTGAGAATGTCCCCCCCCCCCCCCCCCCCCCCCACTTCCTTATACTGAGTTTTTCTAATCTTATGCCTATTAGCAACAATAAGAATGATCTCTGCTGCCTTCCCTACTTCTTGATTCCATCTTTCCCTTGGTCTGCCGCTTTTTCCTTTGGATTTATCGAGCCTGGTGTATTCTTTCCCAAAGTCTATCACTGCCCAATTTCTGTATGTGTCCTATCCATCTCAGCTAGACCTGTTGTATTTTTCTTTCAGTTGGGTTCATATTTAGTTGATCTGTGGAAGCGTCGTTCCAAATATTACCTCCATATTGTTTTTCATTACACTTTCTTTAAAAATTTGACCCCAGTATTTAGGTACGTCTTTGTCTTTCTGATGTCGTCCATTTTTAAAAGTGAGGATAGATTTTAATTTATTTTTGTGTAAGAACTCTGGTTTCATGGCATTGAACAGTCTTTCCGTTTTAGCGATCCTTTTATTTATGCCATCATCTGTCGTCTCTATATTATTTATCATATCACAAGTAAAATCTTTTAATTTGTTCTATCCTTTGTTCTATCCTTATATGTTTTATGTTTGTTGCTTCTATCATCTTTGTTTTAGTTTTATTTACATTTATCTTCTTATTGTTTTTCTTCAGTTCTTGTGTTTGTATATTTTCTATTACACTGCAGTTCTTATTTTCTCGAAAAGTTGCCATATTGTCGGCGTAACATAACTCTTGATGGCTTTGCGACTCTCAATTTCCTACATAACGTCTCTTAAGTCTGTCTCTCCAATTTTTTACCACTTCGATCAACACTACATTGAAGAAGAATGGACTTAGTACCCACCCTTGATTTAGCCCTAATTTATTTGGTCTTTGTGTAGTACTTATTGTCTTTATAGAGACATTTTCATTGAAGTTAAGTTTTACTCCTCTCTTTTCTCTTCCATATATCCCCTCCTCTTACTCGGTAAGAGGTCATCTCCAAGTCTATGAAACGTAATATGTGAATTTCTCGTATGGTTGCAAGGATTTTCTCACTCAATTGCGTTAATATAAATATTTGATCGTAGATTCCTACTCTTGTTAAAGATTTACCTCTGTAGTTTTTACACTCTTTATTGTCACCTTTCTTAATACTTAGTATCATTATCTCCCCTTGCCAGTCAATTGGTGTTGTCCGTTTTGTTTATTTGTGATGTAGGTATTAGCTCAAGTAGTACTTTTCACTCTTCATTACTTAAATTTTTCCAAATTTGATTTCATGCCTCTAGTTTTTCTGTTATGCATTTTCCATTTTCTCTACTTGCTTTGTTACAATTTACAATAATTATGTTCTCCTTTCTTTATACATCTCTTCAAAATATTCCCCCTTTCTCTCTTTCTTCCTTTCTATTTAAAATTCTTCCGTTTTTGCTTTTTATATTTTTTTAGCGTTACCCACCGGTTTTGGATTTCCCATACGTTTTATGCTTCCGTAAAGAATGTTTGGTGGTCGTTATGAAATTTTTTCACCCAATTATTACACGAGTAGGTATATTGTTTGCTTTCCAAGCGACCATTTTTTATTTATTTCATTTTTATTTTATCGTCCCAACCTTGTTTATTCGAATATGCCATTTACAGGAATATCAGGAGAGCTTATACCAGAAGCAAGCAACAGTATTCACTTCAGTTCCTAAGCTCTTAAACAAACAAAAAAGACGAATTTCGTTGCCATGACGGCAAAGTTAGTTTCATATGATATGAAATTACATTTCAGAGTAAATAAAGTATGCATGCTTAGATGGTATTATCATGGTCGAATTATTTGATAAAGCATTTGCTTCGTAACCAAAGGAAAACAATGGAAAAACTTTGCCATATTAACGTTATAACTGTTTGATTTAGATAAGATAAGATAAGATCAGATTTATTTGCGTGTCAATACATATCTATCAATTGTTTACACTTGTCAGGGAGCATTGGTACTTCTAGTATGTGTTATATTATAAATTATTTACAACAATACGTCTTAAAAAGTGAAAGTGGAGTAACTTTATTTGTCCTTGAAACTGTCATCCGTGAGCGAAAGGTAGTCCAAGAATTCGGTGGTACATATTATAGAAGGCGTTTTGGATTAAAAACTGTTTAATAACGGCTTTAATTTGTTTGGTATTTAAATGTTTTATCCTCTGGGGTAGTTTATTGAAAAATAATTTTCGAGTAATAATTAGCGCAAAATCTTCTCGAGCCAAGTCTTAAGTAGACAAGATGAAGGTTATTATACTATTACGTGTAGAATAAGGGTGAATATCACGAACTAGCGTGTTATTAATATTTTTGGCAAATAATAAACATTCTAAAATGTATAGCGAGGGAAATGTTAGGATTTGGAGATTCACAAAAATGTTTCTGGCATCCTCTCTATAGGGTCTTTTGGCAGTTATTCGAATTACCTTCCTTTAGAATCCAAATAACCTGTCGGTGTGGGGTGAATGTCTCCAACTTCTCAGGGCGTGCGAGAGATGCGACTGGATCAAGGAAAAATAGACCGATCTAATTGCGTCGCCTGATAGCAGCTTGATCATATTTGTGATCAAAAAAATACTTTTTGAGATCTTTGAGGAGAGTAGTTTGACATACCCCTCCCAGCTCAAGGTATCTACTATCTATTGTGGCCCCTAAAACTTGACCCCCTTTGCATTAGATGTTATTAGGTTTCAGCTCTTAATTTATGTATTACACTGAAACCATTATTAAATTTTGTGTTCAGACAGTTTTCAACAATTCCGTTACAAAAGTCACAAAATTGAATTGGCTCATATCGTCGTAGCGTCCATGGCATGTTATTTCTTGTCTTCATTTTTTTCAATATGTTGATAATATAGAACTGAAGTGTCTAGAATTAGACCAAGATACTTTGGGTAAAATCATGACTCAATAATTCCATTAAAATTGACAGTTATTTTTCTGTTTTTATTACTATTATTATTAAGATGAAAGCATGTTACCTACTTCAGCTTTGTTCGGAGTAGGACATCATCTGCATTTTTTGGAACTTCGTTGAATTTGATCACAACTATTGGATCTATTTGGGCGAAAACCCATTTGTTCATGGTCTTCCGAGCATGATTAAACACTTAATAAATAAATTGCTTATATTATAACCAAACCGATTTTAATATAGCAATAACTTTTGCCTGTCTAAAATTAGATAGTCAAAAGCGTTTTTTCCAAGATGTTTAATAAACTCAGGGTAAATACCATCTTCCATTAAATGTTAAAGGCGTCTTCAGATGATGGAGAATTTTTTTTTATATTCCAAGGATTTTTTTATACTTTATACTTTACTTAATTGAACTGAATTTCATACATTAATTAATCGTTTTGATATTAAATTTGAATTTATGTTACATGTTGAATTTTTGTATGATTATTATTACTCAACTTTCTAAATAAAGACCAGCAACTTCTATCAGAGCGGAGGCTTCCACGGCCAGAGTCAGTAAGATAAAAACCACTTCCGGGGTAGGACCGTGAAAATGATGAAAAAGTCAACGTTTCATCTACTTCGTAAGGGGGTTCATCAGGACAAGAACAAAAGACAAATAAAATAAAACAACAATAATAACATAAAATATAAAAACTCTTACCAAATAAACCAACGGGAACAGCACACACTAGGACACTGAAAAGAGAGACCTTACTTGGCTAGTTAAACCTATTCCGTCAGGAGAAAGTGACACATCAGCCAATGGGATAACAGATTTTCAAAGTGGAGAAACTAACCATCCTTCGTCACGGTTGAAATTATTGGGGTGTTTGAAGATTACAATGCCTTCGCGGATTTTCCTTTGGTAGAAGAAGGGGGAAATGAGCTAGAGACTTGGCTTCTTGAAATAGGATATTGTGACCGTTTTGAAGAGAATGCTCAGCAACAGCGGACTTGGAGCTATGATGGCCTCGTGCTCGGAAATTGGAGTGCTAACTGGTCTACCTGTTTCGCCGATGTAGACTAAACCACAAGCAAGATAGGGGGTTCGAATTTATCTTTAGGGTTGGGTAAGATCTGGGACATCCTATTAGATGAATTGTAAATGACTATGATTTCGCGTTTTCGAAGAATCTTTACAATGCGATCTGCGACTTTATGGACGTAGAGTAGGAAAGCAGTTAGCACTCGAGGTCATCATAGTTCCAAGTCCGCTGGGTATCAAATAAGATTTCTTTATTTTATTTATTTATTTAGAAACTATAACTGGACTATATTCGGCCAGTATGGCAGATATAATGAGGGGCGTAGGTATAGATCATTTTAGGAAGGGGTTCAGCAGAGTTCGTCAGGTCGAGTCAACTATCCCCTAATGAGAAAATTTACGGCTGACCATATGATTTAGGATATACTTAGTGTAGAATGTAAACTTATTTCGGGGAGCCCCCCCCCTATACGCCATTGGATATAATAGTACATTATCATTAATTAAATTAGAATACTAACAAATTATCCTTGTTAATAGTCAATATAAGCACTTTTCTGATAGTTTTTCGAGACTTTAATCTTAACCTTCCTTAAATCTGTAGATGCCAATGCTGTTGTTCATATCAGTGGATGGTCTTTGGCGTAGATCAAGCAATGCTCATTATGCATGTGATGAACAGATTAATTAGCAGTAGACAATATATCTAGGGGGGGGGGGGGGGGGGCATTTTTACGTTGTGCGTATACTATACCTAGAGACGTGTGGAAAATAGTTTTGCATGTGCTTTAAATTGACAGTAGATATGCATTATCTTATAAGGCGCCACTTTCATCATTTAAATATTTTACTGTAATTACCCATCTGTTTAAATGCTATCAATTTTGAACCTGTTCGTAATAATCGTAGGTGGAAACAAGGCGTAATACGTCAAATTATTTTAAACTTAATGTCGCCGATTAAATAATAGTATCAAGATGAGACATTATTTTATTAGTGCATTGTTTGCATTTATTCATGTGTAATTGTATTTGTACCTACAAATTTAATTTTAGAAACAATTTTCCTTTTTAGTAGCACAAGACCTCTTTATTTCTCAAATTACATTATGTTTAATTATTTGGTAATAGGAAAACGTATTAATATTGCATTACTTTAAGCTTGTAAACAATGTGCATTTTGCAATAATAGATTGACATTCAGCGTAGAGAAAAATAAAACCTGAAATAATCTTTTTGGATATTTTTCAAGTTTCAGGTAACTATTTATTGCCATTTGCAAATAGATGTTTAATGCCCCGCAACTGTATTATAGTAATTCACATAGATATCCGGTCATGTGATATGTATCCTGCCATTGGCACTTCCTTTCCCGTCGCCCTCAGAGGATGTCCCTAACTGGGAAATGACTTCTGCAGTGCGACTATCATATATTTAAATATCAGAGCTTGCGTTCTAATTACTTGACACTGACTTATGTGCTGCGATATCCTTTATTAGCAAATGCCTTCAAGATTCTCCTTTTTTACAATATGCAGAGCGAAAAAGTAGCAGTTTACATTGCTTCATTGCCCCACTTTTGCAAAACCTTTTTATTCAACTTGAACTGAACAATTTCATTCCGAGAGTTCCGTCAGAATTGAAATGTAAAAGATAATGTGAGCCATCAAATTTTATGAACCCTTAGGAGACGAACTTACTCAAGAGTAAGAACGATGTTAAGTTTCTGTAAAAATACGAATTTATCACTGTCCTGTGCCCTTGTCTAGTTATATCTTCGATAGTGTGTACAACACAAAATTCACCACCAGATGCAATTAATGCAAATTGAATTATTTAAACAACTGCTCTAGTTTCAATAAGATCCCGCGTCTCAGAACTCAAATTGAGAATTCGATCCTAACTACTTCAATAATTCTCCTTCTTTATGAAATTTGCGATATTTTTTAGTTATGAATACGACATTTGCAATGAAGGTTCATTATTACTACAGATCCTAACGAAATTTCCATGATTGTATCAAACTTAAAAAACACTCAAATCCGTTGGATTCGATGACATACTTATATCATTAATATAATATATAATAATATAATAAATTATTAAACAATACTAAAAAAACTCAAACAATTACTTTTTCTACTAACACTCGCGTAGTGAAAAATCACACTGTCAATTTATTGGGTTTTATATTAGATGATAAATTAAACTGGAAAGCGCACATTGATTCAGTATCTACCAAATTAGCTTCCAATATTTACTTAATAAGGAAATTACGAATAACAGTGAACGATCAAGTCATCTTAATGTTGTATTTTGCACTCATACACTCAAGAATTAGTTATGGCATCACTCTTTGGGGCAGTTCAGGTCATGCAATAAAAATATTTAAATTACAAAAGAAAGTCATAAGGATAATTGCGCAAATCGGACCAAGAGATCATTGTCGTGAATACTATAAAAAATATAAAATAATGACCTTACCATCGCTATATATCTACTACACTTTACTAGAAATACATAAAAATGCGAGCAATTACGAATTAGTTCAAGACAGACATGATTTAAATACTAGAAATAAAGGCTTACCTACTTTATATTCCAAATTACAGACTTAAAATCTCTACTAATAACTCAACCAATTTAAAACTATATAATAAACTAGACAAGTACAAAAAAAGCCTACCATTTGTACCATTCAAAAACATTTTAAAACAATTTCTTTTAGGACACTGCTTCTATAGCATTGACGAATACTTACATCACCAATGTAATGTGCATAAGTGTAATAGTCTGTACTAGTTGTAGTATTGTTAGTATACAATGTAAATTAACATCTGTGGTAGAATCATTTGACTTAACCAAACAATATTAATCTATATTGAATGGTTCAATAAACTGATTGATTGATTAATAAAAGAAAATGTGAATACCCGAAACATCTTTTCCGCACAAACTTTCTACTGCCATTATTAAACCATTTACCATTGTAAGTATAAAGATAGACTTCAAACAAATATAACTATTTTCTTGCTTTCTTATGTATCAAAAATAGTGGAAAAGTGGTCACTCGATTATCATCGTTTTTGGACAAGGAAAAAGTTGTAACTGGTTGCCAAGATGATTTACAAAAAATAAAAGTACAGCGAATGCTATATTGAGCTTTTAAACAAGTATATAAGTAGGTAAAGAATTCATTGGACGTACTATATTATTTGTTGAAGTCTGTTTAGGAATAAAAGTAATAGTTTGTTGGGGTTAATTTTTAAATTCGTTAATTAGGCCGACACCTACTCACAATCACAGGAGTTTTCACATCATAAGAATCTCTCGTGTTTTGTTCGGTTTCAAAATTAGTAGTTTTTTTGGATTTCAACGAAAAGTCACACTTAAAATTTATTTCTTGGTACCTACCTACAGGGGAGCTTTGTAAAAGTTTACTGCCGATCTTCACCTTCTTAGTCTTCCTATTTTGAGACTTACCTAATCTGCAAAACTCATTGTGACTTATCTCCTTAATAACATAGGACATTCTGTTACTTTCGCCATTCGTATTAGCATTCTTTATTGTTTGGAATATAAATAACGGATTGCAGTTTCTTATTCCATATTCCATATCATCTTCCTCTTTATTATTTAAGACTTTACAATCTTTCATATAGGTATGTACCTACTGACATTTAGTAAATTATATTATATTATAGATTATAGAAATGCATACCATGAAGGAAAGAGTTCAATAACAGGTTGCTTAAGAATTTCTAATTAATTTTATCTAGAGATACACTCACTTAGCATTCAGTCGAATCTATTTAGAAGCTCCATCGTTTTAAATCTCTTGAGTCTGGATTCTTCTTCTTCGATTTCCAGAAGGCTCTCAGCGTGGGCGTTTGGGTAGACATTTAACCGTTCTCATTAACGTACAGTGTATCGCTGTATTTCTTCGTTAATTGTAGGTACATCGAGATTGCGACGTATAACCTCATAGGGTACATGCCATGGGGCATCCGCACCGCAATAACTATTAATGTCTTTGCTTGGAATCGTCTCAGGATCTCAATATTGTATACCAGAAGTCCAGATCGGTTTGAGGATAGTTGTATACAGTACCTAATACTTTGTTGTCCAGCGTCAGTTGAGATGTGCGTCCGAGAAGCCAGTACATTTTTCGAAATCGTATGTCTAATTGTTGTCGTTTCATTCAGATATGCTTTTTCCACGTCAAATGCCTATCTAGGTGGATTCCTAAATATTTAGCACGTTCAGCTTAGGAAAGCAGCTGATTGTTCAATGACACTGGTGGATAGGTATCTCGTCTAACCGTAAACGTTAGGCTACGTGAACGGATTTTTTCTCATTAACATTGATTCTCCACTTTTTGAACCACAGTTGTAGTGTATCCAAGTGAGACTGCAGATTATGAGAAGCCAGTATAGGGTCGGAATGAGATGCGAATACCGCTGTATCATCAGTAAATGTTGTTATCAGGGTTGTTGTGGTGGTTTGCAAATCAGCAGCATAAAATTTATGATCAGCAGTAAATAGAAGCTACAGGACCGGCCTCAACACGCTGCCCTCTAAAGAGCGTTTCAGAATTGCATTAATAAATCATATTTTCTGTGAATAGTTAAAAAATATTTAAAAAACGCGTTGCGACAGATAGATGGATAGAGGTTGTAGTGTAGAAGTTATACTTATAGTCCAGTCAAATTAGACAAAAAAAGGGGGTTTATGAAAAAGTGATGCTAACTTTACGGGACTTTTTCGGGGTTGTTTGGGAAGTTAAGGAGAGCTTAAATCCAAGTTTGCGTATACCCAGACCCCGTGGGATTTTTTTAAAGGGGGGGAAAAGGTAAAAATTTTGATTTCGCTATAACTCGGCAGCAATTGATCGTACAGAAAAAATAAAGAAAGGGTTTTGTAGGTTTGTTGAAGCTCTACAAGTTTCCTTTGGACGACTTTTCCCGAAAATTAATATTTAACGATTTATCGTAAAAAAACAGTAAAAAAAAGTAAACTTGTTTGGTCAACAAATAGAATTTGTTCATGTATGAGAAAGTTGTAGAACAAAATCACCGTGTCAGATTTTTCGATCGGTTGAAAAATAAGATCGAAGGGAGCGTCTGAAGGTGTGCTATCTATTCGCGCCCCTCCGGCACCGGTGCGGCGGCGGCGGCTCGACGCTGCGGCACGCGCTCTCATCTCGGCGCGTCTGTCGCTTATATCTCTGTGCCAATGAATCGGAATTAAAAGTAAAAATCGTAAAAAAACAGTAAAAAATAAGTAAACTTTTTTGGTTAACAAATAGAATTTCTTTATGTATGAGAAAATTGTAGAGCTTGAAAAAACGAACAAAATCGAAAAAAAAGTTTATTTTTCATGTCGATTCATTGGCACAGAGATATATTAGCGTCGAGCCGCCGCACCGGTGCCGGAGGGGCGCGAATAGATAGCACACCTTCAGACGCTCCCTTCGACCTTATTTTTCAACCGATCGAAAAATCTGACACGGTGATTTTGTTCTACAACTTTCTCATACATGAACAAATTCTATTTGTTGACCAAACAAGTTTACTTTTTTTTACTGTTTTTTTACGATAAATCGTTAAATATTAATTTTCGGGGAAAGTCGTCCAAAGGAAACTTGTAGAGCTTCAACAAACCTACAAAACCCTTTTTTTATTTTTTCTGTACGATCAATTGCTGCCGAGTTATAGCGAAATCAAAATTTTTACCTTTTCCCCCCCCTTTAAAAAAATCCCACGGGGTCTGGGTATACGCAAACTTGGATTTAAGCTCTCCTTAACTTCCCAAACAACCCTGAAAAAGTCCCGTAAAGTTAGCATCACTTTTTCACCAAAAGTCTAATTTGACTGGACTATTATAGTATCTACTAGCAAACAGTATATAATACTCTGATACTAGACCACTCCTAATTATGATCAACCGTTCAACTTTTAACCTCCCAAAATGAGTACGTAGAGATTTTAATAGGCCGCGAACGAATACAGTGCTTGGCACAATTACTTACGTTGCTAAAACATCGTAAAATATTCAAAAAACGTCACTATAGCGTTGTTGGATAAAAATACAGACATATTGTTTATCCTTCTAATGTGAGTCCGAAATTGTAAGCTTAACAAAATGTGGGTGCTGTACATTATTTCACCTATTCCATTAAATAACTAATATAGTTATTCAATGTCTATACATAGGGAACAGTTGGATTATTACCTTAAAAATTTGAAGATGCACGCTTATATTATGAATAAAAATTGATATATGTATTTAAAACACCAAAAATAATATATAGGAGTCACATTCATGATAAAATTATATTAAACCGCATGTTATAGATGTACACCAGGATGTGCCAAAAGTCCCGGAATTGTCAAATACCTGCAAGAATTTACTAAGCATGAAGCCAGTGAGTGACTGAGTAAGTACATATTATATCTTCTTAATATTCACTTTCTTCTTTTTTTTCTTAGGCAGTGCGGAATTGCGTTGTGCCCTTTTCCATTATGTGTAGGTACTGCCGTACTGCGCCTTGTGAGAATGGGAGTGTCGCCGTTACCCGTCGTCGGATATGATTTTGTGGTGACATCATTTCCAACACCTATAGTAGTCAGTGGTCTGTTGATTGGGTGCGTACAAGCCGCAGAAGGAGACAGATTGCGGAATCTCTAAATGACAAGTGCCTTCAAGACTTGAAACTGAATCTGCTCTTTTGGAGGCCGCCGTCCCCCAGCACAGAATTTGAGCCACTCCTGATGGATAAAACAATGTTTGGATACAAGCCCCCTTTCGGCCCCGTCCCCTTTTATCAGGTCTCTGCAACAGAATTTCCCAGAGTGGAAGTAATTGAACGCTATTCCTAGCAGCGATGCCGCCCTGCTATGAAGAAGATTGATTTGTACTAGTTTCGTCATTCGAAAACTGTACTTACTTGGCTGGTTGTGCTCCCTAAGCCCCTCGCGACTAATTGTGTCTTTTCACACTGCATGTTCATCACCTCCTCTCCCTCAACCTCCATCATGGAGAGATTGTAGCAGGTTGTTCCAGGAAGTTTGGTAAGTACATGAGAGCAATCAATCTTTGTCACTTGGGATTCTCCTTCCTATCCACCACTCGCCAGTTGGTGGTTACCTCACCACTATTTTTTTGGGTCTCGATTCTTTTCTTCAGAATCTTTTCTAGTTCCTCCTGGACCCCGGGGATCCAGGCGTGTGCCTTTACTCCTCAACCTTACGGAGATATACTCTTTTAGTTCCAACATTAATTCACCGATACCTCGCCAGCGCATGGGATGAGCAAAGCTCCCTTTTGATGGCGACATTGGGTGAATTTGGACTATACCGCCCCACTAGACAAAGTGTCTACTTTCTCAAGCATATAATTTTTACTTTTCTCCGGTTTTTCATGGAGAAAAGCTACAAAGACTACAAAACGCCTGCATTAGATATATATTCAAAGTAGGGTACAGGGACCATATTACTCCACTTCTACAAAAATCCAACGAACTAAACTTTAAACAGAGGAGTGAATATCTTTATTGTGTATTTATGTACAAGTTAATCCATAGTAAGGCTCCTAACTATCTTTATAGCTTGCTAAGTAAGAGATCTGAAATGCATAATGTTAATATAAGATATGATACATATACAATTCCTAAACACCAAACAGAAAAATACAAAGGTTGTTTCTCCTACGCTGCGCCAAAAATGTTAAACAAATATGTTTCAAAAATACCGGCAACCCCAATCGCTAGGTTTAAGCATGATATAATAGCATTACTAAAATAAATGTAATTTCCAAAATATTTACAAAATTTGGTACACAAACATTGCAGTGTGTTCAAAATGTACTCTTTAGCCGCTGAGTTCTTTTTATGGTTCTAGTAAGTTTATTAGTCGTTGTTAACAGTTATTTTTAATATGCTAGGAAGGGTGTAAGAATGGCTTTGCCAAACCCTTACCTTTTTGTGTATATGCACAAATAAAGTTATTATTATTATTATTATTATTACTTGTGATCTCACTCCTTAGGCGTAGCCCTCAGACCGGTGTCGTTTTTGCGTCTCATCGGTCCTCAAGACAGCTGTAGTGGATGAGAAACCTGAGTGCTTAACGCTCCCAGGTTGTCCCAATTTAGAATATGAGAAGCCCAGTCCAGTTCCCTATGGCCCCTTATTCCTATCTCATCTTTTCAATTTCCGGAGGTTGTCTGATTTGTGATTTAGTCACCCATCACTACCGTTCGGCCCTCTGACCCTTGAGATTATTTGCTGAGGTTATCTCCTATATTGCTAGCCATTAAATGAAATAAATAAATCTGCTTAAAAGATCTTATCTATGTACCTCCCTTTTCAGATAAGTAGAGTTCTTCATTCATATGGACATCACTTTCGTTTAAATAAGAAAACTGTAACGCTCTTAACATCATATTACCTAATAACACATTAGCATTTCAACCTGAATATTTATTTTTATTATAACTGTAACATTAGACAACAAACGCAAAGAAACAATATTTCAACAAAACATTAAACAGATTATCATTTCAACCTGAATATTTTTTTAAATATATCTGTAACATTAAACAACTCACACAAAGAAACACTGAACAAAGCACAATATTAGTACCTTACTGTTGTGCATTTTTTTTTTCCATGGAAAATTTCTTTCCAATAATCAAATTGTTTGCTTTCAGTTACTCCGTGGATACAAATTGATGTTTGAACAAAGCATGGAATTGTTTTCACTGTATCGCGAAAGTCGTCAACGTGAATTCTTTGAATTCTTAAGTGAAGAGCTACTATACCAGTTAGGAACACATCTTCTAATCTAATTATTTTGTGGTTCAGCGATGAGTAGTATAATTCTTCCACTAAATGACCAGGTATCAAATAGGCAGGACCATTAGCATAAGCTGGAAATGCTCGTGGCTTGTACTCTTCATGTGATATGTAATGTTTTGCTTGCTTATAACGAATTGGTTTTGAATTTTTATTTATACGACCATAAATAGCTCGTTCCTTTGATTTGTTGTTTGATATAAATTTAAGTAATCGAGGTACATTAATAAACACGTCATCATCACTTTTAAGTAGATATTTGGCTTCAACGCAATAATCTTTTACCCATTTTAACATTGCTATAGATTTAAGGGTCAAGTTACTGTATGTATCAATGAATTTCGCTTGTAAAATATCCCTGTACATATATCTTTCCTTGTCAATAATTTTTTGAAAATGCTTGCTACTTGTTATACCAAACAAAAAAAATATCGAAACATCTGCTCTAGCTGTATAACGTCCCCATGTTTGTCTTATTGCCATGCGAGCACTTTCGCGAGATGCACTTGTTGGAATTACTATTACAAGTTGGACGTCTTTACCTCCACTTTGGCATACAAAAGGATTAACTGTCGAATAAATGTCTTCATTATTACTTGCTGTAGCATTTGAAATTATTCCAAATGATTCAATTTCATCATATAACTCCACACTACTATAGGTTGATCGATGTCTACGGTTCAATATTGGAGTATAAGCAAATATATACCACGATATGAAACTGAGATATAAAATTATGATTGCATTTGCCAGACAAAATAGAAAGAATAGTTTTATTTCCATTCGCAGTCCATATGTGAAATCCATTTCTGTAAACAACAGTTTGAAATTAATTTCAATTCTTTCAATAAGTGTGTCGAAGGCGAACAAATAAATACTGCGATGATTTGTTAGTTATTGTATAATTTTACATACCTTATACTATTTCATTTGAACAAATTAAATGTTTACAATCCAAAGTATAAGCTGTATTTCAGAATTTCGTAATATCTCTCAAAATGACAATATAGTTGAAGGTTGACAATTTTGTACTGTACCTATGGTAACTTGAATCAAGCATAGGTACCTACATATATTACATACGTTTATTTAGGTTTTGCACAAAATTCTATATCTATATAAAGTAAATGATATTATAATTTGGTGAATAACCATACCCAGAAACCTATTTTTACCTAATTACAGCTTTAGATACTTGTAGAACCATATTGTCCACTTCATTTTATCTTTCTACTGAAGTTATTAAAAAGTTGTTAAAAACAACCCAAAACCTCCCCCTGTCTACATCAGCTTTGGCTATGATGAAGAACAGTTTTTAAGCACCTCTTCAGGTAATAGAAATCATGAACCAGGCTTCAAGTTTGTCTTATTTCCCAATAATTAATCTATAATCTTTAAACATGAGCGACCAAACGATTTTGATGATTAGGTATTCATTGTAATTATTAATTGTCATCATTCAGTGATGTCTAAACTCTAAATTTGTTATTGTTCATATTATTGTCGATAAGGGAAACAAATAATAATAAAAAATTAAACTTATTTCGGCGATTGACCATCCCTGGGTTTCTAATTTGATATTGGATCAGATGAGCTACTTACGGTGAAGTATTCACTCTTACATCTTGACATAGATACCCAAGTGGCTCTTCAAGCTTGCACATGTGGTGGTTCCATTACTGTTGAACCTCTTCTGGCTTTCCAGACTTAAACTAATCTGCACCTTAAGAGTCCGGGGATTTCTGAACATCTTAGGTGCCATTGGGTTGCATATTAGCATAGAGAATGATTAGGTAGATATTTTGGGATTCAGTTGAGACAACAGTCTTTTGAAGATGTGCAGTCTTCAAATAATGGGAGGTTGTTTGTGCATTGGCTGTGCATTATATTCACATACAATCCAACCACCCCTGCAATTTATTATGGGCGAGTTCATTTTAATATACTTACTATTTGACTCTACTTTTTTGTCAGAGATATCACTAAGTACTTATGCAATTTACAATTATACAACAATTTTTACAGTGTTTATACGAGGATGACCACTTTCCCTTGAGAAAATATAGGGCCTCCAAGGCAAGGCCTGGTTGGAGGTTCCTTCATTTAATTATTAAACTATTTTTTGGCGATCAGTAGCTAATATAAATTATATATAGAACATTCTCCTTATCATACAACTTTTTTAAGTTAGATTTTTAATTTTTACATAATCAGATTCAAATTTATGAGAGCTGCACAACTAATCATGTACCTAATTTTCAGATGGACAAGACTGTTGGCTATCTACATATAGGTAGGTACTTACCCCTAAATACTTAATTGAACTAGTATTCCCTACTACTGTGCATTCGCCTGTTACAAAAACACTCTTCCTTTCAATGCACTCAGTATATTTATAATTTATGTTATGTTGCTGCAGCAAATGGTAGACCAACCCCGCAACAAGATGCCAACAGAGGAAGAGGCTCTAATTGGTAACCATGATTCGAACAAGACCATGCAGTGCATGTGCTTGTATAGTTTACAGTGCTCAAATAAAGTATGTCCACAAGAAATGCGTTTGACTGAGAGATGGCCCTTGAAAGCTTCTCTCATACGGCGACCGAGCCTTGTGCTGGGTTTGTTGTTCTGAATAAGTCGAAGGACTTAGTTCTGAATCACAAAACACTACTCTAAAGGCCAGCTCTACTGTCACTGAAGTCTTTCTTGCAGTTATGCTTAGAATATGGTTGGAAGTTTGCCTAGTGACATGGGTTATATGGATGGTCAATTCTTTGGAGTAAGTACCATGGTCTGTTCCTTTTATTGCTTTAGACACCACTTCTGCATCAAAAAAGATATAGTTCCTCCACATAACAAGACATAGGTCCAATCACGGCAATGTACAGCCTTTGGGAATGAACCCCAACAGTCAGCCGACACTGTTAGAATCTATTTTTATTTTCCTAGATATAGGTACTTCTCCAATTCAGTTTATTGTCAAGCGTAATATGTAGATACTGCACTAAATTTGAAAACAGGAGGTGTTTGTGGAACTCTTTAAGATTGTCTACTTCACTTTTCCTTCTGAAGATTACACCATTCTTTGATTAGTCTGAGCAGTCGCTGCGGAAGCAATATTTTGCTGGGGAGGACATTTGACATTGTGAAGTAAAAAATTAAAATTTCAATTCAACGTTCACAATACTATACTCTACAGATGAACTAATTTAATACTATACTATACACATGTCAAGCAAGTTCTTTGCAGTGCTTTGTAGGTGTAGCACTGCAAACTGTAGAAAAGTTTAGAGGTAATTTTATTACTTTTGTCGAAACCTTGTTCTTGGCTTTGCATACGAGTGTAAGTTACGAAATGAGGTCTTCGTCTGAATCACGAGAAAGAGGTGCTATGCTGAGTTTTTGGAAGTTAGTGAAAGTGCGAAATACCTTTTACACCCAGCGAAAATATTAGTTCAAGTTTAATACGTAACCCTCCACTGCAACTACTTTGAATTGAGTACTTCTCATGGTTCCAGATAGCTTTTGAAGATTATCCGGAACGGTTCCACTTTGGTACACTGTGGTGCAATTGCAACCACTACCAATACTGCTGCCGAGATGGGTGTCGCTTCTGCATCCAATGATCCTTAGGTATTTCTTCCGTGCTTTTACCAGGTCATAAGGTAAAATGAAGTTACCATACTTAGCTATGAGTGCAATGTTTGAACATGCATACAGGTGGGAATGCTACTTACCGTTAGCTTTCCTAATTATGAAAAGTAGGTTGAATTAGACAAATTAATTTTCAAAGCATCACAAACATAATTTTCTTTAAAAAGTAAGATTAGGTTAGAGGGGTACATAGAATCTCATCAATTTGTGGTGTAAATATGCTATAATCTGTTTATGAATGTAACACACATGGATGCATAACTGATGCTTTACTTTTATTTTGTTGCTTTACATTCTTCACCATTATTTACAATGGAAGAACCCTCATCAAGCTAAAATAACATGCACAATACTGCTACTTTATATAAAAAATAATATGCAAGCTTTTAATATTTTATTAACAATGTAAAATTTGAATAAATGTACCAAAATATGTTAACCGTTCAATATAAAATTTGTATAACTTGCTTGTAAACATCTAACAAAACTTGACAATAACTTCATTACTACCACTTCTAATATGTTATAAAACACACACATTGCTTTCGAGTTTGTTAGAAAATAGTTTTATTCACAGAAATGGCAACGTAACTTTATTAATAAATGTCGAGTAATCAGCTAGTACGACGTGAAATTAGGGAATACAGATCTTCCACCTTACATTAATTTTTACGAACAATAACAACTAACATTGCGTATGTTATTAAATATTTAAAAAGAATTAATAAACTGTGAAGTTTTTTGAAAAGCACATTATATTTGTTAATACATTACAAAAATAGACGTTAGTGCACCATTAAATTAATCGAGAAACAATACGCAACATATTTTTTTGCGTTATTTTATTATTTAACAAAGCACATATCCAAAATAGGCCAGTATTTCAATCCCAAATTACAAAAATACTATAGTACAAAATAAAATTAAAATCATTATATAAACAGTATTTGTATAAAAATAAAAATTGTATAAAAGATAATACCTACAATTAAACAATTATTAGTCACATATTATGGAATAGTTGCAAAGAAAGTGCATTATAAAAGTCAAACATGTACATAATTAACAATTTTCAGTGTACAAAAGTTTGCAAAATCCAAAACCTTGATTATTATTCAATAAGTACAACATATCAAAACTGCACTCTAATATATCGGTGTGTATATATCTATAAAAAATTTCAATACTGTCAGTAAGGTAGTACAAACTTATATTGTAGGACTGAACAAAAAAATCTTTTAAGCCTTGTGCAATACATATTGCTTTGACTTATATCTAATCTAAGCTAGAATAATGACTGTTACATTTGAATTTTTACACATCATTGTCAAGTTAGTACAAAATAAGTATTGCAATATATTACCCGTTTTAGCAATTGACAAATGATTACTAACTTTAAGCTTGTGCATCAGGTTATTGCTAGATAAATTATATGAGATTTAAACATGTAAATGTAAAGGTTTCTCTCCTTTTTCTTGAGTGACAGCTTTACATGTTACTCCCTATATTTAATCAACTTATCAACTAAAGTAGGTAATTTATCACTTTCCTATAGGAGCTTAAATGTTACAGCATGCTTTACGACCGACCATTTTTAAAAAAATATTTCCTAATCGAAATTTCAAATGGTAATCAAAATTGTCGTTCAGCGCTTAAATTTGGAATACTTAGTTTAAAATTTTTTTAGTCAGTCCTAATTATATAAAAAATATAAATCTTCAGTTCAATCGACCAATCTTAAAGTAGGCAGCAAATTTTTTTTAATGTTTTGAAGTGACAATAAATCAGTCTATAATATCTTAATTTAATGAGTAGTTATTGATTTGAATAAATGGCAGCGTATCTTAAAATTCCCTAACATATCTTAACCTAGTTGGCATGTAGCGGTTGCTAATCAACTACTTTATAAGTTTTTGCTTTGCAAAAACGGATGATTAGCGAAATTTACAATTTCAAATTATACACTTACTACTCAGGCGACAGTACAACAATAGGTAATGTCACAATTTTTACATAAGAAGGCCACAATCCTTCAAATTATTTTTTATAATCACATCTGTAACAGCATCAAAAACAAATTGTATATTATTGGTATCTGTTGCACATGTGAAATGTGTATATATTTCTTTTTGATCTTTCCTTTTATTTAAATTTTCAAATTTCATACGTATATAAGCTGATGCTTCCTCGTAATTGTTATGGCCTGTATACTCTGGAAAACAAATGGTAAGAGGACTACGTGTGATTTTTTCCTCAAATAAATCCTTTTTATTTAAAAACAAAATTATCGATGTTGAAACGAACCATTTACTGTTACAAATTGAGTCAAACAGCTTCATTGATTCCACCATTCGATTCATTTCTTCATCTTCCGCTAATACCAAATCATACCCTGTAAATAATTTTAAATTAGTCAAATTAAATATGATAAAGAGATGAATTAATAATATATGACTATTAACATGGAGGACTGTAGTTAAATTCTTGATTAAAAAATTACATAGGTACACCACATTAAAAAATAACCAGTGTTTAGTTTATAATCACAGAACAAAAGAAAATTTAAAAAGAACATGATACCTAAAAGGGCAAAGTTCAGCTATATCGTGGGAAGAACATCACGCAAAAATGCTATAAAACTGATTGTGGAATGGCCTACATGTACTACAAAGGATAACAAAGAGAAAAGAAAAGAAATTAATGTTTAATTAATTCAATTGTGATTCTAGTCATATAGAAAGAATAACATTATCTATTCATCACATGTTCAAAAGGGATAACGAGGCGATAATATTGTTGTTTACGCACGCTTGAATAGTATAATTATTAATATCGTGTGTATTATACAACGAGTAATCTCTTCTTTTTTACCTAAGTAATAGTAATCATAATTATGAGTACAAGAAGCACTAGTAGTAGTAACTTTCTCTTTATGTGCTCCGTTAGTTGCAAAGTTTGATTTGTACAATAACTAATTACAGTTTATCATGCCTAAATATATTATATTTTTAATTCTCTTTCCCTATTAAAAGTTTCCTGCTTTTCCACGTTTCATCCATCCACCCCGCTCCACTACCATTCGTGTTCAGTATGTCTTCTTTGTCCCTTGGTTTCCCTCCTTCTCTCCCCATTCCCTGCTGAGCCATTTTATTCTTTCGTTCCATACATATTTTTCCCCATCTACCTCCATTTTCTTGTAGCCTATCCATACCTTTCTTCCCTTAGCTCTTGTTTCCGCTGCCCTGTTCCTTATCTCACTTTGGATACTCCTCTCTTCTCGCGTGAGGTCGTGGTCTATGTACACCCTGGTGCTCCTTAGTTTTCTCTTCTCTTCTTCCCAGTTCTCCATTTTCACCACCACCATCTCATTTTCCCTCTCTTTGTTTATAACCGTCACCCTTTTGAATTGTGCCCTAATGCTCAGTTTCTCCTACATCATTCCCTTCAGCTCTTTCTGCGGATCCTTGCTTTTCCACCCTCTTATCACAATGTTATTCTTCCATTTCCTTCTCTCCTCTTTGATCCGTTTTTTTTCTAGTTTTTCTATTCTTTCTATCAGTTCGTTTTTTTTCTCCCATACCTTTTCTTTTATTTCTATAATCTCTTTTCTAATGTCTTTCATACTTCCTTCCATTCTCCCCATCATTGCTTTAATTAAATAAATCCTTTATTTCCTCCATTTCTTTTTCTCCTTCGTCTTCCCTCTCTTCTTTGTTCCACTTCCCTCTCCTTGTTCCTCCCTTGCCTTATTTATATCTGGTGATCTTATTACTTTCTTCCCTTTCCCAAATATTCTTTGTTTTTCAGCTTCCTCTTCTTCCCTCTCCTTTTTTTTCATTTCCTCTTTCCCACTCACCAACTATATCTGAAATATTTCCACAATTGCGGATTTGCAGCAACATTTTGTATCGCATGAAGTCGATTTTCCAACGTTTTTGAGTTTTTGCCATAAATCTATTATTGGGAGAAAGGGTATGAATTTTTGCACACTGATGTATCTAAAGATGAGGAACGAAAATCTGCAACTACACCTGAAATATCTCCACAATTGCTCATTTGCAGCAACATTTTCCATTGCATGAAGCGGATTTTCCAATGTTTTTGGGTATATCTGCCGGTGCCAGAAATCTATGTCAATGCGCATTACCAGTATAAGTAGAGTTCAGTGATTAGCATTGAATATCAGTGTCGCGTCGATACGTCAAATTTTACATAAGGTACATGAATTTTGTCAAGAAATGTTGCAGCGTTTGGATAGGGAAGAAAACTTAATCCACCATAGTTGTTTGTCAGATGACGCCCATTTTTATCTTAACGACTGTCTAAATAAAAAGAATAGCTGACATTGGAGCGCTGAAAACCCGCTTCAGTTACATGAAAAACCCTTCCATAGTACCTAAGGTGACAGTATGGTGTACTCTCTCATCATCCTATCATATTTTTTTGAAGAAGATCTAGGAAATGCCACAACCGTTACCGCAGTTCGTTACACAAACATGGTCACAACATTTTTGAGGCGACTGGTTCGAGTTTCAAAGATTACATAGTTTCAACAGGACGGTGCTATCAGTCATACTGCTCGTATGTCTATTGCAGCTTTAAGGGAACTCTTTCCGAACCATATGATATCCAAAAGTGGAGACATTGTATGGCTAACTAGTTCGCCTGACACATATTACAACGGAAACGTTACGGACGAATGGAAACTTTAAGAATGCGTAGATCGTAATGGTGCCCGCCTGTCAAGTATTGTTTTTCAAAAATAAAATGGCAAGTCTAACTTCACAGACAACTGTAGGTAAATACATCAATGTTAAAATAAAAACCGATGTAGATACAGCAGTTTTAAATCATCCTGCCACATTAACTAAGAGTTAAGTTACAGATAGATGAGAATATACCTTGACAAAAATATTAATGTTGTGGCGGTCTATGTGAGCTTTATTCAGCTTAATTTATGAGTAATAAAACTATTGTTTCTGTTCAAAGTTAAATTAGCAATTTTTGCTTGCATCTCCAATAGGGCTCCAATTTTTTGACTTGTACGGGGTGCCCTAGTTACACCCACTGGTGCCGCTTATGGCAATATTGTATAATTTTAAGAAAATTTGGTATAGGGACCACACGAGTTTATTGATCCTGCTTTATGTTTAAATGTCATATTTTTAGGCTATAGGGAATCCTAATATCGTTTGAAAGAGAATCCTTTACTGTATCAGATAGAGTAAAAAAATACAGGGTGTTCTATTTAAAATAAGCAAGTTATTTAAGTTAACAAAAATCAATGATGGGGAAGGTTTTGTGAAGTTATTTCTCCCAAATTCTACGTTCCACCCCATTTAGAGCCCTGACTAACACCACGATGGATCCAATCAATTTCATATTTCACACATTTGGGAACACCCTGTACATTTCTACATAATACTAAATATTGTAAATAGTTGCCAAAAGCCTTCAGATCAACTGATCCAAAGCAATTTTTTGTACGCCTACCCATTTTGTCGTTATTCTTTTATGTGACCTACTGTGTTTCAAGAAAAGCCGAGATATCTCGAAAACCATAAAAGATAGGTGTAAGACATTATTTTTTACGTAAAATTAAAAAATGTGATGATATATAGGGCGTTATACGATATATTTATAAAATGTAGCTCTTATTGACCTACATATATGCACATAAAAAGATTTAAGAAAATTGTTATAGTTTAGGCACCAAATTCTGTATCGTATGTGGTGCCCACCCTGAATTATAGGTTGTTCTAATGAAAATTGATCATATCCAATTAATTACTGAAACATGATTGAATGCTGGGGTGGACTCAAATACTGTTAAGTATACCGGATTATCGGTTTATTAGGAAAGATACAGTACACGGTACGGGGTCTATTCTTCTTAAAAAAGATGTACAGGGCATATAACATTTTAGGTACATTTTTGAGTATCTTATTTATATCACACTTGTACAATGATTCCAAATATTTAAATGAATTAGTCTCCTTTGCCTTCTTGATCGTATCTTCTTATCAATTGAATAAATAAACAGATCAATCCGCAATCATAGCTTTTTGTTAACATAAGAGTTATGGGAATTAAAAATAATTTACAAGTGAAAAAATATGGCGTATGCAAGATTCTTTCCTAGCATTAGCTTGAACGAAAGAAAGCAGAGTATGATGATAAATGGTTTACCTGATAACGCAACACAAAATATGATCGCAGTTACACCTTCAAAGCAATGAATCCACTTTTTCCGTTCTGATCTCTGCCCTCCAACGTCAAACATTCTATAAAAATTAGCGTCAAACAAATTTGAAATTAATACAAATAACACATACTTGAAATGAAGTCCCTTAAATGAGAAATCTGTTTCTACAATTCCTGTAGTTTTAACACGTGTGCGTAAAACGTCTTGTTGAGTCGGTACGTAATTAGGTAATGATATACGATCTAAGGCATTCAGATAGTAAGGAGCGGAGTCGTTTAACTGAAATTCTCGTGACCTAGAGAAGCATAATTGAACACCTGGATCTGCCCATAATTTTTTCATTAACATAACCAATTCGGGTGTTAATTCTCCTTCTTCCGCTGCACTGGCGTAGGTAAAGAATTGGCGAGCGACATCCTAAAATGGATTTTTCAAGCTTTATATGACAAACATGTATAACTCACTGCTCGTGTTGGATCTGCAAAATCAAGTCTTAATTGTCCCATAGCCCTAATAATTGCCATTAGACTTTGAATAGTATTACTATAGACTACCGATCGATATTGTTCACATTCTTCTTTAGAATAACCAGTTTCGTGAATTATTTTCATTTGTTTAACTATTGTGCTCTTTCCAGATTCTCCTGCACCTATTTACGGCAAAAAATGTAAGGAAATAGTCGATAATTGCTATAAAACGAAGATATGAGTCAGCCTACATACCTAATAATAACAACTTAACTTCACTAGCTGCCCGTTCTCCATCTGCTCTAAGATCTCTATCAATTTTTTTAGATCTTTCGGAGGCTTCTTTATCACCCGTTGTACTAACCGAACAACCCATAGTTTTTAAAATTCGCTTTATTTTGACACTTGTTGCTATTCAAACTTTAGAGGACTCCACCCGCTAACAAACTCTTACATATTTGGAAAAACTACAGTTTACTATCAGGCAGCCAGACGTTAAAAATCCCTACAAATTTCAAACTACCAACTATATACCAAAATTGCATAACTCTAAGAGAATTGTACATATACAGGGGATCCCACTTTTAATGGGTCGAGGGTCACTATCATTTCACCTAACTCTGTCTGTGAAACACTTCTAATGCCTCTCACGATGGTTTCTTACAAACATTTTCAGAAACGAAGTTATAGAGCATTAAATTTTATGTAACTTTTGTTACTTTATCTTCAACCAACCAAAAGTTATAGAATTTCGCTCAATTTCGATGTTTCTCTAGAAATGGGTATAAACAGTCCAGTCAATGAAGTACATATTGTAGAGTGCATAGAATATGCGTAACTTATTATATCTCGGAATAACTGTGGACTCTTGAAAAAATTCTTCTAAATGAAAATGAAAGCTAATTAAATTTCGTATAAAAAGTAGCCGCAGGTTCTTTCTTGATAGCCCTGTGCAAAACGCGCCAGGCTACGAGATATAGTCGTCTGAAGGCCTCTTTTGCATGACCACAATCTAACATCAAGTTCCACCTAGCCCTGTCTAGGCTTGGGTATCTTGAGTTATTTACAGTTCATACTGTAAGTGGAAATCACCTGTTTTGAGACCAATCGGGCCGGCCCTTTCTTTGCCTTTAGTTCCAGCATGCCCTTTAACCAACACGAGCTCAAGGGTGTTGCTGCTTGCTCTAGAGGTAATTTTATAGTGACCAAGTGCCTGCAGGGCAGCCCTGATGTCACAGGAAATTCGAATGGTTTTGTTCTTTATGTTATGCATTTTATGTCTTAGAGTCTTACACACTAAGCGTTAATCCAACCAATTCTGACTGGAACACAGTCGGAAATTTGCCTAGTGGTTGGATGATGTGGAAGTTCAGTTCTTTGGAGTAAATGTACCTGTTCCCTCCATTTGTTTTAGATCCATCCGTGAAGCTGAATATGTCATGTTGTAGCATTTCAGAAGATGTGGTAGTTTTCGATAATATAAATTAGGGGCGAGGGGAGCGAGTGAGATCGCCCCTTTAGGATAGGCAGTTGCTTAACTGCTTCCCGCAGAATTTCAGAGTGGCCCACCTCAATTCCTCTCCTATTCAACAACCCCTTAGTTTTCAGACGCAAGGCTGCCAGCATGGCCTGCTCTCTCGGTTGTGGGGATTGTTCGCAATAATAATAATAATAATAATAATAATTTATTTATCCTACAGATTATAAATCCATTTATAGGACAATGTAATATAGTATTATCAAAGAGAATATGCTCTTTGGTATTATATTGATGCGTACACTTGCATGCCATAACCAAAATAAAACAATAAAATAAAAAATAAAAAACAAATAAATGTTAACCACATATAAAGATTAGTATAAACTAAAATAAAAGCATATTCTAAATTAAACAGTTTCTTAGTAAATTAAGGTTTAAATTAATCGAAGAATATCGTTGAGTGAACAATTATTGATATCCACGGAGCTGCTCAAGCTATCAAAGATCCTTATGGCACTTAACAATGGGGATTTATATAACATAGCAGTTTTTGGTGTAGGAAGGTGGAAAGTTTTACAATTACGTGAGGGATAGGATGGAACGTGAAAGTAGATGAGAGCAGAGAGACAGTAGGTGAGAACATTCAATTGAATTGTGCAATATTTTGTAAAGAAATGTTATTGCCATTTGACGTCTTCTGCATTCCAATGAACGAAAGTTAAAACGGTGAAGCAGCAATTCGTGATCGAAACCCCTTGGTGGGTAATGATGATCAATTTTGAATACTAGGTATTTCAAAAACTTCCTTTGTACAGTTTCGAGCTTATCCTTTTGGTCGCAATGCATGCAAGGCAGGCTAGTCTTTGCACAGGCTATGGTTGTGGAGAGTCTGGTTCTAGATCACCATATAATTTGCTCGACGATGAAGAACAGCACGTCATGAAAAAGCACACTTCTCCTCCACATAAAATAATCTACTATTACTTCTTTGCAATGCATATAATAATTCTATGCTTTTCCCTTGGATACCATGCAAAAATATAGGAATTAGAATAGTTTTGGTTTGTTGTATAAAAACTGCAATTTTGCTTGCTTTTGGTTATTTCGTGATTTTGTGATAAAACTATTAGAGCTACAGATGTCATTTGATGTTTAAATGGAAGCTAATTAAATTTGCTACAAATTTATTTCATACGCATTTAATTATTTAATTTAATGTAGGTACTTTAAAAAAATTGCGCAAATATTGATTGTCGAAAATTGCATACTTTAGGTGTTTCAGAGCGAAAGCTGGAAAAAGTGCGTAAATTAAATAAATAGCACAACTTTATTGAAGTTGCAAACTACAAACTACCCTGACTGGCCCGAACAACACACCAAAAATTCAGAACTACTCGCACTTTTGCGAATTTAGCCCTTTTTTGTGTCGATTTTGACTGCCCTATCCGCCTACCTATTTGTGCTACTTATTAGTTAATTTAATAGCGCGATGATGTCTAAGAAAATGCACATTTTGATGTACCTATCACATAAATGTTACTACATTTTCGTCATTTCTACAAAAATTCACTTTATTAAAAAAAATTGTAGTCATCCACTTCCAATATCACGTCACGGGGTGTTTTTATAATTACGAGTAAATGTTTCAGATTGTGGAAGTTTTTCATAAACAATTTGCCGATATCTTGTGTAGGTATATTATAAAAATGATTAACACCGAAACTATTAATTAGGTCCATCTCAAAAGTAATTAACGATGTTATTCTCCCTACAAATTTTGGAAGTTTCAAAGGAACATGTTTATTAGTTAATTTTATAGAATGAGTTATATCATTGAATAAAATATCTTTCACTCAACGGTTATGTATATAAGAGAACGTGGATTTTGGTCCATCACCAAGTGCGGTTATCCGCTAACCAAAATAAGGGGAGCTCTCAGCAACGGATTATGTTCTCTTTACGTAAGAACTGTTTAACTTGCAGGTTGTGTATGAAGGTTAAATAAGTAAAAAATATGAATGATATCCTTTTAGTTTAGTTAATCGGAGTCATTGATATAATATAATCAATGTCGGAGTCAAAATTTTGAATTGAACGATAGTAGCTGTGTGAGATATTGAAAGTGGCCTATAAAACGCTTACTTAAAGGAAAAAATGGCAGGCAACACAACATACACCAGAAACTTCATGGTTGCCGCGCCCTACTGAAGGTTGCGCTACTCTAAGAGTGAGGGCGCAACACGTAACGCTAATAGATGGTATAGAAACAAATCCCCATGTAAGTACTGTTCATAAGTTTAGAGTGGGATTATGTTCACCTTATAATTTCTAATTTTCTACATAATACAACAATTATTGGGAATCGCTTGTTACATTAGGTAACTAAAATAAGGGGAGTTCTCAGTCTCAGCAGCGGCACAGCTTAAATACACACAGCTATAACACTCTCTTGGCGGGAACGGTTTGCGTCGATCCCTTCGCGCAGGCTTTATGCTCCGCCTCTTAGGGGAAAAGATGTCTTTGACGTGCAGTCGGGAATTGCCTTAGCAATCATAGGCGTACTTACGATTTGTAGAACTTTGTTTTAAGTTTTGTTTTGTAAACTCTAATAAAATGGGTGACAAAAAACCAACAGGACATCATCATATAATATCATATATCATAATATAAGACTTATTAAAAATGTAAGCCGCACAACTCTATTTTATTACCAAAACAGTATCCTTGAAATTGAACAGGTGTGCTCGGTACGTTATTTTTGTAGTCTGCAGGTTATGTAGGTTCTAATCCAAACAGCAATTTTCAACAAAATGAAAACATTTAATAGGTAATTGCAGCGGAACTATAAAAGTAGGAGAATGGTTGTGTGGTAAGTTACTGATAAACAATTAAACAATTGATAATTATAGAATTCAATTTATAGGTTAAACAATTTGCATCGAAGAACTCAACTGTCGAGCTGAATTATTTACACCTCGCAAGGCTACTACGTTTCATAATCATAATTTCTTATTGTTACCAATTCAGTAATATTGGGCAACAATATGATGGTAACATTATTATACTGTAATTACACAAAATGCATATTAAGTTACATGAATAAATAAAATGGAAGTACATATTTATTCGTACGAAGATGACATTTTTAATGTTGAACATTACATAGGAAATGTGTGAATTAACAGCATTTTACGACAAAATATATTGTACTTACATGATTGAAATACATTACTAATAGAAATTGTATTAAATATGAAATACACTTTTATTACAAATTGTAAGTTGTAGAAACTTGCTTGTCAAAGTGTTCTAAGACTTCTAATCGGAGTCACTTTCTACATCTCAGCTTTCAGAACAGTTTCCCACGTTAATAATTAGTTCGTCAACTGCGACGTCCAACATTTCTTCCTGTTTATACCACTCTTTTATGGTTTCTTTAGTATGTCGCACACTATTAGCCCATACAGTCTCATCACACTGCTGTAAAGCTTTGTTCCACATAGCAATTACGTTTTCATCTTTATAGCCATCTCGTCCAATATGCCTGTCATAATATCCCTTTGTGTGTGCCCATGCCGCCCATACTAATTCTATGGCATTAAACTCGCAGTGATGTGGTGGTAAACTTAATACTTCGTGTCCATAGCTTCTAATTATTTCATGTATGTACTTACTTCATACCTTTTTTGTATTTAAAGTTACTTAATTAGACCATACAGCTCGGTTTTGAATAGTGTGGAAATAATAGAGCAGCACCTTGTACAAATCCTCTGGCAGATCCAGCGTGAACAACAATGAATCTCTTGCCATCGTAGCCTTCAGGTTTTCATACACTCCTAATGTCTTCATTCTGCCATGATTGTCCCGGATTTCCTTTCGACTAGATCCACCTTTCATTGAGTTTCATCCATAATAATACAACTTGCAGACGATTCGGTGAATTGATCTCTTTAATGTATTGCTTAAGAAATTTAATTCGCATTTCTGCAATGTAACTTTTTTCCAATAAAGCTCTACGGTTGGAGTCTTTTTTTAATTTGAATCCTAGCGACTGGATTGCACGGTGAAGACTTCTGTCGCTTACTAAATATGTGGCTATTACGAATTTCTGTATTTAAACTTGCAACTGTGGCATGCTTTTCTGTAAACAAAATGTAGTACCTACGTCAAACATCTGTAAAACACTGTGAAACTGTGATGTAATATTACTCACTTTGTGCATACATGTTGGATAACGTATTCCTTATGCCCATTTTGGATATGTTGCAGGTAGATCGTCTGATTTTAGTTTCTTGCGTGGTCGTTTTTACCCGTACTTGTTAAAATTAAAACAGGGTTAGCTGCAGCTCGAAACTTGATATTTCTCACCGTCTTCTCAGATATACCCAAGCACAAATTGATTTCGTGTTTATAGGTTTACTCTTTCTATTACATTTGCTTATTCAATACCGTATGTCGATTTCGTCAAATGCACTGCGAATGTTCACCATCTTTTATTTAATTCACTGATTAATATGAGAAGGCACTGAAGGCAGTATAAACAAATTGGATAGCTAGTTCAGGCATTAATGACGTAGCGTAAACACTCCTGGCGTCTGGCGAGGACTGTAGATTCAAAAAATATCATAATCCAATAAATTTTAAAATTACCTACTACTACGGTACTGTCAGGAAGATTGAATAAATAATCATTTTAATCCGGCCCTGACTTTTCCCCTCTGTGCGACAGAGACAGCAAGGCTTCTGTCTCGCTTACTCGTAGACCGCCACATCAAAGGTGCCGCCGAGAGTTGGCTAGCTGTGTGTATTTAAGCTGTGGCAGCGGATTATGTTCTCTTTACCTAAAAAGTTTCTAACTTGCATAATATATTGAATCAAGGTTAGATAAGGAAAAAATGTGAATAATATATCCTTTTAGTTTAGTTAATCGGAGTCGAAATTTTGAATTGAACGGTAGGAACCCTGTAAGACTCCTTTTAATTTTAATTTTTAATTCTTTTAAATTTTGAAAAGTTTGTCTCTGGTTAATAAACGATTTTTAAGTGTATCATGGCCGTGGGCCAAACTGTTAATTAAACCTAAAAAATAATTAACTCTCGAAATGCGTACTTGTTCCGAGTATAAATTCTGGAAATTTCAAAGTGATAAGTCTATTAGTTCATTTCATAGAGTAACTTATGTCTAAGAAAATGCGCATTTTGTCTATCACAAAAATTTACATTTTCGATATTTATAAAAATCTGTTGTATTAAAATAACTTGTGGTCATCCGCTTCTAATAGCACTTACAATTCTCTAAAAGTTGATGGGCATTTCATTAATTTTTAATGACATTTTTTTTTCAATTTAATCTCGCATTTACCCTTATAATCTAAAGCAGCGGTTCCCAACCTGTGGTCCGCGGACCCCTGGGGGTCCGCGAGCATATGTTTGGTGGTCCGCGGTCCCATACACATCTCGTAATTATTACGCTTACTGAGCGCAGCAAAAGAGCGCCAATGGGTATTTAGCTGATATCTTTAGTGCCCTTAACGAGCTAAACTTGGGTCTACAAGGGAGAGATAACAACATCTTCGAAGTTGAAGATAAAATAGAAACAATGCTTAAAAAGCTTGACCTGTGGACTAATCGTACCATTCAAAAAAACTATAACAACTTTCCAACACTGGCAGCGTTTTTGGAATCATCTGATGGAGCACTGCTGCCAACACGTGTACAAGATGAGATAATAAATCACCTCCGCGCTTTGAAGTCTTCGTTGCGGGATTATTTTTCAGTACCTGACAAAAATAAAACTTGGATAGCAGATCCTTTCACAACAAATGTTTTTGATATAACTGGCTTGACAACGGTGCAAGAAAACCAATTAATAGAAATATCGTGTGATTCTGCCTTGAAACGTCATTTCAAAGAACGCTCCTTGTGTAGTTTCTGGGTGAATATAAAAAAAGATTATAAGGAAGTCTCAGAAGAAGCACTGAAACATTTGCTGCTTTTCTCCACCACGTACCTATGTGAAAAGGCATTCTCTACTCTTGTATACATCAAACAAATACAGGAACAGGTTACATGTGGAATCTGATTTGAGATTGCAATTGAGTAATAATATCAACCCGAACATTTCTAACTTAGTTGGAAAAAAGCAGCACCAACCTTCTCATTAATGTTTTTCTACTAAAAAGTTTGTTTTTTGTATTTTAATTTAATGAAGGAATACTAAAATATAATATTGTCCGAAAATTGTACCTTTTTTTCACTCAGGGGTCCTTGGCATTATGCTTGATTTCCTTGGGGGTCCGCGGCTGAAAAAGGTTAGGAACCGCTGATCTAAAGCATTTATCGCACCTTTTCGGTCAAGAATTTTAAGGAAAATCACGGATCCGGCTATTAGGATAACATGAAATAAAACAACAAAATGCCATAAAAGTTATTCAGATTTTGCGCCATCTGCTACAATAAACCGTAATTACTAATTAAAGTAGCCGATTATTCCTCTAATACCTAGATGTCAGAGCGATCGCTCTTAAACCTTCCAAACAAAATATTAATTATTTTATTCACTAAAACTATTGTATTATGTAATATTTAAACAATAATAACGTATACAAAGACGATTTTCTTTCATCTATTCGTAACATAATAGAATTTGTCGATTTAGAGAAAATGTTTGAGGCGACATCTATGTCTTTGTCTATGTCATTATGAAGCGTTTTGTATAATTAATTATAATTAGAGGGCGGATTATATGCAAAATGCATATTGTTCAATATTGATGCTGTAAAAATACCCTTCCGTATCTAGGTGAATTATATTAATGCGAGTTATATGACACCAATTTAATTTTGCATATTTTGCATATATTTGCAGCAATGTTCATATTTTTGTAAAATGTGTATATTATTGCATAATTTGTACATTTCTAAATAAATCTGACGTTTTACTAAAAAAAAATTCTCTCATCTCCTCAAACGAGCACAGTAAATGAAACTGTTTAAATAAAAGATTAAAATCTAAGAAAGAAAGCCTTTAAAAATTCCAGTAGAAGGTAAGCTGCTTAAAATCATTGACAAGAAACATCACTGCTATAATTTCGCTGTAGCAAGCGATCATATCGAGATTTAGATGGAGCTGCCTTGCATTTCTTACCAATATTTCTCAGTCGCGTCCCTACATTCACTCGATCGAACGGAGATATATTTTAGTTGATAGGCGACAAGGATTTAATTTAATAAACAATTTGGAAAAACACCTTATTGTCAATTGTTATAGGCAGAAAGGTGATAATCAGAATAATATGTTTAATTCTCCACTGATCGTAAGATTATTTGTAGTTAATATTAAACAAATACATTATTATTATTTTAATTACTTAATTTTTTTAACTTCATTAAGAACCTTTTTCACATAATGACAGTTTTTGTTTAATACAGGTTATTTATTATTTTTTGGTACGCATATTTTGCATATAATGTTGCATATTTTAACAAACTGACTGCATATCTTTTATATATTTAGTGCATATATATGCGCATATATGCGACTTTTCATGTGCATATTAATCCGCCCTCTAATTATAATGAATAGTTATGTCAACTGATTATATAATTATAATCACAAATGTGTACACTACATCACTACATCGAAGGTCATTTTATATTCTATTAAATGGTCACTTAAAGTCTTAAATGACACAAATTACTTCCTTTCACCAAGAACACTTTTTGCTTCGGGTCCTTTTAAGTTTGAATCATGTTCATGTTACCTACAGCAAAGAGTAATTTTAGATACTCTTTGCCTACAGTTCCTTTCACAAACTACGAAATACCCTTTTATGGTTCCTTTGCTTTTACCTGTTGCAAAGAACGTATTATAGGTTCTTTGCCTGTTGTATGTACACGACCAACGTTTTAAAATAAACTCGTTGCTTAACACCACAAATTACAGTAGCCACTGTAATGCATTTAGCATTGTGTCATTTTACTCATTTTACTGTATCGTAATATGATTCCCATTGCTTTATTCCTTTACATGATGGTTATTGTAGTTTTTCAATGTTCAATTGGGTTTGGGAATCGCTTGGAACACTAACCAAAATAAATAATAAGGTGACTACTAAGGTGAGCTTTCAGCAACGAATTAAGTTTTCTTTAACTAAAAAATTTCTAACTTGCAGGTTGTGAATCAAAGTTAGATAAGCAAAAAATATGAATGATATCCTTTTAGTTTAGTTAATCAGAGTCAAAATTTTGGATTGAATGGTAGGAACCGTGTGAGAGAACATGTTAAAAATGACTAAGTACTTAAGCCTATAAAACGCTTTGTTGGGTTTCACTGGTAAGGATATTAATATTTACATTGTAATACTTGTAGTTTTCATTTTATTAATGAACTTATAATTTTTGTTACTAGTTATACAATTAACATAACGAAGAATGATGAATAATACATAATGATTACTCTTTTGACTACCTAATATTTATAGCAATTTTATAATCATAAAACAATTAATAAATTAGTTGACAATCATACATTTATAGTTTCCTTAAATATAAACATAGACAAATAATAAGTTATTTAACAATGGTATCTAACACCCATAATAGAAGACTATTATGCTAACACCAAAGACCAACCATATAATAATAAGACGTGCAACCAAACGATCGAAATCGTGCATATGTATTACGAGTTGCATATGCATATTTAATTTCGTCTTACCTATTTTCTTTATAAGTAAAAAGGTCAAACCGCATCATGCAATAAGAAAGAAAAGGATAAAGCATTTGTGCTAAATAACAGAACCCTTTTTACCTGCTTCTTTACAAAGAATTACACTGCCTTGTTGCCAAATGTGAAAACGTTTATTTTGTGTTTAATCATGATAACAATCTCAATTGAACTAGAAGCGTGTCGCGTCATAACTTTATGAAATAAGCAAAAACGACAGAAAACATGTCTTAGTTGTCATTAATGGAAAGTATTTCTGTCTTGTGCTTACCATGACTTAATTTACGTACCTTTAATTAAAAGTAAATAAATATAAAAAAAACTTTTCACATACCTATTATATGTATTACGACTATAATAATTTTACATTTGAAATTATAACTAAACCTTAAGGCGGTGCGGGACATTCCGGATTATAAGAAACTTCTAATAATATTTGATTAAAAGGTGTTTTTTCGTCCCCGTCAAATTGTTTTACTTTTACCGATTAAAGTCGATTTTACGCCTTTAGGTTAGAAATTAAGCCACACGTGTTTCACGATTTTTCGAAATTCGACCCCTAAGAAGGTAAAATAGGGGATGAAAGTTCGGTTAGAAACTAGGTCAGACGTGTTTCAGGATCTTCCGAAAGGAAAGAAGGATGAAAATTCCTATGGTCATTTGGCATACGATTGGGCATGATATACGTATAAAAATTGCATAAACCCGCCATCTACGCTTTTAATATTATAGGCGGTGAAACCAACCCTCGATTTACCAACTTACTAGCGGGCCCTACTCTCAGGTGGGGGGAGGGGGGCTCAGAGTTTCACAATTACAGAAATACCAATGTTAAATATTTATACAAAATTGCAAAAAACATTGGGGTTAGTATCATGTTTGCAAAAAAAAACTAATAAGTTGGCCCGTGAGTAATTTTTTATACAGTGTACAAATACGTTTAGAAAGATTTACCTACAAAAGATGGGGTAACTAGCATTAAATTGCATCAGACCATTTTGTAAGTATATTCATGTTGAAGCGTCATCAATTCCCTCTAAAAATCAGTATGTGCTAAAGTGGAAACGTCATACTTTGTGCTCTAACCATGTCAACCTTTGTACCAACAAAATACAATTTACGGGAAGCGCTGCTTTTTTGTTTTAATTTGAAGAAAAGTGCGGCTGATGGACTGCTGTTTGAAGCATATGGGGAACATGCTCCACCAATATAAACATGTGAGTACTGATTCCGTCGTTTTAAAAGTGGTGATTTTGACGCCAGTGACAAAGAACGCAAAGGGAGGCCAGTAATTCATGGTAAGAACATATTGCTGTGCATCTGATAGGACAGTTTAGAGTGATCTACTATGAGCTACTCCAGCCATCACTGGGGAACGTTACCAACAACTGCTCCTTTCGACTACCACTTGTTCCGGTCGATGATTCATGGTCTGGCCGAGCAGCACTTCACTTCTTACGAAGAAACCCAAAATTGGGTCGATTTTTGGACGGCCTCAAAACATGAAAAATTTTTTCAACGCGAAATCCTGAAATATGCGGAAAAGTCGTAACTAAACGATGAATTCCAATAAAATCCATTGTACCGCTTTCTCTGAATAAAACTTCAATTATGTTACAAAAAAACCCTCAAAACTTATTTGTACTCCTGATCAGAGCTGTTCAAAATACCGAACAAAAGTATTTCAATTATCAAATACCAAATACCATCTAACTAAAGTATTTGCAGCTTCAAATACCAAATACGAGGAAAGGAAAGGATTTGAAGTACCAAATACTTGAACAATTGCACAAATAAGGTATTTCAAATATTATCTAGCATTTGAAGTACCGCGTGTTGTATTTGTAATACCGAATCCAAATACAACGAGCAAGTATTTCAAATACCAAGTACCAAATACTAAGATTAAAAAGGATTTCAAATAAAGTGCTTCAAATATTGAAAAGTATTTGAAATCATATTTCAATTACTTTTACTTCAAATACTTGCAGCTCTGCTCCTGATATATTTTACGTGACACAAATTAGGAAGATGCAAATGTAGGTCCTTTGCGGGCCCTTACGTGGGCCCGGGCCCGTGTTCCGCGGAACACGCGGAACACTGGTAGCTACGGCCCTGCTCCATTGTACTTTGCTGCGGATGTACGGAATATACCTGCTACCTGCAGGTGCAATCGCTGCAGAAGTAGATGCTTGTTGTGCCCGAAGTTTGGTGTTCATTAGTTGTGTTTTAATGATGACTTCCTTGCTTTCTGGCACTTTTTTGTGGTCAGGAACGAGTTTCAACACGAACAATGTGTCAGGGTCATGATCATTATTTGCTGAGGGTGCTGCACTGGCTTCCTGTGCCAGTTTCTGCTTTAAATATGGTATCGCTGTACTCAAGTGCCAATGAAGCTCATACCGACTGCATTTATAAAATCTTTGACATTTAAATTGTCCATAATAGTTCTTAAACATTTAGGGGCCTCATTTTGTGCGCTACCCACCGGTGACACGAGCGAGCTACTGACGTCCCCTACTACAGCCACTGTAGTGATCATGTGTACTAAAAGTGGCCTTGTCTGCATCGACTCTTAGAAAAGGAGAACCAAAAATTGAAAGAAGGGATAAAAAAGCTACAACAACGAATAAAAACGCTACAATCCGAAAATGAAAGGAAGTGCATAATAAACTACATAAAACGAAAGAAAAACATGAAACACGAATTGAAATAAAAATAGTGTGCAAAAAGATGCAGGTGAACATAACACCAGAACTACAAATAAATTCCACCAGAAGGACGTGGAACCGATAGTGATGTAGACAACAGAAAGAAAATGAAAGACATCAATTAAGACATTAAATAAGAGATTTATAACAGGAAGAACGTGAGAGAGCAAGAAAACCAACTCAGAAAGTGCAGAAGAAGGCATTAAACAGGGCCTTCACCAGAAAGCAGATGATCACAAGGAATGACGGAATACTTCAACAGTTACTAGCACCAATAGCCCACAAAACCCAAGACCATGGAGGTTTCAAGGAGCAAGGCCATATCCCAATTTGTATGGATTTAACTTAAAAAATGAAGGATTTCCATACAAACTTTTATCCCCTATTTTACACCCTCAGGGGTTGAATATCGAAACATCCTTAAACCCGTCTCATAGTTTCTAACCGAAAGGCCATATCCCAATTTGGATGGATTTAACTTAAAAAATGACGTTTTCCATACAAATCTTCATCCCCTGGCTATTGTAACCCCTTAGGGGTCGAATTTCGAAAAATCTTGAATCACGTTTCTCTTACTTTCTAACCGAAAGGCCATGTATCAATTTATATGGATTCAACTTTAAAAATGAAGGATTTCCATGCAAACTTTCATCCCCTATTTGACACCCTCAGGGGATGTATATCGAAAAATCCTGAAACACGTCTCTCTTAGTTTCTAACCGAAAGGCCATATACCACTTTTTATGGATTTAACTTAAAACAACCTATTTTACCCTATTTTACTCCCATAGGGGTTGAACTTCCAAAAATCCTCTTAACTTAAAATTCACTTATCATTATTGTTGCCGTTGATTGCCAGTAAACAAGTCAAGCATAATTGTTGGCGCGGAAAAAATGACATAATGGGTAAAAGTAAAAATCGTTGACTAATCATAATGACTCAGGTAGCCTCATGTAAACGTCAATTTCATTATTGAATAAACAAAAAGCTGGTAGAGTAGTCTCAATATAAGAAAATGACAGCACGTGATATTTACAAGGAATGAAAAGTAAAATAGCTTATTATTTCCGCATTCCGCTCAAAAGTGAAATATTGCACTTTTGCACTCGCATTTCCTTCGCATTGCATTCGGTTTACCCATAATGACGACACAAATGAAAAGCAGAGTCTAATTGCCAATAAAATCATTAAAATCTCCAAAATAACACACTGAACACTTGATGAAAGCCGACAACGAAGTAACGCCTTCTATTTATAATCGAAATTTGCAAATCAACATAATGAGATATGCTTTATTTACATTTATTTCATTCATGCATTCTTCCTCATTTTTTATTAGGATGTTATTACATATTTATATTCAATGAGATTGATTACACACTTAATGACTGTGACCAGAAGTAAGAGACAGCAGGCAGAAAGAGATGCACGGCGTTTCAAATATTTTTTTTCTAAAATCGCCCGCCTCTGTAACTTTGTTATTATAATAGATAAAAGGCTCTGCGATACCTTAAAATGTTTCTCATGATAATTTCTACAAAAAGTCAGAGGGAATTTTTAATAAAATCTAAGAGTTACCCACAAACCACTTGTGGAGTTACCTACCTGAAAATTACAAACATTGTAGGTTATTGCTTTTTGAAGGTCATTTTAAGTAATATTTGGTTTGACAACACTGCTACTTATATTATTATAATTATCTATAATTCTATACGATTGGTTTTGACCCAAGCTAGCAAGTGTTTTGTTAGTCCGATACTAGAGGCTGGCCTAGCGGACGACTAACTTTATCGGGCACGCTATTTACCATTAACGTTGAACGTCTTATTATTAATGGTCTTTGCTAACACTTAACAGCTTACTTATATTTGACAGATTGCAGGCAACACAACATGCATCAAAAGCTTCAGGGTAGCAGCATTTACAAAAAAGGTTTCGCTACTCTATGAGTGAGGGCGCCACACGTAATACTAATAGATGGTAAAGAAGTGATCCCATGTAAGTACTTTTCGTACATTTAAAATGAAGTATTTTTTTGTTCGGCTATTCGTCTCTACCGATTGATTTAAAAAAAACGTCATTTATCCTGATCTAGTGATCTTCAAAACTTATCCTTTGCTGCATATAATATTCATTTACAGCCATTACCTACCTGACTTTGTTTTCGTTGTGTTTTGTGTTGGAATCTTCCGGCCCCAGTGCAACAGGTGTAACTGTGAAATTTTTTTGTAAGTATGTAATTCAAAATAACATTTGTCCTACAACAAAAATGAGTCCATCAAGAGTGTCCCCATCTGAAGACATGTAGGTATTAGTATTAGTACATTTACAAAAATAATGAATATCAAGCTGATTTTTTTTCTGTAGCTTAGTAAATATTTGCATAATTAAATGCCCACTTTGTCCCACAAATTAATTGGGCCGTTTTCCCATGATATTCATCCACTTTTTGTCATTTCCAAATCAACGTGTTTTTCCCTGCACACCCCCGTAGGACCCATGTGCGAACATTTTCGCAGAGGGAAAAGTTTACCGTCTCGTTACAATAAAGCCGCTCACGAAGTATAAAAAGTATATTAATTGATTGCAAAAAAGGTGGCCGCCTCCCGGACGCATATTCGTTAACTGCACCCATTATGTAGCAGTCGGATAGCCGATGGTAGGCTGGTTAATTGAGGACGATATAGAGAAATTATGCAATTATAGCGTCTGCACTTAACTTACCTTGCGATAGCGTGGCATGCTGGCATTTGGGACATAAACTGCCGACGAGATAGAAAAATTTTGCAGTTATTGCGTCCGTACTTCACTTATTCAGTACCTATAGCAGATTGGTATTTACGACGGCTACGACAGTGACAACAAACACGTGATTACTCAAATATTTGAAAGCATGGATTCATTGCCGACAGATTTTCAGTATTATAAAACTGACAGTACTACGATTAGGACGATGCCGATGTTTAGAGACAAAGAAGCAGTAGAGGTAAGCGCAAGATAGTTTACAAACAAGCAGGTTTATTTTATTTCCGCGAAAAAGCATGGTGAAAGTTTTCTCTGAAATAATACTAAAAAACCTAGATGACGACACTGCCTCGTTTTATCCAGCTGTCAAAATTTCCGTAGCAAATCGTCGGGTAAGTTTGCAAACTATACACTTACCTATTTTATAAAAACATTTGCACAATATTTGTAGGCCTGCCATCAAAAGCGCAAAAGATAAGATGCCAAAGAAAAGGGAAAAAAATTGCCGTCCAACCAACGGCAGTTTCTCGAAGGAAAATCAAACTATCAGGGAGAAGATCGCAACAGTCTGGCCGGAAAATTGATACGTTGGATAAAAAAAAAGAAAAGCGCCTCATGCCCTAAACAAATGTATTGAAATGAACGTTCTTCTAGGAGATTGTGATGTTCTTGGGTTGACTCGAAGTACCGGAGATCACGTACACCCTTGTCGTTTGCACATTACTTACTTATTTACTTCTTTTATTATACTTCCATATTCTTCTAATACATTCTAACTTAGTTGACTAATACTTAACTATTGTAAGATAACAATCGAGCTCTCGAACTCGAACTCGAACTCGCAATCGAACCCCGCTTCTTCGCCCACTCGTCTTACTTATATCTGCCCCCTTCTCTTAACCTACTTACTACCTTATTACTCCATCACACCTTCCCCCCCTTTTTTTTTTTCTTATTTTCCGGAAGAACACAAAAATTTCCTTCCAGTCTTAGTTAGTTAGTTACATCTTGTCCTCACTTCCACTTCGTTTAGTCACCCTGTCTCACTCTGTTTTTATGCACTGTAACCACTTTATTATTTATTTTCAGCGTTACGTTTGGCGATTTGTCCTCAATTACTTTATAAGGACCGTTATATAAAGGTTCTAACTTATTGTTCACTTCACTTTTTACCCAAACCTTATCATTAAACTTATACTTAATGTTATTACAATTTTTATCTAACCTCTCTTTCCTTTTAATCTTTGATTCAAGCAGGTTGGCTCTCGCGTCTTTCCACGCTGATTGTAATCGAAATTTTAACTCAACCGGGTAATCTTCAAAATTGTATATTGGATCTACTTTACTTAATAAATTATGTGGTAAATTACCCCTTTTTCCAAAAACAAGTTCATAAGGTGTGTATTTTGTTTCTGTGTGTACTGTATTATTAAATGCAAAATTCCAAAATTGAACCCAATGGCTCCACGTCGTGTTAAATTTGTTTACTTGTATCCTTAGGTACGTATTTAAGTGTTTGTGCGTGTTTTCTAACGCCCCTAGTGTTTCGTGATGGTATGCAGTTGAATTTATTTGCTTTATGCCTAATAAGTGTGCTGTTTCTTTAAAAATTTTTGCTAAAAATTCGGTGCCTTGATCTGTTACTACTTGTTCTGGTATCCCGTATCTTAGTACAAAATTGTTAACGAATGCTCTCGCAACTGTCTCCGCCTCTTTATTTTCAATTGGGTATCCCTCAACGAATTTTGTTAACTCGCACTGTATTGTTAAAATGTATCTTTTGTTTTCGTTATCCTGATTCAATGGACCTACTAGATCTAAATATACCTTCTGAAATGCCGACGATGCGGTTGTTGTGATTGTAATGGGTTCCTTTCGTTTATTCACATGTTTGTGCCGTTTACATTCGTGACACTTATTTATCAATTTGGTTACGTCATTTTTTAAATTTTCCCAAAAATAATATCTTTTTATATTTGCATATGTTCTATTTATCCCACAATGTCCCCCCGTGTGGAGAATATGAAAATTATTTAAAATTAACTCTCGCCTTTCTTTACAATCAATCCTTTTTGCCTGGCTAATGACAATTATTTTAATGTTACATTTCTTAAAGATTTCAATATTTTTTGATATGATGGATAGAAGCGCTTCATTATTTTTATCTTTAAAAATATGTAATTTTGGAATTCCGTATTTCTCACTTAATGTTAACAAAGATTTCAACTCCGCGTCTAGGGCAGGTGCTGATAAATTACTTTGTTTAATATATATTATTTGTGATTTATTGTCATATAACACGTTCCCTGAGTTAATTACCTTTTGTTTTCGCAATTTTTCCTCATCATCCCTACGTATCGTTCTTAGTTCTACCGAATCCAAAGGTGCTTTTAATAACTCTACAATGTTTGGTTGGCCAGTCCGCACATTTGTTTCGCTACCAAAATTCGCCTCCGATTCTGTATCACTTACCTTCTTGTTTATTTGTGCCCTTGTTATTGCAAAAATATTCTCTGTACACTCCTTTAATTCTTTCGAGCTCACTACAATTCGCGACAATGTATCAGCTGCCACGTTTTCTTTACCTTTAATGTAGTGTATTGTGAAATCGTATTCCTCTAACGTTAACCTAAATTTCGTCAGTCTAGATGATGGATTGTTTAACCCAAATAAGTATATTAAAGGACGATGGTCCGTAAAAAACTAAAAATTTTAAATTCGTTTCCGTATAAATATGGTCTGAAATGCTTTACTGACCAGACGATGGCTAAAAGCTCCTTCTCGATGGTCGCATAATTAATTTCCGCTTTATTTAGCGCCCTTGTGATGTTCTTGGGTTGACTCGAAGTACCGGAGATCACGTACACCCTTGTCGTTTGCACATTACTTACTTATTTACTTCTTTTATTATCCTGGCAGGATCGCCATGTGATGTTCTTGGGTTGACTCGAAGTACCGGAGATCACGTACACCCTTGTCGTTTGCACATTACTTACTTATTTACTTCTTTTATTATACTTCCATATTCTTCTAATACATTCTAACTTAGTTGACTAATACTTAACTATTGTAAGATAACAATCGAGCTCTCGAACTCGAACTCGAACTCGCAATCGAACCCCGCTTCTTCGCCCACTCGTCTTACTTATATCTGCCCCCTTCTCTTAACCTACTTACTACCTTATTACTCCATCACAAGATAATAAATATAAGAAATAACTATATACTTAAGTAATTTTGAATTGGAATTATTATAAGTTTTGTTTGTTGAAAAATAAAAGTGAAATTTAATTTTTTCAGGCAATAGTTATTGATATTATTTTATAATAGTCGTAGGTACTTGGTGCAATAAATAATCAAGTTAAGTGCAGACGGTATAGTTGTAAAGTTCATCTATATCATCCGTAGTTAACAAGGCAACGTTCGGCGTTCCGAGCGGTCTATAATGGGTGCAGTTAACGAATATGCCTCCCGGACTATAAGTACCTAAATTATGTCTAAGAAAATGCGCATTTTTGTCTATCACAAACATGTACATTTTCGATATTTACAAAAATCTGTTGTATTAAAATAACTTGTGGTCATCTGCTTCTGATATCACTTAAAATTCTCTAAAAGTTGATTCGAATCTTATTTATTTTTATTGAAATTTTTTTTCAATTTAAATCTATCGTATTTTACCGCACTATTTCGGCAAGAATTTTAAGCAAAATCACGGATCCTGCTATTAGGATAACATGAACTAAAGCAACATTTGCGACAAAATTTAATGGATTTTTGCGCCATCTGCTGCAATAAAGCGTAACTACTAATTAAAGTAGCCGATTATTGCTCTAATACCTAGATGTCAGAGCGATCGCTCTTTAATTACAGTGACTGTATTACAAACAGTGACGACAAGCGTGGTATCGATTTTGATTGGCCGTGCTATATTTTGCATCTTAATGGCGGCCTGACTGTGTTTACCTTTGATCAGCGTGTGATTTTTATTTTGATTTAGCAAGTTGCTAGGATACCACCGTTGAGTTCATATAAACCCGCCCACAATTTTGCCTCTTAATGGCGGATAATCGCCGCTTGTCGTCACTGTTTGTACTAAAGTCACTGTATCTTTAATCTTCAAAACACAAAATTAATTATTTTATTCACTAAGACTATTGTATATGTAATACTTATACAATAATAACATATACAAAGACGATTTTCTTTCATCTGTTCGTGATACAATAGAATTTGTCGATTTATATGAAATAAAGATTGTTTGCGGCGACATCTATGTTTTTGTCTATGTCATTATGAAGCGTTGTATACGTATAATTAATTATATTATATTAATTATGTACTTGGTTAGATAATCCAGGATAAACAATATATATTTAGATAATAATTATATTCAAACATTTACATTTACAATGAGACTCTAATTAATGTCACACTCAATGTGTTACCAACTATATCATACTGTGTGATCATACACAACATGTCCACAAAACATAGTCCTTAAATCTAAGAGGAGGCATTACATTTCTTTTCGGTCTTTCTACTGACTCCCCATTATTTTTGCTCTCTGCCTTATCCTCCTCGTTTACAATAGGATCATTACTATTAACACTAATTGGATTAAAAACATTTTATAATTTTCTGAGATGGTAGCTATTCCGTCTAAAGACAGTACCACGCTGATCTTTTACAATGTAAGACCTTGGACACTGTTCTCTCTATGACCTTAGCAGGCTCCCAAATTTTCCCTTTTTGCATAGTAATGATTTCGTTAATGTCAAAATTATCCCTGCTTTTTGCTTTGAGATCATAATATTTTGTTACCAAATTTTGTTTGATTTCTAGTTAATCTCGAATTATATTATTTTTAACTTTGTCCCGCTCCAGTACTTTTTCAGCAACTGGCAGTTTAGTAGGTACGTAATTTCCTACCGAATAACAATTGCGCTGGAGACAATCCAATCCCGTCCAATGTTGTATCTATAATTTAATAAAGCAATATGTATGTCTCCGTTCTTTTTTAATATGTTTTTCGCGATTTTTACCCCGCTTTCGGCAAACCCATTGCTTCTGGGATACCTCGGACTACTAGTCTTTAATTCAATATCAAACTCTTTTGCGAAATTTTTAAATGAAAGTGGCCCATAAGGCATATTATCTGAAAAAAGTAAATTTGGAATACCATGAGTAGAAAAACAAATTTTAAAATGGCGAATTAACTCTTCGGCTTTCAAGCCATTTAGAAAAATAGTCAAAAATAACTACCTAAATAGTTTCTATTGTTAAATTTTAACACATCGGATGCTATTTTTTCGAACGGTCTATTAGGAACTTCATGTGGAATAAGTGGTTCTGCCACATTTGACGGTCTAAATTTCTCACAGGTTTCACATTTCGAACTAACTTGTTCGATGTCCACGTTTATTGATGGCCAAAATAGAGATTCTCTAGCCCTAGCTTTCATTTTGACAACCCCAAAATGACCTTCATGCAATAATTTTAGCATTGGTATTCTTAACGATGTGGGAACTACTAATCTATCATTGAAAAGCAATAAATCCTCCATCACATGTAATTCATTCCTTAATTTATGATATTTACGAACTTCGCTATCTAAACAATTTATATTAACAGGCCAATCTGTGCAACAATACTGTTTCACCTTGGATAATACTGTATCAGCATTTGTTTCCTTTTGAAACTGTAATTTTTTAGCATCAGATATATTGACCAAAGATCTAACATCAAGTACTACATCTGAGAATAAATCTTCCCCGTTATAATCAGTTAAAAAATTACGAGACAAAAGATCTGCGACATGCATTTCTTTACCAGGTTTGTAAACTACATTGAGTTTATAATTCAACAGTTTTAATTTAATTCTTTGAAGTCTAGGCGACTTAATTTCTGATATATTTTTCTCCATTATTGCAACCAATGGCTTATGATCAGTCCAAACTGTTACATCCTTTTCGTAAATATAATTGTGAAATTTGTCGACTGCAAAGACAATTGCTAAAAATTCTTTTTCTACTTGAGAATAATTACTTTCAGATTTTGACAAGCTGCGCGAAGCAAATGAAATTGGTCTTTGATCCTGTAGAAGACAAGATCCCAACCCATCCTTCGACGCATCTGTTTGTTTCGTAACAGGCTTTGAAACATCAAAATGTTTTAGTACCGGATTTTTACTTAAAACAGTTTTTAATTCTTGGAACGCGTCCTTATGTCTCTCTACCCACGTAAAAATAATTTCCTTCTTAAGTAATTCGCGAAGGGGTGCTGATAATTGTGCAAAATTTGGAATAAAACTTCGAAAATAGTTAAACATTCCCAAAACGGATTCCAATTCTTTTCTGTTAGCTGGAGGCTTCAGTTCAATTACAGCCTTTACCCTATCTCTATCCATTTGCATACCTTCCTCTGAGAAAACATTCCCTAAATACTTTACTTCTTTAACTGTATATTGCACTTTTTTCGGGTTAAATTTAACATTTATACATTTAGCTCTTTCGAGAACTTTGTTTAAAATTAAATCATGTTCAGTCTCATCCTTTCCTGCAATTAGGATGTCATCAAAATATATTATAATTCCGTGAATGTCACCAAAATTCTGTATATTATATCTTTGAAAAATTTCAGGTGCAATACTCAACCCCAGTGGTAATCTTTTAAATTGATAAAAACCAAAAGGAGTGCTAAAGGTATCATACACAACAATGTCAACTGATTATATAATCACAAATATGTGCACTATATCTGTGATATATCGAAGGTCATTTTATATTTTATTAAATGGTCAGTGGTCACTTAAGTGATACAAATTGCTTGCTTTCACCCTTGTTTATAAATGTATATAAACAAGGCTTACATACATACCGTGTGACAAGTTTCAAAGCGGTACATAGCCGAATAGCATGGGAAATCACATATTTGCAGTTTGTTGCTCACCCAGTGGCGGATTACGACCTCAGCGGCCCCTAGGCACTTATCAGTTCGCGGCCCCCTAACATGAACCACGGAACCAAGAATGTATAAAACCGGACCCTAAATATCCTGATAAGGAATTTACTATTGCTCATCATTTTTTCTGCATTATATTATAATCTTGGAATCTAAAATGATCTTGACCTATAATTCATTTAATATTTTCCCACTATACACAACTTGTATGAGGGTTATTAAATTAAAATCGACTAAAACAAGCAAAACCTGGCCTGGTAAAATTTGTGTATTCTTTCCTACAGGCCGTTTCAGATCAGTTCAATTAGGTTCAGTTCTGATCAGTTCAGCAGTTATTAAATGATTAAGATTTATTTATTTATTTATTTATTTAATAAACGGAACATCCTTTTTTATAAAAATAATACAAAAAAAAAAAAACTTTATAAATCGTGAACGTTAATCAAAATATTTATCTAACTTAAATTAATTAAAAGTTTCTTGATACAATTTAAAATACTTATCTACTAATACTTAATATATTGCAATACCAAAAAGGTAATAAACTAAAATAATAAAGAGGGAGAGAAAAAGAAAAAGAAAAGAGAAGGTTACAATTCACTAGTTAACTGCTTTTTTAAATGGTTAAGGGAAACACCAAATAACTCAATTTTTGAATTATTAACAGCACGCATAGCTCGCTTAATCGGATTATTAGATGTATAATTTGTTCTAGATAAATTAATGTAAAATACAGGAACATTTCTAAGGTACTTATTTGAACTATTAATATTAAAAGTAATTTTGGATAGTAGACACGAGCAATCGTTTACATTATTAATAAGTTTAAACAAAAATATAACATCAGCAGATTTTCTACGTTTAAGAAGAGAATTCAGTTTTAAATAGTTCATACATTCATTAGCTGTTAAGGTGTTACCTATCTTATATAAACAGAACCGAATAAATTTATTTTGTATCGCTTCTAATTGAGAAATGAGATACTCTTGATGGGGCGACCAGACAATGGATCCGTATTCAAGAATGCAGCGAACGTATGCACAGTAAATTATTTTTAGAGTATTAATGCTAAAATCTTTACATGTCCGCAAAAGAAAACCAAGCATTTTGTTGGCTTTATTACAAATATGATCAATATGCATCCTGAACAGCATACTACAATCAAAAATAATTCCAAGATCATTAATGTAATTAACGTTTACTACGGTGTTGTTGTTAAGAGTATAAAAAGATTTAATACTGTTGGAACCTCTATAGAAACTGATAGAATAACATTTATTAATATTTAAGTCAATATTATTCAATGTGCACCACTTGAGAATCCCATCAAGGTCACTTTGCATATTATTTACATCGTGAGTATTTCTAATAATTTTAAACAATTTCATATCATCTGCGTATAAAAGAAAATTACAGTGATCTATATAGGTATAAATATCGTTTATAAATATATCAAATAGCACAGGACCGAGATGGGACCCCTGAGGAACCCCAGAATGGGTAATAAATTCTTTGGAGACAGTATTACCAACTCTAACCTTCAAAATTCTACATGATATAAAACTATGTATCCATTTCGTTATTATCGGATTAACACCTAGCGCATTTAGCTTATGAACTAAAATTTGATGATCTACTCGATCAAACGCCTTCGAAAAATCGGTATACACTACATCAACCTGATAACGATTCTCTAAGGCGTTTAGTAAAAAGTCCTCATAAATTAATAAATTTGTTGTTGTTGATCTACCTTTGTAAAAACCATGTTGCTCATCAATAATTGTATTTTTAAATAACCAGCTTACTTGGGTAGTTGTGATACAATCAAAAATTTTAGGTATGGCGGATTGCAAGGTTATACTTCTGTAATTACTAATGTCACTCCTGTTACCAGATTTAAATATCGGGGAAACAAAACTTTCCTTCCAAATATCAGGAAATTGGCCCAATGATAACGACAAGTTAAATAACAAAGTCAAAGGGTTACATAAAGTGTAGATACATTTTTTCAAGAAAAAATTACATATACCATCTGGACCAACATTTAACGAATCCTTTAATTTATTAATATGATCAAAAATATTTTTATTCAAAATATTTAATGTAAAGGAAGAATCTACAGCTGTATGAAGTTTATAATTATAATCAATAAGATTACTGCTTAGAGGTACATTACTGTAAATAGAAGAAAAAAAATCTGAAAACAGACTTGCAGTTTCTTCCAAACTGTTGCTTACTTTACTACCATAGTGCATACAGAGAGGAACCTTATCAGCTTGTTTCATAGATCCTACAAACTTCCAAAACGATTTAGGATTACAATTAATATCATTTTCAATACTTGCTAAATAATTGGAGTATTTAAGATTGTACATATTTTTACATTCACTACGTAAAAACCCAAAGTGTAAATAATCTTCATATAAACCACTGCGTTTAAATTGCAAATGCGCAAATTTTTTGGATTTAATCAATCCAATTAATTCACTGTCAAACCATTTTGGGTAATTATTAGTACATCTAATTCTCTTGAGTGGAATATAAAGATTAACAAGATCATACAAGATAGAGTAGAAGATATTAACTACAGTATTAATGTTGTCTTTATTTGAAATTATAATTTGTTCCCAATCAATACTAGCCAAGGCATAATTTATACTATTATAATCGCCACAACGAAAATCCCTGAATTCCGTATAATAATTATTTGATTTGGCGCCATCATAGTTAAAACTAAAAAAAATAACAAGTCCAGAATGATGGATTGAATTATCCAAAAGTAAATCAGTTGCTTCTTCCACTGTAAAATTATCTGAATCACCAAAAACCAAATCTAAAAAGGCACCACGTGAGTTAGGATAGTAGTTAAGCTGGTTCAGTGACAAATAACTAAAACATTCCACTAATCTTCTGATTTTAGAACAGCCAGTCATGTTGACGTCGGGAGCCATTATGTCATTAGCCCACTTGGCATTCGGTAAATTAAAATCACCACAGATCAAGAGGTTATCCATTGGAAAGCGGGTCGCAAGGCCTTCAATCGCCATACAATGGTCTTCATATTTAACCAAGTCCGAACTAGGAGGAATATAAATAGCACATAAAATACAATGCATATCCTTAATAGATATGCGCACAAAAACTTGTTCGCAGAGCGAAATAGAAATATCATTAGCGATTATTGATTGAATACTTTTTCTTACTCCAATTAATACACCACCACCACGTAACTTTGAACTAGTTAGAGGGGATCTATCACATCGATACAAATTGAAGTCCTCTAGCCTTAATTCAGAATTTAAAATGTCACTTGATAACCATGATTCGATAATAACAATACAGTCATAAGAGGTTGTACGTACCATTGCTGCTAAGTCTAACATTTTCGTTTTTAAACCACCAACATTGTGGTAGTAGATACTTAGTTTTTTGGAACTGAGGGTTTAGACTTCTTCATTATCTTAGGAACACCATTAATATATTTAATCACTAAATCTTTTTCTCCAGACTGAGTGCGTGCTTGAAGTTCTTCATTTAGATATTTTAGTTGATCGCGTTGGTTCGGTGTAAGATCCGATCTTACTTTAACCTCCTTTTCATTCATCACAATTGATCTTCCATGTTTCAAAAAATCTATGGCAGTTTCTTCACTTTTAAAAATAACTTTAGTTGGACGAGGCACATCGTTTTTCGTCTTTCCTAGCCGAATTACTTTGATAGGTTCAGACGCCATATTATATTTTTCCAAAATAGTAGTAACCATAGTAGTATCATCGCTAATTTTGTCCGTTAATGCAGTTTTTCGAGATTCAATCATATTGTACAATATAACATTGCGAGATCTACGACGTCTATCTTCCATTTCATCGAATAATTCAAATTTGTTAAAGTTAGTACTAGTTTCTTTTACATTTTTCAATTCATTATACAATTCATTCTGACGCTTTTCTATAGAATCGATTCTAGAATTGATTTTTTTAATATCGGCATTGATAGATTTGAGTAGCTCAGATTTTAGAGTTTTGAGTTGTTTATTAAGAACTTTATCAATGGTAGCTTCAATTACTGAAGCATCTACCGTAACTTCATCACCGTCGCTATCGATTTCATTCTTTCCAGGATTGCAATTATCACATAGCCAATAATCGCCATTCTTCTTATTCTCGGCCTCATTTAAGAAGTATTTAGCTTTAGACTCATCTAATCCTGTACAGTTAACATGATAGTACTCAGAACATTTAAGGCATTTTAATGAAGCACTGCGGGGATGTATAAACTTGGTACACGATTTACAATACATCTTATTAGGGTAGGTATCAATTTGTTAAGCAATTCAGTATTAATAAATGGAAATTAATCAATGATGTGATGATACACAGATTTGTAAATTAACTTTGTAAAATACATCCTTTTATTAGTATTTACTTTTGAAAGGCTAAAAAACACCGAGGAATCGCAGCACATATAGTCATAATAACATAAATTAATGTAGTTTGGCTTTCGACGTAATGTCTTCGACCTTCTTAATTTGATTGCACTGCACCTTACCTTAGAATACAAGGGAAAAAAAAACATTTAGTCATAAACTCATAACGATTATCATCCTTGTTTCGCCGTAAAACAACACAGAGTATTATGTACCTATTTTCGTAGTAACCTATTCAAAGAATTGTTTAGTTTTTCGACTTCGACGAAACCATTAGTAAAAATTGTTGTAGGTACAATGATTTTTGAAAATACATAATCTTATTCTTAGAATATAGATAGTAAATACAGTAAATGTAGAAGGAAAATTGGATTTTTTTCTTTCGTAAAGTTTAAAATTATTACAAAAGGTTTTGGTAGGTACTTGGTTGACATTTTCGAAGAATAAAAGTAGATACAGCACAGCCTGTGTTGCTAGATCGTGGGATTTCTCACTTTTCGTGAGAATTTCGAAGATTCAAAACTGAAAAAGGGAAAAAGATAAAAAAATTATCTCCAGAACAAATTCGTGATAATTTTCGTCAATGGGTTTGCGTTGCGGCCCCTTGGAGCTTGCGGCCCCTAGGCACGTGCCTATCGTGCCTAATGGGTAATCCGCCACTGTGCTCACCAGTTTCATCTACAAGAACGGTAATGATGTCTACCGAAAGAGCATTATTTTCTGAGCCTGTTTATACCAAATTGTTTGGTATACTTACTAATTCACTGCTTTTTTAATTAAAAAATAATTTTCAAAAGTTAAAAAGTATGAGCAGCCATGACATGTCAAATTCAAATAATGTTTAATATTAATTTTTAGACCTGTTAGTTGCCTATTTAAACACTCGTTCCTTGTTATAATAACTATTATTATCTATCATTATTCATGGTTAAATTTTTCAGGAAAATGCCATATTACATAATTGAAAATGTTTGATTTGATAATATTCAAAATTATTCGAATTTGACATGTCATGACTACTCATATTTTTAACTTTTGAAAATTATATTTTCCTAATTAAAAAGCAGTGAATTAGTAAATAGGTAAAATATTTGGTATAAACAGGCTCAGAAAATAATGCTCTTTCGATAGACATCATTACCATTCTTGTAGATATAATTGGTGAGCAGCAAACTGCAAATATGTGATATCCCATGCTATTCGGCTATGTCCCGCTTTGAAACTTATCACACGGTATAATTTGTGTAACTTTACCTACATTATCACATTGTTGTATGATTATCTTATTTTTATATCTAATATTTGTATTTATAAGACCGAAAATTACTTCCGAGCAATTCAAAAACAGCAGTCCCTCTCTTTTTTTTATTTTTGTTCATTTTTTATTCATTACACGGAAGCGCTGTAACAACTGTCGTCGAGGCGAGGAAGTGAATAACCAAAATCTATTAATTAACTTAATAAGTTCATTAAATTTAATACGGCTTACTAAACAAGCAGCATTGGAACTAATGAGAACGGTACAAGTCCTTAGTACAAAGTTTATAACATATCAATTATTTAGCGTAGCATCACTGTGGTGCAGGTTGTTTGTAGGTGTTTTTATATATTTTGTAGTCTTCGCGCTGTAAATAATTTCAGTTAAATCCCCCCGACTACCATTGTTCATCTGAGGAGAAGTACTTAAGTATGTTTTACACTTTTGCAGTTATTCCTCTCTTGGCTTGGTACATTATTCGTAACATTCTTTGATCCCTATCTACATGTTTGAAATATTTGACTGTTATTTGAATATTTGTAATAATAGGGCTTAAAAATATTCTGTAGGCAGTTTATTATGCTGCAATTAAATTTAATTAATGCGCCCCTTAAAAAGTTATCGGTTACTGCTCTTTTGCATTGCAAACCAAGTATGACCGGTATGACGCAGTCTGTTGTTTATATAGAATAATCTCAGGTGTAAATTTGCCACTTAACTATATGAGTGATAAATAGTTACAGAACATTTAACACGTATTATATTTAAATTAAAAAGATTCTTCGATAATAGAGTTGTATGATCTAAGATCCCAATACAACTTGCAAGTTGTGAATTAAGATTAGATAAAACATTAAATGTGAATGATAACCTTTTAATTTAGTTAATTGGAGTCGAAATTTTGAATTGAACGGTAGGAGCCGTGTGAGGTCAGGTGTTAAAAGTGACTAAAGTAAACCTCTAAAACGTTTATTTACAATACTTGTAGTTTTTATTTTATTAATGAACTTATTTACATTATAAAGTTCAATGAAACATATAGACAAATAATAAAAAACAATGTTATCTAACAGCTTACTTACATTTGACAGATGGCAGGCAACACAACATGCATCAAAAGCTTCAGGGTAGTGGCATTTACAAAAAAGATTTTGCTATTCTACGTATGAGGGCGCCACACGTAATACTAATAGATGGCAAAGATGTGAATGCCAGGTAAGTACTTTTCATACATTTAGAATTAAACATTATTGATATTCATCTCTCCGATGGATTTAAAAAAACTTCATTTCTCTGTTTTCATTTATCCTGATCTTCAAAACTTGTTATCAGTGAAGCCAACTCCTGCATATAATTTTGATTTACAGTACATCACATTTCCGGCCCCAGTGCAACAGGGTTTACCTACTATTTAAAGATGCTGATATCACTTGTGGGATTTTTTGGTTTTACCAAAGACCATTATGCTCTTTGGTTTTACCATAGGCACAAATGAAGATTGTTTAGATTTCTCGAATTGAACATGACTTCATAATTTTTATTTAAATAGTTAAAAAGTTAGTTAAAAAAGTTTGTCTCTGGTTAATAAACCATTCGTCATGGGGTTTCGTCTTAATAAATAACAATTATTATTGTCGCGATTTTATACTTTATTATTTATTATGGATTGTAGCGCTGTAACAACGCAATCTAGTAATTCGAAAACTATCACTATCAAAGATAAAAATCTAATTCTTTGTCCGAAAACTTTTGCATTTAATTATCTCGATTTCATCCCAATATGACGAATATGTAATACCTACTTATACAATAATAACATATACAAAGACGATTTTCTTTCACTTATTCGTAACACAAAAGAATTTGTCGATTTATATGAAGTGAGAAAATGTTTGCGGCGACAACTATAGTAGGTACGTCTTTGTCTGTCATTATAAGAGTTTTGTATAATTTATTATAATGATGAATAGTCGAGTCAACAGATTATTAATCACAAATATATACACTAGATCTGTGATATATCGAAGGTGATTTTATATTCTATTAAATGGCGACACAAATTGCTTCTTTTCAGCAAGGAATACCATTAATTTGTAAACACTTTTTACGTCCAAGCCTTTACAAGTTTTAATCATGTTCCAGTTCCTTTGCTTTTACCTGTTGTAGGTAGGTACCTACAGTGTGACTCATTTAGAATGGAAACACCCATGTAAAATCTGAAGTTATTTACCGATTTTAACCATTTTTTTTTAAAATGTCAATTAACGAAACGTCTACCTCGGGACAAAATTTTAAATGTTTATTCCAATTTTCAGGGCATACTACGATAACTTTTTCGTACTCAAAATGGAGAATTCTTATTAGCGATTTGTTTATAAAAAAAATATCTACGCCACTGGATTCAGAATGCTTCCAAATAGCTGTGACCAAAATTTTACAAAAATATATTTATTAATAACAAAGTTATGACAACTTAAGTTCGAAAACTTTCTAAGCTAACAGTTACAAAACAACACCCTGTATCAATAAATGGCCATGGAAATTATGTTAATGATTCTTAAATTAAACTATTTAAACCATCAGCGGAGAAAAAATATTTAAAGTAACGTAATATTTAATAAAAATCTATCATAACTGTTAAACAGTAACATAATTTCCATGGTAACTAAGATTTAAATGGAAATGTTAGGTTTTATTATTTACTCAATTGTGCGATTCCGTTACTTTTATTAAATATTAGGTTACTTTAAATATTTTTTTCTCCACTGATAGTTTAATTTAAGAATCATTAACATAATTTCCATGGCCATTTATTGATACAGGGTGTTGTTTTGTAACTGTTAGCTTAGAAAGTTTTCGAACTTAAGTTGTCATAACTTTGTTATTAATAAATATATTTTTGTAAAATTTTGGTCACAGCTATTTGGAAGCATTCTGAATCCAGTGGCGTAGATATTTTTTTTATAAACAAATCGCTAATAAGAATTCTCCATTTTGAGTACGAAAAAGTTATCGTAGTATGCCCTGAAAATTGGAATAAACATTTAAAATTTTGTCCCGAGGTAGACGTTTCGTTAATTGACATTTTAAAAAAAAATGGTTAAAATCGGTAAATAACTTCAGATTTTACATGGGTGTTTCCATTCTAAATGAGTCACACTGTATAAGTTTGTTAAAACGTTTTTGGTTAATTGTCTCAATTTCATTTCCATATCACGGGGTGTTTTTATATAATTACGACGAGTAAATGTTTCACATTGTGAAAGTTTTTCATACACAATTTGCCGATATAAGTTGTTGTGTAATATAAGGTATCTACTATAAAAATGATTTACACCGAAATTCTTAAATAGGGTCCATCTCAAAAATAATTAACGATGAAAAGGTGCCCTTATCTATTCTCCCTACAAATTTTGAAAGTTTCAAAGTAACAGGTTTATTAGTTAATTTTATAGAATGAGTTATGTATAATGTATATGTCACAAGGGAAAACGGTTTTTGCCGATCAACAAAATACCTACTACATTTTTGTCATTTACAAAAATCAGTTCAATTAAAAACAAGTGCGGTTATGCGCTAAACAAAATAAGGGAGCTCTCAATAACGGATTCTTTTTACCTATGAACTGTTTAACTTGTAGGTCGTGTATGAAGGTTAGATAAGTAAAAAATGTAAACGATTAATGATATCCTTTTAGTTTAGTTAATCGGAGTTGAAACGAAATTTTGAATTGAACGGTAGGAGCCGTGTGAGAAATGTTAAAAGTGCCCTTATAAAACGCGTACTTAAAGGAACAAATGGCAGGCAACACAACATACACCAGAAGCTTCATGGAAGAGGTACTACCTACTAAGCAGTTTCGCTACTCTACGAGTGAGGGCGCCACACGTAATACTAATAGATGGTATAGAAAATAATCCCCACGTAAGTTCTGTTCATAACTTTTATGCGATTTTTTTATATGTTCACCTTATGAATTTTACCGATGGATTTTCAAGAAAACCTCATTTCTTTGGTCTTATTTTATCTTCATCTTGAAACTTTTTACTTTTCATCATTGAAGTCAACATGTTAAACTTATTTTTTTCATGGCGCCGCAAGACGTAAAA